>CM062816.1:1398275457-1400675457 GCA_031772625.1 Pinus tabuliformis
TTGTTGATTTAGGCTAGCATCGTTGTATAGAGAATGAAAATTTTGAGAGGCTAAAGACACAAGACTCCAAAACCCAAATTTTGTTTTGGAAAAAACCATCTAGATGAAGTTATTAAAATAATTATTATTTTAATGAGTTCCTAAGTCTAAACTTAGGGAAATAAAATATTAATGGGTATTAATAAAGATAAGGATGAGAAGCTTCCAAAAGATAAGGATCGAGTCTATTTTAATATTAGCCATTGATTATGGGACTTAATCTCAACCATTGATTCATCAACATGAAAAGTATCAAAGGGGACTTGAGGGTCAGTTGGAGAGACACTGAGGGAGATCAATCAGTTCGATTTCTAGACTGGGGTCAACTGAGAAATTTGAACTAGAGGTCAGGATTACAATAAGAAGTAGTAGGTATGGAACATAGAGTCATGATCAGCACTAGAAGATCATCACATAGGTTAGAGAGGCAGACGTAGCGCCTCTCAGGTAGACGCACAGGCAGTAGGACTGTGCAGTCACTAGAGGGCTTGTATGGGTGATGCAGAGAGGCAGGAGCTGATGCAGAGGGTCTGAGAGCTGCGTAGAGGCCAGAAATCCTGACGCTCAGACTAAGAGTCGTGATGGAGCATTTATCTTTGTTGAGTAAGATAGTTTGGCACCCAGTTGTATTGAAGAATAACTGATTAATAAAAGCCTCCTTTGTTGCACCGGTTATGAAAACAGCTCCCAAAAAGATTGAAAAGATAGTTGAACACCTTAGAATTCATCCTCTTTAAGGGGGAAACCTCCTTTACATTACACAAATGAACAATTCTTGGATGATACAAATGAAAAAACCTCCCTTCTATATATAGGAGTCTAAGGGGACACAACATAACCAAGCCAACCTAACAATAATAATATAAAGCCACAAAAATAACAATAGAGGGATTCAATGGGGCACAATAATAAGAATATGGGTACAATAGGGAAAGAAAAATAATAATAAGATATACAACAAAAATAGTAATGGGGGAATCACTAGTACTATAGGGACCTAACATGCCCTTCTCCTTCAAAAATGTGTTGTCCTCAACGCATGAGTAGTTTTGTATGCTTCTGTATAAAATTCTCATCCTCCGATGTGAAACCTCCAACAAATAAGCTCTTCCACTTGATGAGATACTCCAAATTGATTGATTTCATAGCTGTCGAGTTCTTGTCTCTATGACTGCTTCCGGTTCCAATACAATTTTTCCTTCCTCGTCAAGTTCTAGCAATATATTTTGAACTGGGAGCTTGTCACCTATAACCTTCTTTAAACATGAAACATGGAAAACTAGGTGCACTTGAGAAGCTGCAGGAAGCTCCACTTTGTATGCCATAGTACCAATCTTTTGCAACACCTTGTACGTACCATAATACTTTGGTGATAATTTATTATCCTTCTTAGCTTGCTTGAGGGACATTTGTTTATATGGCTGTAGCCGTAGTAATACCTAGTCACCTACATCAAAACTTCTTTCGCTGCAATGTTGATATGCTTGTTGTTTCATTCTATTCTACTCCAACACGAGAATATCCTTTAAGAGTTGGAGAACTTGTTGTTGTTGCTCGATGTGATGTTCCACTGCTTGAACCTTAGAATTTTCTCTTAAATATGATGTGATGGATGGTGGCTGAGATCCATAAAGTGCCATAAATGTGGTCATTTTTGTTGCGGTACGAAAGGAAGCGTTATACCACTTTTTAGCCAGAGACAAGCATTTGACCCATTGTGTTTGTTTATCACATACAAAGAAATGGAGGTATCCTTCCAAACATTTGTTTACTATCTCAGTTTTCCCATTAGATTGAGGATGATAAGTTGAGCTATGAGCTAATTGAGTACCAAGATAAGAAAACAATTCTGTCCAAAAATTTCCAGTGAAAATGGGATCTTTGTCACTTACAATAATCTTTGGGTTTCTATGTAACTTTTTAATTGTTTCCATAAATGAATTAGAAACTATACTAGCTTTAAATGGATGTGATAATGTAAAAAAGTGTGCATACTTGGTAAGTATGTCAACTACCACCATGATGACACTCCTTCCTTCAGACTTGGGTAAACTTGTCATAAAATCCATTGAATCCTCCTCCCAACATTGTCTTGGAATGTATAGAGGTTGTAGTAGACCTGGGGTCCTAATTGTTTCAACTTTATTTTGTTGGCAAACCAAACATTCCACCACAAACTTTTGAATATCCGATTTAAGGCCATCCCAAACAAATTCCTTCTTAACCATGTAATAAGTTTTTAAAAATTCAGAGTGCCCTCCTAAGGGAGAAGTGTGCAATTACAGAAGAATCTTTTGTTTGAGTTACGAATTCTTACAGAGGTATAAGTGATATTTGTACCATAACGAATCATTTTTCCAGCTAAATGTATCGGATGTAGTGGAATCTTGTTGTAAATTTCAAACAAGTGCCCACACTTCTTCATCATTCTTCCATTCCTTTCTTGCTTCGTTTATCCAATCTAGTTGGATAATAGAAATGGCACACAACAATGCTTCCACATCCTCATCCTTTCTTGAGAGTGCATCTTCCACAACATTTTTCTTCCCTTTTTTGTAGATGATTTCAAATTCATAACCCAACATCTTTGTGACCCATTTTTGTTGTTCTTCAGAGGATAATCTTTGTTCTGAAATGTATTTAAGGCTATCATGATCTGTTTTTACCTTGAAGTGTCTTCCCATTAGGTAGGGTCACCATTTCTTAAGTGCATGTAGTATTGCCAATGTTTCCTTCTCATAAATGGCTTTGCGTAAATACCTTCCTTTGATTGGACGATTTTCGAAAGAAATGGGTCTTTCATATTGCATTAAAACAACACCAATTCCATTTCCTGAAGCATCACTTTCCACAATAAAGGTTTTTGTGAAGTCTAGTGTAGCGAAGACTAGTGCTTGGCACATTGCCTCTTTAAGATGTTCAAAGGGCTTTGTTGCTTCTGGAGTCCATGAAAATACATCTTTCTTCAATAATGTTGTTATAGGTGCTGCTATTTTCCCATAATTCTTAGCAAACTTGCAATAATACCCTGTCAACCCAAGAAATCCTCGTAGATGATTTATGGATGTGCGGATATTCCATTCCTTAATGAATTTAATTTTGCTAGGGTCTACCTTAACACCTTCAAGAGATACAATATGACCCAGATATTCCACCTCTTGTACTCCAAAGAAACATTTGGATCTTTTTAAATATAATTGTTTCTCCTCAAATAGTTGTAGCACCCTGTCGACATGTTCAACATGATCCTTCCAAGACTTGTTGTAAATTAGTATATCCTCAAAAAATACTAACACAAATTTTCTAAGGAAGGGTTTGAAAATGGAATTCATCAAACCTTGAAATGTAGAAGGTGCATTGGTAAGGCCAAAAGGCATGACCAAAAATTCATAACCACCCTCATGAGTTCTAAACTTTGTTTCCGGAATGTCTTCAGTCTTCATTCTGATTTGATGATATCCTGAACGAAGATCCAACTTGGTGAATTAAATTGATCAATGTAATTCATTCAATAATTCATCAATGGTAGGAATGGGAAATTTATCTCTAATAGTGAGCTTGTTGAGCTCCCTATAATCTAGACACGTGCGCCATGATCCATCCTTCTTGTGTACCAATACTACTAGAGCAGAGAAAGAACTTTGACTATGTTGAATTATACTAGCCTCTAGCATTTCTACAACCATACGTTCAATTTCACTCCTTTGGGCATAGGGATATCTGTACAGCCTGATGTTTGGAGGAACACTTCCTGGAATCAAATGAATAGCATGATCATGATCAAAAATATGTGGGAGAACTTTAGAAGTCTCAAATATATTGGAATGATTGTGCAAGACTTGTTGGAGATCTGGAGAAATAGATGATTTCTTTGTGGAAACATCTAGCAAACATAATTGTGCAATTACTCCTCGTTGTTCATTGTTTAGAAGCTTTTTCATACCGTTAGAGTTGATTATGTTTCTCAGTTTCCCTGCAATACCCCTTAATTCAACTTCATTCCCTTCTGCAGAAAATTTCATGAAAATTTCATGAAAATTAAAAGCTATTATACCCAAGGATTGTAGCCATTGGACTCCTAGTACAACATCAGTACCTCCCTTTGGAATGGAAATCATTGGGCGATTCAATACATATTCTCCCATGGATAGCTTGATATTATGGCACTTTCTATAGAAATTTATGGTTCATCCACTTGCAACCATCACTTGACACTCTGGTGTTGGATATAGGAAGCAATTCAATTCTTTTGCTATCTTACAATGAATAAAATTGTGGGTACTTCGTGAATCAATGAACACTATTACTTTTTTCTTCTTCATATGTCCTTCTATCTTGATAGTTTGACGAGTGGTAGTTCTAGCCAATGCATTACAATATATGGTTGGATTCATTTCTTCTTTATCTAGGGTTTATTCCTAGAGTATATCCTCTTCTTTTGACATTTCTTGTTCCTTTTCTTCCTCCTCTTTACAATCTATGTAGAATAATTTCTTCTCAGCACACTTATCACCTTTAGTGTATTTGCTATCACAACTGTAACAAAGCCCTTTTGCTCTTTTTTCTTCCAATTTTTGTGGTGTCAACCTTATAGGTTATGGAAGGCTAGGAGCAACAACACTTCCATATTTATAGTTTTGAGTGGTAGGCTTCCTCATTGCCAAAAATTTGCTTTCCGTTTTTCTTGCTAGCCTGAATTCCTTCTCCAATGAATTAGGGTCCCAAAGGTGAACCTCATGTTGGATATTATCCTTTAAAGTCCCTATGAACACATCAACCCTATGCTCCTCTAGAATATCTTTTACCCTTATGTTCAATTTTGGAAGTCCTCAATGTGCTCCATCATTGAACCCTTTTGTTTGAGACTTATCAATTGGCTAAAAAAGTTGTTGCTTTTTGTATCCTCATAATGTGCTGTCATTTCTTCAGTAAGAATTGCCTAAGTGAAAATCTGTTTATGAGAGAAAAGCCTTCGATACCATACAAACTAATTTGGTTCCATATATAAAATTGCAATATGTACCTTTTGTGTGTTTTGCACATTATGGAGATTGAAAAATCAATCCATCTGTAGTATCCATGTTGCGGGATCGTTTCCATCAAAATTCATATCAATTTTTGGAATATTGTGGATCTTCAATCCAGCATTAGAGTCTATGAAATCATGATTAACATTTCTTTTGTTCTCATCACGAATTTCATTTACTAGCCTTTCACCATTAGTGACCATTTCTCGTACCAACTTATTCAAATTTATCTTCATTTCCTCCATCTTATCGTCCATGCCATTCATCTTAGCTTCCATGCCATCCATCTTAGCTACCACGCCATTCATATTAACTTGAATTCCATTCATATTAGCTTCCATGCCATTCATTTTGGCTTCATTTACCTTTAGTGAGAGTCGAATTTGTTTTACTTGGTCTTGTAATTTTGATATATCATGTTGTATTTCTTCCTCTTCTTCATGACTCATGCTAGAGCTTTCAAGTTGCTTACTAGGTATTTCCATTTTCTTTATTCGGGGAGTTAATTAATGAAAATAATTCTTCACTATTCCATTTGAACACCTTGAAACTAATTTTTCAAATCAAGCTTATGCAAAAATTAAAAAAATTCTACACAACTTTTTTCACTTTGTAGGCGATCGATATTGCCTCTGATGTATCTATGTAATTGCGGATCTTCCAGTTCTGAAATTGCAACTTGCAGTAGCCCTCTACGTTCTCTTCCAAATGCCACCATTTTGATAAAATTTAGATTCTCTAAGAAATATTTATGCACAATCTCCCAAGATGACCTGGTTATATACCTTTTCAGAAGAGTAAAATTATAGGAAGTGCCATGTGTCACTATTTTGACCTTAGTATCTGAACAATATATACATGAAACTAAATTCTGTCCTTTGTCTATAACTTCTTAGAAAATTTCAATATGATGCTCAAAACAGAAATTATGACGATTTTCCACAGGTCACCTATTTTGAATGTAATTCAGGATGCTACAAAAAGGCCAACTTCCTTAGATCATATCTCCCTAAATACAGTGCGAAAAGCTCTGAAATTTGGACCCGATGTTCAGAATGATTTATACCCAAATGCGTTTTATTTTTAGTATCTGAAACACTAAAGAAGAAAAGTTATAGTGCAAATTCCACGATAACCTATTTGGAGCAGCGAAACCCTAGAATCCAAAGCTCTGATACTAAATGTTATGAAACCAGCTCACAAAAAGATAGAAAGGATAGTTGAACACCTTAGAATTCAACCTCTTTGAGGGTAACCTCCTTTATACTACAAAAATGAACAATTCTTGGATGTACAAATGACAAAAACTACTTTCTATATATAAGAGTATAAGGGGAAACAATATAACCAAGCCGACCTAACAATAATAATATAAAGCCACAAAAATAACAATAGAGGGATTCTATGGGGCACAATAATAACAATATGGGGAGAGTGGGGGCACAACAATAATAATAAGGGATACAACGACAATAGTAAAGGGGGAATCACTAGTATTATAGGGACCTAACATTGGTTTTCCCGCATTAGGTTTGTCCAGGGACACTTGTCCAAAATATCCATGTTGATGTGTTTGATTCTTGTGCATGTGGATGTTTCTGTATTATGGTGTGATATCTGCAGCATAGTTTATTTTAATATTGACTGGAGGGCTTTCATAAATAACTTATTAGAAAATAAGTAGGTAAAATTAATCAGTTGTTGTAGTGATAGAACTTTCACATGGTATCAAAGAAATTAATCAAAGACAAGAAGGGAAAATCAATTATGGGTTGATACCAAGATGCAGAGGAAATTATGTTAGGAGAGTCACATAGATTTTCAGAAAATTTCAAAAGAGGTAACAACTTTGATTTCTTTATGTTGGCTTCCAGATTGGAAGAAGAATTCGCTTGTGTGACAAGCTTTGGATCATAAGAGGTATGGTATATAGAGAGTGCAGCCTCTTGGCATATGACGGGAATCTAGGAATGTTTCTCAGATTATCGGGAGGAAACGATGAATTTTGAGGTCACCATGGGGAATAAGGAAAAGTGTACTACAGTAGGGAAGGGTACCATAGATTTTCAAAAAGGAACAGGAGAGGGGTTCCTTGCTACCAATGTGTTGCATGTAGCAGGATTGGGGATGAACGTACTTTCCATGTTGCAACTTCAAGGCAAGGGCTATGATGTTTTCTTCATCGAGGAGAAAGTATACGTCAAACACCCAATCTAGAAAAAGTAATTTCCAATTGGGATCACAAGTAATAGGTTATATAGACTACAACTAGAATCACCAATGGCACTGATAGGCAATCATGGAGACAAGGATTTGCACAAACTATGGCACAGAAGAATGGGACATTTTCACCACGGGGCTCTAAGAATTCTGTGGAAAACTGTAACAGGAGTTCTGGATCTTAGTATAGATTGAGATGATGTATGCAGAGGATGTGCTCTAGGAAAGTATGCCAAAGCAACATTTCCTAGAAGTAAAAATAGGGACAAGAGTGTAATAGGATTGGTACACTCAGATATATGTGGACCTATTTCCACTAAATATCTTAGTGGTGCCGAATACTTCGTCACCTTCATACTTCGTCACCTTCATTGATGACCACTCAAGGAAAACTTGGATTTATTTTTTGAAAACCAAGGACGAGGTTTTCTATCGGTTCAAAGATTCAAGGTTCTGGTGGAGAATCTGACAGGGAAGAAAATAAAAGTTTTCTGCTCAGATAATGGTGGAGAGTATGTCGATAAGGAATTCACTGATTTTTACACCAAGGAGGGCATCAGAAGGGAGTGGAGAACTCCTTACAATCTGGAGCAGAACGGAGTAGTAGAAAGAAAGAAAAGGACTATCGTAGAAGCAACTAGGGCCATGATGTATGATCAAGATATGCAAAAGTTCTTGTAAGATGAAACGTGGAAGTCTATTTTCAAAATAGAACTCCTCATTGGGCATTGGGAAATATTGCTCCAGAGAAAGTCTTCTCAGGGGAGACACCTGAAGTCAGTCATTTCAAGATATTTGGGAGCTTAGCATATTGACGCATACCCAAGGAAAAGAGGAAGAAGCTTGATCAAACTATAGAGAAAGGATATCTAGTGGGATATAGCAAGAATGCTAAGGCATACAAAATCTATCTTCCAGGGAGTAGGAAGGTAGTAGTCCGACGAGATGTGAAGTTCATAGAGGACATGGATTTCAGAAAATCACGAGAAATGCCTCCCGAGGAGTAGCCAAAATATGAATTGTTGGTTAAACCATTTCAACCAATGGAAGTAAATAATTCTTCCCTAGATCAGGAAGAATCATAGGAGGAGGAATAGATAACAAATGCACTTGCTACCAGAGGAAGAATGAGCAGGGAACTTCGTAAGATTCTGTGAGATGGAAAGGGTTTCATTAGTGCACCAAGAAACAATAAAAGGGAGCGACAATAGCAAAATAGATATTAGGCATTAGTAGCTCAATATGGGTAGCCTGCCAGTTTTTAGAAGCCTACTCAACATAAAGTTTGGTTGGATGTGATGGTAAAGGAATACAACTCCATAATGGTGAACGATGTCTTAGAATTTGTGCCAAGGCCTCAAGACAAATCGGTGGTAGGTTCGAGATGGATCTAAAAGATTAAATATGTTGCAGATGAAAGTGTGGAAAAATTCAAAGCCAGGTTTGTGGCTAAGGGATATGTTCAGAAGGAAGGAATTGACTACAAAGAGACCTTCACCCTAGTAGCGAGGTATACATCTATTAGAACCGTGATATATCTTGTAGCACAGAGGGGATGGTAAATTCATCATACGGACGCCAAAATGACATTTATGAATGGGGTGATAGAAGAAGAGGTATAGATTGAACATACAGAAGGCTTTGAGACACATGATAAGATGTCCCATGTATGCATATTGAAGAAGAACTTGTATGGGCTAAAACAGGCACCTAGAGCATGGTATGATTAAATTAATGGCTACTTGCTGAAGATGGGATTTGTTAAGAGTGACGCAAATCCAAATATCTACTATCTAGTTGTAGAGAATGGGTCTCTAATACTAGTATTATATGTGGATAATCTATTCCTCACAGGATCATCCAAGCTCATCAGGGACTGCAAGAAGAATCTAACCAAAGAATTTGACATGAAGGATTTGGGACAAATGCATTATTTTCTAAGGTTGGAAATTTGGCAACAAAAAGGGGAGATCTTCCTTCGGAAAGGGATATGTGCTACAATAATTCTAAAGAGATTTAGGATGGAGGATTGTAGAGCCATGGATACTCCAATGATCACCAAATGGAAGAAAATTGATGCATAAGAATAAAAGGATGTTGATTGCACCTTATGCAGGCAACTCATAGGGTCCCTGATGTATCTGGTCAATACCAGGCCAGAAATTTGTTACGTTGTCAACACCATCAATCAGTTCATGGTGGAACCAAAGAGAGCGCATTGGGAAATAGCCTTACATGTTCTCAGATATATACAGGTAATACTTGATCATGGACTCTTGTACACAAGGAGTAAGGATATCAGATTGTGTGGATTTGTTGATGTAGATTGGGTTGGAAGTTCAGTCGATTGAAAAAGTACCTATGGGTACCGTTTCAACATTGGATTGGGAATGACCTCCTGGTGCAGTAGGAAATATAAATATGTATCCCTAAGCTTAGATAAAGCAAAATATATGGCTATAAGAATATCTTCGTGCGAAGCCATATGGCTTAGAAAAAGTCTTGTGACCCTGTTCAGAAGAAAGATGGAGGTGACCAGGATCATGCGTGATAATAAGAGTTGCATCAAGATCTTTGAGAATCCAGTATTTCATGATTGGCCAAGTCATATTGATATCTAATGTCACTTTGTCAAGGACTGTGTCGAACAAGGAGTTGTACAGTTGAGCTATACTCCTATAGGAGAACAGGTGGCAGATATCCTTACCAAGGCCCTTGGAAGAGCCAAGTTTGATTTTTTAGGGAGAAGATGGGGATGATAAGGAATCCATTTCAGTTGTAGAAATGGGTTTGATGTTGCAATACAGTAGCACGATGCAACATGATGAGAAGGGGTTGCAATGTAGATGTAGTGTTGGGAAGAAGGATCAATAGCAACACAGATGCAAAGGGAGTTGCAGTGCAAATGAAGTGTTGGTTAGAAGGACCAGTAGCAACACGGATGGAGAGGGAGATATAGTACATATGTAGTAATAGCAATGATAGAGCCATGGGTAGTGTTAGAGTCAGTCTGGTCAGCCCTCCATCAGAGACCAAAGCTCTTTGTGCATTTCAATTTTAGGTGTCCCGCTTCATTCACTCAGTTGCATTTCGCTAGGGACATGTCATGATCTGACGGAGAAAGTCATGCTACTCATTTCCCCTCATGTTGGGCCTCTGCTGGTTCAGGTCTTGGTCCAAAATCAATCAAATTCATGATAGTCAAGGTCTGGTCCTGTTACAGGACAGAGTCATTTTTATGGTTTGGATCTAGAAATTCATCAGTTTGGTCTTTGAAAAACATGTCCAGAAACAAGCCATGCAGGCCAGAGGGAGATCTTATACACCTACAGTGCAGAAATCTTCATCATCACTATAAGAGACATCGACTTTTCCTCAAAAATCCGTTTTGAAGAAAAGTCAAATAAGGTCAATTATGAAAATTTTCTCCAAAAAATCAACAATTGACATTTTCAAATGCAGTCAAGGATTTCAAAGCCAGATGCTCCGTCATACAGTCCCTGCAAAGTTGTGCCAAAGATTTCGTCATTTGAGCCAAAATTTCAAGGAAAAAGTGAAAATCAGTGTGTTTAAAGGTCAATAAAAAAGTGCAAAACAAAAACATTATAAAGTGGGTTTTCATAGAAGAAAAAATCAATCCAGTTTCTCTCAAGCCTATAAATACATATTGTGGCCCAAAGCAAAGCCATTGTGCCATTGAAGACTTGGAAGGACAGTGCAAAAGGTGGGAGAGTGAGATTGGTGAGCGTTTGAGTGAGTTGGGAGGCGATTTGGTAAGCGCGGCGCATACACCAGGTCGCGCGGCGCACACACAGCGCGCGGCGCACTGGCAGCCAACCCGCAGTGTAAAATCACCACAGGCGCGACGCATACAAGGCGCGCGGCGCACTGGGAAGAGCATGCGCCGCACACAGTCCAGAAGCATAAAAAACATTGCAAACCGCTTCAAATCTTGGGGAAGGCTAGCAGAACAAGAGGTAGGCTTTATGACCCCTCTTCTCCATCAATTTGGTCTATGTTTAGCTATTTGTGAAGAGGTTGAATAATATCCAAGGCGCATTTTTCCATCCATGAAAACAATCACCAAGAAAAACAATGAATGTGGTTGCAAGTTTGTAATGATGCCACCAAGGTTTTGTTTCCTCTCCCCCTTGTCCCCTCACTCCTCGTCATAATCACCTCTATTCCACCTTTCCTCCCAAGGAGGACCACCCTAAAACTTCCTTAAACCCGATTTCCTATTTCTCAAGCAAACTTGGGTGACTTTGACAGTGCACAACACACAAACATGGTGGCACGGTGCACTCATTGTGCGCGACGCACAGAAAGCTGTTTCGTAGTCTAAATTTGCCACTGGCACAGCGCACTGGGCAGTGCGCCCGACACACAGACTTACAAGACTGAAAATGTACCAATTTGCCTAAAATTGTGTGAATGCCTATCAAACTTAAGAGGTAGACCAAACTTCCTTCACTCTTGGCATAAATCTTGAGAAGAATACCATGATTTGGAGGCTGTGAACCGAATGCAAACAACTTTTGAAAACAAACAAAGGGAGACACAAAGAAAATCGAGAAAATAGGGTTTTGCTACAATAACCAGTGTTTCCAAAGTATCTTTCTACCACACCCCTATCATCTAATTCCCCTGTAGCATTTTCCCCTAATCATCGCCCTAACATCACTAGAATCATATTCCTTTTCCCCTGTATTCCTATCGCTCAGAATTCAAACCCTACCCCAGCAACCCTATACCCAAAATATTCCTAAATCCCTGATAAATTTCTCCTCTCAATCCCTATCCCTATTTCATCATTCCCCTCCTAATACTCCCTATTTTGTTGTCCGCTTGGTGACAGATTTGTAGGGAATCTATCAGTTCATTGGGTTCAGAGGGTGGCAAAGAAATTCAGAGTAAAAATAGCAGAAATTGCATCGGGAACTTCATCAGACTATGAGGGGGAAACTCACAGTGACACAGCTTTAGGAGAACAGGCTCCCTGGAGACCTAGGAGTGGCAGACATGTCAGGGATGAACCAAACACCCTCACTGAGTTGCAGGCATGCCCTCTCGCTATGTCTTGTTTCCAGCACTTAGCATGTTTCGAATTTTTTTAGAGTGTGGCAAATGTCAGAATTCATCATGAGTTGGCCCGTCTTTTCTCACTTCACCTACATGGAGGACAGTCAATCTTGGCAGGGGTCACTTTCACATTGACACCCGAAACCATATCAGTGGCAACATGCATACCGGATGTTAGAGAAGAGTGTCACAAGAAGATGAAGGTGGAGAGGGAACTTTATGAGCCTTACATAAAGGCTAGTTGTTTGAATCAGCTCACGAGAGTTTTCCCATTCAGATTTCTGAGAGATGATTATGCCCTGCTCATGAGATTGATCATGAAATACTTTAGTTGTGAGGGGAGGTTATCTCGCCTTTATACATATCACATCAGGTTGCTCATGCAATTTACCCGGGTGCGTATGATGAACCTCCCATTTTTCATTTGCGGGAACATAGAGAGGATGAGGAAGTTCATGCAACATAAGACCCCTCGGCAGTAGCTCAACAACGTATATCACTTTGCCCTTATCTAGATTTTGGTGGACCATCAGTTGGGATTGCAAGGTATTGCTTGGGAGGAATTCATCTCCCGTGACTTCTTCAGCGCTCCACATGTAGTATTGGAGGTCAAGCATGAGGTAGGTGGTCCTTGTCATCAACATGAGTGCCATGAGACCATTGTGGTTCCATTTTCCATCACATATCAGAGAGGCTATCCGAAAGGCACCAGGCCTTTGTTTGCGGCAGCAAAGTTAGTGTTATCTCTACCCGGGGTGGAAGGGGCCTCACTTCCAACATCGGCAGTATAGGCACACGTATGGGACAAGGGCAAGAAGCCCATGCACGAGGAGGGGCCTTCAGGTGTGCCACCAGGTGAACGAAATACCAGACTCATTCTCCTTCGTGATGATGATGATACAGATACACGTCCACAAAATGCACAGCTGAAAGAGATCTTCTAGGAGCAAGAGGCAAAGATTCACTCCTTAACACTCATGTTGAAGATGGCCAAATGAAACATCAGGTATTTGGAGCAGAGGAATAAACATCTGGAAGACCAGCATGTGATCATGAAGCTGCAGAACATCCATGAGGATCGCCTAACTGCCAAGAAAAGGAGGATTGAATTCACTTCATTGGAGCAACAGGTTATGGAGGATCACGATTTTGTTCTTGAGAGAGTTAACATGCACTTGGACAACATGTTGAACAAGGTCGATGACGACAACACACTGCTGAGACACATGGCTCGTCATTACAGGGCACAGAACTTGAGTTTGAGAGCCCGAATAAGGAGTTTGAAATTAAAAATGAGGAAAGCCACAAAAAGGGAAAAAAGGGAAAAAGAGAAAGATAGGCTTAGAATCTTGCCTGAGGCTTCCTTGGCTCAGCAAGGCACCCCATAGAGGACTTCTAGCCCAAATCTCAAAAAATTTGGGCAAATTCTGGTCACAAAGAGAAATTTTTTGGGCGAAAAACAGGGATTTTCTCCTGCTAAAATTCCAAACCTCAGATCGAGGAACGACTTACGTATTTGGATTCATCATAGAAAAATACATCTATTGGTGTCCAAGAAAGAAATTTTGATAAGTTTTGGGTCTCCTAAAGGTCAAAAAGCACCCAAAAAATGGCCTCTCTGCCACTTTTTGGACACACAGAAAGCAGTATTGGGAGAATGATGTTTTGGAGGGGCAAATGAGCTTGAAATTCAAAAATTCTAGTGGGTTTAGAAAGTAGACAGGGCAATCTTTCCAACTAGCCCACTTGGGAACATTTTGGACACCTACAAGTGCCCAAACATATGCCCCAAAGTAGCGCGATGCACAGAGAAAATCGTGTGGCGCAGAGAGGAAATTTTGCCTAGTTTGCTCCCGTTTCGCGAAATTTCAGGTCACAACTTCTCCAATTGGGCCCAATCATCTACACTTCGGTCTTTTGGCACCAAAGGCGGTATTTAAAGAGTTTTCTCCCCAGATGGGCATCTATCCAAGTGGCAAAAGAATGCAAAGGGTCACCCCAGCCAAATGTCACGCTTGAGAGCGCTGCACCTGTAGCTGATGGTTGGTTCTCCATCTCCTTTTCGAAATGATTTGAGTAACTTCCCAACCCCTGGGCATTCCATCTCTTCTCTACAATTTCTATATATTGTATGGAATTTATTTGCAAAGGGTTGGCTAGCTTGTAACTTCTAGGAGACTGTGGGAAAGAAACTTTGTTTCCGCATTGTATATTTTTACAGAGAATTAATGAAAGGCAGAGGCTCTGTTTCATGAGATTCCTGTGGTTGTGAGTGTGGCAAGTGTGTCTCTTATGTTTCATATGTATCTTGTTATGTTCCACATTTCATTTCATATTCATTTCTGGTGAAATTTTTCGAATGAGATTAGGTAGAATTCAATTTTATTGCACTACCTGTGGGAAAATTTCATGTACAATGTTCATTCTTCTATTGAAAAGGATTCATGTTGTCCATGCCCTTTTCACTTTCTTAATCAATCTCTCCATTCCACCATATCTTAAAACTAAAATTGCTGCGCTTCCCGCCTACCTTGCCTCACAGAATAATCTGTGCCTTCATTCTCAATTCTCTGTCTCTTTGCTAAGCGCTAGTCCCATATACATCTCAGAAGTTTAGTCACTTCGAAAATATTTTCCAAAATCCTTTTTCACTTACTAGCCTAAGGTAAACATCGCATTGTAAGTCATCTCAGACCATTTTTCTTATCCATTCACTGAGTGTGACTAGGAGAGAGCCCTCTCCTGCTCTTGTAGGGCTAGCTACGAGACTGAGCGTGGTTTGTGGTTACCCTAATTTTTGCCTTCCTTCAGCCTAAGGTAGATTTAGGTGCTAACATAGTGGCGAATCCACTGGGGACATCATGTTGAAAATCAAATCCCCTTGTTTCATAAGAATTCTAGGCTCCTGGATGATGGGCTTAGGATTGGAAAGGCTGAGTAAGTTGGTTATGTCCCGTAATTCTTCTCAATAGCACGTTGGCTTCAAGACGATATACCAGAGCGAATCCGGATCCAGATCCTCCTCACATTTACGAAAATCCCAATTTGATCCCAAAACTCCTTCGTCAAGAAAGTACCTTCACTCCCGTATTCAAATCCCCTTCATGTCCCGACATTTTTGAATACCTTGAAGAGTTTGAGTTTGACGAACGATTTGAGATATCTTTGTTTGAATCTAAATCCGAAAGGGCTGTTGATTACACCGTCCCCGATCCTAAATTTCTTGTAGACCTTGAGACAGAAAGAGCTAATAGATTAATTGATAATTATATTGCCACACAGCCCCAAACTCCAAGTGCAAGACCCTTGCAGACTGTGCACACTCCTCCAACATCTCTAAGGCCAAATCCACCCAGAATGATGGCTGCCTGTTTCGCTCCTCTTGTTCTCCCCCAAGTCCTAGATGACATGCCAAATGGTTATCAAAGTAAGATTCTGTTTTTTGATGGAACTCCTAATGGTGTTACAGCTCAACAACATGTAGACAAAAAGGAAGACTTCTATGAACTTCATGAGATCGATGTGGAGAACGTGGCAATGAGGCTCTTGGTACAAACATTTGTAGGTGATGTGAGGAAATGGTTCAGAGGTTTTACAGTTGCAATTATCACCACCTTAGCTGAGCTACAAAGACAATTCTTGAATAGGTGGGAAGTGAAAAAGAATCCCCTTCAATTTCTGGCCGAGTATGAGAAAATCAAAAGGAATGCAGGTGATTCGGTCCAAGATTACTGTGTTAGATTTAATGCAATCTACAACGACATCCCAGATCATCTAAAGCCACCTGTGGGACTAGAAATGATGAAGTTTCCTGATGGTTTCGATGCTGACATGGCATACCAATTGAGAGAGAGAGAGAACCGACTACAATGGAAGATATGCAGAAAATTGCAGTCAGTGTTGAGGCTAACATGCTTTCCAAAAGAGCAAGGGCGAAAGCAGAGAAGAAAACCACGGTGAAAGAAGAATCTTCTTCAATGGATCAGTGGCTCAAAAAGGTGGAGTAGATGCTTGAAAGAGTGAAAATTGACAAGCCTGAGACACAAGTTAGGAATCCTAACTTTCATGGCCAGCAGCATCAACCACAATATAGGATAAGACAAAGAGATCAACGAAACCAAGAGCAGGCAGTGCAACAGCCCATACAGACACCATTGCAGCAGAATTTTGTGCATGGACCAGAATCATATGAGGAAGGCAACATAATAGCTGAAGAGAACCATCTTTTTACTCCAGGTGAGCTTCCTACTTACATTACCGAAGAAGAAGAATGTGCAGTAAATTCAGCTACACACCAAGGCACTGATTTTATTCTAGCTAATGAAACAGTGTTGGAAGAAGAGTCAGAAAAATACCAAAGAGTCCATATGAATGCTCTATCCACCCAACAGCAGCGATATTCACTAAGGAATAGAGATGTACCGTTCAAAACAATTCAGAAAAAGTAGGAGGATGAAACAACAAAGAAGGATCCATCAGCTACACAAAGAAAGGGAAAGGAAGCAGTGGTCCCAGAGAGCAGCAAATTGAAATCAGCAGAAAAATCACAGCAACAAGCTACATCAAAAGAAAAGGAAAAGAAAGAGACTCCAGTCAAACAGGTAGAAAAGACTCCCACTTTCAGCTTAGAGAATGAAATTTCTAAGTTAAAAATATCCATCCCTTCGACTGAAATCATGAAAAACAATAGTTATAGAGGACAGATTTCCAAAATGTTGAACCTGGACCCAACATCCGACATGGTAAATGTGGAAGATGATCAGCGTAAAATGATTTTTGGGCCAGCAACGAATGGCGAGTCTTCCGAGAGTGAGGTGCCACCCTTCTACATCAGTTTACGATTGCATGACTTTGTGCTACACAATGCCATGTTCGATTCCGGAGCCTCTCACAATCTCATGCCCAAGTCTATCATGGACAAGCTTGGTCTAGACATCACCCGGCAATATCATGATCTCTATTCATTTGATTCTAGCAGAGTAAGGTGTATAGGGCTCATCAAAGACTTAGTTGTGAGTTTGGATCAGCTTCCTATGAAAAATGTGCTGATGGACGTAGTGGTAGCGGACATTCCTCCAAGGTTTGGCATGCTTCTTTCCAGGTCTTGGGTGGCGAAATTGAAGGGGACACTACAGCTGGATTTCTCCTATGCGACAATCCCGGTGTTTGGGCAGATGAGGAAACTATATCGGGAACAAAAGATGAAGTATATGATCACAAGCAAGGAGAAACCAATCAATCATCCTGTAAACTATGTACACATAGATTTAGAGTCTTTTGTTTTGTTTTTAGAGAGTTTAAATGAAATAGACAGTTAGATAGTAGAAGCAGATGACATTCCAGAGATAACAGAAAATTTTAGAGAGATTTTGAAAAAAGAAAGACAAGAAAAGCAACAAAAGCTTGGGAAATCAGTTGAAAACAATGGACGACAAACAAACAATGGACAGCAAAAGGATTTTCAGCACTTGCAAGAAGAAGAAGAAGGCATATGGACCATGTATATTGATGGAGTAGTAGGGAATGATGGAGCTGGTATTGGCATTTTTGTACGCAGTCCTTTCTTCGCCCCAAACAAAGTACCTAGCAGCGTGAGAGTTTGCTCCTACAAGCTAGCCTTCGAATGTTCCAATAATGAGGCTAAATATGAAGCTCTGATTGCTGACCTGAAAGTTCTTAGAATGCTAAATGCAAAGAGGATTTCCATATATGGTGACTCCAAGTTAGTAATAAAAAAGGTCAGAGGTGAATATCAAGCAAAACATCCTAGGATGCGGGCCTATCGAAATGCAGTTTTGGACATATTGAAACTATTTTCCGAATACACCTTGACATGTGTGCCAAGAATCCAAAATAGTATTGCTGATGCTCTTGCCAAGGCAGTAAGCAGCTTAACGATCCCCATGAACTCTAGCAACAAATTTGAGATCCATTTCGAGCACTGTCCAACCATTCCTGACAATCAGCGACATTGGTAAGTGTTCCAAGATGATGACGAGAATAAGGATTATCTGCTCAACCAAGGCAAGTTCAAAGAAACCTTAATCAATGTGGAAAACGATGAAAGAAAAGGTAATGATATAGAAGAAGTGCAGATCAATCAAATGGACGTATTACAACTGAAGAATAACATCATTCCTAAAGGCTTGATACCCCTTGAAGAACTTTTCGATCAGGATGATGTTGCCCGCAAGCCAACTTTGCAGCCCACGGAGAAAGGTGTAGAAGAAGTCAACATCGGTACAACAGCAAATCCAAAATTGGTAAAATTGTCCAAGACACTACCACCAAAAATCAAGGACAAATATATCAATTTGATGGCTTCATTTGCAGATGTATTTGCTTGGGATTATTCAGATTTGAAGACCTATGATACAAATATCATTCATCACACAATACCTATCAAGCCCAATCAAAAACCATTTAGACAAAAGCTGAGAAGGATCAATCCAAAGTTGTTGCCATCCATTGAAAAAGAGGTAAATAGGTTGTACAAGTCAGGTATCATTGTGCCCATCAGATTTTCAGATTGGATTTCTAATTTGGTACCCGTAAGAAAGAAGACCGGTGAGATCCACCTATGCATCGATTTCAGAAATCTAAATAAGGTCTCATTGAAGGACAACGATCCGCTGCCCAAGATGGACCATATAATTCAACGAGTAGTGGGGGCATCTCGTATGTCGCTGCTTGATGGTTATTCCGGATATAACCAAATTTATGTCCATGAAGATGATAGAGATAAGACAACGTTCACAACTCCATGGGGAACATTTTACTATGCCAAAATTCCATTCGGTTTGAAAAATTCAGGTGCCACATTTCAGCGTGCAATGGACTTGGCGTTTGCAAATGAGAAGGATGTATTTTTGGTGGTGTACTTGGATGACTTGACAGTGTTTTCAAAATCAAATGAAAAGCACATGCATCACCTAAAAATTGTCTTTCAAAAATGCAGGAAATATGGTTTATCGTTGAATCCTAAGAAGAGCTTGTTCTCCATGGAGGAAGGAAAATTACTTGGGCATATCATTTCAAAAGATAACATCCGCATAGATCCAACACGTGTCCAAGCAATTCATCAAATCAATCTGCCTAGGAACAAAAAGGAGATACATTCGTTCAATGGTAAGATGAATTTTCTACGTTGCTTTGTACATAATCTCGCAGAACACTTGAAAGAAATGACCAACATGCTTAAGAAGGACAGCCAGGTGAAATGGACGGATGAGGCTTTAAAATCTTTCAACATGGTCAAATTGGCCCTTTCTTCAGCTCCAGTTCTAGCCAGCCCAGATTACACTCAAGATTTCATCTTGTTTTCATTCACTTCTAAACACACTATGGCAGCAGTATTATTGCAGAAAAGGGATGATCACAAAAGACCCATTGTATTCTTCAGTAGAGCTATAAGGGATGCAGCGTTAAAGTAAAACATCATTGAAAAACAAGCTCTAGCATTGGTGAAAGCATTAAAGGATTTCCGGATATACATTCTACACTCTCAAATTCTGGCCTATGTTCCTAATACTACTGTAAAAGATGTTTTGGTGCAGACTGATCCGAAAGGGAGAAGAGGCAAATGGATCGCAGCCTTGCTAGAATACGATGTGGATATAAAGCCTACAAAGCTGGTGAAAGGACAGGGGTTGGCGAAACTAATGGCTGAATCAAACTTGCATGCATTAGACATAAATCGGATCGCTGCCATCATGGAAAATTTTAGGGGCTAATGTTCGCCCAGCGGGCTAATTTTCCATGATTTTTCCACAAAAAAGATTCGCCAATTTCCAATTTTATAAAAGACGATTCGCCCAAATTTTAGAATATAAAAATATTTTACCTTTAAAATCGCCAACATTGTATAGAGGCTATATATAAAATCATTATAAATTTGAATAATTTTACAAATATATCAATAAACATTGTATGGTTTGCATATTAGGGATTAGTGAGATTCGCCAATGTTTTTAAACTTCAAGAAATTTTTCCATCCTTAAAATTTTCCTTGGCTGCCATGTCTGATGAGAATGAGGAAGGAACTTCAGTTCAGGTATCCGAAATGTTTGCTTTGTCCCCATGGTATTCTGATATAATATATGTGTTCAAAAATGTATCACCACCGCCCGACATAGCTAGAAACAAAGCGAGAACACTTAAATTGAAAGCTGCCAAGTTTTGTATTTTAAATTCTTCATTGTATTGGAAAGATCCTAGTGGCATTTTGTTAAACTGTTTGGTGGAAGAGGAGGCAAAGAAAGCCATGGAAGATTTCCACGGAGGAGAGTGTGGTGGTCATATTTTTTGGAAATCAACGCCTAACAAAATTTTGAGAGCAGGGTACTACTAGCCTACTTTGTTTGCTGATGTGCATAAGATGGTAAAGTGCTGTCATAAGTGTCAAATTTTGAGGGGAAACAGAAATTACAACCTTTTCCACTCAAGCCTATCGAAGTGAGCGCTCCTTTTCAGTAGTGGGGGTTGGATTTCATTGGGGAAATTCATCCCGCATCTTTCGGACAACATAGATGGACCTTACAGCCACGGACTACTTCCCAAAATGGATTGATGAAGCACCTACCAGACAAGCAATGGACACGATAATCATCTCATTTCTTGAAAATAACATCTTGTCTCGCTTTGGTTGTCCAAACAAAATAATCACCGATAATGCAACAACTTTCAAATCGAAAAGGATGGTAGAATTTTGTCACAAATATCACATCATTTTAGGTCATTCAACTGCCTATCATCCACAAGGCAATGGATTGGCTGAATATTCAAATAAATCTTTGGTCAAAATCATCAAGAAGCTGCTGGAAATTAACAAGAAGAGCTGGAACAAGAGGCTGGTTTATGAAGTTTGGGCAGATCGAATCAGTCAGAAAAGGTCTCTTGGTATGTCACCGGTTGAGCTGGTTTATGGAGTAGACATAGTATTCCCAGCCACCCTTGCTACCCCGGTGGTAAAACTTCTTTAGGAGGTAGGCAGTGAGGAAGATCCCGTGCAGAGAAGGCTGAATCAAAGGATCCACTTGCAGCAAACAAGAGAAGAAGTTTTCCAAAACATATCCAAGTTGCAGGAGAAGATAAAGAAAATCTATGACAAAAAAGCTAAAGCGGACAAATTTCAGTTGGATGATGTGGTGCTGAAGTGGGATGCAAGGAATGAAGAGAAAGGCAAGCACGGAAAGTACGAAAATCTATGGAAGGGTCCTTTCAAAATTGTAGCATGTAGCGGTCAAAATGCCTTTCTTCTAAAGGAAATGAACAGGGAAGATTGTCCTGGAGGGCCGATCAATGGTCGGTTGCTCAAGCGGTATCATTGTCGATCTATCAATGTTGCTTCCACTGTCATTGTAAATACCATTTTTATTTTCAGTTTGGTTTCAATATGTACAGTCAGCTTTTGAGTTATTCCAATTTTCAAGTTTGAGTCAATTTCTTGGTTACTTCAGTTTTGAAAATAAGTCAGAGTCTTGTGTTGTTTATCAAATGATGACTCCATAGCCCAATGGACCAAGAGGCACTGTCTAGCTCCTCCAGAGATCTGTTGTTCTTGGCACCTCCAAGGAGCTACCATCCCCCATTGGATCCAATGTTATAGTCGGTCTGGTTAGCCCTCTGTCAGAGATCAAAGCTCTTTGTGAATTTCAATTTTAGGTGTCCCACTTCATTCACTCAGTTGCATTTCGCTAGGGACATGTCATGATCTGACGGAGAAAGTCATGCTACTCATTTCCCCTCATGTTGGGCCTCTGCTGGTTCAGGTCTTGGTCCAAAATCAATCAAATTCATGATAGTCAAGGTCTGGTCCTGTTACAGGACAGAGTCATTTTTATGGTTTGGATCTAGAAATTCATCAGTTTGGTCTTTGAAAAACATGTCCAGAAACAAGCCATGCAGGCCAGAGGGAGATCTTATACACCTACAGTGCAGAAAGCTTCATCATCACCGCAAGAGACATCGACTTTTCTTCAAAACTCTGTTTTGAAGAAAAGTCAAACAAGGTCAACTATGAAATTTTTTTCCAAAAAATCGACAATTGACATTTTCAAATGCAGTCAAGGATTTCAAAGCCAGATGCTCCGTCATACAGTCCCTATAAAGTTGTGCCAAAGATTTCATCATTTGAGCCAAAATTTCAAGGAAAAAGTGAAAATCAGTGTGTTTAAAGGTCAATAAAAAAGTGCAAAACAAAAACATTATAAAGTGGGTTTTCATAGAAGAAAAAATCAATCCAGTTTCTCTCAAGCCTATAAATACATATTGTGGCCCAAAGCGAAGCCATTGTGCCATTGAAGACTTGGAAGGACAGTGCAAAAGGTCGGAGAGTGAGATTGGGGAGAATTTGAGTGAGTTGGGAGGCAATTTGGTAAGTGCGGCGCATACACTAGGCCGTGCGGTGCACACACAGCTCGCGGCGCACTAGCAGCCAACCCACAGTGTAAAATCATCATAGGCGTGGTGCATACAAGGTGCGCAGTGCACTTGGAATAACGCGTAGTGCATACAGTCCAAAAGCACAAAAAACATTGCAAACCGCTTCAAATCTTGGGGAAGGCTAGTAGAATAAGAGGTAGGATTTATGACCCCTCATCTCCATCAATTTGGTCTATGTTTAGCTACTTGTGAAGAGGTTGAATAATATCCAAGGTGAATTTGGCCATCCATGAAAATAATCACCAAGAAAAACAATGAATGTGGTTGCAAGTTTGCAATGATGCCACCAAGGTTTTGTTTCCCCTCCCCCTTGTCCCCTCACTCCTCATCATAGTCACCTCTATTCCACCTTGCCTCCCAAAGAGAACCACCCTAAAACTACCCTAAACCCTCTTTCCTATTTCTCAAGCAAAATTGGGTTACTTTGATAGTGCGTGGCACACACACATGGTGGCGCGACACACTCATTTTGCGCGGCACACTGAAAGCCGTTTCGCAGTCTAAATTTGCCACTGGCACGACACACTCAGAGGGCGCGGCGCACAGACTTACAAGACTAAAAATGTACCAATTTGCCTAAAATTGTATGAATGCCTATCAAACTTAAGAGGTAGACCAAACTACCTTCACTCTTGGCATAAATCTTGAGAAGAATACCATGATTTGGAGGCTGTGAACCGAATGCAATTTTTTTTTGAAAATAAACAAAGGGAGACACAAAGAAAATCGAGAAAATAGGGTTTTGCTACAGTAACCAGTGTTGCCAAAGTATCTTTCTACCACACCCCTATCATCTAATTCCCCTGTAGCATTTTCCCCTAATCATCACCCTAACATCACTATAATCATATTCCTTTTCCCCCTGCATTCCTATGGCTCAGAATTCAAACCCTACCCCATCAACCCTATACCCAAAATATTCCTAAATCCTTGATAACTTTCTCCTCTTAATCCCTATCCCTATTTCATCATTCCCCTCCTGATACTCCCTATTTTATTGTCCCCTTGGTGATAGATTTGCAGGGCATCTATCAGTTCAGTGGGTTCAGAGGGCGACAAAGAAATTCAGAGTACAAATAGCAGAAATGGCATCGAGAACTTCATCAGACTATGAGGGGAAACTCACAGTGACACAACTTCAGGAGAACAGGCTCCCCGGAGACCTAGGAGTGGCAGACATGTCTGGGATTAACCAAACACCCTCACTAAGTTGCAGGCATGCCCTCTCGCTATGTCTTGTTTCCAGCACTTAGCATGTTTCGAATTTTGTCAGAGGGTGGCAAATGTCAGAATTCATCATGAGTTGGCCCGTCTTTTTGCACTTCACCTACATGGAGGACAGTCAATCTTGGCAGGGGTCACTTTCACATTGACACCCGAAACCATATCAGTGGCAACAGGCATACCGAATGTTGGAGAAAAGTGGCACAAGAAGATGAAGGTGGAGAGGGAACTTTATGAGCCTTACATAAAGGCCAGTTGTTTGAGTAAGCTCACGAGAGTTTTCCCATTCAGATTTCTGAGAGATGATTATGCCCCGCTCATGAGATTGATCATGAAATACTTCAGTTGTGAGAGGAGGTTTTCTCGCCTTTATGCATATCACATCAGGTTGCTCATGCACTTTACGAGGGTGTGTATGATGAACCTCCCATTATTCATTTGCGGGAACATAGAGAGGATGAAGAAGTTCATGCGGCACAAAACCCCTCAGCAGTAGCTCAATAGTGTATATCACTTTGCCCTTATTCAGATTTTGGTGGACCATTAGTTGGGATTGCAGGGTATTGCTTAGGAGGACTTCATCTCCCATGACTTCTTCAACGCTCCATAGGTAGTATCGGAGGCCAAGCATGAGGTAGGTTGTCCTTCTCATCAGCATGAGCGCCATGAGACCAATGTGGTGCCATTTTCCATCACATATCAGAGAGGCTATCCGAAAGGCACCAGGCCTTTGTTTGCGGCAGCAAGAAGGGGCCTCGCTTCCTACATCGACAGTATAGGCATAGGTACGGGACAAGGGCAAGAAGCCCAAGCATGAGGAGGGGCCTTCAGGTGTGCCACCAAGTGAATGAAAGACCAGACTCATTCTCCTTCGTGATGATGATGATACAGATACCCGTCCACAAAATGCACAGCTGAAAGAGATCTTCCAGGAGAAAGAGGCAGAGATTCACTCCTTGACACTCAAGTTGGAGATGGCCAAATGGAACATCAGGTATTTGGAGCAGAGGAACAAACAGCTGGAAGACCAGCATGTGATCATGGAGCTGCAGAACATCCGTGAGGATCGCCTAACTTCCCATCAAAGGAGGATTGAATTTACTTCATTGGAGCGATAGCTTATGGAGGATCGTGAGTTTATTCTTGAGAGAGTTAACATGCACCTCAAAAACATGCTGAACAAGGCCGATGACGACAACACACTGCTGAGACACATGGCTCGTCATTACAGGGCACAGAACTTGAGTTTGAGAGCCCAAATAAGGAGTTTGAAAGCAAAAATGAGGAAAGCCACAAAAAGGGAAAAAAGGGAAATAGAGAAAGATAGGCTCAGAATCTTAGCTTAGGCTTCCTTGGTTCAACAAGGCACCCCATAGAGGACTTCCAGCCCAAATCTCAAAAAATTTGGGCAAATTTTGGTCACAGGGAAATTTTTTTGGCGAAAAACAGGGATTTTCTCCTGCTAAAATTCTAGACCTTAAATCGAGGAACGGCTTACATATTTGGATTCAAAATCAAAAAATACATCTACTGGTGTCTGGGAAAGAAATTTTGATAATTTTTGGGTCTCCTAAAGGTCAAAAAACACCCAAAAGTGACCTCTCTGCCACTTTTTGGACACATAGAAAGCAGTATTGGGAGAATGAAGTTTTGGAGGGGAAAATGAGCTTCAAATTCAGAAATTCCAGTGGGGTTAGAAAGTAGATAGGCCAAGCTTTCCAACTAGCCCACTTGGGCACATTTTGGACACCTGAAAGTGCCCCAAAATAGGCTCCAAAGTAGCGTGATGCACAGAGAAAAGCGCACGGTGCACAGAGGAAATTTTGCCCAGTTTGCTCCCGTTTCGTGAAATTTCGGGTTGCGACTTCTCCAAGTGGGTCCAGTCATTTGGGCATCTATTCAAGTGGAAAAAGAATGCAAAGGGTCACCCCAACCAAATGTCATGCTTGAGAGCGCTGCACCTATAGCTGATGGTTGGCTCTCCATCTCCTTTTCGAAATGATTTGAGTAACATCCCAATCCCTGGGTGTTTCATCTCTTCTCTACACTTCATATATATTGTATGCAAGTTATTTGCAAAGGGTTGGCTAGCTTGTAACTTCTGGGAGACTGTGGGAAAGAAACTTTGTTTCTGCATTGTATATTTTTATAGAGAATTAATGAAATTCAGTGGCTCTGTTTCATGAGATTCCTGTGGTTGTGAGTGTAGCAAGTGTGTCTCTTATGTTTCATATGTATCTTGTTATGTTCCATAGTTTATTTCATATTCATTTTTGGTGAAATTTTTCGAATGAGATTAGGTAGAATTCGATTTTATTGCTCTACCTCTGGGAAAATTTCATGTACAGTGTTCATTCTTCTGTTGAAAAGGATTCATGTTGTCCATGCCCTTTTCACTTTCTTAATCAATCTCTCCATTCCGCCATATCTTAAAACTAAAATTGATGCACTTCCCGCCTACCTTGCCTCACAGAATAATCTGTGCCTTCATTCTAAATTCTTTGTCTCTTCGCTAAGCGCCAATCCCATATACATCTCAGAAGTTCAGTCACTTCGAAAATCATTTCCAAAATCCTTTTTCGCTTACTAGCCTAAGGTAAACATCGCATTGTAAGTCATCTCAGACCATTTTTCTTATCCATTCGCTGAGTGTGACTCGGAGAGAGCCCTCTCCTGCTCTCGTAGGGTTAGCTACGAGACTGAGCATGGTTTGTGGTTACCCTAATTTTTGCCTTCCTTCAGCCTAAGGAAAATTTAGGTGCTAACAGGTAGTAGTACAACATGCAGCACTGCAGAGGATGTTGGGTGGGAAGGCTTAGGATCAGAACAAGTACCAGTGTCACACAATCAGAGTGATGCTTAGTGTGGAGTATTACTGGAGTGCAGTCCTTACTAACAGGTAGTGTTGATTTAGGGTAGCTTCAAATGTGCACTAGCTACAAAAATTGGTGGAGATACTAAAGACCATGAGGTCTCCAAAACCCAGAAATCGTTTTGGCAAAATCCATCTGGATGTAGAGTTATTAAAATAATTAATATTTTTTAATGAGTTCTTAAGCCTAAATTTAGGGAAATAAAAATATTAATGGGGACTAATAATGATAAGGATGAGAAGCTTTCAAAAGGTAAGGACCAAATCTATATTAATCTTAGTCGTTGATTGGTGACTTAATCTTGGCTGTTGATTCAACAATAGGAAAGGTATAAAAGGTGACTTGAGGGTCAGATGGGGAGACACTGAACGAGACAAGTCAGTTCGATTTTTGGACATGGTTCAGTTGAGAAATTCAAACTAGAGGTCTGGATTGTAGTAAGAGGTAGCAAGTATGGAACACAGAGTCAGGTTCAACATCATAAGATCAACACAGAGGTTAGAGAGGCAGAAGCAAAGGCACCAAGATTACGCAGTCACTAGACGACCTGCGTGGGTGACGTGCAGAGAGGTCCAGTGTTGATGGAGAGAGGTAGAAACTGACGCAGAGGGTCTGGGAGCTACATAGAGGCTAGCATGCCTGACATTGAGACTAAGAGAGGTGATGGAGAATTTATCTCTATTGGGTAAGCCAGTTTGGCACACAGTTGTACTAAAGAATAGCTGATTAATAAAATCCTCCTTTGTTGCACCAGTTTTCCCGCATTGGGTTTTTAGAGGGACAATTGACCAAAATATCTATGTTGATGTGTTTGATTCTTGTTCATTTATTTGTTTCTGTATTATGGTGTGATATTTGCAGCAGAATTTATTTTAATATTTACTGAAGGGTTTTCGTAAATAACTTATTGGAAAATAAGTAGGTAAAATAAATTAGTTGTTGCAGTGATAGAATTTTCTCATGTATCTCCTTCAACAAATCTACTTTGGTGAAAACAACTTCTTGAATCCCATTCAAGGAAATTATTAACATTATTCTTGGGTGCCAAAATAAGAGGTGCACCACACAGTAAAGGAGTAGGCCGAATGATCCTTTTATTCAGCAATCCATGGATTTTTGTCTTAATTTCTGTGCTTTCCATCATTGACATCCTGTACATTCCAATATTCAGAAGAAGACACTTTTATTGCAACTGTAAGTCAGGTTGGATTCCCCTCTTTGCAAGCAATCCCTTTGATTCGTGAAACATTTCATCAGGTTGGTTAACAACGTCAACCAAATCCGTTTTCAAATTTGAATTACAACCATTAAACACTTCATAATCAATATCATTCTCAGGTTTGATCACGAGAAGCATAAAATGCTTGCTCAAATTTTCCAGTCTTTTCATTTGCCCTGCATTAACAAGAGAAAGATTTTTTTTCTTACTGTGATATCCCACAATATATTCTACTCCATTTTTGAATAAATGATATTTGTTCTCATGTCGATGCAAGATAGATTTTTTGTCATAAAGGTATGAGCTACCTAGAATGATGCCACATATATTTAAGAACGCAACGTGAAGCTCCACTTCATCTATGAGTTTTGCAGTGATAGAAAATTTCAGTTTACACTTTCTCATAACCTGAAATTGTGTATTGTCACATACCCATTCATGTGGATACAATTTATGATATGGAACACTTTCCAGATTAAAATCTTGACAATGTTTTCTAAGATAAGATTGTCTTGAGAGTCGCTATCAAACATTGTATCAATATTGTTATGTTTTGAGATCACCCTTATGTGAAACAGTTCTATTCTCCTCTTTTCATTTGGAGTTTCATTATGTGAGTTTGAAGAACTAGTGCTGGAAATGGATTCTTTTCCTTGAAACCCCATGGCTGTGATTTTGGTTTCATTGCCGATTCGGATCCCAAATCCTCTTCCTAAGTGATGTTAGATGTCTTTTCTTTTCGTTTTTTGTTTAGTTTCTTTCGTTTCATTTCAAGATGAAGCTTCCAATAGTGAGCTTCATCATGGCCCTCTTATGAACAATGTTTATAAATTGTTTTCTCTCCTTCCTTTTTAATGGATGCATTTTTCTTTCCCTTGAAACCCTTTTCTTTCTCTTTACCCTTAAATGGATTTTTACTACATTCTTCTGAGATATTTTCCCCTCTTGCCTCAAGATCAGTGGCTTGCATGCACACATCATATAGATTATTCGGATTAAACATTAAGACAATATGCCTAAGGTAACTATGTAAACCCCCTATGTAATTCAACGTTGTGTCCTGTGATTGCAAATATACACCTAACATGAGGGACCTTTTTCTGAATTATTGGGTGTAATCTTGCACATTTTTACATTTAAGCTATCTAAAGTTCTGCCAATTCATGATGGATTTATTCATATAGGTGATATTGTAGAATTTTATTTTAATTGCAAAAATGAAATCATTCCAATAAATTGAGATCTTAATATATTTTTTAATCTCCTCTTGGGTCTTTAATTCTCACCATACTAGTGTTGCACCCTCCAATTTCAAGGAATCTAATTGAATCTTTATGTCATCCTCTTGAAGTTTTTGGATCCTGGAATAGACCTCGAATAGACAAATCCAATTATCAAGCTTCTCTGCATTCACTTCACCATTATACATGGGTAACTCAAATTTAACATCAAATTTCAAAAAAAGTGATTTACTAGTTCCTTTTCAAGAATGATGATGAGTATGATTAAGGGTTGTGTTACTCGAAGAGGGTGAAAATGTTTGTGAGGAAGAAGATGAAGAAGATGGTAGAGAGGGTGGATGTCTGTCTCCATTCCCATTACCTCTTTTTCCATTACCTCTTCGTAGAGGACCTTCACCATCTCTGTCATATCAAAGAAATCCTTTCTTAAGGTATTCTCATATTTTTTCATGTTTGTAGGTTCTCCTTCATGAGACGTGATCTCTACAGTCTCAACTACAACATGAGGCTAAACTGGTGTTGGATATTGTGGAAACCTTTCTCTCCTTCACCTTGACCCAACTTCAGAGCTTCCAACCAACTTTCCTTCACCTCTTTTGAGTTTTAACCTTGTAAGCATGACATAAAATTGAAAACAATTAAATCCTTCTTTCACAAAGCAAAGCTAGTGCTCTGATACCAAATTTGATCTGATTTAGAATATTAGTTTGCAATTCTAAGATCTTCATCAGATTATTAACAAAATAATTTCACTGTGCTTAAGGATTTTCAATTTTTGCAAGTGAAATGGAGAGTTTTTATGTTAATTTTATGAGCAATTTAACATAAACCATAAACTGAATAGATGCATAAACATGTATAGAACATCATAAAAAAAAATTAAAACAAACACATGAGAAAGGAGTTCACTCCTCCTGGGCTACATCTCCTTGGTCTAACTTCCAATGGCTTGGGTCTCTCTATTATGCTCAAAAGTGTAAAAATATGTGCTTACAATGCTTAAATTCTTTTGAAATCCACTCCAATGAGTCGGGAATCCTAAAAAATGGCTATCTAGCCTCTTTTTGGAACTAATTTGGTGAAAAAATGAAGCAGTTACGACTTCCCCTTGTTTTCCCATTATTCGCTCCACAAATTGCTCCACTTCCAATATAAATGTAGAATTTCACTCAAAAAATCCACTAACCGAGCGAGAATTTTCCCATGTAGCACGCCATAATCTGTCAACACTGACTGTCCATCACAATCCCCAATCCACGGAGTCCTGTGGGCTTATGGTTTGTGAACAAGATGGGCAATGTGCAATTGCGATACGATGGACCATTAAACTACATCCTATAGTTGTATCGCATCCGAAGAACCTATTTCATTTCACAATTGGTAGAGAACTGATAGTAAATCAGAAAGTAGGACTCTGTTTTCATGCAAAGTTCAATTTCCATCTTTGATCAATCACATCGCAACTCCAGGGCCAATCCCTTAATGCCTTAACTCCTCTCTTTTGCGAAGTGCGATTGTGATATACGATCCATCGCATCACAACCCTTCCCTACTCGAGGCTGATTATTTAACACCTTCCTTCATTGATGTGTGATTTTTGAAATGCGGGGAGAAATGCTGGCCTAATACTTGGCAGTTCTTGGTTCGCTAATGAAACCTACCAATCAATCTAATCCAGCCATGTGAGAAAGTCGAACATGAAATTTGACCTGCTCTAACTTCTACATATGAGATCGGATTTGAGTTTCGTTCACACTGTTGGATTAAGAATGAAAATATCTTCAACATAAAGCTAAGTTTATCAAGATTCTGACACTTTGATTTTTGAAGCTAATTTTGAGCCCCTGATCATTAGTGGAAGCTGGCATGAAAATGGGGTAAGTGGGAGTGTTCATAACATTATTTTTTCAATGAACTTTGATTCCATCTTGGCTCATTCAAGTTAAGGGAATTATATGGACTTGATCCATAAAAAAAAAAAAATGAATATAATTTCCATGTTTGAGAAGAAGCCTTTACCATTCAAACACTCATTCGAGTTAAGGGAATTGTATGGACTTCATACATACTTTATTTTTGAAATGTAATTTTGCCATTTTAGAATAAGCCTTGACCACTCTACCTTATAACTGCTTCTCATCTATGTTTCATTCCTACTAAGGGAATTCCCAACTTGTTGGAACTTCTGTTGCTTCCTATATTGTTAAAACTTGCATTGCTTCCACCAAACATTATCAGTCTTTGTGAAATTTAACTTAGATATTTTTTACTTAGTCATCCTCCTTATCAAATTACTTAATCTTTCCTGGTTGCATACCGACTAATCAACAATGTAACATGTGCAATTCTAAATTTTACATGCGTCCCATTTCCAGAGCTTATTAAGTAAATTGGAGCTAACGAGGAAAATCACTTGGAGTTTTTGAGAATTTGGAATATGACCAAGGATATATTGTGTATGCATGAAAAACATGACCTCAGTCTGATCATTGAGAAATAATTGGATCCAACGTGGATGGTAACTGGCTTGAAATTTGACATGGAAACATTGTTTTGAATGCTTACTTCAAATTCAGAATATTTTGTAGAAGAATTTATGTGGACACATATTATATCAAGCTTTGCATCGAGATCTTTCTATCATCAACACGCATTTCCCTATGTTGCTTACTTATTTTGGTTCTATAATATAATTGTAAAAGTTTATGGGATTGTCAATTTTGGTTAATTTTGGTTAGTGCATATAAACTGGTTTACTTTGGGCATGTGGCATGCTATGGGTTTCACTTATGGATGGATATATAGTTTGGGGTGCACATATAATGTGTCTAATCAAGATTATGATAGAAGCACACACATTGTGTGATAGATTGAAGCACACTTCATGGATAGGAACATCATATGACACACTTGGATGAGGATTTCTAACACACATCATGTAATACATGAAGATGGACTCATCTCGTTGAGTTTCCACTTAAACAACCTATAGCATAAGTGTTTGTGGGACACTAAAGAATAAGCCTAATTTCAGTACACATTGATAAACACCTCCCAAAATACTTTCACTAAATTGCCATTCTCAATACATCATTCTAATAAAATAATTCCTAGTTTAGTATATTAAAATAAAAACATATATACATAATCATGCATATAGCATATGTGCCAGAATAACCCCCAACATATATATGACTGATAATAGGTTTCGGGGCATGCCGACCCCTCAAAGAAACCTCATAGGCAAACATTAGATATAACCCAAACAATGGGTAGTCACTCATAAATCGATAAAACTTGACATGTAAGAGGCATAAAGGAGCCCTTAAAAATGTTCGCGTCTGTCAGATTCCCAAACAACAGGAAACAACTTATCAATCTAGCAAACTAGGCATGTAGGCCTATATAAAAGAACCCTTAGGAATGGGTGCATCTCTCAAACTCCCAAATATATGTATAAAACCATTACAAAATAGGTCGAAACCCCAACATATAACCATGAAGAAAATGGAACAAGGCCACAAATAGAGCCACCATGGAATAATCCAAAGGAGATATGATAAGAAAGAAAACGATCACAAAACTCCAACCATGGCCACCCCAATGTAAGCCAACAACCCGCACTAGTATATAAGTAGAAAAAAAGGATCTCATGGCACATGAAATCACGACATCCTTCACACCAGTGAATCCCATCCCTAATTTTCTTCATCATATTGTTCCCCAACACCAGCTAACCAACACAACAACCCATTGAGGAGAAAATGATGTCGACGATGGCATTAAAAGACACAAATGCATTTTTCAATGCCTTGTTGTTGTGTATAGCTCTCGCCAAATAATATGAGTCTAATATGCTCTTCCTCAGTGAATAAAAATTGTTATTGTCCTCACCAGCTACTAAAACAAACCTCACAACCTTTGGCATCCTCACCATGACCAAACATGTTATTAATAAAACTAGAAACATATGCCATGTTGTAAGGATTCAACTGTAGTCTACATGATTAGTTTCAATCACTTCTCCAACTGGTTCAGGAGTACCTCTTATATATGGAACAAAGTTATTCCCAAACGAAATGATGAGAAGCAAAACTACATAAACCACAACCTTTCATTCATATGCCTCACACACAATCAACTTCTATAGGTCATGCACAAAGACCCCTAACCTCACTTCGTTACTCAATTTGGCTCTTATTTTGCATTACAATTAACCTAACTTTGGTTAGCTAGTATTAGAGGATCTACAGGCTTGAAATATTGGCTATGAACGCACTAAATACACTGAAATATTTCCACTCCCATGAACCATTGGTTGCATATCATTATATCCAACATAGAACAGGGATTAAAAGAAGATTGAAAAGTAAAGGGTGCATACTTGGCCACCTGGCACGATAGTCCAAATGCTAATAACATGCACGGTATCAAGAGAATGAAGTAGTTTGCTCATACACTATACATCTATTCTTTCTTAACCACCTGAATATATAATATACACTTGAAGGAATAGATTACAATGGTGTTACCATAATGATGAAGGATGAAACCAGATTGCCACTATGAAGAACTCCGTTGATTTGTATTGAGCTCATAATTCTACATTTTGAATGAGGCACTGTATAATTAAGCTACATGTATGTTTAGACTTGTGACAGGGCATGATAGTATCACCAGTTCCAAACCAAATAAATAGTGGATGCTAAAAAATGAATTAGAGACATTAGACTCCAAGCCTCAATTATCCAAGAAAAAATGGTTAACAGTGCATAGCAACATTCAGTGGGAACCGTAAGGTACTTGAATGATGTTAAAGGTGGAATTAGGAGCACAATATTACACAGAAATTGTAGAGCAACATTCATTAATGTCTTCACCATCTTGACCACACTATATATGCAAGAAAAGCCCCTTATGATACAAAATAATAAACATCTTTCCATCCAAATGACACAAACTCTGCGAACTCCAAGGGTAATATATCAATCAATGAAGTGGTTACATTAGTTATGCTTATCACTTCAAACAATTTATCACCCCCTCACGCACACATATCACATTTAAGCATAGGCATAAGTTGGAGGAGAATCATAGTTGCTAAAAATTGTCTCTCTCTATCTGGAGGCAGGAATGACTACGAAATTTTGATTGAAAGCATCAACAAAAATGTGAAAACTTATGTTCCCAGATGGAATGGCAAACCGATTGAGGTGAATGATATTATGTAGGGCTAAGTACATCCACCCTTTTCATATCTTCCCCAGTTCAATTTAATCATGCTAGAGTACTAGGAGAAAAAGAAACATAATCTAGGTAATTATTTTACAATTCCTTTTCTAAAACCAGTAGCATGAGTGAACCTCCTAAATGTTTTCTATTTGTTTCGATTTTCTCACATTGCTTATAATCCCCTTATTTAGTGGATCTGAGGAGGTATTTCGATAGAATTCGTGTAGCAATTCATTTATCACTAGGAAGAACTAAACTCAGATTCTCTTCACTATTAGAATTCAGACCTGTCACAGTGAAAACATTATAGGTTTCTAAAATTTTGGTCCCTGAGGAAAGACCTTGGCCGAGAGGTATAATCTGAGGTTTTTCTGAGGAGGAAAACATAATGGAAGATTCTGGGCTTGAATCCAATTTTACAAAGATACAAAATGAGTCACCTATGTAGGATGTCGGAGCATACATCGCTTGATTGATCCCAAGTTTTTGGTTGCACTAGTAAAGCATTCTTAGGTCCTTCTAGGGTTTGTTTTGAGATCATTCATGTGAGTTTTTTTTTAGGAACAAGTGTAGCAGATCTTGAAATTTGAGCGGCAAAAACATTTTTATAATATTCATCTACAATCTGAAGCACACCTTAATTAAAGAAGTAACAAACTCCTTCATAGTTTTGGCAACAGGGTTTTGGGAATCCTTTGGAGAAACATTTGAAGGGTAATTTAAAGTGAAATTAAAGCATGCTTGAAGAACCTTTTGAAGCAATTTATAAAGATCTCCTTGAGGTGACTTAACACACGCTTGAAGATGTTTTGTACACATTTGCATCAATTTTGAAGCAACATACCTTGAAGGGCGAAGACAATATTGGAGTATTGAATTCTACCCTTTGAAGGACTCTTGAAGATTGGTTGAAGGAAGACCTGGTTGCCATTTTTTGATCTCTAGAGACTAGGTTTCTGGGAAAAATTTGGAGAAACCAAGTGACACTCTTGACAACATCCTTAGAGCAGACTGTGATGAGAATTTTGGAGGACACTTTGAGAGGACAATTTTGAAGAACCCTATTGAAGAACTCACTGTCAGGATATGCTTCTTACTATTATCCTTCTTCCTCCATAGGTTGCTCTATCACTTTCCCTAGTGTTACAACCCACACTATTTTAGATTCCTCTATAATTTGTGTTATGGTTTTAGCCCCTACAATTGCAATTGTATCTTTCCCTATTTGTGATATAGCTATTGCTTCCTCTGGCGTCAATCCCCATCCCCTATCTTCCAACTTTGAGAGAAATATTGGAATGCATACAAGGTCACCCCAAATGTGACCCACATACTCTAATTCATGCACTATAAGAGGTAACACATTGTACATTTGGACTCAATACCAACTACTACAACGTTTTCCAGAAAAAGATGGTGGATTTTACCAACCTATGGGGTTAAAAATGGTTCAATAGCTTGAAGTGGTATAAAAAATAAAGTTATGTTTACGTTTGCAAGTGAATTACTTTTGAATGAAGTATGCTATATTAGTCCATGGTAAAGGTAGAAACTTTTGTCAAAGCCATTTATTTTCTACACCAACACTTCCGAAAATACATTCTTTACTTCTAGTAACAACACATTCCTAAGAAACAAATGTTGTCCTTCGTGAAGCAATCCTTTCCCTGCATATATTCATCCATTATAATATGTAGGAGTGCCCACAACTATAACCTATTACCAAATTCAAGCAAGCAATCAATGGGTTCCCAATCTTTGTCTATGCAAAGTTGTGAATCATTCATAAACACATTATGAGTTTAGTTTAGTGATGTTCAAACCAAAAGCAATAGAATAAACAATTTCCGTTAAATTTGGTAAGCTTTTTTGGCAAATGCCAATGTTAGCATGTTCAAGCCAACTTTCTCGGAAATCGACTCTTTCAACAAAAACTACATTGAATATTTCCCGAGGAGGTGCGTCCCTTCCATCTATTCACCTAAAGCGTGAGAACATATTGTGCAACCAACGGTTGAGTAAATGGTACAACGCCAATTTACCCAATCCAAACATTCATGTGGGCGCTGGAATCGTAAAGGATTAAGTAAAGGGTACAACGAACATTATTTAATTAATTTTTTAAATAGCACTATACTAGAAAACATATCCATTGTGAACCATAAAATAACGCCAAAATTCAAACTAATAACGATTCAAAGGTTTGTGCCCGTTCAGATTGCCACGTTATGGGTTTGGTATTTGCTGATAAAGTTGTCCACATGTCTTCCGGCGTTTTTCGTGTTCATGATTCATCACGAGAGAATCGCGCCATTCTTCGAATCCTGATCCGATTATTCCTCTTCAGTACTCGACGGCCCTCTCAGTTTAGCTATTTCTCGGTATAGTCACCTATATAAATTAAGGATGATTTATAACAAAACCATATGCTGTAAAAACACAGTGCAGCAGAATAGGAGCAGTAGCAAGGGAAAACTATAGCGACAGTGGCGCAGAACTGTAATCAATAGAGATAATGTCGAAGCTTTCTCTGGCTATTGCACTGTTTGCTTGTGTCGGTTTCACAATAGTAAATTTTGTCAATGCTGCACCGGAAAAGGCAGGAGAAATCGATTACGATGAAGCACTGTCAAAGGCCATTCTCTTCTTCGAAGGGCAGCGCTCTGGAAAACTTCCTTCGAATCAACGAGTGAAATGGAGGGGAGACTCTGCTCTTTCTGATGGTCGTCTGGCTGGTGTAATGGCCGCAATCGAAAATAAATAGTGCAATTCAATGGTTTTATATTTCTGGATGGTTTTTGATTGATTTCTTTATTAATCGTCAGATTCAAAAATATTATTAAATTCTGTAATTCACATAAAAAAAATACTCACTTCTATTACGTATTGCTGTTTTCTCCGGGCTGATCTTTCGACGATTTTGCTTTCAGGTGGACCTGACGGGGGGTTACTACGATGCAGGAGACAACGTAAAATTTGAATGGCCCATGTCGTTCACAGTGACATTGCTTTCTTGGGCAGCTTCTCATTATGAAAACGAGTTAGGTCGGCCAAACCAGCTGAATAACACTCTCCAAGCAATTCGCTGGGGAACGGATTTCATAGTGAAGGCTCATTCATCTCCTATGACGCTGTGGACAGAGGTGGGCAATGGGGACACCGATCATCAATGTTGGCAGCGGCCAGAAGACATGGATACTCCTCGAACATTGAAACAGGTCAACCCATCTTCTCCTGGCACCGAGGCTGCTGCCGATGCCTCCGCAGCTCTGTCCTCTGCAGCCATTGCTTTCAGGAAGACTGATCCTTCTTACTCAAAATTATTACTTGAGCATTCAAAAGTTGTGAGTACAAATTTCGGCGACTATGAAATATCTATCTGAATTGTATATTTTGGAAATATTCTAAAATTTTATTATTTTAGATTTCAAAAGTTGAATGCAAATTTCATTTGCTTTGAGTTAACTTTTATATATATATATATATTAATTTCCTGTTGCCTTGTTTCTGCAGCTCTTCGAACTTGCAAACAAATACCGTGGGTCTTATCAAGCATCTTGCCCTTACTACTGTTCCTATTCCGGTTTCCAAGTATGTACTCCTGCATACAATTATACACCAATTTTACGCACTGCACTTATGTGTCATATTCATAATTTTTGTAATGCTGAGCAGGACGAACTGCTATGGGCTGCTGCTTGGCTTCATAAGGCAACGCGCGATCGATCTTATTTGCAATTTGTGTTGGATAACCAAGGATCGAGTTCCGCAGTCAATGAATTTGGTTGGGATAACAAATTTGCAGGTGCCCAGATACTCTTAGCCGAGGTAACCAGTTCGTATACAATAAATACTAATAAACTGATACTTTAATTCAATTCAGGATTTTTTTTTACTGATACTAAATACGGTATTTTAATATAATTTTGGGTTTTTTATATTTTTTTTAAATTAGCTATGGTTAAATTTTGGATTTTTTTGAATAATAATCTAGTAAGTATATTTTTCGGATTAATCACATTTGATCTAGGTTTAAAATTACCTAATATAGTTCCAATTAGCAATGGTTCTCAATCACTTTTCTAAAATTTGAATTTTAAATTTGATAATACAAACCTCCACATAAATCAGCTAATTTAAATCTCCGGTGAACTAAATCCATTTAATAAAAATTTAAATTGCTAAATGTAATAAAATGCTCAACTTTAACAAATTCAATTATATAAATAGCTAACAACACTTACTGCTTGTCAAACTAGCCTCTTTCACCTATAATTTGTAAGTATATATCTTAGCTCATATAACAGACCGTTTTGATGCACAGGAATATGTATCTGGAGAGAAGTCGTTGCAGAAATTTAAAACAGATGCAGATTCTTACGTCTGCGCCTTACTGCCCAAAAGTAGCACAGTGCAGATTCGAACGACTCCAGGTTTAACCATACAAACTAATAAAAAAATTTCAAAGAAAAGTTTAGAAAGTTTAGTTGAGTAATTTAAGAAATTTAAATTGTAATATTATTATTTTTTAATATGAATGGTGTAAATTTGCATATGACATTTAATATTTAGATATGTTTTACAAATTTCCAAACCAAAATTTTGTTATGAATATTTCCTGCAAATTCACACCCTTCATATCTTGAGATAATAATATTAAGTTATGTAAAACTTTATAAACTCACATGCTTTAAAACTTGAACGCTTGAATGCTTTGCAAGCTAGAGGAGTTAGAGAGTTGAAAGTGTATCCTTCCTTAGATCTTTCTTCCTTGGCCTTCCTTGCAAAATAATAACCTGAAATTTGCAGGTGGGCTTTTGTTTGTAAGAGACAGTAGCAACTTACAGTACGTGACTGTCGCTTCACAAGCACTGCTGGTATACTCTGACATACTTGCAGACGCAAGCATTTCTTCAGTACAGTGTGGCAGTGTTCCAGTTTCACCTTCAGATATTAGAAGCTTCGCAAAAACACAGGTAAATAGATTAGATTTCTGAATTTAATCTTGGAATCTACAATCCACATAAGGATGCTGCCGGAGCTTCATGACATCAAATATAATTACAAAACCAGCTTTCAAGATCTGACAACTGGTTTGAATATATGGGCTTGAGCAGGTGGACTATATACTGGGCAACAACCCATTGAAGATTTCCTATATGGCGGGCTTTGGACCGAAATTTCCCCAGCGTCTTCATCATCGAGGTGCTTCCCTTCCATCCATTCATGTAAAGCCTCAGAAGATATCGTGCAACGAAGGAATGAGTAACTGGTACAACGCCAATTTAGTGAATCCAAACGTTCACGTGGGCGCTGTGGTGGGAGGACCTGATTCAAATGATCAGTTCACTGACGCGATATCTTCTTACAAACAGCTGGAGCCAACGACGTACATTAATGCTGGGATGGTTGGCGCCCTTGCCGGCCTAGTTCGCTGAACGCGTGGTGACAAAGCAAAATGACATTGCGTAGCTTGCCTGCGTGTTTGGTATTTGATTAGGGTTTCATATATCCACAGTTCCACCGGTATTTCTTATAATACCTGATAATCTACAAACTCTGGATTGCGGCAGAGTTTGAGTTGTATGATACATCAGCCCACAAGTTTCCACTCTGCGACGATTGGTCTATCCAGATACCTATTTATTTTTAGTAGTATATTCCAAAAATATATATATGACCAATATTTTGTTTATTTTCAGGTCTTTACCAATATTTATTTGTAAAAATAACAAACCCAACTTACATTCTCACATTACTAAGAAATTATTAAAATGTAAAATAGGATTAGTAAAAGAAATAATTACAATGCAAATCATAACATTAACCATCTTGAAATCTAACCTATAGACACAAAAATTAAAAAATTTAACAAATCTATGTTAACAATGGGTGGAAACAATGGTAAAGATGGTGTACTTTGTTACATAAAATTTTATTATGATAAAAAATAATGAAAGAATTACTTTATTCACTTTCTTCATATAACTCGAAACCATTCAGCAACAAATTCATAAAATTATTAAGAAATGTTATAATCTACTTTATTGTTACTTTGAGACTATCAACACAATCCCCATCGGCAATCCATATAGACAAACTGAATACAGAAGTTTAATAAATTTAAAATAACATGGACATGTCATTGTCTGTAATTTATTTTATTAGGTGCACATTTTTATATCAAAAAAATTATTATGTTATTATATGAAAATATATTGAAAAGATGTGCATTTCTATCTACAACAATGACATTGTTTGACAATTCTCTAAAACCTAGAATATTTTCTTAGATTATATCCTCCATAATAATTATGTATAATAATATAGTGCAATTAGTTTTTGATATAGTATTAATTTATGTTTTATTAATTTTTTCAAGAATGTTTTAAAATGCTATATTGATAAATTATTTTCAATTATTATTGAAAATTTATTTACGTGTAGTTTTGAATGATGGGATAATTCAATATTTTTTAAACGATAAAAGTTTATCAATTTAGTAAAATAATATAAAAATCAAATTTTTATATATCTCTTTTCTTTTTTTTTAAATGTTTTAGTAAATACATAATTTTTTAATTGTAGTATGTGGTTTAAAAAATTATAGGTCATAAATATTTAAATTGTCAAAATTATTTGGAAATTTCATTAAATTATTCATATAGTTTTATTTACTTTTGTGTCTTTTTTTGTGTTTCCTTTTTACTAACATTAGCCACTCTACATAGTTAAACTCTCCAAATCCAATCACAAATCAAATTTTGAAAAATATATTTTTTCAATAAGTTATGGGTTTGTTTTTCTTCCTTCCCCTTTTATTTTTGGAATTTTTTTATGTTTTTCTAATATATAGTTTAATTCTCAATTTATTTTCATATAACCTTTTTCATTATTACTATTTATTTAAATTTGACTCTTTCTTGTCTAAATTTATTTAATAAAAATAAAATATACAATTTATTTAAGAAAAAAATACATTGTTTTATATTTTTAAAATTATGAATATAAATATTTAATTCAAAAAGAGGTCAAAAAAAAAAAAAAAAGATTACTCAACATTTAATTAAAGAAAAACTCTAGCAATTGAAAGGTTGGAATATGTCTAAATTCAACAACATCCTAGAAGAGGAAAATAAAAAAAATTGTTGTTATTCAACTAGAAGCTATCTCAAATGGAAAATCCCTTATAACAGAAGAGGATGTCACTCTCACTCATCTAAACGAATGCCAGAAGCAAGATGAACTCCTTTGGAAACATAAATCTAAAGTCCATTGGCTAAAGGAAGGTGAAAGAAACACTTCCTTCTTTCATAAATCTATGTTACAACATCGACACCATAATATAATTGCCTCTTTTAAAAACCCTACCAATAAAAATCTTCATAATTTTCAGGACGTCACTTAACAACTCATGTGACATTTCCAAGGAATTCTAAGAAAGCTTGATATTCACAGAGTGGACACAATATGCACCATCACATCTCAAATCCCAAGATTTCTCACTGAGAAGAAAAATATTTCCTTTCTTTGAGAAATAGAAATGAAGTTGAGTTTATCATTAAAGGGATGCCTTGCAACAAAGCTCTTGGGCCTAATTTCTTCACCACTGAACTCTTCCAATCCCACTAGCTAATAGTAGGTGAAGAGGTATGGTTAGCTATTGAAGAATCTCGAAAATCTTAATCTATCCTAAGAGCCCTCAATACCAGATTCCTTAGCCTAGTTTTGAGGCAAGTCAATGTAGAAGAATCAAGTGGCTTCAGACATATCACCCTTCACAACATTATTTAAGATGATTACAAAAATTATTGCCTTTGATGCTCATGAAAAATAAATTATTTCATCTACATAAATCCCTTGTAACCATGTGAATTTAATTTATCTACATTAGAATGTGATAGAGTGTAGAATAATATTGCAGGGAAAGATGGAAACTCCGCACTGGCATGACCATGCCCATGTAATTTCGATGGCATTAAGTGGTTGAGGAAGAGTGCAGATTGTACATCCGGAGTCTGCAGATTTAAGGTAGAGAGGCAGGGGAAGGGGCAAGGAAGTGGAAGGGGAGAGGAAGTAGAGAGGAGAGGGAGATGGATATGGAGAGGGCTCATGAAAGAAAAATAAAAATTGAATATTACAAAAGAGTAGAGGCTAACTTAAATCTAGGATATAGATTCCTTGTTTGCAGGCTATCCATCTGTTCAAATTTTAAATTCTAAAGAATCCTTTGAAATCCTTACTTTCCTAATCAATAATGAACAGAATGACATCAATTTCCTCATAGGTATTGAATATTTGGTTCCAACTGAAATATTCCAGAAGGTAATATAATAGACTAGTATATGAGAATGATTAGCTATATTGTTGCAAAGTGATATTTATGGTACAAATGTATGTATAGGGTTTTGTAGGGAATAATTCTACGATGAGGGAGATCAAGGGCTCTGAATTTCAGTCTTACAATGTAACTTAAATCCTAATGTAAAGAGGATGAAAACAAAATTACAGTTGCTCTTTTATTGGAGGAAAAAACATAATGTAAGGTTAATTACCTAGACAGTGAAGGTTAATTATCAATGGATGGGAGGCGGTCATGATCAAAATCACTTGATATCTTTTCTCTATATCGAGAGATTAGTAGCGTTCAATCTAAGACAAATGAATGCATACCTGCAAGGGCTAGAGAGACGGCATAAACTTTCAATATGAGACAAATGAATGCATACCTGCAAGGGCTAGAGAGAGGGCATAAACTTTCAATATGAGACAAATGAATGCATACCTGTAAGAGTTGTAGAGGATGGTGTTGATTCAACCATTTCGGTGTATGTTGCCATGTTCAATCTAAGACAAATCCATTTGGGTGTATGCTGCCACATTCAATTTGAGGCAAATGAATGCATATCTACAAGAGTTGTAGGAGGGGGCGCTAATTGTAGAGGGGGGTGTTGATTCAACCATTTGGGTGTATGTTGCCAAGATTTGCAGTGGTGGGAATGTTGGATGTTGTAGATCGTGCCCATGTGGTACTAAGCATCAAAGCGCAGCCACAGAAAGCTTATGAATTGGTATGGATGCCTCAACAGGGGCCTTCGACCTACAAGTAGTGGATGGAAAAGGTTGTAGACGAGAAGAAAATGGAGAACATCGACGAAAATAAGAGGAAAGGTCTGCAAGAGCTTACAATGCAAGCTATAATTTTATAGTGTAATAAACATGCAGCTTGCTACACTATAATGTAATAAGCATTCAACTTGCCACTAAGCAATGCACTGCCAACTAAGTGGGCAGAGACAACGTAAAACATGCATAGTGTAAAACAAAGTTTGGATAAAAACTACTTTGGATAAAATAATTGAGACCAAAACACTTCTTAAGAAAACTTTGGATAAAATGTTTAAACAAACATTAATATCTAGATTAAATTTTATGTGGGCAAAACACTTTGGATAAAAAATTTAAACCAACAATAAAACCTCAAATCTTAATGTCCTCGCATAATTTTTTTGTCCATTATTTAATAAAGCAAAATTATTTTACCAAATTAATACATCTCTTAATATCTAATTTTGAAAAATCAACACTAACAACTAGAATTAATCATAGACGCTAAAATCTAATATATAGACAGTAAAATTAAAGAATTGTGGTAAATTTATGTGAGCTCTATGTGAGCATTGTGTCTTGAAAGAATAGTAACAAATATATGTTAAGATTGTGTACTTTGTTACATAAAATTTTATTCGCTTTCTTCATGTAATAGAAAAGAATTACTTTATTCACTTTCTTCACATAATTGGTGACCATTAATATTATTATTTTACAAAAAATTTTAAGAAATGTTATCTACTTTATTTCTTCTTTGATACTATCAACTCAATTACTATAAACAATCCATATAGAGAAAGGCATACTGAAGTTTACTAAATTTAAAATATGGAAATGTCAATTTTTGTAATTTATTTTATTATTATATGAAAATGTGCATATTTCTATATTCAACCATTATTAAATTTATATGATAATATAAAATATGATAATATATTTAAAAGATGTGCATTTCTATATTCAACAATGGCTATGTCTAACCATTCTCTAAAACCTAGAACATTTAGCTAGATTATATTGTCCATAATAATCAAATATAATTTATATTTGATAATAGAGTGCAAATAGTTTTTGATATTGTATTATATTAAGTTTTATTAAAGTTTTTAATAATATTTTAAAATTCTATATTCATAAATGTTTATTTTTTATTATTTAAAATTCATTTACGTGTATTTTTGAATGATGGGTTAATTGATTTTTTTTAATTGTAAAAAATTATCAATTTAGTAAAATGATATAGAAAAGAAATTTTAATATATCATTATATATATATATATATATATATATATATTTTTTTTTTTCAATGTTTTAAAAAATAGATTTTTTTCTTTTTTAATACTAGCATATGGTTTAAGAAATTATAGCTCATAGACATTTAAATGGTCAAAACTATTTGGAAATCCATTAAATTATTCACATGTTTCTATTTCTTTCTCTGTCTCTTCTTTACTAATATCAACCTCTTTAACAAATTAAACTCTCAAAATCCAATCACAATATCAAATTTTGACAAATATTTTTTTTTTCAATAAGTTATATGTTTGTTTTTTTCCTGCCCCTTTTACTTTGGAAATCTTTTATGTTTTTCTAATATATGATTTAATTGCCAATTTATTTCCATAAAACCTTTTCCATTATTACTATTTATTTTAACTTAACTTTTTTCCTATATTTATTCAATAAAAATAAATTATAAAATATATTTTTATAAATAATAATAAAACTATTTTTTATATTTTTAAAATTATGAATATAAATACTTAATTCAAAATGAGGAAAAGTAAAAAAAAATACTCCACATTTAATTAAAGAAAAATCACTTCACTAGTAATTAAAAGTTGGAATAAGTCTAAATTCATTAACATTTTAGAAGAGAAAAATAAGCTAGAACAAAAAAAAGTTGTTATTAATAAGAAAATATCTCAAACAATAGATATAGCACCCTTATAGTAGAATATGCTATCACTCTCACTCATCTAGAAGTAAGAGGAACTCCTTTGGCAGCAAAAATATAAATTCTGTTGGCTAAAGGAAGGTGAAAGAAACACTTTTTTCTTTCATAAATCTACATTACAACATCTACACCATAATAAAGTTGCCACTATAAAAAACCCTGCAAGTAAAAAGATTTATATTTTTTAGGAACATCAATGGAGAACTCATCTGACATTTCCAAGGAATTCTAACAATGCTTGATATTCACAGAGTGGACGCAATATGCACAATCATGACTCAATTCCCAAGATCTCACTCACAAAAAAAAGTCTCCTTTCTCTCAGACAAAAAATGAAGTTGAGGCTGTCATTAAAGGGATGCCTTGCAACAAGCTCTTGAGCCTAATGGCTTCACCACTAAGTTCTTCCAATCTCACTAGCTCATAGTAGGTGAAGAGGTATGGCTAGTTGTTGAAGAATATTTAGAATCCTAATCTATCGTAAGAACCCTCAATACCGCTTTCCTTAGCCTAGTTTCAAAGAAAGTAAATGTGGAAGAACCAAGTGGCTTCATACATATCGCTCTTCACAACATTATTTATAAGATCATTACAAAAATTTTGCTAAAAGGCATGGGGAGTTCATTGGGGGAGAAATAAGATACCACATGATTTCATATTGGGTGATATTTATTGAGGAAGAATGACATAATATATTGATCATATAATAGGGGGGTAAAGGATTTTTATAGGTTGTGTATAAAAAAATGGAGCTCAAAGTTAAGGGAAAATATAAAGGGGTATACAAAATGTTAATGAAAAAATGGATAACTACATTATCTAGTGAAAGTAGGGGTTTCTTAAATTGGGAAGGTGTATTGGATTCATATTGGTAGGAGGTTAAAAAGTGATTTTTAGAGGTATTTTCCAATATTTAGTCAAATTAAGGCTATTATTTAGTATGCCACAAATTCACGTGCTATGTTAGAGGTTCATTGAGTGAACCCCCCATGGTAAAACGATGAAGCACCTCCACCCCAATCTTATATTCCCTAAAAAAACAAGTTTTGTGGAGGGGGGACAAATCATTGATATGATCATCGTAGTTCATGAAGTCATCCATTCATTAAAGTTGTAATGGAAACTAGTGATGCCCCTTAAGCTTGATCTTTCCAAGTATTTTGATAAGTTCATTTGGTACGTTTTTCTTCAGGTTCTCTAGGCTTAAGGCTTTTGCGCTGAGTGGACTATATGGTTTAGAAATATCTTATCACTGCCTTCCTTTTCAATCCTTGTAAGTGGATCTCCATTAGTGCAATGCAAACCTACCCAATGTATTAGGCAGGGGATTCACTCTCCCCATTTCTATTCATTATAGTGATGGAGGGTCTATGATGACTCCTCAAAGTTGAAATACATGAGAAATAGATCATACGAATCAGAATTTTTGGCAATGATCTATCGCTCACCCACTAGCAATTCATGGATGATATCATGGGCATGTGAACACCCACTATCTCAAAATTGAATGCTTTTCATTGTTTGTTGGAGACTTTCTCTCTTGCCTCAGGTATGGAAGTAAACAATTGTAAGTATTTAATTTTCTCCTTTAATATGCTTATGCCTATACAATAGCATATTGCCAAGAAAACTATTATAACCTATTTTTTCACTCCTTTTCATTAGATGCTCTTGATTGTCCTAGTCATATCCCTTTTCCCTTCTAGAACTATGCTCATCTTAAATAAGTGAATTCAAAATATTTATGTGCTTTTCCTGTAGTAAAATTTCCTATGTACGCAACTCTTATCAAATCTTCCCACGTACAACTTTTTAAAAGTAAAAAAATATATAAACTACCTATTCTTCGGGCGGGGTTTAAAGGTTAAACTAGAAATCCAAATATAGGAGCTTATGGCCTAACTGAACTAACTATTTTTTGGTGGTAAAATGCACCCAATAGGTTGGCCTAAAATTCATCCTATTGATTTGCATCCTTTCTCCTATAAATTATCCGTAGATCAATCCTACGTTATCGAGTGCTCTTTGCATTTCCTTTTATCTCAAAAAAATTTGTTTCCATGCATAGATGTTGGAACCCATTTATCTTGCATCATACTCCTTCTATGGGAGAGGAGGTCTTTCTTGGCCTGAGTATAAGGACCCATAGGAAATTTCCATCAATGCCAGCAGCCAAGGTTAGTTTGTAGCTTATCCACCTTTTCCCACTATCATTTTAATAAAGAAACTCATATTTTATTCTAGTTTTCATTGTTTATCTTTATGAATGTGGATTTGTAATGTATATTCTTATAATCTAAAATATCTATATGCATATGTAATTTGAATGATCTGATATGCTGGTGTTTTGTTGTCCATCTTGAAGGTCTGCAACTTTAGGAGGAAGAGGTAAGGTTTGGACCCTACGAGACGTAAACAGATGTAGGACCCATAGTATGCCTTTTTTGCCTACCTTTGTCAATTCACATATTTTGCATGTATGTTTGACTTTTCTTTATTGAAATTTTATGTCTACCTTTTTGGGTCTTTCAACCCTAGCCCTAGGGAATATTTCCCTCAAACAAAATTGGTAACTCCACTAGGGAAATACTTTCTAGTAGTTTCATTAAGGGTTCCCTAGATTGATATATATATATATATATATATATATATATATATATATATATATATATATATGTTGGCCAACAGATTCCCCCCATAGCAGGTTTTTGGGGCTTGAAGCCTAGATTTTGGTCAAGAGTAATGTAAATACCCTGCGAAATGTGGGCGCGAAATGCGGGCGCGGAGTGCGAGAGTCTAGGGTTGTCTGCCCTAAAATAATGTAATTTAATGTATGGCATGTCGGCCGACCCATGGTTCACAAACCATGGGATTGTATAAATAGAGCAAGGCTCTAAGTGTGAAGTCATTCTTTCTTTTGGAGAAATAACATGTGTTTTGGATGATGAATTAGCTCTGAGTCTGTAAGTATGAGTCCTGGGTTATTGTAGTAGGAAGAGGCTCCGCAGCTAAGTGCACAGAGGCCTGGTAGAGTCCGCAGCTGTGTGTGTGGACCCCTGCAGCAGAGTGTGCAGGGTGGAGTTGTGCCTGTACTTGAACAGAGAATTAATAAAATATAAGTAGATTCTGAAATATTGTGTATCTATGCTTCTGTTTTATTTATGCATCTTTTTACAGTTTTATGATTGCACGCACTGGTTATGAATGTTGAATGGTTAATGAGAATATTAGGTTCACACAATTAAGTTAAGATCAATAATAATAGCACAGTAAGGATAAAGGATCTAGAAAACACCTCTTCATGCTCTTTACAGAGCCATGTGGAAGTACTTGCACAAGTTGCGAAGGACAGACAACTACATGAAGCAGCACAAGTGCACAGGTTCGGTCCGCGAATTTCCTAGACTTCACCAAGACATCCCTAGGGTGCGGAAACCTGGTTTTAGCACCCTCCCATACTACCTTGGGTGAGATCTCATTCCCCGCACCGCAGACTATTGCCAAAAGGGCCGGTAGTTATGGGATTTGTTTGGCTAAATCACTTCTGAGCCTAGGCCAGGACCTAATAAGCCAACAAATGGTTTCATTTCTAGGACTGGGATTTGCCTAAGGGTTGTCTGATGTTGTGCCACTGGAACCCAACAAAGAAGGAAATTGAAGAGTGGTTTGACCAGAAGATTCACGAGATCATGACACAAGAAAACAGAACTCCGCAGGTATCTGAGAAAAGGTGGCTGGATCGCTACGTATATATGGAAATCCATGAGATCTTCTCCGCGTCCTTTCCTTCCGAACTGTATGAGTGGATCACAAGGTTAGTCGACAATTAGGGAAGGTGTAAGCTCGACCAAATTATAGTGTGGACTCTGGAATTAGTGTGCAGACTTGAGGCATCAAAAGATAAGATCGCATGAGCTATGGACCATTGGCTCAACCAAATAATAGGGGGATTCATCGCTAAATTTGTGATAGACATGACTGTGAGCTATAGTGAAGTAGAAAGACGTTTCCTCAAGGGACCGTGAGGTAAGTACATTAAATCCTTGAATATCTAGATTAAGATGTTGTTATGTGAAAACGGATGATGCGAATACATTAATGTTTGGAATGATGAGGAGCAGAAGGATCTACAAACGTAGTGGCGAATTAGGAAATAGTCCCTTAATTTCAACTTCGCGAGAGAGTGAGGAAGAGTTCGCTCGACAGTTTGATAAGGCAACACATCCACAGTTACCAACCCCATCCATTCCACCACCCACTTCACCTCCTTCACCTCCATCTCCACCCACTCCACCTCCACCAACCCCGTAGTTCAACGTGATGAGCGCGATCAAGCTACCTGTATTCAAAGGAGTAGGAAGTGAGGATCTAGACTAGTTCTGGTTCATGGTAAAAGCAGTGTGGGAAGTGCAAGGGGTCATGGATGAAAACATTAATAAGGCTACATTGCTAAGCATGCTACATGATCGCACGTTGACGTGGTATATCAAGCACTCTAATGATCACCCAAATGCAGGAATAGTGGAGATCTTGAATGCACTGAATAGAGAATTTAGCCAGCCGAAATCAAAGGCAGTCAATCATTGGGTTCAAAGAGATCGTGATTCTTCCGAGCGAGACCCCCTAGGATCTGGATCATCGGCTGAAGAGTATGATCCGCAACTGGGCTTGAGAACGTGGACTATATACTGGAGTCTGGGAAACAACCCATTGAAGATTTCCTATATGGCAGGCTTTGGACTGAAATTTCCCCAGTGTCTTCATCATCGAGGTGCTTCCCTTCCATCCATTCATGTAAAGCCTCATAAGATATTCTGCAACGAAGGAATGAGTAATTGGTACAACGCCAATTTAGTGAATCCAAACATTCATGTGGGCGCTATGGTGGGAGGACCTAATTCAAATGATCAGTTCACTGACGTGATATCTTCTTATAAACAGCTGGAGCCAACGACATACATTAATGCTGGGATGGTTGGTGCCCTTGTCGGCCTAGTTCGCTAAATGCATGGAGACAAAGAAAAATGAGATTGCGTAACTTGCCTATGTGTTTGGTCTTTGATTAGGGATTCTATCTTAGTATCCACAGTTCTACCTGTATTTATTATAATACCTAATAATCTACACACTCTGGATTGTGGCAGAGTTTGAGTTCTATGATACATCAATGCACAAGTTTCCACTGTGCAACGACTAGTCCATCCAGATATCTATTTATTTTTAAAATTATTCCAAATATATATATATGACCAATATTTTATTTATTTTCAGGTCTTTACCAATATTTATTTGTAAAATAACAAACCCAACTTACATTGTCACATTACTGAGAAATTATTCAAATGTAAAATATGATTAGTAAAAGAAATAATTACAATGCAAATCTTAACATTAACCATCTTGAAATCTAATATATAGACACTAAAATTAAATAATTGTAATAAATCTATATTAACATTGTGTGGGGAAACTATGGTAAGAAATATATGTTAACATTGTGTGGTAAAACAATGGTAACAAATCTATGTTAACATTGTTTACTCTGCTGCATAATACTCTATTATGGTAGAAAATAATTCCTTCATTCGCTTTCTTCAAGTAATAGGGGAGAATTACTTTATTCCCTTTCTTCACATAATTTGTGATCATTAACATTCTTATTTTGCAAAAAATTCATAAAATTATTGAGAGACGTTATCTATTTTATTGTTAATTTGAGACTATCAACTCAATCACCATTGGCAATCCATGTAGAAAATAGAGAAATTGAATATGGAAGCTCAATAAATTTAAAACAAGAACCGCTACGAAGCAGCAAGTTCCTGCTGGTAGTTAAAACAGTATAATATGTATAAAGCGATCACGTATAACTCCTTCCTGGACACTAACAACTAACTGAGTATAGGGGTTGTATAGCACTGGACCTTATAGCAGCACTGACTACTTGGCACCGACCAGAGTAGTTTATTCATGCATCGACCGAGGCTTCTAGGGAATGAGTATCAAGCCCATCCTGGTAGCCCAACTGCCCCATAAGGTCTCCGGCCATAGAGTCTATGTTTGAAGGCTTTGATGGTTTCACATTATTTCTATATGTTTTCCAGGTGTAGATTGTGTTGTAGTGAGAGAAAAGGAACGGACGTAGGGAAACTCTGCTAGAGTAGCACAGGAAAAGTAAATTGATCTCCTGACATACGTGGGTCCCTACCTGCCCATTTGAACATACGTGGGTCCCTACTACCCATTTGAACATACATGGGTTCCCCTGCCGAAGGTGTTATAGGATCGATAGCATTAAATCAATTATAAATCGATGATTACAAAGTCCCTTATATGCGGGTTTTGCATGAATGGCAGGTGTCTTCTGCATTGCAGGTGTCAAGCAACGAAGGTATTTTGGGCTTCTTTCGTTTCGTTTCATCCAAATCGAACCTCAATTCGCTTCACTTTGTTCAATTTTGTACTTTAATGTGGCCCAACCATTGACTGGAATGACTAGAAAACTTTTGATATTCTATTCAAATCTCGTTGAAGCAAGGACTACATCTGAGTTTTGCAGATTGAGTTTTCTCTTGGATAACATTTCACTCATGGCGATTTGAAAAGCTTCCCTGGTTTTAGAAATATGAGAATTTGAGTTTCTGCATTATGGGAAGTCAGAAAGCATGTGCAAGCTCAAACTCCACATGGTCGAATAGCCGAAGTGCTTGAGATCATCACAAATAAAGGGCCCCAGGACGAGCACGGACGACAGCGGTGGCTCCAGCGTCTTCTCCACCAGCACTGCCAATTTGCTCACCAGTCTCAGGGACTTCCTCCTCGAAAACCCCATTCTCTACACACACAAAGAAAGCGCAGATGCCACCACGCAATTTGCCTATGGAAGGATAGGGAAATCGTCTGTCTGGAAGTGCGTTTTCAGGGGGAAGATGATGGCGGTCACTGTGAGAAAGCAAAAGGGAAAAATCGGAGATATCCGGACAGGGCTCAGACAAATTTACAATGCCCACCACGCTAGCATAGTCAAGCTCTTGGGAGGCTGCTGCGAGGGACAAATCGTATATCTCGCCTACGAATACGTCAAGGGATCGAGCCTTGTAGACTGCCTGAGGGGCAGCAAGGTGCCCGGATTCACGATCCTTGATTCCTGGATTTCTCGGATGTAGATCGTCGTAGATGTGGTGTAAGGGCTCAAATACATGCACCACGATGGCAACATAAATTACGTCCATAATTACATAAAGTCCAGCAGCATTCTCGTGACGAAGCCTGGTTACAGAGCGCGGATCTGCCATCTGGGCGCCTCTTATCTTGCTGGGGAATACGATGCCGACGGAATTTTTGATACACAAAGCGATTCGAATGCGAATTTCCAGGCCAGAGCTTTGCATAAACATTCTAGCCTGAAAATTATGGGCACACAGGGGTAATGTGTATGGCTACATTTACGGCTAGGGTAACGTGTCAAATTCACTTTAACTCCGTCATTTACAAAAACAATCTCAAAGGTACCATACCTCCGCTACACCACCACAGTTACATCAAATGCTGGATGGAAGTACAACTAGGTGGGAAGGGAGCAGAGGAGCGCCTTTGGGATATGGTGGACATGCAATGTCAAGTGTTATTTCAGAACAGCTCTAAGATGCACGACCATTTTGAAGCAATGAAACCAGAAGCAGCTCATGTTACAAGACTAGATCCTTTTGTTAGAACTGCCAAGAGGGGAGGGCAAGTGATAGCTACCTGCTAGACATGCCAATCCATATCTGGTAGCATAACAGGGCTACACCAAACTCTCATTTATCAAGTGCATAAATGTAGTCCCATAATCGCCACCAGAAGAAAATGAACAGAGAAGAACAGGGGCATCGCAAGTTTCATCCTCCATGTTTCTATCACTCTACAGATCCTCCTGATAAAGCTTCGCTAGGTAATTTCTTTCCACTCTCTTTTTAAGCGAGTTAATCTTGCTTTCCTGAGAATCAGTTTTATCTAAGCTAAGTCGAGTGCCCATCCACTGAATGAACTGTTTGCAACTTCAGCTCTACTCACGAACCTGACTGAAAGACTTTGGTTTCCAAAGCAGATCAACTCGACTACCGCTATAACTAGACTGGCTGGACTTGCGGAAATATTCTATAAGCTTTAGCAACGAAAAAGCATTTCTATGTACCTAGCGAAATAGATGAGTTATTCAAGGCACCCTCTATGTTTCTATCTCTTTGCATAGTCTCCTGATAAAGCTTTCGGTAGGTACTGTGTTATGTTGTGAGCATGTCTCTGTATTGTTCTCAATAGGATTTAGGTTACTTGGGATTATCAAAAAACTATTGTAACAAATTTCCATAGAAAACCAAACAGGTTGAGACTCTGTACCTTAGTGAGCGAGCGAGCTAGTACGTCGTAGCTTCAATCATTAATCTGATGTGCTCTCTGTGTGTCTTGGATGGTGTAAGACCTAGAACCTTAACGGAACTGATTCTCAGATGGGCACAACAGAAATCAGGTTTTTCCCTGATCCCTTGCGCCTGCGAGTCATGTGGACCCTGCAATCTCCACTTTCTAGCGGGAGGCATCCAGTTTGGCCTTGCATAGTCTACAAAAATTGTAAGTAGCAGTAACGATATTTGTGTAAATCATATTATGAAGCCATAATTAGAATTTTTTCATATATAAATCAGCTTCTAAAACAAAGAATATCATTTGAAATAAAGAATATCATTTGAAATAGAGGCTTAAAATCGTAAGTAGCAGTAACGATATTTCTGTAAATCATATTATGAAGCCATAATTAGAATTTTTTCATATATAAATCAGCTTCTGAAACAAAGAATATCATTTGAAATAGAGGCTTATTATTTGTAAAGCTAGCATATTGTGATGCAGGTCTCTTCAGCCTATAGTGTTGTGTCTGTCAATAGTTCATAATGGGATGCTCCTCTAGGATTTTAGAAACAAGCTACTTCAGGATTTCAGAAAGAAGAAATAGTTCCAGGCATGGCGGATGCAGCGAAATGAAAATAGACAGAAAATCAACTTCCACTTCCAGGAATGGCGGAAGGGGCCAACCATCAACTTCCAGCATGTGTGAAGCGGTCTTGTTATTTAGTTGTCGAATTTCCCCTGCATGCATGACCGGTCTTGTTGTCGAATTGTCAAAGCTGGCAGTGCAAAAGCTGGCAGCTATTGCACCACATGGCAAGTTCAATGCACAAGAGCAGTTAGAACATGGGAAGTTAGAACATGGGAACTTGGTTAGGATTTAATATCTGTTAAACTATGAAAATAAGTAATGCTAACATTAGTTACCATTATATTTTCATTAGTTTCAAATTTCGGAAATATGTACACATAACATATGGATTTTGCCTCTCCGCCTCGGGAAGAGGCCAAATAAGATGACAAAACTACATGCCTCTCGAAACTTTGTTTTACATAAAATATTAAAACCATATGCCTCTGAAAACTTTGGTTTATAAGTGGCAGTGACTAATAGAAAACAGGTAAATTAATGTAATAACATTGCAAACTGATTATTATAGTCCCTGGCCATTACCAGATGGCAAGGACTAATAACATGAAAATCTCAGTATTTGTAATTTATTTTATTATTATAAGAAGAAGTGAACATTCTATACTCAACAATTGTTATGTTATCATATGATAACATATTGAAAAGATGTGCATTTTTATATATAACAATAGTTTTGTTTAACCATTCTCTAAAACCTAGAATATTTAGTTATATTATACTCTCCATAATAATCAAAATTATAAATGATAATATAATGCGATTATTTTTGATGTAGTATTAGTTTATTTTAATTAAAAGATTTAGAATATTTAGTTACATTATACTCTCCATAATAATCAAAATTATATATGATAATATAGTGCGATTAGTTTTTGATATAGTATTAGTTTATTTTTATTAAATTTTTTAAGAATGCTTTAAAATGCTATATCAATAAATTATTTTTTATTATTATTTAAAATTTATTTATTTGTATTTTTGAATGATTGAATAATTTAATTTTTTTTTAAATTGCAAAGGTTGATTAATTTAGTAAAATAATATAAAAAACAAAATTTTAATATATATGTGTGTGTATTAGTAAATAGATAAACTTTTAATTTTTTTAGTAATGGTATTTCATTTAAAAAATGATAGGACATAAACATTTAAATTGTCAAAATTATTTGGAAATTTGATTAAACTATTTACATAGTTCTATTTATTTTTGTGTCTTTTTTTGTGTTTCTTCCTTACTAACATTAGCCACTTTACATAATTAAACTCTCCAAATCCAATCTCAAATGGAATTTTGACAAATATATATTTTTAATAAGTTATAGTTTTGTTTTTCTTCCTTCCCCTTTTATTTTTGGGCACCTTTTATGTTTTTCTAATATATAATTTAATTCTCAATTTATTCCTGGGCCTAATGGCTTCACCACTCAATTCTTCCAATCCCACTGCTTCATAGTAGGTGAAGAGGTATAGTCAGCTATTGAAGAATCTTAAAAAACCTAATTTATCATAAGAGCCCTCAATACCACATTCCTTAGCCTAATTTCGAGGCATGTCAATGTAGAAGAACCAAGTGGCTTCAGACATATCATTATTCCAGTCATTATTTTTAAGATCGTTACAAAAAATATTACCTTGGCTACTCATGAAAACCAAATTATTTCATCTGCATAAATCCATTGTAACCCTTTGAATTTAATTTATTGACATTAGAATGTGACAGAGTGTCGAATAATATTGCAAGGAAAGATGACAACTCTGCACTGGAACGACCATGCCCATGCAATAACAATGGTATTAAGTAGTCGAGGAAGAGTGCAAGAGTGCAAATTATGCACCAGGAGTCTGCAGATTCAAGGTAGCGGGGCAGGGGTATGGGCAAGGAAGGGGAAGGGGAGAGGCAATGGAGGGGAGAGCGAGATGGTGAGGGAGAGGGGCCATGAAAGAAAAATAGAAATTGAATCTTACAAAAGAGTAGTGGTTCACTTAAATCTAGGAGACAAATTCCCTCTTTGCGTGCTCAAATTTCGAATTCTGAAGAATCCTTTGAAATCCTTACTTTCCTAATCAATAATGAACACAATGACATCAATTTCCTCACAAGTATTGAATATTTGGTTCCAAGTGAAATATTCCAAAAGTTCATATCATAGACTAGCATATGAGAATGATTAGCTATATTGTTGCAGATTGATATTTATGGTATGAATGTATGTATGGGATTTTCTAGGGAAGAATTTTGCGATGAGGGAGATAAGGGCTCTAAATTGAAGTCTTACAATGTAACTTAAATCTTAATGTAAAAAGGATGCAAACAAAATTACAGTTGCTCTATTAGTGGAGGATACTCAAGAACAGGATGACTCAAGACCCTTATGGGAAACAACACATCACGACTCAAGACACTTCTGGGAAACAACATACCATGTCGACGTTTACTTTTAGTAAGTCAATTGGCCTGAAGAGTACATGATCTCAATTTATTTTATTTTATTTAATTACCAATTCCTTTTTCTAGTATGAATTACTATAAACATAGATTTTGGTTGTGCTAAGTTATTTCTAAAGAATTCTACATTGAAGAATGATATTTTCACCCTTACAAATCCCACCTCAAATCATGTTATTGAATTGGCCACATCACGACCCAGAGCTATATTTGGCTCCTCAGAATGCCTATCAATGAAAGAGAAAAAATAGAATGCAAGGTTAATTACCTAGATAGTGAAGTTTAATTATCAATGGATGAGACGCAGCATAATCAAAATCAGTTGATATATTTGCTCTATATGGAGAGAGTAGCAGCGTTCAATCTGAGACATGAATGTATACCTACAAGGGCTAGAGAGAGGGAAGCAACATTCAATCTGAGAGAAATGAATGCATACATGCAAGAGTTGTAGAGGGGGTCATTGATTCAACCATTTTGGTGTATGCTGCCACATTCAATCTAAGACAAATCCATTTGGGTGTATGCTTCCACATTCAATATGAGACAAATGAATGCATATCTACAAGAGCTATAGAGGGGGGGCATTGATTCAACCATTTGGGTGTATACTTCCAAGATTTGTAGTGGTGGGAATGTTGGATGTTGTAGACCGTGCCCATGCAGTGCTGAGCATCAAGGGGCGGCCAGAGAAATCTTATGAATTGGTATGGATGCCTTAACACATTTTATGGGCCTGCGACCTGCAAGTAGTGGATGGAAAGAGTTGTAGACCAGAGGAAAATGAAGAACATCAACGAAAATAAGAAGAAAGGTTTGAGAGAGCTTACAATGCAAGCTATAATGCTATAATGTAATAAGCATGCAGCTTGCCACTATGCAATGCGTTGCCAACTAAGTGGGTAGAGACTAAAAAAAACTTTGGATAAAAACTACTTTGGATAAAACAACAGAGACCAAAACACTTGTCAAGAAAACTTTGGATACAAAGTTTAAGTGGGAAAAACACTTTGGATAAAATATTTAAACCAACAATAAGACCTCAAATCTTAATGTCCTCACATAATTTTTTTGTCCATTATTTAATGAAACATAATTATTTTACCAAATTAATACATCCCTTAATATATAATTTTGAAAAATAAACACTGGAATTAATAGGCGGTTATCCACTGATACCAATAGCCCTTGGTTTGCCGTAGGCAGGGACTAATAACGAGAATTAACCATAGACATTAAAATCTAATATTTAGCAGTAAAATTAAAGAATTGTAATAAATCTATGTGAGCTCTATGTTAACATTGTGTGTTGAAAGAATGTTAACACATATATGTTAAGATTGTGTACTCTGTTAAATAAAATTTTATTATGGTGGAAAATAATTCCTTTATTCGCTTTATTAAGTAATAAAAAAAAATTACTTTATTCACTTTCTTCTCATAATTGGCCACCATTAACATAATTATTTCACAAATATTTCTTGAAATTATTAAGAAATGTTATATACTTATAGTTTCTTTGATACTATCAACTCAATTACCATAGGGAATCCATATAGAGAAAGGACATATGGAAGTTTACTAAATTTAAAATATGGAAATGTCAATGTTTATAATTTATTTTATTATTATATGAAGAGATGTGTATTTGTATATTCAACCATTATTAAATTTATATCATAATATAAAATATGATACTATATTGAAAAGACGTGCATTTTTATATTCAACAATGACCATGTCTAACCATTATTTAAAAAAGCTAGAATATTTAGTTAGATTATACTGCACAGCCATTCTCTAAAAACTAGAACATTTAGTTAGAATATACTGTCCATAATAATCAAATCTATATCTGATAATAGTGCAAATAGTTTTTGATATCGTATTACTTTAAGTTTTATTAATTTTTTTAATAATACTTTAAAATGCTATATTCATTTATTTTTATTTTTTATTATTTAAAATTGATTTATGTGTATTTTTGAATGATGGATTAATTGATTTTTTTTTAATGATAAAATATTTGTAATTTAGTAAAATGATATAAAATAAAATAAAAAAATTAATAAAATTAATATATCATAAAAATAAAAATATTTTTTCCAATATTTTAATAAATAGATAAATGGTTAGAATTATTTGGAAATCTATTAAATTATTCATATTTTTTCATTTATTTGTGCATCCCCTCTTTACTAATATCAACAACTTTAACCAATTAAACTCTTAAAATCCAATCACAATATCAAATATGGACAAATATTTTTTTTTTCAGTAAGTTATGTCTTTTCCTTTCTCTTTTATTTTGGAAATCTTTTATGTTATTCTAATATATAATTTAGTTGCCAATTTATTTTCCGTAAAACATTTTTTATTATTACTATTTATTTTAATTTAATTTTTTTCCTATGCTTATTCAATAAAAATAAATTATAAAATATATATTTAAAAATTAATAATAAAGTTAATTTTTATATTTTTAAAATTATGAATATAAATATTTAATATTCAACATTTAATTAAAGAAAAATCACTTCACTAGTAATTAAAAGGTTGGAATAAGTTTAAATTTAGCAACATTCTAGAAGACAAAAAACAAGCTAAGCAAAAGAAGGTTGTTATTTAATAACAGTTATCTTGAAGAGAAAAACTAACACCCTTGTAGTAGAATATGCTATCACTCTCACTCATCTTGAAGCAAGAGGTACTCCTTTAGCATTAAAAATCTAAATTTTGTTGGCTAAGAGAAGGTGAAAGAAACACTTTTTTCTCTCATAAATCTATGTTACAACATCGACACCAAAATAAAATTACCTCTATCAAAAACCCTACGATTAAAAAGCTTCATATTTTTCAGGACATCACTCAAGAACTCATATGACACTTCCAAGCAATTCTAACAATGCTTGATATTCATAGAGTGGACACAATATGCACAATCATGGCTCAATTCCCCTAATTTTTCACTGACAAGAGAAATGTGTCCTTTCTCTCAGAAATAAAAATTAAGTTGAGGCTATCATTAAAGGGATGCTTTGTAACAAAGCTCTTCAGCCTAATGGCTTCACCAGAAAATTCTTCCAATCCCATTGGCTCATAGTAAGTGAAGAGGTATGGTTAGCTATTGAAGAATATTTAAAATATTAATCTATCATAAGAACCCTCAATACCACATTACTTAGCCTACTTTCAAAGAAAGTCAATGTAGAAGAATCGAGTGGCTTCATACATCTCGCTCTTCACAACATTATTTATAAGATCATTACAAAAATTCTTGCTAAAAGGCACGAGGTCTTCATTGGGGGAGAAATACCATACCACACGAGCTCATATTCGGGGATATTTATTCAGGAAAAATGACATAATATGTTGAGCATATATTAGGGGGTAAAGGATTTTTATAAGCTGTGTATAAAAAAATGGAACTTTACAAAATAGATAGATGCAATATCTAGTGAAAGTAGGGGTTTTTAAAATTGGGAAGGTGTATTGGGTTCATATCAGTATGAGGTTAAATAAAGTGATTTTTAGAGGTATTTTTCAATATGTGGTCAAATTAAGGGTACTGTTTAGTATGCCATGAATGCACATGCTATGTTAGAGGTTCATTGGGTGAAGCCCCCATGGAAAAAGGATGAAGCCCCTCCGCCCCAATCTTATATTCCCTAAACAAAAAGGTTTTTTGGAGGGGGGACAAATCATTGATATGATCATGGTAGCTCATGAAGTCATCCATTCATTAAAGTTGTAATGGAAATTAGTGATGCTCCTTAAGCCTGATATTTCCAACTATTTGGATAAGCTCATTTGGGACATTTTTCTTCGGGTTCTCTAGGCTTATGGGTTTTCCACTAAGTGGACTATGTGGTTTAGAAATATCATATCATTACCTTCCTTTCCAATCCTTGTAAATGGCTCTTCATTAGTGCTATTCAAACCTACTCAATGTATTAGGCAAGGGATTCACTCTCCCCATTACTATTCATTATAGTGATGGAAGGTCTATGATGACTCCTCAAATTTACAATACATGAGAAATATCTCATAGGTATCTGACATTTTGGCAATGATCTTTTGCTCAACCACTAATAGTTCATGGATGATATCATGGGAATGTGAACAACCACTGTCTCAAAATCCAATGCTTTTCATCATGTGTTGGAGAATTTCTTTATTGCCTCAGGTATGTAAGTAAACAATTGTAAGCCTTTAATTTTCTTCTTTCATATGCTTATGCCTATACAGTAGTGTATTGCCAAAAAAATTGTTATCACCTATTTTTCCACTCCTTTTTATTAGATTCTCTTGATTGTCCTAGGCGAATCCCTTTTCCCTTCTAAAACTATCCTCATCTTAAATAAGTGAATTTCAAAATATATATGTGCTTTTCCTGTAATAAAATTTCCTCTGTACCTAACTCTTATCAATTCTTCCCACGTACAACTTTTTAAAAGAAATTTTTTTTATAAAATACCTATTCTTCGGGTAGGGTTTACAGGTTAGACTAGAAATCCAAATATAGGAACTTATGGCCTATTTGAACTAACTAGTTTCCGGTGGTCAAATACACCCAGTAGGTTGGCCCAAAAACCATCCTATTGATTTGAATCCTTTCTCCACCAAATTATCTCTAGATCAATCCTACGTTATCCAGTTCTCTTTGAATTTCCCTTTATCTAGGAAACAGTTGCTTCCATGCATAGATGTTGGGACCCATTTATCTTGCATCATACTACTTCTATGGGAGAGGAGGTCTTTCGTGGCCCGAGTATAAGGATCTGTAGGGAGTTTCCATTGATGCCAACAGCCAAGAATAGTTTGTAGCTTTTCCACCTCTTTGTACTATAATTTTAATAAAGAAACTCATATTTTATTCCAGTTTTCATTGTTTAGCTTTATGAATGTGGATTTGTAATGCATATCCTTATAATCTAAAATATTTATATGCATATGTACTTTGAATGGTGTGATATGTTGGTGTTTTGTTGTCCATATTGCAGGTCTGAAACTTTAGGAGGAATAGTTGAGGTTTGGACTCTACAAGACGTCAACTAACGTAGGACCTATATGTATGCCTTTTTTGCCTACCTTTGTCAATTCAGGTATTGTGAATGTATGTTTGACTTTTCTTGATTAAATTAGGTGTCTGATTTGTTGGGCCTTTCAATCGTATCCCTAGGGAATATTTCCCTCAAACAAAATTGGTTACTCCACTGGGGAAAAACTTTAGAGTAGATTCCCTTAAGGGTTCTCTAGATTTATATGGATAGAAAAAAAATTAAACATTCAAAAAAAAGAGGAGATAGGAAGAGTTGCTTTCATTTAGTTGGTAGCAGAGTCAGTTGTGTCACCCTTGAAAAATTCTTCTACTTATGAGTCTTTTGCTCATCAGGTTGGGATTTAGTATGGCCGCCAGGAGCCAAACCTTATTCTAGAGTTAGTACTCCTCTAGTTGGTTTATCTTCCAAACATATGGAAGTTTTTCTTATGCCTCTTGTATCTCAAACTTATACAAAGTTTACTATGGTCCATGCTACCTAAGTCACCAAATGTGTCATGATTTTTTTCAAGGGAAGTAAAAAATTTTGTCAGCCATTATTTTGTGTTTATTGACTGATTATGTTAGCCATACCTAGTTCATAAAGTCATTCTTAGTATCATATCAACATATCTTTCATATACATGTAGTATTATAGAAGGTCCCCATTAACTTCTTCTTAACAGGTCTTCTCTTATCAACTCTAGCAAATTTCTTGGAGTCTATAACTAGAGTTTCCCCCAACCCCTATTTCCATTATTGATAAGTTACCTTATACCAAACAATTATTTTCATCATTTTCCTTTAAGTGGGTGGTTTCCCTTGTGTTTGACGCCAACTTATAGTATCACTTATTTGGATTTTTGAAATACCTTGGTTTCCATTTAACCTATTGGTCGATTCCTCACATTTTGTTGTTAAATTTCATTATTGGGTAGTTTAGAGGGTCTCTTCTATGCTTGAATTCCATCGGGTGCATGAGGGAGATGTACTTCATGGTGGGACCATGTTGAGAAGGTTGAATGCCTCATATTGGAGTTGTGATGTTGAAGTCTAGAAGTGGATATGGGACTTTGATTCATGTGGTTCTACCTGTTAGGAACTATATAGGGATTTTGGTTCATCCATTTGTGATGCATGGCTTACATCAGTACTAGACTATAGTATTCCTTGGGGCAGAAGAAGTTTGCACCTTAGGACTGTAGTATAGACTAATAGGGGTTTAAGTTTGGTTTCAAATGTTAGGAAAGAAAAGCTTCAGAGCATCCGCGATTTCTCATGTGTTGTGATGTAACTTTCGATGCTTGTTACAGTCACTTAGGTGGCCCTTATACTATTCACAGTAGAAGATGTTGGATATGAGAGAAGAAATAAATAAATAATTTACAACTATATGACTAAACTTAACTTTGAGATGAAGATCCTTAAAGAGCATGACTATGTAATGACCATATTATTAAATCAATAAATAATCATGACGATGATAATAAAAAGAAGTGAGAATATTAATTAATAAATAAATAAAATACTAAATAACAAAGTGAAGTTTTGGATAAATAAATAAAATAAACTATAAAAAATTAAAAATAAAATCAACTTAATAAAAAATAAATGAATAAAATAAGAAAGTTTCAATTATGGAGAAAGCTAATTTAAGTAAAATAAAAATAAATAGAAATAGAAATTTGCATGATGACACATGGATTTCATACTCGAAGATTGTATTTCCATTTTTTGGAATGAATTATTCTATTTAAGCGATGAGACAAAGGATGTGATGCATTATTCTCCTAAGGAGAATTATAGGACAGAAGGATTCACTTGTTAAGTTGGTTGATTGAAGGATCATGGGTAGTTAGTTGTAGAAATACAGTGCATATGAACCTATGATTGGTGGGGAGTCATCCTATAAATATTGGTAGAAGTCTGTTGGATCTGAATAACACAACGGTTCTGAAATTACAACTAAGTTAATTCTTTGTTATAAAGGTAAGTTTTTTATCTCTCATGGATTTCATAGATTATATACTATGTTGTAAGATCCAAAATATTAAAAATTATAACATATCTAGTACATTTTAGTGTTCTAATTGACATAAAATATTAGGAAGAACAAGAACACAAAGGAATATGAAAACACGTCCACTTTATTTAATTAATAATTGCAAATAATACATGCGGAAATGATTAACATAGGAACCCTTGTCAATGACATGCAATGATGCTCATCAACAGACTTGACCAACTGAACTATGAAGCCCACTTCCGGACATTGGATGGATCCACGAGATAAATTACACCCATAGGGTTTTCATGCCTGGGATCAAAGTAGAATTGTCCTCACCAAGTTCTCAACAAAGACAAAATAGATTGATAACTCAAGATGGTCCAAAATCTTTGCTCCTATTTTTTTTTTCCTCAATATTGGGTTTAGGATAAAATCTTATAATCTTTTACATCACCAAACCAAGAATCACAATGATACTACTTTTCACAACGGAATATAAACAACAATAAATATACTAGTGCACAAAATATGGACAACATTTTATAATTTTGAACCCAACTTCATAGGGCTCTTGTATGAGGGATAATGGCCCTCATACATCAACTGATACAAGATACAAAACTAGTGCTTGGTGTTGGTTCAATTGAGAACCAATCTAGCCTTGAAAAGATACTCTAACAATCTGGCTGATGTATTCGACTCTCTCAGCTCATGTCGGTCGTACCTTGTACCTTCCCATCCCTTCAACTCCTGATCAGTAGCATTTCCTCTATCAACAATATAAGTTCATCTAGGCACTAAACCTCAGATATCCAATATTCTCACTAGTTGAGCCTTTTTCCATCAAGGGCACAACATATCTAAACTCCTTTTGAGTTGTTCACAAATTCTTTTGTGAACAACTCTCAATATGCCCGCTACTTCTCCTCAGCTACATAGGTACTTCATCCCACTATGGCCTTCTTACGCTGCTCCAATGAAGACCAACATAGCGCACCGAGGGTTGTGATGAGCCTCATAAATGGGTAATTATATGGGCTCATTTTACGTCCTAACCTAGTCAAATCAACCATTCTCTTAGCTTATTGTATGATTTTCTGATTATATTCATGCTTATAGAGTGAGTTGAGTTATTTATGATGCCATGTGGTCTAATATGTGTTTAATCCAGATTATTGATGAATTTCATGGTCAAAGTCAAGGATCTAGTCGACAAATGGTACCAATAAATCGAAGTGGACAAAGGAGAGTACTTATAGGATGGAATCCCCCTCATTTATTACTCCTCACTTCGAATTCCCCTTCATTCATCTTGGAGTACAAGCAGCCAAGTCATGCATTAGCAGGCAACCAAGCAAGTGGAGGATGACTAATGATTATATCGAGTTTTGGGAGCCAAGTCTCCCTGATTTTAAGGAAGCTATTGGTAGCTTCATTTGTATAAGTAGAGAGGCCTAGGGCCTCACTAGGGTCGGATTTTTGTTGGATTTTCGCTATATTTTTTCTCATGTAAACTCTGCTCAACTTTGAGCTTATTATCTTGAGAGTTCATGTAATATTGTTATTGTTTTCAGAATAAAGATGGAATCCTTTTTGAGTTAGCACTGCGTTACCTTATAGGGTTCAAGCTCTTGGGTTAGGGACCAATCCAAGTAGCCAATATCCTCTTTACTTTTAATTTCATGTTTCATTTCAGTTTGTAGATTAGGTTGTTGTTAGATGCAACACTTTCATGGTTAAGAATAGGTTTCTTTTGATAATTTTGGTAGTTTGCTTCCATTTGTGCTTTCTGCTTTCTATAGTAGGTTAAGTATTGATAAAGAAAAGATCCAAAAGACTAGCAACAGTGCCTTGGCCTCTCTTCCTCCCTTTGGGACCATGATGTGAGGCAAAGACCCTCTTGCTACCCAAAAAACATAGATTTTCCTCATTCATAGGACTTCTAATATTTGTAGCTTTTTAATTGGCTAATAGTCTATTTTTTCTTTGCTTAAGAACTTCTCCATCATGCTTACTTATTTATTTACAATATTCTTCTATCATGCTTTCCTTTCTTGCAACTATCAACATTTCCTTTCATAGATCATAGTTTATTTTGATGCAAAAACTCTGTTTTTCTAGATGCACTTATTTCATTGCTTGATTAATCTCAGTGGTTGACTGTCAGTTGTTTATGCATCAGATATCTTCTAGCAGTATGCTAACCTATCATCCATTCCATCCTCCATCTGATCCATGCCCTATAGTTCGCCCAAGTATCCCCTCAATTTTGCCTTAGTTTCCTACATTTTTCCATAGAATTTCTTCCTCTCTCCTTGAGCAAATCCAATCATATTTATCTCTCCTGATGATTCTTGGTAGACCCTAGGTGCCCTAACACTTCATTCCAACCTTCATCCACCTTTTCCACCCACTCTCACACCTTCAAAATAGTGAAAATTGCTCTCGACCTCCTTCTCTAGGCCTCTTGTAGAACGATGTTTTTCCTCATGTAGATTTCTTGTGTCCTCCTGTAGATTTTCCTGTAGGCTTTCTTTTGAAGTCAAGTTTGGGAAAAGCCTCCATAAGGCCACCTAAGACCTCCTAGGCCCCATCCACACCATCCTACATCCTCTCAAGTCCCAAAACGACCCTCCATCGCCACCTATTCGCTGCCACATTTACAAACAAATAAATTACATGCATGACAAATTCACATAAAAATACATAAAAATCCAAAAAGAAGGTTTTTGCTCATTACTTCCATAAATAGCGTAGTTAGACCTTGTTTACTTCCTTGAGTAGGTAATGGCATTCTTTTCACGTTTTTCATAGTGCTTTCTGCAAAGGTAGGATTAGTTGGTTAATTAGGATTTCCTTGGTTTGCTTTACATTTCAGTCTTCCTTTCTGCAAGTAGAATAGCATCTGTAGAGTAATCTCTCTTTTTCCATTCATCACATATAGAGCTTCTTCTATAATCTATAGAAGTTGGCTTGAGCTCCTAGTGATCTTGTGCCAGCTGACCAAGTGACAACCGACAGTAAGAACTAGTACTTGTGCATACAACACCATCGCTTCCAAGTTTGAATGAACTACTGAGTTGATAAGAGTAAAGTAGGTAGCCCAGGAGTTGCAGCATTATTGCTGCAATACTTGTGCTCACCAGGTTTCCACCTATCAATGTAAGATTTCCATCTCCCACAATGCACATGGGCAAGGAGGACTTCTCATCATCTTCTATAGAAGTCCTTCTCCACACACAAGTATAGGGCTCCATAAAATGCTCCTGGTTGATCAAACCCTTGAGCTCAACAACTACCACTCTACAAACTACCTTTTTCCATCAAAGTGTTGTACACGGGGCTCTAACTTGTCGACTATCCTATTGTCCTCTAGCAGACCATAAATGTGCAATCCACGTCCACACTTGGTCCACTCTCATGCTGCCCTACAACAGAACATGAGTGACCAATCCTCATTGTAGTATTGGCCTATGGTTAGGGCATCCTCACACCTAAGAATCCCTCCTCTTGGATGCCAAAAAACTTCTCCATATGTCTGATACATCGATGAACAATCACTGTAGATACTCCTACTAGTTAGAGCATCTAACCACCAGGTCTGCCCCTCCACTTTGGCTACTATATACTGCAAACAAATACCATCCAAACTGATAAAAAACATGGCTCCAACATAAGGAAATATTCACTACAAGTCTGTTATCACGCTGTTATCATTTACTGTTACTGGTTAGGGCACCTGTATCTTGCGACAAACCTTATAACACCACCCAAACAACCATAAAATAATTGTGGCTTCCATTAATTTATTTTGGCCTTTCCTAGGAGGACACCACACCTATTTTTTTATTGTTGTGGGCATAAACTAGCCCTCAACCAACCCTATGCACTTCTGCTATAGGATGGTAAGGGTTGTGTCCTACCCGCAATAGCCTTCTCTAGGTTGTGGCTGCCTCTTCCAAGGGCTCTCCACCCACAAATGCCTTCAATACAAGCCTGCGTCTCTCCTCATCATACCTAGCCCTCCTATAAGCATAAAACAAGCCCTCAATAGTCACAAGAAGCTTCATATGCAGCCTCTTCTCCTCTCTAATATTCTCTCCCACCTGCGGACCAAACAAATATAGGGATGTCAAGTTTGTCTACTACTACAATGAGCTATTATGTTGCACAAATGGATGTCTAAACTGACTCTCCATCACCTTCTTTTTATACACATAAGAATGGCTCCTTCCAATGTCCTCCATGGGCTTACCAGCTATCAAGAGGCTTCCTAAACTTAAGCTAACCTTAACTCATCTGGTGCGAACCCACTCCACAACTTTAAAAATTCATATCTCCATTTCTACAACTCAGAATCAGATGTTCTTCATTACGTCAAATGCATCTCGATGAGAGCTATCATCCTCATCCATCACATGTCAAAAATTTCCCATGGTTTTGGCCCAAATCACGATGGCTGCAAAACCCCAACCTTGGGTTCCAAGCCCACAAGTGAATCTTATGGTGCGTTTCCCTCCAAACCCTAAACGCTAGGGCTTGGGGTACCTTCCCTCTTAGCAAGGGATGTACTTCCAATACTAGGAAGTAACCACCATCATTCGGCAACACTAGCCCATCTCACATCCATCACTGTAGCATACCATGTAGAATGAATGTGGAAATCTCGGTAGGGCCTCTGCCTCATCACATATGAACCTGAAGATCCCAAACCTCCATAGGGTTTCTCCCTGTGATGTTGGACTCCCTCTGAGCCTACACGATCTCCACTGGCTCAGTCCTTCAAGCACTCATCCTCGTCGTTCAAATACCACTCAAGAAAATCCCTCTAGTATAGAATATGCAACATGACAATCTGAGGAAGACTCTAGTCTCCCAATGTATAGTCCATCACATGAATTAGTCTCAACTAACTTGATCTTGTTCAAGCCAAAAAAATGCTCAAGTTTTCCAAACAATCCATGGAAAATCAACAACAGTTCATGATCAGCAATCTTCCCTACAACAAATTGTTGTTCACCGGGCTCTCGCCCAACCCACGAGAACTCCCATCCAATCTCACTACCAAGCTCATCAAGACCACATCTCCATGTCTTCAACTGAACGCTCTTCTCCATGAGCTATACACCCACAACTCCCTCTAAGTTGCTTTGCTGTGCACACTTTTATTCATTATCCCTCAAATTTTCTTAGACATCCTCTGATAGAATGTTTTTTTACACGATCATGCGTCTATAATAGAATCTTAGAATCTATGACGCTACCAAACCAAGAATCACAACAATATTATTTTGCACAATGGAATATAAACAATAAATCTACTAGTGTGAAAAATATCCACAACATTTTTAAATTTTCAACCCAACTTCATTATATTAATCAACATATAATACAATAGTCTAGGGCTCCCGTACCAAGGATAATGGCCCATATACATCCACTGATACAAGACACAAAACTGGGGCTTCCTGTCTGTTCATCAACAACCTATCTACCCTCAACAAGATACTCTGACCATCTAGCTGATGTAGTTGACTCTCTCAGCTCCTCTGAGTCGTACCTTGTACCTTCATGATCTTTTGGCTCCTGATCTGCAACACTGCCTCTATCAACAATCCAAGCCTATCTAGCCACTGACCTCAGTTATTAAATCTTCTCATTAGTTTTTCCTTAGTCAATCAAGGGCATAACACATTAAGACTCCTGTTGAGCTGTTCACAACTCCATTTCTGAACAAATCTCAATCTACCCACTCTTTCTCCTCAGTTACTCAGGTACTTCCGCCCACTATGTTCGTCCTACATTGCTCCAATTAAGACCAACATAGGGCACGGAGCGCTACCACCTGTCACTGTAAGATATTCAGCTCCCATAATGAACACGAGGTAGGAGGATTTCCCATCATCTGTTGTGGAACTCCTTCTCCACAGATAATTCTAGAGCTCTACAAACTTCTCTTGGTTGATCAGATCCTTGAGCTCGACAACTGCCACTCTATAAAATACTTTTATCCATCAAAGTTTTTTACATCGGGCTCCAACTTTAGCACTATCACATTGTCCTCTAGAAGACCATAAATACCCAATCCACATCCACACTTGGTACATTCTCACATTTCCCTCCAATAGACAACGAGTGACCAATCCTCATTGTAGCATTTGCCTCTGGCTAAGGCATCCTCACACCTAGGAAGCCCTCCTCTTGGCTTCCAATAGACTTCTTCATATGTCTAATACATCAATGAATAATCACTGTAGGTACTGCCATTGGTTAGGTCATCTAACCACCAAGTCTGCCCATCCACTTTTGCTACTACAAGTTGCAAACAAATAAAATCCAAAACATGGATCCAACATAAGAAAAACTTCACTCCAATTCCTTTATCACATTGTTTTCATTTACTATTCCTGGTTAGGGCACTTGCATGCTTCAACAACCCTTGTAACACCATCCAAACAACCCTAAAACAACTCTGGCTTCCCTTCATTTGCTGAGGCCTTCCCTGGGAGGACACATTAGGCATAAACCAGCCCTCAGCCTGCCTTACGCACCTCTACTACAAGCTGATAAGGGTTGAGTCTTGCCCACAGTAGCCTTCTCTAGGTCACAACTACCTCTTCCAAGGGTTCTCCACCAACCAACCCCTTCAATACAGAACTATGTCTCTCCTACTCATACTTGGCTCTCTTGCAAGCATAAAATATTTCCTCAGAAGTCACAAGAAGGCTCCTATGCAACCTCACAAGAAGGCTCCTATGCAACCTCACAAGAAGGCTCCTATGCAACCTCTTCTCCTTGAAGATATGCTCTCCAACGTATGACCCAAATAGAGGTAGGTATGCTGAGTTTGTCCAGTGGTCCAATGAGCTCCTGTGTTGCATAAATGAATGTCGAAACTGACTCTCCATCACCTTATTTTTATACACATAAGAAGGGGTCCTTCCAACATCCTCCATGGGATTGTCCAACTATTAAGATTCTTACTAAATTGAAGCCGACCTTAACTCATTTGCTACAAACCCACTCCATAACTTCAAAAACTCATATCTCCATTTCTATAGCTCAAAATCAGATGATTTTCATTGCATCATATTTGTCTCGACAAGAGCTATCATCCTCATCCATCACAGGCCGAAAAGTGCCCATGGTTTTGGCCCAAATCATCATGGGTACAAAACCCCAACCTTAGGTTCCAAGCCCACAGGTGACTCTTGTGGTGCTTTTCCCTCCAAGCCATGAACCATGGGGCTTCGAGTACGCCCCAAGCTACAAAAATAAACAAATATCCCCTTTAATAGGCTTTATTAACTCTCTAGAAGCCTTATTTCATTATTTTCCCTCGAAAAATGAAGGCAAATACCATGGGAAGATCCCATTGGAAAATGCCATGGTAAATAATATGCGTAGATGCCTCAAGAAATCCACTCCTATCCACAAAAATCATATGTATAATAATATCAAAATCCTATGCAAACCAGTGTGTTATTCTGTGCCTCCATGTTAAATAATCTTGAATGGATCGTTCAATATGTGGATCTCAAATATCTTGCTCTCAATAGATTCACCTAGATCCTAATTCCACCTAAAACTTGGGACATGTGGGTTATGATACCATTTTATCCCTCCATCATTGCCCGTGCCTAATGGCCCAAGCTAAAATATGCTCTTGGCTATGTGTATCCTACTAGGAATCATCCTCATAATCTCTCTCCAATCCATCTATTGGGACAAATCTAATTCATGAATACATGGAATAATTCTACTATGTTGATGTTGTGCGGTGCTCAGCTCATGTTGCTTTGCTTGGTCACCCAACATGATCCATTTGGAGAACTCTTCCATTCTCTCCCTAATGTATAAAGGTGGTTTATTAGTTTCTCAAGATAGATCTATGTACTCCACTAGAGGGTTTCTCTATAACTCCCAAATGCATTCCTCTTATTGTTTTGTGAGGGACTTGAGATGTTACTATACACTAGATGACTTCGCCGCCAACTCGGCACATACCCCTATGAGCTCCTCAATTTTTCTATTCTCTTTTAAGATAGTGTCTCATATTTTCCAAACTCTCTACTTCAACATCATAGGATGTGTCTTGAAATGCGTAATCTTTCCCTGAAATTCCTCTAATAGTGATTTTGGTACCCTGTTGAATGTCCTTGTATTTGTCTGCACCAGATGCCCAATTGTAATAGCTCCAACTTGAGCCTTTGACTAACTCTTTGAGAATGGTTCATCCTTCACACTAAGTCTTTCATGATCCCCCTCATGATCATGCTTATCATGCCGGTTCACTATTGTTGGCTCCTTAATCAACTCTTCCTGGCCTCCTCTACTTGTGAAGACAATCTATTGTTCAATCCTCTTCGGTTGTCGAACATAGATGCATTTGTGGACTACTATATATACTTGAATCCTCATATTGTTTATGGGTATCCTCTTAGAGACATATGGACTCAAGTGTATAGGAGTCTATCTCATCAACACCATTAGGTAGAATTTCCTCATGTACTTTTCAATGTTTGTCATTGTGCAAGTCTCTCTAAATAATGTCATAATATTGCTCACCATCTCGAAAATCAATAAACTCTATTATAGAAGACTCCCTATGATCTAAAGGAATCTCATCTTGTTATGTCCCTATTGGCTCCTTCTTATCACTTGAACATGAATGGTTAAGTTCCCAAGGTCCCTTGCAATTAAATCATAGTCCTCTCCTTCTTAGTTCATTCTTGCTGCATGTTTTACTACCTTTGCTTTTGCTTCCTCCATCAATCATGTTAATATCCTTCTTAGTCAGCAGCGTTCTAAGCAATTTTATGTTTTCCATGACCAGCTTCTTGACTAGATCATAGGCGATTGGTGATACAATTAGTTCCTTTCTCCAGATGGTCAACAATTTGGATCTTAGTATCTTGCCTATGTTTGCATTTCCTTCTAAAAGCAAGGACATGATATTTTGCATGCTTGTTTTGACATTGTTGATATAATGGTAGTGTAAAACTTCTAAAACACCTGAAAGATTAAGTCCTCACATTCTGGATTTAGCATGAATGTGCCAAGGTTTCACTCTAAAATGAGTTCTAAGATTTTGCGTCACTTCTGAATGGTAGGAAGCATGATGATATTCAACCCTTTAAGGGCTCCTACTCTCAGTTGCAATATCTGCCTCATGATATCATTATTGTAAGGCAGTAGAGGAGATGTTAAAGCTATGATCCTGCTGAGACAAGAGGAAAATATGAGCCTAAATTATTCACAAGGATGCTACCAAAGTTTGGGTTGTATCAACGTGATCATGGATGGCTTGAGAGTCCAACTGTGTTTTTTCCGTTCTAGCTATCCCACCCGTGACACACATGTGTCTAATTCCACAAACCTATAAAGGTCTATGATTGAATTTGTTTATCGTAATTCAAATCCAAGTGTGAAGCGCTTAGCCCCTCTTTCTTGTCCTTCCTTCACTTCCCATGGGTGCTTTTGCTACAGAATGACATGGAATCTTTTCTAGAATGGTCTGTTTCTTTGAACATTATTTTGTTCTAAGGAGGTATTGGAGAGTAAAGGACCATATATTTTCACTAGTTCGTCAAAAAGTCTCTGAGTGTTTTCTAGGGCCTCTTCAAGATGACCCATCTTCAAAGCATGAAAATATGCAGGAATACACTAATTCTCTATAGGCAAATTACATCAAAAAGTTTTGCCCAAAGATACTATAGCCACACACTAGAAAGATAATAACTAGAGCTAATAATAAAAATGATTTTCCCACTCTTTCTTTATTTTTCCCAACGATCTTGGCAAATAAACACATGTTTCAATGTAACTATCCTAATCAAACCCCTTTTCCCCAAAATAAATTAAACCTTATATCTCCCATAACCCTTATATCTCCACCAAGTTTGTGCAGCCAGAAAAATATTTGGCCCATTTATTCCAAAACTTTGAATTGCATAGTATCGACTGGCAAACTGCACAAGGCATTATGTAGACCCTTTTCAAATGCATGACCCACATATGGCTACACAATTTTGGCAATGATGTGTCCCTTGGCACCGCTATGTATGGCCTCTTGGTCCACAACTTCCGCCTCGAAAGTTATGTACCTATTGGACATACGACTTTATTAGCCCTCTCTGATCCTACTCAACAACTGCCACCACCGTGAGATTCCAAAGAGTACAAAAAAATACCAGTAGATTAGGTTATAATTGCATCACATAATTTAAGAGGGTAAAATAATTCAATGGTCATGTAAACAATAAGCACTCCTTTCTATAAATGGTGAAGTATTCTGATAGATGAATATTATGCAAATGATACGACAATCATCCCATAAAATAGTATGCGACCTTTTACAATGCCTGTCAGTAATGGCTCCATATGCAGCCCTTACAACACATGTCAATAATAACTCCACTCAGAAAAACTAGGGAATACAATTTTGGTTGATATATCAACCCCCAAGTTGGCCTTAGTAATTCTAAATTGAATTGTTGGAACCTTTTTGTAAAAATGGAGAAGATGGCCACAACAATCGAATATTCGCATGTGTTAATACACCGTTGGCAACTGCGTGCCAATGTTTTCCTTAAGTTCTGGTGTTTGGGAAGCTATGGCTTCCTGGCAGACTGGCTTACAAAATTATTCCCCCTAACGGTCTCGACTATTACAGAGACAACGCCCTTTCGATTAGCAATGTGGGGTTGTTGTTCCTCAACTGACCTGCATCCTTATAACTACTCCACACGATATGTAATGGCCTCATGACCTTTTAGAGGATGCGAGCTCCTGTGGTGAAATATTGGGGCCCTGTAATTAGTCAAACGGGTAATCTTATTCATGCATGTATTCGGGTTGTTTAGGAAATCAACCAAGCATGACTGCAACAGAAACCCAAAATGTAAAATGTCAGTCCATAGTGATGGAGTGATGGCTTTCAACCCTTACAACAGTTGTGCACAAAACTGAACTATTTGTATTTCTATAATTGCAAACTGGATCCTCCAATACACACATGAAATCCTTCACGAACAAGGATCCTACAGATAAGTGTTCTCGACTTAACGAACACGTCCAAAATATGAGAATGTCTTATTATTCTGGAGCGCAATAGGTTTCCAATCGCTTTGACGTGCCAAGTGCATATACCCAAGTCCAAAAAAATAAATGACCTCATCTAGGGTTTTAGTAGAAATAATCTACTATAAATTTTGATCCCTTGGCTACAGGACCAAATCGATCTCTCTCCACTAGAAATCCAGTCAAGGATTGTTCTTGAGATGACAATTCCATTCCTCGAGATGTTCTATCACTTTTGTATTATTTGGAGGCCCGTCAATAAACCTTTAAACTCTTGGGTAATGAACCTTTGAATAAAAATAATAATATTTGCCTCTTTATGGAAATTTTAACTCTCGCGCTTCCGTTTGAATTAATGGCGCAATATTTTACGCCCCTTTAAAATAATACACCATTCTTTATTCAACATTATACGGTTGTTCATCCGATGTACCTGGATTTAATGTGCTGAGTTGGGCATCATTTTCCAACACCTACTTTCGGTTCGTGGGAGGCTCCACGATCCTGGACTTCTTGTGACTGCTTTCTTGGCCCCCTCAAGCTTGCGCAAAGTCGATTTCACAATATTCCATGTCTTCTTGTTTCTTAAATCTGTGTATGGAAACCTTACTGGTCCCACGACTGCAAACAACGCCCTGAAACGAGAGCATGATATCCAATTACCCTGGAGGGGCTCAATTTCTTAATTTGATTTTTTTTCAGAGAGAAAAATCTTCATAGAATTATATTGAGGCAATATAAAGAGTACATAAGATATGACAAGGATCAGACACCTTGCAAGCATATAAATCAAAATCTTGCAGCCATAGGATATTCCAGAGGGGATTAACACTACATCATACCAAAATCAGTGCAAAAAGGTCTTATCAAAGGTAAGATCAACAACATTCTCATACATATATAGCAAAAGGAGACTATCTGAAATATAGGTAAACAGATGGATGAAAAGAAAAAAGGATCATATTCCCATGATGAAAAAGCCCTGGATGAGACAGGAAGGATCACCAATAGAAACCATCATAGACCAAGAACCCGACACCATAGACAGACCCTTCTTTGACACACGGTCAGCTTGATCATTTTGGGAGCGAGGGATGTGGTGAATTGAGTGTTGTTCCATATTTGTCCAGAAATACATGATCGTGTTTAACCACCCAGACAAATGATGTGGCAAGCTCCCCTTACATGGTCAATCATTGATTTTGAATCACCGAAAATTGAAATGCTCTGAATGTCAAAAAATACACAGAAAGGAAGCAGTCCTGCAAGAGCCCTCACCTCGGCCAAGATGTTTGATCCAATCCCACAATTCTAGGATAGAAAGTATTGCAGCTTCTCGTCCATAATAATGTGGACCCCACATCCACAAATATTATTCTACTCGACCCCATCGAAAAAAGCATAGGGAGCAGCAAAGGAAGTATCATCAACATCTTTTTTGCAATCCTTTTTCATCTTGGCCTTTTTCACAGGCATCATATCATGAAAGGCCACTATGCGATGCAGGGATGACATTAGCGGCGCTTTGGAATCTTGGAAGATCTTGGCATTCCTCCATTTTCATAAGCACCACAAGGCAATAATAAACAGAGATCGCCAAAAGTGCTTTTGCTCGCTCCACCATTGAAAAGCAACCTGAACTGAAACAAAGACAATGTGAGGAAAACCATAAAACGGAGATAGCTCATAAGAGATCTGGAAAAAAGAAAACTCTTAATTTGATGCCCCTATAATGCCCCACAACTATGATCTGTAGGAGACCAAACTGAAGGGAGAAGCCTGATTTCTTGATTTGATGCCTACGACGACCAAGTCTAGCGCTTAGTGATATATTAATGAGATCATATTTCCCCATATAAGGGATCAATATTTGCAAAATATTTAGATCTTGAACTTGAAAATGAATGGGCAGATTTTCATATCTGGTACAATTTAATTGAGCCTTGCAAAATAAAAACTCTCGAATTTGTTGCAAGGTACTACCATAAAATAATTAATTGAAAGGTAAGATAAGAAGTAGGGTGATATCGAGTACTATCAAAGATGGAAAAATCAAAGAGGGAAAAATGCCAATTAGGATGAGGATAAGTCCCACCGAAGTTTCGTGCATGAAACCCTTGAATAATCTTGTAGATAACTTCAAATTTTTTGATAAAATCTTTTAGGCTGCCAAGATGAACAATTCTTATGCCATTGTAATATCTCAAAGGTTAAAATTTATAATAGATTTAGCACATTTTAGTGTTGTAATTAAAATAAAATTTCAGCAAGAACATGTTATGAAACCAACTCACAAAAAGATAGAAAAGATAGATCAAAGCCTTAGAATTCAGCCTCTTCTAGGGGGAAACCTCCTTTACATTACACAAATGACCAATTTTTAGATGTTATAAATGACAAAAACTCCATTCTATATACAAGATTCTAAGGGGTTATAATATAACCAAGTTGACCTAACAATAATAATATAAAGGCACAAAAATAACAATAGTGGGATTCTATGGGGCACACTAATAACAATAAGGGATACAATGACAATAGTAATGGGGGAATCACTAGTATTATATGGAACTAACATGCCCCTTTCCTTCAAAAAAGTGTTGTCCTCAACGCTTGAGTAGTTTTGGATGCTTTTATATAAAATTCTCATCCTCGCATGTGGAATTTTCAACGCGTAAGTTCTTCCACTTGATGAGATACTCTGAAATTGATCGATTCCGTAACTGTTGAGTTCTTGTTTCTTTGACTTCTTCAAGTTCCAATATGATTTTTCCTTCCTCATCAAGTTCTGGCAATATTGTTTGAACTAGAATCTTGTCACCTATAACCTTCTTTAAGCATGAAACATGGAAAACTGGGTGCACTCGGGAAGCTGCAGGAAGTTCCAATTTGTATGCCACAATACCTATCTTTTGCAACACCTTGTACAGACCATAATACTTTGGTGATAATTTAATATCCTTCTTAGCTCGCTTGAGGGACATTTTTTTATATGGTTGTAGTCGTAGGAATGCCCAATCACCTACATCAAAATTTCTTTCGATACGATGTTGATCTACCTATTGTTTCATTCTATTTTGTGCCAAGGTGAAGTTATCCTTTAAGAGTTGGAGAACTTGTTGTTAATGATCGATGTGATCTTCCACTGCTTCAACCTTAGAATTTTCTCTTAAATATGATGTGATGGATGGCGAATGATATTCATACAGTGCCATAAATGGGTTCATTCCTATTGCAATATGGAAGGAAGTGTTATACCACCATTTGGCCAGAGGCAAACATTTGACCCATTGTGTGTATTTATCAGATACAAAGCAATGAAGATATCCTTCCAAACATTTGTTTACTATCTTTGTTTGCCCATCAGATTGAGAATGATAAGATGAGCTAACTGAGTACCAAGACAAGAAGATAAATTTGTCCAAAAAATTCCAGTGAAAATGGGATCTCTATCGCTTACATAATCTTTGGGTTTCCATGTAGCTTTTGAATTGTTTTCATAAATGCAGTAGAAATTGTACTCGCTTTCAATGGATTTTATCACAGGTTTACCCAAGTCCAAAGAAAAGAGTGTTATCATGGTGGTAGTTGATAGACTTACCAAGTATGCACACTTTTGTCCATTAAGTCTCAAATACTTTGGAATGATCATCCAAGACTTTTTGGAGATCTGGAGAAATGGATGATTTCAATTTGGGAACCTCTAGTGAACATAATTGTGCAATTATGCCTCATTGTCCTTTTCTTAGAAGCTTTGTCATTCCGTTAGAGTTGATTATCTTTCCCAGTTTCCCTGTGATACCCCTTAATTAAACTTCCTTTCCTTTTGGAGAGAATTTCATAAAAACTTCTTGAAAATTAAAAACTATTGTACCCAAGGATTGTAGCCATTGGACTCCTAGTACAACATCAACACCACCCATTGGAATGGAAAGAATTGGGTTATTCAATACATATTCTCCCATGGATAGCTTGATATTATGGCACTTTCCTAAGCAATTTATGGTTCCTCCACTTGCAACCATCACATGACACTCTGGTGCTGGATATAGGAAGAAATTCAATTCCTTGGCTATCTTACAATGAGTAAAATTATGGGTACTTCCCGAATCAATCAACACTATTACCTTTTTCTTCTTGATATGGCCTTCTATCTTGATATTTTGAGGAGTGGTAATTCCAGCCAATGCATCACAAGATATGATCAAATTCATTTCTTCTTTTTCTAGGGTTTGTTCTTGGTGTATATCCCCTTCTCTTGATGTTTCTTGTTCCTTTTCTTCCTCTTCTTCACAATCTATGTAAAATAATTTATTCATGGCACACTTATGACTTTTAGTGTATCTGCTATCACAACTGTAATAAAGCCCTTTTGCTCTTTTTTCTTCCAATTGGTGTGGTGTCAACCTTGTAGGTTGTGGATGGATAGGGGCAGCAACACTTCCATATTTATGATTGTGAGTGGTAGGCTTCCCCGTTTCCATAATTTTTCTTTCCATTTTTCTTTCCAACATGAATGTCTTCTCCAATGAATCTTGTTCCCAAAGGCGAACCTCATGTTGGGTGTTTTCTTTTAAAGTCCCTATGAACACATTAATCCTATGCTCCTTTGGAATATCTTTTACCCTTATATTCAATTTTTGGAAGTCCTCAATGTGCTCCATCATTGAACCCTTTCGTTTGAGATTTATCAATTGGCTAAAAAAAGTGTTGTTGTTTGTATCCTCATAATGTGCTATCATTTCATCCAGAAAAATAATCCAAGTGACAATTTGTTTATGAGAGAAAAGTCATCGATAGCTACAAACCAATTTGGTTCCACATATAAATTTGCAACATGTACCTTTTGTGTGTTTTTCACATTATGGAGATCGAAAAATTTCTCCATCTGTAGTATCCATGTTCCGGTATCCTTGCCATCAAACTTCCTCATATCGATCTTTGGAACATGGTGGTTCTTCGATCCAATGTTAGAGTCTATGAAATCATGATTAACATTTATTTTCTTCTCATCATGAGTTTCCTTTACATCATTTCGTCATTAAGTAAGCATTTCTTGTAGAAACTTTGTCAAATATGTCCTCAAATCTTTCTTCAAATCGTCCATCTTAGCTTCCACGACGTCCATCTTAGCTTCCACGTCATTTATCTTAGCTTCTACGCCTTTATTTAGACTATCCATTTTAGCTTCCACGTCTTTCTTTAAACCATCCATCTTAGCTTCTATATCTTTCTTTATACCATCCATCTTATTTTCTGTTACTTTTTGTGCGAGTGAAATTTCTTGCACTTGGTCTCGTAATTTTAATATATCATGTTGCATTTCTTCCTCTTCTTCATGAATCATACTACAGATTTCAAGTTGCCTACTAGGTGTTTCCATTTACTTTCTTTAGGGCATAATTTACCGATAATAATTCTTCACTATGCCCTTTGAATTCCTTCAAACTAATTTTTTAAACCAAGCTTATGCAAAAAATTTTAAACAACTACATACATTTTTTCACTTTATAGGAGGTTGATATTGAATCTGTTATATCTCTGTAATTTTTGATCTCTTTGGTCTGAAATTAATTCCTGTGGTAAGCCTCTGAGTAGTCTTTCTAACCCCGCAAGTCCGATCAAGATTGGATTCTTCAATGAAGAGCTATGCCAAATATCTCACGATGACCTAAGTATAGACTTGTTCAGTAGAACGAACTTGTACAATGTGCCATGGGCCACTGTTTTAACCTTAGGTTCTAAAAATGGTACCCAAAAAACAACAACCCCTCCTCTTTCAGTAAATTCTTACGAAAATTTAATCTGATGCTCAGAGAGAAAGTTATGACGATTTTCCCAAGGTGAGAAAGTTATGACAATTTTCCCAAAGTGACCTATTTGGAATGTAATTCTGGGGTTTGCAACAACCCTAACTTCCTCAAGTATATCTTCGAAAATATAGCGAGATAGGATCTAGAATTTGGAGCTGAGGTTTAGACCGATTTCTTCACAAATGGGTTTTTTTTAGCTTCTAAAAATTCATAGAGAAAGTGTTATAGCGAACATTCCACGATGACTTGTTTTAGATGAAATTTTAGAGCTTGCAGAAACCCTAACTTCCTCAAATCATATCTCCAAAAATATAGTTAGACAAGATATGAAATTCAGACTCGAAGTTCAGCACGATTTCATCTCAAATGGGTTTTTTTTTTTCCGCTTCCGAAATGTCGCAGAAAAATATTATAGCAAAAATTCGACGATGACCTATTTGGAGCAGCAAAACCCTAGAATCCAAAGATCTGATACCAAATGTTATTAAACCAACTCACAAAATGATAGAAAAGATAGATCAACACCTTAGAATTCAGCCTCTTCGAGGGGACAACCTCCTTTACATTACAAAAATGAACAATTCTTGAATGTTACAAATGACAAAACTTCCTCTCTATATATAGGAGTCTAAGGGGTTACAATATAACAAAGCCGACCTAGCAATAATAATATAAAGGTACAAAAATCGCAATAGTGAGATTCTATGGGGCACCATAATAACAATAAGGGATACAATGATAATAGTAATGGGGGAATCACTAGTATTATAGGGACCTAACAAAACATGAACACAAAGGGAACACAAAAGCATCTAAAAACATAACCACTATATTTAATCAATAACATAGGAACCCTTTCCAATGGCATGCAAGGTTTCTCATCAACAAAGTTGACCAAGTGAACTATGAATCCCACTTGTGGACCCTCGATGGATCCACCAGAAAAATTACACCAACGGGGTTTTTGTCCTTGGGATCAAACTAGAACTGGTCTCACCAAGTTCTTAACAAGGACAAACTAGAAAGATAACTCATGATGATCCAAATGCCAAGATCCTATCTCCTTTAATAGGCTTGATGGACTCTCTAATACCTTATTTTATTATTTTCCCTTGACAAATGAAAGCAAATACCATGGGTATATCCCATGGGAAAATACTATGTAAATACCATGTGTAGGTTCAATCCATTTTGGCCATATCAAAAAAGAATATAACATATTTAGCTAAAATCTTCGTGTAAATGATTATGGGTAGTAATTTACATAAATAATTTTGCATTCATATAATGAATCCAAAAGCATTTTTCTAAATTATTGTACATACATTAAGTGATTTTGCATATTTAATTTTCAGGCCATTACCAGGATACATCCTTCATAACACACATGTAGCTTTTCCCAAAAAAAATTGGTGTAATCAAAAGGGACATGAATGAACTCAATGCTGATTATATCATTTTCCTTTGCAAGTTCTATAAGTGCAATTGTGCAGAGACCAACTTGTTGTGAACGATGACCATCATATTCCCTTGTGTTGAAAGAAGTAACAATTTTAGGGAACCTAATTTTTTCCTAACACATGTTTAGACATAATGCATGTGGATGCACCTCATTTGTGTTGGATAACCAAGGATCGATTTCCGTGGTCAATTTTGGTTGGGATAAGAAAATTGGAGGTGAATAGATACTCTTCGCCGAGGTGACCAGTACCCACACAATAAATACTAATGAACTGATACTTTAATTCAATTTAGGTTTTTTTTACTGATACTAAATACTAATAAGCTGATACTTTAACTTAGTTTTTTTTTGTATTTTCTTCATATTAACAATGGTTTTCAATCACTTTACTGTTAGAATTTTAAATCTGATGGTACCAACTTCTATATAAATCGATTAATCTAAATTTCATAAATATCAACTAAATTTATTTAATAAAAAAATAAAATTTCTAAATGTAAATAGAATAATAAACTTTAACCAATTCAATTATATAAATAGCTAAAACTAACTTCTTTCACCCATAATTTGTAAGTATATATATTGGTTCATATAACAGGCTGGTTTGATGCATAGGAATATGTATCCCGAGATAGAAATTTAAAACAGATACAGACTCTGTTGTCTGCGCCTTACTGCCCAAAAGTAGCACAGTGCAGATTCTAAAAACTCCATGTTTAACCCTACAAACCAATAAATCTTTTTAAAGCAAAGTTTAGTTGAGTAATTGAAGAAATTTATATTGTAATATTTTTTTATATAAATGGTGTAGATTTGCATATAACAGTTAATATTTAGATATTTTTAAAAATTCCTAAAAGAAAATTGTATTAAGAGTATTTACTGCAAACTCACACAATGCATATCTTGAAATAATAATATAAAGTTATGTAGAACTTTAGAAACGTGCATGATTTAAAACTTGAATACTTAAATGCTTTACAAGTTAGAGGAATTAGAAGAGTTGTAATTTTATACTTCCTTAGATCATTCTTTGGCCTTCCTTGCAAACTAATAACATGAAATTTTCAGGTGACCTTTTGTTTGTAAGACACAATAACAACTTACAGTACATGGTTGTGGCTTTACCGGCACTACTAGTATACTCAGACATACTTGTAGAACAAGGATCTCTTCAATACAATATAGCGGTGTTCCGATTGCGTTTTTAGATAGGTTGGAAAATTAATCTCAACCACGGCTTTAAATAAGCTCACAACAGCCATACTTGTGGTACACAAGTAAATTAAGGAAGTAAATTTTACTTTGTTTGCAGGGTGAGGTTTTTTGTTTGCAGGTTTTGAGTAAGAGCCATACTTGTGGTACAAAAGTAAATTAAGCAAGTGGACTTTACTTTCTTTGTAGGTTGTGGATTTTTGTTTGCAGCTTGAAAGACATATTAAATGAAGTTCTGAGTAGGAGCACAAATTCTCCATTTGGCAACACACATCAAACATTTAAGACCAGTTGGACATTTAATGTAGGGTTGGTGAAATACTTGTGGTCAAGCATTTATTCTGCCATTGAAATATGCAGTCCTCAATATGGAAAAAAATTTGTTGTAAAATCCCCCATCAAATGTAAGTATGAGTCTAGGAGGTCAAGAGGAGTAAATCGTGGAGCAAATTTTGGTGGGCTAGTGAACACAAATTTGTTATGGGATTTTAGAGAGACTTACGCCATAACTCTAGTAAAGTGTAAATAGTGGTAAGAACTTCTATTTAGTTGTTGGAGGAGCCACAATGTCCATATGAATGTATTTCATGTATTAGAATTATAATTCAAAGTTCTATTTTGTTTCTCCCAAATTTTACTCTATTTTACTCTGTTGTACTTTACTCTGTTCTAGTGTGAGTTACATTTCTATTTTTTTTAGCTCCATTTTAGTTGTGATTTGATCTCCACAACTAAGACTTGAGGAAGACTCCTTTTGAAAGGTAGTTACGAGCAGGCATAAAGTTTTTTATAGTCAGAAATGGAAGCATCAAACACAAGCTTGACTAATCCTCAAATACCTCAATTTAATGGGAAAAATTATGATTATTGGGTTACAACAATAAAGTATTAGTTTTCTTCTCAAGATATTTGAGATTTGGTGGAGAATGGGTTCCAAGAACCAGCAAATGCTTGGCATACAATGCCTTGTCATAAGCAGAAAAATGATTTGTTAAGGGAAAACAAGAAGAACGATTCAAAAGCTCTCCTCTACATCTTACAAGCACTTCATGAAAGTATTTTCCCAATGACTGTAGTGGAAACAAAGTCCAAGAAAGCATGGGTCACCCTCCAAACAACCTACCAAGGGATGGCAAATGTGAAGACAACAAAACTACCAATGTTGAGGAGAGACTTTGAGATAATATGTATGAATCTGAGAATGTAGACTCACTTTTTACACAAGTAATTTGATTGGTTACTAAAATCGGGTCTCATTGTGAGACAATTGAGGAAATGAGAATAGTTGAGAAAATTTTGAGAACTCCGTGAGCAAGATTTGATGCCATTGTTGTGGCCATATAAGAGATAAAGGATCTCTCAAAATTTTTAATGGATGAGCTTCACGCATCACTGATTTCTCATGAACATAGATTGAACAGAGCAACAAATGCCTCATTGGAGCATGCCTTCAAGCCACAAGTTTCATTTGGTCAAGGTAAAGGGAGAGCAAGATAAAATGCTAGAGGAATAGGAAGAAGCCCACACAAAGGTGGAACAAGCAGTGCTTCGAGCTCAAGTGGAAGGGGCAACAATAAAATTTCAAGTCAAGGCTGAAGCCGGAATCAAGCACAAGGTCAGAGGTATGACAAATCTCAAGTTCAATGTCATTATTATAAGAATTATGGTCATTATGAAAATGAATTTAGAAATAAGAAACATGACATAATCAACAAACCAAGTGAATGTTTCACAAAGGAGAATCATAACCAAGATAACATGGTTTTAGATTTTAATGTAGCACAAGAAAAAAAAGGGATGTATGGTTTCTATATTTAGGGCATAGCAACCACATGACAAGTAACATAGAAATGTTTTCCAATTTAGATGAAACTGTGAAATATAAAGTGACATTAGGGACTAGTAGAAATGTCTCTGTCATGGACAAAGGAAGAATCAATGTCCTAACAAACAAGGGGGAGAAGAAGTACATTTTAGATGTTTATTGTGTCTTTGGTTTGAAGCATAACCTCATAAGAATTGAACAATGCATGCAAAAGGGCTACAATGTCTTTTTCAGAAATTATGAGTGAACAATTTTGGATAAGTCTCCAAGAAAGTTGACTGCAAAAGTTGAGATGACAAGCAATACGATGTTTCCCCTAAAGATAAAATCAGATTTGAAGGAAGAAGGTACGCAAGCACAACTATCAATGAATTCACAAGAGGATGAAAGAAAATTTGCATCTCTCCCACAAGTAAACTTTCAAGCAGAGGTTAAAGATAAAAACTAGTTATCACATTTGAGATTTGGTCATCCCAATTTTGTCGGTTCTAATTTTCTGCATAAGAAAGGAATGGTGAAGGGATTTCTACTCATCGAAAAACTGAACAACCTATGTGAAGGATGTATATTAGGAAAACAACATAGAGATATATCTTCCGCAGGAAAGCCAATATGGAAAAAGGCCCCTTTGGAGATTGTCCATTGATATTTATGTGGACCAATGCAGACACCATCAATTGGTGGAAGCTATTATTTTTTTATTTTCATATATGATTATCCAAGGAAGACATGGGTCTACTTCCTAAAATAGAAAATTGAAGTGTTTGAGCACTTCCGCCAATACAAAACCATTGTTGAGAAGCAAAGTGGACACTACATCAAAGTCTTGAGGACCGACATAGGTGGAAAATACATCTCAAATTAATTCCTTCGATTTCGTAGGGAGCATGGAACTCACAAGCAATTTACAACAAGGTATACACCTCAACAAAATGGTGTTGCAAAAAGAAAAAGTAGGACCATTATGGAAATGGCAAGTAGTATGTTGAAGGAAAATAATTTCTCAAATGACTATTCAGCAAAATCTGTCACTTGCATAACATATATCATTAATAGGTGTCCAACCAAAAGTGTCAAGAATATAGTTCCTGAATAAGCATGGAATTGAATAAAGCATAGTGTCACTCACATTAGAGTGTTTCGATGTGTGGCATATGCACATGTATCAAATGAGTTAAGGAAGAATTTGGACAAAAATGGGGATAAATGAATATTTTTTGGATATAATGATGAAACCAAGGCATACAAGCTCTACAATCCATCAACCAAGAAGCTCATAATCAGTAGAGATGTGTAGTTCATAGAAGAGGACGCATGGGATGGAAATTTAGAGAAGCTAGTCAATGTGAAAACATGTATACCACATGAAGACAAAGAGGAATTGACCACAACAAGTAATTCCTTAATGGTGACTCCTCCTACTCCTATTGAAGCTCAAAAAAGTAGTCACCAAGTAACACCATCAACAAATAATAGGCAAATGTCACGCAGTCAAACAAGTACTATACCAAGCACACTGTAAAGACATGCAATGTCATCTATCTCAAGCACAACATCAAGTGACATGTCAAGCCCATATTACGCAAGCATAGGAAGACGAAATTTCATAAATTTAAGTGAAATTTATGAGCATGATGAAGTTGATAGTAGTGCTGGTCTAAATTCCTTATTTGCATTATTTTGTCATGTAGATCACCCAATCCATTTAAAGGATGTAGTCAAAGAAGAAAAATGGGTTATGACAATGGATGAATAAATGTAAGAAATAGAAAAGAATGACACATGGGAGTTAGTGGATCTTTTGCAAGGAAAAGAAGACATTGGAGCAAAGTGGGTTTATAATACCAAGAGGAGCATTGAAGGAAAGATTGAAAGGCATAAAGCAAGGCTAGTTGTCAAAAGATACAAGCATCAACATGGAAGAGATTATGTAGAGAAATTTTCACCATTCATGAAGATGGAGACAGTGTGTACAATGTTGTCGATTTCTGCCTAGCATAAATGGAAAGTGTATCAAATGAATGTAAAATCAGTGTTCTTGAATGGAGTGCTAAAAGAGGAAGTGTATGATGTGCAACCCCCTGGTTATGAGGTAGAAGGCCAAAAAGACAAGGTGTATAGGTTGAGGAAAGATATTTATGGGCTAAATAAAACATCGTGTTCATGGTATGGCAAGATAGATCCTTACTTGATGGACAATGGCTTCAACAAATGTGGTAGTGAACCTACTTTCTACATCAAAGAGAGTGATGTAAGATTCTTATTGTTTTTTTATATGTAGATGATTTTATTTCTATAGGGAGTGATGATTTCCTCATTGTTTATTTCAAAGAATTCATGAAGAATGAGTTTGAAATGACTGACCTTGGGTTGTTATGCTATTTTTTGGGCATAGAAGTGAAGCAAACATAAAATGGTAGTTTTATTTCCCAAGAAAAGTATGTAGCTGAAATTTGGGAGAGGTTTAATATGCACAATAGCAATCCCACACCAACTCCAACTGTCATGGGGTTGAAGTTGAGCAAAGAAGTTGCAGCAACAATGTCAATATGATATTATACAAAATTATGGTGCACATCTTAATGTATTTGAAAACAACTAGGCGTGATATAATGTACACAGTGAGCTTGGTGTCGAGGTTCATGGAGACAACGAAGGAGACACATTGGCAAGCAGTGAAAAGGATTTTAAGGTATGTCAATGGGACAAAGGTATATGGTATTTTGTACACCGTAATAAATGATTTTAGTATGGTTGGTTACACTGACAGTGAATGCGCAAGAAGTGTCAATGACAAAAAGAGCATGTTAGGATATGTTTTTCATTTGGGTTCAGGAGCCATTTCATGGGCCTCAAAGAAGTAATCGAGAGTGTCATTTTCAACAACAGACGTTGAATATGTCATTGCAACAACAACAATGTGTCAAGCAGTTTGGATTACAAAAATTTGAGGGATTTATGCCATGGCCATGTGGGAACAACAACTATTTTCTGTGACAACAATTCCACAATTACATTATCAAAAAATTATGTTTTCACAAGAGAACCAAGCACATTGATGCTAAATATAACTTTACTAGAGAATTGATTAACAATGGTGAAATTGTATTGCAACATTGCAGGTCATAGGAAAAATTTCCTGACATCTTGACAAAGCCATTGGCATGTGAAAAATTTGTTTATCTCATATACTGTTTGGGAAATTTCAATGGCAGTAGTTATGATTAAGGGGGAGTGTTGGAAAATCAATCTCAACCATTGTGTTAAATAAACTGACAATAGCCATACCTGTGGTACACAAGTAAATCAACCAAATAGACTTTGTTTGCAGGTTCTGGATTTTAGTTTATAGACTGAAGAATAGATTAAATGAAGTTTTGAGTAAGAGCACAAATTTTCCATGTTGCAACACAAATCAAGCATTTAAGAAAAAATGGACATTTAATGAAGGATTGGTGAAATACGTATGGTCAAACATTTATTCTACCACTGAAATATGTACTCTGCAACATAGAAAAACATTTTCTGTAAAATCACCCATCATTTGTATTAATGTTTTGTTTTGTCATGAATTAATGTGTTGAAATGTATGTTTGAATATATTTTTATTTTAGTTGAGTGGATGTAACTCTAAGAGGTCAAGAGGAGAAACTAAAGGAGAAAGTTTTGGTTTAGTTTTGGTTTGGGAAAAATGTTACTCAATTTTTAGTTTAGTTTAGCACATGTAAGTATGAAAGGCTAGAGGAGAAAATCATGGAGAAAATTTTGTTGGTTGTGTGAAAACAAATTTGTTACGGGGTTTTACATAGAGTTGTTGGAAATATTGTCATTGATGGAAAATGAGCAGCACATGAACAACAAGCAAAGGAGAAACAAATACCTTGATAGCATGTTGATTTCTTGAGGCTTAGATGATGTTGCAAGGATTGTTTAATGAAGAATTTTGTGAAATTGTTGATTAAGCTTAATTGTTGTGATATATAGGAAAGACTCCAAGGCAGAGCAAAATATGTTGCAAAGATTGTTGTGATGCATTAAGGATGAATATTGTTATTTGATTTTGACATTAGATTGATGCATTTAGTCATTACATATGGCTGCAATTAATATTCGATGGGTTATTTATTTATTTTTTCCAATATTCAAAATAAGATTTTGGAAATGAATGACTGGAAGGCAAAGAGTCAAGCCTATTCACTTCATATTCCTATGTGGGATACAATTAGCCAACAAACTATTTCAATAAAAGATGTGATTTTGGAAGGCATAAGATGTGATAGAATGGAAGAATGAGAAATAGCTAGTTGAACTATGATGAATTAGTTAGCTGGAACTTATGAAGCCGATGTGAAGTATATTTGAAGGGAAGAATATGTAGAAATGAAAATGGAGATATGCAAAATTTATAAGCAGGTAAACCAACACATTGTTATTTGTTCTTTGCATCAGGGGATGGTAGTCTCCTTTCAAGTTGAGGCTTGATAAATATCCAGTTGGAGCTAGTTGAGGTAGGATCCTCATGTGGATTGTAGCCTATAAAAAACATATGGCAGTTGGAGCTTCCTTGCATGTTGCGGCTTGCAAAAAATTGAGGTAACAGCCCCCTAAAGGTTGGAGCCTACCGACAATCAGATGTAATAAGGAGTAGGAGCTTGCCTTTTCATCACAACAATAATAAAACCTTAGTTTTCTCCCTTTATGGGTTTCCACATATATCTAGTGTCAGTATGCATTATTATTATGTGCTGATAGGATGTTTTAGTTTTCTTATTAATTGCTAGTCACATATTCAAATTGTTGGTCATCATTTGCTATGATTCTCATGTAAAGGTTTAGTTAGTGAGATTGAAGAAAATAATAAATGTCCATGAATATACTAAACTAATTCGTCCCCCCGCCCCAAGTTTAGTCAAGTTTTCATCAATTTATATCAGAACTAGTTCCTTTGGTGTAAGCCTAACAACTTGAAGGTAGTTTTGGTTGAGTCATGGACTATGAAATTGTACCTGTGCTTAGTACATAAAACTTTCATGAATGGAGAGATAAGATAAAATCTGAACTGATAGCTTATGGACCTGGTGTGTGGAAACTAGTATGTGATGGCTACTGTGACGAATCTCCCCCTTTGCAAGAACAACAGTGGAATGCTAAGGAAAAATGAGTCATGTATCACAATCTTCATAATAAGGATCTTGATAAAATAATAGATCTAACTTCTGCAAAATAAATCTGGGATAGATTGTAGCTCATGCATGAAGAGGCTATCAACAACAATGTAGAGAAAGGAAAGAGAAAGAGGAAGGAGAAAACACCCTGTGAAAAGGAAAGTGAAAGGTGTAATTGTGTGAATGTGTCTGACTCTCATGAAGAAAAATCAGATCAAAATCAAGCTAGGCTTGACTTATCATTGGCTAGTATAGAAAGATTGAAGAATGAAATCAAGCATCTGCAGAAACTCATGCAAATATGTGATGAGAAAGAGCATAAGTACAAGGAGAAAATCGCCATTTTGAAGACACATATTGAACAAGAAAGGAGAAGAGAAGGTATGATGAATAACCAGCTAAAGGAGAAAAAGATACAATGTGAAGGACTAGAGTATGAGATTATTTCAGCTAGAATGATTTGGATGAAAAAACATTATGTGTAGAAAGCTTGAAGAGGAGATTGTATCCTTTAAGGACTTAAAATATGAGAGAATTAGCTCAAAGGAAACCTTAAATGTGTAGAAATTTTGAATAATTTAACACATATTCAATGGAGATTATCCTGATCATGTACTATTGCGGAAAACATACACGATACATAAGCTCCTCTACGTTGATCATCAATATAGCAGCATCAATAACAATAAAACATCAAGAGAATTCACACATTAACACAGTATGTATCCCGGGGAAAGCATCTCGCTAAAAACCGCAAATATCTGTATATTAATGATTGAGTCATGTAACATTACACAGCATAATACTTCTCACAAGTATCTCCACCTCTGTTACACACAATATAGCTCAGATCTGATCTCCAAATCTCTTCCACTGCTTGCCTGCCTCCACTGCTCAATACCTGCTCAAGAACTGATGAGAATGGCTTACCAAACTCGTTTTTCACCTGCAAAATAGTCACTCACACTTTGTTGGACGTGAGCACAAGCTATAATGTGGGCAAATACGTGGGCAAACTCATTGGCATACTCAATCCCTTAATTGTGCAAGATCTGGTGCACAACTATAGTCACAACTGATAGCAATCTGATTCTCTACCACCTGTCCCTGTTGAACTGAACATGCACTGACATGCAACTGAGTTAACTGATGTATTCATTAGTTGTATTATGAGTTAATAACTTGTGAATTAATTAATAACTAATTCACCCAACTCATATCTAGTCTATTTTCCAGTTAGACTAAATACAACCAGTTTAACAAAGCTAAATTGAACACAACTCCACAATCAACTCCACCAAACTCAACTGATTGAGTTCTAACTGAAGTCATGCATGCAACAACTCAACTGACTCATAAGAAAAGCGTATTTCCTTCTGACAGCTGCATGTGCCACCTCTGTAGCTCAAACTGAAGTGCTCCAAGAGAATAAGATTAAGTTTATAGTCCAAATATTATTGTGAGATAATAATATTTGACTTTTCTATTTTTTACTTTGACCACTCACACTGTGATCACTCACACTGTGATGACTCACACTTTCATCAAAAATAGAAGTCCATCTATTTTTTCCCAACTTGATCAATCATCCATAAACAGCAACCTGCAATCCATAAACATGATCCATATGTCTAAAAATAGACTTGCGTCAAAAATAGCCTGCGGGCCCACTTAGTTAAGGCGACTCTTTTCACTAAGCTCCATCTTCTTGTTGCAATCTCAACACTCCCTCTCGACAAGATATGGATTATCAGCAACCCCTATCCTGCCTCGGTGGTACTCGAATTTGGTCCTGGTGAGAGCCCTCGTCAGAATATCAGCATCTTGATCCTCCGTTGGAATGTACGAAAGTAACATGATCCTCCACTGCACACAATCTCTGATATGATGGTACCTGATGTCAATATGTTTAGATCTATCATGAAATACAGGATTAGCAGAGAGTTTAATGCAACTCTGGTTATCACAGTAAATCACAGTAGGATCCAAATGAGAACCGAACAAACCAACCAGGATCTTCCTCATCCATATAGCCTCGCATGCAGCCAAACTTGCTGCCATATACTCGGCCTCCGCTGAACTGAGTGCCACAGATCTCTATTTCCTGTTGTACCAAGAAACTGTTGTCGATCCAATACTGAAGACCCCTCCTGATGTGCTCTTTCTGTTTGTTGGGCTCCCTACCCAATCTGCATCCGTGAGGCCACATAGCTTCACCTCATCCTCCTGTCTGTACCACAAACCATATCCCGATGTGCCTCTCAAGTAGCCCAATACATGCTTGCTCGCCTTCCAGAAGAGCTTGGTAGGCTTAACCATAGCTTGTGAAAGCTGGTTAACTGCATAGCATATATCAGGTCATGTATTGACCAAATACATCAGCGACCCCACCAACTGTCGATAAACAGTGGCATCCACTTCTTCTCCCGAAGTGGCATCCTCCTTCCTCCAACCTCTAGGAAGATGAGTATCAACAGGCTTGCATCCATGCATGTTGAACTTCTCCAGTATCTCCCGAGCATACTTGCCCTGAGAAACAAACAGTCCACCACTGCGCTGCCATATTTCCAATCCCAGGAAATAGTGAAGGAGGCTCAAATCCTTCATCTCAAACTCTGTAGCAAGATCCTTCTTACATGACAGTATCAACAGCTCATCACCCGTTAGAATCAAATCATCAACATACAGTACAATGATAAGCAACTTACCCCCCACCACAATCTGGTATAGATTCGGATCCGCCTCGCTCTTGGAGAATCCAAGTCCTGTGAAATAGCTGTCTATCCGTGTATACCAAGCACGTGGTGCTTGCTTCAACCCATACAGCGCTCTCTTGAGCCTACACACATGTTACTCGCTGCTGAAGACTTCAAAGCCTTCAGGTTGCTCAATGTACACCTCCTCCTCAATGACTTCGTTGAGGAACGTAGTCTTCACATCCATCTGATGAATGTGCCATCCCATCTGCGCTGAGAGAGCAAGAATAGTCAGTATGGAAGAATACCTTGCGACAGGTGCAAAGGTCTCCTCATAATCGATCCCCTCAATCTGTGAAAAGCCTCGGGAAACAAATCTTGCCTTATACTTCTCCACAATCCCGTCAGCTGCCTGCTTAACTTTGTAGATCCATCTCGAACCCACCACTGATTTCCCTTCTGATCTAGGAACAATCTCCCATGCACTGTTTCTGACAATAGAATCATACTCTTCCACCATGGCATCTACCCATGCGGGATCCTCCACAGCTTCCTCGAAAGAGGATGGCTCAGTCACAACACACTTGCTCATAAGAGCTATGTATCCAGTGTACCGATCAGGTGACTGTCTCTGCCTGCGTTGGGTTGTAGGTGGTCCTACAACTTTCTCTGCATCTTGAGCCAGTCGCTCAGCTTCTGTTAAGCGCTTTCGCCCTCTGATGGTTGGCGCTGCATGAGTGGACTCATCCACTCCATGAACCTCATCCTGTGGCTGATCCACATCCTGAAGCTCATCCTTAGGAACTAATAGCTCCTCATCTGCATGCAAGTGTAGCTCCCTCTCAAGTGAACACTTCATGGCTTTCTCCTCCTGAAATTTTATATCCCGTCGCACAACAGTTTTACCACTTTCTGGAAAATACACACGATAGTTGTGGGGCGTATCAGTGTACCCCACAAATATCCCAACCTCTGCGGTCGGCTCTAACTTCTTCCTGGCATCCTTCGTCACATGCATGTAAACGTTAGCACCAAAAATCCTCAAATGAGAAAGATCAGGCTTCTTACCAGAATAAGCCTCCTCGGGTGTACTCATGCCAATTATCCTATGAGGACAACGGTTCTGCACATAAACTGTTGTATTGCATGCTTCCGCCCACAAGTGAAGGGGTAGGCCCTGATCATGCAACATTTCTTGTGCAGCACCCACGATCATTCTGTTCATTCACTCAGCTACCTCGTTCTGTTGTGGGTTATGGGGAGCTATGAGCTCTCTACGAATCCCTTCTGTCTTTCAGAAATCCTTGAACTCGTCCGAGATGTATTCACCACCATTATTGCTCCTAAGAGCCTTCACCTTCTTCCCCGACTCCTTCTCGACCAGTGCTTTGAATTCACAGAACTTTGAATATGTCTCGCTCTTCTTCTGCATGAAGAAGATCCAGCACTTATGAGAGAAATCATCAACAAAAATCACATAATACCTGTGTTTTGCTGTCGAAGCAACTGAGAAAGGTCCACACACGTCTCTGTGAATTCTCTCAAGGATCGTCGTGGCGTGACTATCCTTTTCGTGAAAGGTGGCTTGCACAAACTTCCCCAAAGTACACCCCTTGCACTGATCTGACTGCGCAAGTGTGCCTTTAGGAAGCCCTGTAGTGATCTGTTGCAGTATCTTCAAGGCTCCATGGTGAAGGTGACCCAATCTCCTGTGCCACAACTCGCCATCATCCCAGCTCACCAATCCTTCTGCCTCGCCTGCCATTGCTGCGCATCCATCTACATGCAACTAATAAAGGTTCCTCACTCGAACCCCTATCTTCCGGGTCTCACCAGTTTTCTTGCTGGGCAGGAAGGCCTTTCCCTCGCTGAAAACAACATCATACCCCTTGTCTTCTAACATCGCCACTGAGATGAGATTCTTCTTCAATCCTGGAACATGCATGACTTCCTTCAATACAAAGGGTTTACCAAACTCCCTCTCAAAGGAAATGGTACCGATACCGGTCGCACTGTATCTACCATCATCGCCCATCTCGATGTGCACTCCAAGATCCTTGTCCTCCAGATCAGAGAACAAACCTCTATCTCCCGTCATGTGAAAAGACGCACCACTGTCCAAGAACCACACTGATCCCATCACACTTGAAACCAAGCATGCGATCAATGAAAAATCAAGCTCAAACTGAGAAGCTAAGGCCTCCCCCCCTGCAGATCCAGCAGCTTGCTTGTTCTTCTTCTTCTGCGGACAATTTGTGGCATAGTGTCCGTGCTGGTGACAGTGAAAACACTTCACCTTGGACATATCCTGCTTCTTGCCTTTCGCACCGGAATGAGAAACTTTCTTGTTCTTCCCCTTCTTTGCTTTGGCAGCCAAAGCCCAATTCTCTTCATCAGATACCTTTGATGAAGATCCATTCTCACCTTTATTGTTACTGAGTTTATCCTAGAGCGCCAGGTCGCTCTTGCTTTGGAATAACATTCGCAATCCGTTGAAAGACATTTCAACAACACTGCTGCAAATTCGAATTCCACCAGCAACCAACTCAACTGCTTCCAATCTAGAATTCGTGAGAACACAATATTTCTCGTACAGAGATTGACTATATGGGCATTCACCAAATATCTCACCTTCCAAAGGAAGGATGAATCCAGAGGCTACCTGGCCCGATTACAGACTCTACATGAAGAAATAGAATGTAGACACTTCCTGAATAGTAGATCTGATGATCAACAGCTCTGGTACCATGTAGAAATTTTGAATAATTTAACACATATTCAATGGAGATTATCCTGATCATGTACTATTGCGGAAAACATACACAATACATAAGCTCCTCTATGTTGATCATCAATATAGCAGCATCAATAACAATAAAACATCAAGAGCATTCACACTTTAACACAGTATGTATCCCGGGGAAAGCATCTCGCTAAAAACCCCAACTATCTGTATATTAATGATTGAGTCATGTAACATTACACAGCATAATACTTCTCACAAGTATCTCCACCTCTATTACACACAATACAGCTCAGATCTGATCTCCAAATCTCTTCCACTGCTTGCCTGCCTCCACTGCTCAATACCTGCTCAAGAACTAATGAGAATGGCTTACCAAACTCGTTTTTCACCTGCAAAATAGTCACTCACACTTTGTTGGACGTGAGCACAAGCTATAATGTGGGCAAATACGTGGGAAAACTCATTGGCATACTCAATCCCTTAATTGTGCAAGATCTGGTGCACAACTATAATCACAACTGATAGCAATCTTATTCTCTACCACCTGTCCCTGTTGAACTGAACATGCACTGACATGAAACTGAGTTAACTGATGTACTCATTAGTTGTATTATGAGTTAATAACTTGTGAATTAATTAATAACTAATTCACCCAACTCATCTCTAGTCTATTTGCCAGTTAGACTAAATACAACCAGTTTAACAAAGCTAAACTGAACACAACTCCATCAACTCCACAATCAACTCCACCAAACTCAACTGATTGAGTTCTAACTGAAGTCATGCATGCAACAACTCAACTGACTCATAAGAAAAGCGTATTTCCTTCTGACAGCTGCATGTGCCACCTCTGTAGCTCAAACTAAAGTGCTCCAAGAGAATAAGATTAAGTTTATAGTCCAAATATTATTGTGAGATAATAATATTTGACTTTTCTATTTTTTACTTTGATCACTCACACTGTGATCACTCACACTTTCATCAAAAATAAAAGTCCATCTATTTTTTCCCAACTTGATCAATCATCCATAAACAGCAACCTGCAATCCATAGACATGATCCATATGTCTAAAAATAGACATAGTCTAAAAATAGACTTGCGCCAAAAATAGCCTGCGGGCCCACTTAGTGAAGGCGACTCTTTTCACTAAGCTCCATCATCTTGTTGCAATCTCAACAAAATGATAATGAAGTTGTCAAAATACCTATAGGAGAAGAAGTCAACAACAACATGATTGGAAAAGAAATAAACAAATACAAGTAGCAAACTCAAAATGAAAAGTATGAAGTGAAGAAAATGCAATCTGCTCCTAGATATGAGGTTAAGAAGCCTGCAAGAATTCAAAGGAGAGAACATATCTCATGCTTCCATTTCCATGAACACATAGTAGTAGAATATAAGAACAATAAGATCAAGACTATTCAAAAAAACATGCATCAAACAAGAAGGTGTTATCCATCAAGCAATTAAAGGAGAACGTCAACCACCAGGTACATAAACTATTTCTATGGTTATTGTTATATGTGTCATGAATTTGGACATAAGGCATTTGAATGCAAAGTGTATATGAAGAAAAACATGAACACAAAAAGAAACACATCATTTTATCTATTTCTTGGCCACACAACATGTTTTGTATGTAATAATCTTGGCTACAAAGAAGAGGATTGTAAGCTACCATATATTCTAATGAGCACTAAACATAATATGGATGCAATTCCAAGGAGATCAAATAATGAAATGAAAATAGAAGAATACAACCTGCTAAAGTGTGGAAGAGAAAGAATAAAGAATAACCAGTGACCTAACTTGGTCTCAAAGGGAGTTACTTAAGAAAGAAAAGAAGAATATGTTAGTATTAATTCAATAGCACCTCAGGGGGAGAGTAGCCCCAATATTGATAATAAAGTCTTGAATATGCAAAGAACAGGAAAATTAACCCACTACAAAGATATATCTAATATCCTAGAAAAAATTTGAACGACTCATGCATCCTCCATCAATTCAAAAATATCTCAAAAGGATTCAGAGAAAGATGATTGTATAATATGTGGGGCCATCGTAATTACAGGATCTGAGAGTTGTGTATAGTAGCTCTATCACATATTTTATTATGTTGAATATTTTTGTAAAGAAAAAGAGGGTTGTAGTAATAATGTATATGTAAATCCTCTTCAAATGCAATTAAGAAATGAAAATTGAAAGCTGGAGGACCATCTATTCGAATATGAAAGTGTTGGAAGCAGAGAACTGTTGATTTCCGCCCTGACAGTTTCTAGTTAAATACGCCATGGAGGATAGCAAGAAATCTCTGCATGACAGGAAAATTCTTATCGACTTCGAAGTTGCATTGGTCGTTGAAAAGAAAGAGGAGATAGAGGAAGAAAAAAAAAAAAAAAAAACCATAAGAAAATGCGGTGAAACGCTTGATGAGAAAACCCGAGAAGAGAAGGCTTGCCCTAGATATCACTCATGGCATTGCACATAAGACCTTCATTAAAGTTGGAGCATCTGTGGAGGTTCTTGGTCGATTTGTTGAACGTCTTAAGATTAAAGTTAATGATATAGGATCACTGATAAAGCTAACTGATATTGAAGAATGTCGAGAAAATGAGTGGAACTCTGATGAGTCCTTGATTGTAAGACTGAAAACCGAAGGAATTATCAAAGAAGTTTTTTCCTTTACATGATGAAAACGAAAAGAAATATCTTTTGTAGAGGTTGTCTTATAAGTGGTTTGATTTCATCTCAGAGCCAACAGATTATATATATGCGCACTTTGGGACCAAGGTAGCTACGCATTTTTCTTTCCTGGGTATGTACACAAAGTGGCTTCTCTTTCTAGCTAGGCTGGGGATAGTTTTTCATTCTGTAAATTTTAGGTTTGGAAGCCCCAAAATGATGCACTACAGCGATACCAAATATATTGCTCTCAAAACAGAAAAATGATAAAATATTCTTAGACAATAAATAAAAACAGTGTATACAGAAAATAGAAAAAAATACAAGAGGCCTCCATACACTTCCAACATTGGAAATGGGTTGGAGGATATGCTCTTTGATGTTTTTTTGAGTTGACATTGTAGTTTGAGATGGTGACCATGTTTTCCTGTGCATTTTCTCTTTATCTTTGTTTTTGCTGGTACGAAGTCATTAGTACAGTAGTAGGATCCGTCATGGATAGAACGGATAAAGGACTGGATGAGATGGGTGTTACAGTGGGCTAACAAGGCAGTAAAAGGTTTTTTTAATTTGAAGGTCAGAAATCAGCGAAAGCAGTGGCCAAAATTGCATTATGAGATGAATGTGTGCCAGAAGTTGGAGGAGGTGTATAGCATAGGGATGTTACTTAAACGTAAATCTATGGCCTAATTAGTGAATCGAAGCCGACCTATGACATATGTTACAAAGTCTATTCAAAGGAACGCTGGCACAATTATGGAGCATCTCTATGTTTTCCTGTTAGTCATGGAAACAGTACACAACCCTCGAATCTCTCCTATGTTACAAAAGTCAAACATGCGAGAGATATGACAACAGAGCAATTGAGCGCTTCATCTTCACTTCGAGAAAAAAATTGTGCTGATGATAATTACTTGTTTCAAAGAAATTGCAGTACAACATTGCAATTGTACAACACAAAACATTGGGTAGCCTAATTATTGTGTAGTGGAACGTTGCAATTGCAGAACGCACAGCTTTGAGTAGCCTGATTCCTACGTAGGAATCAAAACTCTTACAAAAAATAAAAATAAAAGTTAACGCTCATCTATTGTCATTCGAGAATTAGGTTGTTCAATTCAATAACAGCATGGATAAGTGTTGAAATTTCTAATTATGGCATATTAGAAATCCCTACTGCATTATCTTGTTTATTATTTCCTACTTGTTCTTTTCATTAACAAGTTATTTATAAATATAAATACAGAAATAAGCACAAATGCAACCTTAACACGTATACAGATCAACAATTGAAATAATTGAGACAATCACACAAGGTACACCGTTATTTTTGGACAAACGTTCCCGGAAAAACCCAATGTGGGAAAACCGGTGCAATAGATATGAGGGTTTTATTATCATACAGTTTTATGAATACAACTGGGGTGCCAAAAATGGCTCACTCTTCAAAGAATTTCCTTGGCAAAAGTAACTCTCCTTAGAGACAGATATTCCTATGGAAACTTCGATAGTTCCTTAGTTGGACAACAAAAGCTTCTCCAAGTGTCCTTTCAGAACTGCGTCACCCTCTAGGGACTGCGTCACCATCCAGGGACTACATCACCCTCTATGGCTTTGTGTCTGCCTCTCAGCTCCTAGTCTGTGCCACAAAAAGGCCTCAACGTTGCTCCTTTAGCCTAGTGTCAGCTCTGCTATCCCATGTTGCCTCTGCGTCAGCCTCTTGGGCCTCCACAATAGCCTCTTGGCCCTCTACATCTTCTATGCTAGCCTTCTTAGCCTCTGCGCTAGTCCTAGCATCATCTGTATCAACCTTCCTAGGCATTTCGTTGTTTCTCTGGCACTTTCTCTACCTCTCTGACATCTATTCTCACCCTTCCTTCGAAGTGCCCCTTGCTGCAACAACCAAATCACTAACTCGATTTCTTGGCAAAACTTGCCCCAGAAAATTGAATTCTTGATCAACTTGGTGTATCTCCAAATGATCCTTAAGCCTCATCTTATACTTTTCCTGTTGATGATTCAATCGTCGATATTAAGTCCCTAATCAATGGCTAAGATTATATCTAGCTTGATCGTCATTATTTAGAATTTTCTCACCCATATTATATTAATACACATTAACATTTTAATTTTCCTAAGTTTAGACTTAGGAACCCCATTTAAAAAAATAATTATTTTAATATCTCTTCATCCAGGGGAAATTTCCCCAAATGATTTTTGAGTCTTGGATATCTCATGTGCCTTAGCCTTTTCACCAATTTTCATGGCTAGATCACATCTTATGATATCAAAAATCAACACTCCCTCTTAGCGAGGAATATGCTCTAGTAATGCTTTACCATAGAAACATCACACTGATCTTCAACATCGGTACTTGTGTTGATGCTTGGCCTACTACATCACATCCATTGCACTATTGCTTCTTGTACTGCTACCCATGACACTGCCACTGCCACTGCTACATCTGTACTGCATCTTCCTCACAACACACTGCATCATGTTGCCTGTAGCACTGCCACTACTAACTGCAACTTAGTTAATAAGAAGTAAGTAACTGACTTCACCCAAATATTGACATCCTGGTTAGTCTGGAAGCCTCATGATGCTGAAGCTACCTCTGCTATTATCATGTGCTCCCTCTGCTGCCACTGTGTTACTGCAACCACCTTTTTGTCTCTCTCATTGTTGCAACCTCTACTATGCTCTTACAAACTTCTGCACTCTAGCCCTGCCTTTCCGCTCCATCACACTTTTCTCCACCTGACACCTATCATCATGCTACTATTGTTAACGGCTCCTGTAGCCATACGTGATCTAAGATTTTTGGCACCTCAAGGATCCCACCCCTAGTATGTAGTCTTATTAACTACAACTCGATATCACACCACCTCTTCTCTAGAGGTGCATGAGCACTCATGGAACAATCGTCATCAGTCTCGCCCTGTTTCTCTACCTTAGCTGGAGCTTCCTTTGAATCGGAAGCCTCTCCCTTGTTTTTCTTCTTATGACACTGGGATGTATAATGTCCCAGCACTCCATAATGGAAGCACTTAACCTTGGATATCTCCTTCTTCTGCCTCTTCCCTTGTTGTCTGAAAGATGCTAAAGTCGCATCCTCCTCCTCCTCTTTCTTGATTCGACCTCCCTTGCTACTACTCCCCTCCTTTTTCATCCTCCTGATCTCTTCCCGGCGAAGAGCTACCCACATCTCCTTCCAACTGGGAAGAGTAGCCCTACCCAAAATAATATGGATAAATGTCTCCAACTCCTCAAAGAGTGCATGCAGAGTAGTCCTGACCATAAATTCAAGATCTGGAGTAGACCCCACTGAAGTAAGTTGGTCATGAATCTCCTGCAACCTCATAAGGAATGGATCTATCTGCGCTCCCTTCTGCATCAGATAGGACCACAGTTGATTCTCCGATAGCATATTCTGCTACACAAAAGAGCCCAAGTATAAGGTGAATAGGGTGTCCCACATCTCCTTTGCTATGTTCTTCTCAACAATATGTGGTATGACATGATCTTTGACCCCCTCTCGAATGATGCATTTCTCCCTTGCCATTGCATCCTCATACTTCTCGATCTCTATTGGTTCAATTGGGATAGCCACAGCTTTCAAGGCATAATCCTTGATGCGATGTCTATCCAAGACTATTAGGATACTGGCCTTCCATATGAAAAAGTTGGAAGCCCCATCCAACCTGTCCTGATCCCTTAGTCTGTTCACTTCCATTTCAGCTCCTCTTCTGGGCTCCCTCTCAGTGTCGAATCCCCTCCTGGAAATATTTCTCTAAGTCTTGATTTCCCTTCTAGAAATCCTCTTGCCAACTTTCGAACTGCTACTCTCTAATCCTCCTTGCAACTGTAACTCAGATCTCAATTCCTTGGTTAGAAAACTGTCGAGGTAGTGACTCCCTCTGCCTTGCTCCCACCTCCTTAGACATTGTTTTGCTTCGACAGAAACAGTGTCCCACCAGCTCCTCAAATCACAATTTCCCAAAGCTTCCCAAGCCCCAGTAACCAAAGAAACTGAGATTTCAGGCTCTGCGTGATCCCGACAAAGGCTGAATCTGCTCCTCTTGGCCACAATGTCAATCCTTCCTTATTGAGAAAGATGATCAAGAACTGCGTAGGTCTGATCTGCCCCTATCTACCTTTGCACTAACCTGGTTCGAAATTATGACGTAATATCTATGTCACTTCCTCTCTTACTGCTTCTCCTCTGAAACAACATTGTCTCTCACGACAGCTGCTACTGCTACAAATTCTAGATTTCTACTGGTGCCTTCAGTTCTCCTATGATCTGCAATTCTGTGATACCATGTTGAAATTTCTAAGTCTGACACAATAGAAATCTCTATTGCATTATCTAGCTTATTATATCCTACTTATTGTTTCCATTAACAAGCTATTTATAAATATAAATACCGAATTAAACACAAATGCGGCCTTAACACATATACAAATCATCAATTGAAATAACTAGGACAATCACACAAGGGACACCGTTATTTTTGTACAAACGTCCCCGAAAAAACCCAATGCGGGAAAACCAGTGTAGCAGATATGAGGGTTTTATTATTATGTAGTTTTCTGAACACAACTAGGTTTCAAAAATGGCTCACCCTTCAAAGAATTTCCTTGGTAGAAGTACCTCTCCTTAGAGACAGATATTTTGGCTTATCAGCAACCAGAGGATTGATCCCATGACAATTTCAACAGTTCCTTAGCTGGGCAATGAAAGTTTCTCCAAGCTTCATTCTAGAACTGTGTCACCCTCCAAGGAATGTGTCACCCTCTACATCTTTGATTTTGTCTCTCATCTCCCTGTCTACCCCACGAAAATGCCTTAGCGCTACCTCTTTAGCCCAGCGTTAGCTCTACTAGCCTTCCTGTAGCCTCTGCTGCCTCTGCGTCGGCCTCTTGGGTCTCTACATTAGTCTACTGACCCTCTATGTCTTCTACACTAGCCTTCTTAGCCTTTGTGTCAAGCCTAACAGCCTCTGCGTCAGCCTTCCTCGGCTCTACATTGTCTAGACCTAAGAACCCCATTAAAAATATTAATTATTTTAATATCTCTTCATCTGGGTGGAATTTCCCCGAATGATTTCTGGGTCTTAGTGAATCTCGTGTGCCTTAGCCTATCCACCAATTTTCATGGCTACATCACATCTAATGCTACCAAAAATAAAAATACGTTTACCTCGCTACACACACACATATTCTTTTTTGGAAAATTAATGCAATTAGTTTCGAATTCGTGCAAGTGTGAGTGATTTCAATCGACACATTATATATGGCGATCAGTAATAATATATCATATATATGTCATACACAAATCCTTGGTGTCATATCATGCCATGTCCAATTATGGTTATATCATTATCGTGCAGTTTACATGTTATACAAAACGATGTGTTATATTATTATGGAGTTGCATTGTTATGAAGACGCATTAATATTAGGTATTGTGTTGTTGACATGGGTGTATTATTGTGTTGTATGTATATATATATATATATATATATATATATATATATATATATATATATATATATATATATATTGAAGTTGCTTGGTAAATATAGCACGTCAGGATCTAGTGTTACAAATATATATTCCAACAACAATTTCTCCATATTATAATTCATCCCTCCATACATCTATATATCAATTAAATATTTGTGATAGAATCAATGGTTAGAAGGAGGCTTCCTAATCGGTTGGACGTTGTAGCTCGAAGAAAGGAGAGGTAAAATGAAGGGATGCGGATTTTTCACCATGGACACCACCGATCTAACGAAATAAATGTAACATGACTAACCCTCACACCTTTCGAAAAGTCAAGAAATCGACTCATCACATTGGGTGAGGTTGTGAGGGAAGATTATAGAATATGAATATATATATTCTATGACACACATTTACGAGACATATGGAACATTAACTCTGTGATATGTGTAGCAACACAACTTGTATCACTGAGGTTCGTAAGGCTTGAAGCCCCTAAAACGATAGCCATCTTGAACTACTTTGAAGAGTAAAGGTTTGATCCTCATCCCAATGATTCAAGTATTCTACTAAGCACCTCTATGTGACCTCATCTCTGGAAGTTGAAACTTGTGGACAAGAGATCAACACATACCATCCATAATTATTTCAAAATATCTTATCATTGTGCCTTCTTGTTCCTAACATTATTTGAAGATGTTGAATGTTAAATTTAAGCCAGATTTGTTTTGTTGTATGAATGATAGGATTCACATTAAACACAGAAGTTATTGGTGTAAATATATACACATGTATGTGTCTGCAGGAACCTAATTGAAGTGACTAAGATATGTTAGTATTGTAATGAACGTCTCAGAGTAGGATATGACAGGGGCATGGGTGAGGGAATCACTCCCTACAATGCATAAATAATTTTCTCCCCATGGTCCAAACATAAGTGTGATAGATGGAGCGTGTTAAGCATAGGTGCAGTTGTCTTTATTTTTTGGTTTTGTGGTGGCGTCGATGCAATGGTGGTTGTGGTTGGAGAAACGCCACACAACAAGTGACAGACTACACCCCATAGCAATTCGCATTGCCACCAGTGGCGCAGAGATAGTAGTTCGAGAGCCACATGTTCCCTAAACCGTAACAAAAATCAAGTCGAGGTTTTCAACAATTGTTAATACTAGGCTTCTTGTAAGGAAAAAGGGGAGGGCTCAATCTACCATGAATTGCAATTCACACGAGAATTGTAGAATCTCTTTTTGCAAGGAGGGTTTCTAACAGTTTGATCCACGGTATCCACTGGCAATTTTGGCTAATATAAAATTCCATGATAAATATAGAAATTGATAACCTTAATCAAGCCTAATTTTCAAAGCTAGTGGTGGTTCGGGGCCTTTCCATGGCTGAAATATGCATTCTCATCTTACCTGCAGATGTTGCAAATCATCAAGCTTTAGACATGCAATGTACAATGGGGCCTATAATTTAACTCTTCTTATGAAGGATTTGTGGTTCGAAACATATATGATTGATGTGATGCTATTATTTTCCATGTTATGCTATGAAGGTGATCAAGACAAGAGTTGTGGGATGAGAGTTTTAGCGCTTTGTTGTGGTTCATTGTGACTGTTGTAGATGTTCATCTCACGATTGGGACTCTTTATGGTCTTGTTGGTAAATTCGACTTTACTATACGAAATATTTCTTCTTCTTCAACTACTAACTCCTTGAGAAGTTGGTCCAATCTTTTACTTTAAAAAATTATTCTTGCTTAGTAGGAACAAATGTCAATTCAAAATTTGTGTGACGCCTACACAACTAGTGCATTATTATAAGACTGCATGGGCCATGCACACAACTTTTTCAGTAACATGTCATTTCTCTTGCTACAACTGTTGGTATATCAAAGGAGGCCACCGAATTAGGTAAGTGAGCAAGAGAGGTGAAAGAGGGAGTTGCTGCACTTCAACAAGAAAAAAGAGAAAGTGGTAGAAAAGGCAGAAAATGGTAGAAAAAAAAATGTAAAGGAGGTTAACAAGGTTTTTTTTAAGATGTGAAGGCTTTGGAGGAAATCTACCCTTAGGTTGAAAAGGCAGAGTCATTGTGGGCTTTAACAGTGCTTGGATATTTAGAAAGATTAATACTTTCAATATTTGGGTTTATTGTTTCAGTAGATTGGGTTGTGCACATTATGTTATACATGTTGATTAATCCTCCTGTCTCCCATTCCTTAATGAGGTTTTCATCAAGCTAGTTTTTTTTAGGGCTTCTTGGAACTATAGCATTTTCTTTCTTTTGTGTCTATATCCTCCTTGTTGTGATAGCATGGGAAATGTTTCTTGGCTTAAGTATAGGTATTATAACAATTCATCCAATGAATTCGGGTGGAACATTGATTAATTACTTCATTTTCATTGTGGGGCTTATTTTTTCTCTGTTCAATCAGTACCATCCAATTTTTGTTCGACAACCTTTTCTATGTACATCCAAGCAATTGTTTCTCAGGAGATCTTTGATCACACTCTTGAATCCATGTGTGGCAACATTTATAATTACATGTTCTTCCAGAGTTACACTTGCAAGAACTATGGGAGGGGAATACATTTCTCAGCTAAAGGACGGGTCTATTAAATCGATAACGAAGGGACATGTTGCTCATTTTCTAGTCAAAGGATCTCTTTCCATTCATGTGGGTGATGGAAAGAATGATTTTCCATATGAAATGCCTTATGATGCTATCCATGAGCATGAAATTACTTTACACAAAGGAGCTCTTTCCATTCATGTGCATGGTTGTAGTATGTGAATGAGAGCCAAAATCATTTGTTCCTACATGTTAATGACAAGTACAGTTACCAGAGTTTAATGGTGTATTAAAATTGTTGAATTTAGTGTGATGGAGTAATGTAATATTGGATATGCATGAGGTAGATTGTAATCTGATTAATGTGTTGGAGAATGTGGATCAAAATTTGGATAAATCAATTGGTGAAAATCTCGTGAGAATTCTAGTCATGAGCCTAAAGAAGTACCAATTTTTGGAAAGATGCATTCGTACATGTCAACTTCAAATGTGTCCATATATCTGGTGGTCAACGCATTACAATACATGCCTCAAAGATTTAATGTCTCATATATTTAATGGTCTATGTGTTCATATCCTTTCATAACATTGTGCAGTGCACTTACTGCTTGAGTGAACATCTCTTAAAAGTGTTCTGCAGCATTCATTCCGAAGCAACATTCACTCAATGATGTAAGAAAATACATTGCAGGTTTTAAAGAAATAAAGCAATGATGACAGGTTTTAGAAGCTACAATACATCTATAACCTCTTGCCATTGATGTCAAAGGGGGAGTTAAGCAAAGGTTATGGGCAGCAATGAGAAATATATTTGAGGACAAAAGGGGGAGGACTAATGTGTTGCCACCAATGCCAAAGGGGGAGATTCTTGGAAATATTTTTATTGGTGGAAAAGGAGCAGCACAGGAAGAACAACCAAAGGAGCAGTAGAGCAAGGGACAAAGGAGAAAAAAATACGTTGATGGCATGTTGATGGCTTGATGCTTGGATAATGTTGCAGGGATTGTTTAATAAATAATTTGTGATGGGAAATGGTTGATTAATCTTAATTATTGTGATACAAAGGCAAGATTCCAAGGCAAAGGGAAATATGTTGTAAATATTGTTGTTATGCATTAAGGATAAATATTGTTATTTGTTGTTGAAATTAGATTAATTCATTTAATCATTACATATGGCTGCAATTAATACTAGATGGATGGTTTGTTTTTGTGTTCCAATATTCAAGATTTTAAGAGTTTGGAAACTAATGAATGGAAGGAAAAGAGTCAAGCACATTCACTTCATATTCCTATGTGGGATACAAACAACCAACAAACTATTTATATAAAAGATGTGAGAGAATGGAAGAATGAGAGAGACATGATTGAACTATCATGCATTAGTTACCTGGCACTTATGAAGCTAATGTGAAGCAGATTTGAAGGGAAGAAGATGTAAAAATGAAGATGGAGATATGCAGAGTTTATAAGCACATAAACCAGCACATTGTTATTTCTTGATTGCATCAGGGGATGGTAGTCTCCGTGCAAGTTGAGGCTTGATAAATATCGATTTGGAATTAGTTGAGATAAGAGCCTCCTGTGGGTGGTATCCTATAGAAAATATATGGGAGTTGGAGCTTCTTTGCATGTTGCAGCTTGCAGAAAATTAAGGTAGCAGCCTCTTGTAGGTTGGGGCCTACAAAAAATCAAATGTAATAAGGAGTAGGAGATTCCCTTTGCATCACAACAATAATAAAATCATGGTTGTCTCCCATTATGGGTTTCCACATGTAACTGGCATCAATATGCATTATTATTATGTGTTGATATGATGTTTTAGTTTGATTATTAATTGTTGGTCACATATTCAAATCGATGGTCATCATTTTCTAAGTATGATGTTTCAGTTTTCTTATTAATTGCTGGTCACATATTCAAATTGTTGGTCATCATTTGCTAAGTTGGTCATGTAATAGTCTAGTTAGTGGGATTGAAGAAAATAATTAATGTCCATGAATATACTAAATTGATTCATCCCCTCTCAATTTAGTCAAGTTTCCATCAAGAGTTACTCGGCAAATACTAGTGATTTATTTACTTGGTGAAGGAGTCGTAGTCTCCATATGAATGTATTTCATGTATTAGAGTTATAATCTAAAGTTATATTTTGTTGCTCACAAATTTTACTTTGCTTTAATGTGTTCTATTCCAATTTAGTTTTGATTTGATATTTGTCACTGAAGTGTTGAAGTAAACTCCTATGGCCTAAATCTTTCAAGATATTCTAAGCTTTGCAAAAAGATTGGTAAATATATTAGATTTATGAACTTGCAGATTTTATGATATTTTCTAACTGACAATTTGGAATGTAACTATTAGGAGAGATAAAATCTTCTGCCTATTTCCTGACCTAAAGTCAGATTCTAAAATAATCTAACCCTTATGAGAGATAAAATCATCTACTTCTCTCCTCACGATTAGATTATGAAATAATCTTGGAATTTCCAATACACATATGCATTCCAAGCTTCATCACATCAACTATAATTATAAAACCATCTTTCAAGATCTGACAGTGGTTTGAATATATGGGATTGATCAGGTGGACTATATACTGAGTGTAACATCCCTCGTTAATGTAAATATTTATTTTACTGCAACCAAACAAATTGTTACTATTTTTAAATTTTAAACTATTCTGAATTCAGTTTGTAGAAAATTTGTAATAGGTTAACCAGATAATTCAATATAAATCAAAGCAGAATATTATAACCTACTTATACTATCAATTTGTGAAAGCTTAAAGATCGAGCTAAACAATATAACCAGAAGAACAAGAATCAATGGCACAAGACACATGAAAATACTTTGGGGAAAGCCTAAACTAAAAACCCCACACTATTGTATTACCATAGATGGTGGAAATACATAGGAATTATACAAAGCCTTAGCTCTCACATCTAGCCAGCTCTGAGTACAATCCTCGCAGATGCTCACAGACAATCATGGCTTCTCTCTAGCCTTCCTCTCTACCCTCCAAGCTCCTGTTTCCTTGTGTTGTTCCTTTTGGATGATTAGCCTATTACCAAGTGGAAAACCAAGCCATCAAAACTGTGCAATCCTCAAGGATGATTCCTTGACTGCATGCATGAGTTTTCTCTATGAGAAAACACATGCAACTGATAGTACACCATCCTTCAACATTAATCTCAATTGGGTCTTTCTTAGAATAGACATGCATGAGTTTCTGATGAGGGAATCTTCAACTAACTAGAGTAGCACTAGTTGAGTGCATTAATGCATCAACTAATTGTTAACTCACTATTAGTTCCTCAAACAGTTTGGAACTAATTTAACTAGACTTAACTCAGTAAATTGAGTTAACTAATTACAACTCAGATATAACTCAATCATATCTCCTTAATTTAAGGGATAACTCTTATATGACATCAGAAAGACTTGTAACTTGAATTTATCCTGCTAATTAATTTAAAATAAATTAAATAATTATTTCCAAGTAGCTTTTAAGACTAAATTTGATTTTAATTCACAATTTAATTCAAGGACAAGTTAAATTGGAATATTCTTGTTGCCATATTTCAACACTCCTCTCAACAAGAAAGGGATTATCTGCCACCCCGATCATGTCTCTATGGAACTCGAATTTACACTTTGACAATGCCTTTGTCAAAATGTCAACATCTTTCTCGTCTGTCAAAATATACTACAGTAACATGATCCTCATTGCTACACAGTCTCTAAGATGATGATACTAGATGTCGATGTGCTTGGACCTATCATGAAATACAGGATTCTCAAAGAGTTTGATACAACTCTGATTATCAAAATAGATCACATTCAGATCCATCTGTTGGAAATAATACTAAGAGGGGGGGTGAATCAGTATTATCAAATTCTTTTCAATATGCCTTCCAGATTTATACTTTAATTTATTCTTCAGATATTGATCATTAATTTGTATGTCAGTGCCATAAAATAATGAACAAGAACAAGAAAAATAGATAAGCACACCAAAGAACACCATATATAAGGTGGAAACCCAATGTGGGTGAAAACCACCTGTTGCAATATGTCTCTATCTCCTTTCAATTAGAAACTTCTTTTACAAGGATTTTGTATTGGTGCAGTCCTTTACCAGTATGCAGGCTGCAACCTACAGAGAGCTACAACTCTCTCTCGTTTTCCAGTCTCTCCTGGAAGGGAGATACAACCCCCTTTGCTCTTCTACTTCTTTAAGGACCACGTTTCATTAATTTTCAGACTGGATCCAAGAAGATCAAATAATCATCAAGTACATGCAAATCACCCAATTTCCTTATACAATCAACTAATGAATCACCCAACTTCTCAGAATGCTGTAAAAAGAAAAGTAATACCAGAAATCTAAACCCAGAACTCTACAGCAATAGATAAAAGACAACCAACAAATGATTGAAGACAGGTTTGTAACTTCACCGATATAACCTTGCGGATATCCGCAGTATTTCTGTGCCTGAACTGCGCAGATCCGCACTGTATCCTTCTGCTGCTCTGCGTACCACCACACCTTCCCCTTCTGCTGAACTGCGTACCTCAACTCAGATACGCACTGCACTGACAGTCTGACCGCGTACCTCCGCAATGTTCCTTCTGTGCCTCTGCGTATCTATGCACTTTTCTTTCTTCTGTGCTGCGTACCTCGCACTGCACCTTCTGTTGCGTTGCGTACCCCTGCACTGCATCTTCTCCTGCACTGCGTACCCCCGTACATATGTCGTGGATCGCCGGCGAACCTCTTATTAGGGAAAAATTAATAGTCTTCCATGTGCACAGTCAGTCAGATCCACAAATCTGATCATGCGCCCGAGAGTTCACGACTTATCAATAGATTCGCTTTAAGATTTCTCCTTGATTTAGATCTAGCTTTATAAAACCAAACACCCAAAATTTCAAATCTTAATATATTCAATTTTCACAAGTATCTAGCAAAGTGATCTCCTTCCCCTTTTTATAGTCAAACCCTTATCCACACCATGGGACAAAACCATCAAAAACCAATACAAGGGATCCAAACCGGGGTTCAATAAATTAGATCCTATACCACGGGCCAAAACCATAGGATCGTAAAAGACGCGCTAAAAACCAAGGGCCAAACATAGGATACCCCATGTGAGCGCGCTTCTCTGCATTGGAGTGAGTGAACTGGGGGATAACACCCTATGAACAGTGAACCTGCAGGTATGTCCGCATTCCCTGGACGGCGAACCTGCATGTCCGCACCTTTTGAACGATGCACCTGCGAACCTATTATTTTCCATTATTTTAAGAGCCTAAATAGAGTTTTGCCACTTGAGTGAGTTGCCATCAAGTACAACACCTGTACCATAGAGCCAAACGAGAATCATAATGCCAACAATCTCCCCCTTTGGACTTGATGGCAACCTCAAGATCCTCATTGTCATTCTCCCCCTTTGACATCAAGGGCAAAGGGTTATGCTCCCCTGAGACCATGCTTAAATCTTTAATCATGCTCCCCCTGACCGTAAACCAGATCTACAAACCATAATCCTCCATATACCATAAGAGAAAGAGATAGAGACATATTGCAGCAATATTTAGATCAGCATCCATGTTCTCCTTCTGTGCTACCATAATGCCAACAATGCATTATATGTGCTCCCCCTGAACCTGTGCCATTCGATCTTCGACCAATCCATAAGCCAGCAAATGTACGCGTATACCCCAAATGAACCTCACGTACAACCAACAATAGATGAGATTCAACAACAAGATGATGCATCAACTACCCCCAGCTTTTGCCTGAGGTATTCAAAGGTCTCCCTGGGCAATGGTTTGGTGAGTATATCAACAACTTGTTCCTTAGAAGGAACATACTCCAACTTGACCTTTTGTTCAAGCACTTGTTCCCTGAGAAAGTGATACTTGATCGGTATGTGCTTGGTCTTTGAATGCATGACTGGGTTCTTTGAAATGCTGATTTCACTTGTATTATCACATAAGATGGAGAAAGGTGGAGTACAAGTGATTTGAAAATCCTACAAGGTCTGCATCATCCAAAGGAGTTGAGTGCAACAAGATGCAATAGCCACATATTCCTCTTCAGCTGTAGATAAAGCAATCGAACTCTATTTCTTGTTGAACCAAGATACTAATCTGGAACCCATAAAGAATGCACCACCACTTGTGCTCTTCCTGTCATCCACACTTTCGGCCCAATATGCATCTGTATAAGCATGAAGTGTGAGATATGTATCTCTAGGATACCATAAGCCATAGTTTTGAGTTCCTTGAAGGTACTTGAAAATTCGCTTCACTGCCTGAAGATGAGTTTCCTTTGGATTTGCCTGAAATCTTCCAACTATTCCCACTACATGCATGATGTCTGGTCGAGTACCTGTTAAATAAAGTAGACTTCCAATCATAGATCTGTAGGTTGGTTGATGCACTACTGCTGATTCATCATTTGCACTGAGGCTACATCCTGTGACCATGGGGGTACATACTGGTTTTGCATCTTCCATGCCATATTTCTTCAAAATCTGCTTGAGACACTTGGTTTGAGACAAGAAGATCCCGCCTTCATTTTGTTGGATTTGCAATCCAAGAAAATATGTCAGTTCTCCAAGCAAATACATTTCGAATTATTTCTGCATCACTAAGTCAAAGCTTTGACTCATAGCTTCTTCATTGCTGCCAAAGATAATATCATCTACATACACAACAAGTATTAGTAATTTGTCATTTTCAATTTTTATGTAAAGATTGCTATCTGTTGATCCCTTTGAAAAACCTTGTTGATGAAGATATTTGTCCAAACGGTAGTACCAAGCCCTTGGAGCTTGTTTAAGACCATAGAGAGCCTTCTTTAGTCTGCATACAAGATTTGGATCATTCCCAAGGATGAAACCATCTGGTTTCTCAACGTACACTTCTTCTTCTAAGTCCCCATTCAAAAAGGTTGATTTCACGTCCATTTGAAAAACTTTGAACTTCTGAAAGCTTGAGAGAGCAAGGAACATTCGGATGGCCTCAAGTCTAGCAACAGGAGCAAAAGTTTCTTTGAAGTCTATTCCTTCTTGTTGAGCATGCCCTTTACACACAAGTTTGGCCTTGTTTCTAATTACTTCTCCATTTTCATTCAACTTATTTTTGAAGATCCATTTTGTCCCTATGACATTCTTATCTTTTGGTCTAGGAACCAACTCCCAAGTGTTGTTCTTTTCGATCTGCTCAAGTTCTTCATCCATCGCCTTGACCCAGCATTCATCTTTGCATGTATCTTTTACATTTTGTGGTTTAGTGGAGGAGAGCAATGCCAAGTACCTTGAGGCTTCTGCAATTGTTCTTCTTGTTTGTACACCTGCTTCTTTCTGCCCCAAAATCTGAGATTCTGGGTGATTCTTGTGAACGTACCTGGACGGAGTCTTCTCTTCTATCCTTATTTTCTCCTCAGGTGCCTCTTGAGGTTCTTCTTCATCAATTGTCTGATCTAGAGAGTAGTCTTCATCTTCTTCGATATTTTCATGATTTACTTGCCTAGGGATGTATCCTTTTTCATCAACCACTACATCAATGTTGTCAACAATTCTTCCAGGTATTTTATTGTAACACTTATATGCTTTTCTGTGGGGAGAATAACCAAGGAGAATGCCTTCATCTGCTCTAGGTTCAAGTTTTCCAAGCTGTTCATCAGTGTTCTTGATATAGCATTTGCTCCCAAAAATATTGAAATGATTTACTAAAGGAGTCTCACCATACCAGAGCTCATGAGGAGGTTGAGTGATGTTCACTCGGACATTTGTTTTGTTGAGAATAACAACCGCATCAAATGCCGCTTCACCCCAGAAGGTTGCGGGAGTCCCAGACTCATCAAGCATAGCACGAGTTATTTGTTGGACCGTTCTGTTCATCCTTTCCACCACTCCATTTTGCTTAGGAGTCCTAGTTGTAGAGAATTCCCTTCTTATTCCATGTTCTTCACAGAAATCAAAAAATTCATTTGAGGTAAACTCCCCACCTCTGTCAGACCTGAGGCACTTAATTTTGTGATCTGATTCGTTTTCATCCTTGTGTTTCATAAGTCCCAACCAAACCATACGGGAGAAGTCATCAATGAATAATATAAAGTATTCTTCTCCTCGAGGTGACCTTGTCCTAAATGGACCACATACATCTGTATGGACTAGTTCAAGAGGCCTGCTGCCTGATCCTTCCTTCTCAGGGAAGTTAGTTCTGGTTTGCTTACCAAACTGACATGATTTACATATGGTGTTGTCTGGAATTTTGATATCTGGAAGACCACGAACTGCCTGGTATTTGCATGCTTTCCTTATTTGTTAAAAGCTTAGATGCCCCAACCTTCAGTGCCATAACCAATGTTCATCATCCTTGCTCAAATAGCATTGTTGTTGTCCTTCTTCAAATATGTATAGATTATTTGGAGTTCTTCTGTCTTTGATCACTGTTTTTCCTGTATCAAGATCACGAACGCTACATCCATTTGATCGAAATATTACCTTGGTTCCTTGATCACACATCTGACTGACACTCAGTAGATTATTCTTCAAGCCATCAAAATATAACATATTTCTAGCTTTGACCTTTTCTTTCAAATGATCAGTGCCTTTTCCTTTTATGGCTGCAGGGGTATCATTTCCAAAAGAGACTTTCTTACCCTTCTCTAAAGCAGTATATGATTCAAGTTTTTCTTTATCACCTGTCATATGCTTCGAACATCCGCTATCGATGTACCATAGATTTTCCTGTCCTTCTGCATAAAAGGCTATCCCACATCTTTCTGGTTGTGGTTCCTTTATTCTCCATGTTCGGGTGCTTGAGGCTTGTTCCTTTGTCTACTGAAACCTGCTCTTGCATTCAGAATCTTCATGACCGAAGTTATTACAAATAGAACATTCAATTTCATTTTCAAGGGCCGAAAAGTTGTTATAGGTCCTTTTCGTAATCCGGTCATACTTCTTTGTTTTTGAGCTTCTCTAGTCATGATTGTCTTATAGGCAACACATTGAGCTACTTTGTGACCAAAGTTATGGCAAGAGAAACATTGGCCATTGAAGAAACTTCTGCGATTATCAAATCTACCAGCCAAATGATTGTAATTTCTATTGTCATCCATTCTTGAAGCAAATTGATTTACCTGTGGCTGGTTGTAGCTTTCGTTCACCCTTAAGATGGATTACCCCTGGTTTACCTGGTAGTCTCTGTTTATTCTTGATGTAATTCGTCCCTGCTTTACATGATGATCTCCGTCGGGCTTTTGCTCATTCCTCCTTGCTGCATCAAGATAACTCTTTGAGGTGGATGCTTGAGATGTTTCTCCATTATAACCCAGACCTGTCTTAATTAGTGGAGAACACTGTACATTGATAATCTCATCCAAAGTTTCAGATCCTTTAACAAACTTAAGATTAAGAACCTTTGTTTTCTCAATTTCTTTTCTAAGGCCAACAATTTCACATTCTAACTTCTCAAGACATTTTTCTTTTTCATCAAGTTGAAATTGCAGAGTATCAATGATCACATTCTTTTCTTCTAAATATGTCTTGAGTCTAGAAATATCTTCATAAAAGTCATCCACATCTATAGCATCCATGTAATCATCATCTTCAAAAGCCATTAAAAGTTTATAATCATTACCTCGTTCTTCTTCGTCACTATTTGATAGGCCATCACTATCTTCATGAGTGCAATAACTTTTCTTATTTGCATTTTGTTTCTTGTTCCATCTAACAGGTTCCTTCCCTTTGTCAATCTTATCCTTGTGAGGACATTTGGCAGCATAGTGACCGACTCTTCCACAAGCAAAGCATTTGAAAGGTAACTTACCTTGGAACCGTCCAGTACCCTGTTGAAGATTTCTGACAAAATTTGATTCTTCTTCTTCTTCTGACACGTGTCTTGACTCGTAGTACTCGCCTTTGACTGAAGCCTTGAAGGCAGCTTCTCTCCTGTCCGATGGACCTCCTTTCCTCATTTCATAAGCAGTTAGAATTTCGTGCAGCTGTGACATTTTAAGGCTTTGTAGATTCTCTTTTTCTTCTATAGCAGAAACTTTAGATTCAAACCTAGGGGACAAAGATCTTAGAACTTTTTTAACCACAACAGCCTCTTTTATTTCTTCACCAAAATTTTTCATACAATTAACAATCTCATCTACAAGAAGAAAATAGTTAGCCACACTTTCATCATTATACATCCTGAGATTTTCATACTGAATCCTGAGGGTTTGAAGTTTTGCTCTTTTTACCTGACCATCTCCTTCATAGCTCAAAACAATCTTGTCCCATATCTCTTTTGCAGATTTAAACTGCATTACCTTGACAAATTTTGATTGAGATAGGCATCCTAATAGAGTATTGACCGCCTTTGAATTTGTTTCATATTTCTTCTTCTCAGCCGGATCTGTAGGAGTTGCTGATGGAAAAGTATACCCTGTATCTATGATATCCCAGACTTCTGTACCAAGAGATTGAAGATAGGCAGTAACTCTTACCTTCCAATAAACGAAGTTTTTCCCATCAAAAATCGGTGGCCTGATTGATGCTTCCATCTCATAGTTGCTCATGATGCAAGATCTTTCTTCAAGCGATCAAGCTTCTTCTGAAGAACCTACTCTGATACCAATTGTTGGAAATAATACAAAGAGGGGGGGTGAATCAGTATTATCAAATTATTTTCAATATGCCTTCCAGATTTATACTTTAATTTATTCTTCAGATATTGATCATTAATTTGTATGTCAGTGCCATATAATAATGAACAAGAACAAGAAAAATAGATAAGCACACCAAAGAACACCAAATATAAGGTGGAAACCCAATGTGGGTGAAAACCACCTGCTGCAATATGTCTCTATCTTCTTTCAATTAGAAACTTCTTTTACAAGGATTTTGTACTGGTGCAGCCCTTTACCAGTACACAGGCTACAACCTGCAGAGAGCTACAACTCTCTCTCGTTTTCCAGTCTCTCCTGGAAGGGAGATACAAACCCCTTTGCTCTTCTACTTCTTTAAGGACCATGTTTCATTAATTTTCAGACTGGATCCAAGAAGATCAAATAATCATCAAGTACATGCAAATCACCCAATTTTCTTATACAATCAACGAATGAATCACCCAACTTCTCAGAATGTTGTAAACAGAAAAGTAATACTAGAAATCTAAACCCAGAACTCTGCAACAATAGATAAAAGACAGCCAACAAATGATTCAAGACAGGTCCACAACTTCACCGATATAACCTTGCGGATATCCGCAGTATTTTTGTGCTTGAACTGCGCAGATCCGCACTATATCCTTCTGCTGCTCTGCATACCACCGCACCTTCCCCTTCTGTTGAACTGCGTACCTCAACTCAGATACGCACTGCACTGACTGTCTGATCGCGTACCTCCACACTATTCCTTCTGTCCCTCTACGTATCTCTGCACTTTGCTTTCTTCTGCGCTGCATACCTCGCACTGCGCCTCCTGTTGTGTTGCGTACCCCCGCACTGCATCTTCTCCTGCACTGCGTACCCCCGCACCTACGCCGTGGATCGCCTGTGAACCTCTGATTAGGGCCAAATTAACAGTCTTCCATGTGCCACAGTCAGTCAGATCCACAGATCTGATCATGCACCCGAGAGTTCACGACTTATCAATAGATTCGCCTTAAGATTTCTCCTTGATTTAGATCTAGCTTTGTAAAACCAAACACCCAAAATTTCAGATCTTAAGATATTCAATTTTCACAAGTGTCTAGCCAAGTGATCTCCTTCCCCTTTTTATAGTCAAACCCTTATCCACACCATGGGACAAAACCATCAAAAACCAATACAAGGGATCCAAACTGGGGTTCAATAAACTAGATCCTATACCACAGGCCAAAACCATAGGATCGTAAAAGACGGGCTAAAAACCAAGGGCCAAACATAGGATACCCCATGTGAGCGCGCTTCTCTACATTGGAGTGAGTGAACTGGGGGACCGCACCTTATGAACAGTGAACCTGTGAGTATGTCCGCACTCCCTGGACGGCGAACTTGCGGGTCCGCACCTTTTGAACGATGCACCTGCGAACCTCTTATTTTCCATTATTTTAAGACCCTGAATAGAGTTTTGCCACTTGAGTGAGTTGCCATCAAGTACAACACATGTACCATAGAGCCAAACCAGAATCATAATGCCAACACCATCCTCTGATCAAACAAACCAACTAGGATTTTCCGCATTCAGATGACCTCACATGCTACCTGACTTGTAGCCATGTATTCTACCTCTATCAAGCTGAGTGCAACTGACCTTTATTTCCTACTATACCAAGAAACTATCACTGACCCAAGGTTGAAAATCCCTCCTGATGTGCTCTTCCGATCAGATGGACTCCCTGCCCAATCTGCATCAATGAAGCCCTGTAGCTTCACTCCTTCTGTCCATCTATACCATAATCTGTAATGAGATGTGCCTCTGAGGTATCTCAATACATGCTTTTCCGCCTTCAAAAACATCTTGATAGGCTGAACCATCGCTTGACTCTACTAGTTCATGGCATAGCACAAATCTGGTCATGTGTTCACTATGTACATCAGTGAACCCACAAGCTGCCTGTACACAGTAACCTCTACCACTTCTCTTGAAGTAGAGACCTCCTTCCTCCAGTTACCTGTTAGAGGAGTCTGCATGGGCTTGCACTTCTTCATGTGCAATCTCCTGAGTATCTCATTGGCATACTTGCCCTAAGACACAAACATATCCCCATCTTTCTGCCACACTTCCATGCCAAAGAAGTAATGCATGAGGCCCATGTCTTTCATCTCGAATTCTCTTGCAAGTTCCTCCTTGCAAGACACGATCAACTAATCATCACCAGTTAAAATGAGATCATCAACATAAAATACGATGATCAACAACTTACCTTTCACGATGATGTGGTATAAGTTCGCAACCGCTTCACTCTTTGTGAAGCCCAACTCGATGAAGTAGTTGTCTATAATAGTGTACCAAGAACGAGGTGCTTGCCTAAGCCCATAAAACGCTCTCTTGAGTCCACACACATGTGACTCATGATCGAAGGTCTCAAAACCTTCCGACTGCTCTATGTACACCTCTTCCTCAATATCGCCATTGAGCAATGAGGTCTTCACATCCATCTGATGGATCCTCCAACCCATTTAAGTTGATAATTCCAACATAGATATGATAGATGAGTACCTTGTGACAGGAGAAAAATTCTCATCATAGTCAACCCCCTCGACCTGTGAAAATCCACGGGCAACAAATCTAACCTTATGCTTCTCCACACTACCATCAAGAACTTACTTTACCTTGTAAATCCAACGGTAACTCACAACTAGCTTGTTCTCCAGTCTGGAAACCACGTCCCAAATGCTATTACGAACTATGGAGTCATACTCCTCCACCATAGCATCAACCCAAATCGGCTGCTTCACTGCTTCCTCAAAGGAAGATGGATAAGTCTCAACACATTCCCTGCAAGGGCCATGTATCCAGTGTACCTCTTAGGTGATCTCCTTTGTCTGTGCTGAGAATATGGTGCTCCCACATTCTCTCTCACATCCTCCAACATTCTGTTAGCTTCTCTTATGCGCTTTTGTCCATCTCTGGAAGACTATGCTTGAGTGGATGTCTCCACTCAAGGAACCTCTTCATGCGGCTACTCTGTATTAGTCTAACACTCCTCCTCCTTAGGAACCAATAGTTCCTCCATAGCCTATAGTTGGAGCTCCCTCTCAAGGGAAACTCACATGGCCTTCTGCTCATCAAACTTGAGATCTTTGTGAACCACTGTCCTCCGACTGGTAGGCAAGTACAACTGATAGTTGTGTGGTGTATCAGTGTACCCCAAAAATATCCCCAACTCTATTGTCAGCTCAAGCTTCTTCCATGCATCCTTTGTCACATGGAAATATACTGATGAGCCAAATATTCTGAAGTGACCCACATCTGGTCTCTCACCGGAGAAAGCTTCCTCTAGTGTCTTCATCCCAAGTATGCGATGTGGGCTTCTATTCTGCAAATAGACGACTGTGTTGCATGCCTCAAACCATAAATGAAGTGGTAGGACTTGGTGATAAAGCATTGCCCGTGATGCCCCTACAATAGTTATATTCTTCCTCTTAGCCACCCTATTCTGCTGTGGTTTATGAGGTGTCGTCAACTCTCGTTTAATTCCTTCCACTGCATAGAAGTCCTTAAACTCTTGAGAGAAATATTCTCCATCATTGTTTCTTCTTAAGATCTTGATCTTCTTCCCTGACTCTTTCTCGACCAAAGCTTTGAACTCACAAAACTTTGTGAAAGTTTGGTCCTTCTTCTGCATGAAATAAATCTAGCATTTACGAGAATAATCATCAATGAAAATCACATAATACCTTTGCTTCTTTGTCGATGTCGTCGATAATGGTCCACATAAATCAGTATGAACTCCTCTAATATAGCCTCTACTCGACTGTCTCGATCATTAAAGGAAGACTTGGTGTACTTTTGGTGCAGGGATACCCCCGCACATGCCCACAGAATGCATCAATATGCATAAAGACAACTGTCCTAGGTATTTAACTATGCAATGGAGTCAAATATTCATACATACAATGGTTAAGGCCCTCTTATATAGTTCCATTGTATCGGAACCAATCACCTGCCTAAAACCTCCTATCAGGACTATTTTCATCCTTAAGCCTTCGTATGAGACTTTCATCAAAGCTTTCCCTCTAAATACTTCTATCGGGAATTAAAACCCTTCAGAACCTTAGTTCAAGCCTTTAGGCACACACACACACACACACACACACACACATATATATATATATATATATATATATATATATATATAACCAGTCCTCTCCACCTTTGGTTAATACATATTTAACATATAAAACCCTTCATTCACACAATTTCCTTATAGATATGTTTACAAAGAAAACTTACGTAAACATACCCTTTTTCTCTTTCCGTACTGCTTTGGCACAGATTCTGAGGCTACCTCCATTGCAATCGGCCATCGCTCCATTTATGGGTCATAGATACATACCCCATCAACCCTCTGACTCCGATCTCCATGACTATCAGAATCATTAACACTATGTTTCAATTGAATGACTCAGCCTCACTTTGTATGAAATACAAAGGAAAATCCATTAACCCCACTCCGAACCATATAAGTTCAGACTTCAAATGTTTATAAGCCATGTTAACAATGATTGTCAGGTTCGCTCCTTCCAAGTCTTCCACTGTGTGACTCTGATCCACCCGATCGTCGATCTCCGATTAGAGATCATTCTAATCTCCGATCATCGATCTGTGCTTATCGGCGTCAGCGTATCGACATTCCTCTAGCCAGCCTTCCACTTGAACATTGATCCAATATCTCTTATGCACCTGATATGGGTATAAATCCTCACCTATAAATGTTGTAGGTTTTAAACCCCATACATGAATTACCTGCATACGAATTCTAAAACACATAAAATAAACAATGTGAGAGTATAACACATAAAATAAATACACACAGAGATCTTCTCCTGGATCCCAAAACTGGGACTACCAGCTTGATTTTTCATTATATTCCTTTCAATGTTATAATACATATTTATACATGCCGAGGCATCCAATACCATGGACCGAAAACCATCGCGTCCAAAACCATGTGCAAAAATCATGCACACAACCATAGGTAGGTCCCCCCAACCTAACATAGGTTCCAAAACCAAAATTTTCTGGGGCGCTTCCCCAGACCCCATAGAGTGGGGTTACCTCCACCCTCAAACCCCCTGTGACCCCCCTACTATGCAACCGGTGCAACGAATGCAGGGCTCAACCCCCCCTCTAACCTTCTGGTTAACTACGTGGGCTAATCATGGAAAGAATATAACACAACCCAACAAATGCTTCAAATCCAGAACTCGGTTCAAACTAAGTTTTGCGCTCACTTTCAGTGTAAACTGGATTTTAGCTTGTGAGACTTAACCTTTATAAATAATTCCACCGATGCGATGTTTCACCTTCTTCCTCACGACATCCTCTGAACCATTGATCCATGTGATCAAACAGCTCCTGTGTGTTCCTCTACACTTCTCTGTTCTTCCTTTTTCACTTTGTTTTTGCGCTAGTCTTCCATTCTTCTGTGGTTTTCTCCTCTTCAAATGTTTTGCCTTCTTGTTGTTTCTTCTTCCTCTGAGCTGGGCTCCTTAGCGAATTATTGCTTCACAACTCCTCTCCAAAGCTAAATTTGTCTCTTCACTTGGACTCAATGATCCCTTTGTGATTCTTCTGAATCATTTTACTTCTCTACGTGTTCTGCTTAACTTTGTCTGCAAACCCCTATTACAAAACCTATGAGTTCACATAAAATCCAACACATGAAACACGCATTCCACTCAGAAATGAGATGATTATATTAATAATATAAATGATGGTTACAGAATGAGGTCTCTGTGCCTCGCACACATAGACCTATTCTTCAATATTGTGGCCTCTTCCCTCTTTTTTCCCCAACCCATAGGCTTACATATATTTATAGAACACGCAGGTTCATCACACATATATTTATATGGAAACATTGGATCGGATCACTGTAAAGGATCCGATCACATCCTTTCCTTAAATCTCTAAACTAAAGCCCTAAAGCTCGCTATAGAATACATATGGCCAAGGATAATTTTAGGGGCGAACGTTCGCCCTTTGGCGAAATTAAGGGGTTTTAAATTTTTAGTGGGCGAATATTTTGTATCATAGTACATTTTTACAAATCACCTCAAATAGCCCACCTTATTTTAAGGGAGAGGGTAAAAAAGGTAAATTTAGCCCTTGAAATTAGGACTTACAACCTTCCATTCTCCCATTTTCAAGAATAGGTTTTATTTAAGTGAATCCATTCGCCCATTTTCAAGAATAGGTTTTATTTAAGTGAATCCTATGGGCCAAATACCATATTTATAAAAGAGGTATGGTAAATTCATAAAAATATAAATAAATGAGAGGTATGGTAAATAAATAAAACATTTTTTATATTTACTCCATAAGTCACCTTATATACATGTAAGGGTGTAAACAAATAAAAATATAAGTAAAGTGGAGGTATGGTAAATAAATAAAACGTCTTTTTATACTTACTCAAAAAGTATGGTAAATAAATAAAAATATAAATAAACTAGATGTATCGTAAATAAATAAAACCTCTTTTTATATTTAGTCCATAACCCTCATTCTATTTATGAAGGCTCAAGAAAGAGGTTTTATTTAAGTGAATCCTATGGGCCAAATACCATATTTGTAAAAAAGTATGGTAAATTAATAAAAATATAAATAAACGAGAGGTATGGTAAACAAATAAAACATTTTTTTATATTTACTCCATAAGTCACCTTATATTTACCAACACTCAAAAAATGGTTTATATTTAGGTGAAACCTATGGCCAAAATACTATGGGAAAAATACCATGGACTAGACTGTTATTAATACCATGCAAAAAACCATTATTAACCCTAATATTAGAATTAATAAAAATAAAAATGGCACATGGTATTGACCCATGGTATTCACCTGGAATGTAGCCTATTTAAATGGGGGAATTAAACCAGCATGTAGCCTATGCTAAGATTCACTAGGACTTTACAAAGTTTTATTATTTAGTGAAAGACTCGCCAAGATCTTACAAGATTTTATAATTGAGTAAAATATTCGCCATGCCTGGTGAGAGATTTGCCAAAAAATTATATATACATATTATATTATTGATAAAATCGCCTTCCATTTTTCCTATATACCATGAAGATTCGCCCATTTATTATATTTATAAATTTAGGGGGGGTTCTTAAAATTTTCCCTGCATGTGGCAAATTACATTTAATTAAGTCTTCGAGAGACTTATCCATTCCATCATTTAAGATCTGTTTTAAACAGAAAGTCCCCTTGATTAGCTCGATGGTCCACGTCTGCTTTGGATTCCTTTGTTTGATTAGGTAGTGTTAGATGCTCCTACATCAACTTTCCCAAGGTACAACCTTTGAATGTGTCAACTTGCTCAAGTTTACCTTTGGGAAGTCCTGTAGATATCTACTACATTATCTTCAAAGCCACATGATGCAAATGGCCCAACTGCCTGTGCCATAACTCACCAATGTCTTGGCTTTGCACCAATTCTTTTTTCATACTCAATGATACACAATCATCTACCTCTAGTTTATAGAGATTTTTTACCCGAATCCCTATCCTCTTGGTCTGACCCATGGCTATGTGTCTTATGAACACCTTAACTTTACTGAAGAGAACATCGTAGCCTTTGTCCTCCACCATCGTGACTAATACCAAGTTCTTCTTCAGTCCAGGCACATACATCAGATCTGTCAAGGTGAGAGGAGCTCCATGCTCCCTCTAAAATGCAACCGTGCCCACTCTTGAAACACTATACCTTCCATCATCACCCATATGTATGTGCATCTTGAGGTCTTTCTCCTCTAAGGCACTAAATAAATTTTTATCACTGGTCATGTGGAATGAGGCTCCACTATCAAGATACCAGACACAACCCATCATCGATGACACCATGCATGCGATGAGGGTAAAGTCCATTTCGAACTGAGAGTCTAATTCCTCACCTTCCGATCCTTTGAAGATTCCTTCTTGGAATTCTTCGATGGGAAATTAGTCGCATAATGTTCCATCTTGTGACAATTAAAGCATCTTACTTTAGACATGTCACCCTTCTTCCCTCCATGAGAATAATTCGATTTGAAATGGGAAGCCTTCCTGTTCCCTTTCCTTGCCTTACTTGCTAAGGCCATATTTTCTTCATCATCATTCTTGGATGAAGAACCATCTCGTGTGCTCTTCTAATCTCCTCCTGCATAAGATATGACCACAGTCGTTCCCAATCTGGCAGTTTCTCCCTTCCATTCACAAAGTCCTAGTAGCTATTCCAACTCTTTGGAAGGCTAAGGAGAGTGAGGCTCACCATATCATCATCGATAGTACTTATTCCCACACTTCTAACCTCATCTCTGCAGGTGGTGAGCTTGTTCAAATATGTGGAAATAGTATCGCCCTTCTCCATCTTGATTCTTCGAAGCTTATCCTTGAGCGCCAATTTCCTTTAGTCGCTACTATTCTAGGAGAGGTCCTTCAATGTCTTCCACTTTGAAAATGGAGTATCCTTCCCATGGAGACTCAAGACAATATGATCTCAACTCCCTCAAGGATGATCTATCTCACCTTCGCCACACAATTCTTTCACTCAGCCAACTCTTGTGCATTATTTGAAGCTGTCTTTGGGATGTCTTGATCAATGAATTCCTTCAAGCCATTATCTTCTAATACAACCTCCATTATATCTTCCATGCTATGTAATTCGAGCTACGTTCCAAGTCATACTCAAGTCTCAAGCCATAGAACGTCATTGGCCAACCTTAAAGTATGATATGTATTCAATTTTCACCTATAACCCCGAACATCAAACTTCGAATTCTCCTCTCTGTATATTGTTCATAACTCTGATACCATGTAGAAAATCTATAATAGGTTAACCTGATAATGCAATATAAATCAAAGAAGAATATTATAACCTACTTCTACTATCAATTTGCAGAAGCTTAAAGATCGAGATGAATAATATAACCAGTAGAAGAAGAATCAATGGCACAATACACATGAAAATACTTTTGGGAAAGCCTCAGCGAAAAACCCCACACTATTTATTATCATACATGGTGGAAATACATATGAATTATACAAATCCTTAGCTCTCACGGCTAGCCAGCTCTCAGTACAATCCTCACAGATGCTCACAGGAAATCTTGGCTTCTCTCCAGCCTTCCTTTCTGAACTCCAAGCTCCTATTTCCTTGTGTTGTTCCTTGTGGACAATTAGCCTATTACCAAGTGGAAAACCAAGCCATCAAAACTGCGCAATCCTCAAGGATGAATCCTTGACTGCATGCATGAGTTTTCTCTATGAGAAACACGTGCAGGCGATAGTACACTATCCTTGAACATTAATCTCAACTGGGTCTTTCTCAAAATAAACATGCATGAGTTTCTAATGAGGGAATATTCAGTTAACTAGAGTAGCACTAGTTGAGTGCATTAATGCATCAACTGAATATTAACTCACTATTAGTTCCTCAAATAGTTTGGGACTAATTTATCTAGAATTAACTGAGTAAACTGAGTTAACTAATTACAACTCAAATATAACTCAATCTTATCTCCTTAATTTAAGGAATAACTCTTGCATTACTTCAAAAAGACATCTAACTTGAATTTCTCTAACTAATTAATTTAAAATAAATTAATTAATTATTTCCAAGTAGTTGTTAAGACTAAATTTGATTTTAATTCACAATTCAATTCAAGGACAAATTAAATTGGAATATTCTTATTGCCGTATTTCAACATAGTTATGGAAAGATGAATTTTGCAGTTATTAGTAAATATTGTTTCTTTTTTGTGAATTAGTTAAGAAAGATAGTTATCTGTCCCAAAACTAAATCTTGTAATATTTTTACTCAGAGAGATCAAGAGGATAGGGGTATGTGAGATCAGCGAGAGAAAAGAGGAGAAAGAATTGCGCTGAGAGGTCAACCTATGATAGCTACGTCTGGTTAAGACCGATAGCTGGAAAACAAGGTCTCTAAGGAGAGAAGAATTTTCCTTGGAATCAGGGATAGCATAGGGGGAGATTTTTTGGAACAGTAGATCTCACGGTAGGGAGGAAAAACAAAGTGTAAGTCTAATTATAGACCAAATTCTGGAAGCAGCATATTCAGATAAGTGAAAATCTTCTTGTGTTAAGCATAGAAGTTATTTAGATAAATAAGTCTATAATCTGAGTTTACTGAATGAATTAATCACTATAGACTGGTTAATTTAAGAGAAGTATCAGTAGGTTATTCTATACTTAAGAGATAGATTTCTTCTTCAAGTATTCCATGAATAATAAGTTACGAATAGAAAGAAAAATAGAAAGTGAAAAGGAACCATATCTATATTCAAAATGAAATTGCAATGCAAATATTAAGAAAAGATTTTGAATACTAAATACAGTACTAAGAAAGAAAAACTGATAACGGATATAAGATCAGTAGTGAGTACAAATAAATCTCAGACAGAGCTTTATAACGTAGATTAATAAAATCAGATGGAAAGAACCACAATAATCATCATTCTACAGGAAATTAAATCCAAAAGTTTTAGGTAAATCAATTACCATAAAGAAGAAAAGCTTCAATACAAAGGAGTAAAAACCAATATTGGTTATAGCTACTTATTCGCATAACTAAACCCATGAGAAATCAGAATCCTTTAATATTTCTTTCCCCATATATGAAATTTCAGTCGTAAAACCCTAGTTGACTAATACATTCTATTACGCTCTGGAAATTATATAGTACCAAGTCCCATATAAGATTTAGAAGGGAAAGTATAACATTAAGAGCAGAAATGCTATGAAATAACCACAATATCTATAGGTTACAGGCGAACTGCAACATTCAGCAAAACAAAATCAAGAACTAGACTCTGTGCATATATACAGGTTACAGGTGGACTACAACATTTAGCAAAAACAAAACCAAGAACTAGACTCTGTGCAGAACGATAATATGCACATTTTCCATATATCAAAACTGAGAAAATTCTAAACTGCGAGGGCTCGAAGATTTCGGATTTACAATTCAAATAATTATTAAAAAACCTTACTGAAACCCTATGATATTAAACAATCAAACCCTTCATACGTTCACAATGTCTTGACATAGAGAAAGACTATAGCAATGAGGTAGAACTATCTATATATCTATCTATCTATCTATCTATCTATCTATATATATATATATATATATATATATATATATATATATATATATATATATATATATATATATATTATAGAGGTTCAAAAAATTATGCCTTTTACAAAGTAGCGGCCTCAGAAAAATGCCCAAATTTACAATGTATGGGCCGAAGCCATAAAAATAATTACAGCTTATAGTCATAAAAACTAAGAAGTATGATCATAGCTCCAAATAGCTAACAAACCTACACGAAATCAATAACTAAAATTTTAGAAACCCCAGCTCCCTGGCCGCGATATCTTTCCATAGAAAGAGAGACAAAAATGAGTTAAATACCTGGTGCAAAGTAGGTTTGGCCCCTTGGTAAGTTGAAGCTAGTAACAGGGTTTCTTCACAGTGGCACCAAAAAAGAAAACTCTGCACTTGTAAAACCTTCCACCAATCCAGTTGGAAAGACATCAATAGAGCTTAGCCTTAAACAAAACTATAATAATCCTCAAGAAGGAAAAAAATGCAGAAAAATATTGTACACTTACCATTGAAGAGAATTATGAAGACCCTATCACAGAAGATTGGAATCCAGAGCACTGAAGAAACCGATTGTAGTGGTCAAACAAGCCAGAGTAAAGCCATGATGCCAAAGGCCGGATGTGGTAGGTGTTATACTCCTATAGTTATAGGTGTCATATTTCATGATTGACTGGTTGAGCTCTGTAATATGTTCATACCTTTCCTTTCTAAAAAGGTTTCCATATTATTAAAAACTCAAAAAATTAAAAAATGTAAAGAGGGTATCCCTAAAAGAAAAATCGAAAGGTGAAAAAAATAAATGGTCAAAAAGAAAAAAATGAAAAGAGATGAACCCCAAATAAATAGATCAGGAAAGTGTGCAAGTGTAAATGCCACTACTATTCCATTTTTGCAAAATGAAGCATTGTGTGTAGTTTGTCAAAATCATGCCACAACTGATGGAAGGTCAAACAGCTTAATCTTGGCTAGTTCATGTTTGAATTTCATGTTTTAGAGATAGAGAGTAAAATCTGTCCAAACTGTTTAATCTTGGCAGATGAGTAGATAGGTAGAGAAGCAAAGGAGCTCAACTGTTTAATCTGAGCCCTTGGAAGAAATAAGTGCAAACTTAGATAGGCTTACCATGCAAAGAAAAGAAAAGATTGATAAGGGTTTGCCAGTCTAAGTGCATCCAAAGAAAAGAAGAAAAAATGTTAGGCAAAGTAGGCTGGGTAGGTAGATGAAGTTGTAGAATGTGACTTGTGATGTATTGTAAATATGTTAACTTTCAGTTCCATCACAACTGCAAAGCAGATACTCTTGATGTAGCTCAAGCGAGGCATGACTAACTCCCTTCATATTGTTTCCCCAATCACTTAATAATTTCCCCCAATGATATTAAGATCTGCTTAATATCACTAAGCCACTCATTCCATTTCATTCATTGCCTAAGTGAATTCCTACTTTACTTAGGAAGTCGACCATATTCCTTGTAAAAACCCCTTTTCTTCCCTTTTGGCCTAAGATTTTATGTAAAAATTCCAAAAAATTATGCTTAGCGCTTTCCATTTTCACAAAATTCATATTAACTCATTAACTTTATTTTATATAAATCCCATGTAAATCAATACCCATATCCCATATTATATATAATATAATCCCCATATTTTAATATCCCCGCCCCTGGTTAAACTATAATCATAGCATTAATTAAGCAGGGATTAAAGGTTCATTTGGAACCCTTAATAGCCTTCCCGCCACGCGCTCAAAGGTTAATTAACCTCTGGTTAATTAAACAACCTAATCACCCCGCAACCAATCAAAAACCCGCCTCGATGCATTAGAAAACACTTTTTATTACCGACCCGAGCATTAACTCCCCTCCGTCTCCATTTGGTGCCCACCGTCCGATTGGCACCCTCGCATCGGACGGCTGACAGTCATATCGCGACCCATCTTACCGCTGAACTTTACCGCCCGGGGAGACAGTGGTATGCTCCTCTACTGCTGCCACGTGCTGTGCGTCCGGCGTGATCGCTACCCCTTCACCCAAAACCGCCCTAGCCCAAAAACAGTGTGGGGGAAACAGCTTATTGCCCTCCCGCTGACCCTCACTGACATCATCTGTTCACGTCAGCTGTCCTTTGCTGACGTCACACCACCATGTCACCATCTATACTGCCACATCACCTGCCACGTCGTCTATTCTGTACCCCTCGCTGACATCATGCTGATGTCACCTGTCTAAAAAATCAAATTTTCCCGCAAAAAAATCTTTTGTTCAATAAAGGGGAAAAAAAGGTCATTTTTTATGTTTTTCTGCAAAAACAATGCTCCAGGCTTGCAGTCTTTCATGCTCGCGTTTCCAATATTTCGACCACCTCGAACAGAAAGGCCACAAAAAACTCTGCAACCTGCTATTCAACCTACACAATGCAGTTTCTTCCTCATTTAACATAGTTTGAGCCAGTGTCGAATGAATTCCTAGCCCGCAGAAGAAGAAGTAAAGTGATTTATAGGGATTTTTGCTACTCCCGCTAGTAGATCTTGAGAAACGTGAGTGGCAGAGGAAAGCCAATGAGAAAGACATTTTGCAGTTCCATTTTGCCGGAAAAGCGATGAACACGGATCAGATCAGCGATAAAGAGTATTAGAGGAGTCCATTTTAGCAAGTTAAAGATGATCAAATCAATGTAAAAACACATTAAAGAGTATCAGAGGAGCGTTAAAGTGTATCAATTCAGTATTAAAAGCATATCAAATCAGCATTAAAGAGTATCTGAGCTGACTAAGGAAAGCATATCAGAATTAATGCATCAGTTAAGAAAGAGAGTCGGCGCACAGCTTCTTCAGACAACTGCAGGCCGAACCCTAAAGAGCCAGCCTCCAGCACAACATAAGTTAGATTTTTTTACTTTTCTTGTAAAATACTTTAGGTTGAACTTAGATATTATCTCATAGCTTTGACGAGATATTTTGTTTACATATTTTTGTTATATAAATACCCCCTTCATCAGAGTTTTGAAGAGGTTGGGTCTGTGTAGATTTCTTAGACTTTGTTGTAACTCTAAACTTTGGAATAAAATGCTGTTGGAACCAACTGTTGTCTGGCCTATTGGATGAGGAATTGATGCAGAAGACCTATCACAAAATTCTTGAATCAACCCATGAATCAATAAGTATTCTCTACTTTGTGTTTTACTGTTTTTTAGTGTGTTAGATCACCTATGTTTCATGATCTGAATAGTAAAGAAAAAGATTAACTTAGAATTTGCTTAGCTACACTCTGTTTTCAATATTTATTATTCTCTGTGTTTTCTTTAGAATTAGAATAAATAGTGAATTCTTAATTGCTCCTGTTTCCTGGTTCTCTCATGTTATTTATTTGATAAATAATTCTTAACTGCTCTTTGTCGGTAAGCACCCATTTTCCCCCTTTCAATATGATGAAGGATTCTTAACTTCCCTTCATCCATTTGAGTCCATTCCATCTAATTCCGACCTTTAAATTGTTCCATGCTTGACTACCTTGCTCTGTGATGCCATCCTCTGTTGAGAAACCAAATCCAGAAATCCATCTTCTTTGACTCCATCATGCCCAATGGACTGAACTCTTCAGTTTTACCTCATTGTTCTATTGAATCTCACCACCCAAACTCAAAACAAAAAACCCTTGAACCTCATAACTAGCCTAATACCTTTCTAAAACAAAGCTAAATCATAAGTAGAGAGCCCTCTCTGGATGCAGATTGGCTAGAATCTATATCTAAAAGATTGGTCTATGGTTACCTCAGCTGTATTCCCTTTCTTACAACTTTTGGGAACAACCTGAGTGATAACAATAGGCAAGTGAACCATGACTACAAGCAAGGTAACTCGGTAAAACAGAACTAAAACCATAAGACCCTAGATAGAGCTGAAGTTCTTTGTGCCCTGGATTGACGCAATGACCAGATAGAGGCAATACACCTTGTAAATGAAGGACTAATCCCTCCAACACTGTTTTATCTAACGAGCAACCAAGATTAATTGATGGGGAAGGCAGATCCCGAGGGCAGTGCGGAAAGTGGACAACATGGAGTACGTTGGACCATCAGCTAGGCCGAACTAGCTAGGTCCATTAAATATACATGATCCAAATGGTAGGTCTAGAGGCTAGAACCGAGTTTTATTTAAGTACCAGTCCAGCAAATTACTAGAAAATATAAATGTAATTCATTTGAAAACCATAAATCAAATCAAATACATAAACGATTTGCTAATACTCATGAATCCTATATGTAGATATACATTAAAGTTTCAGCTATCATTTTCATTTAATGTTTTATTAATAGACCTTGTCATTATTTTCATAATGTTATTCATAGAAATAATATTGCCAAGAATTATAAAGAGATAGTACTTTGGTGACATGGTAGGATATATATATTATATATATATAATATTCATAATATATATATATATATTATATATATATATATATGCTATGATTAATACATGGATGTTATACATATGGTATCAGAGCGCTTAGGTTTCCAAAACTGAGGCCTCTGGAATAAGGAATAAAAAACTCAGTGATGTGCATGTAGGAGGCAGCAAATAGTCAGCATGAGGCAAACTGAGAATCTACCTCACAGTTTGGTAATGGGAACAGGACCAACATCATTTCACAAATGAAATCCTGAGGTTTGGGTGCAATTGGGCGATAAGCCATGAAATCCCAATACATATATCTTGGTGATTGTACAAGAATTGAAAGGTGAAATGGCCTGACTTTGGGCAGACAATGAAAGATTGATGTAGGAACATGAAAAGATCTTGAAAACCCTATCGGATAGACAAAATCATCGGCCACTAGTCACTAGCCTTGAGCATGACCATATGACTGGGGGACAATAGTTCCGAACTGAAAATGTGGAGACAGAAAAAGTTGAAGAAAATGAAGAAGAAGAATAAGGTAATGTGTCCCATCACAAGACTCAGAAGAAGAAAAAAATTGAACTGTAAGGGGAGTTTTAGAAAATCAAGCCTCCTCTCTTTGATGGTGAACAAAAAGAGGTCGCAGAAGCATGGTTAATTAATATGAACATTAATTTCCAGTTGTACGAGTATGATTATAATTTGAAGGCTCGTTTGGCCATTTCCCATCTTCAAGGGAAAGCCACATTGCAGTGGGAGGAAACGAAAACATTCCGTGGATTCAATGAGAAAAACATAACTTGGGAGAAATTTCAAAAATATTTTAAAGAAAAATATCTAACAGGAAGATTTTGTGATGAGAAAGCAAAATAATTTCATGATCTCCGCCTGGGCCAAATGACCATGGATGAGTTTATAACAAAGTTTACATCATTATTGCGATACGTCCCTTATATTCATGAAGAAAAAGAAAAAGTACAGCAGTTTATCAGTGGTCTTCCATTGTTCATGAAAGAACGGCTAGAATTTGACAACCCAAAAACCATGGACGAAGTTATTCGTAAAGCACGGATCTGCTATCAGCAAAATAAACCAAAGGGAGATATGAGCAAGAGGTGGGTTGACAAAAAGGGAGGTAAATTTGTTCCCAGCTACAAGGGGAATAAGGGCACAAGCAATAAGGGATTTTATAAAGGTCAAACCAACCAAAATGTGAATAGGAATTTGCCCAAATATGAAGTGCTAGGTGAAATCTGGACAAATGAGCAAGCTGGCAAGAAATGAAGCAAAATTAACTAATAGACCACTTGTATAGTGTTGGGGATGTCGAGGCCCACATTATCTCAAAAATTTTCCTCACTGTAAGATATCAAATCAGTCTCACAAATACAAGAGCCATCTACTATAGGAGAAGTGGCAAGGAGCATTCCTAAAATTAATGCAGCCCTTGAAGATCATTAGGTAGAATTTCAGGCAACCATGGTTGAATTTGAAGGTACTATTTTTTACCAAACATGTTCTATTTTAATAGATTCTGGGGCCACTTTAGGTTACATTAGTCCCAAGATAGTGGAACGATGTAGGTTGCAAGGTGTTAAATTTAAAAATCTGTGGTTAGTGCACCTAGCCACGAGAGCAAAAATGAGAGTTTTGTTTAAAGTCGGTCATTTTACTTTAAAATTAGCTAGTCAACCTATCATAGCGGATTTGAATGTGTTACCGCTAGGGTCTTATAACATTTTTATAGGCATGGACTGGTTAGAGAAACATTGGTCCCTCATAAATTGTAAAACAAAAACTATTAGCTACCGAGATGAGGTAGGGGAGAGGCAGGAAATTCAAGGTGTTCAAAAACCTCTGCAATTAAGATCTATAACAACCTCCCAATTAGAAAAATGCATCAGAAAAGGCTGCCAAGTTTACACAATAAAAGTAGGGTATGCTAACTCTAAAGATAAATCTGTATCACTAGAGAATATACCTGTGATACAAAATTTTCCAGATGTATTTCCTAAGGAAATACGAGGCCTACCCCAAAGAGAGACATAGATTTTACCATTGAGTTAATTCTGGGAGATGCCCAGTTTCCTGAGCACCTTACCAAATGAGCATACAGGAGCTAATAGAATTAAAAATAAAACTTCAAGAGCTGCTTGATAAAAGTATATCTGACCCAATGTGTCTCCTTGTGGAGCTCCAGTATTATTTGTTAAAAAGAAGGATGGAACCTTGCAGATCGCTGCAGATGTGCATGGATTGCTACCAGCTAAACAAGCTGACCATTAAAAATAAATACCCCCTTCCCCGTATAGATGCTCTATTTTACCAGGTGAAAGGTGCAATTGTATTCTCAAAGATCGATCTCCACTCTGGTTATCATCATATCAGAATAAAGGAGAAAGTTATTGCAAAAACTGCATTCAGGACTCGTTATGGACATTATGGGTTCGTGGTTTTTCCATTTGGGCTAACTAACACCCCAACAACCTTCATATGCCTCATGAACAACATATTCCATCCGTTCTTAGACAAATTTATATCAATCTTCATTGATGACATACTGATCTACTTTCGGAACATAGAAAAACATAAGGAGCATCTTTGTATTATTCTACAAGTCCTAAGAGAACACCAATTGTATGCCAAGTACAACAAATGTGATTTCTTTAAGGAGAAAATCTAGTACTTAGGACACGTCATCACCAAGGATGGAATCGCAGTAGATCCAGAAAAGATAAGAACTATTATGACATAATATCATTCATGGGCCCAGCAGGATACTATCAGAGATTTGCCGAAGGTTTTTCTAGAGTGGCATATCCTATTACCTCTCTACAAAAGAAAGGAAAAACCCTCAAATGGAACCCCGACTATCAAAGGACCTTCGATCAACTCAAACATCTACTTACCACAACACCCATTTTGAGCATTGTTGATCCCAACAAAGAATATGTGTTTTGTACGGATGCTAGCAAGGAAGGTGTAGGTGGCGTATTAATGAAAGAAGGCAGAGTGGTTCCCTACGAGTCAAGAAAGCTTAAAGAGTATGAGCAAAAGTATTTAGTATATGACTTGGAGTTGACAACAGTAATTCATGCCTTAAAAATTTGGTTGCATTTCCTATTGGGTAAGAAATTTATGTTGATGATTGATCACCACAGTCTGATTAACTACTTCAAACAACCCACTTTAAATGCTAGGCAAGCTTGGTGGGCAGATTTCCTAAGTGAATTCGATTTTGAAATCAAACATTTGAAAGGAAAAGAAAATCAAGTGGCAGATGCTTTAAGTCGGAAGGTAAATTGTTTATATGAAATTTATTTTAGTGAATCATGAACTACTTTTTTTGAGCAGATTCATGAATCAACCATGCAAGATCTAGCATATAAACATTTCTGATAGCAAGAAAAAGTTCCCAACAGCCATGACCAACAGCTGGGTTATGAAATAATTGTATAAAATTTACTGATTAATAGGAAGAGGATATAAGTGCCTAACCAGAAACATCTAAAAATTTTAATTTTAGATGAATACCATAAGATTCCTTATGCAGGACACTCCGAATACCAGAAATGATTCCTGCCCTTGGAAGGATTTTTTTTGGCTTGGTATGAAGAAGGAGGTGGCAGAGTAGTTAGGCAAATGTTTGGAGTGCCAACAAGTGAAGGTTGAGCACCAACTCCCAACATGATTACTTCACCCTATGCCTATCCCAGAATGGAAATGGGAAATGATATCCATCAATTTCATTAACGGACTGCCTAAATCCAGAAAGCAAAATGACTCCATCATGGTGGTAGTGGACAAATTGAGCAAGTCTGCTCATTTTGTACCTATCCAATCAACTTATAAAGCATTCCAAATTGCTAATATTTTTATGCAAAATATTTTTAAATTACACGGAATCTCCAAGATGATCATTTCCAACCAAGATGTAAAATTTACGTCAGCCTCCTGGAAGGCCCTTCATGAGGGATTGGGCACACAACTGCACTTCAGTACTGTATATCATCCTGAAATGGATGGACAGACTGAGCGAGTAAACCAATTTGTTGAACACATGCTGTGAACTTATGTAATGCAGCAGCCCACCAAGTGGGAGGACTATCTACACTTGGTAGAGTTTTCCTATAGCAATGGGTACCATGCATCCTTACATATTAGTTCCTTTGAGGTATTGTACGAGCGCAAGTGTAGGACACCTTTGAGTTGGATTGGACCGGAGGATAAGCTGACATTAGGGCCAGACATGTTAGAGGAAATGGAAGAAATGATGAAAAAGGTATGAGTCAATTTAAAAAGATGCTCACGACTCACAAAAGAACATTGCTGATCAGAAGATGAGCTTTTGGGAATTCCAAGTAGGATACCACGTCTACATTAGAGTACGAGCCAAGAAAATCACCTTGCAATGGACAGGATGTGCTAAATTAGCACCCCGATTTTGTGGGCCTTTCCATATCTTGGCTCGAATCAGATCGGTGGCTTACCAACTTGCCTTACCTAGTCACATCCATGTACACGATGTCTTTCATGTTTCTCTACATAAGAAATATGTTTATGACGCTAATCATGTAATCAAATGGCAAGAAATTCAAGTATATACATACATACATACATATATATATATATATATATATATATATATATATATATATATATATATATATATATATATATATATATATATGGTTTCTCTTTAAAGGTGTATTAAACAGATTGGTTAATGACGTAACGCATTTTATTGTTATGTTCAGGTCAAATTGAAAGGAAATTTCTTGGTCGAAACTCTATTTATACTAGATCAGAGAGAAGTAACATTGTGGAAATGAGTTATCACCCTAACTAAAGTTAGTGATAACACTATGGGAGAGAAGAGACCACCTGGGAAGATGAGCAAGTTATGAGAGAAAACTTTCTGGGTCTATTTGTAGAAGAAGAACATCGGGACAATGTTCCATTTTGCGGGGGGGAAGATGTAATATCCATCGTTAATGTAAATATTTATTTTACTACAACCAAATAAACTGTTACTATTTTTAAATTTTAAACTATTCTTGAATTTAGTTATGGAAAGATGAATTTTGCAGTTATTAGTAAATATTGTTTCTTTTTTGTTAATTAGTTAAGAAAGATAGTTATATGTCCCAAAACTAAATCTTGGAGTATTTTACTCAAAGAGATCAAGAGGATAGGGGTATCTGAGATCAACAAGAGAAAAGAGAAGAAAGAACTATGTTGAGAGGTCAGATAGTCTGTGATAGCTATGTCTAGTTAAGACCAGATAGCTGGAAAACAAGGTCTCTAAGGAGAGAAGATTTTTCCCTGGAATTAGGGATAACACGGGGGGAGATTTGCTGGAACAATAGATCTCACAGTAGGGAGGAAAAAAAAGTGCAAGTCTAATTATAGACCAAACTCTCGAAGAAACATATTCAGATAAGTGAAAATCTTCTTGTGTTAAGCATAGAAGTTATTTAGATAATAAGCCCATAATCTGAGTTTATTGAATGAATTAATCACTATAGACTGGTTAATTTAAGAGAAGTATCAGTAGGTTATTCTCTACTTAAGAGATAAATTTCTTCTTCAAGTATTCCATGAATAATGAGTTATGAATAGAAAGAACAACAGAAAGCAAAAAGGAACCATCTCTATATTCAAAATGAAATTGCAGTGCAAATATTAAAAAAAGATAGAGAATATTAAATACAGTACTAGGAAATAAAAATTGATAATAGAGATAACATCAATAGCGAGTACAGCTAAATCTTGGATGGAGCTTTATAACGTAGATTAATAAAATTAGCTGGAAAGAACAGGAAATTAAATCCAAAACTCTCAAGGCAAATTAAATTTACCATAAAGAAGAAAAGCTTCAATACAAAGGAGTAAAAACCAATATTGGTTATAGCTGCTTATCTGCATAATTAAACGCATTAGAAATCAGAATCCTTTAATATTTCTTTCCCCATATATGAAATTCCACTCATAAACCCTAGTTGACTAATACATTCTATTACGCTCTGGAAATTATATAGTACCCAGTCCCTTACATGATTTAGAGGGGAAAGTATAACACTGAGAGCATAAATGCTATTAAATGGCCTCAACATCTACAGGTTATAGGCGGACGACAACACTCAGCAAAAACAAAATCAAGAACTAGACTCTGTGCGGGATGATAATATGCACATTTGCCATATATCAAAACTGAGAAAATTCTGAACTACGAGGGCTCAAAGATCTTGGATTTACAATACAAATAAGTATTAAAAAACCTTACTGAAACCCTATAATATTAAAAAATCGAACCCTTCATATGTTCATAATGTCTTGACATAGAGAAAGATTGTAGAGTGAGCCAAAACTATATATATATATTAGAGGTTCCAAAAACTGTGCCTTTTACAAAGTAGCGGCCTCAGAAAAATGCCCAAATTTACAATGTATGGGCTGAAGCCGTAAAGACAGTTACAACTAACATTCATAAAACCTAACCAGTATGATCATAGCTCCAAACAGTTGAGAAACCTACAAGAAATCAATAACTGAAATTTTGGAAACCCCGACTCCTTGGCCGTGAGAGGCTTCCATAGAAAGAGAGACAAAAAGGAGTGAAATACCCAGTGAAAGGTAGGTTCAGCCCCTTGGTAAGTTGAAGCTGGTAAGAGGGCTTCTCCACAGCACTGCCAAAAAACACCTCAGCACCTATAAAACCTTCCACCAAGCTAGTTGGAAAGACAACATTAGAGCTTAGCCTTAAACAAAAAATGTAATAATGCTCAAGGAAAAAATGCAGAAAAACATCGTACACTTACCATTGAAGAGCATTATGAAGACCTCGTCGTAGAAGATTGGAATCCGAAGCACTAAAGAAATTTATTGCAGTGGTCAGACAAGCCAGAGCAAATCCATGATGCCAGATGTCAGAGATGGTAGGAAAGCGAACCATGACTACAAGCGAGGTAGCCAGGTCAAATAGAACCAAAACCATAAGACCCTGGACAGAGATGGAGTTCGTCATGCCCTAGATTGACATAATGACTAGATAGAGGTAATAGACCCAGGAAATGAATTACTGATCCCTCCAACATTGTTCGATCTAATGAGCAACCAAGAGCCATCAATGGGGAGAGTGGATCCCGAGGACTACGTGGGAAGTGGACAGCATGGAGTACGTCAGACCGCCACCTAGGCCGAAACAGCCAGGTCCATTAAATATACATGAGCCAAATGGAGGGTTTTGAGGCTAGAGCTGAGTTTCATTTAAGTACCAGTCTAGCATAGTACTGGAAAATATAAATATAATTCATTTGAAAACCATAAGTCAAATCAAATACGGTTATAAATGATTCCACCAATATTCATGAATCATATATGTAGATATACATTAAAGTTTCAACGGTAGTTTTCATTTAATGTTTTATTAATAGACCTTGTCATTATTTTCATAATGTTATTCATAGAAATAATAATGCCAAGAATTATAAAGAGACAGTACTTTGGTGGCATGGTATATATATATATATATATGCTATGATTAATACATGGATGTGTTACACGGAGCAACAACCCATTGAATATTTCCTATATGGTGGGCTTTGGACAGAAATTTCCCCATTGTCTTATCATCGACGTGCATCCCTTCCATCTATTCACGTAAAGCCTCAAAAGATATTGTGCAACCAACAACAATTATTTATAACATCAAACATATATATTATGAACAATAAAATAACCCTAAAATTCAAACTAATAACGATTCAAAGGTTTGTGCCCACTTCCATTCAAATTGCCATGTTATGGGTTTGGTATTTTCTGATAAAGTTGTCCAGATGTCTTCCACTGTTTTTCATGTTCATGATTTATCATGAAAGAATAATGCCATTCTTCAAATTCTGATCCAATTATTCCTCTTCAGTACTCGACGACCCTCTCAGTTTAGCTATTTTTCGGTACAGTCAGCTATATAAATTAAGGATAATTTATAACAAAACCATATATTGTAAAAACAAAGTGCAGCATAATAGGAGCACTAGCAAGGGAAAACTATAGCAACAGTGGCATAGAACAGTAATCAATAGAGATGATGTCAAATCTTTCTCTTGCTATTGCACTGTTTGCTTGTGTCGGCTTCACGATAGTAAATTTTATCAATGCTGTGTTGGAAAAACATCAATTCCATCGACAACATTAAATGTGTTAGGCGCATGTTAGGTGTCAAGTCTTCTCAAGAGTTCACTCGAGACTCCTAAAGAAGCCACCGACAACCAGAATCTAGAAACTTCTCAACCGTGTATAAAAATCCCTGCTTGGTAATCGAATGAGCAAGTTTTCTGAGTGTTTGTGTTCAAGTCAATCTGATGTGTCTTATGTTCTCTGATTTGGTATCAAAGCAAGGTGAGGTTAATTGCTAAGAGAGTAAGGTTCCTGTTTGTGAGCAATCATACCGAGAGTGAGAGATCGCTATGTAAGAGATTAGTGTGATGAGAGATGTTGAAAGAAAAAAATTCTCTAAAGAGACTGTTGTATGGAAGGGTGATCTAGACGAAGGACTGTGTGGGATTTTTTTGCTGCTGTAAAGTTGCAATACATCTTCTTGTGTGTAAGAACCCATTGCTTAAAATTGCAGTATGCCTAATTGTAAGAACTATCTGGTGCAGAGGACTGGTTGTTCTAGGGTTCCTAAACGATGTGGAATAGTGGTTTGTGCAGGACGGTATTCAAGCAAGCCAGGGCTAAGCTGGAAAAGCATTAGGAAGGTCCACGTTTTTTTATTTCCTTGAATCTTACAGTGTTTGAAGTTGTTTTAAATTAGAAAATGTTTAGTGTGTTACGCCACCCAAACATGTAAATTAATGAAAGTCTGGAGGCTGCCAAAATTTTAATGGATATAATTGTTTAGATTTAACATATGATATATTGTTTTGCTAGTTTTGTGATGAATTATTTATGGTGCTCTTGGTGAAGTATGATTTTGGTGCAAAACTAAATTAATCAAACAATTTTGTGCCATCTGAGATGTATTTTAAGAATGCATTGAAGTGTTGGAGTGACGTCTTTTGAGAATGTGCTAAAGTGTTGCACAGGGGACTTTTTAAGAAATTATGAAGGCAAAGAATTCGTTGTTGGAAGGAATGATCCATTGATTGAAGTAAGAGTATGGTTATTCTTTGTGTTTTTTTTATGAAATAAAGTAATATATATATATATATATATATATATATATATATATATATAAATAAAGGGGTAAGGAGTAAGTAAAAATTAATTTTTAAAAGGTGAGGCGTTATTAAAAAAATTATTGAAGTTGTGAAAAAATTGTATCTTGGTGGTTGGTATTTAAAGATTCATAAGGTTATTGAAAATGGAAAATATATTAGAAGAATCTTATTTATCAAATTCTAACAAGTTAGATGGTGAAAATTATGCAAATTGGAAGTTTAAGTTGCAAACTTTAGAGGAAGGCTATACTATATGGACGACTCTGTCTGGAGCTATAGTCAAACCAGTATCCTCTCAAGCCACAAATTCTGTAATTCAAGATTGGGAGCGACGGGAAAATAAAGCGAAGGTGATTTTATAGATGTCTGTTAAGGACAACATTATTCCACACATTAGAGAGTGGAAAACATCCAAGCACACATGGGACACTCTCAAAAATTTGTATGGGAGGAATACTACAAATCCAATATTATATTTAAAGAGTAAGCTTCTTTCAATTAAGATGGAAGAAAATGAAAGTGTGAGTAATTTTATTTCTAGAATTAAGGATTTAAAGGATAAATTTGGTGACATTGGTGAAACAATATCTACTACAGACTTGGTTACTGTGACATTAAATGGAATGCTTGATGAATATCAAATGTGTATCACTAGTCTTTCAGCTAGAGAGAAGGCTCCTACTTTTGATGAGTTGGCAGGTATACTTGTGTAGGAAGAAGAGCGGGGAAGAAGCCTTAAACAAAAATCTCTCAATTCAAATTTTGTATTAATGGCCAAAGGGAAGCAGTCCTTCAAACGCAAATATTGGGAGAATATTAAAGGCAAAAATTCACCAATAAAATCATTTCAAGGTACACCTTTACCAAGGACAAATGCCAAATCAAGTAGAGATGATGTGTGATATTATTGTGGAAAACCTGGTCATTTTGCTAAGAATTGCATGAAAAGAAGGTCAGATCAATTTTAAAAAAGAAGGCATTCAGGAAATTATGTTGATAGAGAGGAAGCAATTAGTCATGACTTTAGCAATCTTAAATTGTTTGTGTTCAATGTTGCTTTATCAACAGAAACTGATGATGATAATGCTTAGTTTATATATTCTAATGCATCAATCCATATGTCACGCAAAAGAGATTGGTTTGATACTTATCATGAGATTAATAATGGTGGACACATCTATTTAGGAGATAATAGATCACATGAAATTAAAGGATATGGTGATATAAGTGTTCTGTTGCCTAATTGACAAGAAAAACAAATTCAAAATGTGGTATATGTTCTAGAATTAAATAAGAACTTAATTTCAGTCTCTGCTATTACAGATCAACATTTAAAACTTGAATTTGTGAAATCGCATTGTTCGATAAAGGATGTGTAGGACAACTACAAGGTTGTTGCAAAAGGAATGAGAGTCAGAGGATTATATAAGTTGGATGTTATGAAGAATGGGCATCAAGATTTGGCATCAACAAGCATGTCAAATATAGAGCTTTGGCATCAAAGGTATGGACACTTAAATCATAATGACCTAATGTTATTACAAAAGAAATTAATGGTACAAGGTCTTCCAAATATTAAGGGTGAAAAAGTGAATGTGAAGGTTGTGCATTAGGAAAACAACATAGGGAATAATTTCATGTGCATGAGAATAGAAGAAAACATGAAATACTTGAACTAGTGCATACTAATGTATGTGGTCTAATGCAAACTAAGTCACTTGGTGGAGCATATTGCTCTCTTATATTTATTGATGATAGCACTAGATACACTTCGGTGTACTTTATAAGAAATAAAAGTGATGTGTTTGAATATTTTAAAGAATTCATGAGTATGGTTGAAAAGAAAACATGAAAGAGCATTAAAATTCTTCGATCAGGTAAAGGTGGTGAGTACACTTCAGGAGCTTTTATCAAATATTGCAAACAAAATGGAATTATGCAACAATTACAGTACCACATACACCTTAGCAAAATGGAGTAGTTGAGAGAAAGAATAGAACATTAGTTGAATCTGCTCGTAGTATGTTAAAAAATAAATGACTTTCTAATAGCTTTTGGGTTGAAGCCATTAATATAGTTGTATACCTTAAAAATAGAATCCCTACTAAGTGTCTTGAGTGTAAAACACCATTTGAAGCACTTTATGGTTTTAAACCTAATGTTAGTCATTTAAGGATATTTGGATGCAAGGCCTTTGCTCATATTCCTAAAGAGGATAGGAGAAAGTTAGATGCCAAAGCCATCAAATGTATTTTCATTGGATATTGCACTGATCAAAAAGCATATAAAATGTATGATCCAAGTACTCACGAGGTCTTTGCAAGTAGAGATGTTATATTTCATGAGCATGCAAATAAAGAAATAAAAGAAAATGAAAATAATGTATGTAAGCCTCCTTAGGACATCTTTAAGGAAGAAGAGGAAGTTGTGGAATCAACTCAAGAAAACATGGACATTCCAAAAGACATGTTAAGGAGTCAAAATCCACAAAGAAGTGATGAAGGCACTCCACACATAAGAAGAAGAGGAGAAGGTACTCCACAGTGTAATGAACCTCTAAGAAGGTCAACACAATAGATTCAATCCCCTATCAGGTATAAAGATTATGCTTGAATGTCTCAAGTAATGACTGTTTTTGAGCTCTTAAATTATGAAGCAGCTAAAATCATAAACAATGGATGGAACCTATGAAAGAAGAATATGACTCTATAATGAAAAATGAAACTTGGGAATTAAAAAAATTTCCTAAAAATAAAGGCCCTATAGGATCAATGTGGTTGTACAAGACAAAGTTTAATGCAGATGGTAGCATAGACAAGTATAAGGAAAGATTGGTTGCAAAAGGTTATTCACAAAAAGAAGGTATAGATTATGAATATACCTTTGCTCTAGTTGAAAAAATGAATACAATCAAAATAATGATAGCATTGGCAACTAAATATGATTGGAAGCTACATCAATTAGATGTGAAGTCAACTTTTCTAAATGGTGACTTAAAAGAGGAGATTTATCTTGTTCAACCACAAGGATTTGTAAAAAAGGGACAAGAACATCTTGTATGCAAGTTAAAAAAGGCCTTGTATGGACTAAAACAGGCACCTAGATCTTGGTATGAGAAAATCGACAAATTCTTCTTTCAGCAATGATTTAACAAAAGAAAAAACTATCCTAATTTGTATGTCAAGACAAATACAAATGGGGATATAGTATTACTCTCTTATATTTTGATGATCTAATAATAACAGGGAGTGTTAATAAAACGAACATATAAAAATGAAGTTATCACAGGAATTTGAGATGAAAAATCTTTGTCAGATGCACTATTGTCTATGTCTTGAAGTATGGAGAGATGATGGAAGGACCTTAATCACACAAAGAAAATATACAAATGAAGTACTAAAGATATTTCATATGAATGGATGTAAAGAAATGATTGCTCCATTGGAACAAAATATCAAATTGAGAAGTGAAGATGAAACAAAAGAGGTGAATGGAACATTGGATCAACATTAGTGGGAAGTCTGAATTATCTCACTACCACTAGACCAGACATTGCTTATGCTGTAAGCATACTTAGTTAATTCATGGCTAAACCTCATGAAAGCCATTGGATAGCTACAAAAAGGGTCCTTCGATATTTAAAAGGAACTATCAATTTTGGTATTGAATATACTAATTCTTGTAATGTTGAATTGACAAGTCATTCTGATTCTGACTGGGTGAGAAATCTAAATGATAGGAAATCCACCATTGGATATGTCTTCAATATAGGATCCAGAGCTATATTAAGGAGCAATAAGAAACAAGAAACAATTTCCTTGTCATCAATTGAAGCAGAGTATAAAGCATTATGTAGTGCCACCCGTGAAGCTATATGGCTCAGAATAATACTTGAAGATGTTGGTGAAGGTCAAAAAGAACCTATAGTAATCAAATAATCAAAGCACTTTCAAACTCGGGAACAATCTTGTATGTCATGCAAGGTCAAAGCATATAAACATACAATATCATTTTGGCTGAGAAAAGTTCAATCAAAAGAAATTGATGTCATATATTGTAATACAAACGAGAATGTAGCTGACATATTCACTAAGCCTCTTGTGAAGGCAAAGTTTGAGTATTGTAGAAGTAAGTTATGTGATGTAGAAAATCCATATTATGTTGTAAGCCTAGCTGAGACTTAGACCAGCAGGCTGTATGTCAATTAAGAGTATGACTCTGTCTTATGCATTGTGCTATAGTGTATTTTTTGTGTTTATCTTATGGTTGGAATTAATGGGGAGTGTTGGAAAAACATTAATTCCAACCAAAACATTAACTCTGTTAGGTGCATGTTAGGTGTCAAGTCTTATAGAGTGAACACTTGAGACTTCTGGAGCATGCATCCTGAAGAAGCCACCAACAACCAGAATCCAGAAACTTCTCAGCAGCGTATAAAACTCCCTGCTTGGTAATGGAATGAGCAAGTTTTGTGAATGTTTGTGTTCAGTTCAATCTACTATGTCTTATGTTCTCTGGTTTGTTGCACAGGAAAAGGCAGGAGAAATCGATTACGATGAAGCACTCTCAAAGGCCATTCACTTCTTAGAAGGGCGACACTCTGGAAAACTTCCCTTGAATCAATGAGTGAAATGGAGGGGAGACTCTGCTCTTTCTGATGGTCGCCTAGCTCGTGCAATGGCCGCAATCCAAAATAAATAGTGATATTTAATGGTTTTATATTTCTGAATGGTTTTCGATTGATTTCTTTATTAATCGTCAGATTCAAAAATATTATTAAAATCTGTAATCCACATAAAAAAGATACTCACTTCTATTACAGATTGCTATTTTCTCCAAGTTGAAATTTCGATGATTTTTCTTTCAGGTGGACCTGACGGGGGGTTACTACGATGCGAAAGACAACGTAAAAATTGAATGGCCCATGTCATTCATAGTGACATTGCTTTCTTAGGCAGCTTCTCATTATGAAGACGAGTAAGTCGGGCAAACCAGCTAAATTACACTCTCCAAGCAATTCGTTGGGGAACAAATTTCATAGTGAAGGCTCATTCATCTCATATGACGCTGTTGACTGAGGTGGGCAATGGGGACACCAATCATCCATGTTGGTAGCGACCAGAAGACATGGATACTCCTCAAACATTGAAACAGATCAACCCATGTTCTCCTGGCACCGAGTCTGTTGTCGATGCCTCCGTAGCTCCATCCTCTGCCGCCATTCCAGAGAACATTAAAAATACCCTACATGGACTGGGCATATTTATATGGGGTCAAGCTATAGTGGGCTAGCAAGGCCCTTTACCGACTTGGAAAGAAGCACACAACATTGGCCTAAATGGTCACAAGGCCCTACAATGGAACAAGATCATAGCAAATATAAAAAACATTGGTATATGTCGCAGAACCAGAGACTTAATCACATGGAAAGGAAAGATGAAGACTGATAATATTATTGTAGCTGATACTTATCTCTCTCTCCAGAGTACCAACCCTACAATCAGTTTTGCATTTCCCCTCAGCTTTTGGGAAAACAGGAATTTCAAACAAAATCATCATTTTTTCTTGGCTAGTTTTTCACAACAAGAACCTCATCTTGGAGAATCTACAGAAAATACACTGGCAAGGGTCGGGAATCTATTCTATCTGTAAATGTGATGCTAGAAACAAAAACCACATCTTCCTACAATGTCAACTCACTACCCAGGTATGGAAGAATTTGTCTAAATATTTTGGTTTCCATTTAATACTACACTCATCCATCACTGAATCACTAAAGTGGTGGAGGTCACAGAAGCCCCCCTGGAGGGCCATTCATTTAATCAATATATGGGACATCTGGAAATGGTGGAACAACTACTTGTTCCAGAACTCTAGAGAGGACTTCCAACAGCGCTTTCATAGAATTGTAACAAATTTCAGTGTTTCTTCTCCCCAACTCAATCGCCCAAGCAACAATCCTCGCATGCACATTGACTCACAGTTAACGTATTTAATGGGTTTTTTTGACAGTGCAAAACAAAAAGGGTTATATGCCAGTGGGGTTTGGATCTCCATATCTAAAAAACTATCCTACAATATTCTCTGGAATGGAGGACATGGCACCAACAATAAGGCGGAAGCGATGGCTCTTTGGGGCCTATTGTGGTTCAACAACTTTCTAAATATTCCTTTCCTACATGTATATGGGGACTCCAAGATCATAATTGACCATGTTTTAGGAAAGGCCTCCATCAACACCCCATCATTACAAGGATGGCTAAAGAGAATAGAGATCCTTTGGTAGCTTCAAAATGGTTTCACAATCCAACACATAGGCAAATCCCAAAATATGCAACTAGACAGCCTATCAAAAAAAGGTGTGCTTGGAGCACCTAGTAACTAGTTCCTAGAAATCACTTGGGAGCATAACACTTATGTCATGGAGGACTTCCTTTTTCCTAGAATATACGTTTTTTTGGGCACTATTGAAAGTCTGTTTTTGTTTATGTTTGTGTTTAATCCACTGCCTGGCCACTGGGCATAAATAGTGTCCTCTATGAGGATGGACCAATCCTCTCCTTGCAAAGCCCTAATTCTTCCTCCTCGTAGATGGTGTTTCGTCAACATGACCATACAGTGTCCTAATACTGACATACCATACTGTCAGTTGTAGCCCTGTCTCTATCTTATATCTTTTCAGCTTCTTATACATAGACTTATCAGAGTATATATGAACCACCTATTATTTATTTTTGTTGTTATGGGGCACATGCAACTTCAACCTGATTTATATAATACAGAGAGTGACAAAAAGGCTCATGTGTACGAACAATAGTTGACATTTGTATATCTTTACTCTAACATCAATACAAATTTTTTTTTTTGGTAAAAAACAAAAGAAAATAAGATTAATCCTTCTTACTCAGATTTATTACGCATTCAAAAGCTGTGAGTACAAATTTCGGCAACTTGGAAATGTCAACCTGAATTGTATATTTTAAAAATATTTTAAAATTTTATTATTTTATATTTCAAAAGTTGGATGCAAATTTCATTTCCTTTGAAATTTCTATTTGTATGGTATATTTTGAGAATATTTTAAAATCTGACTCAAACCTCTGAATTTAATTGTTTAATCTAATTTATTTGTGTTATTTTAATTGCTTGCTCTAATTTTTATCTTTTAAAATCTAAAATATTTTTAAAATATCATATTAAATTGAATTTTAAGATTTTGAAAATATTTTAAAAGCGGCCTCAAACCTCTAAACTTAATTGTTTAATCTAACTTATTTGTGTTACCTTAATGGCTTGATCTAATTCCTATCTTTTAAATTCCAAAATATTTTAAAAATATGATATTAAAGTAAGTTTTAAGATTTTGAATTAACTTTTTATATATATATATATATTCTGTTGCCTTGCTTCTGCAGCTCTTCGAACTTGCAGACAAATACCGTGGGTCTTATCAAGCATCTTGCCCTTACTACTGTTCCTATTCTGGTTTCCAAGCATGTACTCCTGCATACAATTATACATTAATCTTATCCCTGCTGTGAACAAAATTGGAGGCATAAAAAATACAAAAAGGTTCGAGTGTTAGATGAGTATCATATTCATAAATTTTGTAATGCTGAGCAGGACGAACTGCTGTGGGCTGCTGCTTGGCTTCATAAGGCAACACGCGATCGATCTTATTTGCAATTTGTGTTGGATAACCAAGGATCGAGTTCCGCAGTCAATGAATTTGGTTGGGATAACAAATTTGCAGCTGCCCAGATACTCTTAGCTGAGGTAGGAGGTGGAGTTGCTCAGAAATTCTGATTATATTTACAGAAAATCTGGTAAGGATTTTCGTAAATCCAAGTTATAGTCTTTAAACTGCAAACTTTTAGGTGTCTTAGACGTGTTTGATGGTGCTGAATCCATTTCCACCATCAAAAACAGGATTCAAACACTGTTTCTACAAGATTTTTTGAAATTTTTTAGCCCCAGATGCCGGCCACTTTTAAAAGTCCTGTCAATTCCTCCCCCTCCTTAGACTACTCCTAAAATAAGTAATAATAAACTGACACTTCAATTCAATTCAGATTTTTGTCTAGTGATACTAAATACTAATAACTCGTATTTTAATTCAATTTCAATTTTTTTTAAATGTTAGATTTTGAATTTTTGTAATCATAATTTAGTAAGTATGTTTTCCAGATTAATCATATTAGTTTCAAATCAACAATAATTTTCAATTACTTTTCTAAAGTTTAAATTTTAAATTTAATAATACAAACTTTCATATAAATCAATTAATTAATCCCATAAATTTCATACAGGTGAACTAAATGTATTTAATAAAAAAATTAAATTGGTAAATGTAATAAAATACTGAACTTTAAGAAATTCAATTAGATAAATAGCTCAGAACACTTACTGCTGGTCAAAGTAACCTCTTTCACCCATAATTTGTAAGTATATATCTTAGCTCATATAACAGACCGTTTTGATGCACAGGAATATGTATCTGGAGAAGGCCTTGCAGAAATTTAAAACAGATGCAGACTCATATGTGTGCGCCTTACTGCCCAAAAGTAGCACAGTGCAGATTCTAACGACTCCAGGTTTAACCAATAAAATCTTTTTAAAGCAAAGTTTAGAAAGTTTAGTTGAGTAACTTACGAAATTTAAATGGTAATATTATTAATTTTTCATATAAATGGTGTAAATTTACATATAACATTTACTAAGATATTTTTTACAAATTTCCAAACGAAAAATTTATTATGAATATTCCTCACATCATTCATAGCTTGAAACTATGTTTCATTCATAGCTTGAAACTATGTTACCAGAAACTGGGCGAGGGGCAACGTTTCTGGCAAAAGCCGCTCTAGAAACAAGAAAACACAAGAAACACCGTCTTATACGCCGTTCTCGTTCTCTTTCTAGTTGACCAGAAACTGATTTATTGCGAAACTGTTCGTGAAACTAGTCGTTTCCTACAGCATACAGTGCAAATCGTTTTTTATTCATTCTCAATTTCCTTTCCCAACTGGAATTAAATCCTACAGCTTACAGTGCAAATCGTTTCTCCTTCATTCTAGATTTCCTTTCCCAACTAGAGTTAAATCTCCTGTAAACTCCAGTTGCTTTTCCAAACACTGCAACTGCCCATGCGAAGTCTTTTTTCGTGTTGAAAAAAATTGTGCATGCAAAATAAAATAATGGTTGTGACAGCTCTCAAGATTAATCAAAGACTTAAGCTGCAGAGAAGATCAAATTATCATTCACCAGACGCCGGGAAAGAACAGATCAGAACCGCGCCGAGCAGCTTCACGCCCCTAGCAAGTTAGGTTCAGTGCCATCGTTTTCTTGTGAAGTTATATGTCAGGTACATTGTTCAATCAATTTGTGCAGTCATACTTTATCTTTCCGCGATTCGATCCCTGAGCTGTGACGTTTACATTTTGCTTCTGCTAGTTTTTTATGTGTACCTTGAAAGCCCGCATATCTTAATGTTTTCATACTTGAATCATAAAATGTATGTCTTTATTCATCAACTAGAAATTTCGAGCGGATTGTTTTAATATGCCCTTCACCTTTACATTTCAAGATATAATGTTATGAGAAGATATAATGTTATGAGAATCTTTCAGGTAAGTAGAAATTACCGGAAAGGAAATTTTGGAATTGTTGTTTTTCATATTTCTTTTGGTCGTGACCATTGTCCAGTGCTATGGCCATTACTAGCCTCTGTTTTTTCTTTGAAGATCAAGTTTAAATTTTATTTATCAAAATATATTATGGAACAAGAAAATCGAATTTTAAGCTTTAACTTATCAATTGGAATTGGAGAGTGGTAATATATCAAGACCCTAATAATTGTAATGTTTTAAGACACTAACATTTTGAAGGCCTAAGGGATTTAATGCAATATTTCCCTCTCTTGCATGACCTTTACATACTTGTTGTTCAATCTCTTGGTATACAAGGATTTGGAAAATATGAGAGCTTTTTGAAAACATGAAATGATTTAAGAACATAAAACATAGAAAATTGGTTAAATATTTCATTCTATTTATACCTTCCAACTTTATATATAATAAATTTTTAAAAGGCTAAGATATGTAAGATTGATTTAAAAAAGTTTATAGAAGTGATTATCTAAATTTTTGGATCTACAAAATTATATATTTTTTTAAAATAATTTATTATTTATAAATGTTTCTTTACAATCTTACGCATTGCATGTTTATGATTAATTCTTTGTTTTATATGGTTTACCTTTAACCTTCTATTTTCTCTCTCTTGTGGTGGTTTCTTATATGCTAACCCTCCCAACTTCGTTTCTCTCTTGTGGTGGTTTCTTATATGCTAACCCTCCCAACTTCGTTTCTTGTACCGTTCTCGTTCGCGTTTCTGGTAAAATAGGCTTGAAATAATAATAATAAGTCATGTAGAACTTAACTTACATGCTTTAAAACTTGAATACTTAAATGCTTTGCAAGTTAGAGGAATTAGTATATTTCCTTAAATCTTTCTTCTTTGGCCTTCCTTGCAAACTAATAACATGACCTTTGCAGGTGGGCTTTTGTTTGTAAGAGACAGTAGCAACTTACAGTACGTCTGTCGCTTCACAAGCACTGCTAGTATACTCGACATACTTGCGGACGCAGGGATTTCTTCACTACAGTGTGGCAGTCAGGGATGGAATTTGACGGGCATTTTGCCCGTCATAAGGCCTTTTGAACGTATTTGATGGTTGGAAAATTTTGAAGACCGTTTCTTAAGACGTGTTTGGAACCATTCAAAAACGTATTTTTGACGGTTAATATTTTTCTGAAAACGTGATTAATACCCATTCAAGAAAGCAGAAGCGAAAGTAGTAGACTAAGTTGCCAGGCGCTTGTTCTCCTCGATATGGCCACTTGTCCGGCCTCCAGCAAGCCATCCTGTCTCTAGGAACGTTGGTATGTTTTTGTCATATTACTGTTGTAAGTGATAATTTTACATCCATCCCATGCTTCAAATTAAGTTCACAACAATGTAATTTTGAAATCCTGGGAAACGCATCCAGGAAAACCTAAAGTAAATCCGGCCTTGCTTTTATTTTTGATTCTGCACATTATTTTAGCCAAATCCCTGAACGGACTTTTGGTGGATGTTTGGTTGCAGATTCTCTGCCATTTTTTAGGGTGTAAACTCAGAGTTGAACCAAATAAATGATTTGCTGCCGTCGGTTAATTTAGTGGATCACTTGCACATTTAAAGGGATTATATTGGTTTGTTTTGTGGAGACAGCCAGAAGTAACCACCCTCTGGATTCATTTTCAACTTTATGGGAAGTGAATTCCAAGAGGCAATGCACTACCAACGATAGTACAAGTGACGGGTTTGAAGAAATCTTTCCTCTGCTGTAATGAATCGGGGCTTACTAGTAATCATACTGATCCTAATATATTTAGATATACTTCTCTAAATTAAATAATTAATAAAAAACATACAACAATGAATTGGGATATTTTTTTAATATTATATTTGAGTATGACTTTTTCATTTAATAAATTTGTTTTGATGTAAATACTATTTTTTTTGTTAGAGTGTATATTTTAAGACAATGAGGATTTCCTTCTTTTCTTAAATATTTGTGAGCAAACTGCTCTCCAATATGGTAGAGATGTTGTAATCTCTTTTATAACATTTGACTTGGTCAAAATAAAATTAGAAAAATAAATAAATAAAATTAAAAATCAAAAATCAAAGTTAATAATTATAATTAATAATTAAACCAACTTAGATCCATCTTAAATGTGTATCTACCAAGTGGCCAGAAAGATCAAATCTTAAAAATCCCTTACTAAAATATTTGAAAGGAAGATCATTTAATTATAAAAACAATAATTACTTATTATTTGGATATATTTATTTTAATCGCAAACCTATTAAACATAGATAAGAATTAAAAATATAAAGAATCCAAAGCATAAACATGTTTAAGAAAAAACAAAATTGAACTCCAACATGATATATTTTTATGGAGTATAATTAAGGTCAAAGTATTGCATTTGTATGTCAAATTAATCTTAAAAGAATAAAGTTCTATAATATTGAAGGCCCCACTACACTACATATTGGAGAATGAGATGTTTATTACATTTTTTGTCTATTTGCATTTCATATACCTAGGTTTCCCACATCTTAACAACATTTTTAAAAATGCAGTAAAAGATGTGACACATTTAGATGGCATAGCATCTTTCCCTTTATGTTTCTCAAGATGCATTTAAATATGAGGAAAGTCTTTTGCACATATATCCAATTTCCATCTATATTTGGATTTAATGAATAGCTTCCATGCATCTTGACTCATTTATTTGCTTACATTATCATTGGAGCAATGAAATTTGGAAACTTGTATGTTGTGACATCACTTTGAAACAACTAATAATTTGTTGTAAAATAAATTTCTCTTATTAGATGGATATGAAAACTGGATGTTGGTGCTATGTTCTTGTCCCCTTTTAGGGTGTCATATACTTATGTTTTGTATCAAATCTTATATTAGATAATGTAAAAAATTATCTCCTAATTTGCATGAAACTTAGTCTTATTGGGAATTGAAACTTTCTGGTGATATAATATAAATTGTTGCTTTTAAATGACACTTGAAATATATGCAATGGATAACCATCAAGTACTCTACCTAGGATTGATTATATACTTTCAATAAGAAAAATAAACATGTTTCAAATGTTCAATATTTTTTTGTTGAAATCTCCACAATTGTAGTTGTCAAAGTATTATAATTTAAATATATTTAATTTTTAGTTGATATGTCTACAAGTTATATTAAAGGGTATAGTCTCTAAATAATACACCAAGGTGAAAATTATTTTGAATTTTCAAATAAGTTATTTTGTCTAAAAAATAAACGAACTAGTTAATTAGAGTGAGTTTTTTATGATTTTATTTAATGTTACTTTAATACACAATGGCTTTTGTTTATATATATTGATTTTACTACAATTTGATGATAAATAGAAGGAAGGATTTGATGAGAGCATGCTTTTATCACATTTAATATTATAAGTGTTTGTTCTCTAAAAATGTAATAGTGGAGGAAATCATAACATAATCCTATAACATGATGTTAAGAGATCTACATTGTCCATTTATTATAGTTTTTGTCTTTTAATTTTTAAAAGGTTCAAATACTATACATTAATTGTTGTTAACATTATTGTATATCTCATTATCCAAAACAATGCTAAATAATAACATAAACCATATTAATTAATTTACTTTTGAGTTATTGATAACATTCAATAGTTTTACTATGTTGGTCATCTTATATGTCCTATAAGATATCCTTAGTCATATCTCATATATACAAATGCTATGGCATGTCTGGGGCAAGGAAAATTGATTTCAAGTTCCAAAGACTTTATTGTGAAGGTTCCATGCAATTTCAAACCAAGATAAATTGATTTCAAGTTCCAAAGACTTTATTGTGAAGGTTCCATGCAATTTCAAACCAAGATTTGAGATTTAATAAATCATTTGTGTGTTATGGCCATTTTGTTTTTTCCTTATGATAAATATGTGAAAATTTAACATAATTATGTTATTGAAAAGTAATTTTATAATCAAACATTTATTGGTGAAGGGTTAATTTATTGTAAGAACATTGCAAAATTTTAAAAACGTGAAGAGTTAATTTATTGTAAGAACATTACTCTTGAAGGGCAAAATTTTAAACATAACGTTTCTTGAGGATGAGCATAATAACCTAAAACGTCAAAAAAATATTATATGATGGGTAAAAAGACATCCAAATTCCAACCCTGGTGGCAGTGTTCCAGTTTCACCTTCAGATATTAGAAGCTTTGTAGAAACACACGTAAATAGATTAGATTTCTGAACAATCCACATAAGGATGCCGCCGGAGCCTCATCACATCAAATATAATTATAAAACCAGCTTTTAATATCTGACTGGTTTGAATATATGGGCTTTGATCAGGTGGACTATATACTCGGCAACAACCCATTGAAGATTTCCTATATGGTGGGCTTTGAACCGAAATGTCCCCAGTGTCTTCATCATCGAGGTGCTTCCCTTCCATCCATTCATGTAAAGCCTGAGAAGATATTGTGCAACGAAGGAAAGAGTAACTGGTACAACGCCAATTTGCCGAAACCAAACATTCATGTGGGCGCTGTGGTGGGAGGACCTGATTCAAATGATCAGTTCACTGACGCGATATCTTCTTACAAACAGCTGGAGCCAACGACGTACATTAATGCTGGGATGGTTGGCGCCCTTGCCAGCATAGTCCGTTGAGCGCGTGGTGACAAAGCAAAATGAGATTGCGTAGCTTGCCTGCGTGTTTGGCCTTTGATTAGGGTTTCCGATCTTAGTACCCACAGTTCTACCAGTATTTCTTATAATACATAATAATCTACAAACTCTGGATTGCTGCAGAGTTTGAGTTGTGATGATACATCAGCCCATAAGTTTCAACTGTGCAACGAATGGTCTATCCAGATATCTATTTATTTTTAAAAGTATATTCCAGAAATATATATCACCAGTATTTTATTTATTTTCAGGTATTTACCAAGATTTATTTGTAAAAATAACCAAACCAATTTTCATAAATGGACTTACGTTCTCACTTACTAAGTAATTATTAAAATGTAAAATTCCATTGGTAAAAGAAATAATTATAATGCAAATCTTAACATTAACCATCTTTAAATCTAATATATAAACACTAAAATTAAAGAATTTTAGGAAATCTAACATTGTGTGTTGGAAATTGAGATCGCCTACGGAGATAAGAAATCCTGAGAGAAAATGGAGAATAGGGTTTTGTTAGTGGCTCTTTCCTCTGCAACTCACGCGCCGCACCAGAGTGCCTCGAGCGACTTTGCCCCTGCATTTCGTGCTTCGCTCAACCCTTGCTATGAGGCTCTGCAAAGGCAGACGCATCACTCAGACTCAGCGTTTCAGGGATCTCTTTTGCCCCTCTGCAGCGCTTTATGCAACACTAGCGGTTACGTTGTCAAATGATGGCTGGCTTTTCCTTCGGCTTGTTGGTGACCATGGCAGACATTCTAAAGACTGGCATGCTTGTGCCAGTTGCCCAGATTTTTCTCCCAGGACACATACCTTAGACGCGCTCCAAGCGTGCCCTTCTCTAAAAAAGCAATGAGGCAGGGATTTGTATGACGCAAAGGTCCATTCCGCCCCTCCACAAATCTGCTAGCCTATCTTTAGCAACGGATGGAGCGATAGCTGCCATCTGCAGAAGCCTTTTCTTCCCCCACCGCCTCTAGTTGGTGAGGAGACAGAAAACCCAAAAGATTCAAGCATTGTTTTGCTCCAGAAAGCGTTTGAAAACTTCTCTGCCCCCTTTCACGTTCAAATCTCACAGATCTCAAGCAATGGGTCTACCCTTCACATCTGGTGCAGGATCTCAAGGTAAAACTGGAGAGTGGAGTCGGGATCCCCTCTGCCCTACATAGACTTCTCTTTCAAGGTAAACAATTCGATGATCCTCTTTCCCTCTCTTCTTACAGCATAAAAAATAATAGCTCTTTGGTGTTTTCCCTTCGCTTGAGAGGCGGCGCTGCAGGTTAATCTTCTTCTCCTCCTCCCTTCTCCTACAAAGCTTCAGTACACTCTGAGATTCCCTTCTCCCCTGAGGCTCCCAAACCCAAGCCTTTCCTGGTTGACAAGTTAGAGGAGACTCCCTCTGTTGAGCTCTCCCACCCGCGCCTTACAAATAACCTTCAAAAATTTGCTGCCATCATCTACAGATTCAACGGCCTTTGGCCATGCTCTAAGGACCTCTATGACTCGATCCATGACAACTGGACTCATCATTGCAAGGTCAGCTTCTGCTCAAAAGGATATTTTATAGTTCTGTTTAACAATCATAAGCATTATGAGCAGGCCTTAGAAGAAGGTCCTTGGTTTATGGGTACAGCAGGACTCTTCTTAACTCCATGGTTCCCAAATTTTGACCCAGCATCTGCAGTCATCACCAAAGCGCCTGTCTGGATCAGACTTCCAAATTTACCAGCTCACCTATGGCATTTAGCAGTCTATAGGTGTATAGGCAACACCTTGGGCCGCTTTTTAATGGGAGATTCGATGCGGGAACATCAAGGTTTCTACACATATGCCAGAATATGTGTGGAGCTAGATCTTAGCAAGGGTCTGCCAGATCAAACCAATCTCAAGATCAACGATTTTGTTTGGACCCAGAACCTAGACTACGAGAACACTGCCTTCCGTTGCCGCCATTGTCACCTAACAGGCACCTGTAGAATTCTTGCCCATCGCTCCCTCCAAAAGCGAAAAAGGGCAACATTGCAAAGACCAAACCCAAACGCTGGGCCCCTTGTCCTCCACCGCAAGCAATGAGCTCTGATTCCCCAAGCTCGAAAGGTGAGGAGAGCGACGCAGCACTGGACCAGGCGCTCAATCGATGGATCCGCCCACTGATACTCCTGCGCCCACCTCTGTCTCAGCAATCTCCCAGAAACGCATCCATGAGACCTCCTCTTCTGAATCAGATAAGGAGATCCCCCTATTGGAAAATTCCAATCTTCAAGTTGTTATAGCTCATTCTCCCGAGGATGGCTGGATAAAAGTCAATAAAAAGAATGGGAAAAAGCATCGTGTTGAGAATTTTGCCCCTATGGGGTAAAAGTCAGTTTTCTCTCAAGTTAACTGATGTAGCTACTTGTATGGTTCATTCCTTTTCCGAGACCGAGGTTGATAGTTTCATCATTTCCGATCGGCTGGTTTTTTGTCTCTCTTGATTGTACTATATTTTACTCAATAGAAATAGCTTAATTATACTGAGAAAAAAAAAATTATATGTTGGAAAAATGGTAACAGATCTATGTTAGGATTATGTACTCTGTTACATAATTCTCTCTTACAGTAGAAAATAATTCCTTTATTCGCTTTTTTAAGAAAAAATTACTCTATTCATTTTTTTCACATAATTGGCCACCATTAACATTATTATTTCGCAAAAAAATCATGAAATTATTAAAAAAATGTTATCTACTTTATTGTTACTGTGAGACTATCAACCCAATCACCATATGCAATGCATATAGAAGAAATGTTATCTACTTTATTATTACTTTGAGACTATCAACTCAATCACCATATGGAATCCATATAGAGAATAGAGAAACTGAATAAGGAAGTTCAATAAATTTAAAATAACATGGAAATGTCAGTGTCTGTAATTTATGTTATTATTATATGAAAAGATGCATATTTCTATATTCAACAATTATTATGCTACTATATGATAATATATTAAAAATATGTGTATTTTTATATACAACCATGGTTTTGTCTAACCATTCTCAGAAAACTAGAATTTTTAGTTAGATTATACCCTCCATAATATTAGTTTTTGATATGGTATTAGTGTATGTTTAATTAGTTTTGATATGGTATTAATTTCTGTTTTATTAAAAAAAATCAAGAATGCTTTAAAATGCTATATTAATAAAAAAATTCTATTATTATTTAAAAATTTATTTAAGTATATTTTTGAATAATGGATAATTTAAATTTTTGTTTTTAGTTGTAATAGTTTATTAATTTAGTAAAATAATATAAAAATTGAAGTTTAATATATTTATTTTATTTATTTTTAATGGTTTAGTAAATAAATATTTATTTTGTTATTTTTTAGTAATAGTACGTCATTTAAGACATTATGTCATAAACATTTAAATTGTCAAAATTATTTGAAAATCTCATTAAACTATTCACATAGTTCAATTTATTTTTGTGTCTCTTTTTGTACTAACATTAGCCACTTTACATACTTAAACTCTCAAAATCCAATCACACATCGAATTTTGACTAATATATTTTTTCACGAAGTTATAGTTTTGTTTTTCTTCCTTCCCCTTTTATTTTTGGAATCTTTTATGTTTTTTTAATATATAATTTAGTTGTCAATTTATTTTCCATATAACTTTTTCATTATTACTATTTATTCAAATTTAACTTCTTTTTGTCTAAATTTATTTAATAAAAAAAATTATAAAATTTATATTTAAGAAAAAAATAATAAAATTATTTTTTATATTTTTAAAATTATGAATATAACTATTTAATTCAAAATGAGGTAAATTAAAAATAAAATTACTCAACATTTAATTAAAGAAAAATCTAGCAATTGAAAGGTTGGAATAAGTCTAAATTCAAGAACATCTTATAAGAGAAAAATAAGCTAGAGCAAAAAATGCTTGTGATTCAACAAGAAGCTATCTCAAATGGAAAATATAACGCCCTTATAGCAAAATAGGCTATCACTCTCACTCATCTAAACGAACTTCAGAAGCAAGAGGAACTCCTTTGGTAGCAGAAATCTAAAGTCCGTTGACTAAAGGAAGGTGAAAGAAACACTTCTTATATCATAAATTTATGTTACAACATCAACACCATAATATAAGTGCCTCTATTAAAATCCCTACCAATAAAAAGTTTCATAATTTGCAGGACATCACTTAACAACTCATCTGACATTTCCAAGTAATTCTAACAAAGCTTGATATTCAGAGAGTGGACGCAATATGCACAATCACATCTCAAATCCCAAGATTTCTCACTAAGAAGCAAAATAATTCCTTCCTTTGAGAAATAAAAACGAAGTTGAAGTTATCATTAAAGGGATGCATTGCAACAAATCTCTTGGGCCTAATGGTTTCACCACTGAATTCTTCCAATCCCATTGGCTCATAGTAGGTGAAGAGGTATGGTTAGCTATTGAAGAATCTCAAAAATCCTAATCTATCCTAAGATCCCTCAATACCACATCCTTAGCCTAGTTTTGAGGCAAGTCAATGCAGAAGAACCAAGTGGCTTCATACATATCACTCCTCACAACATTACTTATAAGATCATTACAAAAATTATTGCCTTGGCTACTAATGAAAAGCAAATTGTTCCATCTGCATAAATCCCCTCTAACCCTTTGAATATAATTTATTGACATTAGAATGTGACAGAGTGTAGAATAATACCATAGGGAAAGATGGCAACTCTGCACTAGCACGACCATGCCCATTCAATTTCAATGGTATTAAGTGGTTGGGGAAGAGTGCAGATTGTATGCCAAGAGTCTGCAAATTCAAGGTAGCGAAGCAGGGGAAAGGAAGGGGAAGGGAGAGGCAGTGGAGAGGATAGGGAGAGGGGCCATGAACGAAAAATAGAAATTGAATCTTACAAAAGAGTAGAGGATGAATTAAATCTAGGAGGTAGATTCCTCATTTGCAGGCTATCCATCTGTTCAAATTTCAAATTCTGAAGAATCCTTTGAAATCCTTACTTTCCTAATCAACAATCAACATAGTGACATCAATTTCCTCATAGGTATTAGATATTTGGTTCCAACCGAAATAATCTAGAAGGTCATATCATATGAGAATGACTAGCTATATTGTTGCAGATTGATATTTATGGTACGAATGTATAGATGGTGTTTTGTAGGGAAGAATTCTATGATGAGGGAGATCAAGGGCTCTGAATTTAAGTCTTACAATGTAACCTAAATCTTAATGTAAAAAGGATACAAACAAAATTACAATTGCTCTATCAGTGGATGACACTCAAGAACAACATGAATCAAGGCTCTTCTGGGAAACAAAACATCACGACTCAAGACCCTTTTGGGAAACAACACATTATATTGACGTTCACTTGTGGTAATTCAATTAGCCTGAATAGTACATAATCTCAATTTATAGATTAGTATTATTTTTATTTTATTTTATTACAAATTCCTTTTTCTAGTATGAATTACTATAAATGTAGATTTTGGTTGTGCTAAGCTATTGCTAAAGCATTCTACATTGAAGAATCATATTTTCAGCCTTACCACTCCCACCTCAAATTGTGTTATTTAGTTGGCCAGGTCATGACCCGGATCTATATTTGGCTCCTGATAATGCCTATGAATGAAAGAGAAAAAAACAAAATGCAAGGTTCATTACCTAGAAAATGAAGGTTAATTATCAATGGATGAGAGGCGGTCATAATCAAAATGAGTTGATATATTTGCTCTATATGAAGAGAGAACCAATGTTCAATATGAGACAAATGAATTCATACCTGCAAGGGCTAGAGAGAGGGCAACAACTTTCAATATAAGACAAATGAATGCATACCTGCAAGAGTTGTAGAGGGGGGCATTGATTCAGCCATTTCGGTGTATGCTTCCATGTTCAATTTGAGACAAATCCATTTGGGTGTATGTTTCCACGTTCAATCTGAGACAAATCCATTTGTGTGTATGCTGCCACATTCAATCTAAGACAAATGAATGCATACCTGCAAGAGCTATAGTGGGGGGCACTGATTGTAGAGGGGGGCGTTGATTCAACCATTTGGGTGTATGCTGCCTAGAATTTGTAGTGGTGGGATTGTCGGATTTTGTACATCATGCCCATGCAGAGATTAACATCAAAGGGTGGCTAGAGAAAGCTTATGAATTGGTATGGATGGCTCAGCACATTTGAGGGGCCTGCAACCTCCAAGTAGTTTATGGGAAAAGTTTTGGACCAGAGGAAAATGGAGAACATCAATGGAAATAAGAAGAAAGGTATAAGAGAGATTACAATGCAATCTATAATACTATAATGTAGTAAGCATGCAACTTGCCACACTATAATGTAATAAGCTGCAACTTGCCACTAAGCGGTGCGCTGCCAATTAACTAAGTGGGCAGAGATTCAAAAAAAACCTTTGGACAAAATATGCAGAGCCGTAAAACAAAGTTTGGATAAAAACTACTTTTGATAAAACAACAGAGACCAAAACACTCCGCAAGAAAACTTTAGATAAAAAGTTTAAGTAGAAAATAAGAATTTGATAAAATTTTAAGTGGGAAAAACATTTTGGATAAAAAATTTAAATCGACAATTAGACCTCAAATCTTATTGTCCAATCACATAATTTTTTTGTCAATTATTTAATGAAACATAATTATTTGACCGAATTAATACATTTTATTATATAATTTTGAAGAGTCAACGCTTGAATTAATAAGTGATCAATCATCCACCGATCACAATAATCCCTTCTTTTCCATATGAAGGGACTAATAATGAGAATTAACCATAGACACTAATATAAAGACACTAAAATCTAATATATAGGTAGTAAAATTAAAAAATTGTAATATCTATATCAGCTCTATGTCAGCATTGTTTGTTGAGAGAATGGTAATAATTATATCTTAAGATTGTGTACTATGTTACATAAATTTTTATTATGGTTGAAAATAATTTCTTTATTGGCTTTCTTCCAGTAATAAAAAAGAATTACTTTATTCACTTTCTTCACATAATTGGTGACCATTAACCTTTATTCACTTTCTTCACATAATTGGTGACCATTAACATTATTATTTTTCAAAAATTGCATGAAATTATTAAGAAATGTTATCTACTTTATTGTTTCTTTGATACTATCAACTCAATTACCATAAGCAATCCATATAGAGAAACGGTATATGAAAGTTTACTAAATTTAAATAATGGAAATGTCAATGTTTGTAATTTATTTTATTATTATACGAAAAAGTGTGTATGTGTATACTCAACCATTATTAAATTTATATGATAATATAAAATAGGATAATATATTGAAAAGGTGTGCATTTCTATATTAACAATGACTATGTCTAACCATTCTCTAAAACCTACAATATTTAGTTAGATTATACTCCATAGCTATTTTCTAGAAACTAGAACAATTAGTTAGATTATATTGTCCATAATAATAACCATTCTCTAAAACCTACAATATTTAGTTAGATTATACTCCATAGCCATTTTCTAGAAACTAGAACAATTAGTTAGATTATATTGTCCATAATAATCAAATTTATATTTGATAATATAGTGCAAATAGTTTTTGATATCGTATTAGTTTAAGTTTTATTAAATCTTTTAATAATATTTTAAAATGACATATTCATACATTTTTATTTTTTTATTATTTAAAATTGATTTATGTATATTTTTGAATGATGAGTTAATTGATTTTTTGTAATGGTAAAAGATTATCAATTGACATTCGTGCTCTTGAGACCCTTCTCAGATTTCTCCTGTGCTCCTCAATTCATTACCTGGAACCAAACATACTTAGCTAAATGACAATAGGAGGAATCTTGATGTTTTGCAATGCAACTATGTTTTATTAAATTGACATCTCTCTGTTTCCCTTCTATTTTTTTTTTTTCTTTTGTAAAGACATAAGACATCTGAAGACGATCTTGAAATGACCTTTGTTCCTGTATTCCAATCAAGATAGGCATGTCATGTTGGATATCTGTACTTTCTTAATTCATCTTAATGAAAGTGCTTTTCTTTTGGGAAAAACTAAGAGAAGGCAAGGCAGGGTATCAGGGTATATATATTTATATGTATTATTTATTTGTTATTTTTAAATATGTTTATTTATTATAATTTGAAATGTATTTTTGTATTTTTTTTTAGTAATAATTTTTTAATATATATTTACTCCCCCTAATTTTATTATTGAAAACAAAATTACATTTTGTAAATGTTGATACACATTCAAGAGATAGTCAAATAACCTACAAAAAAATCAAGCATAAAGTTCTAATTATAGTCCTCTAATAAAGGAACCCCTAAGGTCCACACAAAAAACTAAAATCCCGGGCCCAAAACCCCTAGAAATATACAGATAGGGCGCAAAGGCCCACATACAAAAAACCTCATAGGGGACCATATTATATCAAGGGACAAACCTTGAAGGGCCAAACCTAGAAGAGAAGTGGGACCACAACCACAACTAGACACTAAAAGACCCCAAACTATGTCAAAAACACTCATGAATGGAGGAATGACACAAGCTAGGCACCGACAGACCCTGAACCATTGAGTGAGCCATGAAAAATCAGTAAGAGTGACAACCACGACTGAAGAAAGTGAAGACGCAACAACAAATGACAACCCATCAACAAGAACAAAGAGTCACACCAAAATAATATTAGATAGAGGCGAAAGAGGGATAAACATCCCAAAAACGAGGGTCGCGAAGGCTAGGAATCCAGCCTTCAAGCCCTCAGCCCCCTCAATGCCGAAACCCACATTACATATATATATATATTGAAATTTATTTTTAAAATATTTATTTTTTATTTTTTATTTTTTATTTCTTTTAAGTTTTATTTTAAGGTTTAATATATTTAAATATTTTATTTTTTATTTTATTTTATTTTGAGTTTTATAAGGTTTAATTAATTAATATATCATAAAAATAAACATATTTTTTCCAATATTTTAATAAATAGATAATTTTTTTTTTTTTTTAATATTGGTATGTGGTTTAAGAAATCATAACTCATAAACATTTAAATTGTCAGAATTATTTTGAAATCCATTAAATTATTCACATATTTCCAATTATTTGTGTGTCTCCTCTTTACTAATATCAACCACTTTAACAAATTAAACTCGCAAAATCCAATCACAATATTAAATTTTGACAAATATATTTTTTTCAATAAGTTATATGTTTGTTTTTTTTTTCTTCCCCTTTTACTTTGGAATCTTTTATGTTTTTATACTATAGAATTTAATTTTCAATTTATTTTCTGTAAAACCTTTTATATTATTATTATTTATTTTAATTTAATTTTTTTTTCTATATTTATTCAATAAAATTAAATTATAAAATATATATTTAAAAGATAATAATAAAAATAATTTTTATATTTTTAAAATTATGAATACAATATTTAATACTCAACATTTAATTAAAGAAAAATCACTTCACTAGTAATTAAAAGGTTGGAATATGTCGAAATTCAGCAACATTCTAGAAGAGAAAAGCAAGCTAAGCAAAAACAGGGTTGTTATTCAATAAGAATTTATCTCCAAGAGTGGATCTAACACCCTTATAGCAGACTATGCTATCACTCTCACTCATCTCGAAGCAAGAGGAACTCCTTTGGCATTAAAAATCTAAATTTTGTTGGCTAAAAGAAGGTAAAAGAAACACGTTTTCCTTTCATACATCTATGTTACAACATCGACACCATAATAAAATTGCCTCTATCAAAAACCCTGCGAGTAAAAAACTTCATATTTTTCAGGACATCACTCAAGAACTCAAATAACATTTCCAAGGAATTCTAGCAATGCTTGGTATTCACAGAGTGGATGCAATATGCACAATCGTGGCTCAATTCCCATGGTTTCTCACTAACAAGAGAAATGTCTCCTTTCTCTTAAAAATGAAAATGAAGTTGAGGCTATCATTAAAAGGATGCCTTGCAACAAAGCTCTTGGGCCAAATGGCTTCACCACTAAATTCTTCCAATCCCATTGGCTCATAGTAGGTGAAGAGGTATGGATAGTTGTTGAAGAATATTTAAAATCCTAATCTATCCTAATAGCCCTCAATACTACATTCCTTAGCCTAGTTTCGAAGCAAGTCAATGTGGAAGAACTAACTGGCTTCATACATATTGCTCTTCACAACATCATTTCTAAGATCATTACAAAAATTCTTGCTAAAAGGCATGGGGGCTTCATTGGGGGAGAAATACCATACCACGTGAGTTCATATTGAGGGATATTTATTGAGGAAAAATGACATAATATATTGAGCATATCATAGGGGGTAAAGGGTTTTTATAGGTTGTGTATAAAAACATGGAGCTATACAAAATAGATAGATACAATATCTAGTTAAAGTAGGGATTTTTTAAATTGGGAAGGTGTATTGGGTTCATATTGGTAGGAGGTTATATAAAGTGATTTTTAGAGGTATTTTCCAATATGTAGTCAAATTAAGGGTATTGTTTAGTATGCCACAAATGCATGTGCTATCTTATAGGTTCATTGAGTGAAGCCCCCATGGTAAAAATATGAAGCCCCTCCGCCCCAATCTTATATTCCCTAAACATACAGGTTTTGTGGAGGGGAGACAAATCATTGATATGATCATGGTAGCTCATGAAGTCATCCATTCATTAAAGTTGTATTGGAAACTAGTGATGTTCCTTAAGCTTGATATTTCCAAGGCATTTTATAAGCTCATTTTGGACATTTTTCTTCGGGTTCTCTAGGCTTATGGCTTTTCCACTTAGTGGACTATGTGGTTTAGAAATATCATATTAGTTAGGGGATTCGCTCCCCCCAAATACTATTCATTATAGTGATGGAAGGTCTATGATGATGCATCAAAGTTACAATACATGAGAAATATCTCATAGGCATATCACGTTTTGGCAATGATCTTCCACTCACCCACTAGCAGTTAATGGATGATATCATTAGCATGTGAACAACCACTGTCTCAAAATCCAATGCTTTTCATCGTGTGTTGTAGACTTTCTCTCTTGCCTCAAGTATGGGAGTAAAGAATTGTATGTCTTTAATCTTCTTCTTTAATATTCTTATGCCTATGCAATAACATATTGCCAAGAAAATTATTATAACCTATTTTGCCACTCATTTTCATGAGATGCTCTTGATTGTCCTAAGCGGATCCCTTTTCCCTTCTAGAACTATCCTCATCTTAAATAAGTGAATTTCAAAATATATATGTGCTTTTCCTGTAGTAAAATTTCCTATGTACTCAACTCTTGTCAAAGATTCCCATGTAAAACTTTTCAAAAGTAAAAAAATATATAAACTACCTATTCTTTGAGTGGGGTTTACAGGTTAGACTAGAAATCTAAATATAGGAACTTATGGCATAACTAAACTAACTAGTTTTTGGTGGTAAAATACACCCAATAGGTTGGCCTAAAAATCATCCTATTGATTTGCATTCTTTCTCCAACAAATTATCCCTAGATCAATCCTATGTTATCCAATTCTCTTTGCATTTCCCTGTATCTAGGAAACACTTGTTTCCATGCATAGATGTTGGGACCCATTTATCTTACATCATACTGCTTCTATGGGAGACGACGTATTTGTTGGCCCGATTATAAGTATCCGTAGGAAGTTTCCATCAATGCCAGTAGCCAAGATTAGTTTGTAGATTATCCACCTCTTCCTACTATCATTTTAATAAAGAAACACATATTTTATTCCAGTTTTCACTATTCATCTTTATGAATGTGGATTTGAAATGTATACTCTTATAATCTAAAATATTTATATGCATATGTACTTTGAATGATGTGATATGTTGGTGTTTTGTTGTCCACCTTGCAGGTCTGCAACTTTAGGAGGAAGAGTTAAGGTTTGGACACTACAAGACGTCAACTAACGTAGGACCTATATGTATGCCATTTTTTCCTACCTTTGTCAATTCAGGTGTTGAGCATGTATGTTTGAATTTTCTTGATTGAATTTTGTGTCTGATTTGTTAGGGCTTTCAACCCTAGCCCTAGGGAATATTTCCCTCAAACAAAATTGGTTACTCCAATGGGGAAATAATTTCTAGTAGTTTCCCTTATATGGATAGAAAAAAAAATTAAACATTCTAAAAAAAGAGGATATGGGAAGAGTTTCTCTCATTTATTTGGTAGCAGAGTAAGTTTTGTACCCTTGAAAAATTCTCCCAGTTATGAGTCTTTTGCTCATCAAGTTGGGATTTAGTATGGCCACTAGGAACCAAACCTTGTTCTAGAGTTAGTACTCCTCTCGTTGGTTTATCTTCCAAACATATGGACATTTTGTTTATGCCTCTTGTATCTTAAACTTATACAAAGTTTATTATGGTCCATGTTACCTAAGTCACCAAATGTTTCATGCTTTTTCTCAAGGGAAGTAAAATTTTTGGTCAGCCATTATTTTGTATCTATTGACTAATTGTGTTAACCATACCTAGTTCATCAAGTTATTCTCAGTATCATATCAACATCTCATTCATATACTCATGTTAGTATAGAAGGTCCCCATTAACTTCTTCTTAACAGGTCTTTTCTTATCAACTCTAGAAAATTTCTCAGAGACTATATCTAGAGTCGCCCCCTAGCCCTATTTCCATTACTGATAAGTTACCTTATACTCAACACTTATTTTCAGCATTTTCCTTTAAATGGGTAATCTCCCTTGTGTTTGATGCCAACTTATATTGTCATTTAATTGGATTTTTGAAATACTTTGGTTTCCATTTAACCCTATTGGTGGATTCCTCACATTTTGTTGTCAACTTTCAGTATTGGCTAGTTTAGAGGGTCTCTTCTATGCTCTATTTCCATCGGGTGCATGCGGGAGATGTACTTCATGGTGGGACCATGTTGAGAAGGTTGAGTGCCTCATACGGGAGTTGTGATGTTGAAGTCTAGAGTGGATATGGGACTTTGATTCATGGCGTTGTACCTGTTAGGAGCTATACAGGGATTTTGGTTCATCCATTTGATATGCATAGGTTACATGAGTACTAGACTACTATATTCCTTGGGGCAGATGAGCTTCCCGCCTTAGGACTCTAGTATAGACTAATAGGGATTTAAGCTTGGTTCCAAATGTTGGGAAAGAAAATCTTGAGAGTATCCACGCTTTCTCGGGTGTTGTGATGTAACTTTTGATGCTTGTTACAGTAACTTAGGTGGCCCTTATACTTTTTATAGTAGAAGGTGTTGGATATGAGAGAAGAAATAAATAAATAACTTATAACTATATGACTAAACTTAACTTTGAGATGAATTTTCCTAAAGAGGGTGAGTATGTATTGACCGTATTATTAAATCAATAAATAATCATGATGATGATAATAAACAGAAGTGAGAATATTAATAAATAAATCAATAAAACAATAAATAACAAAGTGAAGTATTGGATAAATATATAAAAGAAACTATAAAAATAAAGTAAAAATAAAGTAAACTTAATAAAAAATAAATGAATAAAATAAGAAAGTGTCAATTATGGAGAAAGCTAATTTAAGTAAAGTAAAAATAAAAAAAATAGAAATTTGCATGATGACACATGGATTTCATACTTGAAGATTGTATTTCCATTTTTTAGAATGAATTATTCTATTTAATCAATGAGACAAAGGATGTGATGCATTATTTTCCTGAGGAGAATTATAGGATAGAAGGATTCACTTGTTAAGGTAGTTGATTGAAGGATCATGGGTAACTAGTTGTAGAAATACAGTGCATATGAGCCTATGATTAGGTGGGGAGTCATCCTAGAAGTGTTGGTTGAAGTTAGCTGGATCTAAATAGCACAATGGTTCTAAAATTACAAATAAGTTAATTCTTTGCTATATAGGTAAGTTTTTATCACTCATGGATTTCATAGATTATATACTATGTTGTAAGATCACAAATATTAAAAATTATAACATATCTAGTACATTTTAACATTTTAATTAACGTAAACTTTTAGCAAGAACAAGAACACAAAGGAATCCAAAAAGACGTCCACCTTATTTAATTAATAACTACAAATAATACATGTGAAAATGATTAACATAGGAACCCTTTTTAATGACATGTAATGATGCTCATCAACAGACTCGTCCAACTGAACTCTGAAGCCCACTTGTGGACCTTGGATGGATCCACTAAACAAATTACACCCATGGGGTTTTCATGCCTGGGATCAAAGTAGAACTAGCCTCGCCAAGTTCTCAACAAAGACAAAATAGATTGGTAACTCAAGATGATCCAAATGCCTTGCTCCTATTGTTTTTTTCCACGATCTTGGGTCTAGGATAGAATATTAGAATCTTTTACATTACCAAACCAAGAATCACAATGATACTACTATGCACAGCAGAATATAAACAACAATAAATATTCTAGTGCACAAAATATGGACAATATTTTACAATTTTCAACCCAAATTCGTTATATTAGTCAATATATAATACAAGAGTATAGGCTTTTCATACCAGGGATAATGGCCCTCATACATCCACTGATACAAAATACAAAACTATTGCTTGGTGTTGGTTCAATCGATAACCAAGATATTCTGACCATCTGGCTGATGTAGTCGACTCTCTCAGCTCCTGTTAGTCATACCCTGTACCTTCCGAGTCCTTCGACTCCCAAACTACAGTATTGCCTTTATCAACAATCCAATTCCATCTGGCACTAAACCTCGTATATCCAATCTACTCACTAGTTGTGCCTTTTTCCATCAAGGGTACAACATATCGATACTCCTATCGGGTTTTTCACAACTTCGTTTGTGAAAAACTGTCAATCTTCCCACTACTTCTCCTCACCAACTCGGTTACTTCATCCCACTATGGCCTTCCTGTGCTAGTCTAATGAAGACCAACATAGGGCATTGAGGGTTGCCACCTATCACTGTAAGATGTTCATCTCTCACAATGCACATGGGCTAGGAGGACTTCCCATCATCTTCTGTAGAAGTCCTTCTCCACACACAAGTATAGGGTTCCATAAACTACTCCTAGTTGATCAGACCCTTGAGCTCAATAACTTCCACTCTAGCAACTACCTTTTTCCATCAAAGTGTTGTGCACTGGGCTCCAACATGTCTACTGTCGCATTTTCCTCTAGCAGACCATAAATGCGCAATCCACATACACACTTGGTCCACTCTCATGCTATCCTCCAACTGAACATGAGTGACCAATCCTCATTGTAGTATTGGCCTATGGTTAGGGAATCCTAACACCTAATAATCCCTTCTCTTGGATGCCAAAAAAATTCTCCATATGTCTAATACATCGATGAATAATCATTGTAGATACTTCTACTGGTTAGAGCATCTAACCACTAGGTCTGCCCCTCCACATTGGCTACTATAGGCTTCAAACAAATCCCATCCAAAATGATCAAAACATGGCTCCAACATAATCAAAACTTCACTCCAAGTTTGTTATCATGCTACTGTCATTTACTGTTACTAGTTAGGGCACTTGCATGTTACAACAACCATTATAACACCATCCAAACAACCCTAAAAAAATTGTTTCTTCCATTAATTTATTGTGGCCTTTCCTAGGAGGACACCTCACCTATTTTTTATTGTTTTGGGCATAGACCAGCCCTCAACCAACCCTACGCACCTGTGCTATAGGATGACAATGGTTGTGGCCTACCCACAATAACCTTCTCTAGGTTGTGACTGCCTCTTCAAAGGGTTCTCCACCCACATATGCCTTCAATACAGGTCTGCATCTCTCCTCCTCATACTTGACCCTCCTATAAGCATAAAACAGTCCCTCAACAATCATAAGAAGTTTGTTACGTAGCCTCTTCTCCTCTCTAAGATGCTCTCCCACCTGCAGCCCAAAAAAATATAGGTTTGGCGAGTTTGTCCACTACTCCAATGAGCTATTATGTTGCACAAATGGATGTCTAAAATGACTATCTATCACCTTCTTTTTATACACACAAGAAGGGCTCCTTCCAATGTCCTTCATGGGATTGTCTAGCAGTCAAGAGGTTTACTAAACTTAAGTTGACCTTAACTCATCTGGTGCAAACCCACTCCACAACTCCAAAAATTCATATATACATTTCTACAACTCAAAATCAAATGTTCTTCATTGTGTCAGATTCATCTCGATGAGATATATCATCCTCATCCATCACATGTCAAAATTTTCCCATGGTTTTGTGTCAAATCATGATGGGTGCAAAACCCCAACCTTGGATTCCAAGCCCACAAGTGACTCTTGTGGTTTTTTTCCCTCCAAACCTTGAACCCTAGGGCTTGGAATACCTCCCAATCTACAAAAATTAGCACTCACTCTTAGGGGCTGGTTTTTGTTCATCGACAACCTATCTACCCTCAACAAGATACTCTGTCCATCTAGCTGATGTAGTTGACTCTCTTAGCTCCTCTCGGTCATACCCTGTACCTTCCCGATCTTTTGGCTCCTGATCTGCAGCACTGCCTATATCAATGATCCAAGTCTATCTAGCCACTGAACCTCAGGTATCTAGTTTGCTCATTGTTTTTTCCTTAGTTGATCAAGCGCATAACACATTGAGACTCCTATCAAGTTTTTCACAACTCCATTTCTGAACAACTCCCAATATACCCACTATTTCTCCTCATCTACTCAGGGACTTCCACCCACTATGGTCTTCCTATATTGCTCCAATGAAGACCAACATAAGGCATGGAGTGCTACCACCTGTGACTATAAGATGTCCATCTCCCACAATGAACATGAGTTAGGAGGATTTCCCATCTTCTGTTGTGGAAGTCCTTCTCCACACACAAGTCTAGGGCTCCACAAAATTCTCTTGGTTGATCAAACCCTTGAGCTCAACGACTGCCACTCTAGCAACTATTTTTTTCCATCAAAGTGTTTCACGTCAGGCTCCAATGTGAGCACTGTCACATTGTCCTCTAGAAGACCATAAATGCCTAATACACATCCACACTTGGTCCATTCTCATGTTGCCCTCCAATAGACCATGAGTGACCAATCCTCATTGTAACCTCTGCCTCTGGCTAAGCCATCCTCACACCTAGGAAGCCCTCCTCTTTGCTTCCAACGGACTTCTTCATATGTATAATACATCAATGAATAATCATTGTAGATATTACCACTAGTTAATTCATCTAACCACCAAGTCTTCCCATCAACTTTTGCTACTGCAGGCTGCAAAAAAATCGAATCCAAAACATGGATCCAACATAGGAAAAACTTCACTCCAATTCTATTATCACACTATTGTCATTTATTGTTCCTGTTTAGGGCACTCGCATGCTTCAACAACCCTTGTAACAGCATCCAGACAACCCTAAAACAACTCTGACTTCCCTTCATTTGCCTCAGGCTTCCATAGGACGACACATCACCTATTTTATTGTTTTTATGGGTATAAAGCAGCCCTCAACCTACCCTGTACACCTCCACTACAGGTTGATAAGGGTTGAGTCCTACCCGTAGTAGCCTTCTCTAGGTTGCAACTACCTCTTCCAAGGGTTCTCCACCCACCAACCCCTTCAATACAGACCCGCGTCTCTCCTACTCATAATTGTCTCTCCTACAAGCAGAAAATAATCCCTCAAAAGTCACAAGAGGCCTCTATCCAACCTCTTCTCCTTGATGAGATTCTCTCCCACCTATGACCCAAACAGAGGTAGGTATGATGAGTTTGTCCAATCCCCCAACAGGATCTTATGTTTCATAAATGGATGTCTAAAATTACTCTCCATCACCTTATTTTTATACACATAAGAAGGGGTCCTTCCAACATCCTCCATGGGATTGTCCAGCTATCAAGAGGCTTACTAAACTGAAGCCAACCTTAACTCATTTGGTGCAAACCCACTCCATAACTTCAAAAATTCATATCTCCATTTCTACAGCACAAAATCAAATGATATTCATTGCATCGTATTTGTTTTGACAAGAGCTATCATCCTCATCCATCACATGTCGAAAAGTGCCCATGGTTTTGGGCCAAATCAGCTTGGGTACAAAACCCCAACCTTAGGTCCCAAGCCCACAAGTGACTCTTTTGGCACTTTTCCCTCCAAGCCAAGAACCATGGGGCTTGGACTACCACCCAAGCTACGAAAATCAACAACTATCCCCTTTAATAAGCTTGATAGACTCTCTAGAAAGCTCATTTTATTATTTTCCCTTGAAAAATGAAGGCAAATACCATGGGAAGATCACATTGGAAAATACCATGATAAATACTATGCATAGATTCCATCCATTTTGATCATATCAAGAAAAGTGAATATTCCAAATCCTCAAGCCCAAAGATTTCTTTCCCTCAATCAATCCACTTGTATCCACAACAAAATAATATGTATACTAATACTAGAATCCTATAAAAACCAGTGTGTTATTCCATGCCTCCATGTTAAATAATCTTGAATGGATCCTTCAATACCTCAATCTCAAACAATCCTCTAACCAATCCTTCTCTCAATAGATTCACCTGGATCCCAATTCGACCTAAATCCTAGGACCTGTGGGTTATGATACCATTTTATACCTCCATCATTGCCCGTTCCTAAGGGCCAAAGCTAAAATATGCTCTTGGCTAAGGGTATCCTACTAGGAATCACCCTCATAATCTCTCTCCAATCCATCTCGTGGGATAGATCTAATTCATGAATACATGGAATAAGTCTACTATGTTGATGTTGTGTGGTGCTCAACTCATGTTTCTCTGCTTGGTCACCCAACATGATCCATTTGGAGAAATATTTAATTCTCTCCCTAATGTATAAAGGTGATTTATTAGTTTCACAAGACAAATCTATGTACTCCACTGGAGGGTTTCTCTAGAACTCCCAAATTCCTCTTATTGTTTTGTGAAGGACTTGAAACATTACTCTACACTAGAGGACTTGGATGCTAACTAGGAACATACCCCCATGAGCTCCAAAATTTTTCTATTCTCATGTAAGATAGTGTCTCAGGTTGTCCAGAATCTATGCTTCAACATCATACGATGTGTCTTGAAATGCGTAATCTTTTCGTAAAATTCCTCTACTGGTGATTTTGGTACCCTGCTAAATGTCTTTGTATTTGTCTACATTAGATGCCCAATTATAATAGCTCCAACTTGAGCCTTTGACTAACTCTTTGAGAATTGTTCATCCTTCACACTAAGTATGTCATTATCCCCCTCATGATCATGCTTATCATGCTGGTTCACTATTGTTGGCTCCTTAATCAACTATTCCTGGCCTCCTCTAATTGTGAAGACAATCTATTGTTCATCCTCTTCGGTTGTCAAATATAGATGAATTTGTGGACTACTATATATACTTGACTCTTCATATTGTTTATGGGTATCCTCTTAGAGACATATGGACTCAAGACTATAGGAGTCTATCTTATCAACACCATTAGGTAGAATTTCCTCATGTACTTCTGATTGTTTGTCATCTTGCAAGTCTCTCTGAATAATGTCGTAATATTTCTCACCATCTCGAAAATCAGTAGACTCAATTATAGAAGACTCTTTATGATCTGAAGAAATCTCATCTTGTTATGTCCCTATTGCATCCTTCCTATCACTTGGACATGAATGGTTAAGTGCCCAAGGTCCCTTGCAGTTAAATCATAGTCCTCTCCTTCTTAGTTCATTCTTTTTGCAAGTTTTACTACCTTTGTTTTTGCTTCCTCCATCAATCATGTTAATATCCTTCTTAGTATATAGAGTTATAAGCAATTTTATGTTTTGCATGACCAATTCCTTGACTAGATGATAGGCGGTTGGTGATACCATTACTTCCTTTCTCTAGATGGTCAACAGTTTCGATCTTAGTATCTTGCCTATGTCGGCGTCTCCTTCTAAAAACAAGAACATGATATTTTGTATGCTTGTTTTGACATTGTCTAGATGAGTTGATATAATGCTAGTGTAAAACTTCTAAAACACCTGAAATATTAAGTCCTCACATTCTGGATTTAGCATGAATGTGCCAAAGTTTCACTCTACCATGAGTTCTAATGTTTTGCATCGCTTTTGAAAAGTAGGAAGCATGACGGTATTCAACCTTTTAAGGGCTTCTACTATCAGTTGCAATGCCTCCCTCATGATATCATTATTGTAAGGCGGTAGAGGAGATGTTAAAGTTATGATCCTGCTAAGACAAGAGGCAAATATGAGCCTAAATTATTCACAAGGATGCTACCAAAGTTTGGGTTGTATCAATGCAAGCATGGATGGCTTGAGAGTCCAACTGTGTTTTTTCCATTCTAGTTGTCCCACCCTTGACACACATTTGTCTAATTCCACCAACTTATGAAGGTTTATGATTGAATTTTTTTTGTCACAATTCAAATCCAAGTGTCAAGAGCATAGCCCCTCTTTCTCAGCCTTCCTTCACTTCCAATGGGTGCTTTTGCTATAGAATGACATGGAATCTTTTCTAGAATGGTCTGTTGCTTTAACCATTATTTTGTTCTAAGGAGGTATTGGTGGGTAAAGGACCATATATTTTCACTAGTTCGTCAAAAAGTCTCTTGGTGTTTTCTAGGACCTCTTCAAAACGACCCATCTTCAAAGCAGGAAAATATGTAGGAATACACTAATTCTTTATAGGGGGATTATATCAACAAGTTTTTCCCAAAAATACTATAGCCACATACTTGGAAGATAATAACTAGAGCTAATAATAAAAATGATTTTCCCACGCTTTCTTTATTTTTCCCAACCCAACAATCTTGGAAAATAAACACATGTTTCAATATCACCATCCTAATCAAACCCTTTTTCACCAAAATAAATTAAATCTTATATCTCCCATAACCCTTATATCTCCACCATGACCAGAAAAATATTTGGTCCAATTATTCCAAAGCATTGAATTGTAGAGTATAGAGTGACAGACTGCACACGAGATTGTGTAGACCCTTTTCAAATGCATGACCCACATGCTCCACAGTTTTGGCAATGATATGTGACCCACATATGGCTCTAGAGTTTTGGAAATGATATGTGTCCATTGGCACCGATATGTATGGCCTCTTGGTATATAACTTCCCCCTCGACAATTATGTACCTATTGGACATACAACTTTATCAGCCCTCTCCAATCTCGCTCAACAACTGCCACCACTCTGAGATTCCAAAGAGTACAAAAAAATACCAGTAGATTAAGTTATCACTGCATTATGTAATTTAAGAGGGTGAAATAATTCCAAGGTCATCTAAGCAATCAACACTCCTTTCTATAAATGGCAGAGGATTTATTGAAGATAATGGAGAATATCCTAGAATAGGTAGAGTTGGTTCATGTAACGTCAAGATAGGAATTAGTTTCTATTTCTTAGGATGTTGTTCTAAATTCCCTAAAGCCATGTATTTTATTTAATGTGTAATGTTGATGAACAATGTAGAGTGTTCTGCAGAGCCAGACTCTCTTGGTTCAGACTCTCTTTCGTAGAGCTGACTAGTGGGTTTTATTTTTTAATACAAACATTGCCATTTTTATCATGGTATCAGAGCGTCAGGGCTAAGGAACCTGTACGATGGTTGGTGGGTGGTTCTTTGAACCAAAATCATCGCAGGTTTTGAGTGGATAGCCGCGACGATACACTACACTTCTTAAAATTTTCATTTTTTCGATCATCGCATTTTTCCAGTGTACAATTGCGACAGCTGTGACTAGTCTTTGAAAATTGGTATATTTCTACAACGGTCCCAGAAATTGGGCATATATCTATGACTAGTCTCAGAAAATTGGTGTATTTCTACGATGTTTGCGACTAGCCTCGGATATTGGGCAAGTATCTATGATGATCGTGCAAATCAAAGAAATTGTAAAGGGAGCTAAGAACAATGTTGTAGCTGACAGAGAAGCTGAGTGGGGAAGCAAAAACAAGGTTGTAGCTGACAATAGGAGGTTGTCTAGAGGCTGGGAAGAAAGCCACGGTGATCTGCGCGTTTGTTGCGAGATCAAACAACAAATCTGTCTTTGTCATAGATCTGGGGTAAATTAAACATTTTTTACCTGTCGATTTTTTTTCTAAATCGCAAAGATGAATAACAATATTTTTGAAGCATGCATGAATGAGCATAACAAGCTATATGGTTCTAATTATGCAAATTGGAAGTTTAAAATGCAGACTCTACTAGAAGCACAGAGTGCTTGGACTATTATGAATGGGGATGAGCCGAGGCCCATGGTTGGATCAGCATCGGTCCCAGATTGGGAGAAATGAGAAAGAAGAGCAACGACAATGTTAAAAATGTTAGTGAAAGACTGCATTATACCGCATATCAGAGAAGGTAAGTCAGCTAACGAGATCTAGGGAACTCTGAAGGAATTGTACAAGATCATAAATTCAAATCATCTTTCGTTCCTCAAGAGTAAGATCCTGTCCATGAAGATGGAGGAGAATGAAATGATTGCTTCATTTGTAGCAAGGATTAAGGATCTAAAAAAAATTTATCAGATATTGGTCATAAAATGGACGATACAGATATTGTGACCGTTACAGTGAATGGTGTCACTGATGATTATCATATGTTCATCATTGGGATCAATACCAGGGAAAAGTCCCTACATATTGAAGCACTGACAGGTATACTGATGCAAGAAGAAGAGAGAAGATTGAATATGAAGCCCTAGACTGTCGATCTTACATTGGTGGCGAGGAAGAAATTCTACAAACGGAAAGGAGGTCCACAACAACAAAACAGAGCAATTTCACATAAACAGCCAAATCTGACCCAAGGTATGCACCCTAACAAAAACTACTCTGAAACTAAATGTTTTTATTATGAAAAATTGGGTCATATTGCTAGGGAATGTAGGAACAAGAAGTATCATGAAGAACAGCAGAAGCCAAAGAGACATGCAGGTCATCTCACGAACAATGATCAGGTGCAAAATTTTGAGGTTGTTCATGGTTGATCGTGATGAAGATGTTGATGCAGGCATTTGGTATGTAGATTCAGGAGCGTCAACACACTTGACAAGGAACAAGCATTGGATGGAGGATTTTAAAGAAGATCAATGAAGGCGCACAGATTTACCTAGGAGATGACAGAAGCCATCAAATCAAAGGATGTGGGAAAGTTTCTTTTATTCTACCTAATGGTAATATTAAACAAATTTATAATGTAATGTATGTGCCTTGCATAACTAAGAACTTGATTTCTGTATTAATGATTACAGATCAAGATTTGAAGGTTGAATTTTTAAAATCTAACTGTTACATTAAGGATCTGCTAGATGGAATGAAGACAATTGATACAGGGATCTGAATAGGAGGCCTATGCAAGTTGGATGTGAGACTACACCAGTTCGAGCATTGACAGCAACGAGCTTGACTATAGAAGATCTTTGGCACTAGAGATTCGGCCACATCAATTACAATGATTTTTTGTTACTACAGAGGAAAGAAATGGTAGGAGATCTTCCTATGCTAAAGCAAGTACATAATGATTGTGATGCTTGTACTTTAGGAAAATTTCAGAGAGAAGAATTCCCTATTAGAGTAGAAAAGAAACAGAGGGTTATACTGGAGTTAGTGCACACAGACCTTTGTAGTCCCGTGCAGACAAAATCATTAGGAGGTGCAGCGTATTTCCTATTGTTTATTGATGACTGTACGAAATTTTCTTGGGTGTATTTCTTAAGTAAGAAGAGACATACATTCAAATACTTTAAGCAGTTTAAAAATATGATTGAGAGACAGACAGGGAAACAGATAAAAATTCTCCATTCTGATCAAGGGGGAGAATATAGGAAAGATGAGCTGATCAGATATTGTAAAGATCATGGAATTTTGCAGCAGTTTATAGTACCCCATACTCCACAGCAGAATGGAGTAATAGAAAGGAAGAACGGAACTCTGGTGGAATGTGGGAGAAGTATGCTGAAAGGTAAGAATCTTTTGAATGGTTTTTGGGCTGAAGCAGTGAGTATTGTGGTTTATTTAAAAAATAGAAGTCCTACAAGAAGTCTTGAGTTTAAAACTCCTTTTGAAGCTTTGTATGGATATAAGCCTGTAGTAAAACACTTAAGAATATTTGGATGTAAAGCATTTTCCCACATAGCCAAGGAAGATAGAAAGAAATTAGACTCAAAAGCCATCAGATGCACTTTTATAGGGTATTGTTCGTCATATAAAGCATACAGATTATTTATACCCTCTACTCACAAGATCTTTGTTAGTAGAGATGTTAAATTCCATGAGCAGGATAGTGAAGAAACTAATGAGCACTATGATAGATGGGACATTTCGTACTTTGAAGAAGAGGATGGAGAGAACAATTAGGATCAGTAGCAAACAAAGGCAGAGGATGAATAACAACAGCAACAACAGCAACAGTAACAGCGACAGCAACAGTAGCAACAGCAACAACAACAACAGAAACAGTAGCAGTAGTAGGAAGAAATAAGGTTTGAAACCACCACCTCGCCACTCAGGAGTTTAGGTAGGAAAGCTCAAATGCCTGCAAGATATAGGGAAAATGCATTTATAACTAGTATGATGAATGTTGTTGAACCATCTAGTTATAAAGAAGCAAATGAAAATAATGAATGGAAAATAGCCATGGAACAGGAATATGATTCAATAATCAGAAACAACACTTGGGAATTGGTAGAACTTCCTTGAGGAAAACAGGTCATAGGTTGCAAATGGTTATATACACTGAAAATTAATGCAAATGGAACTATAAAAAAACTGAAAGCTAGGTTGGTTGCAAAGAGGTACACACAAAAAGAAGGGATAGATTATGAAGAAACCTTCACCCCTGTAGCTAAATTGAACACCATCAGAATGTTAATTGCTTTAGCTATTGAGAAACATTGGATGATGCACCAACTAGATGTAAAGTCTACATTTTTGAATGGGGAACTGAAAGAATAGGTTTATTTAGAGCAACCGGAAGGGTTTGTCTAGAATGGAAAAGAACATTTAGTCTGTAGGTTGAAGAAAGCACTCTATGGACTAAAACAAGCTCTTAGGTCATGGTATGAGAAAATTGATTCATTTTTTCTACAAGCTGGCTACAATAGAAGTAAGAATGACCCTAATCTTTACACCATGAAAGATGAACAGGGGTGCGTAGTGTTGATTTCATTATATGTAGATGATTTGATAATTACAGGTGATGCTATATATCTAATTGATGAAATCAAGCAGCAGATGTCATAGATGTTTGAGATGAAGCATCTCGGTGAACTCAGATATTGTTTAGGCCTTGAGATCTGGAGAGATTCAGGTCAAACATTTCTGTCACAAGCAAATTATGCTAAAGGCCTATTAGAAAAGTTTAGAATGGATCAATGTAAGCCTGCATCGGTACCATTGTAGCAGAACATCAAATTGCAGTGTGAGGATGGCTCAAAAGCTACGGATGCAACACTTTATAGATAGTTGGTTGCGGTTCTGATCTACCTAACCACCACTAAACCTGATTTGGCTTATGCAACCAGTTTGTTAAGCCAATTTATGTCTAAGCCACTTGAAAGCTGGAATGCAGCAAATAATGTTTTGAGGTATCTACAAGGTACTGTAGATTATGGAATTATTTACACTGACTCTTCTGATGTTAGACTGGTAGGATTTGCAAATTCAGATTGGACAGGAAATGTAGATGATCGAAAAACTATAATAGGTTATGCATTTAGTCTTGGATCTGGGGTGATCACTTGGAGCAGTAAGAAGTAGAACACAGTATCCTTGTCCTCAGCAGAAGCAGAGTATCAAGCCATGTGTGCAGCAACATGTGAGGCAGTTTGGCTGCGGGAAACTTCTCCAGGGTGTTGGGGAAGAATAGACAGTTGCAACAACAATTAGATGCGATAATCAAAGTTCAATCAAGCTGGCCAACAATCCATTTTTTCACAAAAACACGAAACATATTGATACTCAATTCCATTTTGTTAGGGAGAAAGTGCAATCTAAAGAAATTCATCTGGAATATCGTAATACATGTGATAATGTTGCGGACATTTTCACTACGCCCCTTGGAAAAGTAAAACTTCAAATGTTTAGGGAGATGTTAGGCATATATGTGAACCCATTCTCCATTAAGGGGGAGTGTTGAAGATAATGGAGAATATTCTAGAATCGGTAGAGTTGGTTCACATAGCCTTAAGATAGGAATTTGTTTCTATTTCTTAGGATGTTGTTTTAACTTCCCTAAAACCATGTATTCTATTTAATGTGTAATGTTGATGAACAATGTAGAGCGTTCTGCAAAGCCAGACTCTCCTGGTTCAGACTCCCTTTCGTAGAGCTGACCAGTGAGTTTTATTTCTTAATACAAACATTGCCATTTTTATGAGGATTTTGATAGATAAATATTATGAAAATGATATGGAAATCATCCCGTAAACTAGTATGCGACCTTCACAATGCCTGTCAATAATGGCTCCATATGAGGCCCTTACAACACATGTCAATAATAACTCCACTCAGAAAAATTATGGAATGCAATTTTGGTTGATATATCAACCCCCAGATTGGATTTAGTAATTCTAAATTGAATTGCTCAAACCTTTTTATAAAAGTGGAGAAAATGGCTTCAACAATCAAATATCCTCATGTGGTTAATACACCGATGGCGACAACGTGCCAATATTTTCCTGAGGTTCTGGTGTTTGGGAAGGTATGGCTTCATGGCAGCTTGGTGTACAAAATTATTTCCCCTAACGGCCTCGACTATTACAGAGATAATGCCCTTTCTATTAGGAATGCGGGGGCGTTGTTCCTCGACTGGCCTGCATCCTTATAACTATTCCACATGATATGTAATGGCCTCACGACCTTTTAGAGAATGTGAGCTCCTGTGGTGAAAAATCAAGGCCCTGTAATTAGTCAAATGGATAATATTATTCATGCATGTATTCTACTTGTTTAGCAAATCAACCAAGCATGGCTGCAACAAAAACCCAAAATGTTAAATGCCAATCCATAGTCCTAGAGCGATGGTTTTCGGACCTTACAACAACTGTGCACAAAATTGATCTATTTTTATTTCTATAATTGCAAACTAGATCCTCCAATACGCACATGAAATCCTGCACGAACACGGATCCTATAGATAAGTGTTCTCAACTTAACTAACACGTCTAGAATAAGAGAATGTCCTACTCTACTGGAGCACACAAGGATTCCAATTAGTTCAACTTGCCAATTGCAGATACCCAAGTCAAAAAAAAATAAAGATGACCTCATCCATGGTTTTAGTATAAATAATGTACCATAAATTTTGATCCCTTGGTTACAGGACCAAATCGATTTCTCTCCACTAGTAATCCAACCAAGGATTTGTTTTGAGATGGCAATTCCATTCCTCGAGATGTTTGATCTCTTTTGGAGGATTTGGAGTCCTGTCAATAAGCCTTTAAACCCTTGGATAATGAACCTCTGAATAAAAATAATAATAATAATATTTGCCTCTTTATGAAAAATTTAACTCTCGCGCTCCCATTTGAATTAATGGCTCAACATTTTATGCCCCTTTAAAATAATACACCATTCTTTCTTCAACATAATTGTTATGGTCCTTTGTCGCACTACCTGGATTTAATGTGTTCACTTGGGCATCATTTTCCAATACCTACGTTTCGTTCGTGGGAGGCTCCACAATGCTGGACTTGTTGTCACTAGTTTCTTAGCCCTCTCATGCTTATGCAAATCCGATTTCACAATAGTCCACACCTGCTTGTCCCTTAAATCCCTGTGATGGAAACTTAAATGATCCCATGACTGCAGAAAATGCCTTGAAATGAGAGCATTATATCCAATTACCCTATAGGGGATCAATTTCTTAATTTGATGCCCCTATAATTCCCCACAACTATGGTCTATAGGATACCAAACTGATGCAAGAGCATCCAGCTAGGGGTGCCATGACTGGGTGTTGGTCTCAACCGAGGAGGAGAGTTCATCAACAATTAGAAATTCATTTGTATTTGTTAATTAAAGACAGCATTAGGAGTCTGTTTATGTTTTGTTTTATGTCTGTTAAAGAGTAGTGAAGGATAATATAGTTAGGGACAGTATAGTTAGGTAGAAACAATTGCAGACACTTGGTTGTCTGGTCTTTTGTGAAATTTAATTCTCTAGTTGTTTACTTTAGATAAAAAATAACAAAATAACCGAAAAGAAAATATTGTCATTGTATGTAACAGAATGAAAATATCAAATAGCAAGATCGTTAATAACTGCATAAGAGTTTGCTAACTATATTGCAATGAATTATAAACAAATGTACACAGCATGGACGGGGTTCATTCTTTCCAAAACAGAGAATAATAATACAAACAAAGACATTTTTCTTCACATTCTATTTTTCCTGAATCCATTTGAATTAATACTTTATCTCCTATAATCTATTATTTTTCATGCAATGTAAAAACAGACAGATTGTCAAATTCCTTCCTGAATAGAAGCACGTTCCCAAATACAGAGTCAGGAAGAAACATAAGTAAAGTTGAAACATAAACATACGAATTGAAGACAAACACATAGACCTGTGCACGCTAAAGAAGCTACAGATCTATGAACCTGCAGTAAAGCATTACCAACAATACAGTACCAGCATCAAGAATAAACAAGAGGTAACTCTATATATGAATACACCAAATTTTTTCATTAATATTTCACAAATATTATTACTGTCCACATCGTGGCATCAAACCCGTGAATACAAGTCTACAGCCAACAGTTACGAGGGCGTGGAAACCCTCTTCAGAAACAGAGCATAGGATGAGGGTTAGGGTTTCAAACCCTTAACAAAGTTCTATACAGCCTATGGCCGAAGCCACACTATACAACCAACGGACCAAGAAACTAGATTTGTTTACAAATCGAACGCATTGCAAATGAACAGGCCAAGCAAGACAATAACACAAGAAGAAACCCTTCGACAGACAAAGTCAACAAGGAAAGATCATCCAGGTCTATTGGAAGAACGGCCCGAGGGTTATGCTCACTGGAGACCAAGAACCTGCAAGAGAATTAAGGCCATGTGTTAGTACGAGAGTTTGAGAACCGAACAGTAACTGTGGAAATTAATAAAAAGAAAATGGGCCTGTAGAAGAACTCACCTTTTCGATGACATAACTGAATGAGAAAATCTACCATTCAATGCGGCCATTACTAAATCAAAACCCTGCTAGCAAGGAGCCGAGTCCGTTAGCAGAAAAAAAAATTGTAAACATAACTTGTAGCAGAGAAAGATAACTTACCTTGCCAGAAGAAGCAGTCGCGGATGGAAGGGTCTCGTTGAGGCCGTGTCCTAAGCATAAGAAAATGCATACCTATTAACAAATAATGTAAGCAAGCAAGTGGCAATGGAATTGTAATGTAAAGTCAAGGGCCAGAGAGCAACCAGAAAGAAGCAGTAACAATGAGCACCCAAAAACATAAGAAAACCTCGCATAGTTCGACCAGAGATTAGCGGAATTGAGCCAGCAAGGGCATGAACTGGTGGAAAAGCAATATTAATGTATAGCTGGAACTTACCAATGAAATCCACAGTTAACGCAGACAGAGATAGTTGGTGAATAGAACCATACCCTTACTGAGTTGCAAAGCTCACAAAACAACAGCACAAATGGAAAATGACTGGGAGAACCTAGCCCCAAGGGTTTAGCCAAACACGGAACAGAAGCCCGAAGTTTGGACACTTGTCCTCTCAACATACCAAAACGTTAAAAACAACAATAAAGTTCCAACCTAAATATCTTCCCTAACATTGATTAGTGATATCATTACTCATAAATCGTTATAATCAGCAACTGCCTAATTAAAGTGTGATTAGCAACTAATTGTAATCCAAACATTTGTCGTTAATTAACACTAGACGGACATTATTAAGGTTTGTACATTGTGTTGTGGGCTGGTCCCATCATAGTGGTATCAGAGCAGGTTTTGGAATTGGTTTGATAAATGGAGGTAGGAAGACGAGGTCATGGAAGAGGTGTTTGAAGGATAGCAGAGGAGGGATTGAGAGAGGAGATCAGGATCCTTACTGCCCGTTTGGAGGCAGTTGAAGCAGGGAGAAGAAAGGATCTAGAGATAGGAGATGATAGCAAAGAGGAAGCTGTAGCGACAATAGATGGATCAGATAAAGAAGGACCGAAAATGAGACTGTTGAGGTCAGTCTTAATGGCAAGCAGTAAACCCAAACCAGAACTCCAAAATTATGACGGCAGTTTGTCGACAGAGGTTCTGTTGGACTGGACCAGCAAGCTGGATAAGTATTTAGAGTGTGAAGAGGTCAGTGAAGATCGTAGACTTAAGTTCACTGTGACAAAGTTAAAGGGACACGCAGCACTGTGGTGGGACAATGTCCAAACGGAGAGAAGGAGATTGAACAAGTTGTCGATCAAGAAATGGTCCAGGATGGTGGCCAAATTGGAAGGTAGATTTTTGCCTAAGGATTACCAGATTGCACTACACAGGCAAGTGAAAAATCTGAAGCAAAAAGGGATGACAGTAAGGGAGTACACTGAAGAGTTTTACCGAGTAAACTTAAGGGCCGATTATACAGTGGACACCCCGGAGAAAACAGCTAGGTATGTAAATGGTTTAAGGTTAGAAATCTTAGATGAAATTAGTATTCTTTCTCCAAAAAATATTGAAGAAGCATATTAGAGTGTTATGAAATCAGAAGAGAAAATTGCTAGAAAACAAAATGCCAGGAGAGGAGGGGGAACCGGCAAAGGAAGAGGACAGTCTTATGGCAAAGGGTGAACTTCTAGTAGTAATGAAGAAGCGAATAGTTTTAAAGCTTCTAGAACAACAGAAAGAGGTGAAACCATGAGAGGTGGTAGGCCATATTAGCGTGGCAAGGGAAATGGCCAAGGCAGAGGAGCTGGTTATCAAAGCTACAAGTGTCACAAGTGGGGACACAGTTCGTTTGAATTCCCTGAGGCAGAACAAGCTGGACAGAGGGGTGCGTATGTCACACAACCAGAAGAAGCAAATGCACCTCCCCAAGAAGCAGAAAATCATCCAGAAACAGGGGAAGCCCTAGTTTTGAACAAGTTGTTGCTTGAACCAGCCAAAGAAACAGTTGAACAATCTCAGCAGAAAGCTTTGCTTCAAACAGTTTGTAAGTCACACAGTAAGTGTTGTAAGCTGATTATTGACAATGGAAGTATAGATAACTTGGTGGCTATGGAGATGGTGAAAAAGTTTGGGTTGAAGCGGTTGAAACACCCCACCCCTTGCAAAGTTGAATGGCTGCAAAAAGGCCATCAATTGCTAGTAAATGAGCAATGCGAACTAGAGTTTCATATTGGCAGATATAAGGATAAGGTCATTAGTGACATAATGCTGATAGATGTATGTCACATACTGCTAGGCAGGCCATGATAGTATGACAGGAAGGTAGTACATGATGGAAAGACAAACTGTTACAATTTTGTCAAGGATGGGATCAAGCACACGCTTGTGCCCATCAAGGAGGAAGAAACAACAGGGACAAGTGAGACAAGACTATTGTAAATGAGTGGGAAACAGTTTCTGAAACAAGTTGAGGACAACGAGGTGAGCTATGTTGTTGTTAGAAGAGCGAAGACAGTGCCACTACACACAGAGGTGTCAGATTTTCCCACAAAAATTCAACAGATGTTGCAGGAGTTTACCGATATAGTAGTGGATGACTTGTGAGATAAACTGCCCCCCAAAAGAAGCATAAGTCATCATATTGACTTTATACCCAGAGCAAGTTTGCCAAATAAGGTAGCATATCAGATGAGCACTAAAGACAATGAGGAGATTAGAAAGCAGGTGCAGGGACTGCTAGACAAAGGATTGATAAGGGAGAGTTTGTGCCCTTTGCGCAGTTCCAATGGTTCTCACTCCGAAGAAAGGAGGAGAATGGCAAATGTGCACAGACTTGAGGGCCATCAACAAGATCACCATCTGGTATAGATTTCCATTGCCACGGATGGACAACATGATGGATTGCCTAAGTGGGGCAGCATATTTTTCTAAGATCGATTTAAAAAGTGGGTACCATCAGATTTGAATTCGAGAGGGGATGAGTGGAAGATAGCCTTCAAGAATAATGAGGGACTGTATGAGTGGCTAGTTATGCCATTCGGACTGAGCAATGTACCTAGTACCTTTATGCGGTTAATGAATGAAATGTTGAAAGAATACATTGGGAAGTTTGTGATAGTTTACCTGGACGACATATTAATTTTCAACAAGACAAGGGAGGAACACTTTCGACATGTTTGAAAAGTGCTGGAAAAATTGCAGTAGAATAAACTATTGATAAATCTGAAAAAGTGTACTTTTCTGCGAAAAGACTTGATTTATTTGGGCTTCGTAATAGTAGAAAATGAGTTGAAGATGGATCCTGAGAAGATTGCAGCGATAGTTAATTGGCCATCCCTGAAAAGCTTATTTGAGGTACATAGTTTTCATGGGCTGGCGAGTTTTTACCAGAAATTTATAAGAAATTTTAGTGAAATCTGTGCACCAACGTTGGACACAATCAAAAAGGCCAATCAGACTTTTCGATGGACTGATGTAGTAGAGAGGAGTTTTCAGATACTAAAGAAGAAGATCACAAAGAGGCTGATCCTGAGATTGCTAGATTTTAAAAAGCTTTTTTAGGTTCCTTCTGATGCAAGCGGTATGGCGATTGGAGCTGTACTTAGCTAGGAGGATAAACCTGTTGCATTTTTCAACGAGAAGTTGAATGAAATCAGGCAGAAGTATTCATCCTACGACAAGGAGTTCTATGTTGTCTTCCAAGCACTTAAGCATTGGAGACATTATTTGCTGGGAAATGAATTTGTTTTCTTCTTAGATAATTATGCATTGTAGTATGTGATGCTACAGCACAAGCTGAATCACAAACATGCTAAGTGGGTGGAATATTTGCAAAGTTTCACCTTTGTGTTGAAACACATCAGCGGGCAAGCCAACAAGGTAGCAGATGCATTAAGTAGGAGGTCCTTACTATTGCAGGAGAGTACTATACAAGTGCTAGGTTTTGAGCACTTGAAAGATTTATATCAGGCTGACACAAATTTTAAGGAGGCCTACAAAGCGTGTCAAAACCCTTTGGTGAGAGATAATAGTCCATGGTTGGACTATAACTTGCAAGAGAAATTGTTGTTTAGAGGAGGACAGTTATGCATTCCTGACTGCTCAATGAGAGAGAATATTATTCAGGAGAAGTACAGTGGAGGTCTAGCCAGACATTTCGGCATAGACAAGATGCTCGAGCAGCTCAACCATTTTTACTTTTGGCCAAAAATGTGAAGGGATGTACAGTGCTTTGTGACCAGATGTAAAGTGTGCTAGTTAGCAAAAGGTCACAGTCAAAACATGGGACTTTACACACCATTTCCTGTTCCAAGTAGACAGTGGGACTCAGTCAGCTTGGACTTCGTCTTGGGTCTACCAAGGACACAGCGAGGTTATGACTCATTGATGGTAGTAATGGACCGGTTCTCGAAGATGGCACATTTCATCCCTTGCAGAAAAACCAGCAATGCCACCCACGTGACCCACTTGTTCTTTACAGAGTTTGTTAGGCTACATGGTTTGCCTAAGTCTATTCTCTCTAACAGGGATGTGAAGTGCACAGGGCACTTTTGGTGCACCCTATGGAAGAAGATGGACACACAGTTGAGTTACAGCTCTGCTTATCACCCGCAGACTGACGGGAAAACAAAGATGGTAAACAGAAGTATGGTGAACCTGCTACATAGCTTGATTGGTGAGAATCCGCGGATGTGGGATTGAGTACTTGCCCAAGAAGAGTTCGCTTATAATGACTCGCCCAATCGCAGCACGGGTTGCAGTCCTTTTTAGATCTTGTATGGCATGCACCCTCGTGGAGTGCACGAATTACGAGATCTGGGATAGCAGGAGAGGCAAAGTGCAGATGGGGAATATTTCACTAATGCAATGAAAGATTTGCATGAACAGGTGAAAATTAAATTGCAGGACAGTAGCCAAAAATATAAACAACAAGCAAATTTGAAATGGAGGGAAGTGCAGTTTAATGTGGGAGATGAAGTCCTTATGCATCTGTGCAAGGAGTGCTTTCCTAGAGGTGCATACAACAAGCTGAAGTATAAGAAGATAGGTCCCTACAAAGTTCTCCATAAATTTTCAGCGAATGCCTACGAAATACAACTGCCACCAGGGATAGCCATTTCGCCCATCTTTAATGTAGCATACCTGTTTCCATACACTGTTGGTTCAGAGGAAGACAGTACCACATGGCTTACATGAGACACCCAAGATGGAAGTGAGACTTGGATGAGACAAATGTCTTACGTTCAGCCTCCAAAGATTGAGAGGATCCTCAACACTCAGGTGGCTAAGCGAACTCGGCGGAAGGAGTATCCGTAATACCTGGTCAAGTGGAAGAACTGTCCTATTGAGGATAGTTCGTGGCTTGATTCCAGGCAGATGGAGCAGACGAGTCATTCCGTCAAGAAGCTCATGGACTGGAGTCATGAATTTTTCTTACCCCAGGAGCCTGATGTAGGAGCATCCAGCTAGGGGCGCCATGACCGACTGTTGGTCTCCACCGAGGAGGAGAGGTCATCAACAATTAGAATTTCATTTGTGTTTGTTAATTAAAGACATCATTAGGAGTCTATTTATGTTTTGGTTTCTGTCTGTTAAAGAGTAGTTAAGGATAATACAGTTAGGGACAGTACAGCTAGGTAGAAACAGTTGCAAACACTTGGTTGTCTAGTCTTTTGTGAAATTTAATTTTCTAGTTGTTTACTTTAGATAAAAATAACAAAATAATTGGAAAGAAAATATTGTTATTGTATGTAACAGAACCAAAAGATCAAATATCAAGATAGTTAATAACTGCATAACAGTTTGCTAACTGTATTGCAAGGAATTATAAACAATTGTACATAGCATGGACGGGGTTCGTTCTTTTTGAAACAGAGAATAATAATACAAACAGAGACATTTTTCTTCACATTCTACTTTTCCTAAATCCATCTGAATTGATACTTTATCTCCTATAATCTATTATTTTTCATGCAATGTAAAAACAGACATATTGTCAAATTCCTTCCTGAATAGAAGTGCGTTACCAAATACAAAGTCAAGCATAAACATAAGTAAAGTCAAGACACAGACATACGAATTGAAGACAAGCACATAGACCTGTGCACGCTAAAGAATCTACAGAGTCGTGAACCTGCAATAAAGCATTACCAACAATACAGTTCCAGCATTGAGCATAAACAAGAAGTAACTCTGTATACGAATACACCAAATTTTTTTCATTAATATTTCACAAATATTATTACAGTCCACATTGTGGCATCAAACCCGTGAATACAAGTCTACATCCAACAGTTACGAGGGCATGGAAACCCTCTTCAAAAACAGAGCATAGGACGAGGGTTAGGATTTCAAACCCTTAACAAAGTTCCATACATCCTACGACCGAAGCCACACTATACAACCAATGGACCAAGAAACTGGATTTATTTACAAATTGAATGCATTACAAACGAACAGACTGACCAAGACAATAACACAAGTAGAAACCCTTCGACAGACAGAGTCAACAAGGAAAGATCCTACCAGGTCTATCCGTAGAACGAGCCGAGGGTTATGCTCACTGGAGACCAAGAACCTACAAGAGAAACAAGATCAGGTGTTAGTACGAGGGTTTGAGAACTGAACAACAACTATGGAAATTAATAAAAAGAAAATGGGTCTGTAGAAGAAATCACCTTTTTGACTGCATAACTGAACGAGAAAATCTACCATTGAACGTGGCCATTACTAAATCAGAACCCTTCGAGAAAGGAGCCGAGTTCGTTAACACAAAGAAAAGTTGAAAACATAACTTGTAGAAGAGAAAGATAACTTACCTTGCTAGAAGAAGCAGTCGCGGATGGAAGTGTCCCGTTGAGGCCATGTCCTGAGCACAAGCAAATGCATACCTATTAACAAATAATGTAAGAAAGCAAGTGGCAATGGAACTATAATGTAAAGTCAAGGGCCAGAGAGCAACCAGAAAGAAGCAGTAAAAATAAGCACCCAAAAACATAAGAAAACCTCACACAGTTCAACCAGAGATTAGCGGAATTGAGCCAGCAAGGGAATGAACTAGTGGAAAAGTAATATCAATGTACAACTAAAACTTACCAATGAAATCCACAGTTGACATAGAAAAATATAGTTGCCGAATAGAACCATACCCTTACTGAGTTGCAGAGCTCACAAAACAACAGCGCAAGTGGAAAATGACTGGGAGAACCTAGCCCCAAGGGTTTAGCCAAACGCAGAACAGAAGCCTAAGGTCTGGACACTTGTCCTCTCGACGTACCAAAACATTAAAAACAATAATAAATTTCCAACCTAAATATCTGCCCTAACACTGATCAGTGACATCATTACTCATAAATCATTGTAATCAATAGTTGCCTAATTAAAGTGTGATTAGCAACTAATCGTAAGCCAAACATTTGTCCTTAATTAACATCGGACAGACATTATTATGGTTTGTACAGCATGTTATGCGCTGGTCCCATCACAAAATGAAGGGAGAAGTTTGATTTCTTGATTTGATGCCTACGACAACGAATTCTAGCACTTAGTGATATATTCGTGAGATCATATTTCCCCAGATAAGGGCTCAATATTTGCAAAATATTTAGATCTTGAACTGAATATGAATGGGTAGATCTGCATATCTGGTACAATCTAATTTATCCTTGCAAAATAATAAACTCTCGAATTTGTTGCAAGATACTTCTGGAAAATAATTAACTAAAAGGTAAGAGACGAATTAGGGTGATATCGAGTACCGCCGAAGATGGAAAAATGATAATTAGGTTGAGGATAAGTTTCATTGAATTTTCTTGCATGAAACTCTTATTGGAAGATGGAAAATGCCAATTAGGGCGACGATAAGTCTCACCAAAGATCTCTGCATAAAACTCTTGAATAGTCCTACATATAACTTGAATATTTTTTATAAAACCCTCTAGGTTGGAATGATGAGCAACTCTTATGCCATTGTGTTGTGCCATACAACAACCCCCCCATTTCATATCATTTATATTCCAAACATTGATGTATGAAATGGGTCCCTTTTCATTTTGAATTGGTATCAATGCTTTTGTCATCCAAAAAATCCAATAAATAAATAAATGCGCTTTTAGAAAACCTTCAGGGCAAACCCTTAAAAAGAAATTATGAATAATTGGTCATTGCGATAAAGCAATTGCAAGATCGCATATCGCAATAACATATGGATTGTAATTAAGCACCCAAACGTTTTCTGCCGATGCGCATTCGGCACATTCGGCGATCCGCAATCCTCCATATATGTGTCATAATGCCAATACCAATAAGTCCCGACGCGATGCGCATTCGGCGATCGGCGAAGTGCTTCAGCAGTGGTAATGTTCCCAAAGGCTTGTCCCGATGCGATGCGAAATCAAGAATCGGACATCGGCGGTAATCGCACCCAAATCTTATTGCGCCCAAAGCTTTTCGCCGATGCGATATCGCATTCGGCAATCGGTGATATTCAAAGCACGCCATTAAAACACGCCTACCACACCCTGATTGCGATCCGATAAAGCGCGGTTTTCAACGAAGAGCCGTTAAGAGATGGGATGGCGCAATTCAATTGTAATAAAAGCTTTATCTTTCACGCAGACCTCCATCTATGCTCAACCGCCAAAACGTCCATCTGCATGCTTAAGAGGTTCACTCACCCAAATAACGATATTATGAGCATTTAAGGAATGGCGGATTAAAAACGGCCAATTAATAGGAATTATGTCCTAAAATCTTTTTACAGATTGGATCCGCGCCCATGTTAAAAGCTAAATCCCTCAGTTACGCTTCTATTCGTATGTGCTGTTTCACTTAAGAGTTTTTATCGCCATCTCTGTGTATTACGCCCAATTTCCTCTTTGTGCAGAATTCATTCGCAGAAACCAGGCCTGAGATGATGGGAAAGAAGTCCAAGAAAGCTGCAGGTGCTTCCTCAACACCAACAGCAGCACAAGCAGCCGCGAATAAGAAGAAGGGATTAATTTCCGATACCACTTGCACGGGGCTCACCAGAGCTACTTGGTCAGGCACTTATAACTTAATTGAAGCCGAGAAACCAGAAAAGACAGTGGAAGAAGCTACTGTGGACTTAACCAAGAAGTCTGATTTAACTCTCAAGGATCTAGCCGACTCTTTCCTGCATAGGATAGCGGCCAGAGAACAAATTCTTCCTTATACCGACATTGTGCGATGGGCAATTGAAGAAATTCCCATCAAAGACAGAACTTTTAGGACCAAAGATGGGAGGATCTTCGGGTCATTCAAGTCAGAAGACCTAAGGCAAATGTATCATTTGCCTGAGCCAGAGAAAGTATATAATAAGGACTTTTTGGAGAAGTTTGCAAGCGAGAACGAGATCGAATCTGAACCTATCAAGGATTGGAGGCAAAATCCCAACAAACACAAGCACGAATCCTCCGGTAAGTACTCGGTAGACTCTTTGGCTTCTCCTTATTGTTATGCGGGGATTATAATGTGTAGGCTGTGGGGTTTACATGACTCTGCTGTTTTCAACATAGAAATGGTTCCTCTAATGGAGGCAGCAGTAAACGGTTGGATTATGGATTGGGCTACTATTCTTTCAGATAAATTAGCAGTAGTTGTTCGAGAATTTAGATTTAAGACTGTTGTTACAGAGAGGAAAATGCCCCCGTTCTACTATAGTGCATATATCATGGACGCTCTGTGTTTCAATTCCGAATTTCCTGTCCTAGGATGGAGGTGGACTGCACAGGACCCTTCACCCATTCATATATATCATCAAAAATTGTGGAAGTCTTCTTATAAAGACCATCAATATCAAATCTGTAATGGTTTTATGGTACCCATTTACTATTCCATTTTTGATAAACCCATTCCAAAGATTTCCTATGAAGCTTCCTTCGACTTACCAGCTGTAGCAAGTTGGTTTGGAGAAGAGCATTTTACCTATATTAGGGTTTTCGGGAGCCAAGCCAAGCTGCATGTTCTTCCTTTATATGTTCCAGACAAATTGTTGGCACGAGAAATCTCCTACCAGATTATGGCCGAGAGTGTCACACAAACTCTCAAGAAAGAAAAGAAGAGGGGCTGGCCCTCTTTTCCCTTGAGGATTGGTGTTTTTACGCTGTATGATCTGAAGCATGCAGAAAAAGAAGCAACAAAGATGCAAGCTTTATCCCTAGCCACTATCCCAAGCAGACTCTATGATCCAAGCAAAAAAGCCTACACTGCCCTAGAACAGGCCAAATTAACAAAAGTTGACCATCAAGAGGATATGTTTGATGACCTGTTCGTCTCCGCCAATACAATAGGCTATGCCAAAGAGCTTGCTAGAACACAATACAATGATGAGACGTTAACTGAGTTCAATAAACTTAGAGAACAGAGGTTGCAAACTCTGCCTCTAGATTTATTGGCAACAACCCCAGCATCTTCCTCAAGCGAGCCTGGTCGGCAACAGACGAGCCAACCTCCTGTTATAACTAAAGAACAAAAGAAACAACAGGAGGAAAGGCAAAAGAAGCTGCAAGCTGAAAAGCAAAGAAAAGAGCAAGCTGAGAGGCAGAAGAAGGAGCAGATAGAAAAACAGCAAAAGACACAGAAGGATCAAGAACAGAGAAAGAAAAAAGAGATAGAGGAACAGACGAAGAAAGAAGAAGAGGACAAACAAAAGAAAGAACTGGCAGATAGGCAGAAAAGGGAGCAAGAAGAAAAACAAAGAAAATAGTTAGAGGAGCAGCAGAGGTTAGAGCAGGAGAAAGAGCAGCAGAAGCAAACTACCGATGTCAATGTGGACACTAATATAGACCCCAATTTATTACAAGAATGGCAACAATTTCATTCCATCATCAGTGGAGTGGAATTTTCAAAAGATGGGGATAATTCTAAGACAAACGATACGCAGGATGTTACCTCTCCTCCGGTTCTAAGTGGAACCAGCGGCCCACCAAGTTCTAGAGAAGTTGAAGTTATTCCTAAAGACCCCTCCGACCAGATTATTCTACAGATAGAAGATATTCGCCATTGGATGTTTTCTATAGCCCAAAACACAAGGCAGTTGTAAAGCGGTCGAGGAAGAGGTGAAGGATTGATCAACCTTCTCTCTTCCCCGAACCAACAGTCACGGGTAATGTAGTGTGGAAAGAGGAATTGGATCCCTCCGATGACTTAACAAAGCTATCACAGTATGCAGGCGCTTACTCGGCGGCAACAATTGACAAAGCATAGGAGGTGAGCCTCCTATTAAAAAATAAGGACCAAGAAATCTCTGCGCTGCAGGCAGAATTAGTTGAGGCAAGGCAAAGGGCAATACAGGCAGAAGAACAATTGCTGGCAAAACAACAAGAAAATGATCAGCTGACTCAGGAATTGCAAGCAGAAAGGCAAAGGATCGATCAGGATGCAATCCAGAAAAAAGAAGAGCTGTCAAAGGCATTGGAGGATTTGCGAATAGCGAATGGACAAATGATAAAGACCAAAGATGAGCAAATCACCCAAATGTCATCACAGTTGGAAAAGATGAAGGGAACATCGCATGTAAAAGAATTTAAGTTGGAGGCACTATTAATAAACAATGCATTGATAGCCCAGCTTAGACTCTTATGCCAACAGATCGATCAAGCTGAGCCCCTTTGTGAGCTAACTATAGCAGTGAATCAGCGGGTAGAAAAGGCCAGAACTGAACTGGATCAAGCAGATGAGGACATTGCTGCATATATTGAATGGCAAGATACCGATTTGGGAAAAGCAGCAAAATTGCCCAGGATTATGGAAACAGAGAGCAATATAATTTTCACTGAATGGCATATTCAAATGATGAAAGCAGAAAGGGCGACTTCACGGTGTAAATCAACCGCCAACAATCTAGTGGATCTAGTCAATAACACTCTTTACCTGGCCAATATGATTTCTAAATGTACACCGGGAAAGATGACTATGGCAAATGCATTACAGCAGACATGCTACCCTGCGTTAGAAGAAAAAGGAAAATTAATCGTGGGAGTAAAAAGCCTATCCTTAGAGGCATATTGGCTCTTTTTAATTAAGCCGCATACACAGAGATCTGCCCTAAAGTGCCTTACAGACGCAATCGGGTATATAATTCCCGAGTTCCAAGATGCCACTTATGCTGCATAGCTCACTTCACGCCTCAACAAACCTCCGGAAGTTGAGCCGATGCTTGCAATTAATCAGCTCAGATTCAAAGGAAAGGAGCCGACTTGATGAGTCACCCGCCCGCTTGTCGGATCGCCAGCCGAAATTGGATCAGAAGTTATTGATACCAGCTTAAGTAGGATTTCTGTTTATTAGATATTTTAGATTAGTATTTATAGACCCTTTCATTGTTTTGGAAAGGGTCGTAAAATTTTGTAACAGACTTAATAGGCTGAAGTTTGCACTACTGTGCTTCAGTCACTATTCTTTTATGAGATTAGACCAGTGGTTCTGAAATTGACATGAAAGCTTCTTTATGCGATTGTGCACTATTGTCTATTGTTGGGAATGTTTTCTTGTTGGAAGAAGAACTGCAACATAGCGATTGATATCCGGGAATGTTCTGCAGCTCAAATGGTATTTTTATCTGCATCTGTATTCATTCCTTGCATATGAATTGTTGTGTAATTATTCTTGCTATTGTTGAATATATGTATGCGCTATAACAACAAATCTTTATCTCATTCCACTATTGGATGTTTTATGATATGCTTTCCCTTTTAATCATGCATGTATCAATGATATAAGTGATAAAGTGTAGTAATTCGCTATTATCGCTCTGCATAACTAATTATGCAGAGCAATCTTAAATGGTTTAAACATCTATGCTTTAGCGTTAGAGTCATCTATATGCCTGCCTTAAAGCACAGATTATCAAACGCTACACTTTAGGAAATGATAACTCCCCGGGATAGATTATAGTTGTTATATTTCTGCTGATAGATTTAGTCCATCGCTTATCGCTAGAGTAGTCTATAAGTCACTCATCCATCCCACTTTTATCCATTATTGGGAAACTGGTCCCATTATCCCCAGTCGGAGCCACTATTCCAAACGGAAAAGGAGCTGCTTTTAAGGTCCGGACCGGGTGGTTTCCTCTTTGTTGTGGCAGCGATTTTCGAGGCCTCAACAAAATTGGCGCTAGAAGGAGGGCCATCCGCTGTGAATGGCACATAAGCCAAAAACTATAAGCCATTCTAAGATTAATTCCCCCTCCGAAACTCCTCAATCTTCCTATTTGCATACTGGTTCTCCAGTACCCAAACAAGAAGAAGAGGAATCCACTACCACTGCTCAAATCCATCATACTCCAGAACAATTAAGTCTTGAATCACCTGAAGTCCAGTCTCTTATCCACAAACTTCAGAGCTTCTCGATTTCACCACAGAAATCTGAGGTATCGCAAAGCAGTGCGACTTCGCAGTTCAATCTCACTCATCCACTTACCAGACTTCAGAGCGAAAATCTCGGTATTGAACCCACCGAATTCCCTTTACCCAAAAGGAAAAAGGCGAAGAAATACACTGAAGAATCTGATAGTGGAGAACTTTCATCTACATCCTCCATCTCATCTCCTCATTTGCAAAGTCAACCATCCACTCCTCCATTACAAATTGTCGTTCACCAGGGGTCAGAGGCCTCAATATCTCAATCCACTCACTCCTCATCTTTAATCCCTTCCCATACATCCGGAATCCCAGCAGTAGTCTCAACCGCTGTTGCTATCATAATGGCAGATCCATGGACTAGGCCAGGAGCAGTCAATATGCCTGCACCCTTGCATGATCTACCAGATTATCCCGAAAAATGGCTGCCTAAATTCAATCCAGATGATGGGACCCAGGCTGAAGAACATATCAACAACTTTATGTTAGCAGTTAACCTAAAAGGAGTGACAGAGCAAGATGTTGTTGTAAGACTTTTCCCTTACACTTTACAAGGATCAGCAGGATCCTGGTATTTTTCCTTACCTTCTGGTTCAATTACCAGTTGGAACACATGCCAAGAGCAGTTTCTCACCAAATATGGAGATGATAGGTCCTTAGCAACTTTAATAAACGACCTCTCCAATTTGAGAATAGAGCACAGGGAACCAATAAAAGAGTTTAATGCCAGATTTAATAAACTACTGAATAAAATCCCTACCGCTTCTAAACCAAGTGAACAAATCCGAAGCGAATGGTATATCACTGCCCTACCTGCCAACATAGCCATTTTTGTAGACAGGGCTGGCAAACCTACCTTAGCTGAAAACATGAGAGAGGCACTTGCTGTTGAAAAGCGCATTAATGCTCTAGAAAAGAAAGCTGCTCTAGAGGATAGAAAAGCTAAAAAAGTCTCATTTAAAGAAGATTCCAAGAAGAAAACCCCGAAGGACCCGTATGACATGGAAGGTTTACAAAAGGTCCTTAAAACAATGTCTAACGAAATGGTTGAGATAAAGAAGCAGGTGGCCGAAACTTCAAGCAAAAGACCATTTAGAACTTTTAAGAAAACCGAATCAAAGCCGCCCAATGTTATATCCAACGCCGATTCAGACCAAGAAGAAGAGGAAGAGGAAACATCTTCACAGACCGATGATGAAGAAGAAGTAGCTGAATGCCATGGAATGTGGGATTTTATACTCCCAAACTCTGATACGGAGAATGAAGAAGAAGCCTTTCCGGTTACTACAAGAAGTAAAAGCACTCCTGAACCCGCCCAGGCAATTTCAAAGAAGAGGAGCGCAGGCGCTACTACAGCAAAGGAAAAAGTTCCCCCAAAGAAGTCACCTGTAGTAGTTCCTCAAAACCAGCCTTCAACTTCTAGTTCTCCTTCAACATCTAAGACTCTAGTGGTATCCGATTCAATGGAATATAACATTGTTGATGACATGAAGAAAACTAAGGCAAATATAACCATGTTTGAACTTAGTAAACTGAAACATCAACAAAAGCTACTTCTCAAAGAATTAAATGCTGTTCCCTCTACTCCCCTTCCCAGTGCAAGAGCTGCCAACGATTCAGGCCAGCCTCCTGCAGGTATGGTTGAAATTACCGATTCAGTTTTAATCGGAGATAAATCAAATTCTCACACTCCGCCCTTCCTGCTCACTTATGAGATTTATAATAGAAACCTGCACAACTGCTTAATTGATTCAGGGGCCTCATCTAATATAATGCCAGCTTCAGTTTGCTCTAAGCTAAACATTGAACCCCAGAAGTCTGCCATTCATATAGTGCAGTTGGATAGGACTAAGGTGCAGGTTGTGGGAGAAATTAATTCTGTAACCATCAGGTTGTCAGCCGACCCCAGAATAGTTCAGAGGATTGACATCTTAATTGCCGACATACCTGAATTTTATGGTTTGATTTTAAGCAGAGATTGGTCCGAAAAACTGCATGGGTATATTTCCACAGATTGGTCACATATGTGGCTTCCCTACAAAGGAAAGCCGAATCAAATAGGGATCGATCGGGAGAAGCATATGACCCACACAGTTACTGAATTTGAGCAAGAAAACCAACCTGTGGCATTCAACAACAATATTTTGGGGAACTATTCGTCCGAATCATTCTTTGGCAACTTTGTTTCCCAACCACCTCCTTTTTCAGTTAATCATTTTACATCTCAGATTGAAAATTTTTCACAAACAGATAAGTCCAGATGTTTTAATGATGCTGAGAAAAATGTAGATATGTTTGTTAATACTCCTTTATTTTGGTCTTTATATTTTGATGGCTCTAAGTCCAGTGAAGGCTCAGGAGCAAGTTGCATTTTGGTTAGCCCGCAAGGAGAAAAGACAATGCTTTCTTGTAGGTTAGAATTTGAGTGTACTAAAAACACAGCCGAATATGAAGCTTTGGTCCAGGGTTTATATAAAGCGATCGGCCTTGAAGTGCGATATCTAAAAGTGTTCGATGATTCGGAAATCATTGTTAAGCAAGTCAAAAATGCAATTCATTGCCTTTCGACTCACCTTAAGCATTATCAATCGCTAGTACAGGATCTTACCTCACACTTTTCAGCCTTCAACATTTCTTCCATTCCTAGATCACAAAATTCAGCAGCCGACCTACTAGCCAATGTAGCTTCTAAGCTTCTACCTTCCGAAGACTACAGCCTTGATAGATTTTCTGTAGAATTACTTTTTAGGCCTTCAATTCCTGACAATGTCACTAATTGGAGAGTATTTAACCATGACGAAGATATCTTGCAGTTTCTAACTTCGGAAAAATCCTATGACAATCAAGTCATTGAGGAAGATGATCATGATCTACAGATGAAACAAGCGCCTCAAGAAAATTCAATTCCCAAACCCGTGGTGAAGCTTGAAGACCTCTATGATATCAAAGATAGGTTTAAACCTATAATTAATTCAAAGCTTCAAAGTTCCACCCTTAGGTTTGAATTAATAAATCTAGGCACAGAAGATGCTCCTCAAAACATCAACTTAGGAATAGGACTTTCCCAAGAAGAAAAGGAAGCATTTATTAAACTATTGAGAAAAAACAAACAGGTCTTTGCTTGGAAATATGATGACCTAAAGACATATGATACATCTATTATCCAGCATACCATCCCTATGCTTCCTGATCAGAAACCAATTCAGCAAAAATTAAGAAAAATACATCCAAATTTGGAGACCCAGATAAAGTCGGAGCTTAATAAGATTTTGAAAGCCAAAATTATCTTTCCAGTCCGACATTCAAGTTGGGTCTCTAATATGGTCCCAGTCAGGAAGAAGAATGGCGATATTCGAATTTGTATTGATTTCAGGAACCTCAATAAAGCGAGCTTGAAAGATAATTTCCCGTTACCTACTATGGAGCAAATTCTTCAATCAGTAGCAGGTTCTGAATTGATGTCCTTTCTTGATGGATTCTCCGGATACAACCAAGTTTTGGTTCATCCTGATGACCAACTTAAAACCACATTCAGAACAAAATGGGGAACTTATGCATATCAGAAAATGCCTTTTGGACTCATAACTGCAGGAGCGACATTCCAGAGAGCCATGGATATAGCTTTCAAAGGGTTGGTTAATCGATCAGTAGTCGTCTATCTAGACGATATTACTGTATATTCTAAAAAGAGATATAATCATTTGCATGACTTAAATCAAATCTTTCAGCGATGCAAAAGATATGGTATTTCTCTAAACCCAAAGAAGTTTTTCTTTGCTCTTGACCAAGGAAAACTCTTAGGCTTTATTGTATCTAAGGATGGCATTTATATTGATCCTGATCGGATCAAGGAGATTTCTGAAATCCCTTTCCCACACAACAAAAAATCGATGCAGTCATTTTTAGGCCAGATTAATTTTGTTAAACGATTTGTTCCGGATTTTTCTCAAATTGTATTACCACTACAAACAATGATTAAGAAGAATTCAATCTTCAAGTGGGGATTAGAAGAGAAGCAAGCTTTTGATGTTACCAAACAATCAATAATCAACGCGCCAGCCTTGAATACACCAAATTTTTCTAATCATTTTACATTATATACCATTGCGTCCGATGTGTCTTATGCTGCAGTGCTTACGCAACCAAATGCTCACAATTTAGAGGCACCCATATCATTCTTCAGTTCAAATCTTCAGGGTGCCGAATTGAATTACTCCGATGTTGAAAAACAAGCCTTTGCTGTATTCAAAGAAGTCAAGCATTATAGACCCTTCCTTCTAAAAAACCATACAAAAGTAATAGTTCCTTTCCCAGCAGTTAGGCAACTATTAATTCAAAAAGAGTTGGGTGAAAAAAGGGCAAATTGGGTCACAGCGCTTCAAGAGTATGACTTAGAAATAAAGCCAGCAAAGATTGTTAGAGGTCAAGGTTTTTGCAGGATATTGGCAGGAGCATCAAACATTCCTGAATCAAGCGATATGGATCAGACTGAATCAATCAATCAGATAAGTGTCACTGATTCTGACTCTCAATATGCAGATTTAATATTTTATTTGAAAAATGGTTATGCTCCCCCAAATTTATCTTACAAAAGTAAAAGGGCCATTAGGTTAAAATCAAAGAATTTCACAATTATTGATGATGTGCTTTTTAAGAAGAATTATGATTCTGTTCTATTAAGATGCCTTGAGAAACCTGAAGCCCAAAAAGTTTTGCAGGAATTACATGATGGACCAGCAGGAGGACATTTTGGAGCTGACACAACAGCTCACAAAATCATTCATGCTGGATATTATTGGCCCACTCTGTTTAGAGATGCCCACGAGTATGTAAGGAAATGTCTCAATTGCCAAACTTCTAGTGGAAGACAATGAAAAGCGGCTTTCCCTTTGCAACCAGTCAACATTGAACAGCCTTTTGAGCAATGGGGATTGGACATCATCGGGGAGATTAATCCACCTTCTTCCAGGCAGCATAAGTACATTCTTACTGCTACCGATTATTTTACCAAGTGGGTTGAGGCAGTCCCTTTGAAAACAGCAAACTCTGAAGCCATCATTGAATTCATAGATCAATTCATCATTACCAGGTTTGGTGTCCCAAATGCTCTTGTTTTTTACAATGCTTCTTATTTCTCAGGCAATGCAATGTTTGATTTCGCTATTAAAAGAGGGTTTAAATTAAAGTATTCTGCTAATTACTATCCTCAGGGTAATGGTTTAGCAGAGTCAACTAATAAGAATCTGATCAAAATTATTAAGCGAACAATCGAAGAAAATCATAGGAACTGGCACAAATCCTTAGTATTTGCATTATCGGCTGATAGGATAACACAAAAAGCTTCCATAGGAACCTCTCCGTTCAATCTTGTATATGGCAAAGAAGCCATACTACCAACCAATCTTGTTCTTCCTTCTCTAGCCCTAGTACAGTTTATTGAGGAGACTCCTTCTTCTTCTATCTAGCTCAGACATGATCAAATTCTCAAATTAGAAGAAGAAAGAGAAAAAGCTAAGGTTATTCATGCAAAGCACCAGCAAGTCATCAAAACTGCATTTGATTTAGTCTCATCCGGTTCAAAACAATTCCAAGTCGGTGATTTAGTTCTGAAATGGGACAAAGCCCATGAAGACAAAGGTAAACACTCCAAGTTCCAGAAACTATGGCTTGGACCATTTCAGACCTGTGAAAAGATAGGCCATTCAACCTTTATATTGCAAGATTTATCAGGGTTGAGAGATTCTCTCCCTGTTAATGGCCTGATCTTAAAGAAATTCTTTAATTGAGAGGGTAACCCCTTCTCCTTGTAGTTTGATAGATTTTTATAGTTTGTAGGATTTGTAGAAAATAAGGTTGTAAGATGTCTGCCATTGACCTTTTGCTATAATTGAAAAGTTGTCTCACTGGAGTACTATCAATATTTGCTTTTAAATAAGAGAATCCTAAACCAGGAGGGATGATTTCTAGGAAATTAGATATCTTTGTATTTTGAAATCGCAGTCTATCTTTCGTAAACTCCTCTCAAAACATAAAAGTTCAATGAATCATTTTGGGTTCTCAAAAATTAGTCTCCAAAGGTTATCTTTATTAAGATAGAAGCTAATCCATCTTCAGCATCTTTAACTCTTATCCTGTCATCCATTTACTCCTAAGGGGAAGATTGTTCATCCCATTCGCTAAAGTTTATGGTTACTCAGAGTGTAATTCTAAAAATATAAAAGATTAAAGATAAGAGGTCTTATTACAAGCCTGCTTACCATGGTCATAGGAAAACAATTTAACTGACATTACCAAAACTGCATACCAAACAGGGTAATGGCTTGAAATTACAAGACAAGGGGTCTCATCACGAGCCATCTTGTTCAGTTAGATTACTACCGGTGAATGGCATTGTCAACAGCTGGCCACCAAACCAGGACAATGGCTTTTATCTTAAACAAAAAAGGAAATGAAGTACAAAATATGAAAATATGTTTTGAATTCATTCTGTTTAGTCACACTCTTAAGTGAATGGAACAATGGACAGTAGCATGGTTAAAAGGTAACCCTGCCGAGACTATAAACGTTTGCTTGCAGCAGAGGCTCTACCTATGACAGAAGGGTTTATTTTAAAAGCTTAGTTGAGAAAAGTTTTCTATTTTATCATTATAAACCATCAAAGACCTGTTTTAAAACTTAGAATGCATTTATTTTCTTTACAAAAAGAGGAAGTCAACAAAAGAATTCTACTTTATTCAGAATGAATAGATATCTAGTTATATTAGAAATTTTCCCTTCCTGATTGAGATTCTATGTTAAAAGGTTTAAGTGTTTTCATCAATTCCAGAGATAACTGGTTCTTCCAGCGAATCGCCAATTGTTGTGCCATACAACAACCCCCCCATTTCATATCATTTATATTCCAAACATTGACGTATGAAATGGGTCCCTTTTCATTTTGAATTGGTATCAATGCTTTTGTCATCCAAAAAATCCAATAAATAAATAAATGCACTTTTAGAAAACCTTCAGGGAAAACCCTTAAAAAGAAATTATGAATAATTGGCCATTGCGATAAAGCGATCGCAAGATCGCATATCGCAATAACATATGGATTGTAATTAAGCACCCAAACGTTTTCTGCCGATGCGCATTCGGCACATTCGGCGATCCGCAATCCTCCATATATGTGTCATAATGCCAATACCAATAAGTCCCGACGCGATGCGCATTCGGCGATCGACGAAGTGCTTCAGCAGTGGTAATTTTCCCAAAGGCTTGTCCCGATGCGATGCGAAATCAAGAATCGGACATCGGTGGTAATCGCACCCAAATCTTATTGCGCCCAAAGCTTTTCGCCGATGCGATATCGCATTCGGCGATCGGTGATATTCAAAGCACGCCATTAAAACACGCCTACCACACCCCGATTGCGATCCGATAAAGCGCGGTTTTCAACGAAGAGCCGTTAAGAGATGGGATGGCGCAATTCAATTGTAATAAAAGCTTTATCTTTCACGCAGGCCTCCATCTATGCTCAACCGCCAAAACGTCCATCTGCATGCTTAAGAGGTTCACTCACCCAAATAACGATATTATGAGCATTTAAGGAATGGCGGATTAAAAACAGCCAATTAATAGGAATTATGTCCTAAAATCGTTTTACAGATTGGATCCGCGCCCATGTTAAAAGCTAAATCCCTCAGTTACGCTTCTATTCGTATGTGCTGTTTCACTTAAGAGTTTTTATCGCCATCTCTGTGTATTACGCCCAATTTCCTCTTTGTACAGAATTCATTCGCAGAAACCAGGCCTGAGATGATGGGAAAGAAGTCCAAGAAAGCTGCAGGTGCTTCCTCAACACCAACAGCAGCACAAGCAGCCGCGAAAAAGAAGAAGGGATTAATTTCCGATACCACTTGCACGGGGCTCACTAGAGCTACTTGGTCAGGCACTTATAACTTAATTGAAGCCGAGAAACCAGAAAAGATGGTGGAAGAAGCTACTATGGACTTAACCAAGAAGTTTGATTTAACTCTCAAGGATCTAGCCGACTCTTTCCTGCATAGGATAGCGGCCAGAGAACAAATTCTTCCTTATACCGACATTGTGCGATGGGCAATTGAAGAAATTCCCATCAAAGACAGAACTTTTAGGACCAAAGATGGGAGGATCTTCGGGTCATTCAAGTCAGAAGACCTAAGGCAAATGTATCATTTGCCTGAGCCAGAGAAAGTATATAATAAGGACTTTTTGGAGAAGTTTGCAATCGAGAACGAGATCGAATCTGAACCTATCAAGGATTGGAGGCAAAATCCCAACAAACACAAGCACGAATCCTGCGGTAAGTACTCGGTAGACTCTTTGGCTTCTCCTTATTGTTATGCGGGGATTATGATGTGTAGGCTGTGGGGTTTACATGACTCTGTTGTTTTCGACATAGAAATGGTTCCTCTAATGGAGGCAGCAGTAAACGGTTGGATTATGGATTGGGCTACTATTCTTTCAGATAAATTAGCAGTAGCTGTTCGAGAATTTAGATTTAAGACTGTTGTTACAGAGAGGAAAATGCCCCCGTTCTACTATAGTGCATATATCATGGACGCTCTGTGTTTCAATTCCGAATTTCCTGTCCTAGGATGGAGGTGGACTGCACAGGACCCTTCATCCATTCATATATATCATCAAAAATTGTGGAAGTCTTCTTATAAAGACCATCTATATCAAATCTGTAATGGTTTTATGGTACCCATTTACTATTCCATTTTTGATAAACCCATTTCAAAGATTTCCTATGAAGCTTCCTTCGACTTACCAGCTGTACCAAGTTGGTTTGGAGAAGAGCATTTTACCTATATTAGGGTTTTCGGGAGCCAAGCCAAGCTGCATGTTCTTCCTTTATATGTTCCAGACAAATTGTTGGCATGAGAAATCTCCTACCAGATTATGGCCGAGAGTGTCACACAAACTCTCAAGAAAGAAAAGAAGAGGGGCTAGCCCTCTTTTCCCTTGAGGATTGGTGTTTTTACGCTGCATGATCTGAAGCATGCAGAAAACGAAGCAACAAAGATGCAAGCTTTATCCCTAACCACTATCCCAAGCAGACTCTATGATCCAAGCAAAAAAGCCTACACTGCCCTAGAACAGGCCAAATTAACAAAAGTTGACCATCAAGAGGATATGTTTGATGACCTGTTCATCTCCGCCAATACAATAGGCTATGCCAAAGAGCTTGCTAGAACACAATACAATGATGAGACGTTAACTGAGTTCAATAAACTTAGAGAACAGAGGTTGCAAACTCTGCCTCTAGATTTATTGGCAACAACCCCAGCATCTTCCTCAAGCGAGCCTGGTCGGCAACAGACGATCCAACCTCCTGTTATAACTAAAGAACAAAAGAAACAACAGGAGGAAAGGCAAAAGAAGATGCAAGCTGAAAAGCAAAGAAAAGAGCAAGCTGAGAGGCAGAAGAAGGAGCAGATAGAAAAACAGCAAAAGACACAGAAGGATCAAGAACAGAGAAAGCAAAAAGAGATAGAGGAACAGACGAAGAAAGAAGAAGAGGACAAACAAAAGAAAGAACTGGCAGATAGGCAGAAAAGGGAGCACGAAGAAAAACAAAGAAAAGAGTTAGAGGAGCAGCAGAGGTTAGAGCAGGAGAAAGAGCAGCAGAAGCAAACTACCGATGTCAATGTGGACACTACTATAGACCCCAATTTATTACAAGAATGGCAACAATTTCATTCCATCATCAGTGGAGTGGAATGTTCAAAAGATGGGGATAATTCTAAGACAAACGATACGCAGGATGTTACCTCTCCTCCGGTTCTAAGTGGAACCAGCGGCCCACCAAGTTCTAGAGAAGTTGAAGTTATTCCTAAAGACCCCTCCGACCAGATTATTCTACAGATAGAAGATATTCCGCCATTGGATGTTTTCTATAGCCCAAAACACAAGGCAGTTGTAAAGCGGTCGAGGAAGAGGCGAAGGATTGATCAACCTTCTCTCTTCCCCGAACCAACAGTCACGGGTAATGTAGTGTGGAAAGAGGAATTGGATCCCTCCGATGACTTAACAAAGCTATCACAGTATGCAGGCGCTTACTCGGCGGCAACAATTGACAAAGCATCGGAGGTGAGCCTCCTATTAAAAAATAAGGACCAAGAAATCTCTGCACTGCAGGCAGAATTAGTTGAGGCAAGGCAAAGGGCAATACAGGCGGAAGAACAATTGTTGGCAAAACAACAAGAAAATGATCAGCTAACTCAGGAATTGCAAGCAGAAAGGCAAAGGATCGATCAGGATGCAATCCAGAAAAAAGAAGAGCTGTCAAAGGCATTGGAGGATTTGCGAATAGCGAATGGACAAATGATAAAGACCAAAGATGAGCAAATCGCCCAAATTTCATCACAGTTGGAAAAGATGAAGGGAACATCGCATGTAAAAGAATTTAAGTCGGAGGCACTATTAATAAACAATGCATTGATAGCCCAGCTTAGACTCTTATGCCAACAGATCGATCGAGCTGAGCCCCTTTGTGAGCTAACTACAGCAGTGAATCAGCGGGTAGAAAAGGCCAGAACTGAACTGGATCAAGCAGATGAGGACATTGTTGCATATATTGAATGGCAAGATACCGATTTGGGAAAAGCAGCAAAATTACCCAGGATTATGGAAACAGAGAGAAATATACTTTTCACTGAATGGCATATTCAAATGATGAAAGCAGAAAGGGCGGCTTCACGGTGTAAATCAACCGCCAGCAATCTAGTGGATCTAGTCAATAACACTCTTTACCTGGCCAATATGATTTCTAAATGTACACCGGGAAAGATGACTATGGCAAATGCATTACAGCAGACATGCTACCCTGCGTTAGAAGAAAAAGGAAAATTAATCGCGGGAGTAAAAAGCCTATCCTTAGAGGCATATTGGCTCTTTTTAATTAAGCCGCATACACAAAGATCTGCCCTAAAGTGCCTTACAGACGCAATCGGGTATATAATTCCCGAGCTCCAAGATGCCACTTATGCTGCACAGCTCACTTCACGCCTCAACAAACCTCCGGAAGTTGAGCCGATGCTTGCAATTAATCAGCTCAGATTCAAAGGAAAGGAGCCGACTTGATGAGTCACCCGCCCGCTTGCCGGATCGCCAGCCGAAATTGGATCAGAAGTTATTGATACCAGCTTAAGTAGGATTTTTGTTTATTAGATATTTTAGATTAGTATTTATAGACCCTTTCATTGTTTTGGAAAGGGTCGTAAAATTTTGTAACAGACTTAATAGGCTAAAGTTTGCACTACTGTGGTTCAGTCACTATTCTTTTATGAGATTAGACCAGTGGTTCTGAAATTGACATGAAAGCTTCTTTATGCGATTGTGCACTATTGTCTATTGTTGGGAATGTTTTCTTGTTGGAAGAAGAACTGCAACATAGCGATTGATATCCGGGAATGTTCTGCAGCTCAAATGGTATTTTTATCTGCATCTGTATTCATTCCTTGCATATGAATTGTTGTGTAATTATTCTTGCTATTGTTGAATATATGTATGCGCTATAACAGCAAATCTTTATCTCATTCCACTATTGGATGTTTTATGATATGCTTTCCCTTTTAATCATGCATGTATCAATTATATAAGTGATAAAGTGTAGTAATTCGCTATTATCGCTCTGCATAACTAATTATGCAGAGCAATCTTAAATGGTTTAAACATCTATGCTTTAGCGTTAGAGTCATCTATATGCCTGCCTTAAAGCACAGATTATCAAACGCTACACTTTAGGAAACGATAACTCCCCGGGATAGATTATAGTTGTTATATTTCTGCTGATAGATTTAGTCCATCGCTTATCGCTAGAGTAGTCTATAAGTCACTCGTCCATCCCACTTTTATCCATTATTGGGAAACTGGTCCCATTATCCCCAGTCGGAGCCACTATTCCAAACGGAAAAGGAGCTGCTTTTAAGGTCCGGACCGGGTGGTTTCCTCTTTGTTGTGGCAGCGATTTTCGAGGCCTCAACACATTGTAAGATCCCCAACTCAAAAATTATAACAGATCTAGCACATTTTATTATTCTAATTAAAATAAAATTTCAGCAAAAACATGAACACAAAAGGATCTAAAAACACCACCACTATATTTAATTAATAACGACAAATAATACATGCCAGAATAATTAACGTAGGAACCTTTCCAATGGCATGCAATATTTCTCATCAACAAACTTGACCAATTAAATTATGAAGCTCACTTGTGGACACCCACAGGTTTTCGTCCTTGGGATCAAACTAGAACTAGTCTCACCAAGTTCTGAACAAAGAAAAACTAGATAGATAACTCATGATGATCCAAATGCCCAACTCCTATCTCCTTTAATAGGCTTGATGGACTCTCTAATACCTTATTTTATTATTTTCTTCGAAAAATGAGGCAAATACCATGAGCATATCCCATGGGAAAATACTATGTAAGTACCATGGGTATGTTAATGGGTATGTTAATGATTATTGGTATTAATTTAAGAAAGTAATTTTGCATTCATATGATGTGTCCAAAAACATTTTTCTAAATTATTCTACTCACACAGATTAAGTGATTTTGCATATTTAATTTGAGGCCATTACAAGGATACGTCCTTCATAACACACATGGAGCTTTTCCCAAAAAACTTTTGGTGTAAGCAAAAAGCGACATGAATGAACTCAACACTGATTACATCATTTTCCTGGCAAGTTCTATAAGTGAAATTGTTTAGAGATCAACTCGTTGTGAAGGCTGACCATCATATTCCCTTGAGGTGATGAAAGAAGTAACAATTTTAGGGAGCCTAATTTTTTCCAACACATGTTTAGACATAATGCATGTGGATGCACCCGTTTGTGTTGGATAACCAAGGATCGATTTCTGTAGTCCATTTCGGTTGGGATAAGAAATTTGTAGGTGACCAGATACTCTTAGCCGAGGTGACCAGTACCCACACAATAAATACTAATAAACTGATAGTTTAATTCAATTTAGGTTTTTTTTAATGATACTAAATACTAATAAACTGATACTTTAACTTAATTCAGTTTTTTTTGTTTTTTTCTTAATATTATCAATGGTTTTCAATCACTTTCCTGTTAGAATTTTAAATGTGATGGTACCAACTTATTTATAATTCAATTAATCTAATTTCACAAATATCAACTAAATTTATTTAATAAAAAAATTAAAATTTTTAAATGTAAATAGAATGATAAACTTTAACCAATTCAATTAGATAGATAGCTAGAACTAACCTCTTTCACCCATAATTTGTAAGTATATATTGGTTCATATAACAGGCCGTTTTGATGCATAGGAATACGTATCTACGCCTTACTGCCCAAAAGTAGCACAGTGCAGATTCGAACGCCTCGAGGTTTAACCATAGAAACCAATAAATATTTTTAAGGAAAAGTTTTGTTGAGTAATTTAGGAAATTGAAATTGTAGTATTATTTTATATATATATATATATATATATATATATATATATATATATATATATATAAATTATGTAAATTTGCATATAACAGTTAATATTTAGATATTTTTACAAATTCCTAAACGAAAATTGTATTACGAGTATTTACTGCAAACTCACACAATGCATATCTTGAAATAATAAAATTATGTTCTCTAGAAATTTAGAAACGTACATTCTTTAAAACTTGAATACTTAAATGCTTTGCAGGTTAGAGGAATTAGCAGAGTTGTAATTGTATACTTCCTTCGATCATTCTTCTTTGGCCTTCATTGAAAACTAATAACATTGAATTTGCTGGGGGCTTTTGTTTGTAAGACATAATAACAGTACGTGTCTGTCGCTTTACCAGCAGTATACTCAGAGATACTTGTAGACCAAGGATTTATTCAATACATTATAGTGGTGTTCCAGTTGCGTTTTTAGATAAGTTGGAAAATTAATCTCAACCACCACGTTAAATAAGCTAACAACAGCCATATTTGTGGTACGGAAGTAAATTAAGCAAGTAAACTCTATTTTGTCTACAGGTTGTTGATTTTTGTTTGCAGATTGAAAGATAGATTAAATGAAGTTATGAGTAAAAGCAATATAACTTGTGGTACACAAGTATATTAAGCAAGTAGACTTTACTTTGTTTGTAGGTTGTGGATTTCTTTTTGCAGGTTGAAAGACAGTTTAAATGAAGTTTTGAGTAGGTGTACAAATTTTCCATTCCGCAACATACATCAAACATTTAAGACCAATTGGACATTTAATGAAGGGTTGGTGAAATACCTATGGTCAAACATTTATTCCGCCATTGAAATATGCACTCCTCAATATAGAAAAGTATTTTCTGTAAAATCACCCATCAAAGGTAAGTATGAGTCTGAGAGGTCAAGAGGAGAAAATCATGGAGCAAATTTTGGTGAGTAGAGTGAAAACAAATTTATTATGGGGTTTTACAGAGACTTACAAACGAAAGAAGTGTAAATGGTAGTAAGAAATTTTATTTAATCGGTGGAGGAGCCACAATCTCCATATGAATGTATTTCATGTATTAGAACTATAATCCAAAGTTCTATTTTGTTTCTCCCAAATTTTACTCTGTTCTATTGTGAGTTACATTTATGTTTTTTTACCTCCATTTTAATTGTGATTTGATCTCCTCAGCTAACTCTTGAGGGAGACTCCTTTTGGAGAGTATTTATCAGCAGGGATAAAGTTTTTTTTATAGTTAGAAATGGCAGCATCAAACACAAGCTTGACTAATCCTCAGATACCTCAATTTAATGGGAAAATTTATGATTATTGGGTTATAACAATGGAATCTTTGTTTTCTTCTCAAGATATTTGGGATTTGGTGGAGAATAAGTTCCAAGAACCAACAGATGCAGTAGCATACAATGCCTTGTCACAAGCAGAAAATGATTTGTTAAGGAAAAACAAGAAGAAGGATTCAAAAGCCCTCTTCCACATCTTTCAAGCAGTTCATGAAAGTATTTTTCCAAGGAATGTAGTGGCAACAAAGTCCAAGAAAGCATGGGACGCCCTCCAAACAACCTACCAAGGCACGGAAAATGTGAAGACAACAAAACTACAAATGTTGAGGAGAGACTTTGAGACAATTTGTATGAGTCTGAGAATGTAGACTCATTCTTCATACAAGTAATTGGATTGGTTACTAATATCAAGTCTCATTGTGAGACACTTGAGGAAATGAGAATAGTTGAAAAAAAATTGAGAAGTCTACTAGCAAGATTTGATGACATTGTTGTGGCCATATAAGAGACAAAGGATCTCTCACAATTTTTAATGGATGAGCTTCATGAATCACTGATTTCTCATGAACATAGATTGAGCAAAGCAACAAACTCCTCATTAGAGCATGCCTTCAAGAAACAAGTTTCATTTGGTCAAGGTAGGGGCAGAAGAAGATAAAATGCTAGAGGAAGAGGAAGAAGCACACACAGAGGTGGAAGAAGCATCTCTTCAAGCTCAAGTGGATGGGGAAACAATCAAATTCAAGTCAAGGCTAAAGCCAGAATCAAGCACAAGGTGAGAGGTATGATAAATCTCAAGTTCAATGTCATTATTATAATAATTATGGTCATTATGAAAATGAATGTAGAAAGAAGCAACATGACATATGTAACAAACCAAGTGAAAATTTGGCAAGAGAAAATCATAACCAAGATAACATGGTTTTATCTTGTAATGTAGCATAAGAAAAACAAAGGGATGTATGGTTTCTAGATTCAGGGTGCAACAACCACATGATAGGTAACATAGAAATGTTTTCCAATTTATATGAAACTGTGAAATATAAAGTGATATTAGGGACTGGTAGAAATATCTCTATCATGGACAAAGGAAGAATCAATATCTTAACAAAGAATGGGGAGAAGAAGTACATTTCAGATGTTTATTTTTTCCATGGTTTGAAGCATAACCTCATAAGCATTGGACAATGCATGCAAAAGGGCTACAATGTCTTTTTCAAAAATGATGAGTGCACAATTTTGGATAAATATCCAAGAAGAGAGTTGATTGCGAAAGTTCAGATGACAAGCAATAGGATGTTTCCCCTAAAGATAAAATCATATTTGAAGGAAGAAGTTGCACAAACACAACTAGTAATGAATTCACAAGAGGACGAAAGAAAAGTTGTGTCGAGCGATAAAAAGGTGTATTTTTAACTCCTAATTACATTCACATTAATTATCAACCCAGGGACGACTTTTTATTTCAAGAGTGTACTTAGTCTAAGGCGGCTATTTACTCAAGAGTAATGTTTTGCAGTATAGTGCTTAAAATCCAAAAGTAAATGAAAGCTGAAAACAAAATCTAATTAGAACAACAAGAAACTCAATGCTCTGTAATTGAATCATTCACTCAAACAACCATCAATCAAGGATACAGTAGCAATAACTCATTCCTCTATATATTGATGCAACTGAAATCAAACCAGAACAAGACAATCAATCTGGGAACGAGGAAGCAATAACCAATGTTCTCTACAGTTGGCAGTCCTGCTTTAAAGCAATTAAAAGGAAATAGAAATTGAACTAAAGCTGCCATTGAAAGTAAACTATGAAAACTCTTTAAAAGCAAACTATTGCAATTAATCAACAGAAATGAACAACAAAGTAAATGGGCAGCAAATTGTAATTAATGGAATCTGAACAGCAAACTCTAATTAATGGAAATCAACAGCAAAGCCAAATTAATAGCAATCTTTACTTTAAGAATAAACCGGACAGCACACGGAAATGGAATAGCAGATTAAACCTGAATGTACAACAACCCAAATCAAGCACGCAACACACTTTTCATTAAAAGGAATAGTAATCTAAGCTTTGATACAATATGCATGAATCACAGCTATAAAGTAACGGCAATTGTAACGGAACAACAATGTCATATCAATTATCAAAAGGAATAGCAATGCGATACAAATTTAAAATGATAACATAGCATTCCTATTACAGATACCGATAGTATCCAATCAAGTATATATAACAGCGCTGATATGTAAAACATTAAAGTGCATCAGATTACTGAACAGAGTAAAAGAAAGAGATCAAACCACACATGAAGCGTAAAGATATAATATAGCAGTAGTGTACTCCACCAAAGGCTAGGCCCTTAGCCGCTAGCTGATGCTGCTGGGCTACTTCAGATGAGAAGAATGAACAAAAACTCCCAAATCATGTATTAATCATCAAATGGTGAAATCATTACAACAGCTAAAGCTTTAAGACTTACAACATGAAACAATCCTTTGTCCCTCCTATCCTATCATGAATTCTCATTTCTAAATCTCTAATTCTAAATCCTCAATTCCATCATTTTTCCATCCCCAAATCATCCCCATCTCTGATCTCTGTTTTCATTTAAATAGAGAGAGATCATAGAGAAGTTACAATAAAAATAAGTACAACATAATTTATATTACAAAATTAGATTGTTTCCAACCAATTGATCAACAAGAAGATATATTTCCATCCATCTTTCAACAAGAGAAAGACGAATTTGGCTTTGCAGCTGATATTTGGAGGACGGCCGCAACAACAAATCTAAGAAAATCGTGCTCAAAGAACCCTGCGTTTCTCTCAGTATAGGCCGAATTTGGGCAAACTGTTCTTATGTAAGTTAATTGGGTCCGTTCTGGACAAAACCCATGTTTCGGATTTTCCATATTCTGCTTAATTTGCTCATAATCTCAACCGCAAAACGGTCACTTCTTATTTCAGCGCATTTCTGAGTTGGCACTTTTAATGATCAAATCTTCAATCTGGAAATTATATTGGAGGCTAAAAACGGTGAATAATGTTACAAATGATTTATTAAAACTATCATTGATAAAATTATGCATAATCATCAATTTATTAGAAATAAAGGAGAATAAATAATATTTTTACATAACAGCATAAATCATAGAATTATATAATAAATTATGATAAATGACGTGATGAAGAATGGTAGAAATGGGTGGAATAAGCGTTCAAAAGTGACAATAATAATGGTATATTAACGACCGAACATACCCCCACACTCAATATGTTGCATGTCTTCATGCAACCCAAAGACAAAACCCATGTGTTAACCAAGCAATAAAAAAATTTGTTCATCTCGGCTCATGAAATGGATAGAACAAATGAATTCTTCCTTAATTAATGAATATTCACTTTTAGCACTCTTAATGAAGGCATACCAATTTTTTCATTGACGTTCAAATTATGTGCATATGAAGTTGCAGCAAAATATGATATAAGTGACAGCGACCTTCATTAACCATTTTCCCAAAAACTACAAACAAGATGTTGTTGAAATGTTGCAAGTAAATTTGTAATACATGAATGCCTCTATGATCCAAAAATTAGATCATTTTGATGCACGGATCATGAGATATAAAAAAATGGCTGTAGGTGAGAGTGCATGATTTCTGAATGAACCAATTTATCGTGAAATTATCTGGGTATGTGTATTATAATGATACATCTGTATTATCCAGAAATCACAAGAATTGAGTTCATAGTTTTAAAAGTATTATGGAAATCAATTTCTGCACTGTGTAAAAATGAAATTGTATGCCTTAAATGAGGAAGAAAGTATAAAACATCCATCATGCGTAAACATTCCTCCCCCTCTCTGAAGAATTAGCATCTCCTCATGCAATGCTAGAAGAAAAATAGAGATGGTTCCTACCAGCTGTTTAATTCTATGTCTGGTGTAAAACAACACAGAATAAGGGAGGTGTTGAGAAGGAATAAGAATAGCAATGGATGATAAAGAATATGAATGACATGGTAATAAGAAAGAAATGAATGAAAGAAACACTCCCCCAAACTGAAAGATGATATGTCGCTGAAAAAGGGAAAGTGGTAAAGATGTGGAATGAAGGATGATAAATAATGCTCAAAATGGATTTTTATGAAATTCTCCTAAATTCGTAATAAATCAAAAAATTATGCGATTTACCTCAAGTTTTACCTCCAAAAATGTGGAATGACATATATGGACTGGCATTTGTTGAAGCTGGTGTAGGCAGAGTTGGTACTGAAAGTGATGCAAAAGGTGGAATCCAGGCAAGCACATCATGTCTGAAGAATTGTTCACGTTCACGAGCCTCTTCTGTTAAGTGCAATAGTGTGGTCATGCTATGAATAGAATTATGCCCATACTTGTTGTTTTCCTGTAAACAAAGCACACTTGTGCATACAATGTTCTTGAATTCATAGTGTTAGGTTTGAATAACAACAGATAAGATGCATGCAAAAATTTCAATCAGAAAAACTTTTGTATACATGCAATACTGATATTTTGTCAAATCAACAAGTTATGGCAGAGTGAAGTAATCATATTGCATGCTATCCCATAATGCGTACATTCCCCCTCTAATTGGAAAAGAAATTCCATGACCATAAAGCATATGAAAGGGGTTATGCTAATGGCAAGGTAAGGGAATGAACAATACATCAGTAGATGAAGCAGATTACACATATTAATAATAGGACGGCGAGTGTTATGGTTATAATGAGAGCAGAGTGTGTAAAGATAGTTATGAATAAGAGATAGGACACTTTGGATTGATGATAACTTATGCGAAAAGAGAAAAAGAACAAGAATATGTCAAAAAGATGCTTTACTGAGAGTATTCTAGCTGAAAATGATGCGATTGATCATAAAACAATTTCTCATGCATAAAGGTTCAAAACAGAGAAAAAAATTAAGGAAATAATTTCTCTGATAAAGAGAAAGAATAAGAAAGGGTATTATAGTAATAATTGACGATAAGATATAACTTCAATACCATGAGCAGAGCCGCTGCTGCCAGCAGGCGTCCATAGCCTCGGCAGGGTTGCTTTTTAATCCATATGAGCCAGGATCCTCAATTTATAAATGGAGAGTTACAGTGTTGTTCGACAGAAGAGATCAGTGTGCTGGCATGGTAACCAGATAACCACACTGCCATTCACTGGGATGTAGCAAAAGTGATCAGGGAGGCTCGTGATGAGACCTCCTGTTCCAAGGATAATTTGGCTATCCAATGGATCATAACCCTACTGTGGTGGCCATAATGGGCATGTCACTTTATTACAGCCTTATGAACATGGTAGGCTGGCTCGTAGTGAGACCCCCTATCCTCCATCTGCGAATTTTTTTTTGTTGTTATTACACATTTTTATGATAAAAAGAGAGAGGCTCGGTACTCCTTAAGAGCAGGGATGGTGGAAGAAGTTGAACATGTCAATAGAAAAAAATATACCCATAATTTCATTTATTACAGACAGAGAAAATTATAACCAGGAAGGGTGGAACCAACATGGTATTAAGAAGTATCATGTACAACAGAAAACAATGCAGTAAAGTAGTATAGAAATAATTGTGTCCATTTTGAAAATAAGCTATCATCAAGGAGCTGTCCTGTTAAAGATCATAACGTGAATGATATTAACTCGCTTCAATAGAATCCATAATTCTTGTCCTCATAAAAGTAATGTACTTCATGCATGAAAGGGAATCAGTAAAATGTGGTTGAGATGAACTAGGAATAATCCTACAAGAGGAAGAAAGGGTTGCTCTCAAAAATACTCCCAAAGTGTTGTTTCTTTGAAGGAACAGCAAAAACACTCAAAAAGTGGTGTTCCATGTAGGGAACAGCAAAGAAAATGCACACAAAAAAGCAAAAATACCCATAAAAAAGTGTGAAAACGCAAATGTCGTTCCTTTGGAAAAAGGAACAACAAAAACTAAAAGTGTCGTTTCTTTAGAAAAGGAACAGCAAAAATAAAAAGTGTCATTCCTTTGGAAAATGAACATTAAAAATGCAAGTGTTGTTCCTTTAGAAAAAAAAACAGCAAAAATGAAAAGTGTCATTCCTTTAGAAAATGAACAGTGAAAACGCAAGTGTCATTCCTTTGGAAAAGGAACAACAAAAATGAAAAGTGTCGTTCCTTTGGAAAAGGAACAGCAAAAACGCAAGTGTCATTCCTTTGGAAAAGGAACAACAAAAATGAAAAGTGTTGTTCCTTTGGAAAAGAAACAGCAAAAACACAAGTGTCGTTCCTTTGGAAAGGAACAGCAAAATGAACTACGAAAAAGGAACAGCCAAATGAACCATCGAAAAGGAACGACAAAATGAACCGTGGAAAAGGAACAGCAAAATGAACAATCATAAAATGTAAAAATGCAAAAAAACAAATTGGCTGTTCACGGCATTGACGCTGAAGATATGTTACAATTTGAATGAAGTAACACCTGAAACACAAAATATAAGAGAAATCAGAAAGGAAACAACATTTTTTTTGAAAAAACAGTATGTAAATAAGTAAATTAAGTTACAACAACGATGATGTTATGTAAAAAAAAAATGATCTCTTTGAAAAATGTTTTGGCAACAGTGACAAGACATGAATCTTCAAATGGAAATTAATTCTTCATTTCTTCTATTATGAATCCGTTGGGTAATGAGTTGGATGAAATTCTTTTGTTTCATTTAAAATTTCTTTCAAGAATCACTCGTCCATAAATTCACATTATTTTTCTCCTAGGACCTGCAAAAAAACGAGTGTCTACCTGCAATAAAACATTAAATCATGGAGAAAGAGAGGTGCACGACTCCCCTAATCCAAAAATTATGCAAAAAACTAACAAGTAGTTACTCTGTAGAACAAATCCATGGAGAAAATAACAAAGTAAAATTTAATTGTCACTTGCGGGAGAGCAGTGGCCAATCATGCTAACCTGCAGTGTTTTGATCACAACTTCTTTGTTTTTCGTCCAAATTGAGTGATTCCAAAGCCAAATGAGAGCTGATTAAAAGGTTTATCTCCAGTAGCAATAGGTTTTAAAAATTCGATATGATATTTCAATTTCAGTTAGAACAACCTGCATAACAGAGTCATTTTCAATTAGCCAGCTTAGACCAACAGTTGATACTTCAAGCATAAATTTTCCGTTTCATGTCAGATTTGAATGGTTCAAATTGGAAATGAAAGTAGATTAATTTATTTATCTCCAATAGAAATAAGTTTTGAACACAAAAAGAATTGATAGGTCAAATAATATAAGGAACAGCCGGAAAGACATAGTTTTAAGGGTGTTGATTTACGATAGACAGTCAGTATTTTGATCATAAATTCCCCATATGATATCGAAAATGAGTGATTCCAATTGAATTGTAAACTATATTAATAGGGGAATCTACCATAGAAACAGGTTTTAAAAATTAATTCATTTAGGCCCCCAAAAACTGACTGTCCCAACTATGTTCCTAAGCTGCCCGCTAGACACCCTATCAATGTTTTGGTTTGAACTTTTTCGTTTCAAATCCAAATTCAGTGATTAAAATTGGGTTGGAAAGTAGAAATAAAGGGATACTTAGGATAGAAACAGGTTTTTAAAATATTGCATTTTCGTCCCTCAAAACATGACTGTCCCGACTGTTTTTTCAGAAATTTCATCAAGCCCGCAAGCTAAAAAAATGTGATTTCAAGCATTTTTTCAAATTGGTGATAAAAATGAATATGAGTGTTTGTAGAACTATTATTTCCATTATAATTCATGTACATACAAAAATTAATTAAAAAATTATCATCGATGTTGGTTTCCATAGCATGTTGCAACAAAAAACAATTAGCTTTACAAAAATAAAAAATAAAAAAGATGTGTTTGTTTTATTTGTTTATTTATTTTATTTTCTCCACTATCCTACTCTTCTTTGAGAACCAAATATGTTTATGTATAAGAGTATTTTCAGTGGAACCATTTTAGAAATAAGGCTTTACGTATGCACATACCCAAATTTGAAAAATGCATGTTGATAAAAATTAGGGTATGAGAAGCCAACTTCCCTTGAAAAGATGGTATCAAAAATTGTTAAGTATGGAGTGATGATGCAAACACATGATGGAGTGAAACCAATCTTCAATATATCCGTTACTTTCTTGATTTCCCATCATACCATGAAGTTCTTGAGCTTTTAAAATGGTTTGTTGGTGCAACCTAAAAGAAACATCATTTTCTTCCATAGCTTCTACAATTTTTGAATTTGAAACATTCTGAATCTCATTGTAAGTTTTCTCTAATGGCACATGTGAGATAGAATGGGTGGGAAGGGTGAGTAAATTTGGCAGTTCAACACTGTAAGCATGTTGTACTGGTTTATTATGGTGAGGCTGTGGAATTAGTTGAGCAAGAAATTCAAAAGTAGAAATGTTGGGCAATTTCTTACCATAACAGAAGATGTTCTTCATGTGTTTCTTCAAAGCTCCTTCTTCCAATGTTCCTGTCAATTAGTTAGTGAAATGGGTGGTAATTACATCACTACTTGAGTGAAATCATGTGATTCATTTTTCAAAATTTCTATTTTTTCCCTAGTCATTCACACAAAAATTCAAACATCTATTTCTACTCTAAGTTCTTTAACAGTTATGTTGAAACGCAGGCGGGGGAGTAGGGCTTTTACATGCTCCATACGTAGGTTCTTACCTTCCATTTTTAATACCCAATTCTTTCCTAACAGACACTCATCGGATGCACACTAATCTTTTAAAAATGGCTACACTCTCCCGGCAACGGCGCCAAAATGTCGAGCGATAAAAATGTGTCTTTTTAACTCCTAATTACCTTCACATTAGTTATCAACCCAGGGACAACTTTTTATTTCAAGAGTGTACTCAGTCTGAGGCGGCTATTTACTCAAGAGTAATGTTTTGCAGTATAGTGCTTAAAATCCAAAAGTAAATGAAAGCTGGAAACAAAATCTAATTAGAACAACAAGAAACTCAAATGCTCTGTAATTAGATCATTCACTCAAACAACCATCAATCGAGGATACAGTAGCAATAACTCATTCCTCTAGATATTGATTCAATTGAAATCAAACCGAAACAAGACAATCAATCTGGGAACGAGGAAGCAATAACCAATGTTCTCTACAGTTGGCAGTCCTGCTTTAAAGCAATTAAAAGGAAATAGAAATTGAACTAAAGCTGCCATTGCAAGTAAACTAGGAAAACTCTTTAAAAGCAAACTATTGCAATTAATCAACAGAATTGGACAACAAAGTAAATGGGAAGCAAACTGTAATTAAAGGAATCTGAACAGAAAACTCTAATTAATGGAAATCAACGGCAAAGCCAAATTAATAGCAATCTTTACTCTAAGAATAAACTAGACAGCACACGGAAATTGAATAGCAGATTAAACCTGAATGTACAACAACCCAAATCAAGCACGCAACACACTTATCATTAAAAGGAATAGTAATCTGAGCTTTGATACAATATGCATGAATCACAGTATAAAGTAACAGCAATTGTAACGGAACAGCAATGTTATATCAATTATCAAAAGGAATAGCAATGTGATACAAAGTTAAAATTATAACATAGCATTCCTATTGCAGATAACGATAGTATCCAATCAAGTATATATAACAACGCTGATATGTAAAACATTAAAGTGCATCAGATTACTGAACAGAGTAAAAGAAAGAGATCAAACCACACATGAAGCGTAAAGATATAATACAGTAGCAGTGTACTCCACCAAAGGCTAGGCCCTTAGCCGCCAGCGGATGCTGCTGAGCTACTTCAAAAGAGAAGAATGAACAAAAACTCCCAAATCATGTATTAATCATCAAATGGTGAAATCATTACAACAGCTAAAGCTTTGAGACTTACAGCATGAAACAATCCTTTCTTCCTCCTATCCTATCATGAATTCTCAATTCTAAATCTCTAATTCTAAATCCTCAATTCCATCATTTTTCCATCCCCAAATCATCCCCATCTCTGATCTCTGTTTTCGTTTAAATAGAGAGAAATCAGAGAGAAGTTACAATAAAGATAAGTACAACATAATTTCTATTACAAAATTAGATTGTTTCCAACCAATTGATCAACAAGAATATATATTTCCATCCATCTTTCAACAAGAGCAAGACGAATTTGGCTTTGCAGCTGAGATTTGGAGAACGGCCGCAACAACAAATCTGAGAAAATTGTGCTCAAAGAACCCTGTGTTTCTCTTAATACATGCCGAATTTTGGCAATCTGTTCTTTCATAAAGTTAACTGGGTCCATTCTGGACAAAACCCATGTTCCGGATTTTCTATATTCTGCTTCATTTGCTCAGAATCTCAACCGCAAAACGGTCACTTCTTATTCCAGCGCATTTCTGAGTTGGCACTTTTAATGATCAAATCTTCAATCTGGAAATTATCTTGGAGGCTAAAAATGGTGAATAATGTTACAAATGATTTATTAAAACTATCATTGATAAAATCATGCATAATCATCAATTTATTAGAAATAAAGGAGAATAAATAATATTTTTACATAAGAGCATAAATCATAGAATTATATGATAAATTATGATAAATGACGTAATGAAGAATGGTAGAAATGGGTGAAATAAGCGTTCAAAAGTGATAATAATAATGGTATATTAACGACCCAACAGGTTGCAGCTCTCACAAAAGTAAACTTTCAAGCAGAGGTTAAAGATGAAAACCGGTTATGGCATTTGCAATTTGGTCATCCCAATTTTGGGGGTCTGAATTTGCTGCATAAGAAAGGAATAGTGAAGGGATTTCTACTCATCGAAAAACCAAACAACCTATGTGAAGGATGCATCTTGGGAAAACAACATAGAGAGACATTTCCAGCAGGAAAGTCAATAAGGGAAAAGACCCCTTTGAGATTGTCCATTCATATTTATGTGGACCAATGCAGACACCATCAATTGGTAGAAGCTATTATGTTTTGACTTTCATATATGATTATACAAGGAAAACATAGGTCTACTTCCTAAAATAGAAAAGTGAAGTGTTTGAGTGCTTCAACCAATACAAAGCCCTTGTTGAGAAGAAAAGTGGACACTACATTAAAGTGTTGAGGACTGGAATAGGTGGTGAATAGATCTCAAATGAATTCCTTCGATTTTGCACGGAGAATGAAATTCACAAGCAATTTACAACAAGGTATATACCTCAGCAAAATGGTGCCACAGAAAGAAAAAATATGACCATTATGGAAATGGCAAGGAGTATGTTGAAGGAAAATAATTTTCGAAATGACTATTGGGTTGAAGGTGTCGCTTGTGCAACATATATTATTAATAGGTGTCCAACCAAAAGTGTCAAGAATATAGTTCCTAAAGAAGCATAGAGTGGAAGAAAGAATAATATCACACACATGAGAGTATTTGGATGTGTGGCCTATGCACATGTCTTAGATGAGTTAAGGAAGAAGTTGGACATAAAGGGGAATAAATAAATATTTGTTGGATATATTGATGAACCCAAAGCATGCAATCTCTACAATCCATTAACGAGGAAGCTCATAACCAATAGAGATGAGCATTTAATAGAAGAGGAAGCATGGGATGGAAGCTTAGAGAAGACAGTCAATGTGAAAACATGTATACCACATGATGACAAAGAGGAATTGACCACAACAAGTAATTCCTCAATGGTGACTCCTCCTACTCCTATTTAAGCTCAACGAAGTAGTCAACAAGTAACACCATCAACAAATAATAGGAAATGTCATGCAGTCAAGCAAGTACTACACCAAGCACAACACAAATACAGGCAATGTCATCTATCTCAAGCACAAAATCAAGTGACATGTCAAGCCCATATTCTACAAGCATAAGATGACAAAAATTCATAATGAGCAAGATGAGGTCGATAGTAGTGTTGGTCTAAATTCCTTATTTTCATTATTTTTCCATGTAGATGACCCAATCCATTTAGAGTATGTAGTTAAAGAAGAAAAATGGGTTGCGGCAATGGATGAATAAATAGAAGCAATAGAAAAGAATGACACATGGGAGTTAGTGGATCTTCTGTAAGGAAAATAAGTCATTTGAGCAAAGTGGGTCTATAAGACCAAGAGGAAAATTTAAGGAAGGATTGAAAGACATAAAGCAAGGCTAGTTGTCAAAGGATATAAGCAGCAACATGGAAGAGATTATGGGGAGAAATTTGCGCCATTCTTGAGGATGTAGACAGTGTGTACAATGATGTCGATTGTCATGCAACATAAATGGAAAGTGTATCAAATGGATGTAAAATCAGCATTCTTGAATGGAGTGTTGAAAGAGGAAGTATATGTTGCGCAACCACCTAGTTATGAGATAGAATGCCAAGAGGACAAGGTGTATAGGTTGAGGAAAACTCTTTATGGGCTAAATAAAGCACCGCGTGCATGGTATAGCAGGATAGATGCTTACTTGATGGACAATGGCTTCAACAAATGTTACAGTGAGCCTACTCTCTACATCAAAGAGAGTGATGGTAAGCTTCTTATTGTAGTTTTATATGTAGATGATTTGATTTTTAAAGGGAGTGATGATTTCCTCATTGCTTATTTCAAAGAAGTCATGAAGAATGAGTTTGAAATGATGGACCTTGGGTTGTTAAGCTATTTTTTGGGCATAGAAGTGAAGTAAACATAAAATGGTATTTTTATTTCCCAAGCAAAGTATGTAGCTTAAATTTTCAAGAGGATTAATATGCATAGTAGCAATCCCGCACCAACTCCAATTGTCATGGGGTTGAAGTTGAGCAAAGAAGATTGCAGTAGCAATGTCAATCTGATATTATACAAAAGTATGGTGGGCATCTTGATGTATTTGACAACAACTAGGCATGGTATAATGTATGCAATAATCTTGGTGTCGAGGTTCATGGAGACAGCCAAGGAGACATTTGCAAGTAGCCAAAAGGATTTTAAGATATGTCAATGGGAAAAATGCATATTGTATTTTGTACACCTTAACAAATGATTTTAGTATGGTTAGTTACAATGGCAGTGATTGGGCTGGAAGTGTCAATGATAGAAAGGTCACATTAGGATATGTTTTTCATTTGGGTTTAGGAGTCATTTCATGGGCCTCCAAGAAGCAACCGAGAGTGTCATTTTCAACAGTAGATGTTGAATATGTCATTGAACCAAAAACAGTGTGTCAAGCAGATTGGACTAGAAGCATGTTGAGGGATTTATGCCATGACCATGAGGGAACAAAAACTATTTTCTGCGACAACAATTCCACAATTGCATTATCAAATAATTACGTTTTTCACAAGAGAACCAAGCACATTGACGCTAAATATAATTTTATTAGAAAATTGATTAATAGTGGTGAAATTGTATTGCAACACTATAAGTCATAGGAAAACTCTATTGAGATGTTCACAAAGCCATTGGCACGTGAAAAAATTGTTTATCTCATAGACTGTTGGGGAATTTTCAATGGAGGCAGTTGTGATTAAGGGGGGGTGTTGGAAAATTAATCTCAACCTTTGCGTTAAATAAATTAACAACAGGCATACTTGTGGTACACAAGTAAATTAAGCAAATAGACTTTGTTTGTAGGTTGGAGATTTTTGTTTATAGACTGAAGCATAGATTAAATGAAGTTCTGAGCACGAGTACAAATTCTCCATTCCACAACACAAATCAAGCATTTAAGAAAAAATGGACATTTAATGAAGGGTTGGTGAAATACGTATGGTCAAACATTTATTCTGCCACTGAAATATGTACTCTCCAACATAGAAAAATATTTTCTGTAAAATTGCACATCCTCTGTCTTAATGTTTTGTTCTGTCATGAATTAATGTGTTGAAATGTATTTTTGAATATGTTTTTATTTTAGTTGAGCAGATATAAGTCTAAGAGGTCAAGAGGAGAAAACCAAGGAGAAAATTTTTGTGGGCGCGTGAAAACAAATTTGTTATGGTAAAAGTGTTACTCAATCTTTAGTTTAGTTGAGTGGATGTAAGTATGAGAGATCAAGAAGAGAAAATCATGGAGAAAATTTTGGTGGGTGTGTGAAAACAAATTTGTTACGGGGTTTTACAAAGAGTTGTTCACAATATTGTCATTGATGGCAAATGAGCAGCAAAGGAAGAACAAGCAAAGGAGCAGAAGAGCAAGGGACAAAGGAGAAACAAATACCTTGAAGGCATGTTGATTGCTTGATGCTTAGATAATGTTGCAGGGATTGTTTAATGAAGAATTTGTGATGTGAAATTGTTGATTCAGTTTAATTATTATGATGCAAAGGAAAGACTCTAAGGTAAAGGAAAATATGTTGCAAAGATTGTTGTGACACATTAAGGATAAATATTGTTATTTGTTGTTGACATTAGATTAATGCATTTAAGCATTACATATGGTTGCAATTAATATTGGATGGTTTATTTATTTTTGTGTTCCAATATTCAATATCTGAAGAGTTTGGAAACGAATGAGTGGAAGGCAAAGAGTCAAGCCTATTCACTTCATATTCCTATGTGGGATACAATTAGCCAATAAACTATTTCTATAAAATATGTGATTTTGGAAGGCATAAGATGTGAGATAATGGAAGAATGAGAGAGAGCTGGTTGAACTATTATGAATTAGTTACTTGGAACTTATGAAGCTGATGTGAAGTATATTTGAAGGGAAGAAGATGGAGATATGCATAATTTATAAGCAGGTAAACAAGCACATTGTTATTTCTTGTTTGCATCAGGGGATGGTAGTCTCCTTTAAAGTTTAGTCTTGATAAATATCCATTTGGATCTAGTTGAGGTAGGAGCCTCATGTGGGTTGTAGCGTACCGAAAACATATGGGATTTGGAGCTTCCTTGCATGTTGCAGCTTGTAGAAAATTGAGGTAGCAACCTCCTGTAGGTTGGATCCCACTGAAAATCAGATGTAATAAGGAGTAGGAGATTTCATTTGCATGACAACAATAATAAGATCATGGTTTTCTCCCTTTATGGGTTTCCACATATATCTAGTGTCAATATGCATTATTATTATATGTTGATAGGATGTTTTAGCTTTCTTATTAATTGTTGGTCATAATTTGCTAAGATTCTTATGTAATGGTTCAGTTAGTGAGATTGAAGAAAATAATTAATGTCCATGAACATACTAAACTGATTCACCCCCCTCTAAGTTTAGTCAAGTTTTCATCAATTGGTATCAAATCCAGTTCCTTCTGTGTAAGCCTAACAACTTGAAGGTAGTTTTGGTTGAGTCATGGACTATCAAATGGTACATGTTCTTAGCACATCAAACTTTCATGAATGGGGAGATAAGATAAAATCTGAACTGATAGCTTATGGACCTGGTGTGTGGAAATTAGTATGTGATGGCTACTACAAAGAATCTCCCTCTTTGCAAGAACAACAATGGAATGCTAAGGAAAAACGAGTCATGTATAACAATCTTCATAATAATGATATTGATATAATAATAGATCTAACTTTTGGAAAAGAAATCTGGGATAGATTGTATATCATACATGAAGAGGCTAGCAGCAACAATGTAGATAAAGGAAAGAGAAAGAGGAAGGAGAAAACACCCTATCAAAAGGAAAGGGAAACCTCTACTTGTGTGAATGTGTCTAACTCTCATGAAGAAAACTCAGATGAAAATCAACCTAGGCTTGACTTATCATTGGCTACTATAGAAAGATTGAAGAATGAAAACAAGCATCTGCAGAAACTCATGCGGATATGTGATGAGAAAGAGCATAAAAACAAGGAGGAAATCACCAGGTTCAAGACACAGCTTGAAAAAGCAAGGAGAAGAGAAGGTATGATGAATAACTAGCTAAAGGATAAAAAGGTACAATGTGAAAGATTAGAGCTAGAAGTGATTTCGATGAAAAGAAAACTTTGTGTAGAAATAGTAAAGAGGAGATTGTATCCTTGAAGGACTTAGAATATGAGAGAATTAGCTCAATGACAACCTTAAAGGATAATGAAATTATAAAAATACATATAGGAGAAGCATTCAGCAACAACATGATTGGAAAAGAAATAAACAAATACAAGCAGCAGAATCGAAATGAAAAGTATGAAGTGAAGAAACTGCAATCTGCTCATAGATATGAGGTTAAGAAGCTTGCAAGAATTCGAAGGAGAGAACATATCTCATGCTTCTATTGCCATGAACCTGGACACATAGCAGCAGACTATAAGAGCAGGAAGATCAAGACTATTTCAGCAAAACATGCATCAAACAAGAAGGTGTTATCCATCAAGCAATCAAAGGAGAACGTCAATCACGAGGTACATAAACTATTTCTATGGTTATTGTTATACGTGTCATTAATTTGGACATAAAGCATTTGAATGAAAATTGTATATGAAGAAAACATGGATGCAAAAAGAAACACATCAGTTTCTCTATTTCTTGGCCACACAAGATGTTTTTTATGTAGTAATCTTGGCCATATATTCTAACGAGCACTAAACATAAGATAGAATCAATTCCAAGAAGATCAAAAGTGAAATGAAAATAGGAGAATACAACCTACTAATGTGTGGAATAGAAAGAATAAAGAACAACCAGTGACCTAGCTTGGCCTCGGGGGGAGTTACTCAAGAAAGAAAAGAAGAATATGTTAGTGTTAGTTCACTAGCACCTGAGGGGGAAAGCAGCCCCAATATTGATAATAAAGTCTTAAATATGCAAAGAATGGGAAAATAAACCCACTACAAAGATATCTATAATGTCCTGGAAAAAAATTGAATAAGTGATGCATCCTCCATCAATTCAAAAATATCTAAAAAAGATTCAGAGAAAGATGATTGTACAGTATGTTGGGCCATTATAATTAGAGGATCTGAGAGTTGTATATAGTAACTCATTCACAAATTTAATAATTTCGAATATTTTTGTAAAGAAAAAGAGGGTTGTAGTCATAATGTATAATGTATCTATAAAATCCTTTTCAAATGAAATTAAAAAAAGAAAATTGCAAGCTAGAGGACCATCTATTTGAATATCAAAGTTTTGGAAGCAGAGAACTGTTGATTTCTGCCTTGACAGTTTCTAGTTAAATACACCATGGAGGATAGCAAGAAATCTCTGCATGACAGGAAAATTCTTATCGACTTCAAATTTGCATTAGCAGTTGCAAAGAAAGAGGAGGTAGAGGAAGAAAAAAATAAATAAATTAAAACACCCATAACAAGATGTGGTGAAACTCTTGATGAGAGAAGTTGAGAAGAGAAGGCTTGTCCTGGATATCACTCACGACATTGCACATAAGACCTTCATTAAAGTTGGAGCATCTATGGAGGTTCTTGGTCGATTTTTTGAACATCTCAATATTAATCTTAATGAGATAGGATCACCGATAAAAATAATTGATATTGAAGAATGCCGAGAAAATGAGTGGAAATCTGGTGAGTCCTTGATTGTAAGACTAAAAACTGAAGGAATTATCAAAGAATTTTTTTCCTTTACATGATGAAAAGAAAAAGAAATCTCTTTTGCAGAGGTTTTCTTACAAGTGGTTGGATTTCATCTTAGAGCCAACATATTATATATGTGCGGACTTTGGGGCCAAGGTAGCTATGCATTTTTCTTTCCTGGGTATGTACACAAAGTGGCTTCTCTTTCTAGCTAGTTTGCGGATAGTTTTTCATTATGTAAATTTTAGTTTTGGAAGCCCCAAAATGATGCACTAGAGGCTAGAAAACTTTATTCCTCATGTTAAGTACCATTATACCAAATATAATGCTCTCAAAATAGAAAAATGTTAAAATATTTTTAGATGATAAATAAAAATAATGTATACAGAAAATTGAAAAAGAATACATGAGGCCTCCATACACTTCCAACATTGGAAATGGGTTGGAGGATGTGCTCTTTGATGTTTTTCTGAGTTGGCATTGTATTTTGAGATGGTGACCATGTTTTCTTGTGCACTTTCGTTTTAACTTTTTTTTTGCTAGTGTGAAGTCACTAGTACAGTAACAGGATTTGTCATGGATATAATGGACAAAGGACTAGATGAGATGGGCATTACAGTTCGCTAATAAGGTAGTAAAAGTTGTTATAATTTGAAGTTTAGAAATCAATGAAATCAGTGGCCAAAATTGTGTTATGAGATGAATGTGTGCCAGAAGTTGGAGGAGGTGTATAGCATAAGGACGTTACATAAACATAAATTTATGGCCTAATTAGCGAATTGAGGTCGACCTGTGACATATTTTACAAAGTCTATTCAATGAAACATTGACACAATTATGGAGCATCCTATGTTTTCCTGCTAGTCATGGAAATTGTACACAACCCTTGAATCTCTCCTATGTTACAAAAGTCAAACATTCGAAAGATATGAAAACACAACAATTAAATGCTTCATCTTCACTTCAGGAAAATTTTGTGTTGATGATAATTAATTGTTTCAGATAAATTGCAGTAGAACATTGCAATTGTAGAATGCAAAAAATTGGGTAGCCTAATCACTGTGTAGTAGAACGTTGCAATTGCAGAATCACAACATTGGGTGGCCTGATTCCTACACATGAATCAAAACTCTTACCAAAAAAAAAAAATGACGCTCTATACAAAATGATCTACTGTCATTTAAGAATTAGGTTGTTCAATTTTATAGCTGCATGGATAAGTGTTGAAATTTCTATGTCTGGCACATTACAAATCCCTACTGCATTATCTGGTTTATTATCTCCTACTTGTTCTTTCCATTAACAAGTTATTTGTAAATATAAATATCTAAATAAACACAAATGCAACCTTAACACATATACAAATCAACAACTAAAATAATTGAGACAATCACACAAGGTACACCATTATTTTTGGACAAACGTCCTTGGGAAAAACCAATGTGGGAAAACCGGTGCAGCAGATATGAGGGTTTTATTATTATGCAGTTTTTTGAATACAACTAGGGTGCAAGAAATGGCTTACCCTTCAGAGAATTTCCTTGGTAGAAGTACCTCTCCTCAGATACAAATATTCTCGTTGATCAACAATTGGATGATTGATCCCATGGTAACTTTGACAGTTCCTTAGTTGGACAGCGTAAATTGCTCCAAGATTCCTTCCAGAACTGCGTCACCCTCCATGGACTGCATCACCGTCTACGGCTTTGCATCTGCCTCTCAGCTCCCAGTTTTACCCACAAAAATGCCTCAGCGCTGCCTGTTTAGCACAACGTCAACTCTGCTAGCCTCTGCGCAGCCTATGTTGCCTCTGCGTCAGCCTCTTGTCCTGTGCGATAGCCTCTTGGCCCTCCGCGATAGCCTCTCGTCCCTATGTTTCTTCTACGCTAGCCTTCTCAGCATCTACGTCAGCCTTGGTAGCCTCTACTTCATCCTTCCTAGGCTCTACGTTGTCTCTCTCGAACTTTCTCTGCCTCTCTAATATGTACTCTCGGCCTTCTGTAGAACTGCCCCTCACTGCAACATATCACTAAATCAATTTCTCGGTAAACCTTGCTCCAAAAAATTGAATTCTTGATCAACTTGGTGTATCGCCAACTAACCCTCATACCTGCTCTTATACTTTTCCTATTGACTATTCAACGGTTGAGATTAAGTCCCTAATCAATGTCAAAGATTAGATCTAGCTTGATCCTTGTTATTTATAACTTTCTCACCCATATTATATTAATACACATTAATATTTTAATTTTCCTAAGTTTAGACTTAGGAACTCCATTAAAAATATTAATTATTTTAATATCTCTTCATCTGGGTGGAATTTCCCAAACGATTTCTGGGCCTTGGAGATATCATGTTCCTTAGCCTCTCCACCAATTTTCATGGCTAGATCACATCCTATGCTACAAAACATCAACACTCCCTCTTAGCGAGGAATGTGCTATAATAATGCTTTACCATAGAAACATCACACTGATTTTCAACATCGGTACTTGTGTTGATGCTTGGCCTACTGCCTCACATCCTCTGCACTATTGCTTCCTGTACTGCTGCCCGTGACACTACCACTTCCACTGCTACATCTGTACTGCAGCCCCCTCTCAACATGCTGCATCATGTTGCCCATTGCACTACCCCTACTAACTGTTGCACTACAACTCAGTTACTGAGAAGTAAGTAACTGACGTCACCAAATACTGACATCTTGGTTAGTCTGGAAGCCTTGTGATGTTGAAGCTACCTCTATTACTATCCTGTGCTCCCTTTGATGCCACTAGGTTGTTGCAACCACCTTTTTTCCTCTTGCACTGTTGCAACCTCTACTGTGGTGCTACAGACTTTTGCACTCTACCCCTGCCTTGTTGCTCCATCACATTTTGCTCCACCTGACACCTATCATCATTCTACTATCATTAAGGGTCCCATAGTCGGATGTGATCTAAGAGTTTAGGCACCTCAAGGATCCTTCCCCTTGTATGTAGTCCTCTTGACTATAACTCGATATCACACCACCTCTTCTCTAGAGGTGCATGAGCACTCATGGAACAATCGTCATCATTCTTGACCTCTTTCTCCACCTTAGCTGGAGCTGCATTTGAATCGGAAGCCTCTCCCTTTTTTTTCTTCTTGGGACACTGGGATGTATAATGTCCCAGCTCCCCACAATGGAAGCACTTAACCTCGAATATTGCCTTCTTCTTCCTCTTCCCTTCCTGCCCCATAGATGCTAGAGCCACATCCTCCTCCTCATTTTTCTTGATTTTTCCTCCCTTGCTACTACTCCCCTCCTTGGTCATCCTCCTGATATCTTCCTGGCGAAGAGGTGCCCACATCTCCTCCCAACCAGGAAGAGTATCCCTGCCCAAAATACTATGGACAAATGTCTCCCACTCCTCAGAGACTACATTCAGGGTAGTCCTGAACATAAGTTTTGGATCCGGAGTAGACCCCACAGAAGTAAGTTGGTTGTGAATCTCCTGTAACCTCAGAAGGAATTGATCTATCTACTCTCCCTTCTGCATCTGATATGACTGTAGTTGATTCTCCAATAGCATTTTTTGCAGCACAAAAGTGCTTTGGTATAAGGTGATCAGGGTGTCCCACATCTCCTTTGTTATGTTATTCTCAAAAATATGTGGTATGACATGATCTTTGACCGTATCTAGGATCATCTATTTTTCCTTCACCATTGCATCCTCATACTGCTCATTCTCAGCTAGGTCAAGTGGGATAACCACAACTTTCAAGGCATAGTCCTTGATGTGATGTCTGTCGGGGACTGTCAGGATCCTGGCCTTCCATATGATGAAGTTGGAAGCCCCGTCCAACCTGTCCTAATCCCTTAGTTCATTCACTTCCATTTTAGCTCCTCTTCTAGACTCCCTCTGAGTCTCAACTCGCCTTCTAGAAATCTCCTTCTAAGTCTTGATTTCCCTTCTAGAAATCCTCTGGCCAACTATTGAACTGATCCTCTCCAATTCTCCTTGCAACTACAACTTGGATCTAGATTTCTTGGCTAGAAATATGTCGAGGTAGTGACTCCCTCTACCTTGGTCCCACCTCCTTAGACATTGTTTTACTTTGACATAAACAGTGTCCCACTAGCTCCTCAAATCATAATCTTCCAATATCTCCCCAAGCCCCGGTAACCAAAGAAATTGAGTCTTTCAGGCTCTACGCAATCCCAACAAAGGCTGAATCTGCTCCTCCTAGCCATAACGTTGATCCTTCCTTACTGAGAAAGATGACCAAGCACTACATAGGTCTGATATAGCCCTCTCTGCCTCTACACTAAACTGGCCTGAAATGATGACATGGGCTTTATTACACAGTATTTTGTCACTGTCCCTGTACTCCTCGTTCCATGATCCTGGAGTACCTCTATAGTGAACCCTACATATTGTCCCATCATGAAGAAACTCCCATTATGTCCCTCTTCATGAGCAAAATATTTCCCTTTTGCATCATTTCCCAAGAATCTTACTTTTACCCCAGTTTACAAGACCGACACTAATGACCCATTCCCTCCTTGTGCTAATTTGCAAATTTTGAAACCAGTCCTAACACTGTATGGCACAAATGAGCCTTTTCTCAGTCACGCCGATCCTCTTTTGAAATTTTTTTAAATATGGAGTTGAAGCTTCGAGGTCTAGAAGCTTCGTAATGGAAGTCTGGTAAATGGCTGGGCTTGATGGAGCCAAGGAAGTTAGTTTGGGCTTCTTTCCCCTATTAATATGGAACAAAGACAAGAGATAAGGCCTTCTCCCATGATAATAAGAACCATATCCCCTCCATCAAAGCTAAATAAACACCTCATTTTCCAAGCTAAACTAGTCTTAGTCTTTTTGGAGTTTGAATAACCAGCAAGATATCATAGCTTCAAGCATTCTAGTTTATGTTTTTGGAGGGATAATAGTGTGTTTGGTTTGGTTTGGAACTAAAGGGAAGAAGGCTTAAAAATTCCATTGTTGGGGCTATCCATGAGATTCTAAAAGAGGTGTGGGAACTCGGATATGTCGGAGGATACCCGCAACATCAAGGCATTGGTTGTAATATCATTCTAAACATATATGAATACAACTATTGATTGATTTCCTACATTAAGTGTTATCTCACATTTGATGGCTTAAGATTCCTTGACCTTTTAAGTAGGTTGAATGCAATTTGTATGCTATCACGTTTGTTTTTGTTGTTTTATTTCTTGTTTCAAGTATTCAAAGGAAGGAAATGAAAGGTAGCTGGAGTAAGGAAGCAGGATCATCACCAAGCAGAATAGCGTTCTAAGAGGTAGGCCCTCTTATTTGATTCTAGCATAAGGAAGTTTTCACTAGATTGTTTGTTTGTGGCTAGACCCTCTCTATCGGGCTATAGGAATTATCTTTGTCCGCATCAAGAATTTACCTGCACCACAAATTGGCAACCATACTAGGGAGCCTCCTGTTTGATTGATTTTAATTTCGGTTTTATGTGAACTTTTCTAGTATCACCTTTTCCCTTTGGTTCTCTCTGCTTTTCCTGGTTTACTGCTCTCAGCTTGAAATTTATAGTGGAAGGTCTAGTTTTGAACTTTGAAAATTTTTATTTTTTTCTTGAAATCCTTAGTCAGCACGTTTAATTTTCTGACAGTCGCGCCGATCAGCGCAAGTTTCTCTAAAACAGTCGCGTCATACCCCTTTGTGGCGTTTTTTGTCAGTGAGGCAATTGTGTCGATTCCTATAGGTGAAGATCAGGGTTTCCCCCGGATCATAACCAATGTGTCTTGGCCTCTTAATTTATGCCTCTTAGCTCATTTTGCCTGTGTTCTCCCTGACTGGAAAGTTTCATTAGCTCGGTTTGTGTGCTTCTTTGGTTTGCCTCCTCTTTGCTTGATTTTTGAGTCTTTGGATTGTTAGTGGATCTAAGGCCTCTAGGTCATTGTCCATTCAGTTGTTTGTGTGCTTAGCAATTCAATTTGTTGTTTAGTTGCTCCTTGCATTTTTTTTAGTCCTTTTATCACTTTGATTTCAATTAAAAAAGTTTGAAAAGTTTTGTTTGTTGATTAAAAGTCTCTTTTCAAGCATAGATTACATTTCTCATCTTGTTCTTGATTGAGTCATTGCATCACTAGTTTGGAAGGAATTATCTTTTGTGCTTTGCATTTGATTGAGGTTGATTGTTTTGAAAAAATTTCATTGAAGTGTTTGTGAAAGATTTATTTTGTCATTTCATTGAAAAATACATAATTCTAGTTTTCTAAGTCAATATGTTACATTAGCTAGCATCATTGAAGACTAGAGTTGCATCATCATTTGCATTTGAAAATGTGTGAATTCTCTTTACTATTGAAAGGACTACTTGGAGTGCATTTGATAGGAAAGATAGGAATTGGAAAGATTTCTTCATTATTTTGTTTTTGAAAAGCGAAGTAGTGAAAATGTCATTTTGCTTTCAGTTGCTTGTTTGTTGCATTGATTGTGTTCTCTACTCTCATTAGTGTAAACATTCATTGAATTGAAAGGGTTTTGTCTCATTTAGCTGCATATAGGCATTTTTTTGCATCACATCAATATGGCGTAAAAACTGAGACATAATTTCAAGATAAACTTTAAAATGTATTCAATTAACCTAATGCACATTTGAAACTTAACAATCACATTTAGAAGGTCAAGGCTAGAGACGTGTTTCGATGTTTTTAAACCTAGCAATTGTTGTTCGCTTCAGCAGTAGACAGTGCTAGTACAGACTTGTGCTCCCCGTATCATTGTGTATATAAACGGAGACCCCATTAGGTTTGCAATCCTTTATCCATTAGAAGCTAAGTCTACCTCCTTGTAAACATGATACACTGAACACAACAGTCGAGGAGGTTGCCTGCTCATACTTCTCGGTTTGCTGAGAGGTATTCTTCAGTTCATGGTTACCTAGTAATCCTTGTTTGCCTAGATTATCCTGAGTAGTCATTTTGATCTTTTTGACTCCTTAAATATAAAAGATCGTCGAGTGCTTGTCCTTTCGATCTCATTTCAAACTAAAAGTGATAGAGTCATCTTTTCTTTTTTCTCGACTATTAAAACATGAAAAAGCACCAGCTTGTTTCAGCGTCTTAAAAAAAATTGCCACGATCGCATAACATTCCCATTAGTATTTTTCTAGACCACATCGTGAGTATACCTTTAAATACATTTTAAAAGTCTTGAAATTATTCTCTCTCTTCTTGTTAATTGAGGCAAAGTCATCGTGGCTGAACCATCAAGTTTTCCTAGTTCCTCTTCCTCTCCTTTGTTTGAAAGATTGTTTGAGGAGCCTTTTCCTAAACTCCCACAATCACTTGAGGATCAAGGCGTTAAACTTGGAATTTTTCTGAGCATTCAACCTTTGTCATCATGTCCACCTCCTTCGTCAGAGACTGGGTCACATCCCGAATCTGGCCCAAAATTTCTGGATAATCCTATCCAGACTACCGAGAGTCTGCTGACTCTTGAAGGTTAGCTAGGACTGGTTGTTTATCCTCCGAATCTTTTGTTCGATCCTGTCCTGATATCAGCGCAACGTTCGTACAGTCCATATGATCAGCCGAGTATTCCTTTACAATTGTCCCCTCAAACATCTTCGATTGTCCGTCATTGTTTGTTTCCACCCATGGAATTAGAAGGCGAGATCCCACTCTCCTCTTTGGGTCACTCGAAGGTTTCTACTACACACACACCACACATTATTGATGGGTAGGAATATCCTTTCCCTCCTAAATTTTTCCCTTACACCGGAAGCATTCCAACCAACGTTTACCCTGAGTCACCACGTGATTACGTGGCTTTAGCTCAATTGGTTTCAGGTATGCTTAGTGCCTCATTGTTATATCACAACCCTATCTGGTTATCTGGCGCTATTCCTACTTTAGGTCCATTCATTCAGAACCTGACCTATTAGTCAATTGTTCATTCTACAGTTACTTCAGTTCCAGTGCAACCCATCATTACGAATCCTCTTGTTTCGTCAGTCCAAGTAACCCGTATGGTTCAACCAACAGTCTTCAGTCATGTCTCTATCAGTTCTTCGACCCCTCCAGTAAGTGGACAGGTTGTTCCACCGCTTGGGGTGGAAAATCCAAATGTTTCTATGATTTCTAACACAACCAATGTGAGTGGCTCACAAACTCACATGGTTGGGATGAACCAGCCCTCTTTTGGTGATATTCCAAACCCTGTTGGTCCTGCTGTATCAATTAATGTCTAGTACCAACAGCCAAACCCTATTGGTCTATCTGGGTCAAGTAACATCCAGTACCAACATCCCTATGTGGTCAGGTTCAATACCAACTTCCTTATGTTCCATATGGATCACAAGAAATGGTCAATCCACCTTACGTCCCTCAAGCTGGAACTTATGTTCAACCTGGTCCATCCGCCACACTTGGTGGATATGGCCAGATCTAGTTCAAGAAATTTCAATGTGTCACTCCGAGAACTGTACAAGTACCTTTGCAGTAGTAAGGGAAACTTTTACAGTAACAAGGGAAACCTTCGCAGCAACAAGGGCCATCCATGTAGTAACAAGGGCACATAGTGCAACAGCAAGGACAACTACAACAACCGCAGGGGAAACCCTTGCAATAGTCGCAGAAAACCTTGCAATCGCAGATTTAGTATGATCAACAATCCTCCCAGCCTATGTCCTTAGAAAGTCAACCTCTATAGTCGCAAGGACAACCTTTATAGGCCCATGGTCAGCCCTTGCAGCAACAAGGTCAACCTAGGTAGCAACAACCCTTATACTCATATCAGTAGGGTCAACCTTTACAAGGGCTAGGTTAGGGTCACGTCCTGTAGAAGCAAGCCCAAAATCCTTATGTCCAAGGGCAATAGGTTTAGAATCCTTAGGTCCAAGGCTAGTAGGTCCAAAATCCTTATGTCCAAGGTAGCAAGTGCACAATCATTATGTCTAAGGGCAACAGTTGCAAAACCCTATTGTCCACGGGAAACAGGTTCAAAACACTTATGCCTAGGGAACCAAGTGCAAAATCCATATGTCCAAGGTCAACCGGCTCAAGAACCTTTTAACCTATATGTTGCTTATCAGTAGCCTATGGCTGGATAGTTTCAAGGATTTCAAGGCCAAAATCCTCCCTGTGGGCAACGTAACCTACAACAGGGAGGAAAGCAAATGCCATATGGACAACATCCTCTACTATGGGAATAAAATCCCTACTAACAAGGATGGGTTCTACAATCTGGGCCTGCTTAGAGGCCTCAAATGCATTTCAATACGAAATTGTCGTTCTTAGCCACATTGGAGTTGCAAAATGTTTCTAGACTCATGAATGATCCAATTCTTCATTCGCCATACTAGCCTTCAGTTCCATCCAAGATCTTGAGCAATTGTCTGAAGTTTGAAGGAAAAGCGAAAGAGGATCCACAAGCCCACGTGATGACATATCACCTTTGGTGTTCCTCGAATTCCTATGTTGATGATTTTATTTGTCTCTGACTTTTCAAACGAACTCTCACAGGTGCTGCAGCCAAGTGGTACATCAAACTCCCTCGAAGTACCTATCGTGACTTTAACACTCTCGTCATGGCCTTTCTCACACATTTTTAGTTGTTGGTTCTCTATGAAACTGGCACCCATCTGCTAACGTCACTCAAGAAAGACACCGCAACCCACCTCTCCAATCACATCCATGAATGGAGACACTGGTGTTGCCTGATTATGTTTGAAATCGCTAATCAGTTGTTGACTGAATTCTTCACCAGTTCATTCTTCAGTAAAATTTCTGAGGACATTGCCATGGATGGATGTGTCACTGAGGAATAAACCAACGTGCGTGCCCAGTATCTAGACCTCGTCTATTCCCAATCTAACACATTATATGATATGTTACCCTATGCGCCCAAACCATCGTCTGATTTGGCGACATCCAAGTCTTCAGCTACACCTCTTATTGATGGAGTAATTGGTTCAGTGTCCCAGACCCCAACAAAATCTTCTTCCAAGCAGAAGTTGGTCTCAAACACTACTTCCAGTGATTCCTCTCGCAATTCACCTACTCTTGGTAAAACCTCAAAGGTTCATGCTATCTAATCTACTGCAGCGGAAAAATCCTCTAAAGGTAAGAAGAAAGGCAAAGGAAAGGGTAAAATTGATGCCTTGAAACAGGGCCCTCCTAGGTCGTCTGTTGGTGATGCTTCTCAATGGAAGCCTAAGTATCCATTCCTCATCTGTGAGGAAGATCACTATACTAAAGATTTTCCCAGACAATCTGAAGTTAGTCGTTTACTCAAAGGGACCCTAGCTATCCTAAAAAGCCCTTTATGTCCCAGCATACCCAAATGGTAGACCAACCCCAGTCATCCACTTCTTCAGGTTCCCAAGTGTTCATGATGAATATGCATATCGATGTGTCTACCAGATCAAAATATTATCAAATACCTACCCCGACAGCAGGGAAAGGGAAAGAAGACACCCCTTCCTCTTCTATCCCGTCAAGTTCTGGTCCTCTCCATATAGAGCGACCTAATCCTGATTCTGCCATTTAACCACCTTCTCGAGGTGTGTTGCGAAAGTCCTCGTACAATCCAAACACTTGAGCTTCTCAACATTATAACAATATTAAGGATTTGACTCAAGCATCATTAATTATGTCTGCTCTCGAGGTTCTTCACAGTTATCCTTCTTAGCAAAAATCATTATTGCCGACTATTGGAGGTATTGATCCAAATTAATCTAATATCATTTGTTTGGATATGGAAAACCACGTTTCGTGTTTACCTCATCAAATTTCCTTTCTCATTCAGGTGATCATAAATGAGGAAACCATTACAATATATAAAAATAATATGGTTTGGGGTCAACAAGGTTGGAACCCATGACCTCTCCACTGACCAACACCTTAAACAAGTTAGTCCAACCATTGTGCCAAGTGAGCAAGCTTTCAAAAGTTATTTGCCCCAAAGGTATTTAAACTCACCCCTTGTCATTCGACAAAATATGCCACGGGTCGACAGATTAACAGAACAATAAACAAGATGTGGAACTAGGAGGGTCGAGAACTAGGAGGTGGAACCTCAAGCAAGCACAAAAACTAAGAGGATTTTCCCAAGCAATATTCCCTATAATATTTTCCAAAATATTCCTAGAAGATTCTACTGTGGAATCTTGAATATTCTATGGAGGTTCAGAGTTAACAAAGTTACCAATCAAATGGGAATTGTGACCTCAAAAGAATAACTCTAGCCAAAAATCCCCAAAATAAAATGAAAAAAAACCTGAAAATAAAAGGTGTGTAGGCTGGAATGACCTTTCTTTTGGGTACATATTCAACATTTTTTAAAAATGGCAGTGAAAACCAATTTTTAAACATGAAAAAACACCCTGAAAATAAAGAGCGTTGATGTTGGAACAACGGTTTTTTTTGGTAAATTTCCAACATTTTTTAGCAATGACGTTAAACATGAAATATCATGACTTAAAAAACCTTAAAATTCCAACAATTTTCAAGCATGACATTAAAGACAAAATATCACATCTATGAAAATCCTTAAAATTCCAACAATTTTCAGCGATGGCGTGAAAGATAAAATATTTATTATTATTTTCAACCATAGCATTAAAGATAAATATCACGACTCAGAAAAAAACCTTAAAATGTTAACAATTTTTCAACCATGGAATTCAAACCAAATATCATGACTACAAAAAAACTTAAATTTTCAACATATTTCAACCATGGCATCATGGAAAAATTATATAACTATTTTTTTTTTAAATGAACCCATGAATGAAAGAGTCATTATACCAAGATTACTTTATTTTTCTAAATGCTAAAATTATAGCTATTTTAAAATCTTAGCCCAAGACAACTTGACACATTGCAATGAAAACTTAAAAATCAACCATCAAATTGACACACAATGTAGGTGAACTTGACCCACTGCAATGAAAACTTAAAAATCAACCATGAAATTGACACACTGTGGATGCATACATGATCCATTATAATGAAAACTTTAAAATCAACTATTAAATTGACACATAATGGGGTCAAATTGCTAGTAGAAGATTGACACAAACTCTGCAGAAAAGAAAAAAGAAAAAAATAATAAATAAAATAAAAATAAAAATAAAACTAAAAAATAAAAATAAAAAATAAAATAAAATATAAATAAATAAAATATAAATATAAATAAATAAAACAAAACAAAATAATAAATAAATAGTTAAATAAATAAAATTAAAAATACAAAATAAAACAAAAACTAAAAGATTGAAAAAAATTAAAACGAAAACAAAAACATGACAAAGTTTAAAAAAATAATAACAAGTAAATAAACAAATATATTAAAACATAAAAAATAAAATAAATAAATAATGACAAAAAAATTCAAGCAAGCATATATATATATAAACACAGGCATAAAAAATAAAACAAGAATTAAAAAATATAAAAAATAAATGAAAAAAACATAATTTAAGAAAAAATTAAAAATTTAACGCAAAAAAAAAATAAAAAAAAAATTCAAATAAACTAGAAATTGCCTCAAAAGAGTGCAAAGGTGCGCCAACAGAATTGTTAAAGGTATTGCTTATCGATGTCACAAATTCGTCCGGATGACGGTTTTCATGCAGGGCTATGGTAAAAAAAAACAAAAAATCATAATGTTGCAGTGTTTGAATTGTTTTTTTTATGGTTGAAATGGATTCAACACTGTCAAGAACCCTCGGCCACCCAAAATCTTGAAGTTTGACAATTGTAACCCAGATTTTCAAAAAAAAATTGCATGATTTTCTCATAATCTTACCGGAATTTCCATTCTTTTCTGAGCTAATTTGTGGGTTTTTTAGACTACAATATTGTTAAATTGGAGAAAATTGTAGTTTGGTTTCATAATCATGCAAATGATATTGATATATTAAATTTTAAATTTTAGTGTTATATATATATATATATATATATATAGTATCATTTTGGAGGTTGGAATTTAGAGAAGTGACAAAAATACCATGTTCTATATTGCAAAGCAACATTGGTTGTTTGTTAGGGCTTCTTTATCAAAAGATATGCCATGAGATCTTTGAATTGCAGGTTAACACATGGTCAAACCTTGCAAGAAAAAGAAGAGACCACCTAGTTTAGGAAGTGTCTTGAGGCCTTTTTTCACGATCTTGCTTCGTTCCTTAATGTTAATGGGTACTATTGACTCATTTCTTGTTAAGTTTTAAATTTTCGAACATTTCGTTTGGAACATTCAAGATATAAAGAAGAACTATAGTAAACTTTATTTCCAATGTCCACTATTGGATTGATTATAATGTTTTCGTTGAAATAATAAATGTGGTTGCCTCTATAAATCTTTTTTTAAAGAAGGTATTCTAGCTATTAGCAAAAGAAACATGTCTGCATTTTTTATCTTGTTAGACTTTTATTGTAAACCAATGTTTCCATAATTTATGTTTATTATGTAGGTGAATGTTTTTGAGCCATCCATGAATTTCTAATTTAGAAGTGATAATTGATGTGATGGAGGGGTTATCTACAGGTAGAATTCCTTAGGGAGAATGATCCTTTTGGCCTAATGAAGAAGTATGTTCAAGATTTAGAGAAGCATTATTCGAAAGGTGTTCAGTATTGTAGGGATGTTGCTATTCATCATTAAAAGCAGTTGTTTGAAATATATAGAAATGACGAAGATTCACATTTTCTACAGATATGGAAATCAATCAACCCTAAAACAATTAAAGATTTGGAGCAATTTCATTCCATTATTAATGAACATTTTCGTGGTTGCTTCACCTCATTTAACATTTCTTTTCCTAATTGCAATAGCAACCTTCTTTCCCTAACGTGTCATATTTGCATCTTATGAAAATGCCTCCATTTCAGTAGCGTCGGGTCCCTTGGCTACATTGAGTCACATGTTGGATCCTTTAATAGTGTTGCAACATAAAATGACTAGCTCAATTTTTTTTTTAACTTTTCTACCGCACTTCTCAACTAATGATGTGTTTGAATGCCTTGTTAATATGATCATAAGGTTCAACTACGAGGAAGTCATTGGCTTCATGTGGCAGAACCTTTTGTTGAAATGCACATATGAAAAGGGTTGGAAAAAGTAGTATTGTTAGTGTTTGAAAGTGTCAATAGAAAAATGTTGTCTTTTAGCACAAAATTTACTAGGGACATGAAGAATGTCTCAAAAACTATTCTGACCATTGTGGAAATGAAATAATAAAAGGATATCAAGTCGAACTTAAGGTAGGTGAGGATGAAAGATTGCCTAAACCGGTCTGACCATTGTGGAAATGAAATAATAAAAGGATATCAAGTCGAACTTAAGGTAGGTGAGGATGAAAGATTGCCTAAACCGGAGATCAACCTCGAGGTATACTTAGGAAAGCGAGTTATCTACACGGGAATAAATTTTAAAGCGAAAATAAAAGAGGTAACGGCTAGAGCCCTTGCCAAATTCAATGTTCACTCCTGCATAACTTTCCATCTCCCATATAGGAGAGACGATGGTTTGTATTATAAGTCCCATTGGTCTTTGCGTTGGGTATTTTACTTCAACTGCTCGTGCAATTAACATTTCCAGGGCCTCATAAACTCAGAAACCCATCTACGTTGACCCTTCTTCTAGGTGTGGAGTTACGAGTATTCATCCATTTGTAGTGACCCGTTTTCCATGTCTACATTATTCTGTTTTTTTTTGCTATTACTGCAACTCTGCAGCTACTAAACTCGGAAGTTCTCTTAGATTTGATTTTTATTTTAGAAATTGTTTTTCGGAGTTAATTTTCTTCCTAATCTTCCATCATATAAATTTATTTTAATACTTGATATATAGTTTGTTCTTGATTTTTCATAGTTCCATCATCTTCTATTTCTAAATTATCCTTTAACAGTCAGAATCCCAATTATTAAATGCTTGAAAAACTCATCGTGGTGTCTTCTCTTGAAAGAGAACTTATGAAATCTCTACCATCAAACAACTTATCAAAGTTATTTGCTCTACCTTAAGACTTGTAATGTAGAAATATACAAATTCGTGTTTCAAAAACTTCGCCTAAATTTGACAAAGAGTTTCCAGTAATTCATATAATTTTGGCGGAAGTTTCAATGAAATGACTCAATGTCACAATATCTTGGAAAACATAAAATGTGTAAAAGAAACCTAAATTTTCTTATTTCAATTGTGTTTGGATTTTCACTTTATATTATTTTACAGCAACTACCAACATAAAAACTAATTTCAAAACCTTTCCAGCAATCATGTAAATCCTAAGGAAATATCCTCCAAATTTAGAGCCTTTTATCTATTTCATAGATATTTTCCTGACTTTAGAAAAATATGGCAAAAGTTTCCCTCCAATGCCTCAATTTCAATGAACTTTTCCTTAATTAAGTAAAGCTTTGACAGAATCAATACTATTAACCTCTCGCAACATTTCAAAGAATCTTGCGGTAACTAGGTAAAGTTTTAATATAATCAATACTCTTATAATTTCTGCAAAAATAATAATTAGTCTTTTCTTTTACAGATAATTTGGGTTTTATATTCTCCTTGTCTTGCATTGTTGCTAGCATAGCATATTCTCATGAACGATGGAAGAGTGAAAATTTTGGGGAGTAAATATGGATGTGAATAGTGGAATTAGGAAGAGTGAATATTGAGGTGATTAGTGGAATTTGTAATTACTGCTATGAGTAAAGATTTAATAGATATCAATAGGTTTTAAGATGTAGTCATATTTAATAGATATCAATAGGTTTTAAGATGATTACATTTTAGGAAGTAAATAAAAGTTGAGATAGAAAAATAGTTGAAAGAGAGTTTCTAGAATAAATAGTTACAGATTTACATAAAATTTAAAATAAAAAATATGAAAAATACAATAACATCATTAAATTTTCATTTAACTAACAAATAAGTGCTAATTTATAACCATCTATATACTTTATAATTATCCTCAATATTTCATAGGGACACTTTATGTGGAGATTGAAATTCATAAGCTTTTGTTTTTTTAATATATTATTAATGAAGCCAAATCACATTCGTATGCATACCATAAGGTCAATCTTGAATTAGTTGCAACCACCCACCAATTAGTCCAACAACCCTCGAATATTCCAAAGGTACCATGATGTCCATCAATAGCTGCCACCATGTGATATTCCAAAGGTACCATGATGTCCATCAATAGCTGCCACCATGTGATAATCCATGTACTTTATGCTTATTCATAAATATTTCATATGGATAATATTATCTTCCATACAAGAATGCAGTGGTAGATTTAGTGAGCTTTGAATCATGATGTTATCCTCTTAACAATTATGCACTTAACTATTAGGGCTCAAGATTCAAGATTTGAGAGTGTTATACGATGGATATAAATTATTTTGAAGTGATTGCAATAGTGTTGTGTGTAACGAGAATAGGCTAGATAAGTTTTTTAATTGGAAAAAACCAAAGAGAGTTGATGAAGCGAGATATTGTCTTATAAAGTTATATTTAAAAATAATAAAATAATACTTACATAATAAATTAAAAAAATACTAATAAAAAATTTATGTAAACCATTAATTAAATATTTCAATTCTTACCTTAAATTTATATCAAACTTTATATAAAAAGATAAAGTAAAAAAAATAACTTTTAATTATGAGGGAAACATGTAATTCTTTCCCTACATAGAGTTAATAAATAGCATGTAAAAATAATATGATTGATATTACACAATTTATAATTCGTTCTTTATATAAAACAAAAATATATTAATAACACAAAAATACTTTATTATCGTTTTAAATAACATATTTTTATAATTTATTCCATTCTTAATATGGAGTTCATATATAATATTTAAAACATATTAATAACAAAAAATGTTTAATATTGGTTACAAACCAAATATTTCAATATGCATTTAGAGTTAAAAAGTCTTATATTAAAAAGTATTAATAACAAAAAAAATTCTATACATTATACAAAACAAGTGAAAATTAAAAATTTCTTATAGTTAAAACATTTTATTAGTGTGTTGTTCAAAACCAAGATCAATTCATCTTAATTTCAGGTCTACTAATTTTTGCACTCTCTACTAATGTTTGCACTCAAAAAGAGGTTCACATCTTGAGAGATGTGATTGCTCTTGATGCTTGGTAGATCTAGAGTTAAGATGGATCTATGTTAATATAAATAATATTTAACATCAAATAATGAATTAGTTACTCTTTTGAAGAAAAGAAAAAAAAAATGTCTTAAGAAATTAAACATCATAACAATTTGTTTTGAGTGGTCTCTATATTTTTGTTATTATTTCTTTTCAATTTTCATTATTTTTAATTATTTATTTATTTAAGTTATTAATTAATTTTTTAATAAATTTTATTAGAAAACTGAGATATATATAAAGTGGAATTATCGTAAGCAATTTTATTTTAAATTAGAGATTGGAAATAACTTATTCTAATATTCCATTGTGTAAATTTATTTAGAAAATCTTATTCCAACATAATATTTCTATAAATTTCATTTACGTTGTCATTGTCATTCATAATGGAAAATAACTTAGATATTGAAACAACTTATTCTAATATGCCATTGTGTAAATTTATTTAGAAAACCTTATTCCAACATAATATTTCTATAAATTGCATTTAGGTTGGCATTCATAATGGAAAATATTATTTATATGATGTTTAACAAAATAGTTGAAAACAAAATTCCTTATGATTTAGTTCATGTGAAGTCTCAAGGCATTGATCATCATAATTTTTGTGAGGAATGTTGTGGCTCTAACTAAAGGTATTCCTGAACATGAGATATGCACCTCGAACTTCATAGTTATTTTACACAAAAGATAAGAAACCATGACTTTCTTTGGAAAGAAATTGCATGTGTTTTGTGCAAGGAATTATAGGTTATTTTATTAATTGGAAATATTGCTCTAGACTTAATTGGAAATATTGCTCTAGACTTAATTGGAAATATTGCTCTAGACTCTTGAAATTTGCAGGGATTTTTGTGTAGAGGAATTAATTATTTATTTGGAAGGTTCTGCATGGTTTCTATGCAATAATTTTCTAAAAACATACATGAAAATTTTACATATTAAAAACAAAGAAACCGTGTTGTTTTATTAAAAAGATATATTGCAGGGATGTTGTTACTCGAGAATGCACGTGAATCCTACAAACAAAAAGATTTAAGAAGTCTTACCATTTTTCATAAAGAATGCATCATAAAAGATAAGTTAGGGATGTTGTTTTCTTTTACTATTTTTCATAAAGAATGCATCATAAAAGATAAGTTAGAGATGTTGTTTTCTTGAAAAGAAAACACACGTACCTGCACACAAAAAGGTTAAATAAATCATGATATTTTTCATGAAAAGAATGTATGTAAACTTTTCTTATGAAAATAGAAAGAAAATAAGTTATTTCATTAAAGAAAAGATTACTAGGAAATTATGAGAGAAAATTAGAATTTTAATTTCCTTGGAGATATTAACATGCTTCCTATAGACTCTTAATAGGAATATGTGCACAATAATAATACTTATTATATTAGAATTCTTGAAATAAATTTCTATGTTAATTCATCAAAAAAAATATATTAATTGCAAGCATCATTGTATTAGATTTCCAAGTGAAATGTCTTTGCATATATTATTAGATTCTTGGATAAAAGAAAAGTTAAATAGATTAATTTTCTTGGAAGGGTTTTAATGAATTCGTATGCATATATTACCCATGTTGTTTATTTAATGACTATGCAAGGATTTGAGTGTAGAAAGACATGCATATGAGTTTTTCTCATGAATTGATGAAAAATAAAGATTGTTTTATTAAAACATGCATATGAATCTTAGAGTGTTATGCATGAATTGATGAAAAATAAATATTGTTTTATTAAAACATGCATATGAATCATGTTCATACAAGAACAAGAATGCGGGCATGTTTCTTGAAAATATTATGTGCATTGAAGTAAGGGTCATTGTGTTAGAAAATAATACATGTTGCGTTTACAAGAGGGTAGTCATTGCGATATAGAAAATATGCTTTTGTGTGTAGATAGATAAAGTAATTATGCAAATATTTTTGAAAAGAATAATCTCTTGAAATGATTTCCTGGCTAGATGAATTGTGTTGATTTCTTGATTTAGGTGCCTAAAAGGTTAAGATAACTTGTTATTATTGTTTGGTTTTTATCCTTAAAAGATGGTTAATTATGGTAATTTATTGAAAGGGAAGCATGAGAAACTTGCATCTACAAAGATAGAAAAATGACGTTATATTAACTATTTTTGAAGAAGTCATTAGGGGAATTTTTAGGTAAAAAATGGGCCTCCTAAGGAAATTATAATATAACAGTGGAAATAATAAAATAATATTAGATTATATCATCAAATTTTAGAAGGAAAAAAAAACAAACAAACAAACAAACTATTTTTTCAACTTATCTCTCTATGGGTTTACTCAAATTTTGAGAGGGAACACACATTGGATCTAGAATAATTTGATTCCTTGTCTAAGGAGTACCCATGTTGCATACTTTCAATGGATCATGCAACATGAAAAATGAGAAAAAAAACATGATTGCAATCATGTGTTTTTATGTATTTTTCATTTTTCGTATAGCAAGGTCCATCGAAAGTATGCAACATGGGTACTCCTTAGATGAGGAATCAAATTCTGCATCGAACGAGTGATGCCACTCAAAATTTGAGTAAACTCATATCGAGATAAGTTGAAAATACAAGTTGAAAAAATACTTTTACTATTTTATTATTTTTTAATCTTTTTCTTTTTTACTCCAAAAATGGTGAATCATCCTCCATGGTTGACATCATCATCTTGAATCCTATTGGTTCTTACAAAGTTTATGTTGGTTATACAATTTTATTAAGAGGCCTATTTTAAACTTCAAAATCCCCCTAAAGATTTATTTGTTTACATGAAAATAATAGTTAATCATGGTAGAATTCTAGAGAAGGGAATATATGTTGCATACATTAAAGAAGTGTTATTATGATAAGCTCTTGCATACAAAAAGAATGGTTGTTGTATTATAAAGATATGTTCCTTGCATAGATAGAATACCTATTGAGCTATATTTCTTTAGAAAAATTATATGTGATTACTTTTATGTTATCATAACTATTATGTTAGTTTCTTTAGGAATAAGATCATGTATATACATCCAAAATTTGTATTAGCTTTTGTTTGGAAAGAATATACATTTGTATGTGGGAAACAATAGCATGTTATGTCAGCCTACATTGGAAAATATTATTTGGGAAAGAAGATGAATTACATGCATAAAAACCATAGCAATGTGTTGGTTTCCTTGGAATATATATATGGGTAATGTTGGTATAATCTTTGGAAAATAAGACATGTATTTGTATGTTGTATTGCATTAGTTTTATGGAAAATAAAACATGTTTTTGCATTCCCTATTATGCTAGATTTTGTTGAAAAGGAAACATGTGATACATGCTCTGTTGTGTTAAGCATTCTTTTGGAAAGTATATGCATTTACATGCATAGGAGCAACATTCATTGTGTTAGATTTCTTTACGTATTTTCATGCACCAAAAAATATATTTGAAGGGTTAGTTATTTTGATAAAGTTTATGTAATTCACATGCACAAAAATCATAATTGATGTGTTAGTTTCCTTTCAAGGAATTTTTGGACAGTTGTAGCAATTTGTCTTGCAAGAATGTGTGCTTATGCAAGGGGAATATTAGTTAACATGGTATTTGTTTATAAAAATGTATCAATGGTTATACCCTTATAACTAATGCATATGCAGTGTTGTTAAAGGAAGCATGTTGCGATATTCTGTTTTCATTTCATGAATGTACATGAATAGATGGTGAGGCACCGTTAGTATAGATTTATGAATTGGTTTGATTAATAGTTGATTTATTCATGATATCAAATATTGATGACAATAGTAGTTGCAAGAAAAAGTTGCAACATATAAAGATGGATTTGGTTACCATTATAGCAAGAAATAAGTTAGTGGTCTATGTAGATTGAAGGAATTTCGTCTGCAGGATAATCCACTCATAGCAGGAATCAGGCTCTAAAGACACAGTGATCAAGGGTTTGTGGGTAAATGATGTCATGATGATTGTAATAGCTTATAACAAGTTATGTTGTTTTTGAGATGATATTATTCGTAATATCTTATGGAAATCGTCAATGGATGGACTCCCTTATAGCCATTGAGTGAGGGGTGAACACCCTCATGAGCATTTAATAATAAAATTAAAATTTTGTAGGTTTTTAGCCTACGGGGTTTCCAAGTTATATCAGTGTTCAATGATTTGATGGTTTATTGTGTCAGATTGTTGATGATGATTCCTTGCATGATGTGATGTTTATATTATTAAGAATATGTTTAACTAACTAAATTAATAGAATCATGGAATTGATGCAAGGTTAAATTAGAAAGTTATGTTACTATGCTACAACAATGGTTGTTAATGGTTATGTAATTTACTACTCTACTACTAAATTTACTCTATTTAATAAAGAATCTATCTAATGAGGAATCTAGAATATTAATTTGGATAGGTACATGCGGGTAGATTGTGTAAAATAATTCTAACTCCATACATTTTCAGGTGAGGTTAACGGGGGATGTTACATCCAATTATGTATATATATTTGTAATACCCCTCAATAAATGTGTAAATACTTGAGCTACATTTTTATTTACTTGGAAGATTATGAACCATGTAAAATATATGACTAATTTGTGAACATGAATGTTTCAACTTTTATTAATAAAGTTATTAAATAGTTAGCTATAAAATTAAGGGGAAAGTAATTTTGTTAGAGAGTTTCATATTCCACAATAGTTGAAATATAGTTATGGGCAGAGGTAGTTGCCTACCAAAACTCCTCTCCCTATAGATAAACTATCTTAATTTTCGAAAAGGAAGCCAAGAGGGGAGATAAATCTGAGGCAACCTTGAAGGGGAGACTAGCTACAAGCTTATAACTCTGATAGGATGTTGTAGAGGGAGGTAGGACACTACCAAATGAAAAATTATTGAGCTAGTTGGCTAATGGAATTCCTATTGAAACTTCTGTGCTCAATTGAGAACCCTAGTCAAAATCTAGCTGGGATCATAGAAATTCAGGGTTGGACCTATTAAGGTCTCTGTTCTGAAATTGTTTTGGATATGAAGCTAACTCAGGGGGAGTCTTAGTAGAGCGTATTGATTCTCACTATTTGGGAGGATAATTTTGTGCACTATAATTTTGTGGTAGATTCAATTACATTAGAAACATACAAGTGGGAAAATTATTTTCCTTCATATTTGTGAATGGTTATGTAGTATGTAATCTATTGACGAATTATGGTCTACAACTCTGTGTAAAGTGTAAGACTACATAATTTATTGAGGAATGGTGTTATGTTGTTTCTATGCAAAGTATAAGATTGTTTGTATATGTTAGTTCCAGGCCAGAGTTGACAATGGTCATCTTGCCCAAAATAGTTCCTACTCTATAAATCAATCTGGAGAGGGATGACAGGTCCCAAAAATCAAGTCCCATCAAAACCCTAGACATAAGGGGAAGGTATTGCTACCATAAAAAGAATACAACTAAAAACTAATTATGTTGACAAAGGGGTTCCATGAGCCTCATAAGCCAAACAACGATTTCATAATGAAAAGTAAACTAGAATACCATGAAAAAAGTAATTGGACTACCAACAGAAAATAAGGGTAGTGTAGGTATATACATTTGAATAGTTCCATACAAAATAAACTTTCAAAATCAGATAGAAGCAAAATGTTTGAATGGTATTTATGTAGTGTATGCAAAAATACAAGTATGAATAACTTCATAAGCACATGGTCACATACAATCTCATTCTAGTGAACATTAAAAAATAAACTAAAGACTTTACCCATTTTGAATCTAATTCAAGATAGATGAAAATAATAACTATTTATAATTAAATATAATTTACAACTTTATGTATTTAGGGTTAATAGAATACTAGTTAATAGAGGTTACAACATTAGTATGTAGTTCCAAAAGATTGCAAATACAAGTCTTACATTTGAGTGTAATTTATACCAAGGCTAGAGGTTGGGACCAAATAACAATTAAGGGTTAATTAATCTCACACATTACACAATAATGAAATGGAGTGATTTTTAACTAAAACTAAACATATTATTAATTACTTCTCAATCACTCAAGGTTCGGAGGCCATGGGCCATCAACGTAAAACCCTATAATAACTAAAACATAAATAAATGACCCCAAACAGCAAGGAAAACTATACTAAGGATTGGTAATAAGGGTTGGCTTCCCATACAAATACTTGTAGCATGCAAAAAAGAAGAAACGAAAAGAAGATCGTGGTAGCCAACAAATAAAGACGAGTCACATGCATTGTAAACAAACCAGTTGAAATGCAAACCTGTAAGTGTCAATTGAGAAACTAAGTTAGCTAGAGAGTAATGATTATTTCAAAGGGAAAAAGAAAAAGTGAAAGGGGTAGGCCTACGAGAAGAAATACATGTGTCAACATGGAAGGCAGCCCTAATTCTTGCTAAACCTTGCAGAACAATAAAATTAATTTCGGTCATCAAAGGGAAAATGAAACTCAAAAGCAAGATTATCATACCAAAGATCAAGTCATTTAACCATGAGATACAAACCTAGCAGTGAAACATTCCTCCTTACCATAATTCAAAAGGATGTTCTTTGAAGCAAACAAAACTCCATACGGTGCTCGCACCTCAAATATTCTAATTTGCAAATGACAAGACAATTAGACAACAAAAGGATTGAAGGAAAATTTGTAACAACAAAGCATTGAAAACTTAAACCATGCTTTGAAAGAACCTAGTGTTGCCCTAAACCTCATGACAAGGGTCTCTGTCACAGAGAATTTCCCCAGTGAGAAAGAGTTAGAATGAGGTGAGGAGATGAGAAAGGGAAGTGAGGTTAGTTACTTTCGTAACTCCTCATTCCACATCCATGATCGAAATAAAATCCTAGAACCTACAATATCAAATCAAAGCCAATGTTGAATCCTAGGATAATACAAAATTAATGTCCATCATGTCTTCCAGTTGGACATCTAGAAGGTTATCTATATGCTCATGTAACTCTTTGTAATATATGTGTGTGTGTGTGTGTGCGTGCATGTGTGTGTGGAAAGACCCAATGATTGTTAAATCAACAGGACCGCAACAGATATGTGGTTGGACACAATACAATAGTTTAGGGAAGATATGGTCAATTCAAGGGTTTATAGTGAACAATTGATGTGAGAGTAGGAATGAATTATAAAAATCCTAACTGATAGAGAGAATCATAGCAATTCAGTCCCAACTCTTGATAATAGAAATGGGGCAGGAGCAGAAAATCATAGAAGGAGAGAGGACAACGTACTTGAGAAAAGTTAGATGTAAGAGTCAGAAGGTGATAAGGAGAAAAATTTGAAGGAATATTAAAATGTATTTGGGGATCACATGCAGAAAGAGTCGAAAGGACGAAAGGAAAAACTACAAATAGATTTCAGAAAAATAAAACCTCCAACATTTTATAGTGAATTAGAAGAAACTGCATAGGCATAGTCAGAAAACATAAATAAATACTTCCAAATTTACAAATACAATAATAATTTGAAGGCTTGTTTAGCAATTTATCGACTATAGCAAAGGGAAACCCTATGGTGGGAAGAAGTTAAGGCGATGCATGAGGTTGATGAATGGGAAATCATTTAGGAGAATTTTCAGAGATATTTTAAGGGTAAGTACCTAACTCAATGATTTTATGATGATAAATAGTTATCAACAAATGAAATAGAAGGATAATAATAAGATGTAATAAGGCAAGAAAGGGCAAAATAATTCCCAAAATGTTCAAAACATAAAAGCTATAAAGGTTAATAATTCACATAAAAAGAAACAAGGAAAATTTGGGGGGAAAGGACCAAAAAACCCTAGTCATAAAGCAAGTAAAAATCATATAATTGTCAAGTGGACCTAAACCCAGTCAACCACAAAAGCTACCATTATAGTGTTAGGGTTGTGGTGAACCAGATTATATATAAAAAATTCCCTTATCATGGAGGAATAGAGTAGGAAACAAACATATACAAGGCATCTACTATAGGTGAAGTGACAAGGAGTTTACCCAAAATAAATGTTGTACTAGAAGATCATCAGGTTGAGTATCAACCTACCATGATTGAATTTGAAGGTAATATTTTTAGTCATGTTGTCTCTATTTTAATAGATCCTAGATGAAGTTTAAGTTATATAAGTCCTAAAGTGGTGGAGTTATGTCATTTGCAGGCTAGTAAATTTAAGAACCTGTGGTTTGTTTATTTAGCCACAAGGACAAAAAGGAGGCTAGTATCTAAAGTAGAAAATTGTTCAATTGAACTGGAAAGTAAGCCCATAAAAGCGAATTTATATTTTTTACCCTTATGTTCCTATAATGTTTTGATTAGTATGGATTGGTTGGAAGAACATTGGTCTCTTGTAAACTGTAAAGATAAAACTATCAATTTTCTTAATGAAGGGGGTGTTAACCAATAAATTCAAAGAATACGAAACCTTTGAAATTGAGACAAATCACAACCTCACAGTTTGGAAAATGCATTAGAAAGGGTTGTAAAATTTATGCGTTCAAGTGGGATACACTAACTTTAAAGAAAATATAGACACATTAGAAAATCTACCAATTGTTTAGAATTTTGTTGACATATTTCCAAAGGAAATCCTTAGATTTCCTCCTAAATGAGATATAAATTTTACTTTTGAATTAATTCTAGGAGCTTCCCTAGTATCTAAGGCACCCTATTGTATGAGTATACCAAAATTAACTAAACTAAAAATTTAATTATGGGAATTGCTTCATAAGAAGTATATACGCCCAAGTGTATCACCATGGGAGGCCCTATGCTCTTTGTTAAAAAAAAAATATGGCACTCTAAGGCTTTGCTTTGACTACCGACAACTAAATAAATTGACTGTTAAAAATAAGTATCCACTACCTAGAATCGATGATTTGTCCGATCAAGTCAGAGGTGCTAATATGTTTTCTAAGAATGAATTTCACTATGGATACCATGAAATGAGGATTAGAGAGGAAAACATATGAAAAACTGCATTCAATAATTTTTACGGGAAATTTGTAGTTCTACCTTTTGGGTTTACTAATGCCCCAACCACATTTATGTGCATTATGAATAATATATTTCATCCTTACCTTGACAATTTGTGTTGATTTTTATTGATAACATCATGATTTACTCACGAATATGGAAGAACATAAAAGGCATTTATAGATAGTATTGCAGACTCTGCGGGACCATCACAGTGTATGCAAAATATAGCAAATGTGAATTTTATAAAGATCAAATCCAATATATGGAACATGTCATCACTAGGGAAGGAATAACAATAGATCCCCAAAAGGTTAAAACTATCATGGAATGGCCCATTTCCAAAAATGTTGTAGACATCTAATCCTTTATGGGGCTAGCAGGCTATTTTCCAAAGTAGCTTACCCCATAACATCTTTACAGAAAAAAGGGAAAGCTTTTAATTGCACAAAAGAATGTTAAAAAGGTATATTTGTTAACTAAATCTCCTTTTTTAAGGATAGTAGACTGAGAAAAAGAGTTTGTTGTTTGTAAAAACGCATGTCAGGAAGAAGTACAAGGTAGATTAATGCAATAGAGTCGAGTGGTGGCCTACAAATACAAAAATTGAAAAAAAACGAACAAAGGTATTGTGCTTATGACTTATAACTAATTGCAGTGATCCATGCTTTAAAAATATGGCAACATTATTTATTAGGAAATAATTTTATCCTAATGATTGATCATAGTAGCTTGACTATTTTCTTTAAGAAATCCAATCTCAATGTTAGGAAACAATGATGGATTTCTTTCTTAAGTGAATTTGACTTTTGATATAAAATACTTGAAGGGAAAGGAGAATAGGGTGGCATATGCTTTGAGTGGAAGATTGAATTGAATATATGAAATTACATGCAGTCAAATGAAATTTGATTTTTCAGATCAAATTAAGTATGCAGCCTTCAAAGATCTTCGATATTAGTTTTTATGGAAGCAAGCAAAATAAGAAAAAAATCCAGAAAAAAATGATAGGATATGATATTAATAATGAGAATTTATTTATTTACAGAAATTGAACTTATGTCTCTAACCAACAAGTTGTTAAGCAACTCATTCTGGATGAATATCATAAAAGTCCATATGTTACTCATTACGATTACGAAAAAATAATTGCATCTATAAGAAAATATTATTTTTTGCCTGGTATGAAGAGGGAAGTGGTAAAATACTTGGCAAGATGTCTAGAGTGTCAACGGGTAAAAGTTGAACATCGACATCCATCAGGTTTACTTCACCCACTACCCATTCCTGAATGGAAATGGGAAATTATTACGTTGGATTTATCACAGGATTACCTAAATTCAAAAGACAAAATGTCTCCATAATGGTTGTTGTGGACAAACTAAGTAAATCAATACATTTTACTCTTGTACAGTCAATTTATAAAGTTGTACATATTGTTGATATTTTTATGAGGGAAATTTTTCATTTACATGGAATACCTAAGATGGTAATTTATAATAGGGATGTAAATTTCACCTCTACTTTTTGGAAGGAACTCTTTACTCATGTGGGCACTCAAGTACAGTTTGGTACGACCTACCATCCAAAAAAGAATAGTCAAATTAAATGAGTAAACAAAGTTGTAGAAGACATGTTAAGAATGTACATTATGCAATAACCTACCAAGTGGGAAGATTTCCTCCACCTAGTAGAGTTTACATATAATAATAGTTACCATGTTTACTTAATGAGGAGGACATTTGAAGTGTTATATGGACAGAGATGTAGGATTCCTATCAACTAGAACAACCTAAAGATAAACTAATATTGGGACCTAACATGTTAAAAGAAATGTAGGATATTGTAAAGAAGGAACAAATGAATTTGAAAGCTACTCAAGAACGGCATAAAAGTTATGAATACAAGTGAAGAACCTACAGGTAATTTAAGGTGGGATAACATTTTTTTGAAAGGGTTAAACCCAAAAGGAGCACATTGAGCTAGGGAGGTTGTGCCAAACTGGATCCTTGATTTTGTGGCCCTTTCCAAATACTCACTGAAATTGGCCTAGTAGCTTACCAATTGGCTTTAACTCATCATATACGTGTGCATAGCGTACTTCATGTCTCTTTGTTGAAGAAGTACATACATGACACTAGACATATTATACATTGGTAGGATGTGCAAGTAATATAATAAAGTGAAATAAATATCATATGAAGTTTTATTCAATAAATAATGGATCTTAACTGTAAAATTTATGTGTGATTGTAGGTCAATCTGGACGAAGAATTCATAGTCGAACTGCTACGCATTCTCAATCGGAGATAAATAATTCTATGAATGTGTGCTATCACCTAGAGCAATGGAAGCACTTTAGCCTGAAAGAGATTACCTAGGAAGATGAGCATTTTATGTGTGAAGCATATCCTAGCCTTTTCCAAAGACTAGGAAACACCGAGGATGGCGTTTTGCTCAATGCGTGGAGATGTAATACCCCTCTGTAAATGTGTAAATACTTGAGATACTTTGTTATTACCTTGCAAACTATGAACCACGTTAACCATGTGACTTATTTGTGAACATGAATGATTTAACTTTTATTAATAAAGTTATTAAATAGTAAGCCATAAAATTACACGAAAACTAATATTGCCAGAGAGCTTCACATTCCATAATATTGAAAGATAGTAATAGACGTACGTAGTTTCCTGCATAAACTCTTCTCCCTAGATATAAACTATCTCAATTTGGGAAAAGGAGGTCAAAAGGGGAGAGAAGCTTGAGGCGACCTTGAAGGAGAGAATGAATGTAAACTTGAAGACATTGAAGAGGGATCCAAATGAGGAATTCTTGAGATGGTTGGACATTGGAATTCGAGCTAAAGCCTATCTGCTCACTTTAGAATCCTAGACTGAATTTGGTTGGGATTAGAGAAGTTTTAGATTGGACCTATTAAGGACTTTGTTTTGAAATTGTTTAGGATATGAACTTTGTCTTGAGGGGAGTCTCAATAGAGTGTACTAATTCTCATTGGTTGGGAGAAGCATTTTGTGCCCCGTAATTTTGTGGCAAATTCGATTACTGGAGAAATAAATAAGTGGGACAATTATTTTGAGTAAATATTTTTCTTTTTGTTTGTGTTGAATCATTATGCAGTATGTAATCTATTGAGAAACTATGTTATATAGTTTTGTGTAGAGTGTAAGATTGTTTAATTTATTGAGAAATGATGTTTTATTGTTTTTTACAAAGTATAAGATTGTTGCTATAGATTAGTTCCAGATCAAAGCCTAGAACAATCCATACCTTATTAGTCAATTTGGAAAAGGAAGACATGTCATGGAAATCAGGTCCCATCAAAACCCCAGACTTAAGAGGGAAGTTATTATTACCTTAAAAATAATGCAACTGAAAATTATTTCTCTTGAGAAAGGGGTTCCATGAGCCTCATAAACAAAACATTGTTTTCATAATGACAAGAAAACTCGAATACGATGAACATAGTAATTGGACTAACAACAAAAAGAAGGGTGTGTAGGTATATACATTTGAATAGTTCCATACAAAATAAACTTTCAAAATTAGTTAGAAACACAATGTTTGAATGGTCTCTATGCATTGTATGCATAAATACAAGTATGAGTAAGTTCATAATCACACGGTCGCATATGGTCTCATTCCGGCAAACATTAACAAAGAAACTAAAGGCTTTACCCGTATCGAATCCGAGTCAAAATAGAGAAAAACAATAACTCTTTATAATTAAAAATAATTTACAACCCTATGTCCTTAGAGTTAACAGAAGAACAGTCGACAGAGGTTACAACATCTGTATGCAATTCCAAAAGACTGCAAAGGCAAGTCTTACATTTGAGTGTAATTTATACCAAGGTCGGAGACCGGAACAAAATAGAACCGAGGGTTAATTAATCTCGCACATTACACAATAATGAACTGGAGTGATGTTTAACTAAAACTGAACAGGTTCTTAATTAGTTCTCAACTACCCAACGTTCGGAGGCCAGTGGGCCATTAACATTAAACCTTACTATAACTAAAACATAAAGAAATGACCCTAAACAACAAGGAAAACTATGCCGAGTACTTGTAATAAGGTCTGACTTCCCATATAGACACCTGTAGCATGCAACAGAGAAGAAGCTAAAAGATGAACCTGGTACCCAACAAATTGAAAGGGGGCACACGCGTTGTAAACGAACCAGTTGAAATGTGAACCTTTGAATGTCGATTGAGAAGCTAAGTTAGTCGGAGGGTAACAATTAATTCAAATGAAAAGAAAAAAAAATTGAAAAGGGTAGGGCTGCTAGAAGAAATACATGTGTGTCGGCATAGGAAAGCGGCCCTAATTCTTTGTAAACCCTGCCGAACAATAAAATAAACCATAGTCATCAAAGGGAAAATGAAACTCAAAAACAAAATTATCATACCAAAGAGCAACTCGTTTACACTGCGAGATATAGAACTGGCAGTGAAACATTACAGTTTGTCTGTCCTCCTCACCATAACTCACAAGGATGTTCTCTGAAGCAAACAAAACTCCATATTGTGCTCGCACTTCATAGATTTTAATCTACAAATGACAAGATAATTAGATGATAAAAGGCTTGAAGGAAACATTGTAATAACCCAACATTGAAAACGTAAACTGTGCTCCAGAAAATATGTGGTGTTCTCCTAAACCTCATGGCGAGTGTCTTTGTCACAGATCATTTCTCCAGTAAGAGAGAGTTCGAATGAGGTGAGGCGACGCAAGAGGGGACGGAGGTTAGTTATTTTCGTAACTCCTTATTCCACATCCACCATCGAAATCAAAACCTAGAACCTACATCGTCGGATCAAGGCCAACACCGAATCCTAAGATAGTGCAAAATTAACGTTCATCATGTCTTACAACTAGAAGTCTGGAAAGTTCCCAAACAGGCTAATACAACTCATTGCATACATACATACATATATATCAACCCAATAAAAGAGCAACTCCGATAGCCCTAAATTGTGTAATGTCTGTAACAAACCAATATGCTCAAGATATCACTAAATAATATTAATATGAGTACTCACTCCAACGCAACGCTTAGCAAATATTCAACCACAACCATATTCACACAACCATATTCACATAAATAGAAGTTATAATGTTTATAGTCAATGGAACTCTTCATTTATATATATAAAGCTTAAAGTCTTTTACAAATATGCAACCACAACCATATTCACATAAACAAAAGTTATAATGTGCATAGTCAATGGAAGCCCTCAATTATATATATAAAACTTAAAGTCTAAAAAAATATATATATATCTACTAATAAGTATATGTACCTATTATATGTACCCTTATGTACTCCGGTGTGTAATGTACAACACTAGCGGTACTTTCTCTCTACTAGGAAGTATATGTACCCTTATGTACCCTTGGTGTGTTGTATCCTTGCTAGTGTGCACACTATTAATAAAAATTTCCATAAAAAAGTACAACATTAGCCATACTTTCTCTCACCATGAAAGTATTTTCTTTTTAATGGGATAAGTTTTGGGTAAAGGAGATGGGACAATATTCTTAAACAAATTATATTACAAAAGTATGATATTTTACATTTATATAATTTTTTAAAATAAAAAATTATGATATTTTATATTTATATTATTTTTTAAAATAAAAATCATATTATTATATTATTAGAAAGAAGTAGTTTATAAAAGTGAATTATTATAATCTTGTTTAGCTAGATTCATTTTTACTTAGTTATTTTACCTATTCATTTTCGATTAGTTATTTTAGAAATCTATAGAAATTTTCTATATGTAATTTTTCTTAAATAAAAATTATATTATTAAAAAGAAATAGTTTATACAAGTGAATTATTATGACATTGTTTAGCTATTCATTTTTAGTTAGTTATTTTAACAATATATAGAAATTTTGCAATTATTTAAAATAATTTTGTAATATATTAATATTGAAATTTTATATTTCAAATATTTAAATCTTCTTTAATTCCAAGGGAAAAAAGGCTTAAAATTAATGTAAGCCTACACATTATTATTTGCTTTCTTTTAACCAACCGAATAAATCGCGGTGGAATATGTAAGATACTTGGACAAAATAGCAGTGGAATATGTTAGTTGGATGATTATTTCTCTATAAGCGTGGTAGGGGGCAGAGAATTGTCGACCAACAGAGTGGAGAAGCATGTCAAATAGATTAATTTAATACTGCCCATGAATGTTCCGGCATACCACTCTCCCGCTCATCGTATGATCAACTGTATTTTCTGTCTGCACGGCACCTTCTTCGTTTAAATTCTTCAGTCTGACATATCACTGGACACCACAAATTTCGAGCGGAAAAAGCTTTACAATTTCGAGATGAAAATTAGAAAAATTATTATAATTTAATTCTCAAAGTATTACTGAGATATTTATTATAATTAAAAAAGCATTACAATTTCAAGATGAAAATGTACAAAATTTATGTCAAAATATCAATGGAATATTTATTATAATTTAATTGTCAAAATATTATTAAGTCAATTATTATTGACAACTAAAGTCGGATAATCCTTGGATGCAGGTGAATAGGGAGGTGATCAATGTGATGGGACAGGGGTGGTGGGAGGCGGCTCGACACCTGCCCACCTTGTACGTGAAGAGGAATGTAAAGCGGGGGAGGGCAGCCTGGCATGTAGGCCATCACATACTCCCGTTAAGTGCCACAGGTTCAGTTGTTAATGCGTCGGCTCTCGCATGCTGTGATCTGCAAGTGATGGCGGTCTTCATCAATGAGGCAGTTATGGTGTGGGTTAATCGAGGAAGGGAAGACAACTATAAGGAAGAGCAAGGTAATGCAAGCGCGATGCAGATAGGTGAGGTGTTAGGCTGGGTCCTCTCTGTCAATTCTGCGCCTGAAGCGGAGTTGTTGTGTATGGTTTATGCTATTTCTCTCTGGGACACTGGCCGGAGTTCGAGCTCTGGGCAGTGGCCTCTGTCTTCGAGTCTCGGGTGCATTAGTCCTGTTTCGAGCAAAGTTTTTGGAAAGGAGGGAGGGGACTTCGCAGGAAACAGCCTCTCCGCTCCCGCTGGCTCCAAGATTTTCAGTCATAAGGTGGGCGACATTCCCTCTGTTATGTTATATTCCTCCCTCAGCTCGAACCTCCGGGACATTGACTCTGTTCTGTGCGCGATCGTTCAGTCTTCTCCTACCGCGGTGGGCTTTCGAGGATTCAGTGTAGTGTTTGGTGGATATCCATCTGAGGCCTCTCCTATTATGGCCCGCCTTCGACAGAGAATGGGTTGCCGCCGTGGCCAACCCAGGCGTGCCCCCAATGAATCCAATTCGGACTCGCCGGCCACCAGCGAGCTGTTCACTGGGCGCTATCCGAGCACCCGTAGCGGACGAGGAAGGCGCCGAGCAACCAATCTGCCTCCAGGGCCACCCTCGACAACTGGGTCTGCCATTTTTACCTTCGACAGTTCGCTTCATCGGCCACGAGTCACTGCTCACATCACGGTGATGTTTTATGAAACCACGCAATTGGGAGGCACTGATGATCATATGGGAGGTTCGGGAGCTGCTGATGGTCCTCCCCCTGCATTCCAGCTTGGCATTGGTATGGTGCCACAGCCTACACAAGCGGAACCAGGAAGAACTATTCAGGACACGGAGATGCAACCTGCCGATCCTGGTCCCTCTGCTCAGTTCAACGCTCCTGCTGAAGATGAACAACAATTCAGATGGTTCCGAATTGTGGAGGAACAACCTGATGAGTAGCATGCTTCTGCTGGAGGTAATCCTCCTTCTTTTTGTTCCAGTTTTGGATATCCTCGGCTGCTTCTTAGTTATCCAGGTTCTGGGTCTCTTCCGGCTGCTGATGAACGGGTCTCCTGGTTTTGATTAGGATGTATGGGACTCTATGGGTGGTTTTGTTTTCGGTTATGGGTTTCTTCGCCTCTGGAGGGAGGCTTTTGTTGGTTTTTCTTGGAATGATGGCTCTTCTTCAGAGCATTGTACTGACTTCGGTCACCCTGTAAATACCTTCTCTTCTACTTAATAGAATTAATTTTACATAGAAAAAAAAGTCTAATAATAATTTATTATAATTTAATTGTCAAAATATTACTAAGACAATTGTTATGGGCTATTACAACTACAGTAAAGGCACAAGTGTGATAATTATTATTATAATTTAATTATAAAAGTGTTATAAGACAATTATTATGGGCTATTACAACTACAGTAAAGACAAAAGTGTGATAATTATTATTATAATTTAATTATAAAAGTGTTATAAGATATTTATTATTATAAAAGTGTTATAAGATATTTATTATAATTTAATTGTTAAGTATGATAATAATTTATTATAAATTAATTATAAAAGTGTTATAAGATATTTATTATAATTTAATTATAACAGTGTTAGGAAATTTATTATAATTTAATTATCTCAAACAATTATTATGAGCAAATAAGTGAAGATAAGTATGGAACCATCATTATTAATTAATAAGTAAAAATAAGTATGGAACAATTATTATTAGCTATTATCAACTACGGTAAAGATAAGTATGAATTAATAAATATGTAAAAATAAAGATAAGTATGAATTAATAAATAAGTAAAAATAAGTATGGAACAATTATTATTAGCTACTATCAACTACGGTAAAGACAAGTATGGGACAATTATTATTAGTTAATATCAACTACGGTAAATATGGGATAACACAATTATTATTAGCTACTATCAACTACTGTAAAGACAAGTATGACAATAATAATAATATGACCATTATTATTATTTGCTACTATCAACTACAGTAAGGACAAGTATGACCATAATAATAATAATATGACCATTATTATTATTTGCTACTATTTGCTACTATCAACTACAGTAAGGACAAGTATGACCATAATAATAATAATATGACCATTATTATTATTAGCTACTATCAATATGACCATTATTATTATTAGCTACTATCAACTACCGTAGGAACAAGTATGACTATAATAATAGTATGACAATTATTATTATGGGCTACTATCAACAAGTATGACTGTAATAATAGTATGACAATTGTTATTATTGGCTACTACGAACTACGGCAGGGACAAGTATTCTTGAATTACGGTTACTAGAAAAAGACCGTGCCATTTTGTATTATTCAAAAAAACAGTGCCATCTTAAATAATTGAAAAACCGTTCCATCTTAAATTATTTACCTGTGATCCTTAAACGGTGGTCTAAGGGTGGTCCTTAAAAGGTTAGTTTGGCTCTCGCCAAATACCTCTGATTGGCATATTGACCCATTGAACCAATGCGAGTATAACATCTTATGATGAACATTATTTAACTATAAATATCAATTAAACATTGATACAATTAAATTAACAGCTTTCCCATTTTGTAATCACTGATTTTGGTAAGTCACTGACTAGCTCGAGAGTTGATATAGGCTTACAGGAATCTATCAAACATTAAGAAGCCAAAATCACAACACAACTGTTTATAATATACTGCACTCAAACAGGTACAATAAACTAGAGAACTTAAGCTGTTTGGCCAGTACATTGACACTGTTATGAAATCATGTGTTTCAGTTGTCTGAAATGATGTACATTGCATGGAATTCGTAGGGCACCCTTCTGCTCAAATCCGTATTCCTCCTCTGCAGCCTCCAGTAGCTGACTGAAGCACGGATGATGCAAATCCTTGATTGCTATTATGAAGCGCTCCTCCTCCTCTCCAACGTAAACGACCAAGCATCCTCTCGGAGCACCATTTCTGCGGCAGATCTTCCGTTTTGACTGCTGTGCAATCGAAGGCCCGGACTCCATATTGAACGGGGGCAGAGTTATTACTCACTGAAACAGAAACAGAGGGCGCAAACTTGTTATTCACTGAAACAGAAACCGAGGGAGATGAAAAAAACCTTATCGTCTGCCTCTGCCTTCTAATAATGTCATTGTAAGAACACAAATTCTCTGTTGCCCAAGTTTGTGCAATTGCAGTTTTTTTATAGCCAAACCCTACCGAGTGAAGCACCGCAAGACTTGACCAAAAATGGAGATAAAAAGTTTGAATAACGCCATGTGTGTGGCCACTTTGTCGGTCGAAATATCTGCACGCAGACACGCCCGTGATGTGCGCTGCGCTGGCCTTGTTTAGCTGAGTTGGTAACAAGGACAGCCCGGACAGTAGATAAGAAATGAGAAGCCATGCGACTGCATGATCGCGACACTTCGCTAGATTGCGCGTGCTCCATTTGGACAGATATTTTGTGTATTTTCATTTTCGGAGCAGTCACTTTTTTGACTTCTCTGGTTGGAATCTTGCCACTTGCGTGTGAGTGTTTTGCGAGAATGTTTAGTTGCAACTCGCATGTTGAGTGTTTTTTGAGATCTTGAAACTTTGCATGTTACCGTGCTTTATGGGAATGTTTGGTCGTTTTAAATGGTTAAATTTAATAATTTAAAATTTTGATAAATATATAAATTTAATGTGAAGTTAGTAAATATTGATAAACATTAAAATTGAATTTATTAGATTTTGTAGTATGAAGATTAAAAAACGTTTTAAAAATTAACAAAATTATAATTTTATTTTAAAATATTATTATTAATTGTATATTTCATATTTTTAAAATTAAAAAAAAAATTAATAAATATAACAAGATTTTTAATTATGGAGATTCACTCTATTTTATTGTATAATCTTAATTACTAAATGTTTGTTATATTACCATAGTTTAACTTTGTTACAATATTATGGACCAACATCATGATGTGTTAATACTAAGTTATATGGCATTTTTTAATTAATAGATTTAATTAAATTGATAAAAAGAGCATTACTACTTTTAAGATAAATCTTAATCTTTGATTTGTGATTACTACTAAAATATTTTGTGGAGGTTAAATTTCTATGATCCACCAAATAATTATTGATAACTATAATTTTTTAATATTCACTTAATAATTATATTTTTTAAATATTTTATTTTTGATATTAAAGATTGAGAATTTATTTTTAAATATTAAATATAGAATATAATCATTTTTAAATCATTCATATATATAATATAATTTAATTAGGTGTTTTCTATTTTTAGGTTATGTAAAATCTAGTTAAAATTTTGGAAAAATCTACTTTTAAATTTTTAATATATAAAGTTTATATATAAATATTATACTAGTATAAATTTATTGTTGTATTCTTTTTAGATTTTTATGTAGATGGAAATGTTATTTATTTATATATATATATATATATATATATATATTAATGGATAATTAATAAAACATTTATTTATTATCTAAATTATCATTTTATTTTGAATTATTTTTATTAATTAAAAAATAAAAATTAATATATGAGTTAAATATATATACATTTGAAAAAAAAATATGATAAGATTTTTGACCATGGAGATTCACTAACTCTTTACCATGGACAATGTTAACTTATAAATAGGCTCTTCCAAAATAACATGAGTCAATACAATAACTTATCAATACACATGCTCAAAAAAACATAGCTCATTTTGAGATCTATCTCAAAGGTAGTTATGTCATTTTTGCTTTTCAATTTATATAAAAAAAATTATATATATATATATATATATATATATATATATAAGGCATGGGAATGCTTAGCATGTAGAAGTGATTGAACATATTTCACTATTAGGCACCTTACTTTATAAAGTTAAAAGTGACATTTATAAAGTGAATCTAACTTTATGAAGTTAGGTCATTTCAGTGATTTAAATGGGCCCAATGTGAAATTAAGTCATGTTGAGATTTAATCTTAGCCATTGAGATTTAGGTTTAGGGATTTTGGTATATATATATAATCATGCAACTTAGAGCTCAATTTTTTCGGAGATTTTAAGAGCATTAGTATTCAAATTTCTCTATTTTTGTAGCGTGAGATGGAAACATTGCTATTTTGTATTGTTCTTCTAGATTGTTATCTTAAAATATGCTCTCGGAGGAAGTTTTAACTCTCAAGGAATTTACAATCAGAATTTAGTATTATGTATAGTTATGCATGCTTTCACCACTCCTCTTATGTTGCATTTATAGTGCAGTAACTTGTACAACTCTTAATAGACTATTTTCATTTCTTTCTTTATCGTGCAAGTCAATTGAATTCTAGTAATTTGTTTTATTAGGAAGTAAGAGGTTTGTACAATAGTTTATAATTAACCCTTCTATTGATGGTGTTGGACCTGCCAACATTCAGGGATCTCCCTAATATGAAGTCCCAACTAGACCTCACACCGTTTGGAGTAGGAGTCCCTGTAGTCGGTGGTAATGTTATGCCTTGACTATGAAAACACCAAAAGTGAAGTACGATAACTTTGGTGAGAGAAACTATGTGACCCTACGGAAAGCCAAGTGTGATACATGAAGGTTCCAACACATGAAGAGGAAAGGAAGTGTGTGCCTTGGAAGCCTATCATAGTACACAACTTGAAAGGAATACATGATCATAATGAAATCACAAGATAATATGCGAAATAGTCGACAAGTTAACAATGATGAATTAATACAACAACACGCATTAAACAAGATTCATAAAAATGCAAAATAAATAGTTGATAAGCATATGCGAAGTTAAATAACATACATTGCAAATACAACAAGAATAGTCATACTATATTCAAAACATATGCATAAAAGTGTGCCAACCCTAAGTTTTATTATAAGTGAATGTTCCATTAATACATACGCCATTGACGGACCACTAGCCCCAATAGTGGAATATTAAAGTCAAGAACACATGCTCCTCTAAAGAAGTATACTCGCTCTATGCTATGAAGAAGCCAAGGCTCTCAAAATACTCCCAAGCTCCTTTGAAGCCTAAACCTAGCCAAAATCTTACCTCCCAAAATACCTTTACATGAGTTATGAGGTCCTGCTTATAATAAGAGGGGGTGACTCTTCAACTCCCCTTTGTGAATTTTGGACTACCCTTATGACTCTTCAACTTCTTTACAAAATAACTCATTAAATTACATCATGACTCTTCACATTCCAATATTGACACTTGGAATTCAACTTTACTAACAATATTACATTTTGCACTCATACCCATATAAGACAAAACAGTGTATAGACAAATTGACAGCCTAACAAGACAAAAAACTATGATGCTTGAATTTGGGAAACTCTAGCTCAACAACTTCCCCTTGATTCTTATCGGTCACGTATTGGTTCAAAGCTCGGTAATGCATGATGACATCCCCAAACTGCGTGATGGTGTTTAGTTGGAAGTGGACTCTAGCCTCCATGGCATCTAGGTACAATGTTTAGGAACCAGTTTCTACTTCCCTCTGAAACCTTGTCAACATTGTCTGCTCTTGGATAGGACCACCAACATAGTTGTGCATGTTTTGTTTGTTCACCTCCAAGTCCTCCTTGGTGGTAATCTGTTTCAACTACTCCAAGTATTCCTCTACCTCCTTTCTAACCTGCTTCCTGGGTTTGGCTTTGGTGGGCAAGCCAATAGATGGGATCTTGTGTGCTTTCACCAAGACATCCAAACTACTGAATAACCATACATACGAGGCCTAAATGTTACCAACAAATGAGGTGAGTTTCTTGTTGTTCTAAATCAATATTCGAACTCTCACCCTCTCTAGCTCTACCTATGGCTTCATTTTCTTCCCCAAGTCAAGTGGTGCCCCTTTGTATCGCATTGTCCATTCTTGCACATAGGTAATGACAGCCTGTACACTCCTGAGAGTTTTAGCAAAATATTTTCTCTGTTATTATAGGCCATGCATACAGAAAACTGCCTTATGTACAGTCACAAACTCCTCATAGAGGTTCCACATGGTTTCTCCAAGTGTTGATACTTCAGCAAGTATCATTTCTCTCATCTCCTCCAAGTAGACTAGTGCAAAAATTGTGTTTAGTGATGTCATGTGGAGTTGTTTTTTCCTCTTTCTTAGGATACTATAAGTTATGTGCCAATTTCTCATTCTCGATCGTTAAATACTAAATGTTTGATCTTGTTTCACTTGTAAAGGCTAATTTGGTTTCGAAAATGGCATTTGTATTCTCCCTGGTGTCCACCACTATCACCATTTCTCTAACTAATGCAGGTGATGCATGATCATCTGGAAAAGTCTTTCTCTATGACTGTAAAATGTTTTTTTTGGAATTCATCATACGATAGATTGTACAAGTCCTTTACTGGATCATTATTAAGAGAAACGACATCCTCTTCCTCGCTTGGAGCTAGCTTTGCTGCTGGAGGTGGTGGAAACTGAACGGTGACCTGTGGTGCACTTGGCATCAGGTCGACATCTTCATTCTATGGCTCCAGTTCCAACTCCATGGCCACACTTCAATTAAGTCTTCGATCTGTTGAGCAAGCTCTCAATCCTACATTTTTTCGCCCTCCTCCTCTATTGTTGGTTGTTTATGTTCTTGTTCTTCAACTTGTATCGGCATTGTTTCTCCTGCTATTGTGCCTTTCCTTTCTTATTCTTCCTGCTTCTGCTTCTCTTCTTGTTCTTTCCTCCTCTGCTCTCGTTGTACCTTTAGTTTTTGTTCTGCTTCCTGCAACCTCTACTTTTCTCTCTTTCTCTTCTCTGCTCTTTGTATCCTTTGCTTCCTCTTTTCTTATGCTGTTAAAACTTCTTTCATAAGAATTACATCTGCATTCATCTTGCAACTTCGTTGTCCCCCTATACTGTCAATAGTATTTCTCTTTCCCTTATCCTTCACGAGATTATATCATTCTACTGTTGTTTCTTCTAGATTTGTTTCCTTCTATGGAGTTGTTTCCTTCTACTCTTGCGATACTGACTAGTTCATTATGTTTTGAGGCATTGTAGTAATCCCTCCATGGGTACTCCTCTGGCCAATGAAATGTCCTGTCGAGCCAATGAAACTAAATTCTCACATAGTGGTATTTGCAAATACCACGAGGATCATACAGATTAAAGTCTTCAATACTGAATGCAAATTTATTTATTGTCTTTCCTTTGATATCCCTGAATTTCATGTTCTTTATATTGTATAATCCAATTTGAATAGGAAGAATTGTCCAGGGTGCTTTCTTTTTCCTATGCAAAGCTGTTGACAACCATGTTGCGAGATGATATGACACTCCTTGCATTACAAGCATGTCGGTGGCATACCTTGGCAACACATGCGGTGACTTCTCTCCACTTAACACTCTAAGGAAGGTGCCACCTAGTGAGTCAAACCAATATGTGATCTCTTCTATTTCCTCCATTTCTCCTTGTGAAATGCAAGGTGATTCTTCTTCAAAGATGAGCTTGTAAAGTAGAATGATGAAGTGGCCAGTTATCTACTCCATTACTCCTCGATGACTGCAATCCAAAAACATTTTGCAATAGATATGGACGATAGTTTCTCATGGTGTCCATGTCTAGTTCATGCCAGGAAACAAATTATGTGCATAGATTGCATCCAATAAATATGCAGACATATAAAACCTTGCTTGTTGGCCCTCGGGAGGATTTTGTGCATGTGCTACATGGGTTCTCAACTACCGAGCCAACAAATTTGACCACTTAAACAAATTCCCCTCATTCACAATCTGATTCAATAAGACTTCCCACCCTACAAGAAAGGTCTCCGTACTCTCTTGACCGTGGATCTTGAAAGCTAAGACAACCAAGAGCTAGTAGGCCTTCTTGAGAGACTTTGTCTTATATAAATGAGTGGATTTATATCAAAATTATGATGGCTCTTTCACCCAACCTTTAACAATATCTCTTATTTTATCATAGTTTTTGGTGGTATAGAAGTACGATTCCATGAGCCTTACTAGATTAGGAAAATGATACATGCATTAACAATCTTCTGCTAGAAAGGTAGCAAGATTTTGTCAGTTGGTATTTCTCAATGTCATCGTCTTCTCATCAATGTCTGAAACAATCCAATTGATGAGATCTGCACATGGAAGGTTGGATATCTACATGCAACCCTTTGTAGTCCTGACTGTCAGATACTGAGATAAACATGTCGGTCCCCTAGATCTGCCTCAAGGCTCTTTGCTGAAAGAGATTCATTCATTATGTTCGATGTTATTGTTGACTCCTTTTCTATAAACAGTTGAGTGTCTGCATACATTGGCAGGTCTACTAGAATTTGCTCAATTTCTTCCATAGTACTTCTTTTAGTGGTAACTTTTGAAGCAAATCTCTTTTGTGCTATGGTAAAAATGACTGCAAGAGAGAAGTGCTCAACAATTATGGTAGTTGTGGGATAGAAAACGCACTCATGACCAACAAACATTAGCTTTTGTAAATTTACGTTCAAAGCATGATTAAGCAGCAAACTGGGAAACTAGTGAGAAGGATTGTGCAATTTCCACGAATAACTAAGGGAGACTGGCTATGGGAACTACACATTGTGCAGTCCTAGTATTCAAGGAAGTAACATGAGGCTTGAGACTATGCAATGTGAAGTTCAACCTGGGCATAGATTGCGCATTGCACAGTCTCATTGGCCAAGGTAGTAAGCTGAACCTTGGAGCTCTGCAATGCGCAGCTGGGCCAGCCTATATTTTGTACTACACAATCTTAGAGTTCATTGTTTCATCTTAAGCCTTAGGATTGCGCAGTTCCCAGCTGGGCAAGGTGAAAACTGGTTAAGGAAGTGCAAATCTGCTTGGTGGAAGTGTGGAAAACGAGCAAATCGAAGCGATAATGTGAGTTTCAAAGAAGATATGTTTAATTATAGATGAATCAATGTGATTCAAGTGAGAAAAATCAATAAGTGAAAGGAAAAACAAATATGCGAGAAGAGTCGCCGAAACGATGACCGTTAGTGCAAAAATAAGAAAAGCAATGCGACACTTGCGAAATGACAATGATAAACTAAAACAAAACTTATCCAAGATAAAGTATGTTGAAATGCCAACAGCCATAAAGAGGAGTAAGAAAAACAACACTCACATAAGCAAAACGACAAAAAGCGGCAAAAGGCGATAAAAGAAAAACTCACCCAGAAAAGCAACGACAACTACACTGAAGCTTCCTTGATTTCCTCAAGAATCCTAGAGCTCCAAGATCAAATGTACAAATGAGAACTAGAGGCTTTGCTTAAATAGATTTGAGAAAATTAGGGTTTATGACGTACATGCCTAAAATCAAGGAAAAAATGACACTTGGCGTAAACTTCTAAAAATAACAACGTGCCAACTTTAGGAAGCTAATAATAGATGGCTATTTTCTAGGGATGATTTTTCACTTTTAGTTATTTTCTTTTTTGCTTTTTTAGGAAACTTTCCATGCAAATTGTTGGGAAAGATAGCGCAATTTCGGGGAACTGGGAAACTTCCAGGCTTAATGCACTACGTAGTTTCTAAGCTCAGTGAGAGATTGTGAAGTTTTTGGGCTCAATACTGGGCTTCCTTCCATGACTACGCAAATTCTGAGTTCAAGGTTGACTACAAGTCTGAACTATGCAAATCCAATCATCAAGGCTGACTGCCCTCAAGGATTGTGCAGTTTCTGGAGACAAGCCCATAATTGTTGTGTGACCAAGTCAGGAGGTTAGCTTATGACTTAGAAAGATCGGCTAAGTGTAAAAACGAGCAAACACAAGCACAAATGAAAAAGATAAGTCTCAATCAAATCACGAGTACTTTACAACAATACAAGATAAGCTCCTGTGGATAGGAAGGAAGGATCCAAAATCAAATCATAAGAAAAATTTTGGAGGGTGGTTGTAGCCACTACAACACCTTCTTGAAAGTTGGCATTTCCTTTAATGTGCATATATTCTACTTGTTTATGATTTATCCTATTATCCTTCTCTGTGTATAATAACTCTCATTTCCAAAGAGATAGATTGGTTGTTTACAAGATATTTACATATAGTAAATGCAAAACTTAGTCAATAAGATTAAGTGAGACCTGTAATGGGACTAACTGGTTCCCTTTTAGATATTTATCACTAATACCAACTAGTATGTATATACATATATTTATAAACATGTAAGTAATTGCATTAGTTCATTATAGAATTTCTTGAATATGCTTCATTTCTATTACTCAATAAAAAACATAGTTATAGTAGCCACAAATTCTCAAACCCACAATTATTTTTTTCCCATTCTTAAAATGTTGCTTCTCTTTCTTTTAAAAACCAGAACCATTACTTACACAGAGTCACCTTTCAGAGTCCCCTGCAAGTTATTTATCACATTACACAAAAAAATCACAAGCTCGTAGAAGCAACCTCTCCTGTTACAGGTTAAGTTGTTTATATAACTCAATAGGAATTCATTATTAACAGTCATTGTATGATTTCCTGGTCACATACTTTAATATCTTTCTGTCTAGAATAAATAACAATAACTAAATTTACCAAATACTTAACTAATCTTTCTCTAGAGAACATGATGAGAGTTATCTTGGTCCTCCCAGCCATAAGTTGGCTTATTTCCCTTCTCAACCATCTACCCTGATCTCTTCTCTTTCCTGTCAAAGAAATAGCCCAAGGAATTTCTCAATGTCTTTTCCAGAAACTAGATTCTCTTGAAATTGTAAGCAACGTCCTACTTTATTCTTGAGGTTCAAACCAATATTTCTCTCCCATTGGTTTTAATCAATAATCATTATCTTTCTCTTCCACATGATTACCAAGAAAAGCTAGTTCCATATAATTTATCTCTAACCGTGACATATAATATAGTCTCTCTGTTTTTTATTCTTTTGAATAAGTCAAATGGAGAAAATTTTCATCATTTGTTTATGTCCTTCTCTTTGGGCATAACAAATTCCAACTATTTACCTCATAATTAGGAGTTAATTTCACCCAATAGCTCTTAACACATTCACATGAACATTAACATAACATAATTTTTCCTTTTCCTTTTCATATCTATATATCCATACAAAAAGTGAATATTTATATAAAAAATATAAATATTTATATTAATTATTTTTTTCCAAACTTTTTCACTTTCAATCGTAAGTGAGAAAACGAAACCATAAATAACTCTTATACACTTAAGTCATAGGCAAGTAACTAGAGTATCATAAAAGACCACCTTATTCTTTATGTTTTGGGGAAGACTTAAGCTTTTGAGATGTGAGAATACTTAATTAAACTTTTCCAAAGCATGATTGACAACATGAATATCATGTTGCATGAAAAATTAAGGCAAACCAAGATGACCAAATTCTCACACTATTTTATTATACCTCACTAAGGTCACTCAAGTAAGAGATGAGTTGGCAATAGTGGGAGAAACCATCTTTGATAAGCATCTAATTAGATTAGTCATGAGTGGTTTTTTAAGGAGTGGGATGCTTTCATTTATGGGATAGTACACTATGAGAATTTTAGATTAGGGGAAAATGTGGGATAATTTCCATCAAGAGCAGATAACGTTGAGGTAAGTGTTTTGATGTCTATTTCCATTTACCAACAATTCAATTTATATGGGTGTGCTAGTTAAATTGATTAATGAAAAGAAAAAAATGTTATATGAAGTGTGATATGAATATGAGCTATTGTTTCATGGGTATTAGTAAGTCATGGTATTGCAATAATGTCTATTTACAGGTTAAAAGCTTGGTGGTAAAGTATGACAAATCTCCACTTTTAAGAATTCTGTCATGTGATTTTTTTAAATGTATATATTTAACTTATATATTAATTTTTTAATAAACAACATAGTTCCATTTTAATTCTGGATCTACCAAGCACCTAGCCCGATTAAATCTCTCACCATTCAAACTTCTTTTGAGTCCAAAACTTGAGTGAAGATTTGCACTTGGGAGAAATTTGATTCTTCTCATTGCTTGGTAGATCCTTAGTTAAAATGGATCTAGGAAACTATTAATAATATTATTTATATTCTATAAATTTTGCATCTCTATATAAAAATATTCTCATTTTAATTTTATTAAAACTTTGATTTAATCTCTATGGAATAAAATAACTGTGGATTATTTTTAGTAGTAGTAAGGATAGAGGATTTAACCATATCTCAAGGTAATTATAACATTTTTACTTATTTAATTAAAAAATGTTATAAAATTAAATTAAAATCAAATATTTTGATTGTGAAATGAGTTATTGTTTTTGGGCACGTGGTATTGACATATGTAATATTTTTAGTAGTAGTGAGGATAGAAGGTTTAAATATACCTCAAAACTAATTATTTCGTTTTCACTTACTTCAATAAAAAAATGTTATAAAATTAAATTAAAATCAAATATGTATAATATTTTGATTGTGAAATGAGTTATGGTTTTTTGGGCATATGATAGTGACAAGCCATGTTATTGGTCTATGCTATTGTAACATAGGATCTTTTTATATTATAAGTTTATTATAAATATTAAGTTTTTATGTGCTTTTTAATTAAATTTAAATATAATTACAAAATCATTAATTTGATTTATATTGTAAAATTAATCTTAATTTATAGCTATTATATGTTATAAATTTTAATATGATATATATATATATATATATATATATATATATATATATATATATATATATATATATATATATATATATATATATATATATATAGATATAGATATAGGGCTTTTTTTACTTAAAAAATTCTTTGTAAAACAAAATTACATTATAACAAATTAAATTTAGCTATGTTTAATATTTTTAACTTTTTGTTATTAATTGAGCTAACATTTAAATGTTTACACAAATGAACACTACAACACTGGGTTTTATATTTTTTTTAATTTTTATTATTTTTTAATTAAACAACATGTAAATACTTATAAACATTTACATTAATAAAAACAAAATTACGATATAACAAATTAAATTTAACTATGTTTAATATTTTTAACTTTTGTTATTAACTGAGTCAACATTTAAATGTTTACACAAATGAACACTACGACATTGGATTTATATCTTTTTTAATTTTTATTATTTTTTAATTAAACAACATGTAAATGCTTATAAACATTTACATTAATAAAAGAAAAATTACAATATAACAAATTAAATTTAATATGTTTAATATTTTTAACTTTTTGTTATTAATTGAGTCAACATTTAAATGTTTATACAAATAAACACTACAACGGTGGGTTTTATATTGTTTTTAATTTTTATTATTTTTTAATTAAACAACATGTAAATGCTTATAAACATTTACATGACAATGTTTACACAAATGAACACTACAACATCTCTTGCATACTAGGTTTTATATTGTTTTTAATTTTTTATTATTTTTTAGTTAAACAACATGTAAATGTTTATAAACATTTACATATTACGTAGTTTAACTAATACACGAAATGACCATTTTCAAGAGATTGTTTCTGATCAATTTTGCCCAAAATCTAGTGCAAGTTTTTAAAAATCATAAGTTTGAGTTTTTTACTTCACAAATATTGAGTGCCTCATATATAGCCTTCATGTTAAATTGTAATAATATCTACTAAATATTTTTAGTAGTAGCGCGCTTACTAAATCTAATGATTATTTATAATTAATTATATTTTAATGTAAGATGTACTATTTTGTAAGTATATCAATTTCCAATATTTACTAGTCATTTTAAATATGTATATATATATATATATATATTTTGTAAGCTTGGCAGGACTACATCTTCATTATGTACAATATATCACTCTGGGTGGGGAATTGGATCAATGATTTTCATTGGAGCTAGCATTTTGTGGAGGGCAAAGGTTATTATTGCTCAATTAAGTACCAACTCACATCAACTTTGGTGTGAAACAGGATCGTGGAAAAGGCTTAAAGAAGCTTGGGAAGAACGAGTGTGTAGATTGTGCACGTTTGGGGCTGTGCAATCGGAAAACCATTTCATTTTGGAATGTGATGCATTCAAAGACATAGAGAAAGTTATGAGAACATGTTAGCATCAGTTTCTTGGCATTGTCTTTTTAGCTAGGAGATTGTTGAAAGGTTGGCTCAGCACATCATCAATTTAAATCGGAAAAGGATTGAATTGCAAAGAGCGAAAAACAAGGAACTAATGGTCTCATAGACTATTTTTAGTCTCGTGGACCTTAAAATATCATTTCATTTCAAGAAGTATCTTAACAAAGCACGAGATCATTGTCTATCTAAGGCCTATTATACCATTTAATTCATATTAGAATTGAATGGATAACTTCATATTAAGAAGTGTCTTAACAAAGCACTCAATCACTATTTATTCAAGACCCAATAAACCATTTAATTCATATTGTAATACAAATCAATAATTAAATTAAAATTTCCAAAAATTTATACTATGGAGATAAAATTATTTCACAATTTTCCAAAAAAAAAAAGAAAAAGAAAGGGACCATTTTGACTATCTAAATTTAAATATGGCTCCTTACATCCCGAAATTATCATCTCTCGTGGAAAATCTTGTAACTGAATTCCAAGGAAAAACACAAAAGTCGCTCATTAGGTCTACGCACGGCGATGCATTCGTTGTAGTCATCATCGATGGCCATGGTGTCGGTACCTTCTGTCCACGTTACAACTATACGTACGACAGAGACCAATCCTTTTTATTTTAAATTCTTTTCGAATTGTCAAATCTGCTCATTAATAGCGACCGTCCTCTTTGGCGTTTCTAGCCAACAGACCAGTAAGGTCGCTCTTGTGTTTGGGGCAGCAAGCTTTCACTTCCAAGGATGCCATGCACTTAGACGCCTATGTAACTTTCCCCCTCTTAACATAATCAAGACTCCTCTGGGTAAATGATTATCTATCTTAATATATCTTTCTCCAATAACATTTTTAGTTAAGGTAAATTCTAAATTAGTGCTAAAAATTTTAGTTATGCTAAAGTATAAATTAGCGGTTAGATCAAACTTATTGCTTTTTGAAAGTTGAGTATGGAATTGAGAAGCTTACAAAATGACAAATATAGGAGTTGTTCTATAGGTTCGTTGTAATTATCTATAACTTATTTCCTAAAATTATTTATGAATAATTTTGTGTTTCAAATGGAATAGAGTGGGAGATTTACATCATTTTACTGTTAGGATCATTTTAATTTTTTTCTTATACATAACACTTTTTTTTAGAGTTTATCTCTATACAAAGTTATAGTTGATTTTGGGCTCAATTACTTTGCATTGATAACCAGCGTTGCCATAAGATTCACCACGACAAGTAGAAGGTGATATGCCAACATTTTGGTCATAATAAGGTGTGGTTTTCATGTAATGACCATAACCTATCATCTTCGGTATAAAGACTTTTATGGGACCCAATGAGAACCCTTGTTGTGCTTTGTCTCTTTATCTCACTCTATGGATCCACATTGCTTTAAGTGTAAATTAAAACAAGAATTTGGGCAACTCCAAAGGGCCATTTGATCTAGTGAAAACATAGCAAAGTCGACATTTGCATTGGCATCCCAAGCAACATTAATCATATTTGGAGGACAAAGCCTATTAGGTTCTAGACATGCTTGGAATCCCCTGTGACTATTAATAACTCATGGATAATATCTACAGTGCTTAAAGAAATGCAATTTAAAGCATAATTCTCAATTTTGAGTCTTAAAGTTGAAGCATACATGTTAGAGGCAACAACCAATGTAATGGAAGTAATTGTCTAGACTTTTTAACTTTTTAGGAGAGCTTTTGGTATCCATACTTTCATTTCCCTATCGCGTCAATATAAATAAATGAAAATTGAAGTCTATTTATTTTCTCATAATCGATAGCTAGTGCGAGAGAGGGGTGTTATTTTTGTCTAAAATGTAATTGTGCAAAGAGTAGCAAGGTGCATATACAATCCAAGTCCACTATGATATTGATGTTTTAATATGGGTGATGCTTACATATTGATATGCTATTAATATATATATATATATATATATATATATATATATATATATATATATATAACACTTGTCAAAAAAAATTCAATAATACTCTTTGTTTGCAAAGTGTAAATAATATATATTTGTGTGAGTGTGAGAGAGAGAGAGAGATATTTGATATATATACCTCGTACAAAAGGTGATATATATATATATATATATATATATATATATATATATATATATAATACTTACATAGAAAAACTATTACAATACAAGCATAAATATATTAACAAAAATCAAACTTATATTTTTACACATGTATAGATCCATAAGGCATGAATTTGAGTGTGATTGCAATAACATTATGATGTTGTGGTTTTATTGTGTGGGAATGAAAGCGAGTAACAACTAGTTATTGGCTCATAATTCACATGCTCCAAGGGGAAATCCACATGCTCATAATTCCAAGTCATTTTCCTAAAGTAATTTCCATTAACAGTTGAAACTCTTTTGACTTATCAAAACCCAACCATTGAATGCATGTTTGAATTTGGTAGAAGAGTCATCTCAACTACTGATGAATATGTTACCATTCATTCATAAAGGGGGTTTTAAAGTTGTGAAATAGAATCAATATATTGTAGGTATCATGGGGTGAGAGGGATGTGGGGTGGGGGCTTTATAGGTACTAGGGGTTATAAAAGGGGTAATTGATAAAAATAAAGGATGTGTATTAAAAATAAGTGTTATGTTTACTATAAATATGTATAAGGAGGGGGATTCAAAAAAAATTGGGAGGTTTTTATCAATATCTAGTGAGATCAGAGGTATTTTTTAATATTTAATGAATGCAAGTGCTAAGGCATAGTTTAATTAAGTGGATACCTCATGGTTTTGTAGTATATCCGTAAATGATATGGAGGTTGTCTAAGGGGATATCATGTAAAGAAGGAAACACCATCCATTGACTAGTCCAAATTAATGGATAATAGAGCTAGGTGGTTCGAATTGTTGTATGATTCACGTCATTATGGTTTTATCAGGTATTAAGTTGTGTGAGTGGATAATAAATACTTATACGCAAGCACTCCATGCTTGTAGACTCATGAACATAGCTTGGGGATGGTTTGTTGAAGAGAAAATAGGTGCAGCAATTCCTATGGGTGGATGGAATAAACAATGTCTGTAGCTAGTTGTGTAAACAATTTTAAGGATAAGTGTTTACATGGTGTTTTAAGTTATGCTTTTAATAATATGTCAAAATGTTTGACTACTGTGTTTAAATGCAACCATCCACATCTAAATCAATTACATCACATTTTTAATGAAATTGTTGTTGATAAAAAGGACGTATCTATCATATTGTGTGCATTTCTAGCTTTTAAATTGGTATAAAATTCATTTTTTGTGGTAACATGCCTTAGGTGAGGATCTAGGTACATTATATATTGGTATTAGATGATTCAACAATAGAGATGCATGGGATAAATATCAACATGAATCAACAAATTCATTATTGTAGAGTTCTGATCTACATTGAATTGGAGAAATTTTCTTCTGATAGCGGCGGAAATAGTCCCATAGAAATATGAAGATCTTAAGATCTTCTTAGGCCTATAAAGTAAATTTAGGAACATTCTCTTAGTTAAATGTTTCTTATAAGAAGATATGAATCTGACATATGACTAGAATACTCAACTCAACTTAGTCAAAAGGGACTTGTTCTTACTCCCTTTTGGGATGTAACTCCCCACTCCATACTTTCTCTCTCCCTCATAGGGAACTAGTAATATATATTATCTTATGAAGGAAATAAGTTAGTTGGATAGAGAACGACCTTCAAGTACTCTCATTCTCAATAAGGACCTAACCACTATTATTCCATCCTAATATTAGTGCAATAAAGGTCATCCATTCTAACAAAATACTAGCAGAGGCTACAATTATAATATTTAGATTTATTATGGATAATATGACTCAAGGTGTCTCTCCATACATATTATTTATTTATAGGAGAGGAATTTACAATTAGAGATAAAACACACAAGCCAATTTCTCATCCCATTGTTATAGCATAATCAATAGGCCAACATAGTCATATTCAAGGAATAATGCATTTCATACACACTTATTAGATGTTCACCACATTTATCAGTCCATTATTACTAACAATTATAGTAACCAATTGTTGTAGTGGTTATAACCACCCTCCAAAATTTTGTCTCGCATGCAAATTTCTGAGCCTTCCATGGATCCTGTGATCGATCATTCCTTGGTCACTTATTGGTAAGATGATGATCTCAAGCCCCCCTACTTAATCTTAAGAGTTGCTCACGTTCTCATCTTTATACAAGATTTGGCATCTTTGGGCATAGGGATTATCGTTTTTCATGCAAAGGGAAGTTTGTTATTCTTTAAGGGGAAATCTCTGTGTGTATGGGTTGTTCTCATCACATAGACATGTTTCACACTCACTTCATGCATTCTTGTCACAAAGGTTGTTGCATCAAGCAGAGTATGTTTTATATGTTCTGGATGGTCTATGTTGTATCACTAAGTGTTCGCGTGTGATCATAGTCAAGTTCTATCACTGTTTACATCAGTTTGATTGATATCACACTTAGCGAGTCTCTTGATTAACCTAGCCTCATCCAACTTTCCAAAACCACACACTTTGCTTCTGCAAACCTCAAGCTTTTTCCCTTTCCTGCTAGGACTATGCAATGTGCAGAGACCCCAACCTCCCTTGGCATCCAAAATTGTGTAGTGGTTTTCCTCCAGTATCCTTCCCTAGTCGAAACCCAATGTCTTCAAAAACTGTGTAGTGTTGTCCCTTAGTGGTCCAACCTGACTTGCAACCTGAAATTGCGTAGAGGTGTCCTCTTAGGACCCCATCCCGCGGCAGTGTCTTGCATCTCAAAACTGCGCAGTGTTTTCCAATCTATCTAATCCGTCTTGCATTTAGAAACTTTGCAGATGGGCCTCCTAGGGCCTCATCCCGGCAGCAGTCACTACCCGTTGAAACTGCCCAGATCTATCTCTTAGTGACTACAGGAAAGGATGACATGCTAGATCACTCTCAAGGAGTTGAGGAGAAGGACCAAGAAACCAAGCGATGACAAAAGATCGAGACCGCATGCAAACTTTGTCATATGCATAATCATCTCGAGGGTAAGTATGGTAAGTAAAGTACATTCTTTTGAAGTACATCTCTTAGTCTAGCTTGAAGTATAACTTATCATTGTTATATCATTCTGTCTTCAATAACATGCATGTTTGAAAGCATGAAAAGTCATTCCATGTGTTCCCTCTATGTGTCTTGCTTCCTTTTCACTTGTTGGACCAATTGTCATCTTTTGGCATGTTGATTACTATATCATGCTTTTGATCTTGTTTTGGAAATTTTGAAGGTCTTTATTTGTGTGCATGAGGTGTTTTCACTATGTGAACATCGGTCGTACTCACAAACAAAGTTGTAAGCATTGTTACACAAGTTTCGTGACGGTTGTTTGAAGATCTATCTCAAGTGTCGCAATTGTCGCTCTTAAACTTTAGATAGTCCCACTAAGCACATGTTTGTCTTGTTGATTTGAGGTGTCTTGTCGTCAAGTCATGCTAAATGTGTGATCACAATGTCATGTATCCACAAGTTTACTTTCTTCCTCATTCAAACGTACACCGACCAAGCTGCATTGCACAGTCTTAGCTCTCAATGACCCTGCTCTACTTCCCAGAACTGCGCAGAGATTGAGGTTATCCTTTGGGGAAGCCTGCACTACGCAATATTGAAGATGAGAAATATAAATGTCTCCTAGAACTACACAGAATTTGTCCCCAAGTTTGATCCAATATGCACTTCCCGCAAGATCACCCATCAATCCTCTCTGTAGTCTACCTGAACTACATTGTGACCCTGGGCTGCGCTTCTCTCTAAAGCCACGCAAACATGCCCAGTTTCTTGCCTGACACTACCTCCAAAACTTGTGTAGACATGTGAGTCAGGCCTCTACTGCCTGACACTTCATTGTTCCAAGAAGTTACGCAGATGTAACTGGCAGGTCCCCCTATTGGATTTCTTTCTGCTGCCTCAGAAAATTATGCAGTTTGGACTAGAATTCTCCCTACTCCCCCACTCTGTACTCATCGTGGAATCTACGTAGATATGTCGGGAAGGCTGCTTCTACCTATCCCGCACTATCCCTCAAAATTGCGTAGTTGTGACTAGCATCTCCCCACAACGCGATCTTGCCCTACTCTGGAGAATTGTGCATAATTTCCTATGAGTACTTCATGTTTCCTGCTCTGTCCTCCTCAGAGAAACAGCACAGATTCCTAGCTGGATGTAGATGACCTACCCAGTCCTCATTCTAAAAATTGCACAGAATTGGCCAATAGTTCCGTCGGACACCCTAACTTGTCTTCCTCCCAGGAACTGCGCAGTCCTAATCAGTTGGATTCCACCTTGTAGCTATCATTGCTATCTCGGATTGCGCAAATATTCCTCCCAGTGACCTCTACACAATTTTTCTTGACATTCCTCCAAAGCCTCTCATCTCGACCTGAGTTGTGCTCTGAATAGTTTCAGTGTCTTCTCCTCCCTCCCGGTCACCTCGACCCGAAACACGAGAACAATGCATCATGATAGACTAGGACGTTTGGGATTTGATGTCGTTCCATCATGAGTGAATTGGAGGAATAGGTACACTGATGGATCATGGCCGAACAACGAACAGGATGAAGAAGGGGTGCATGCTAGAAGACTTGCTCACAGTTGAACGTACACAGGAAGCACATCAAACAACAAGCAAAATAAACACATGCATGGAACCATCTTGTGAAGAATAAGACCATTGAATACCCTACAACACTAAGATATGTAGAGATGAAGACAAAGTACATTCGGGGACACATCTATCACATAACAGCACAATAGCTTGACTTGGACACCATAGTCAACTAGTACATGTCAATAGTGTCATGTCGAGTTATGTTATGAGTTGTCTCGGCCACCTCACTACTGTGAACTATAATTGTTGTAATCTAATATAATGTAAAGTGAAATTCCAAGTGTCATTAGTGGAAGGAAAACAGTCATATGTAATGTAAAGAGATATATGTAACGAAGTTCAAGAGTTATGAGGGTAGTCCAAGAGTCAAAGGGGAATGTCAAGGGTCACCCCACCCTTTTCTATATATAAAACCTCATAACTCATAGAACAGGCTTTTGGGAGCCAATCCTTTGACTAGGCATTGCTTAGAGAAGGGTTTTTAGAGTATTGTGACAAGCCTTGGCTTCTCCATAATGCAGAGTGAGTATATCTCTTTGGAGGAGTAAGCGGTGTTGACTGTAACATTCCACTATTGGGGCTAGTAGGTGTCATGGTTGTATGTATGGATGGAAATTCCACTATATATATATATATATATATATATATATATATATATATATATATATATAAGAGCCAACAAGTCTTCGTGTATATATTTCTATTGTAGTTCAACTTTGGTTACTTTAGCAATGTATTTTTTTTTAACTTACACATTTGTGTATGAACTAGCTCATGTACGATTGTATGAATCTTGTTGGAGTGGTGTTGTTGGTTTAACCTATTACTTTGGATTGTCCAGTATTCTGCTTTCCAACTTGTGATGTCATTCAGCTTCTGTGTTCCTTTCCAGTTGTGTACTAGTACAGGCTTCTAAGGGGAAAACTTCCTTTTCCCCTCCATGTCTTAGAACCTCCCCATGCATCTCTCTTGACTCACTACAAGGTCACACACTTGCTTCCAACAAAGGTATCTTGCTTACCTCTTTGGGAAACTGCAGTCAAGGCACTATTGTACTACACAATGCTGGGACTCCTACTCTAAATGGCCTAAGGTCTAGTTGGGACCTTTTACCGGGGAGATCCCCTCACATGTTGGTAGGTCCAACACCATCAACATTTTGAGTGCTAGAAGGAGGGTCAACTGAGAAGATGAGTCGTCAAAGTCTGGTTTGAATCTTCGCACAGATATCATGACTAGTGGTACAATTTGTCCTCCGAGATGTATGTCTTATGGAAATGAGTTTGAAATCCTGGAGGATCTCTAGAATCTCTTTTGACGTTTCACATAAAAAGGTGAAGGTGGAGAAAATTGGCTCATACATAGAGCTGCCTTCATAGCTTTCTTTAGAAGGTATGAAATCCATGAGGATTACATGACCTGCTTGTTGTTCGCATTCACACTTCGAGGGCACCCATTACAATGGTGTGTCACACTACCTGATAAATCCATTCACTCTCTTGATAAGTTGGTTGGAGAGGTGGAACATGCTTTACATAATTTTGACCATAAAGCACTCAATAAAGAAATTCTAGAATTACGAAAAGCACCTAATGAATCCATTGAGAATTTTCACATATGCTTTCGTAATATTGCATTTCGATTTCGTGAAGATGAAATTGATTGGGAATTTCTCAATGGAAGATTTAAGTATCTTCTTCAAATATATGAAAACACGCAAATCTTAGAATCATTCGAACCCCTCCTGACATACCTCGGTGTTAGAGCTGCCAAATCTAGGAAGGACAAGGTTGCTATCAGAAGTGATTGTCTATCCTCTTCTCATTAAATAGCTCTAGCTCTGCAGTGCAAGGTGGGATAAGATGCATGCACATTTTTTGAACTATCACATCCTACCACCCCACTAGCTCTTAATATATGCACAGAGTTGGCCTACAAGACTATTGATTGTCATGTGGACATGTTTCCTCAACCTCCATCCCCTCGTTCTATTGACCCTCTGGATTGTATTGTGTTGTGTTCACCCATTCCAAATTCCACAATTATTGTTCACGAGGATTAGGTTGTCGACAGAGTTGATGTTGTGCAACCAACCTGCACTATCATTCATCATGAGTGTGTGTGGGAATCTGAAGAAGAACCCGTGGTAAAGGATGACCTCCTTCTATCCACGCCTCATCTCCTCTATCTTGAAATCTCTTGTGATTCTACCACTTTTCATTTCCTTGTGAAAACCCATCATCGAATGTTTCTACTTCCGATAATTCATAAGACACAGAGGATGCCATTATGTCATTGCATTATGAAGAGGACACATATTTCTCTAAAAATCCATTCAATATTTCATCTATCATTTCTGAAAATGCAGAGGATGAACATTCTTTTTTCTCATCAACCCCTCTGCATGATTCATTGGATCATGAGGATGTCAATGAACGTCTTGAATTTTCTTATTGTTGTTGGCGTGACCTTTGTACTCCTTCATTCAATCACAATGTTGATTCACTTGTTTTTAATCTTTCTAAGCCATTATTCTTTGATGATCTATCTGCTGATGAAGTGGAAACCCCTCAAGTTGTCAAGACACTTCAACCTGCGTTGATGGTTATGTCAGGCCCTCACTGTCCTAAGGTTAGTTCCTCTCCTGATCATCTGTTGAAACATTAAGGCTCCTCATCAATCTCTTATGTGCATTGAAGATCAATCTAGTTCACAAATTCCACATCCTCCTCTGAAATCACGTGATCCCATCGCTCACACATTTGAGGAATATTACAGAACAATCACCTTTGCAAAGTGCAAGTTGTATTATTTCTTCATGTTTGCTCGTCAGTCAAGGTTAAAATAGTGTACATACTTATTGTCTATGCACAGTGTGTCACAACACCATGGTATGTCTGTAGAATGCTGGTCCTACACTTTTACTCTTTTCTTTTCTGTGGGTGCCTTTAAACTCGGAGCATGTTGGTATTCATTGTTTTATCTTTTCAGTTTGTTGGTTTTCATGTATATCTTTCTTGTTAACCATGCCTTCACCAACATGGGACAACTAATGCATTGATGGTTGCATTGGAAATATCACTTTATGTGAGTAGGCGCATGTTTAGCATAGGAGTAGGAGTAGTGTTTGCTTTCTTTATTTTCTTTTCTTTGCTTTCTTGTTTGCTTTATTTTTCTTGCATGTTGTCTTTACTTACTAGTTTTTCTTTCACTTTACTTCTGCTCTTTGCTTTCTTGTTGGTTTTCTTGTTTGCACACATAGGTTAGTTTTACATGAAACTGTGTTGGGCTCTTGAGACAAGCCGGTAAAACATAAGAGGACTTGTAGAGCTATCAACATTTGGTTATCCGTTGTCCTCTCCCTTTATGAAGATCTTGTAGTCTTCATTCAATGATGCCATGATGGAAAATACATTCTTTTCAAAGTGAGTCTTGGTAAAAACACAATGCTTGCGTTGTTCAATATTACCACCTACTCTGATCATTTTTTTTGGGTTAACCCTTATTAGCTCAGTTAAGTAGAGTAAGGTGAGGGGGAAACTGTCAGAGGTATATATAACATAAGTCTCTGAAGGGAAAACCTCTTCTTCTCTCAATAAGTCAGGATCCCTCTTCTGCCTCATGAAAAATAAATAAGTTCCTATGCATAATTCTTTGAAAATGAAGAAAAAATGAAAAAATGAAAAATTAATAAGGTGAAAGAAGTGAAATGTTTCCTACATAGAGAGGTGATGCAAGTAACTCCGCTAGGGTAATTTCCAGGCTCACTGGCAATAGAGTGATGCTTTTGTTCCTGCGTGACTCCATTGGGGTATTGTCCAGGCCTGCTAGTAGTGGAGCAATACCACAGATGAGACTAAAACTCTAAGAGCCATATTACTTGTGTATCAATATACCCCTCATCCCCAATCCAAACAACTCAGTTGAATTGGCTTGTTATGTGTTTTGACTGATCAAGAGAATGGTAGGGACTACATCTTTCACATAAGCTACTGAGGAAGCCATGATGATCAAAGAATCAAACAATACTTCTGAGCGAGTTAGACTCGCTTTTCACGAGACAAGTTCCATACAAAGAGATTGAGTTATACCAATGTGTCACCAATTTTGTAGCGGCTACAACCATCCTCCAAAATTTTGGCTTGCATGAAAATTTCAAAGCCTTCCATAGATCTTGTGATCAATCATTCCTTGGTAACTTATTGGTAAGTTGATGGTCTCAAGCCCCCCTCAATCTTAAGAGTTTCTCATGTTGTCATATTTATGCAACATGTGTCATGTTTGGGCATAGGGGTTATCATTTGAGGAAGTTTGTTCTACTTGAAGGGGAAATCTTCATGTGTATAGGTTGCTCTCATCACATAGACATGTTTCACACTTACTTCACGCACTCTTATCATGAAGGTTGTTGCATCAAGAAGAGTATGTTTTATATGTTCTGGATGGCCTATGTTGGATCGCTAAGTGTTCGTGTGTGATCATACTTCTAGTTCTATCACTATTTACATCAGTTTCACTGATCTCACACTTAGCCAGTCCCCCAAGCAACCTAGCCTCATCCAGCTTTCCGGAACTCAAAACTTTGCTTCTACAACCCTCAAGCTTTTTCCCTTGTCTGTTGGGACTGTGAAATGTGCAAAGACCCCAGCCTCCCTTGGCATCCAAAACTGCCTAGTGTTTTCCTTCAGTGTCCTTCCCCAACTAGAACCCACTATCTTCAGAAACTATGCAATGTTTCCCCTTAGCTACCCAATCTAACTTGCAACCTAAAAATATAGAGAGGTGTCCTCCCAGGACCCCATCCCACAACAATTTATTGCATCTCAAAACCATGCAGTGCTGTCAAAGTTGTCTAATTTGTCTTACATTCAGAAACTACAAAATGGGCCTCCCAGGGCCTCATCCCGACATCAGTCACTTCCTGTTGAAATTGTGAAAATCTATCTCTCAGTGACTATAAGAAAATATGACATGATAGATCACTGTCAAGGATTTGAGGAGAAGGAACAAGAAACTAAATGATGATAAAAGATCAGGACCGCATGCAAACTCTCTCGGATGCATAATCATCCTGAGGATAAATATGGTAAGTAACATATATCCTTTTGAAGTACATCTCTTAGTGTAGCTTAAATTAATTCTTATCATTGTTATATCATTATGTGTTAAATAACATGCATGTTTTCAAGCACTAAAAGTAATTCCATGTGTTCCCTCTATGTGTCTTGCTTCCTTTTCGATTGTTGGACCAAATGTCGTCTTTTGGCATGTTGATTTCTATATCATGCTTGCGATCTTGTTCTGGAAGCTACTGAGAAAGGTCCACACACGTCTATGTGAATTCTCTCAAGGATTGTCGTGGCATGACTATCCTTCTCGTGAAAGGTGGCTTTCACAAATTTTCCCAAAGTACACCCCTTGCACTGATCTGATTGTGCAAGAGTGCCTTTAGGAAGCCCTGTAGTAATCTATTGCAGTATCTTCAAGGCTTCATGGTGAAGGTGACCCAATCTCCTGTGCCACAGCTCGCCATCATCCCGGTTCACCAATCCTTCTACCTTGCATGCCATTGTTGCGCATCCATCTACATGCAACTGATAAAGGTTCCTGACTCGAACCCTTATCTTCTGGGTTTCTCCAGTTGTCTTACTGCGCAGGAAAGCCTTTCCCTCGCTTAAAACAACATCATATCCCTTGTCTTCTAACATCACCACAGAGATAAGATTCTTCTTCAATCCTAGAACATGCATCACTTCCTTCAATATGAATGGTTTACCAGACTCCCTCTCAAAGGAAATGGTATCGATACCGGTCGCACTGTATCTACAATCATCATCCATCTCGATGTGCACTCTAAGATCTTTCTCCTCCAGATCAGAAAACAAATCTCGATCTCCTGTCATGTGAAAAGACACACCACTGTCCAAGAACCACACCGATACCATCACACTTGATACCAAGCATGCGATCAATGAAAAATCAAGCTCAAACTATGAGGCTAAGGCCTCTCTTGCTACAAATCTAGTAGCTTGCTTATTTTTCTTCTTCTGCAGATAATTTGTGGCATAGTGTCCGTGCTGGTGACAGTGAAAGCACTTCACCTTGGACATGTCCTGCTTCTTGCCTTTCGCACCGGAATGAGAAGCTTTCTTGTTCTTCCCCTTCTTTGCTTTGGCATCCAAAGTGCAATTTTCTTCATCAGGTGCCTTTGATGAATATCCATCCTTGGTATTCCACCTGATCTCCTCCTGCACAAGATCTGACCAAAGTCTCTCCCATCCTGGTAGTTTCTCCCGACCATTGACAGAGTCCTGATAGGAATGCCAACTCTTCGGAAGACCAAGGAGAGCCAAGCTCACCAAGTCCTCATCATCGACAGTCACCCCCACACTTCCCAGCTCATCCCTGCACTGAGTGAACTTCGTGAGATACTTGGGCATGCTGTCTCCCTTCTCGCACTTAATGTTTTTGAGTTTATCCTTGAGCGCCAACTTCCTCTGGTCGTTCTTGCTTTGGAATAGATCTGTCAACACTTTCCACATCAAGTATGGATAAGCCTTTCCATGCAGGCTGGACACAATGTGATCCTTCACGCCCTCCAACAGAATCCTTCGACACTTTGTTGTCTTCTTTTTCCAAGCCTCAACTTGCGCAGTATCAGTAGGCTTTGGGACCTCAGCCTCTATGAACTCCTTGAGCCCATTTTCATCTAACACCGCCTCCATCCTGTCTTTCCATGCAATATAATTCGAGCTACCCTCAAGAGCATACTCCAATCACAATCCATTGAGAGACATTGCAACGTTGACACCAAGAAAACACTGCTGCAAATTCGAATTCCACCAGCTCAAAACTCAACCGCTTCTAATCTAGAATTCGTGAGAACAAAGTATTTCTTGTACAGAGATTGACTATATGGGATTTTACCGGATATCTCACCTTTCAAAGGAAGGATGAATCCATAGGCTACCTGGCCCGATTACAGACTCTTCCTGAAGAAATAAAATGTAAACACTTTCTGAATAATAGATCTGATGATCAACTGCTCCAATACCATGTAGAAATTTTGAATAATTAATCACTTATTCACAAAGATTACCCCAATTATACTCTATTGCGGAATACATGCATAATACAAAACCTCCTCTACGTTGATCATCAATTTAGCATCATTAAAAACAATGAAACATCAATCACATGCGCACATTAACACAGTATGTAACCCGGGGAAAACATACAGCTAAAAACCCCACACTATCTGTATATTATAATGATTGAGAACATGTAACAATACATAGTACAATACTCCTCACAAGTACTCAGTACTATCTCCACCTGTTACACACAAAACTAGCGAAGATCTGAATCAATCACAGGTCAAATCTCCTCCACTGCTTTGCCTGCATCCACTATGCAATCCTGCATGAGAATAATGATAAATGGCTGAAGCAAACTCGTATTTCCTTGGCTAAACCATGCAATCCTCATTGGCATTACTCAATCCCATCGATTGTGCAAGATCTCATGCACAACTATAGTCACAACTGATAGCAATCTCAACCTCTGACACCTATCTCCACTGAACTATCCATGCACTGAGTTAACTGATGTATTCTTTAGTTGCTTGATGAGTTAATAATTAGTGAATTAATTAACAATTAATCCACATCACTCATCACTAGTGTATTCTGCAGTTAGACTAAATACAACTAGTTTAACCAAGTCAAACTGAACACAACTCCATCAACTCCACAATCAACTCCACCAAAGTCAACCACATGAGTTCTAACTGAAGTCCTGCATGCAATAACTCAACTGACCCACAAGAAAATCGTATTTCCTTCTGAAAACTGCATGTGCCACATTTGTAGCTCAAACTAAAGTGCTCCAAGAGGATAAGATAATGTTTATAGTCCAAATATTATTATGAGCTAATAATATTCGACTGTTCTATTTTTAGCCTGATAGTCTAAAAATAGAAACTGCCCATATGTATAAAAATAGAAGTCCATATATTTTTACCAACATGACCAATCATCCACAAATAGCATCCTGCAACTCATAGACCATGATCCATATGTCTAAAAATAGACATAGTCTAAAAATAGACTTTGCGCCAAAAATAGCTTGCGGGCCCACTTAGTGAAGGTGACTTCTTTCCACTAAGCTCCATCATCTTGTTGCATTCTCAACAACCTCAAGGATTCTTCTTATATGTATTTGGGTAGTTGTTCATAAATATTAGTGCATGATAATATATTCTTATAATGTGAATGGAAATGCAATCTGAAAAGACATGCATCTAGTAAAATATTTTAGATACCAAATAAAATAGGGACGATCCTTAATGTACCGAGGTGTGGTTCTAAATATATTAGTTAAAATAAAATAACATTGGGGACATGTGGCACATAGTTAGAGGAGAATCATCTTGCATGAGCATAGTTGAATAGTAAACCATGGAAGATGAAGCTTTTGACTAACAACTTGTTAGAGAGTGGAAGGGTGTTGATGCCAAGGAGGATTATGGTTGGAGAATTATGTCCTTATTATGTTAGCCTCCCTCACATACTACATATATAAGGGGAAATATATTTTTTGTATATATTGTCATCATTGTACTATATTCAATGTATTGTCTTAGAGAAGTATTGTATAGGGAAATACATTAGGCTCATGAGGAAACCCTCGTATTATAACATTAAGGTGCACAAAAAAGCCCTAGAATAAGAAAATTGGAGAGAGAAATGTCATGTTTGTTTCATGGAGAGATTTCTTTCATATTAATTTTAAGTTTGCTCATGTGATGCTAGTGTTTATGCTATACATGTATACCTTAGTGAAGAACATGGAGTTTGTGTGATTCATGATGATGACTATGATGGATCTTGTTGTGTACTAGATTTAATAACCTAGTAGAAGACATGGATGGCGAGGATAACATTTTGAATGATTTTAAAAACTTGTTGTTATGGAATGTGAGGATAGGGAAACATCATCGTGAGATGAAAATTATGAGTCTTGAGCAGGATGTGATGCCTTTTCTAGAAGACAAGTTGCTTATTATATCTTCCATGATGTTCCATGGATTTGACGTTATTTAAGTTGATCTAACAGTTGAAGCCCAAGGATTCGAGTACACAAACCATATGATGGACTAGCATATATTGATACTAGGACTAGAGTTGTCCTTCCATGCACTTGTGTGATACAACATGGATAGTGTTTCTAAGATGTACTAAAGAAAACGATGTTAGTTTTAAGAGCATTTGTGATAAAAGCTTGTTGAGGCCAAGCAAAGACCTATTGGTGTTGATGCTAGCTTGTTGTATATCTTTTATGGTCGTTAGGGATTTCATAATTTTACCTTGCTAGAGTTTGGAGAGCTAGATATTATACCAATTTTGTAATAAATTTGTGCACATGCATTTCATTTATTCTATATAGTATAAAATATCTTGTTATCCAAAATTGTGTGATTGCAATTTTTTTTCTTCTTTCATTGTCTTCATGATTAGTAATTTCCAAGATTTATAATTCATGTTGATTTGATATAACATAGAGTTGAAATTATTAAGTGATTTAATATATAATTTGAAGATAAATATCATATAATTAAGTGATTTTTAGATTTCGTATATGGTTGGAGAAGTGTACCCTAATGGGTAAAAGTTGTTGCAATTTGTTTGGGATCATCAACTACATGTATCATCAATAATATTGATAATTGGAATGTATTTAAAACTCCAATCCAAACACCTTCAAAAATACACCATGTCAAAGTGCTCACTTCATAGATGCAAATTCAACCTAGCAACATAAAACTTCAACCTCCAATAAATAAACAATTCAATTCATAGAACATGTACCACGAAATACACACACACACACACACACACACACACTTAAAATAGTCTTAAATGTACACTTTCAATGAAATCGCATAGTGTGCTCAATACACAAAATGACACCCCTTGCCTAAACATGGAAGTATGGTATATTTGATCTATATGACTCTAATATACAAATGATATATCACGCCCAAACATGATTTTATGGCATATGATATCATATATACAAAATGAGTCTCATTGGTCACTCAATGACCACTTCCATCCTAACTACCATAATTGGAATCCCAAAAGTCAATATTTCTCCTCTTACTAGAAGAATGACTAGTTTGAATTTTCTTCTTTTATGGTGTGCTTCATCTCTTTGGGGATTGCACAAAGAAATAACATTATCATTAGATTTTTTTCAACAAAATATTACACACTTACAAACTAATGGTTTATAATTCAACCCCATAAAACTCCACAAAGATAGTATAATTAGTTGAGATGATTCATCCTCCATGTCTCAACTTCTCAACAATACCACCCTACAACAGTCACAAGAGATAGCACATGGAATTTAAATAAAAAATACCTAGAATCAATTCAATTCATCATAAACAAAAAAATAATCAATGGATTATCTCACCATGAATGTCTCCCATAATGATGGAGATGCACTCGCGTTAGAGCTCTTAGATGTATAACCTACTCAGAGGCTACCAGATGATCTATGAGTGGATTAGATGGAAAAGGTGGTGGAGGTGAGTAACGAACAACATCTATGGGTTGTATGAATGAAGGAAGTTCTTCAGTTGACGTAAGATGGATACCTCACATTAGGGAAATGTGACTATGATGGTGGAAAACTATTGGGAAAACAATGAATGGTGGTGAATGATATGAAGGGGTAAGAGAATAGAATTAAGAATATGGAGGAACCTATATACAAATTTATAATATTTCAATTACTAAACCAAAATAAAATAATGAAATAAACATTTAAACAAAATCTAATTTCACACATGTTACCTGAAAAGAGGAACATATGTTTTCCCCAAGTGAACCTAGCTCCTCCCTTGGTGTCAACAAAATCTACAAAAACATTAAATGAACACTATAATTATATGAAAACTAAGAGAATCCATATTATGAACTAAAAATATATAATTTTTTTGCAAAGAGGTATAGTTCTAATTCATCACACCTCACTATGCAGTACATTGAATGAACAAGTAACATCGACTATAACATTGGTGGTTGAAACTAGAAATTATGCATCAATAAGGTTGGTGGGGATGCTATTAGGGCATAGAAAGTGCAAAAAAACATATAATTTATAAAGAAAACAAAATTTTATGTGTGTATCTGTCTATATATATATATATACCAAGATAATAACTTCCTCCATAAATATATGTTGCCTATTTCCCTTGATATATCTATAATAAGTCTACCCATAGCTAATACATCTATGCTATTGAACTAAGTCTCCATTTGGCCTCTATTGGTTAACTCATATTGAAGAGTCATATGGTGCATCCCCACCTGCAACATTAGTTGTCGGTGGCTCCTCATGTGACAATGCCACCAAGTTACCACGTTGCACTAGCATGCAATTCAATGTGGATTATTTAGGTCTTTATGATGTTGTTCATAACTGGAATATGCAGGGCATCGAGCTTATGCATTCGTTTAGGTGGATGAGGAGCTAGTGCTATGTTGTGACTAGTGTTTTCTCTATCTTGGATGGACCCATGACTAACCCCCTAGAATTATCCTATGCTAGAGTAGTTGACATAGAGTCCTAGCCAAAACTCTACCCATAAATTCGTTTGAATCATAGAGGAACCTCCTTATTCTTATAGGGAGGTTTATTGAATACCATGAAAATCCTATCCATCAAAATGTCTAGAAATGATTTACAAGTACATCAAGCCATAGAAATGTGTTTCTTGTTGACTAATAAGGGTTGGTTTTATCTTGGGGTAACAAACAAAGAAAAAAAATCTTGTCTAGTAATGTTGAGGTCTCTAATTTGGTCTTTAAGTAGACTAATTCAATAATGTTCATATATTCTAGACTTGTAATAAAAATCATTGATTAACTATCTTTGGGCATTGGAGATGGATGATACAATTGAGTTTAATGACCTTGCAAGAGACGATCACGACGACTCTTCATTGTTTTGGAGATCTTGTATCAGTAACCTCATATTCTTAAGGAAGCATCAATTTCATCATTTTGATTTGTTGGTTCTTGGTTTGGGCTTGGTGCTAAATTTTGGTTTGGTGATGTTGGTTTGGGGTTCTAATTAGTTTCCATCTTAACCAATTTTCATACAATTAAATATAATAATAGTGCTTAGAGTATTCTTTTGCTTTTTTTTAGTTTTAAATCATGTTTGGGTTCATTTTGGGCTATCTAAAACCATTGTTTCAGATAGGGATAACATGTTCATCTATATCTTTCAATCTAGCCTATGGTAACTAATGGATACAGAGATGACCAAATCGAATGCCTTTCATACCCAAACAAATGGGCAAATAGAAGTGGTCAACATGATGATTATGCATATCTTGTACATGTACAACCACAAACATATTTATACATTGGATGAAAGCCTTCCATATGTTCAACATAGCTATAAAAGATCCCTCAATTGCTTTATTGGTCACACACATTTTCATATGTGCTTGGGGTTCCAACCATTGGCCTCGATTAATGTAAGGCTTCCCATTGCATCTTCACAATAGGTTCATGATATCCTATAGAAAGTAAGTGCCAAATATAAGTAATGACAGGAGGAACATGAGGTTCCACATAATTAAATTAATAAGGTTTGGTTTTATTTAAATTAATATAATCTCCTATGCCCTCATAGAAACCTTAGACTACTTTAATATGGGCCTTACACAATAAAAATGTTTGTGGGTGAAAAATCCTTACAATTGATTATTTCTCGTTTCCTTAGCTTTGATCCAATATTAATATGGAGTTGCCTTGACCATATTTTTCACCTCCTTTTAACAACTCATAGGTAGTCAAACTATAGGCACGCACAAAACTTAGTCATGATTGTGTAAAATAAGATACAACAGATTGGATCATAGACACCAAGATGAAGGATACACACTAAGATAACATACAACTTTATCAGGTTCTCAAAGCAAGGAAACTTCTTCACCCATGCAAGTGGCTCACTAGAAGCCAAACTTATTAGAAGTTTCCTCATGTGATTAGGGAAGTTGATGTAATGGAGGACATCGATTCCTAGGGTGAGAAATGATCCAGGTGGATATTGGTGGTCACCCACATCTTCCAATGTCTCAGTGATTCTCTATCTCCTTGGTAGTTTTTTTTTAGACACTATATCATATTTTTTTTGTGATTCTAAGTGCCAAGTGTTGTCATGGTATACCCTAGCCCTAGCTAAAATTAGTGATCCTCAAATTGTTCTTCCTAAATGGACATTATATGTGAAAATTGTGTCTAGGGGAAGTTTATGTACCAACTAACCACCTTGGGGCCTACAAACCTTTTGGTAGTTCATCTTTTAGGGTTATGGTTTTGGACCAATAGGGTTCTTTCAAACACTTGTTCTAGACAAAGCTACTAAATTAATATGTTTGCATTGAGGATCATTGCAAGTGCAGCATATTATTTGTTGAATTGTCCTCACTAGTGGTTATGGCTTGAAATTGCTTGAGGCTAGAAAAATGTTGGGCGTTGTTTTTGTGGCCATAAATTGTTTAAGCACAACCAAATATTAGGTGTTGGATAAATGCTTTCAAGTCAAAGATTATATTTTTTTTCCAAGAGCAATGATGGGAGTGTTGAAAATAAATAAAGAGGGGTTGAAAAACACAATTGTGAGTTAATAAATCAATGTAGAAATACCTAGTAAGAAAATGGCGACTAGGGATTTAAAAAAAAATATTAGATAGGCATGATAGAACATAATTAATGTGAATTTTCTGTCAGATAATGTAAGTTATTAAGATTTAGAAACATGTCATTTCTTTCTCTAATTATAGCTTTTTTAGTGATGAAATTTTGTATGGATAACATTCCTATGTCTAGGATCATGTGGTTTTTAAGGGCCATCCATGTCAGTAGTGTGGCGAAATGAAGAGGTGTTGGAAGAAGAAATAATGAGTGAACAAAAAATTCAAGGGCTTTGTTGTGAAGGAGGAAGTGAGGGGGGGATAAACAAAAAGAGGAAGGGGAAGAGAGATTGGGGGGGGAGAGGTAATAGTTAGGGAGGAAGGGAGAGAGAGTGGGGTGGGAGAGGTAATAGTAGGGAGGAAGGGAGAGAAGGAGTGAGGGAAGAATATATAGATAGAGATGGAGGGGGTAGAGAGAAAGAAATAGAGATAGAGATAGGAGGGAGGAATGGAGAAGTTCAAAAATGCGTCACATGGTCCAACATGAGGAATAAATGGTCATGGACATTTAAAACATATGACATACTAGCCATGCCTACACAATGCCCTAGTTGGTGTCTTAGTTGGTGATTTGGGGGTTGCTAAGGTTTGATGCCCAAGAACACATGCACATTACTAGGAATGGACACACATTTCTCATGCTAGGAAATCACATGTTTCCGCATTCCTCATCGCCCCATTGCCACTACTGGGACCATCATTACTATGTGAGGGCCCAATGATAGACTTGAAATAATCAACAAGGAAATTCCCCTCATGCATGGGTGTCTTTGGATGTAAACTAACCTATGTTCAATTACGCAACAAGAATTTTGCTCATGCATGAGTGTCTTTGTATGCAAAATAGTCTACATTCTCCCTTTTTGTGCCTCTATTCTAGACTATCTATGTCATTTGTGCACAACCCCACAAATTTCCTCATTTTCCATGTAATTCATGGTTAACCTTGAAAAATAGTCTTTCCCATGCCTCCCAATCCACCACCCAAGCTCCATAGTTATGCAAGGTGGCTTCTTCAACTACCAAGATTCTCTCAATCAATCAACTTTGAGTAATAGGTTTTTGGAAACTATTGGAAAGCTAATTCCCACAACCCCCTCACCACTTATCCCTAGTGGTATTATAGTTCATATCAGTGCACACATATTTAGGAAACCATGTTAGCATTTTCATTAATGAAAAAATAAAATGCATACAGAGTGTTTATGAATTTATCTAATTCAACTAGTGACAAACATGATATATAAATGCTGATATAAACAACACCAACATGCACTAATCCTTAACATCAAAATGGAGATATTATACTATAAATGAAAAGTTCTTTAACATTCGAAAATTTTGACAGAAAGTTGAATTTGATCCCTCTATATCCATGATATATTCGAAGTTAAATTTTTCTTATAAATATTCTAAACACATATGAATTCTCAATAATAGTAATAATAATAATAATAAAATATTTATGATTAATTAAAAATTTCTAGTTTATTTAATTATTATATATATTTTAATCTTAATTTTTCCTTAATCACAAATAAATATAAAAATACACACACACACACATATATGTGGAGGCAAGCTCAATATGGAAGAGATGGTGTCCTTTCATGCTAGCTATATTAAGTAAACGTTTTGTTAGATTACACAAAAATGAAAATAAAATTAAAATAATAATAATAATTAAAACAATTTGATTCTAGATATCATTTTTTTGGGATAAGTAAGTCATTCATCTCTGACTATTTCCATGGGAGGTAGTAGTAAGTGACTAATTTCTAATAATTTTTGAAACTAGAGATGTTCACATGGGTGAAGAAGTGAGATTGAAACTAGTGAAATGAATCACATAACGTCAATCACCACTTCCATTAACCAGGACTTCCCTGTCGCTCAAGGCCTCTCGCTCAAGCATGCTTAACTGTCGAGTTTTCCCCACAATCAAGCCCACTTAGCTTGCTACCCCATTTGCAAAACCTTAGCAAGTATTGCCCCTCATGAACCATTCAATCAGAGTTAGCTTCACCCTTTTGAATTTAAGTATTGAGGGGCTTTCACATTGCATTATATTAGATATTATTTTTTGGATTCAACTAGTCATTAATTTATGACCATTTCCATGAGAGGTAATAGTAATTTCTCATGATTTTTGAATAGTCCAATGAACACTCATTTTACATTGGATGTTGCTTTGAAGAACTAGAATTGAAACTAGTTAAATTAAATTAAATTAAAAAATATTAATTATAATAAATAATTAAAAAAATAATTAATAATTAAATTAACATAGATTAACTTATTATTACTCAAACTTATTTCTTTATTGTCTTTACGGCAGCTCAATTGTTAATAGAAATAATATGAGTACTAAAAAACTGACATATTTAATTTCGAGCATTGTGACCTAATTCTTGGAGAGAATAACCAGCTTTAAACCCCCAAGTTTACTAATAGCTAGCTACTGTAAGAGCAGCTGCAAGTAGCTGTTGGGTTCCTGTGCGATATATTTTCTCAATAAAATCTGAACATAGTTTTTATATTACAATCTAAAATGTCTAATAATTTATTTTACAATAATTCCAATTTTAATCGATTTAAGTCACGGCGATATCAACCCTTACACAATGTCGCCATTAAAATTGGATAATAATTTCCTAAATGATTGATTTTACCAGTCGCATTTTTAATCTATTCCGCTGCTGAACATATCAACCCTCATACAGTGTCGCCATTAAAATAGATAATAATTTACTAAATGCTTGATTTTACTACCATTCCCATTTTTAATCTATTTCACTGCTGAACATAACAACGCTCAAACAATGTCGTCATTAAATTGAATAATAATTTTAATTTCACAAGGGCAATATTTGGATCAGAGCCGCAGGCCATGTCTACCCGGCTACGCAACATTCAATGCTGCGTGAGTGGTGTACAGGCCATTAATCAATGCTGCGGCGGGTGTTTCTTTTAATCTTGTTGGAATTCCACATGTACCACGTTTGAGTCAGAGCTGTTCAATCAGCTGCTTGCTTTTAAATACAGAAAACACGTTTAACCCTATTCAGCACTGTTTGTATCATGTTTGGATTCTACACTCGCCATATTTGCAACATGGCTGCAATATCAGATACTGGCGTTGACACACAAAAATTAGCGCGTTCAGGGCTGATAGATGACAAGACGTTGCAATGGTACCTTCAAAATTTAACGTTAGTCGTATGTCCACGTGAAATAAGAGACCGGTGATAAGAGGTGTGTATGGACTCATGTATCAGAAGTTTATGCATCGATATGTGTTCACATCACTAATCACCAATACCTCACTCGGTAGGAAGCTGGCTAAATCAGATATGCTCTTATATAAAAATTACTCGGTGAGTCGGTAGGAAAAGGGCGAAATCATATAGCTTTTTATATATAAATATTTCAGTTGGTTTTTAATTTTTGCTTTACTAAATATAGTGACCAAATTTATGATGATTTAGTTTTCAAATCGCCAATAATAGTAAGGATAGTCATTTTTGTTGTCATCATTATTATTCAGTTGGAATTATTTTTTTTGAGCACAGGAAAACAACCTTTTTAATCAATAAAACCACTCTATTGAGGTATATTCTACTCTTCTTTATTATTATTATTATTATATTAATTTAATATTATAAATAATTAAAAAATCATAAAAATTAACTGAATTATTTATAATTTTGTGTTAAATTATTATTATTATTATTATGGAAATTTATAGATTTATCTTATATAATTAGATTTTTTTAGGAGTTGTTATTAGTGGGACTTTTTGAACTTTCTCGAATCTGAAAGAAAATTTTGAGGTGAAATCTCCATTTGTGTCATTTAAACTTGTTTTTCTTATTGTATTCAGAACCCTTAAAAACCCTTAGGACAATTGCAGGGGTTACCTATCAAGCTTGTGATTTCAATAAATTGCTTCAAGATTTTAGAAAAATTAGCTAGAAAAACCCACCAAAAAATTTCAAAAAATCTCACTAAATACAATTAGTTTTTTTTTATAATATATCATCCATATTTTAGTTTAATAATATCCCTAAAAGCCTAACTTATTTTTACAGGATATGTTTTTAATTAATTAACTTAATTAACATAATAGAAATACATAACTACTTTTAAGATAAATTTTGATTTTTGGTTTATTTTCATCTATTTAATAATTAATTAAAATTCTACATACTAAGTATCATATGTTTTAGAGTTTTTAGTTGGGGAAATATTTTTTTATTTAATTATGCTATTTTTATATTTTTTATGTATATTTAATTGCATATATAGATTCAATACCCTAAAAAACCTTATAATATTGAAATAATAGAAAATTTAGGAGTAGTCTACTGAGGCTGAAGAATTGCGGCTAAAAGTGGCGGGAATCCGGGCAAAAAATTCAAAAAATATTGTAGATACAGTGTTTGAATAGTGTTTTTGATGGTGGAAATGGATTCATCACCATCAAAAACGTCTAAGACACCTATTTTTTTGAAGTTTAACAACTATAACTTGGATTTGCAAAAATCGTCCAGATTTTCTCTAATTATACAAAGAATTTTCATAACTTTCCCAGCAACTCCTCCACCTTGTTACTCCTCCACCTTGTTAGACTAAGACCAAAATTTAAATTCAAACTTATAATTACAACAAATTCCTACTAAATTTTAAACTAATTCAACTATATAACACAATCCAGATAACTCCAAAATATATATATTAATATATTACGGTTAAAAGGCTTCAAACTTTCTGCACAGATCTCTAAGGACACTTCCAACGGTCCACAGTGCTTGCTGCCTGCTCGTATTACGGTACATAATTGACAATTCGGTGTCCATCACGTGGATTCGGACAGACTATTTACGGCCAAGTTACACGTAACAGTACTCTCTCTGGAGCTACATGCACGGACGGATTGTTACGCACGGCCGATCAATCATATCGCCACATAGTTTCACAGCATGACCTGACAACACCATCGACATTTAAAACGGCGTTGTTTAACTGCGTAGTCTGGCTGGTATTGTATTCTAACTCTTATATTATTTTTCCTCTAATTGGATGATTTTTTTTGAAATCCTTTGGAAAATCATAAATAATAACTTTTTCTCAATTGCATGCTACATCCTACTCACAGTATAATCAGAGACAAGAGACATTTCTTGGAATCATAAATATATATTTTACAAAATTAAAAGGTCAATAAATACTAAATCTTACTTTAATGAGTTAGAAAAGAACTTACTTCAGCCATCAACACATTCAAAAAAACATCATCAATCATCCATCATATTTATAAATTATATCAGAACTTAATGTAGGTCAATATTCATTTTATGCTTTTAAATCATTCAATTTATATTTTACCTCAAGTGGTATGGTTTAAGATTTGTGTTTTAAATTTATGGAAATATGTTGACCAATGTTGTATTTATGAAAGAGTTTTACTAATAGTGGAATAGTGGTAGTTATTTCTAAAACTTTGTCTAGTGAAATGTGAATGAATGAGATTTTAAAGTTTACTAGATTAAAAATAGCCTATAGGACTACCAAGGTCTATGTTTTTAGCCTTTTGCAATATAATCATTTTTTATTCAAATTGATGATGAGCTGGCTCATCCCCTAATAGTCCCCCTCCCTTTTTGCAATATAATCATTTTTTTATTCAAATTGATGATGAGTTGGCACATCCCCTAAGAGTCCCTTCCCTCAAAAGTCAATGCCAAGAAACCATCACTAATATATTGACATAACTGTACTTATTACCTTGGAAGCATCACATTCCAAAATAAAATATTTTGCTCATTCCATTGCCCCATAAATGCTAAAAAACACACACTCTTTCTTCCCAAGTTTCTTTAGGTCTTTTCCATAGAATTATTTCACACCAAAATTTCCCATAAATACAAAAAATACACTCTTTCCTCTTAAATTTCTTAAATTTTTTTCCATTATTTTATTTCACACTAAAAACTTCCAATTATTTTTTTCCCACCCCTTATTTCAAACTAAAATTAATTCCAATTAATTCTTAATTTAACAATAAAAATCTTCAAACATTAATGAAAGGTATCACAAAATATTTCAAACAATAATCCAAATTACCACACATTATTCAAATTAGCATTAGCATGGGGATTGATTAGTCGTTTGTCTTCGTCACCACCACACAACGAAAATGATATCCAGCAGACCCGACATTATGGGTTCTGTGAATTTAGGGTTTTGGTGTGAAAGCGGCCACGTGTTGCAGTTCATGAATTTTTTTTCTGTTAGTCCATGCCTTTCAACGTTTCACTCCGCAAGGGCCACTACCATGGTAGTGGAGGTTGTAAGGTATGAAAGGGCTATAATTGCATGTCCTTGGCCAGCAGAAAATATTCGCTCTTATAATGAGCTGAGAATGCAGAGGAATCGGCATCTTTTATACTGTTAGGGTTTACACAATCTACGGCCTACATTCTTTATCTGTATATCTGTCGACTGTCTTTACAGAGTGACAATACGTTCCCTTGCAATATGGAGTACAACAAGCCTCTGAATCGGCAGCAGTCAAAATGGAACATAAAGGGCAGAATTCTTGGTCGCAGCAATGCTGTTCCCAGAGGATGCTTGCCGGTTTACGTAGGTAAAGAGGAGGAGCGCTTCATAGTATCGGTACGTGATTTGCATCATCCGTTCTTCACTGAACTGTTGGAGGCCGCACAGGAGAAGTATGGATTCGAGCAAAAGGGGGCCCTGCGTATTCCATGCGATGTAGATCGTTTCAGACAACTGAATGACATTATTCGCAAGGGCCGCACACAGCTGCATTTCAAACTCATGTAAGCCCTACCCTATTCGCTTTGAACACAATACAATCCTAATTCTAACATATCATTCACCCATGCTATAAAATTGTAGGCATTCCAGCCATTTATTGTACATGTGACATACTTCTCAAACTTCCGAAATAGAGCATGCTTAGATTTCAATGTAACGTTCTTGAACGGACCAAAAGTTTGGTTCCTTTTCTAAAATTTGGGCTTCCACGCTTTCTGTACCAGTCCCATTGCATTATATTATCAAGAGTTTGTTTTCTTTTGGTTCTGCCACTTATCTACATCATACAGTGTAATTCACAGATCTTCCAAAGGCTATATATATATTCACGAATAAAACAATTTGGTAATTACATTGATCATATACCAACATCACTTATATATAAGTTGACTACATTCCATATCTGTTTCATTTGATAAATAATCTTTGATTCCGCTGTTTTTATTTTACATATTTTTCAGCTCAAAGTTAGTATTGTAAAATCCAGGCAAAAAAAAATTGATTCCGCTGTTTCTATTGTACATATTTTTCAGCTCAAAGTTAGTATTGTAAAATCCAGGCAAAAAAAATTAAAAATGATAAACAATAGTGATATGGAACATTAAGGGTACACTCCCCAAAAAATAATCTCCAACAATGCATGACCCTCCTTCGGGAGCGCTTTCATATATCTCCATATTTCATGTTTTTTTAAGTATTTTTAATTCAGGTCATTCCAGGTAACTTAAATATTTTTTGAACTTCTATTCCCGGAACCTGTCCTCCCCACTGTAATTCTTTTTTAGGGTCCCCTTAGACTACTTAAACAATCTCATAAATTAGCAGGGTCCCCTTAGACTACCTATATTTTGAGTTTTTAGAGGCTACTCGATTACCCAAACTCCTCACTGGTAGTGGATCTCCTTTACATATCCTTCCCATATCCTTCCCAAGAAACTAGAAAACACTATTTGTATCTCTCCAGCATTTACATTAGCTAGATTTAAACTTATATTTTGTTTCCAACCTCCCATCACTTTTCAAATGAGATTACACCAGCCCATTATTGTAATTCATATGAGATGAATCTAGCCTTATTATTGTAATTCCAGAGTAATCCAATACCCTAATAACCCTTTACCTCATTAATGTTAGGTGTTCATGTTTAAGTTAGATATCCAAGCTCCTCACTGGTAGCGTATCTCTTTTACATCTCTTTTTTATTTATAAAATAATGTTTATAATTTTTTTAATATTTATTTTATTTCAATTTATCATAACTTTTTAGATAAGATCATTTCAGTTTCATTATTATGATTTATGAATTATCTAATAAGTCAATATTTTTAACAACTCTCTACATCATTAATTATAGATGTCAATTTTTAAATTAGATACTAAAATATCTTTATCTAATAAGGCAAGGAAATGTATAAAGATGTTTAGGATGAGTAGATGTTTTCAAACTTTCCCATCTATATTAGAAAATCAATGTTGGTTTATTACACGGAAACACGCTTCCCGAAGCTTAGTGAGAGTTCGACGTTATATTAGAGATTTGTATCAATTTTAACTATAACCACTTCATTAGTGGTACACCATGATGCATCATAACATGAATGCATTGTGAAAGTCTTCAAAAAAAAGAATTATCCATAAGGTTATTTCCTAACTTAATGTGCTTGATGTATAAATAGTTAGAATTAAGATAAGTCCAATGACAAAATATATAGTAGTATGGAGAGGTCCCCAAGAAGCTACAATTCTAATTTTAAATTTGGGACTTTCAAGTGGTACTTGTTCTTAAATTTAATTATGTTTTTCTTAATTTTTTTTTAATGAAAATGAGCTATTTGAGAGCACAATAAAATTGGATTTTACATAAATTGAAAGAAAAATTTAGAGATGGGATATTTTGAGACATACTAAGCTTATAATTGAACCATTATGAATAAAATGTTGGCAACAAGTTGCATGTTTTTTATTGTATGTCTTTTTTCTTTTAAAACAAGCCCTAAGCAATTGGAATGGCACCTTTAAAGTTCTCATTCAAGGGAAATATGTTGTTGGAAAGGTTGTCAGTTCCTTGGGAGATTTGTATAATGTGATGATGGAGAGATTAATGTAACTAATATATGTACCTAAGAATGGGTTTCTTGGGTGCCCTCCAAGAATATACAATGACAAACACTTGTTCACGACTACGTTAAAAAGGGTATGCATGGTTGGTGCTACCAAAGATTTCAAAAAATAGTTACTCTCAAAAGGATATGGCAAGCTTGGTAAGTTGGATATGGAATGTTTCAATAAAACTTCATCAATTTTTACAAAGCATGGGATTTTGAAGCATGTTTAATTTGGACTTTCTTGGTGGAGAAGGGGAAATTTGGATTAAGTTCTTATTTCATTGGGAAACAAATGGCAAGGAAAAAATTCCAAAGATAGGCAAGACATGGGACAAGAGATCTAGTAACTAGTTATTTAAGAGAGAAACCTTGATTATTCTTAATTACTACGAACTACTAATACCCTTACATTCATGTCACTTTGTTAATCAATTTCAAAGGTTAAGTTATTCACACTAACACTAAAATCAAGAACCCATATGGAATAAATGGAAATCGTATTTCAAGTATCATATTTCACAGAGTGAGCTATTGATTGTGGAATAATAAGATTTATATTCATAATGGTCCACATTACACTATAACTAGTTATCATAAATGGAAATGGACTTTTCATGGTGATGAGACAATATAGATTATGTAGTGCTAAGGATTTTGATGTCCAAATCCTATTTTAATGTTTTATGTTCGGTTCTTCATAAAGAAAAACAATTAAGGATTGACTACATCAATTTTTCTTTAGTAAAGGATGTCATGTGGTGTTTTCATAAAATGGAAAGGTTCATATATGTATATGGAATTATAGGGTTGTTGAATTTTTTAGGCGTGGATTGTTGCTAAGTACAATATTCTTTTTATAGCCCCTTTTCCATTACAAGGGGTTTCCTTTTGGGTATAATTAAATGATAAGAGAAGAAGTCATGTATGGAATATGACCTATCAACTTTTTTATACTTTTGGGATAATTTATAAACAAAATCATGCACTCTAATATTTGTTTCATTATCAATGAAACTGTCACGAATCATAATAAAACAAGTAGAAGATAAAACATTCTCTCCCATAAGGTTGAGAGAACTAGAGGTTAATGATGGTCCTCACTATTGTGACAAGAATGTTGCAACTCTCAAGGCTACCAAATTTAATTACCAACTCGGAGTTCATATAAACCTAAGAGGTATTGACACTATATGTGCAACATACAATGTGTCCTTGTTTTGTTGATCTGATGTAATGAAGTGAATGTCATGAAATCAAAGCCTAAACTAATTGCAAAAATGGAATTGTTACTCTATTTGGAAGAAATGGAAATTCTACTTGTTCAACTTGTAAATGCTAACTAATAAATTCATGAAAGGACAAAGGTTAATCTACTTGCATCATACTTGTGATAAATAAACTAATTAGTCTATTATGTTTTACAGTGAACAAAAGGAAGGATTGGAGTGGCTTAAGAGCTTCCCCTAATCATAAAATCATAGTTGGGGGTCATTATTCATATAGACTAAGCCATAGCTGCAATGGGGATCAAAACTGATGAAGGAAAGTGTTGTTACAGGTTTTGCTACACGAAGGGACAAATTTGCTACAGGAGAAGACAAAATTGCTACAGAATGAGATAATTCACCAAATGACCAAGTAAATCAAATGACACTAGAATGGGACAAATTTTGTTATTGAGTAAGATGTCTTAGGTCTCCATTCCAAGTGGAATCACTCCAAATTACCCTTGTTCACACGTGCTAAAAAAGAGCAGAAAATTACTTGTCCACACGTGCTAAAAAATAGCAGAAAATTACTAATCTAAAATCTAGAAATTCGAGAACTAGTGAGCTAGTTAACCTATAAAATGCTTAACCTAATCAAGTGAAAATGCAATGGGGTAATTTTTTTTATTAACTTGAATTCTTTTATGACCTAATTCAAATGGAATCAACTCAAATGAAGCTCATTAATATGTTCTAAAAAATAGCAAAAATTACTACTATTTGCTAAAAGGGAATTCTAGAAATTTTAGATTTGTGAATAAGTAAATTAATCCAAGTAGCTCAATGATTTGACCTTCCAAAGTTGTTCCAACGATGAAATCATATTTTGGACTCTATAAATAACCTGCAAAAGAACTCACTTCAACCATTTAACCCAATCCTACAACAAAAACTGATCAATAATAAATGCAAAAATAGGAAAAACAAAAACAAGAGATGCATGTGAATAAGAACTGAAAAGAAGAAAAGTAGATTATACAAAAAGGCTCTGAGGCTGATGTGATGGCCAAGCCCAAGGATATTTAGAGTCCTATGAAGGATACCAATCTTTAGAAGCTAGAAATGAAAGTGGAGCTGCAAAAATACAAGTTTTCTCCACAAGAAGACTAAGAAATACATGCCTCTAGAGGAAAATTCGAATTGGTACTTATAAAAAAGGAAGAGGAAGATTTCTTTTTGAAAGAAGGAAGTTTTTCCCTCCAAAATCCCTCAAATAGTGGATCTAGTTCCCTGTTGGGTCCCTATAATACTAGTGATTACCCCATTAATATTGTAGTTGCACCCTTATTAATATTGTTGTGCCCCTATTATCCCCATATTGTTATTACTGTGCCCCATAGAATCCCTCTATTGTTATTTTTGTGGCTTTATATTATTGTTAGGTCGGCTGGGTTATATTGTGACTCCTTTGACTCCTATATATAGAAAGGAGGTTTTTTCATTTGAATCATCCAAGAATTGTTCATTTATGTAATGTAAAGGATGTTGCCCTCTCGAAGAGGCTGAATTCTAAGGCGTTGATCTATCTTTTCTATATTTTCTTGAGCTGGTTCCATAACATTTGGTATAAGAGCTTTGGATTCTAGGGTTTCACTGCTCCAAACAGGTCATCGTGGAATTTCAATATAACTTTTTTCTGCAATATTTCAGAAGCTAAAACAAAAACCCATTTGAGAAGAAATCGTACTGAATCTTGGGTCAGCATTTCAGATCTTTTAGCACTATATTTGTGGAGATATGATCTGAGGAAGTTGGTCTTTTTGCAGACGCCTGAATTTCATTCCAAACAGGTGACCTGGGGAGAATCATCATAACTTTCTCTCTGAGCATCGGATTGAAATTTCGTAAGAAGTTACAGAAAGAGGACAGACTGTAGTTTCTTGTATATCTTTTGCAGAGCCAAAGGTCGAAACAAGGACACGTGGCACGTCGTACAAGTTCGCTCTACTGAACTGGTCTATAATCAGGTCACTGTGGGAGATTTGACATAACTCTTCCTTGGAGAATCCAATTGGGATCAGACTGGTGGCATTGGAAAGAGGACACATAGGGCTACTACAGGTCGCAATTTTAGAATTGGATGATCCAAAATTACAGAGATACATCAGAGGCAATATCAAGCTCCTACAAAGTGAAAAAAAGGTGTGTAGATTCTTTTAAATTTTTGCTTAAGATTGGTTTGAAAATTTATTTTGAAGGAATTCAAAGGACATAGTAGAGCATTATTATCGGTAATGGATGCCCCGAGGAAAGAAAATGCAAACACCTAGTAAGCAACCTGAAAGCCCTAGCATGACTCATGAAGAAGAGGAAGAAATGCTACATGATATATCAAAATTACAAGAACAAGTGCAACAAATGTCACGCTCATAAAAGCTAACAGAAGCTATGATAAATGGCGTGGAATCTAAGATAAAGGGCATGGAAGCTAATATGGATGATTTGAAGATAGATTTGAAGACAAATTTGAAGAGAGACATGGCAGATTTGAAGACATATTTGAAGACAGACATGGTAGATTTGAAGATAGATTTGACAAATTTTCTACAAGAAATACTTACTAATGGTGAAAAGGTTGTAAAGGAAACTCATGATGCAAACAAAAGAAATGTTAATCATGATTTCATAGACTCTAATGTGGAATCAAAGACCCACCATATTCCAAAAATCGATATGAGGAAGTTTGATAGCAAAGATCCCGCAACATGGATATTACAGATGGAGCAATTTTTCGATCTCAATAATGTGCAAAACACACAAAAGGTACGTATTGCAACTTTATATTTGGAATCAAATCAGTTTTTGTGGTATCAATGGCTTTGCTCTCGTAAACAAATTATCACTTGGGCAATTTTTACGGAAGAATTGACAGCACATTATGAGGATACAAAAAGCAACACTTTTTTTAGCCAATTGATAAGTCTCAAACAAAAGGGTTCAATAATGGAGCACATTGAGGAGTTCCAAAAATTGAACATAAGGGTAAAAGATATTCAAGAGGAGCATAGGATTGATGTGTTCATAGGGTCTTTAAAGGATAATATCCAACATGATGTTCGCCTTTGGGAACCTGATTCATTAGAGAAGGCATTCAGGTTAGCAAGAAAAATGGAAAGCAAAATTATGGCAACTAGGAAGCATACCACTCACAACTATAAAGATGGAAGTGTTGTTGCCCCTAGTCTTCCACAACCTATAAGGTTGACACCACAACAATTAGAAGAAAAAAGAGCAAAAGGGCTTTGTTACAGTTGTGATAGAAAATACACTAAAGGTCATAAGTGTGCTGAGAAGAAATTATTCTACATAGATTGCGAAGAGGAAGAAGAAAAGGAGCAAGAAAGGTCAAAAGAAGAGGATATACTCCAAAAACAAAGCCTAGATAAAGAAGAAATGAATCCGACCATATCTTGTAATGCATTGGCTGGAATTACCACTCCTCAAACTATCAAGATAGAAGGACAAATCAAGAAGAAAAAGGTAATAGTGTTGATTGATTCAGGAAGTACCCACAATTTTATTGATTGTAAGGTAGCAAAATAATTGAATTGCTTCTTATATCCAGCACGAGTGTCAAGTGATGGTTGCAAATGGAGGAACAATAAATTGCTCTGGAAAGTGCCATAATATCAAGCTATTGATGGGATAATATGTATTGACTAGCCCAATGCTTTCCATTCCAATGGGAGGTGTTGATGTTGTACTAGGAGTCCAGTGGCTACAATCCTTGGGTACAATAGCTTTTAATTTTCAAGAACTTTTCATGAAATTTTCTGTGGAAGGAAAGGAAGTTGAATTAAGGGGTATTTTAGGGAAACCAGGAAAGATAATCAGCTCTAATGGTATGACAAAGCTTCTAAAAAAAGGAACAAAGGGGTGTAATTTCACAATTATGTTCGCTAGATGTTTCCACATTGGAATCATCTATTTTTCCAGATCTCCAAAAAGTATTGAACAATCATTCCAAGGTATTTGAGACTCCCAAAGGTCTCCCACCTATTCGTGATCATGATCATGCTATTCATCTAATTCCAGGAAGTGTTCCTCCAAACATCAGGCCGTACAGATATCCCTATGTCCAAAAGAGTGAAATTGAACGTATGGTTGCAGAAATGCTAGAGGCTGGTATAATTCAACCAAGTCAAAGTTCTTTCTCTGCTCCAGTAGTATTAGTGCACAACAAGGATGGATCATGGCGCATGTGTCTGAATTATAGGAAGCTCAACAAGCTCACTATTAAAGATAAGTTTCCCATTCCTGTCATTGATGAATTACTGGATGAATTGCATGGATCAATTTACTTCACCAAGTTGGATCTTCGTTCAGGATATCATCAAATCAGAATGAAGACTAAAGACATTCCGAAAACAGCATTTAGAACTCATGAGGGTCATTATGAATTTTTGGTCATGCCTTTTGGCCTTACCAATGCACCTTCAACATTTCAAGGTTTGATGAATTCCATTTTCAAACCATTCCTTAGAAAATTTGTGTTAGTATTTTTTGATGATATACTAATCTACAGTAAGTCTTGGAAGGATCATGTTGAACATGTTGACAAGGTGCTACAACTATTGGAGGAGAAACAATTATATGCAAAAAGATCCAAATGTTTCTTTGGAGTACAAGAGGTGGAATATCTGTGTCATATTGTATCTTATGAAGGAGTTAAGGTAGACCCTAGCAAAATTAAAGCCATTAAGGAATGGAAAATACCCACATCCATAAAGCATCTGCGAGGATTTCTTGGGTTGACAGGATATTATCGCAAGTTTGTTAAGAATTATGGGAGAATAGTAGCACCTCTAACAACATTATTGAAGAAAGATGCATTTTCATGGACTCCAGAAGCAACAAAGGCCTTCGAACATCTTAAAGAGGCAATGTGCCAAGCATCGGTCTTAGCTACACAAGACTTCACAAAAACCTTTATTGTGGAATGTGATGCTTCAGGAAATGGAATTGGTGCTGTTTTAATGCAAGATGAAAGACCCATTGCTTTTGAAAGTCGTCCAATCAAGGGAAAGTTTTTACACAAAGCTATTTATGAGAAGGAAATGTTGGCAATACTCCATGCACTTAAGAAATGGCGACCCTACCTAATGGGAAGACACTTCAAGGTAAAAACAGATCATGATAGCCTTAAATACTTTTTAGAACAAAGATTATCCTCTGAAGAGCAACAGAAGTGGGTCACAAAGATGTTGGGTTATGACTTTGAAATCATCTACAAAAAAGGGAAGCAAAATGTGGTGGCAGATGCACTCTCAAGAAAGGATGAGGACGTGGAAGCATTGTTGTGCGCCATTTCTATTATCCAACCAGATTGGATAAACGAAGCAAGGGAGGAATGGAAGAATGATGAAGAAGTGTGGGCACTTATTCGAAAGTTACAACAAGATTCCAGTACGTCTGATACATTTAGCTGGCAAAATGATTCTTTATGGTACAAAGATCGCTTATACCTCTGTAAGAATTCCCAACTAAAACAAAAGATTCTTATGGAATTGCATACTTCTCCCTTAGGAGGGCACTCAGGATTTTTAAAAACTTACCACAGGTTAAGAAGGAATTTTTTTGGGATGGCCTTAAATCGGATATTCAAAAGTTTGTGGCGGAATGTTTGGTTTGCCAACAAAATAAAGTTGAAACAATTAAGACCCCATGTCTATTACAACCTTTATCCATTCCAAGCCAATGTTGGGAGGAGGTTTCAATGGATTTTATCACAGGTTTACCCAAGTCTGAGGGAAAGAGTGTCATCATGGTGGTAGTTGACAGACTTACCAAGTATGCACACTTTTGTGCATTATCACATCCATTTAAAGCCAGTACAGTATCTACTGCATTTATGGAAACAATTCAAAAGCTACATGGAAACCCAAAGATTATTGTAAGTGACAGAGATCCCATTTTCACTGGAAATTTTTGGACAGAATTATTTTCTTGTCTTGGTACTCAGTTAGTTCATAGATCATCTTATCATCCTCAATCTAATGGGCAAACTGAGATAGTAAACAAATGTTTGGAAGGATATCTTCGTTGCTTTGTATCTGATAAACAGACACAATGGGTCAAATGGTTGCCTCTAGCTGAATGGTGGTATAACACTTCCTTCCATACAGCAACAAAAATGACCCCATTTATGGCACTTTATGGATATCAACTACCATCCATCACATCATATTTAAGAGAAAATTCTAAGGTTCAAGCAGTGGAACATCACATCGAACATCAACAACAAGTCCTCCAACTCTTAAAGGATAACCTCGTGTTGGCACAGAATAGAATGAAACAATAGGCAGATTAACATCGCAGTGAAAGAAGTTTTGATGTAGGTGATTGGGTATTCCTACGGCTACAACCATATAAGCAAATGCCCCTCAAGCAAGCTAAGAAGGATAATAAATTATCACCAAAGTATTATGGTCCGTACAAGGTGTTGCAAAAGATTGGTACTATGGCATACAAATTGGAGCTTCCTGCAGCTTCTCGATTGCACCCGGTTTTCCATGTTTCATGTTTAAAGAAGGTTATAGGCGACAAGCTCCCAGTTCAAACAATATTGCCAGAACTTGACGAGGAAGGAAAAATTATATTGGAACCGGAAGCAGTCACAGAAACAAGAACTCGACAGCTACGAAATCGATCAATTTCAGAGTATCTTATCAAGTGGAAGAACTTATCAACTGAAGATTCCACATGGGAGGATGAGAATTTTATACAGAAGCATCCAGAACTACTCAAGCATTGAGGACAACACTTTTTTGAAGGAGAGGGGCATGTTGGGTCCCTATAATACTAGTGATTACCCCATTAATATTGTAGTTGCACCCTTATTAATATTGTTGTGCCCCTATTATCCCCATATTGTTATTACTGTGCCCCATAGAATCCCTCTATTGTTATTTTTGTGGCTTTATATTATTATTGTTAGGTCGACTGGGTTATATTGTGACTCCTTAGACTCATATATATAGAAAGGAGGTTTTGTCATTTGAATCATCCAAGAATTGTTCATTTATGTAATGTAAAGGAGGTTGCCCCCTCGAAGAGGCTGAATTCTAAAGCATTGATCTATCTTTTCTATCTTTTCTTGAGCTGGTTTCATAACATTCCCAACACTGGGAATCTACATTAATGAGAGGGAACACATTCCTAGATTTTCTCAATCATTGGAGCTCTATAATTTGTGCAATAATTTCATAATATCTTGTTGATTTATTATCCAATATTTATCCTCCTATAGTAGGGAGAAATTCTCTAAATTATCTCATCCTCCAAATCTTCATAATCTGCCTAATATTCTCACAATTTTCTACAAAAATAAATAATATTAGGCAAATAATATGCAATCATATTTAAACCTTCTTAGGACATATTAAAGCTAAAAAAACATTATTAAGTGTACAAGGAGAGGTTTAATATAGCCTTCGTGTGCCTAAGAAAGGTTAGATGGCCGGCCTTAATTTTTGTCTAATTTGGAGGCCCATAAGTTAATATCAACCCATATAATAACATTGTAGTGAAAAATGATAGCAAATAATAGAGTGATTTGCAATAATGTATAGTAAGAACCTTGTTGAGTTCAACTTTTAATACTAGCATAATCGGGGAGAAGAAACATATTTCATTTTTTAGACATGGAAAATAAATATATAATTTAATGAAAATATTTTTCAATTATATATGTTTTTATATTTTATCAAACAATTTTTCATGATTTCACATTATTTACAAAATTGATGAAATACTATTTATAATCTTTGATATATTATAGGGATTTGCTCGTGTATGTGTGTATTAATTTGTTTTTCATATGTTTTTGTACGCTTTTTTTATTTTTTATATTTTTTTAGATTTGTGGGTTTTTGAGTTTAAAATTTGAAAGTTATAATGGTAAGTTGGATGATTTAATATACTTTAAATCGATTCCCCTATGGGGATGATGGATCCATGTGATATGGGGATCATGGAGGGTGCTCGCCACCCCGCCACTGACCCCTTTGACAATTAAGACAACGTGGCTTTCACACCTTTGCCTCAATGAGACCATGGATGAGATAGAAATGGAGTTAAAGCATGTATGGTGGCAACATTGTTGTCTTCGTGGACTTGAAATTGGCATTGGACAAGGTAGTGAGCTAGTCAGAATCATTTTGACCGAGTAGGGAGTCAAGTTACAAAGAGATGCTTTTTCTAGTAATCTGGGCATGGTTTCCCAATAGGAAAAAATAGGATCTTAGGTAGCTCAGGAAGAATCTAAATTGGCCCAGTCAAAATATTACTAGGACCCTGACATAAGGAGTCTTTGTTTGGATACATATTGGTGGGCTATTGGGATCGTAGCACTTGTGGTGGCCTTATGCATTTTAGAGTGTGTACCTCATTCCTCATTGGGCTCTCAGGATTGGTAGAAGTATGGAATATTGGTTTCTCTAATTTGTTTTTGTTGATATTTGGTAGCTTGGGAGGTACTCTAAGCCCTAGGGTTCAGGGTTTAGAGGTTGGAGAGCAAAAAAAGTGCTTCGTGTGCTTGGAACCCAAGGTGTGGGTAGGGAACCACGAGGCATTTCAACGATTTGACACATGGAGGTGTTAGAGAACCCTTAGAGGAGAAAGGGGCAATGAAAATAATCAAAATATGAGCTCTAGAAGTGGAGAAAATAATTTTTGAAGTTTATTTGTGGGCATGGTGGCATGACAGGTTGTCAAGCCCACAAGTGTAATTGATGGAGACCTTGTATTGGATATAAATATAAGGTGATTCAGAGGAATTTAGACACATCCCATGTGCATCATTTCATATAAAATACATCTCTGAGGCAGCCGAGTAGAGGAGGAGGTTAGATGTGGAGCTTGAGATTGTTTTGCATGTGTTTATTTGTCTCTTGTAGGGCCAAGAAGCAATATGTAGGAAATCCTGGATGGTAGTTTAGGTGGTGTTTTGGGCATGTTTTGTGTGTTTTCTCTCTTGAACAGGTGGGCCATGGCTCCAGAAGGCTAATTGACGCAGGTCGTAGGCCTTGTATTTTGGAAGCAGGTGACCCATGAGGCAGCTTTGAGGGTTGGAATTACCTCATATAAGTTAAGGAGAGTGGAAAAAATTGTTTGAAGGCAGGACATAGCCTTTGGAGGAGGTATGGAGGTATAAAATAGGGTTGTAGCAGCTTCCCAACAACCCTAACCAGGTGAACCAGACCTACAATGGTACTACACCAGCCCTTGAGGAGTAAAGAGGTATGTTTTTGATGTATTTAATGTTGGATTGATGTTAGGTGGATGAGAAGTCCTAGATTGGAAAATTGTATTGGAAACTCATGCTCTGTTGGAGGGAAGCATGAGAGTGGACCAAGAGGATCCTAGTGCAACACCTTGATGGACTAAGGTGGCTTCTAGATGAGGAAGATTTAGAGGAGCTCAATGATTGGCCAATGAGGAGTAGTTTTTGACATCATGTGTTCATTATTGGAGAAGAGAAATTCAATGATGATAGGTGGAAACCCTCATGCTCTATCTTAGTTTTCATTGGAGCAATGCATGAAGACTATAGTGGGAATACAAGTCCCAAAAGAGTTGAGGAGAAGCAATGGGCGGCAATCTCAAAGTGTTGTTACCTTAAATGACAAAGGAGCAACTAGTGAGAGTGAAGACCCTATGTGTTGGTTGTACATGGACTTATGATAAGCTAGATGGATTTTGGATAGCCGAGTTTAGTGGCCTAAAGGAGTTGGTGCATTGATAGAGGTAGGTGTTGCAAAATGGAAGCAAAGGACCCATAATGTGCAATATGATACAACAAAAGAATTATTATTGTCGACTACATCAACTAGTCTGTGAGTGTATCTTGTATCTTGTATTATTCTATTAGTGAATGTATGAAGGCCATTATCCCTAGTATGGGATCCCTAGATTGTGGTATTCTCAGTTTGATTAATATAACGAAGTTGGGTTGTTGATTAAATTTGTAAAAAGTTGTGTATATTTGTGCACTAGTAGATTTATTGTTTTTTTTGTGCAAATTGGTCTTGTTGTGATACTTGGATTGGTAGCGTAAGTGGTTTAAGATTTATCCTAGACTCTGGTATCGTGAAAAAACAACAATTTTATCTTGTAAATTTTTATTGATTCCAACTACAATCTCATCATTTGAGAGCCTGGGCTCTATGTGCTAATTCCAATAGATTTATATCTTTGAGTTTGTTCTAAGTTACTCGGGCTATGTTCTTCTAGTTTTTGTTTAAAGGATTAGGCTAGAGGGGTTTGCGTCGATCCTCTCCCTCAACGGGCCAAACTAGTTTTTTTGGTTCTATTGTCACGTGTTCTATGTTAACCTCGATGTGGATTGAGGGAAATCCCAATTTTGTAGTCACGAACCTACACATAGATGAATTCGAACCTAGCCATTTTAATTCATCAGTTGGGCATTTCATAGGACTATCAATCTTTGGTTTAGTCCTAGGTCTACTTTGGGGTTTTGGGTTTGAGCCTCACTGTTTATGGTCTTAGGCCTATAATCTAGGTTAGCAACGTCAAGACATCGTCTTGCTAGGGTGTTCTCGATTTTCAAGTTGTATGTTGGATGGATTTATGTATTTTGACATGTGATTTGGGAACACCTAGCCTCTGAGCTCGCTGAAATTTGTTTCAGGTGTTTGGCCTAGCAGGAAATCATTCTTGTTTGGCTCTATTGACATTTCTTCTTGGTGTGGTAAACCTTGGTGGTGCACCTATAGTCATTTTGTTTACAAGATTTATGTTGGTGCATCCAAGTTTGCAGTGCCTCGTCAATGAGGGAGAGTTAGTAGGGGAATTTGTGAGAGGGGACAACATGAAAAGCACCATTTGGTTGTCCTAGACCATGGCGAGGTTGTTGACCTTTACCTAGTCGATACACCTAGTATTGAGGAGCCACTCTCCTCTATAAACATCTTTTGCAGTTAGGTGAGGCATGTCACTTTACTCCTAGAGCAACTTAACAAGGACCGCCATGATGTTAGAAATGCGGTCATTGGATTCATGAATGATCTCCAGAGAAATTGATGGCATCTGCAAGACCGATTAGCTAATCTATAGAAGGGGCAATGGCTTGTACAGGAGAAACTAGATGATTTTGAGGGAAGATCGGTCCATATGGAGAAACATGTCCTTTGTGACTTCATACCTCCACCATTGCCAAGTTCTAGGCCAAAATATCCTACTCTAGTCAATTCCTCAATTCATATGGTCGTTGGCTACATCATCGTGGTATCATTTTCCTTTTCGGTTCTAGTTAGCATGATTTTTTTGGAATTTTGCTATATGTTTTGGTTTCACCTAGTGGCCAATAAATCTAGTAAGAGTGAGGCCAATAGGATTTTGAAAAACTATACTCGAATATGTAATATTTTGGCATAATAAAACTCTTATATTCACAAAAAAAGGAGATAAAATTCAGTCTAATTACTAATGACAAAGTCTAACTATTCAATGTTTGTCTTTTTGGTTATAATTATGTGATTCAATTTTTAGAAAAATTCTTATTTTTCATTATTTAAAATATCTTTTTAATATAAAAATGAATTGAATGTCCAAAAAATATCCCTAAATTTATAAAACTATACCAACTTCACAACTCAAATTTATAATTCTAATAAAACTCTACTAAAATAAAATAAAACATTCTTATAGAATTGAGGCTTGTGTGATCCATATCAAGTTTACCACAGATTTTTAGGCAAAAATCACATAAAATACCATTTGTGGACGCGTTTTGAACCAACGAGTATAATTCATCTTCAAAACAAATTTATCACTAATTCTTCATTCCCCACATATATATATAAACTTTAGATCATACTGTAAGTTTAAATTTATATTAATTTGACGCGTTTCGAAACAATTCATATACAGATTTTTTTATGTAACTCGGTGCGTTACCCACGCTTAACCTCATCTAGTTTCATTATGTAAGTTGGTGATGTCATCATCGTACGTTATCCGATGCTTAACCTCAGCTAGTTTTATTGAATGCATCGACCATTTAAAATATAGATTGATTAATTAAGGAGTTCTTATATGCATGGTTGGTGTAATGAATTGATGGTTTCATTAATGGGTAATTATATGTATGAGGTTGTCTTTATTTATTATTTTTTAATGGAAATATTTAACATATTATTATTAATTATATAATTAAATTTATTTATAAAAATAATAATATTATAAATAAAATTTATGAAATATTAGATAAATTATAAAATTTAAAATTTAAATTAACAAAAACAATCATAAATCAAATTAGTAATTAATAATAAATAAATTATTCACATATTTATTCCAGTATATAATAAAATAAAAGCAAATAGTAACAGTGTCACTGTAGGTAGTTTTAGTTTGTTTAATTTAATTTATATGGTATTCATGTTTATGTTTGTGTGTATGTGGCCTAAGAGATTGGTATTTCAAAGTTAATTTTAAAATCTGAAAGTATAATAAAACTAAATTTATATTTTACAAGGAATTATATTAGAATATTTATAATAGTTTTAAATCTCACATTAAAATTTAATTCCAATTTTAGAGAAATTTGATTATAAAGCTCAACTCTAAAGAAATAAAAAAGTCCATTTATGATCTCTTCAATTTTATAAAAAAAATTCACATAATCTTGGTCAAATAAATAAATTATATTTAAACTAAAAATATTTTACATTTGTTTCAACTTTAAAGTCAAATAAATAAATTATATTTACTTAAAACTACCAACCTAATCTCTCCTTGATTCATATTTCCTAAGAAAATTAGTTGCTTCATCTAAATGAAGCAAGAATAACAAAGAAACTTATTAACACAATGAACCTATATCAACACATCTCTCACATGTTCTGGGCTAGTAATATCTTAATAGTGGAGATATTTTTCACCAGCCAAATCAGCCTGATATTTGTTCTCTAATTTTTTCATTTTTACATTTCATTTCAGAGTTCCAATGAGACAGGTTTGAATTGCTACTGCAACCAAAGTAAAAGAAAATGATAATGATTATGTCGGATATTTTGCTTGATTATCCATTCTTACTTCGATTCTCAGGTTAAGTTGCTTCCGCCTGGATGTCATTCTCGAAATTATTTATCATACATCGAAAAACTGTACATTGATTCGTGAAGAATGGATTTGGTTTCATAAAGCTTCACCCAAAACATAAGGCTTCAATGCAATGCTTGGACACTTAGCTCCCACCAGTTTGAAGCTTCACGAAAGTTATCAAATATGCATGGTATTATGGTATTAGATAATGGTTATCAGAATCTATATCAAATTTATGAGTGGGTGGGTGAGAGGCTGGGTCCAATGCGTTAGGTCACTCCATTCTAGTGTTTTTCAAAGGATATATTGATCTCTAGGTGCTTTTACTCCTCCATTTGGCCCTTTCAATCCTCGTGCTCTGGAAAATTAATCTTGCGAAATATATATCCAGTAGAGGAACTTACCTTAGCATCTGCAAATATGGGTCGGAGGGGACCAAACCGGGGTCTTTGGTGAGGTAATTGCCTTTTCCTTGACTTGACATATGCTCGATTGAGGTAACGAGTACTACGATCACGAATACAACTTCTTCACTCATTGAAGAAACTATCTGTATATGGGCATAAGCTCACTACATTTGACCTAAAAGAGATTGTAACAAGAAGTTCAATTTTGCACACAATATGCAGGGAAAGAAGAGTCTGAAGACTACAATACTCTATTTTTTTCTAGAGAAATTATCCTTTTTACATATAGACACCAACCTAATATTTGTTCTTTACATGATACAGTTCATTGAAATTTCCAAAAAATCAGCAGCCTTCACAACTTAAAAGACATCTGGTTGCATAATAACCTAAATTTTGTAAAGGGAAAAGAATGGGTACCTGATATTTCAGCGAAATTAAGGTATTGGGAGAAAATGCCCAAGCCAACACCGCTCGAACAAATTTTTAGTGCCCTCGTTCAAAGTATACGTGGTGGTGCCTTACAAAGATGGATAAATGAGATCACCTCCACAGGATTACTGGGTCCGATATTGTTTAAAATATTTCTTCCACAGTGATTTTCTACAACTCCGGGGCTCAAATCTACAACCAAATAAAACTCAAAACCATAAGCTAGAGCCAAAATATTCAGAGACTTCTGCTAATATTTATAGTGCATTTCGAAGATCTCGGGACCGAGCACATGCCTCGGTGGTTTTATCCGCCCAAGCCCTCATCATCAACACCATTCCCCCTCAAACGTGGATTCCAATGATTGAACTCGCAGTTTGGTGCACACACAGAGGCTCGAACAAATTGTCCTGGGCATTGAATTTGATAATTTTTTAAAAAAGATTTAGAGGTTTTAATGACGTAACCGTTGGCGTGTTTTTTCGTACAAAACAATCTATTTAATGAGGGAATCACTGGTTTTAATTTGTACTTCCAACTCATGTTTTATGTACTACAGCTCAAGGTTCTTGCTTTGGGTTTTGCATCTCTATAGTCAGCCATTTAGGGAACCCAAAATACTAAATTAAACATGGTATATAAGTTCAATTTTTTTTGTGTCATCCAAAAAAAATTATGTACTAGCAAACTAATATAACAAATTCTTTTGTATGGTTGAGGGTAGCAAAAGGAAAGCAGAAATACAGAGGGTATTCAATGATTAGATTTGGAAGGACTTCAAAAGCCTCAATCACTGAAAGAACTAAGTTGTGCTTATTCTTCCAGTCATCTATAGTAAGTATAAAGTAAAGACAAGATTTTAGACTATAGTAAAGACAATGTAACAATGCTGAATAATAAGAATGTAATCATTTACAAATAGTCATCATTGTGATCAATCTCAAACTAGTTCGTTTTACTGTTCTTATTATCACATATGTTAGTTTTTCCATCTTTTCATATCGATCTTGTGAAAAGGGAGTTTGAAATCATAGACCATTCAAATATATGACTTTATCTATTGTAGTAAATTTCATATTTTGTCTCTCATGCTCTCCAATATTACTGAGTGGCTTTCTTAAAAGTCAATCATCATGACTTATAGAGTGTTAAACCCCAACAAAGTTTTAATGGTAGTTGTTTTCTAATACCTAGTTTGAATGCAAAGTGATTAACAATGTTGAATGATGGAAAATGCGAATAATAAGAATGTAGTCAACTACAAATACTTTACAGTTTCAACAAGAAAACATTATATTTAAGATGAAAATTCAAGTATTTTATTTATGGTTGAATTACTATAATACAAAAATAAATACACATCATCAATAAAAAATTTTGGTTACACACACACTCTCTCTCTCTCTCTCCATCTCTCCCTTATCACTCCCTCTCTCTCTCCACCTTTCTCTCTATGTTTTTCTTATTTTCTCCCTCTCTCTTCCCCTCCAACTCCATCTCTCCCTCCCTCCCTCTATAATTTTATCTCTTAAGTCTTCTCTCTCTCTTTCTCTACCAACTCCCTTTGTCTCTCCCCCCATTGATCTCTCTCTCTCTCTCTCCAACTTTTTCATTGTCTCCATCCCTCTCTCATTCTCTCCCCCTCCATCTCTATGTCTCACTCTCTCTCTTCCCCTTCTCTACCTCTGTGTCTCCTTTCATCTCTCTCTTCCCTCCTTCTGTTCTCTCTCCCTTGCCATTCTCTCCCTCTCTCCACCTCTATCTCTCTATGTATTTGTTCTCCCCCCCTCTCTCTCCCCCTCCAACTTCATCTTTCTCTCCCTCACTCTCTCCCTCACTCTCTCCTTCTTTCTCTACCTTCCTCTCCCCCCTCTCTCTATCACCCCCCACCTCTCTCTATCTCTCTCTCCCCCTCTCTCTATCCTCTCCTTCTCTCTCTATCTTCACTCCTTCTCACTTCTCTCCCTCACTTTCTCGCCATGTCACCCTTGTCATTTCCTCTCTCTCTCCACCTTTATCTATCTATGTCTTTGTTCTTCCCCTATCTCTCTTTCTCTCTCCCTCTCTCTCTCTCTTTGTAGCTCTATCATTATCTCCCTCCCTCTCAACTTCTACCCCAACCCCTCTTCTCCTTCTTGTCCCCTCTCTCTCCATATGATTGAGAATCGTCACTCTGTGTAATCAATAATATATGTAATGGCTAATATAATAATACTTATAATGGAGATGCTTATTATTATAATATATTGGAATAATAATATATAAAGAAATAACATGTTAAAAAATCAAAAGTAAGTTATCTGTATATTATAGTTAGAACAATTTCTTCTAATCAAATGTCTCTTCCATTTTATATTTTGCATTACATTTTACATTTTACATTAAATTACATTTTAAATTTTGGAGTTATACTTCTTTTTAATTTGAATAACAATTAAAACATATGAAGCCGACATTATATATATAATTCCGAAAATTTAAAAGGGTTCACATGCATACATACTTACATTACTCCTATATATCTCCCCTAAACTGGGTCGCAGAGTATCTCTTAGTACAATAACTACACATCTCCCCATGAAGATGAAATTTTTTTTCTATGTATATTTTTCCCAACATTTAAAAAATATTGAAATATATACATAATTACGCCTACACATCTCCCCTATCCTAGGTTGTAGAGTACCTCTCGGTGTGATAATATCTATTTGAAAATACAAATTTAGATGATGCTTCTATACTATGTTGTAGAGTATCTCTTAGTGCAATAACTAGACATCTCCCCTATACTTGGTTGTAGAGCACATCTTGACACAACAATATTTATTTGAAAACACAAATTTATATTATGTCATTTCCTTAAAGTGAAATATAAATTTAGACGATTTTCAGCTTGTTCAAATTTTTACCACATAAACTAACATGTCTCTGAAGAACAAAATGGAAAGAGAATTAAATCCACTAGCTACCACTCAAACAATTGTCCTTCAATATAAATATATAAATATTTAAATAACAAAAATTTCATATAATTTTTAAATTTTTCATCTTTTATAAATTATATTTAATAATTTTTTTTCTTTAAAAATAATATTATTAATAATATTAATTTTTTTCCAAAATCAAAAGTATAATTTTTTATAAAATATCTATAATATTTTCAACAAAAGTCTTACCATCCATCTTGATTTTTTTAAGAGCATTACAATTATTTTAAAACATAGATTTAATATTTATTATATTTGCAATCAAAACTTTAAAATTGATCTCTATAATTTTTCATTTTTTTTCTCAACCTCTTTTAAATCACAACCATGACCATTTATAATTTTAAAATCAATTTCTAAAATAAAAATTAAAAAAATTACCCATAACTTTAATATCCTATCCCTAATATTATTATAAATAAGATTTTAAAAATTAATGATAATAAATAAAAATAACTAATAAATATTTTTTCCAAATCTATTAAAATACACTAAAACATACCTATAAAAAATATGATAAAAACATGGCAACAAGAATATTCCAATTTAATTTGTCCTTAAATTAAATTATGAATTAAGATCGAATTTAGACTTAACAGCTACTTGGAAATAATTAATTAATTAATTTTAAATTAATTAGTTGGAGAAATTTAAGTTAGAAGTCTTTCAGAAGTCATGCAAGAGTTATCCCTTAAATTAAGGAGATAAGATTGAGTTATATTTGAGTTATAATTAGTTAACTCAATTTATTGAGTTAAGTCTAGTTAAATTAATTCCAAACTGTTTGAGGAACTAATAGTGGGTTAACAGTGAGTTGATGCATTAATGCACTCAACTATTGCTACTCCAGTTAATTGAAGATTCCCTCATCAAAAATTCATGCATGTCTATTATGAGAAAGACCCAGTTGAGATTAATGTTCAAGCACAGTGTACTATCAGTTGCATGTGTTTTTCTCATGGAGAAAACGCATGCATGCAGTCAAGGATTCATCCTTGAGGATTGCGTAGTTTTGAAGGCTTGTTTTTCCACTTGGTAATAGGCTAATCATCCACAAGGAACAACGCAAGGAAATAGGAGCTTGGAGGGCAGAGAGGAAGGCTGGAGAGAAACCAAGATTGCCTGTGAGCATCTATGAGGATTGTACTAAGAGCTGGCTAGCTGTGAGAGCTAAGGCTTTGTATAATTCCTATGTATTTCCACCATGTATGATAATACAATAGTGTGGGGTTTTTATCTGAGACTTTCCCCAAAATTATTTTCATGTGTATTGTGCCATTGATTCTTCTTCTTCTGGTTATATTGTTAAGCTCGATCTTTAAGCTTCTGCAAATTGATAGTAGAAGTAGGTTATAATATTCTGCTTTGATTTATATTGCATTATCGGGTTATAGTATTTAGAGTGTGTATCATATAATTCCTTCAACTTATTTAAGGCTTCAAAGGAATTTGAAAATGGAGAAATATGTTGACTCACCTCTTCATTTACGGATGAAGCAATCAAGGCATAGGCCTTGTTGTTATTATTTTCCCAAATGGAAAATTCCTTGTCTGTGGTAGGTTTTTATGGTGCATTATCTCCTTATCCTTCACAAAACCCTTTCCCCACAACACATTGAAAATTAAGGTATTCTTTATCTTCATGGACCACTCATGATAGTTCTCTTTTCCAAAGAGAACTACTCCCACAATGGAGATTAGGGAATGCATCATAAAAACTTATATGTGCCCAAAATAATTATAATAAATGGGAGTTTTTGTAATAAAAATGATTGACTATCTTCAAAAAAATATCTTCAACTAAAAGTGTAGGCCCTCAATATTCCTCCATGCACCATGCAATTTAATTATAATATAATATATTGCTATCAAAAAAAAATACCAGATACCATACTCCTTAAGTCCTTCAAAAACACTCAACTCATATATATATATATATATATATATATATATATATATATATATATATATACTCAAGGCATATACCATATGCACTTTATATGGGTACACTATATATCTCACTTCATGCCATGTTTTCATATGAAATAATACCAAACCAACACTATTCATGGCTTTGAAAATAAAGGAACTATTGTAGTTGCTACAACATCCTCAAAATTTTTGGCTTACACTAAATTTCGGAGCCTTCCTTGTCTTGTACATTGTTGTCACAAACACTGAAACTTATTTCATGAACTTTCTTGAAATATTTGTCTCCCTTTGCAAGTTGGGTAAATTTTCGTACTTTTGCCTGAGTGGATTTCGCACAATGTGTAGAATCTTGTTCTAATGGTTTCAAGGGTTTATCTTTGTGTGCATGATTTGTTTCTAACTATGAAAAATTTTATCACACTCATTCAAAAAGGTTTTGGTCATTGTTGTACAAGTGTCATCATAATCGTCCCAAAGTCTATCTTAAGTGTTGCACTTGTCCTAATTGGGTCATGGGTGATCTTTTTTTTTTGTCTTCAAATTATGTGTGATATTGTTAGGTCCCTATACTACTAGTGTAACCCCTTACTGTTATTAGTACAACCCCCTTATTATATTGTTGTGCCTATGTAGTCCCCATATTGTTATTATTATGCCCCATAGAAGCCCACTATTGTTATTATTGTGCCCTTACATTATTATTGTTATGTCGACTTTGATTATATTATGACCCCTTAGATTCCTATATATAGAAAGGAGGTATTGTCATTTGTATCATGCAAGAAATTTTCATTTGTGTAATGTAAAGTAGGTTTCCCCTTAGAAGAGGCTGAATTCTAAGGCATTGATCTATATTTTTTTGAGCTAGTTTCCTAACATTTGGTATCCGAGCTTTGGATTCTAGGGTTTCACTGCTCCAAACAAGTCATTGTGGCATTTTTGCTATAATTTTTTCGCTACAAAGTTTAAGAAGCTAAAAAAAACACCCATTTGATAATGATTCGCTATGCAGCCCACATCCAAATTTTAGATCTTGTCTCGCTATATTTTTAGAGATATGATTTGTGGAAGTTAGGGTTTTTGCAAGCTCCCAAATTTCATCTCAAACAGGTCATCATAAACGTTTCGCTATAATTTATTTTCTAAGAAGGTTCAAACTCTAAAATTAAAATCCATTTGAGCCAAAATCATGGGGAAGCTTGGGCCCAAATTTCAGATCTTGTTTCACTATATCTTTGGAGATACATTCCAATACATTTAGGGTTTCTGGAGGCTCCTGAATTACATCCCAAACAGGTGACCTGGGGAAAATCGTCTTAGCTACCTCTCTATGCATCAAATTGAAATTTCATAAGAAGTTGTAGAAATAGGACGAACTTTAGTTTTCTATGTATATTTTTCAAATCCGAAGGTCAAAACAGTGACACATGGCACTTCACACAAGCTAACTCTTTTGAAAAGATATATAATCTGGTCATCTTGGAAGATTGTGCATAACGCTTTCTTGGAGAATCCAATTTCGATCAGACTGGTGGCCTGGAAAAGAGGACACAGAGGGCTACTATAGATCACGATTTTAGAACTGGAAGATCCGAAATTACGGAGTTACAGTCATTTCAAGGTCGAGCTCCTAAACTCAAGAAAAGGCAATATGAGGAAGTTTGATGGCAAGGATTCGGTAAATTGGATACTACAGATGGAGCAATATTTTTATCTACATGAGGTGCAACTGTTACAAAAGGTATGTATTTCATCTTCATATTTAGAACCCGATCAATTTTTATGGTATAAAGGGCTTTGTTCTCGTAAACCACTTGTTACGTGGTCAATTTTCACAAAGGAAATGATAGCACATTATGAGGATACAAAGAGAAGCACCTTCTTTATCTAATTGAGAAATCTCAAACAAAAGTGTTTAATGGCAAAGCACATTGAGGACTTTCAAAAATTGAATATGAGGGAAAATGATATTTGAGAGAAGCAGAGGATTGATGTCTCCATAGGGACTTTAAAGGATAACATTCAACATGAGGTTTGTCTTTGGGAACTTGATTCATTTGAGAAGGCATTCAGGTTGGCAAGAAAAGTTGAAAGCAAAATTATGGCAACAAGGAAGTCTACTCCTCACAACTATAAAGATGGAAGTGTTGTTTCTCCTAGCCTTCCACAACCTACAAGGTTGACACCACAACAATTGGAAGAAAAAAGAGCAAAATGACTTTGTTACAATTGTGATAACAAATACATTAAAGGTCATAAGTGTGCTAAGAAGAAATTATTTTACATTGATTGTGAAGAGGAGGAAGAAAAGGATCAAGAAACATCAAAAGAAGAGGATATACACTAGGAACCAACCCCAGAGAAAGCAAAAATATATCCGACCATATCTTGTAGAGCATTGGCAAGAATTACCACTCCTCAAACTCTCAAGATAGAAGGACATATCAAGAAGAAAAAGGTTCAAGAAGTGAAAGATCACATCGAGAAAGAAGAAATGAATCCGACCATATATTGTAATGCATTGGCTGGAATTACCACTCCCCAAACTATCAAGATAGAAGGACATATCAAGAAGAAAAATGTTCAAGAAGTGAAAGATCACATCAAGCATCAAGGAATGAATCCGACCATATCTTGTAATGCATTGGAAGAAATTACCACTCCTCAAACTCTCAAGATAGAAGGGCATATCAAGAAAAGAAAGATTCAAGAAGTGAAAGATCACATCAAGCATCAACAACAAGTTTTAAAACTTTTAAAGGATAATGCCACTTTGGTGTAGAATCAAATGAAACAACAGGCAGATCAACATCACAGTGAAAGAATTTTTGATGTAGGCGATTGGGTATTTTTACATCTACATCTCAAGCAAGCTATTTATGAGAAGGAAATTTTGGCGATACTACATGCACTTAAGAAATGGCGACCTTACCTAATGGGAAGACACTTCAAGGTAAAAATGGATCATGATAGTCTTAAATACTTTTCAGAATAAAGATTATCTTTAGAAGAACAGAAAAAATTGGTCTCAAATATGTTGGGTTATGACTTTGAAATCATCTACAAAAAAACGGAAGCAAAATGTTGTTGCACATGCACTCTCAAGAAAGGACGAGGATGTGGAAGCATTGTTTTGTACTATTTCTATTATCCAACTAGATTGGATAAATGAAGTAAGGGATGAATGGAAGAAGGACAAAGAAGTGTGGCCACTCATTCAAAAGTTACAAAAGATCCCAGTTCAAACAATATTTCCAGAACTTGACGAGGAAGGAAAAATCATATTGGAGCCTAGAGCTGTCACAGAAATAAGAACCCAATAGCTATGAAATCAATCAATTTCATAGTATCTCATCAAGTGGAAGAACTTACCCACTGAAAATTCCACATGGGAGGACAAGGATTTTATACAGAAGCATCAAGAACTACTCAATCATTGAGGGCAACACTTTTTGAAGGAGAGGGGCATGTTAGGTCCTTATACTACTAGTGTAACCCCTTATTGTTATTAGTATAACCCCCTTGTTATATTGTTGTGCCCATGTAGTCCCCATATTGTTATTATTATGCCCCATATAAGCCCACTATTGTTATTATTGTGCCCTTACATTATTATTGTTATGTCAGCTCTGATTATATTATGACCCCTTAGACTCCTATATATAGAAAGGAGGTATTATCATTTATATCATGCAAGAATTGTTCATTTGTGTAATGTAAAGGAGGTTTCCCCCTCGAAGAGGCTGAATTATAAGGTGTTGATCTATCTTTTTATGAGCTAGTTTCCTAACAGACATCTCATTTGAAGTCTTATCATTGTTCACATTAGTCTAATCGGTCTTACACTTAGCCATTTCTAAGAAGGCTTCCTGACTAAGAAACTTGGCTTCACTGGGTCTTCCTGAATTGTGTACTATGTAGTTTGAGTCCTCTAGCTATGACCTTTCCCCTTGTCAATACACAATGTGCATTTCCTGCCTCCCAAAACTGTTTCACTGTGTATTTTTTGTTCCCAAGCTCCATCCTTGACCTCTAGAATTATGTAATCATTCCTCCCAACCTAGCCTTCACTACGCATTGTGAAATCACAAGCCTCAAGCTCATCCCCTGAGCCTCTGAATTGCGTAATTATAGAGTATCCCAACCTCCCTTGTCTCCAATAATTACGAAATATTTTCCTCTCAATGCCCATCCCCTCAACCTGTTCCACTGGCTCTCAGAACTATGCAGTTTTTTCCCTCATTCTTGCCTAGACTGTGCATTTCATAGTATCAGGGCTTAAGCCTCACCCCTTGCTTTAACTACATAGTTGCATAGTCACTAAGCCCTCTCTCTTGGCCTGTCACCTAGTTCCAACTCATTTAATGGCTAAAACTGCATTATCCTAGACTAGGGGGTTTTCATATTGATGTCGCCTCATCATGAGTGAATTGTAGATGTTGGTACTATATCATACCATCGTAATATGATGAATAAGGAGATGAAGGAGGGATTCATGTTGAAAGACACACTTGTAGCTGAACACCCAAGCCAATAAATCAAGAAAAGTGAAGGGACACTAGTTTGTGACCATTAGGGGAATTTTGAGGTCTAAAATAGGGCTCCTAAGAAAAATGTACAACCAAAATAAACTTTATAAGAACCAACAAGATTCAAGATGATGATCTCAACCATGGGGGATGATTCACCATTTTTTGAGTAAAAAAGTAAAAAGATTAAAAAATAATAAAATAATAAAACTACTTTTTCAACTCTTATTTTCAACTTATCTCCCTAAGGTTTTACTCAGATTTTCAGTGGGAGTGCTCATTGGATGCAAAATTTAATTCCTAATCCAAGGAGTATCCATGTTGCATACTTTTGATGGACCCTACTACATGAAAAATGAGAAATACATGAAAAACATGATTGCAATCACGTTTTTTCAGGCATTTCTCATTTTTCATGTAGTAGGGTCCATCGAAAGTATTCAACATGGGTACTCCTTGGATGAGGAATCAAATTATGCAACCAAAAAGTGTTTCTACTCGAAATTTAAGTAAACCCGTAGGGAGATAAGTTCTTTTTTCCCTCTAAAATTTGATGATGCAATCAAATCTTATTTGATCATTTCCACTATTATTTTAGAATTTCCTTAGGAGGGCCATTTTAGACCTGATAATTACCCTAATGCACCATTCAATATTTGATATCATTGAAGATTCCTTGTCACCAAGCCATACCGAGGTGAATAGAAAAGAATTCTCAAGAAGACATTCAACACTCAGCAACAATAGTGACTTGACATTGCCACATCATCAATCAGTGCATGTTAGCAGTGTCATGTCATGCCATATCATGTCATGTGTGGTCACATGCCATCCCTTGTGGCCAATGATGTAACATATGTTTCATAAATGTATTATAAAGTGAAAGTCCAAAGGACATGTGTGGAATATGAAGAGTCATGTAAATTTGAGAAGTCATAGGAAGTCTAACAGTCATGAGGGTAGATGAAGAGTCACAAGGAAGGTGAAGAATCACCTCCTCATTGTTATATATACTCCCTCATTGTATGAGAAAAGGAGTTTTCACCTTGGCTCCTCCCGCAAATCATTACAGAGATAAGCTAGTTCTTTTGGGAAGCAAGGAGTGGCTCCAATGCTCCATTACTGGAGCTAGTGATGTTCATTGTATACATGTGTCTTGGAACTTTTAATTAATAACAGAAGCCTTCAAGGCTATCATGTTCTTCATGCATGGATTATGAATGTTTGTAAGACTATTCTCTGGATGTTTGTACTTCATGTTTTCTTTCACGTGTACTAAGATAGTTGAACTATTTTAGTTTTTTTAGTACTTATCTTATTGAGAATTTGTTGTAATGGTTATTATTGTTGTCCCATCCTTGCAGACTATTCCGCGGGATATTAGACAGACCATTTCATTTGTTGGTTGTAACGATCATCACATCCTCTATGGACTATTCCACTGAATGTTAGACAGATCCTTCTAGTTCATGTGTGTCGCTTCTCAGGTGGTACTACTACCTCTCTCTTAGAGGCTCACTTTCCTCCCCTCTCTGTAGTAGAATAAATTTGACACATTTACAACTGAACACTGACCAGGCACACCTTCTTTCTTTTTGAAGGCACCATTTCACCCCTCTCTTTTGTTGACAGTTAGAGCCCAGAAAAATATTTAAGGATTCAACAATCGGGCCTTTATACTATATGGGACTCCTACACCAAACTATGTGAGGTCTAATTGGGACTTCATATCGAGGAGATCCCCTAAATGTTGGCAAGTCTAGCAACATCAACAAGAACCAACCCACAAACTTTTAGGAAAGGTTATTCAAGACATTCCATTGACAACCTAAAATATTTAATGCATGTATGAACTATGGCCAGTAAAGGGAACACATACATGATCTTTAGAAATTTGACAATGCATCCATATATCACTTATGACCTTTCATACTTGAACATATGCAACCATTTAAATATTCAATGCACAAGAAATATTCAACGCACAAGGAATATCATATAAAAACTTCATGAAATGCATCAATTACCATGTCATTCAACACACATGGTTTTCATGAAATATTCAACGCAATCCTTAAAAATTGTTCATCATATACCATAACCTTCAAAAATGGGTAACGTACAACATAGAATAACACATACTATTTAGGACAACCATTAACACACAACAACATGTACAGTTCACCATGACATAGGTTCCGACTAGCATTCACCATGATAGGGGTTTCAACCATTCATTACAACAATTCATGCCACGATCTTCAAGAATTTCGACACACATATTTCATACTAGTTTAAAGGAGTTAACAGTCCTTTACCAAACACAGAGCAACATTCAATGCATATCCAACATCCAGCGTACACAACAAATGGATAGGGAGATTAATTCATGGAGAAGATAGAGCATTCAATATTAAGTGGGCAGAGCATTCAATAGACAGAGAACAAAGTAGAGAATAGAGGGACTAGATATGGCAGAAAACTAATAGGAGTTATAGCATAAAAAAAAATTGGGATTTGGCTCTGATACCATGTCAAGTCAAGAGTAACTCTGAATGAAATTGTTGTATTTGCATTAAGATAGAACGTGGATATATACAAGGAGAGGGAGACTATTGGTTTTCATCTCCCAATGTCTCTTTGTCTTCCATCTTCCTTTATTTTTCTATTTGTAATATTTACATAGGATTTACTAATCCCAACTATTAGGTGTCAACAATTATTTTTAGACAAAATGTAAATTGGTGAACCCCTTTTTCACAAAAAACATGGAAAATTAGCCCATTATGAATATTAGCCCCTAAATGTTTCCTTGGTATTTCTACAATCAGATTGTAATAAAAGAAACTTGTTATCAACCATAGAGATAACCCTTTCTCTCATTCCAATACTAAATAGATCTTGGAAACCCTTTCAAGGATTTATCTTATGGGAAACTTGGAAAGAAAATAACTCCCATGGATTTCATCAGGAATTATTTCCCGAATAATATTAGAGAAAATGTTTTGTTGATCTCTTCTACCTCCCAGGATAGGGATTGCAATTATCATCAAATCACATTCTTTCTCTATTAAATATCCATCAATCCATTACTTTTTCTCAATATCCTATGTCTCGGCCAGGCTCTTTATGTCCAAATGATTGGTCTCCTCCCCCAACTCATTTTCTAAAACTAAACTTTGATGGGGTCTCAAAAGGTAATATAGTACCAATTAGTTTTAGGGTGTTTTCAAAGAAAGTCTAGGCCACATAATTCATATTTATTTAGGATATTTTGAGATAAACAATAATAATTTTGTTGAATTATATGCTTTGGAATAGGGATTACCCATTGTTAGAAGAAGAAATTTTCAAAAATTGGTAATAGAAGGGGGCTCAAAAACAATAATTTATATTATTATAAAATTTCAATATGGCTCACCCTTATAAATTCTCAAGTAGTTTGAGACTTCATAGTAGCTTAGCAAGGGTGACCCTTTGTTTATTAGTTCGTGTGCTTGTTCCTTAAATTTGATAGGTGTACATTGTTTTATCGTGTCGAGTGGCCATAGGTGTCATTTATTTCATACTTTTTGTGTACATCCTTTTTCTCTGCCACGGTTGGGATTAGGCCACATCGTTCTCATCGTCTTGAGGAAATTTATCCTAATGAGGAGGGTCCACTTTCCCATAGACTTAGGCTTAACCCTACCACTACCACAGACATACCTACTTCAAGGGCCACTTTGGGTGATTCTCAAGGGAGTGAAACCATAATTTGTGAAGTGTTTTATGGAATTCCTTAGCCTCCTTCTCATTCCCCCATGAGTCACATAACATCACCCATATTCTTAGGTGGGGGTGTAGACTTGACTACATCTTTCCATTCAAACAATCCTTACTAAGAGTTAGTTGTGGATGGTGTCACTTCAATGATAAAGCCTAGTGCTTACACAATTAGTATCACCAGAGCGATCCCTAAGATAAAATCCATACCTTCTAATACTACGATAGGTCTTGTCCACACCACCTCCATCAAGACTATTATCTCTTAGAAAAACATCCCAAGGTCCCATCACCCTCAATCTAGTAGATCCACTATGGTTCCTTTGCATTGTCGACCATGGTACCTCCATTCATATTTGGCATAAACTCTAGTTCCATTATGAGTAGCATACTCATGTCACATGTAGGAGGTTTGAACTTTGCACACAAATATAGATCTACAGGGCCCTCTATTGGTCCTGGCATGTCTACAAGTAATCCATTCACACCTAATAATGGATTTCCCTTTGGTTGGAACAATCATGCAAGTTCAGTGCCATTCCCTACCACAACTGGGGGCACTTACATTTTTAGTTCATTCACATTTCCTTAGGGTAATCAATCATTAGGTGGGTCTTCTTTTCAAGTGAACATTCAATTTTATTGGAATTTCCAAGGGTTGGGGGAACTATCCCTAATACTGCATTTTATCCTTAGGATACCAACCATTTTGGTCAACCTCTTTTTTCAAGATGCTTTCTTATTGACACACCCTTTGGTCCTAGAGCTAAAAACCTTTCAAGAGTCCTTTTGTTGTTAGGATCCCTCCACCTACATACATTAACCTTCACAATACACACATGAGAATTGAAGCTAACTCATGTAGTCACCCTATTTCCTTGGATATCGCTTACACTTCTAGAGACCATGTTATGGGAAGTGTTGGGCTCTATTTTTCTCATGTTTTGAAACTGTTCATTTAACCTTTTCACCCCTTAAACCCAAGACATGTAACCATATATTATCCTTTAGTTGTGCATTTTCCACTTCTTGAATCCTAAGCCCTTTCACATGCATAACAAGGTAAAAAGTTGCTTATTTACATTAATTTCTAATCTCTAGTAGATTAATTTAATTTTAAGTGTTTTACTAATGATGAATTGTCTAGACTTGTTTAATACTAGTAGTACCCTTTCGATACCTAATCATGGTTGCCATATTTCTTGCCTTATAGAATGAATTTCAACACATGGGAGTTGTAGCATTGGTTTTAAAAATATTCTAGAATGTTTATATTTCACCCATGTCACATGTGTGAGGTGCCAATACCAAAATGTTGTTACAAGTTGAAGTTTCTGGATTGCGAACTTTAGGAATGATTCTCGAGGTGATGGAGTTGATTATGAAGATTATGAGACATGAGTTTTCTTTCCAGCATAGCAAGTTAGTTAAGTGTTAGACTATCTCCTGAGATTCATCATGGTTTGGAAGATATGCATGGTTAATTGATCCAAATAATGAGAGAGTGGAGAAATAGAATGCTTTGACGCCTTGTATAGGTTATTATGGTCACTGTGAGTATGATGGAGATCACATGAATTGGTCAAAGGTGAGATGAATATAGGACCTGAATTCCATATAACTCGGCACCCATGTTGATGTTCCCAAGTGGGGAGATTTAGTGAAGCTTGTCAATACCTTTGTAACGTCCATTATTGTAATCTTGGAAGTAGAGTCCAATGGCTTAGTTTGCATACTAAGGATTTAATTTGGACCATGCCATGACATCATTTTGAGCATGAACTGAAGTACCTATGGCACTTGTTGAAAAATCATGGTTATTTTCAACCAATGGTAGTATGTGGCCATTACAAGTGCTAGATCCACAAAGATATTTTGCAAACATGTTTCTAGTAGCTTCATAATTAGAAATGTGAGCAAAATTGCTCCCAATTTAAAGTATGAATAAATTTTCTCTTTGCATCCTCAGACTTGAAAGAAAGCTTCTCTTCAAAACCCCATTGTGGATTAGTTGTAGAGCCCTTCCTTTCATGATGATTGCCTATTGTGTAACCCCAGTTAAAGGAACCACCTCAATTTGTTCTAGTGTTTTTCTTCTTTTGCATGCCTCTATCCACAACCTTCAAACTTCTAGAGGAAAAGGATCTATACACAGTTCAAACCAAACTAAAAAAACCCTAAGAAAATAATAATACCAAAAACAATATCACCACATTTTGGTATTCCAATGACTTGTATATACATTCTCTTGTGAAACCATTTCCCTCAACTTTTACACATGTTATCCAAGGAGTTTCAAACTATTGATAGGCCAATAAGGTTCACTATAAATCACCATTTCATAGACCTTTAGAAAAATGAAACCTTGGAAAGGAAAAAGATAAAGAATGAACTTACCCGGTGCTGGGAGCCGAGAGAAAAGGAATATCTGATGGAATGGAATTATCGTTGGAAGTCCTTGAGAATCATCTCGGATCCACTGAAAGACTTTTTATTTGACATCCTTTCTTGGTTTCAGATTCCAATGAAGAATTCCTTTATTGTGTGGGAAATAGATAGCCCAGAGCACCCCCTAAACCCCCATAGATGTAGACAGTGAAGAGAAACCTCAAATGGGTTCCCCTTTGTAAACATAATGCCTACGATATTATTGGAATCCCCAACTATTTAATTATAATGTTTAGAAAGACATATTCCACATGTACTTGGTGTTGAGAAATCTAGGGCAGCTAGATTAGGTGATTTCTCTTATTTTGATAATTGCTTGTAATGTATTTTTGCTTAACTTGATTAGATTCTTCTTACGCCTGATTAGTATTAGTATTTTTTATCATCAAACAACTACTAAACAATAAAGTCAAAGATACAATAGGACACAAGATGTAAGTGATCAACCTGGGCCAAAACCTCTCCAACTGAGAGGAAAACCCACAAGAATTCTTCTCTTATTATAGAAATTCAATTGATCAATTTCAATACCTATGACCCTTGACCAAGACCCTCCAAGACGAAGTCAAACCTTGATTCCAAGAACTTATAGAATTTCCACTTGCCCAACAGATTCTTCTGCAACTTCAATATGACAAGAAAAATATTTTGCAACTTCAACCTTCCCAGAAAATTCTTTTGCAATTTTGACCTACCCAACAAATTATTCTATCCAGCAAATTCTTCTACCCAACAAATTCTTCTTCCCAACAAATTATTTTTCCCATCAAATTTAGAAACCCTAAATGAGAGAGAGAGAGAGAGAGAGAGAGAGAGAGACCCAAAAAATTTGATCTAGTTCTTCTCCTTCATTTTCATCATTTTTCCATCTTCTATCTTGGGAAGATCAAAATTTATTTTTGTGAGTCACAATGAGGTCGAGGTCGTTCTTATTTATAGGCTTGTGAGGGGTATGCATTTATCTTTTAAGGTTAGCTTGTCCCTTCATGTAGGTCGACTTCATCTTTGTGCCATGACGAGGTCTTGGAGGGTATTTTGATTCTATTTTGACTCAAATAAATTTTCGTTACAATATGTAACATGCCCAAATGGGTCTTCAATACATGAAAATGACTCAATTGACTTTATGACAAACCTAGAAGCACTCAATGGGTGCTTTACCTAAAAATAAATTACCCTTGAGCATAAAACCCTACCTTAAGAATAATAATAAATTTATTTTTCTCTTTTCATTAAATACCCAAAATCATGATTGCATATGCCATTATGAAGACTGAACCTAGTTACATATTTCAACACTCCCTCTTAACTAGGGAGGTATTCATAATCCATACAAGGTACTTGGACATTCTCAATCTGAATAATTGTCATAAGAAGAGTCAGATTGGTAACCCATATGTATAGCATCATATCATCCAACATTGTCACATACCAAGGCCTTGACTAAAAGCTATATCTCTCCATAAGATCAGAGCAAAATACTGGCGAGACCAATGATTTATAGATACCCTCATCATTGTCTCTCTCAGAACATACCACACTCGCGTTCTCTCAAAGTATGTTCCACCGGGTTTGGTCCTCTATGACTACACTTATCTTGGATTCCCTATCACGTCATTAAGGAGTATTAGATGTCATATGCTTACCCACTCCTCCATTCTTTCTTCCCAAGTGAAGACAAGAATGATGTGTCTATCTCTCCCTCTCAACTAGGGAGGATATACCCATTCCTATAAAGGAATGTTCTCAAGCTTCCTCTTATTCAGGGACTTTTCCAGGCACCTAGGGACTTGCTTCCAAGCTCCCTCTTAGTCAAGAACTTGTTTCCAAGTTTTTACCAAGTTCGAAACTTGTTTCTAGGCTCTCTCTTAACTAGGGACTTATTTCCAGCAGCAACTTTTTATTTATCGGTGGAGATCATGGGACCTTCAGTTGCTTGTAACGCTCCTCCATTTTATGTCATGAATTTTATCGTTAATATTATGGAGCCTTCATATTGTAGGGCATATTCCATCCATCGCTTTCCTCAAGTCAGTGATGTAATCCTTCCCCTTATCGAAAAGTTATTTTCTAGTCCACATCTAGATTTCCTTCATATAGCTACCTCTTCCACATCATGTTTCCTTTAGGATATTATATCCCACCAAATGAGTGCTAGTTCTAGACAACATCCACGTATCTTTTTCTAGTAACCCTACATTAACCCATCCATATGTTATTCAAAAATAAAAAGGAACATCAAATCAAAATTGCCTTCTATGATGGTGTTTCATCATGACATATCTTTTCTTGCAAAATTAACTTCCCGCACATATATATGACACATATCCAAGATATACAATGTCAAGGGTCTCCTTATTTTCCAAACTTCACCAAGGTCTTCATATATTTCCCATGGAGATATCATAGTCAAATCGTTTAGTCATTGGATTTTTATTGCCTTCTCCATAGTTGCATCTTTCAAGATCTCTTCCTTTCTTTATTCGCACATTGCTTCCCAAGAAATTCTAATCGTAGTTCCTTCATTTTTATCAACTACCTCATATTCCATATGAGAACTTATTTCTTTTATTTCATCTAGTCAATATGTGAACCATGCCTTTATGCATCCTTCCAAAGGAGGAGATCCCTTTCTCTTGATCATTCTCATGAGATGGAGCATTTATGCATGCTATCTGCAACTATATGACATGACTCAATTTATTAAACATATGCATACATAACTCTTTTGTCCTTTGGTCATCTAGACTTCCTTCAGTAGCTTCCTATCCTTAATTGAGAGTGATTCAATCACTTTTGACATGCTACATTATTTTGTCATATTACCATCATTCTTTCAAATAATGAATCCCATCCAAAGTGGAATTCTCAGCAAGACATTTTCTTCTCGTAAGAGATGGACCTTCCAATGAATATTCTAGCTGAGGATCCTAATTATCCTCATCTTACAGATGCTCCTTGCCAATGGTTTACGATGAGTTCTATACTAGATGACTCACTTCTACCCATAAGTACTACTCGTGCTTTTAATGAGGTTATCAAGAGCTACTTCCTTCTAATAGTGACTTCCATAAACTTAAGCTATCTTCTAAGCTTCCCAGAGTTCTTGATTTCAATCATATGTTATTATGATGTGATCCCCTAAAATGATGCATCCTATCATGCTTCTAATTTTCCTACCATGATATATATATTTACATAAACTGAAAAGAACTAGGTGGAGAAGACTTATCTCAATCATAGTAGAGATATTTTTCTTCTTCCTTCTTGCATTTCTTCTTTTCAGTTTCTTCCACTTCTTTAGTGATATGCGATTTTTTCCCCTTACTCTTTAGTTTTTGTCCTTCTTGAGCTTAGGACAGTCTCTCTTATAGTTCCCATATCCATAGTATTAAACATTTGCCACATTCTTCTTCCTTTTGAATCTGAGGACCAAATTTCCCAAAATTTCCTTTCGTCTTCGCTATGGCAACATATGCTTGAGTTTGCTCGTTTGATCCTACATCACTTTTTTCCTTCAACCTAGTTTCTTCAATTTTTCATATTGACCACATCTCATTGAATGGACTAGATTCATTCTTTCCATAAATTCTTGATATAAAGTTACCCCATTCCTTTTGTAGTGCATTGAGTACTATAGTAGTTGTTTCTTGTCAGACCTTATCTCTCCCAACTCTTGCAGTTGGTTCCTTATTTCAGACACCCTCATAAAGTATCATTCCTTCTTCATTTTTTATAATAATCTTGTAGAGCTTGGTTCTTAATGATAGCACTTATCCTGCATAACTTATGAAGTACTTTTCCAATTTTTCTACATAAGCATTCTTTGAGCCCTTATTTCCTCTTTCATGTATTCAACTATAGCTTGACATTCTTCCATTGTAATTTTAGTGAAGAAACCCTTAAAATACTCAATGACTTCGCTTTTTATGAGGATCAAATCTATCATCTTCTTCCATGCAAAAAATTTTGACAACCCAACCAATTTGTTGCTCTCCTTACAAAATGAAGTCATTTTGACTGATTCAAATATAGATATAAAGATACTTACTTGTCAAGTGAATATGCTCCTTGATGTTGATATCTTCAACTTGATTCCTTATTTATTTTGATGATTATAGAATATGTCTTATTGACTAAGATGTCTTACTTCAAAAGTGATCCTTCAACGAGAGAGAGGTCACCTTGATTCCTTGATGATCATGATTACGCTTCTTCCTACTTCTCTAGAATGTAGAGAATTTTAGATGATTCAATGTGTATTTCTTCTATGGATGAGCTAGGGTTTTTGGGTCTTCTTACAACTTCATATTTCCACCCGGCTTCATATTTTAGGCTTATTTTTGTATGACTACAATTTCATATTCTTCTGCAGAAACCCCAGTTCACACGTGTGGATGGAATATGGACAAACTTGCCTCCTTTTGACTTTACTTGACCTTGACTCCTTCTCTTGAAATTTTTTCTTGCTAAATAGTTCTTCTTTAATCCAAACTTTGGATCCTTTGAGTGACTACAATTTTCGGCTTCTACTGCTGCAAGATGATGCCCTAACCTTCGCATGTGTGGAGGAGAATTAGCCCAAAATAGAGAAGGAAATGCTTTTCTCTTCTTTATTCTTCCTTTGTTGGGTATAATAATTCTTTCTCTTTCTTGATATAACTCTTCTTGATGCTTCTTAGATGTTTTTCTAGTGATTTGGCCCTTGAGTGTCCTTCTTTAAGCTGGTTTTCCTTGTCTTGACACCTTAGATCTGATACCATGTTGAGAAATCTAGGGTAGCTAGATTAGGTTATTTCTTTTATTTTTATAATTTATTGTAATGTATTTTTACTTTACTTAATGAGCTTTGTCTTACACTTGATTATTATTAGTTTTCTTTATCATCAAATAGCTACCAAACAATAAAATCAAAAAGACAATAGGACACAATATGTAGGAGATCAGCTAGGGCCAAAACCTCTCCAACTGAGAGGAAAATCCACAATAATTCTTCTCTTCTTAAACAAATTCAATTGAAAAATTCCAAGACCTATGACCCTTGACCAAGACCCTCCCATACCAAGTCAAACCTTGATTCCAGCAACTTCTGCAATTTCAACTTTCCCAACAGATTCTTTTGGAACTTCGACCTACCCAACACATTCTTCTGTAACTTCGATATGCCTAGAAAACACTTCTGCAACTTCAACATGCCCAACAAATTCTTCTACAACTTCGACCTGCCCAGCAAATTCTTTTATCCAACAAATTCTTCTGCCCGACAAATTATTCTTCCCAATAAATTCTTCTGCCTAGCAAATTCTTCTTCCCATCAAATGTAAAAATCCTAACATGAGAGAGAGATAGAGAGAGGCCCAAAGAAATTTGATCTAGTTATTCTCCTTCCTTTTCATCCTTCTTCCAGTTTCTATCTTGAGAATATATAACTTGCCTTTTGTGAGTCACAATGAGGTCGAGTTCCTTCATATTTATAGGGTTGTGAGGGGTATGAATTGCTCTCTTTAGACTTACTTGTCCCTTATGTAGTTTGAATTTATATTTCTGCCATAACAAGGTCTTGGAGGGTCTTTGGATTCTATTTTTACTCAAATAAACTTTCTTTACAATATGTGACATGCCCAAGTGGGTCTTCAATACATGACAATGACTCAATTGACTTTATGACAAACCTAGAAGCACTCAATGGGTGCTTGACCTAAAACTAAATTTCCCTTGAGCATGAAAGCTATGCCTCAAGAATAATAATAAAATTATTTTTCTATTTTCATTAAATCCATAAAATCATGATTACATATGCCATTATGAAAACCGAATCTAGTTACATATTTCAACACTTGGGCTTGCTCCTTTTAAAACAAATATGATTTTGGTTTTCTATTTACATTAATTGTTTGTCGATAGTGTGACAAACAACATTATCGTCAAAATATCAAATAATGTGGACCAAAAAAATTGACATTATTCTTTTAATTTTCGATGATACAATCAATTTTAGCCATAACATCGAACTATTTCATAAAAATTTATTCCTATATGTAGTAGTGAATCAAAGTATAAGGAGGATCAAATCCCTAATATATCCTATTATAATGTTGACAACTATTGATAAAATTAACTATTAAATAACATGTACATTAAAGAAAAGACTAAATGTGAATAAACATGCTAAAACTAAAGATCTCTACTAGCCCTTATCATAAATCCACTGGCACAAGCCTAGAACACAATCTATTACTCTATAGAGCAGTGTTCATGCATTCAATAGCTTGTTGGATTCAAATAAACAAAGGATTACATTTTTGGTGGTTAGTTTCCTAAAATCTACTGAAATTAAAGGCAAGGAATTAAAACATAAAATAATGTAAAGGTAATAAAGACAATCTAATTAACCTGAACTAGACTAGTAAAATAAAGAGGCAGATCATCACCTAAGATTGAGGAGCCCTTCCAAACATGACTAATCCTTCCATTTAAAATCAAATTAGACTGAACTAATCCACCATTTTCCAGGAACAAGAAACATTCATTAAAGGAAAACCAACTTTTTTTACAAGAAGGAAACACACAATCTTACTGGCACAATGAACCTCTAATCACCACCATTTCCCAAGTTTATTACAAAAATCAATAATCAACATCCTTAACTCTATTCTATGTCTAATTATTTATACAAGAGGAGCATGGGGGTGGACAAAAACCAATCCCCCAATCTTAGATTTGCTCAACTGGGAGATAGATACAAATCAATAAATGATAACACCAAAGGTAAAATTGGGTTCTTTTATCCCCAAAATACAAATAAGATATAAAAAAAAATCATTCCATAATTCATTATTTCTTATATTCATTTACCCTTTGCTATCTTGACCATTGATTTGGTGTCTTTGTAAAATGTGGGCACTATTTGTAAATGAGTTTCGGAAAATTTATGAATTTTGGGCAGATTGACATTAAATAACCAAGGATATCTCTCAAATCATTCAGTATTTCGGAAAATGACCTACAATGTAACTAATTTTCCATAGTAGGAACATAACCATGTTCCAAAATTTTTATATTATCCCTCATTGCCTTGGAAATTGTGCACAAAGTTGATTGTCTAGGAACTTTGACCTATAATGTTGTTTTAGATCTGGAGTTTCACATGTGTGACCTAGGTGTGATTTGAATAACATACAAATATTTTTACACCTCAAGCTTTGAAACCCATGGGGTGAAATTTCTTTTAGAAGGGTACAAATATCCCAAACACGATCAAGTACCTAAAGTGAACAATTGGTACAAGAACTAGGATAAACAATTCATAAAAATAAAAATCAACTTAAAATTCATTTAATCAATTAGAGACTTAAGAATTAATGTTTATAAGAAAAATTTAACTCAAAATGAATGTCAAAGGGTTTTGGGTCCAAAAGGGTGAAAGTGTATGATAACATGGGAAATATGTGGTTATGAGTGGTAAAAAAGTCAAATTAAATACTAAAAATGGTGACAATATGGGATCCCAACGTTGGGCTCAAAAAATCATGCTCTAGAATTTTTGGATTAAGAAGTTGAAGACTCTTCCTATTGGACATGACTATACCTATTTGGAATTTGCTCACTATGGAAAGAAACATCATCTTTATATGGAAATAAAGTACTTGGAAGCTCAACACTCTATTTTTGGGGTTTCTTCCCACTAATACTTTAGGTATCCCTTTCATGGCTATTGTAATTGGAGTAAGTTGTCATTGTCTCCACTTCATAGGCTTTCTGTTAGAACTCTCTCTAGGAGTGGTGAAGGCCTTGACTTCATGAAGAGTAAGTTCTTCTCCATCACTTTTATCAATTTTCTTAGGAACAATATTCATTTCCCAAGGTATTTCCTCATGTGAAATGCATCCATCAATAAATTTATTATGTGCTAGGAATGAGTCCCAATTATTACCTCTCTTATGTAACTCTTCCACAAGAAATTTCTTGATTAAGCCATGATGGTACAAGCTTCGATTAATGTTTCTAGGTTTCTATTATATATATTTTTTCAATTCAAAGCAAGCTTTTGTATATAAAAACAATGGAAAATTCAAGTGATTGTTGGCTTCAAAATGAAATAAAATATGAATATCATAGAAGAAGGTGTTTGCATTCCTTCCCTTATAGGTAACATACTTCTACAAAAAAAATTAACAAATTAATCCATTTCTCAATAATCTAAGCCCTAGGTATGCCTCAACCCCAATTCAAACTCTACTCTATTGAACACAAAAAATTGTGTCCATACCCCTTCTCAATATGATTTTTCTTGATCCATATCTCCTTGATTTGAGGTATCCTAGTGGCCTAAGCCACTGATTCTTCTACAATGATCATCACTAGGTCACCTACGTGAGCCATTTAACCATTGAAAACCTTAGAAAATTCCTTTATGATACATTTGTTGTGTCCATTAAAATTTTGGAGAAATGGGAGCCACCTTCACTATTGAGTATCAATTTACTTATGTTATACATAGGGTAGGCTTTTATAACCTTCAACATCCATGAATCCTATTAGACTATTGTTGTAGTGTTTTTCTTCTCAAAGATGTATGAAAAGAACCCACTTAAGATTGTGGATGACAAACAATCTCAACAATATAAATGGATGCTAAACATTGTAGATCTGCAGAAACTGATAGAAACAAAACCTGCCAAAATTCTGATCTGTGCCACAATCATAGTTAAACAACAAAAAGAAATAGTAATAACTCCAATCATCCAATGGAAACCAGCTATAAAAATAATAGTTTTTATTATAACACTTGTGAAGGGAACAAATAGATGTTACAAGTCCCCCTCTATGGGATGGGTTCTTGGCTATCCTCAAACATCTTAAGCTTGTGTAGAGTCTCTCTCCTCTATAACATGTAAACCTAGAAAATAATGGTGTGCGACAATGAAAATAATCAGAGTTACAACAGTGAGTGCAACCATGAAAATAATCAAAAGTGAATAATGAATGGAAAATCCTTCTATTTATTACAAAATATTGAGTTATCCTTGAATAATGAGCAATGATAAAATATTATTAACCACATTCTTGGAATAACCACTTGGAATATTTTATTATATTTGGTTAGGAAGGAAAAAGTATTTAATCTTTTATTTAGAAATAATAAATAAATAAATGATTTATTTACCATCTCAAGAAATTGGTTAAGTTATAATAAACAAATAATGATTTATTTAATTATTCGTAAGGGATTTAGTCAAATTTGACAAGGAATAATAATTGAACAATGCTTTAATTAATTATTCCTAGAATAAAATCAAATAAATAGTGATTTATTTAATTATTCTTCATGGGTTTAATTATAAATTACTTAACAAAGGTGGTTTATTTAGTAATTTCTCACAGTGAAAGCAATTTTACTATGGTAAAATTGGCTTTACATGGTGTAATTTGATCCATCTAGTAAATTAGGCTAGACGATCAATTTTTTGATGATAATAGATTGACCCCCAACGTACGAGTGTAAAGGAAAAACGTATGATTGAAGTACGTTGTAAAGTTACAATCACTAGACAACACAGTGGAGTCAGAGAGAGAGAGAGCGTGAGACTAATGCAAGTCTCATTTTATGTTATGGTACTAGACCTCAATAAGGCGTGAGAGGCATAACCATACCCACCAAGATAACTTAGTACAAAAATAATGGTGTGCTCAGAAACATAAAAGTTAGCAATGAAGTACATGCTGAATGGTACATGACATGTTGGCATAACAGAGCCAAAAAATAATACAATGTATCCCATATACATAATGCACCTGGAAAAACATGAGACAAGACTGAATACAATAATATCTGAGTACATGAGATATAATGGCCCTTCCCTCAAAAAATGGTTGGGAGGGAGTGTAGAACAACCATAGAATCCCTATTGAACATGGAAGGGCTCTGCAAAACTGAATGGATCATCTGAAGGTGACATGCGTGCTATGAACACTGTGATCAATAGGAACTAAACCCATGAACTATGCAGAGCTACATCTGAGCCTGTAGCATAATAGGAATGCATCCGGGCATGTGGGGGGCTACCTGAAGGGCCACCCCCTCATGAGGTCTGAAACATCTCACACATACCCGAGAATCACTGGTACAATCTAGTGCATCACTAGATCATCAAGTGTATGAATCACGAACATGAAACAACAAAGTCAAAGGGAAACAATGAGTCCCTGTGATCGATTTGAGGCACCGAACAAGAATGGAAGATGGAACCAAGATACACCACCCTCTAGTCCATTCTTCTGGAATAAATGAGCTGATGTCAATAGAATAGGGCCCACGGTAGGTGAGGCAATGAGGATACTTAACTAAGGCCCAAGGGAAAATAGTAATGTGACTAATGGACTGACACCAGGGATAATGGGGAAAGTGGTACTGAGGGACAAATAGATGACTTCCCTTGTCATAGCATAAAGTGCATGGTTGACCTGGTAGTAACTCACTCAACTTCGGAGGGGATGGGGACAGTATGACTGGAGGCCAAAATGGGCAACACGGGATGAACGATATGCAAATATGGATCGAATATTATGACATGATAGAATGGGACATGAAACAGAATCCATAGATGCAAGGGTGAATTATCATAGATGCTCTGAACAAGGGTGACTGAATGACGCTTCCACATAGAATAGGCCTAATGGGGACCATGAAAACATGAGTAAAATATGGTTACTCATGATGACAATCGACACGTGGTACGACAAGTATTAAGAGGAGGTGGACCTCTAAGTACAAGTGTCACTTTATGAGGAAATTCAATTTTGAAAGGTGAAGAAGTGACCCTTAGTGGAATAATGGCTTCCTGGTGAAGTGTCAAATCATCAAATGAAATGATGCAACCTACCTAAATGAATGACAGAAATAAATACGCACAAATCAATGGGAGATGTTATGGGTAAAATTTCTTAAGGTAGAGTGAATTACGTGTTGGAAATAATACTGAGAGGGGGGGTGAATCAGTATTATCAAACCAATAAAACTTTTTCATCTCCATACTTAGATACATATACTCTACTTCAATTAAGGGAACTCGCGTGTATACGCAACTGTGTCTAATGCAACTAGCGTATATCCAGAATACTTATGATTCAGTTAATCCATTAAATTTTGATCTTTAGCTAGTGCATCAGAACTTTATTAACCATATGTACAGTAAGCAGGTGCAGTAAAACAAAACAGATCATCACACACAAGAAGCACACATGAACACCATGATATAAGGTGGAAACCCAATGTGGGTGAAAACCACCTGCTGCAAGTAGTCTCTATCTTCTTTTAATAAGAAACTTCATTTTACAATATTTTTGTACTGGTGTAGCCTTATACCAGTACTTAGGCTTCTACCTATAGAAGGCTACAACCTTCTCTCGTTCTCCAGACTCTCCTGGAATGGAGCTACAACCCCCTTAGCTCTTGTACTAGCCGATCCATTTACTAGTATGTAGGTGGCGGCCTACTAAAATGCTCCAACCTTTACTTGTTCTCCAGCTGGTACTGGAAGGGAGCTACCACCCCCTTTGCTCTTGTACTAGCTGATGTACTAGTACGTAGGTGCCAACCTACAGAAGTCTACCACCTTCTCTTTCTTCCTCCAGGTACCACGTTTCATACATTTTCAGACTGGATACTCTTGAAGCACAACACAATAATCTGAAGGCCACATTTCATCCAATTTTCATACTGGAACCATCAATATCATTGAAGCACAAAACAATCAATACTAGCATCATCAATTTCTGAAACACTGAAACCCTGTCAACAACCAGAACACAGAGTAGACAACAGAGCTCTGCAATAACAATCAGACCCAACTGCAACTTCAAACATCATACTTCATTATGTATACGCTATTACTATGAATCAAACCCGCGTACATACGTGCTTTCACCAAAGCCAACCCGCGTACAGATCTATAAATATTCAATCATGACTTGCAGCGATTTCAAACTCAGATTATACCCAATTCAGAACATTACATGCGTCAGAATACAGATCTAGAATAAGCATAATCAACCATATAGAAATAGTTCATTTCAAACCATTTGATCCCGATCTATGCTTAGATCTTGTTCTCCATCAACCGATGAGATCCCTCCTTAGCTCAGATCAAGCAATGCATCCTAAACCCATATCCTGCATACTGGATCTCATACTTCATTAGATATTCAAGACTTTTTCCATACACTTGCCTAATGATCTTCTTCTCCTTTTATAGTCTTAGACCTTTCTCAATACCATGGTCCAAAACCATAACAAAACAATACCATGGACCCAATACTTGGGATCAACACTTCTGACGAGATACCATGGTCCAAAACCATAGGTTTAAATACCAAGGACTAAATACCATGGACCAAACATAAGTTCTCCGACATGTACGCGCTTTTCCTTGCGTGAAAGTGCATGTATACACATACGCGTCTTTTCAACAACTAACCCGCGTGTATATGCGTCTCGGTCACGATGAACCTGCGTATATATATTTTCTCTTCATTCTTGTAGTCTGATCATCAAATCCTTGCTGCTGACCTACTGCACTATGATCTGTCATCTGTGTGATTTGCCATCAAGGAAAACACTTGTCTCATAATGCCAACAATCTCCCCCTTTGGACTTGATAGCAAACCTAACTTGTCACACTTAGAGCTATCATCTGATTCCTTTGAGCTGTCTTGCATCCCATGCATTCAGTCACATCTGATATCTCTTCTGAAGATTCATCTAGTTATAAATAAGTGAGATGTTCTTCTATGAGTGGGTTGCCATCAAGTACAACACATGCATCATAATGCCAACAATCTGCCCCTTTGGACTTGATGGCAACAACACCAAATCACTCTCCCCCTTTGACATCAGTGGCAAAGGGCAGACCAAGATATTCACTTTCCTTGATAAACATCCCGCTGACCATACTCCCCGTGAGTACCTGCTGAAATTTCTGAATGAGCTCCCCCTTTATATATGCCAAGGTGTACTAATATGTCCATGCTCCCTTTGAGTACATGTTGAAGTCTCTGCTCTGCTGAAGTGTGTTGTTCATGCTCCCCTTGACTGTAAGCAAGGTCCGCAAAAAGATGTTCTACAGGAAAGAACATGACTCTATCATAAATGACCTTCCTATCACCAAAGACTCATACATACATCCATCTCCCATCCTAGTGGGGATATACCAATATTGATTCATCCACCCAACCAAGTGGGGATACATAAAAAGTTTACACATGATAAAACAAGAACATTACATCATCCATCCCAGGCATAGTGGGGAAACCAAAATAGGTCGTTACATGACCTTGATAATAAAAGAAATACATGACTGAAATATTTCAACATCCTTCCTTATGCATAGAGGGGGTACAGATTACATTATATGACCAGAAGAGATTTCATCAAATGAATACAATAGATAGAGACACACTATTACATCATAAGTCTTGATATGACCTTTACATGAGACCAAACATCTAAATAAGGCCATGATAGTCATTAGCAACTATCATACATAATGTATGATCTTCTCCATAAGCATCTTTCAACAACATCTAGACCAGCAATCATGTTCTCCCTCTATACCTGTTCCATCTGTGCCAGATGGTTTCTGTCAAGCCCATATTACACTCTTCTCATTCTGAGTTTGGGCCACTGATTTCCTTCAAATTAACATATACGCAATTGTATCCACAGAAACAAGCGTATATACGCAGATACTCCTTATGAAACTCGCGTACAACCATTTCTAGATCATCAACCTATAAATGTCCTATGACAGGGTATGTCTGCATATAGATATCAACTCATCATCATAAAATCATTCACATTATATCATATGTGTAAAACACCATAGCCATCTTATCAACAAGATCATCCATGTATCATCACTTGGGAATATCTGCATCAATCAACTTATGTAAGTATCAACCTATCAACATATAGGTAAGAACTCATCATCATCATGTCTCCAACAATGCAACTTTGAGTAATCATTCATGTATCCAACACTATGTATCTTGAGCTCAAGATCTTTTGTCAAGGCTTCTTTATATCATCAACATCAACAATCCTCATCCACATGAGCACTAAGAACTATAGGAATCCTGTATCATGAATGTATTATATGATCTTTATGCATATGACGACAGCAGCATATGAGTGACTCATCATAAAGTAATGAAGTTGTGTATTCAAGCTTTGTACTTCTCCTTATCCTTATGAAGATCACCATGTAAGCATCATATATGAACCATCTAAGAATCAATACACAAATATGATATGAACATCAACTATGTAACCCCGAGAATCATATGAGATTTTATCATGGACAACTCATAACCACATCATAACAAGATATATCATTTAGCCATATAAGCATCATCACCAAGGACTATTACCCATAATGGCAACAATGCTTTATTTAGAAGCATATGCTCCCCCTGAACCTGTGCCATCATGTCTATTGTCAGATATGATCATCACGACATTATCATCATCAAGTTAGGATCAAAAACACTTCTAAACATCTTATGAGTATCAAGATATTTCCACACACCATTAGCAGATAGTAACCATTATCAAACAGAGCAAATAATAGATTGAATCATATCAGACCCTTTTTCTGAGCCTGTCCCTTCTGCTTTTCCTTAGACTGACATATACGCGACTGTGCAGTGTCTAACTCGCATATATACATGACTTCCCTTTATGAAACTTGTGTATGAGATTTAGGACACAAAAGTCTTACACTTTCAGCTCCCACTGAGTCTGTTATGTCTGTGCTGTGCTGTGTCTGAGTATATTGTGTTGTGCCACATCTTTCTGACTGTATTTCCTTCTCCTTCCATATCTTCAAGCGTGATGATGTTTTCTCCTTTTAGTTTGGTCCCTGTACTTTGATCCTACATTCCTTTGCTCTATGTCCAAGCTTGTTACATGCATAGCATCTTACATGTTTCATATTCCTTCTGTAGCAATCAGTAGCTTTGTGACCAAACATATTGCAAGAAAAACAATATCCCTGAAAGTACCTGGAATATGATGATCTTTCTCTCTCATGATCTTGAACTATTCTTCTTCTGCATCTGGCTGCAACATGTCCAAGATTATGGCATACATAACATTCAACATTATTCATCAAAGGAGTAAAAGATTTTCTTTGAAGAATTTCTTTCCTTGGTTGTTGATGGGATTGACCATTCATCTCCTTGTCGAGCATTTCAGATTTTGCATTAGAGTTCCTTGTCTTATTCTGTGAGCTAGATTCACCTTCAACAGATTCATGAAAACCAAGACCAATTTTGATAGCAGGAGACCTTTGACTACTAAGAATATCATCCAAAATCTTAGTACTATCTTGAAATCGTAAGATCTTATCCTTTTCTTCTAATTTATTCTTTAGAATATTTACCTCAACCTGAAGTTTCTCTTCCCTTTCAAGATGTTGCTTCTTCATGTTTTCTTTAACTTTTCTTTCTTCTTCCAACTGATGTCTTAGTTCAAGAACTATGTTTTCTTGTTTTTCAAGAGCTTGGAGTAGTTCTTTATTCTACTTCTTTGATTCTTCAAGATCTTCCTTTAGCGAGAGGATCGTAGCTTCAAGCCTTTCATAGTAACTGGACCTATCTCTGAGTTTCTTGATAGTTGTGCTTCTTTCATTTACTTCATTTCCTAATGATGTCACTTCATCCTGCAACTTTTGACATTGATTTTCCTTGTCCTTGAGTAACTTCCTTACCTTGTTTCCTTCCTCTAGTTGAGCTTTAGTTTGGTAACTTCTTCTTTGAAAGCACATTCCCTTTTGTTCAATAGATCTTGTTGTTCTCTAATTTTGTTTATAAGCCTTCTAAATACTGCCTCTATTTGATATCTTTCTTGCTCACCCATAAGAGAAAATTCAGTTGCTTCGCTATCACTTTCATCATCTTCACATGGATGGATACCAGAGGATAACAAATTCATACCTGATAGATCTTGTTCATCTTCATTCTGAAGTGATTCTGAACCTGAAGTGCTTCTTAAGCATAATCCCCAATCGATGCTCCCACTGTCATAGACTTTCTGAGATGTCTTCTTCTTCTTAAGTGCTTTCTTCTTAAGCTTCTTTCCCATTGTTCCATGGATCTCCTTCAAGCAATCAAGCTTCTACCTACTCTGATACCAATTTTTGGAAATAATACTGAGAGGGGGGTGAATCAGTATTATCAAATCAACAAAACTTTTTCATCTCCATACTTAGATACATATACGCTACTTCAATTAGGGGAACCCGCGTGTATACGCAACTGTGTCTAATGCAACTAGCGTATATCCAGAATAATTATGATTCAGTTAATCCATTAAATGTTGATCTTTAGTTAGTGCATCAGAAATTTATTAACCATATGTACAGTAAGCAGGTGCAGTAAAATAGAACAGATCATCACACACAAGAAGCACACATGAACACCATGATATAAGGTGGAAACCCAATGTGGGTGAAAACCACCTAGTGCAAGTCGTCTCTATCTTCTTTTAATAAGAAACTTCATTTTACAATATTTTTGTACTGGTGTAGCCTTATACCAGTACTCAGGCTTCTACCTACAGAAGGCTACAACCTTCTCTCATGACTCTCCTGGAAGGGAGCTACAACCCCCTTAGCTCTTGTACTAGCCGATCCATTTACTAGTACGTAGGTGCTGGCCTACTGAAATGCTCCAACCTTTACTCGTTCTCCAGTTGGTACTGGAAGGGAGCTACCACCCACTTTTCTCTTGTACTAGCTGATGTACTAGTACGTAGGTGCCAACCTACAGAAGGCTACCACCTTCTCTTTCTTCCTCCAGGTACCATGTTTCATACATTTTCAGACTGGATACTCTTGAAGCACAACACAATAATCTGAAGGCCACGTTTCATCCAATTTTCATACTGGACCCATCAATATCATTGAAGCACAAAACAATCAATACTAGCATCATAAATTTTTGAATCACTGAAACACTGAAACCCTGTCAACAACCAGAACACAGAGCAGACAACAGAACTCTGCAATAACAATCAGACCCAACTGCAACTTCAAACATCATACTTCATTATGTATATGCTATTACTATGAATCAAACCCACGTACATACGCGCTTTCACCAAAGCCAACCCGCGTACAGATCTATAAATATTCAATCATGAGTTGCAGCTATTTCAAACTTAGATTATACCCAGTTCAGAACATTACATGCGTTAGAATATAGATCTAGAATAAGCATAATCAACCATATAGAGATAGTTCATTTCAAACCATTTGATCCCGATCTATGCTTAGATCTTGTTCTCCATCAACCAATTAGATCCATCCTTAGCTCAGATCAAGCAATGCATCATAAACCCATATCCTGCATACTGGATCTCATACTTCATCAGATATTCAAGACATTTTCCATACACTTGCCTAATTATCTTCTTCTCCTTTTATAGTCTTATGCCTTTCTCAATACCATGGTCCAAAACCATAACAAAACAATACCATGGACCCAATACTTGGGATCAAAACTTATGACGAGATACCATGGTCCAAAACCATAGGTTCAAATACCAAGGACTAAATACCATGGACCAAACATAATTTCTCCGACATGTACGCACTTTTCCTTGCGTGAAAGTGCGTGTATACGCATACGCATCTTTTCAACGACTAACCCACGTGTATACGTGGCTCGGTCACGATGAACCTGCGTATATATATTTTCTCTTCATTCATGTAGTCTGATCATCAAATCCTTGTTGCTGACCTACTGCACTATGATCTGTCATCTATGTGATTTGCCATCAAGGACAACACTTGTCTCATAATGCCAACAATATCCCCCTTTGGACTTGATGGCAAAGCTAACTTGTCACACTTAGAACTATCATCTGATTCCTTTGAGCTGTCCTGCATCCCATGCATTCAGTCACATCTGATATCTCTTCTAAAGATTCATCTAGTTATAAATAAGTGAGATGTTCTTCTATGAGTGGGTTGCCATCAAGTACAACACATGCATCATAATGCCAACATTACGAGGATTAGGAAGAAGTTGACCTTCGAAATCCTCCAGGAGATATGACCCCTTACCTAAGTCCTTATGAATGACGTAAGGTCCTAGCCATAATGATTCGAACTTCCCATGTCCCAGAGTTTCATGGGCCTGTTCATACACCAGAATGAGATCACCTTCATGGAAGGCACAAGGGTTGACTTTTCGGACATACTAAGCTTTGGTGTGCTTTTTGGCTGCTTCAATGGTTTGCAAAGCAACATGACGGTCTTCAAAGGCGCGTTCAAGCATGACAAGTCTTTGTTCTAATGGTTGGGTGTCAGGGAGAAGTTCGACAGCTAGGTGGATGGAAGGGATCTCACACTCAGTTGGAAAAACTACATCCTTACCAAAAACAAGGTGGAAAGGAGTGAACCCAGTGGTAGTCTTGACAGAAGTTCTATAGACCGACAAAGATCGGAAGAGCATAAGGTGTCAGTTGGTCTTGTTCTTATTCACCATCCCCTGAAGCATCATTTTGAAAATATTTTTGACTACTTCAACCTCTCCATTTCCTTGGAGGTAATAAAACAATTAATACTTGTGATGGAAGCCCAACAGTGAGGATAGTTCATACCATACCTCATCTTCAAAATGTCGGCCATGGTCAGAGACTAATTGTTTCAGAACCTCGAATCGAGCGATAACATGGTTAAAAAAGAGCAGGGCCATGGTAGCCATCATATTATTGAATGTTGGCATGGCCTCAACCCATTTGGTAAAATAGTTGATGGCCATCATAATATACTTATGGTTATTAACAGATGGTGGTTGAAACTCCATAAATTCAATGGCCCATTTACAAAACAGACTAGCAATAATGACATGATGGAGGGGAGCCGGTGGGGCTCTTGCATTTGGGAAAAAATGTTGGCAATTGGGGCATTTTTTTACTGCCTCAATGTAATGACTGAAGAGAGAAGGCCAAAAGTAACTAGCACACATGACTTTCTAGGTAGTGGCCATTCTAGAGAGGTAACCACCGTAAGCGCACTTGCTCTGCTTCAGGATGGGTGAGATAATGATGAAGGATAGAATCCACACCATGACGATAAAGGTCATCACCGACGAGGAGGTAGCGAGGGGCCTGGTATCGAATTCTCCGTTGATCATCACGAGTAATATGGGGGGCGAGTTTTTGGGTTCGCAAATATGTGAGAATATCTTTGTACCAAGGATTGTTTGTAGTGATGACAAACAAGTGTTCATCTGGGAGCTCGTCATTAATCGGTGGATCATGTGCATCAGTGGGTAATTTAGAAATGAGTTCGACGAGGGCCAAACCTTTCTTACTCCTAGGCGTAACAAACTCAAGATCAAATTCTTGGAGGATGACGATCCAATGTCCGTAATTCCCATTAATGATCCTTCGACTCAATAGAAAGGTCATGGGGTTGGAGTTTGTTATGACCCTAGTAGTACGCGTAAGGATATAGTAATGAAGCTTTTGGACGGAGAACATGATAGCCAACGCCAATTTCTCTTCGTGAGAGTAGTTCACGCGGGGATCTACCAGGTTCTTACTAAAATAGTAGATAACACACTCATTTTGATCATCATCTTCTTGAATAAGGACCCCAGCAACCAAATGGTTGGAAGTAGAGTTGTACAAGATGAAATCCTTGGTGAAGTTAGGGGGACTGATCAAGGGTGTGGAAGTGACAGCATGCTTCAGAGCATCAAAACACTATTGAGCATGGTCATCCCAAAAAAATGGAATGGTTGAGTGAATGAGTCTAAGAAACCCATGTGCAGTGGTCGCATAGTCAGGGACGAACTCGCGAAGGAAGTTGGCTTTGCCTTGAAGGCTTTGTAACTGGTGCAAGGTACGAGGAGGTGGCAGTTCAAGAATGGCTTAAAATTTCAAGGGGTCAAGAGTAATATTGTCTTTTGACACAATGAAGCCTAACAGGGGGCCGACATGAACACAAAAGACACATTTCAAAGGATTAAGATGAATTATATACTTGCAACATCGTAGAAAAATGGTGCACAAATCATGAATATGTTGTGCTCGAGACCTAGAACGAGTGGTGAGATCATCAAGATAAGCAAGGATACGGTGCGGCAAGTCATGAAAACAATATGACATGGCCCGCTGAAATGTGGCTCCGACATTTTTTAAGCTAAATGGCATGACCCAATATGCAAAGGTTCCCCATGGACTGATGAATGTTGTCTATAACTGATCAGCATGATGGATACTGATCTGGTTGTACCCAAAGAATCCATCCATAAAGGATAGAACCTCGTGCCCCACACACTCATCAATGATTTGGTCAATAAAGGGTGTGGGAAAGTTGTATTTGGGACAAGCTTTGTTCAGGTCTTGAAAATTCATGCAAACACGAATGGTGCCTTTATTTTTTAGAACAGGAACTGGGTTGGATACCCATGTGGTATATTCAATAGGATAGATGAAATCATCCTGCTTGAGCTTTTTGATCTCAGATTTTATGGGCTCATGACGAGTAGGGTGGATGGGTGTCAAATTCTAATGGATAGGAGTGGCATTTGTCCATGTGTCGATATGGTGTTGAAAAATGGCGGGATCAAGTCCGGGACTCTCAGAATAAGACCAGGTGAAAACTTCACGAAATTCTTTGAAGAGTTTGGCGTAAGCTTCAATTTATTTTGGGGTGCATTGTGCCCCCAAGGTAATGTTTTCTTCGATCCCTGGTTTATCTGAAATGTTGATTTTGATAGTAGGAGAGATGTTAGCCATATTCCCTTCTTCGAAAGCATCTAGGGCAGGGATTGGATTTCGAAACCAATCGACCTCACCATGGATGAAGTCTTTGGATTCCATAGTATATTGGTCATGAGGCTACTGTGGCGGGAAGTATGCATGATGATGTATATCATCCCAAGGGTAATCAGGGGTAGACATAGCTTCCATGATGTCCTCATCAGAATGGAAGTTGGGCGGACGAGAGGAAGATTAACTACAAGATGCGGCAGTGGTATCTAGTGCATCTGTTACGGTCCCATAATAATAGGATTCATAATTTTGAATTGGATATAATTAGTCTTGTAATATTGTACATACTTTTGCTTTCTATAATTTTTTTTCCATATTAAAAATTAAAAAATGTAAAGAGGGTATGTCCTAAAAGAAATATCAAAGGACAAAAAGAACAAGAAAAGTGAAAAAAAAAAGTGAAAAAATATGAACCCCAAACAAAAAAAGATCATGAAAGTGTGCAAATATAAGTGCCACTACTTTTTACTTTACTGTGAAAAATAATGGTTGTGTCTAGCTTGTCATAAATGCCAAAACCCATGATAGTCAAACTATTTAATCTTGACTAGTTCATGTTTTAAATTTCATGTTTATAGATAGAGAATAAAGATCTGGCCAAACGTTTTAATCTTGGCAGATTAGTAGTTAGGTAGAGAAATAAAATGTGTTCATAAGATTAATCTGAGCCATTGGAAGATATAAGGTTAGAATTATATAGTTTTATTTTCAAAAGAAAAAGGAAAGAAAGGGTCTGCTGGCTTAAATGCACCCAATTAAGTGAAGAAAAAATGTTAGGGTAAGTAGACGAAAGGTTGCAGAAATACAAATTTGATTGAATCATAAGCACATTTATCATGCTTAATCCAAGATTTCAGTGTGCAGGAGCAACTATGAGAGTGAAAAGATGTTCACAAGTTGATTTGGTTAACTTCCCCTCATTTCATTCCACCCCCCACTACATACTTGCTAATTTCCACATCATCCCATCATTTCTTAAGAAAATACCCTTTTCCCTTCATTTTGACCCTTACCCCTTGGTTTCACATGTTTCCTTAGCAAATTACCCTCCAAAGGTCATTTCCCTACCTCAAACCCTTTTGCCCTAGTGTGAAACCCATTTCCCTTTTGAAAAAAGACCATTTTCCCCTTATTAATTTCCCTATTTCACCCAAAAAACCCACAAAAACCCTTATCCTAAGTTTAAACCCCCCCCCACCTAGCCCTGCTTTATTTAACTTTAACTCTGTCGTACCATATTTTCCATATTTTCCCTAAAAACCCATAAAACCCCTTTTAGCCTAAGTTTTGTTTCCCCCCGCATTATTTAACTTTAACTCCGCCATATGCCTAAAAAACCCATAAAACCTCTATAGTCTAAGTTTTATGTCCCCCCCCCCAACATTACTTAATAAACCTCCCCAAATTCACATTTTCCCAATACAAAACCCGTTTAACCCACCCCCTTGGTGTGGTTAAATAAACCCCGCCATAGTTAACCCTGGTCCCACTCCATAAACTCGTGCATTATATTTTCAACCCGCTTATATTTAACCACACTTGATATCATAAATTAATTAGAAATCACTTGTAATTATTCCCTGGACCCCGCTAATCTCCACCTATTTCCCTCCATGCATCTTCACTGCGCAATAGTTGTTAGATCTTTCACCCCTAGATCTGATGGCATGCATCCATATTGCGCGCTCCTGACGTCCGACCTTTACCAGCCCGAGAGCACGTGAGATTTGTGGTTTTGCTCGGGCCCCTTTTGGCTATGTGGCAGAACCGGGTGAACTCGCATGCTCTCATGAAAATACCGCCCGATGACCAAAAGTGGTGTGATGGCCTCCGAAACCGCCTCCCCGCTAAAGCTGAAACCACTCACTGTTCATATTATAAAATTTCGTGCCAATTCTAGCCGTTACCCGTTAAAACCCCAAAGACGCTCGTTTTCACTCTTTTCGCTCATTTTTCAGTGAAAGGTGCCTTAGACATTTACGCCACCCTGAGCCTTTGTAACCGATTTTCACCATGGATTACCTCCCAAACACACTCTGGACTCTGTCCACAGTTCCTCCCAATTCAAATACAGCCTTCATTCACCTCCTCTCAGACTTGGATTTTATTAACAAATTGTTTTATTTTGCAAGTAATTAGCATAATAGAGGCTTGGATAAATAGTTTTGATACTAGTTCCAAAACCTATTTACTCCAAGATTCGCAAGGAAATGTATTCATAAATCTTTATTTAGAAGAAAAAGACAACTATCACAGTACAGAAGGAAACAATTTACATAGTAAAATGTTAAAAAACAGAGATGAAATCATTCTCACTAGCACAACAAAGGATTCTTACAAATTACTCTCCAAGCAACATTTTGTATTCTACATAGTGAAAATCATTTTTACTAAAAACATAGAAACATGAAAGAGTGAGCAAGATTTACAATGAAAGCAGGTGATAGAGCATTCATAGTAAAAGACTAGACAGAGGAGACAACAAAAGAAATACAGTTGAAAAACAAATAGATGAAAGTGTATCAGATGAAAGTCATAAGTAAAATGACATCCAGCGTGAAGACCAAACAACCAAGCAGCTTAAAGGGAAAAATATCAAAGATTAAAAGATAGCCTAATGTAAATAACAGGGACAACAAACAACAATTCAATAGTTGTCTCTACCTTCTTGCATGAAGATATTTCCTTTTCCTAGATTAGTTCTCAATGCAATTTGAGATATTTTGTAAATTTCTTTTGTATAAATACTTCATAATTCAAAGTATTCAGTGTGGATTGCCATACATTTGTAGAGTTATTTTAATCTTAAACCTAAGGGTGATTGTACCACTTTTCAAGTCAACAGACTGGAGCAAGTAATAAAAATATTGCACTAGAGGATTCATGAGATGAGCTATTGCAGTGAAGTATCTTCTTTGTCTGATTTTGTTACCTTCTTATGTGTTTCATAAACTTAATTGTTATCTAAATTTGAATGAATTAACTGGAAATTTAACTCCGAATTTGTTTAAGTACACTCTGTTTTGCACAATTAGACATTTATATGTTTTCCTCTTATACCCGGATTTGAGAACCCTTAATTTCTCTCCCATCCCAGTTGACCTCTTTCACTTATCTTCTTGATCCGGCCTAGAGAACCCTTAATTGCTCCCTAGATCTGATTGGAAACCATTCTACCTTGAAGCCTTTGAGATCTATAGTAACTCCTATATCTTGCCCTCTAGACACTATTTTTAGAACTTAATCCAGTCTTGTTTGTCTAACATTTGACCCCATAGCCCAATGGTAAAAGACAACCCTTTTCATCTAAGTAAGTGATCCCACCACCAAATCCAAATCAAAAGCCAAGTGCAACCATAACTAGCCTAAAATTAATTAACTAAAACAAAGTTAAATAATAAAGAGAGAGCCCTCTATGAGATTAGGAAGGTTAGGTCCTCATCTCCAAAAGTGGTTTGTGGTTACCTCTATCATTTCTTTTTCTGAACAGCTTGGAAGAACTTTTGGAGTGATAACATCATTGGTGACCATACTGGGGACTTTGATAACATCATTGGCGACCATACTGGGGACTTTGATCTTCATTTTGATAAAATTTTAAGGAAACATTAAATTTCATCTTGAGCCCCTTAATGTCATTTCCCAAAGTTGTTTTTGAATTTTTTTATTATAAAAAAAAAAGTTAAAAAGTTAGAATTCTGGCTCTTAAGAAGACTCACTATACTAGGGCAAACCAAGATCCAAACCCTGCTACTATAGTTGATGACCCAAACAGAATTCTAAGAAAACCAAAAAACGTAGAAACTCAAGGAAGTAGTGGCTAGTTAGTCAAAGTAAATTCACTCCCTGAGGAGTTGTCAACTTTAGAGGAAATTCCTTTTGATTTGTCATTTGACCTCTCATTCTTTAGAACTAAATATGAGAATGAAATCCATGAAACAGTGTTAGACCCTGAGTTTTTTCAACTCATTGAATCAAAGAGGGTGACTATCCATCCATATTTAGATAAATTTTTCTTGGAGACTTTTGACAAGTTAGAAGCTTTGACCTCTACATTGATAAGTCATATAGATGATGCTTACCTTCAACAATCTGTTGAACTAGCTTCCCTTACTGCTGCTACCTCTACAATTTCTGTACAATCCTCAATCATTGTAAATACACATTCATTTACCACTACCTCACCTATAGTAACCACCACAGTCCATCCTCCTAAACTAGTTATTCATCAACCATCCTCACCATCATCTAGCTCATCTCCATCTAGTTCAAGCCCTTCCTCAACTACCAGCTCCTTACCCAAAATCCAAGCCATGGCAGACCAATATGCACCTCTGTTTTTACCTACACAACTCCATGCCTACCCTAATATTATCAAAGAATTTTTTATTTTTTTATGCTACTGGTTAGTACATTGCCCAATAGCATGTGAACAAAATGACTGACTATTTTGAGTTGCATGAGGTAGATGAATCAAATGTCCAAATGAGGTTGTTTGCCCAAACATTAATCGAGGATGTTAATAAATGGTTCAAAGCTTTACCTGCTGCCCATATTGCAGACTTAGCTTCTTTTCATAGATTATTCCTTGATAGATGGGAGAGAAAGAAAAACCCCCTGCAAATACTTTCTGAATATGATAACATTAGAAGAGCTCCTAATGAGTCAGTTCAGGATTATTGTATTAGGTTCAATAATATCTACAATGCAATCCCTGCTAATCTTAAGCCTCCACCTAACCTAGCATTAATCAAATTCCTTGATGGTTTTGACACTGACATGTCATACCAATTAAGGGAAAGAAACCCTCAAACATTGGAACAAATGCAAAGCAATGTTTTTAGTGTAGAGGCCAACCTATTAGCTAAGAAATCCAAAATGAGAAATGAAAAGAGAGTTGTGATTAAAGAGGAAACTTCCAATTCTGATGGAAAAATAGATAATTTAGCAAAGAGTGTAGAGAGAATAATGGATAGATTAGAAAAACATGGAAATGAAAACTCAATGGGAGAATCAACAACCACCCCCAATAAGAAACCCCAACTTTAGGAAGAATCTTAATGCTAGAAAGAATGCTATACTAGATCAACATATTAGGCCTCCCTTCCAGGAGAACTATATTGACGGTTCACAGAACCATGAAGAAGAGGATGACACCAAGATAAATTTGTTAGGAATAAACAATGAAGATATTGTTTTTCTTACTCAAGAAGAACAGGAGTTGTACATGCTGCAACAATTGCAATTAAAATTTGGTGAGTCCTTTGACTTTAAACAGGGTTATGAGTCAACTATATATGAGGTTCACAAACAGTATAGCTTAAGAAGTAAAAAGAATAATGAAGCCCACAAAAAGATCAATCCAGACCCAAAATAAAAAGATAATAGAAGCTCCTGTCACTAAAATTTTACAAATCCTTCCTAGGGGAACACCGGAGACTTCTACCCCAAAAATTGTAGATATAACCTCTACTGAAACTCAAACTAAAACAATTACTAAAATCAATCCAAACAAGAGAAATCAAAGCAAAACAGTTGAAACATAGACTGAATTTGCTAGTACTGAGAAACAAGATAAAAACACACAGGCTACATTTGTTAAGGAAGATCTCATCCAAACAAACAAAGCTCATCTCCCTTTCAACATCAAAACTGAAATAGAAAAATTAAAGATATTAGTTCCCTTAACCGAGTTAGTAAAGAATGAATCCTATAAATCATAGATAACTGAAACTTTAAATATAGGAGAGGGAGAAGATGATGTCAATTTGAATGATGATCAACCTGAATTATTGTTTGGCACTGAGGCCAATGGTATTCAACAACCAGGGGGAGTCCCTCCTTTCTACATTAGCCTGAACATTCATGACAAAATATTACATAATGCTATGTTAGACTCAGGGGCATCCCATAATTTGATGCCAAAAGCAATCATGGAGAGACTAAAGCTAGACATTACCAAACCATATAAGGACTTTTTTTCCTTTTACTCTAGCCAAGTTAAATGCCTTGGTTTGATCAAGGATTTATGTGTAAATCTTGTCCAATTCCAAACAAAGAGTATTCTGATGGACGTAATAGTTGCAGACATCCCACCCAAATATGGAATGCTGCTATCTCGCTCATGGGGAGCAAAATTGCAAGGATCCTTGCAGTTAGATATGTCTTATGCCACCATATCTATTTTTGGCCAACAAAGGAAACTATATAGAGAAGCCTTGATGAAATACATGGTGAGTAGTGCGAAAAAACCACAAAACTTTCCTATACACTCCATGCATTCTGATATGGACTCTTTCATCTTGTACAATTCAAACCAGGACAAAAAGGAAATCACAGCTAAGGAACTGAAATACAAAATAGCTGACACTGAAAACATTTTTCATGAGTCCAGATTTTGATGGATCTGTGAATAGACTAGGGATAGGTGCAGGAGTGTGGATCCATAATATGGAGAATAATCATTCTGAGGGACATGCTTTTAGATTACACTTCAACTAAACAAATAACATGGCAGAGCATGAAGCTCTGATCTTAGGGTTACAAATGGTTAGAAAATTTGGAGCCAAAAGAGTTTCCAAAACTGGAGACTCGGAACTGATTATTAAACAAATTAATAGTGAATACTTTGTAAACAATCCTAGACTTAGTCAATATAGGGAGATTGTCCTAGATATGATTAAAGACCTCTTGGAAACAAACTTTATTGCCATTCCTAGAAAAAAAATATGCAAGCCCACAGTCTTGCCACTTTTTCTAGTACCTACAAATTGCCCTTTCAACCCAACCATCAATACACTACAGAAGTGAGAAATAGGCCTGTCATACCAGACAATTTGAAGTATTGGCAGATTTTCTCACAGAATTCTCATATTTATGACTTCGTGAACGCTGAAGGTGAGTTTCAGAATTGTAAAATAGATACAGGCTGTACAATAGATAATAACATAGAAAGTGACATAGATGTAAATATTTTAGAAATAGGTAAACCTACTAATTTTACTAGATTAGAAGTAGATAACTTAGAAAATGTAGAAATAGAGGAAATAATGAATGATGATCCTAAAATTCTTAATCTTAAAAATATTTTTTTCCTAAGGGATTAGTACCCTTAGAAGATTTGTTTGATTCCAATGATGTAGCTAGGAAACCCAAAATGGAACCTTTGAGAGCAGACATAGAAGAATGTAACATAGGAACAGAGGAAAAACCTAAACTCATTAAAATATCAAAAACCTTACCTCTAGAGGAAAAGGTAAAATACATAAATCTGTTTAAAGAGTTCCAAGATGTATTTTCATGGAGTTATGAAGACTTGAAGTCTTATGACACCAGCGTAATTCAACACAAGATACCTCTCAAAGAGGATCATAAACCTTTTAAATAGAAACTTAGGAGAATTAATCCAGTTCTTATGCAATCTATTGAGAAAGAAGTTAAAAGAGTGTATGATGCCCAAATCATAGCCCCCATTAGATATTCAGATTGGATTTCAAACTTAGTCACTACTAGGAAGAAAACTGGAGAAATCAGACTTTGTGTTGATTTCATAAATTTAAACAAGGTCTCATTAAAAGACAACTATCCTCTACCAAAAATGGACCATATCCTTCAGAGGGTAGTAGGCTCATCCAGAATCTCCTTACTTGATGGATTCTCTAGATATAACCAGATCTTAGTTCAACTAGAAGACCAAGCCAAAATTGCATTTACTACTCCTTGGGGTACCTTCATGTATTTGAAGATGCCTTTTGGATTAATGAATGCATGAGAAACATTTCAAAGAGCTATGGATATAAGGAGATCCATGATTTCTTAGTGGTATACCAAGATGACATTACAGTCTTTTCTAAATCTGATAATGAACACCTAGATCACTTGAGAAGAGTTTTCACTAAATGCAGGAAATTTGGTATTTCCTTAAACCCCAAAAAGACACTCTTTGGTCTAGAAGAAGGAAATTTGTTGGGACGTATCATATCTAAAGATGGAATTAGAATAGATCCTGCTAGAATAAAGGCCATCTTAACCACCACCCATCTTAGAAATATCAGAGAGTTGCAGTCATTTTTAGGCAAAATTAATTTTCTTAGGATATTCATTTCAAATTTAGCAGAATTAATTAGAGAACTAAATAACATGTTAAGAAAAGATTCAGCACTTAAATAGACAGTGGAGGCCAAATTGTCCTTTGAAGCCATCAAGGAAGCCCTAACCAAGACTCTAGTCCTTATAAATCCCGATTTTCATAAATATTTTATAATTTTTTCTTTTTCTTCAGAACATACAATTGCAAAAGTCTTGTTGCAAAAGAATGACCAAGGATATGAACAACCAATTGCATTTTTCAGTAAATTCTTATGAGATGCCACACTCAAATACAACATTATGGAAAAACAAGCATTAGCTTTGGTAAAGGCTATCAAACATTTCAGAGTCTATATTTTGTATTCTCACATCATTGCTTATATTCCAAACTTAGTAGTTAAGGACATTTTGACACGAAATGGGCCTGAAGGAAAAAGAGGCAAATGGATTGCCACTATATTGGAATATGGCATAGAAATAAAGCCTACTAAACTTATCAAAGGCCATGGTTTAGCCAAACTCATGGATGAATCGAACTATCGGGCCCTATATATTAATTTCATTGGTGCCCTTGATGATCATGAAGAGATGGCGACTCCATAGATTAGTGAACCTTTTACAGATTCACCCTGGTGTGCAGATATCATATTTGTATTACTAAAATTACAAGCTCCTCCTGGTTTAACAAGAACTAAAGCTAGATTTTTGAAAATGAAGTCATTAAGATATTGTATTATAGATAATTTTACTAAAAGATGAAGCTGATAAAGTTATGCAAGAATTTCATGCAGGAGATTGTGGAGGACACTTGTATTGGAAGACTACTGCTGACAAAATTCTGAGGGTTGGTTTTTACTAGCCCACCCTGTTTGCAGATGCTAAGAAACATGTGACCTCCTATCATAAGTGCCAGATATTTGAGGGAAAAAGAAAGCTTTTACCTTTACCTCTCAAACCAATCTCCACAGAAATACAATTTCAATAATGGGGGTTAGACGTTTTTGGAGAAATACACCCAGCCTCCTCATCCTGCATAAGTGGATTTTGATAGCCACTGATTATTTTACCAAATGGATAGAAGCCATCCCTTCTAGACAAGCCACAGACAATGTCATTATCTCCTTCCTAGAAAATAATATTCTGTCAAGATTTGGATGCCCCCAAAAGCTCATCACTGATAATGCATCTGCCTTTAAATCCAAGAAAATGGTAGATTTCTGTAACAAATACCACATCACCCTTGGCCAGTCCACTGCCTATTACCCTCAAGGTAATGGACTTGCAGAATCCTCTAACAAAAGCCTGGTCAATATCATTAAGAAATTACTGGAAGACAACAAAAAATCATGGAACAAAAAGTTGGTCAATGCCTTATGGGTAGACAGACTAACTACCAAGAAGTCTATTGACACATCTCCCTATCAGTTAGTGTATGCGGTGGATGCTATTTTTCCATCATCTTTGGGAGTGCTAGTGATGAAGATCATCCAGGAATTACAGGTGGAACCAAATAACATCCAAAGAAGGATAAATCAGACCATACACTTGCAGCAGACCAGAGAAGAAGTATATGTAAAATCACAAGTAATCCGGGACAAAATCAAAAAGGTATTTGATAAAAAGACTAAAGCTAATGATTTTTACATAGATGATAAAGTTCTTAAGTGGGATTTAATAAGAGAAGACAAAAGCAAACATGGAAAATTTGACTTCTTATGGCAAGGGCCTTATGTCATTTATTGTTACAGGGGTAATAATGTTTTTTTCTTGAGAGAGATAGATGGATCAGATCAACCGGGAGGACCTGTCAATGTAGAATGTTGAAGCATTACTTTTCCACTGATTAATAATATTTCATTTTACTTTGATCATTGTATATAACATTGTAGAGTTTAGATTGGATTGGATGGTGATCTATTGAAGTTGAAGCCTGGAGAGAAGGCCCTGAGCTTTGAAGGTTTCACCATCATAAGTATGAATAAGGTAGAAATCACAAAAGAATAGTTTACAGGGTAACTACAGTCACAATTCAAAGGCTACTGATGATAAATTCCTTGAAATTTCACCAGGAAATGCCATCCCCATGTGGAGCCACTGTTAGGGTCCTATAATAATAGGATTCATACTTTTGAATTGGTTATAATTAGTCTTGTAATATTGTACATACTATTACCTTCTGCAAAAAAATTTCCATATTAAAAGTTAAAAAATGTAAAGAGGGTATGTCCTAAAAGAAATATCAAAGGACAAAAAGAATAAGAAAAGTGAAAAATATGAACCCCAAACAAAAACAGATCATGAAAGTGTGCAAGTCCAAGTGCCACTACTTTTTACTTTATTGTGCAAAATAATAGTTATGTGCTGCTTGTCATAAATGCCACAACCCATGATAGTCAAATTGTTTAATCTTGACTAGTTCATGTTTTAAATTTCATGTTTATATATAGAGAATAAAGATCTAGCCAAAATATTTAATCTGGGTAGATCAGTAGTTAGGTAGAGAAATAAAATGTGCTCATAAGCTTAATCTGAACCATTGGAAGATATAAGGTTAGAATTAGATAGTTTTCTTTTCAAAATAAAAAGGAAAGAAAGGGTCCGCTAAATGCACCCAATCAAGTGAAGAAAAATGTTAGGGTAAGTAAAGGGTAAGTAGAAGAAAGGTTGCAGAAATACAAAGTTGATTAAAGCATAAGCACATTTATCATGCTTAATCCAAGATTTCATTGTGCATGAGCAGTTATGAGAGTGAAAAGATGTTCAAAAGTTGATTTGGTTAACTTCCCCTCATTTCATTTCACCCCCACTACATACTTGCTAATTTCCCCATCATCCCATCATTTCTTAAGAAAATACCCCTTTCCCTTAATTTTGACCCGTACCCCTTGGTTTCACACATTTCCCTAGCAAATTACCCTCCAAAGATCATTTCCTTACCCAAAACCCCTTTTCCCTAGTGTGAAACCCATTTCCCCTTTGAAAAAAAAATCATTTTCCCCTTATTAATTTCCCTATTTCACCCAAAAAAATCCACAAAAACCATTATCCTAAGTTTAAATTCCCCCCCCCCCACCGCTTTATTTAACTTTAACTCTGCCATAGCATATTATCCATATTTCCCCTAAAACCCCATAAAACCCCTTTTAGCCTAAGTTTTGTTCCCCCCCGCATTATTTAACCTTAACTCCACCATACGCCTAAAAACCCATAAAACCTCTATATTCTAAGTTTTATGTCCCCCCCGCATTACTTAACAAACCTCCGCAAATTCACATTTTCCTGATACAAAACCCGTTTAACCCACCCCCTTGGTGTGGTTAAATAAACCTCGCCGCAGTTAACCCTGGTCCAACTCCATAAACCCATGTATTATATTTTTAACCTACTTATATTTAAGCCCACTTTATATCATAAATTAAGTACAAATCACTTGTAATTATTCCTCGGGCCCCACTAATCTCCGCCGATTGACGTCCATGCAACTTCACCGTGTGATAGCTGTTAGATATTTCACCCTCAGATCTGATGGCATGCATCTATATTGCACGCTCCCGACGTCCGACCTTTACCAGCCTGAGAGCACGTAAGATTTGTGGTTTTGCTCAAGCCCCTTTTGGCTACATGGCAGCACCAGGTGAACTTGCGTGCTCTCATGAAAATACCTCCCAATGACCAAAAGAGGTGTGATGGCCTCCGAAACTGCCTCCCTGCTAAAGCCGAAACCACTCATTTTTCATATTATAAAAGTTCGCGCCAATTCTAGTCGTTACTCGTTAAAACCCTAAAGACCCTCATTTTCACTCTTTTTGCCAGTTTTTCAGTGAAAGTTGCCTTAGCCATTTACGCCACCCTAAGCCTCTGCAACCAATTTTCACCATGGATTACCTCTCGAACATGCTCCGGACTCCGTCCATAGTTCCTCCCAATTCAAATATAGCCTTCAGTCACCTCCTCTTAGACCTAGATTTTATTAACAAATTGTTTTGTTTTGCAATTGATTAGCAGAACAGAGGCTTGGATAAACAGTTTTGATACTAGTTCCAAAACCTATTTACTCCAAGATTCACAAGGAAATGTTTTCATAAAGCTTTATTCAGGGGAAAAAGACAATTATCACAGTATAAAAGGAAACAATTTACATAGTAAAATGTTAAAAAACAGAGATGAAATCATTTTCACCAGCACAACAAAGCATTCTTACAAACTACTCTCAAAGCAACATTATTTATTCTACATAGTAAAAATCATTTTTACTAAAAACACAGAAACATGAAAGAGTGAGTAAGATTTACAATGAACTGTAAAAATGAAAGTAGGTGACAAAGCATTCATAGTAAAAGACTAAACAAAGGAGACAGATAAAGAAATACAGTTGAAAAACAAATAGATGAAAGTGTTCAATTGTTGAATTTAGGCTTCTGTGATCCATATCAAGTTTATGAGAAAAATCTTTCGGCGTAAATCACATGATAATATATTTGTCAACGTGTTTCGAACCAACAAGTGTGGTTCATCATTAGGACAAGTTGGATGATCTGCTCTCCCTATTTAATTTGCAACCTGATATGATTCTTCAACTTGTCCTACGATGAACAACACTTGTTGGTTCGAAACACGTCGACAAATATATTATCATGTGCTTTACGCCGAAAGATTTTTATCATAAAGACGAAAGTGTATCACATGAAAGGTCATAAGTAAAATGACATCTAGCATGAAGACCAAACAGCCAAGCAGCTTAAAGGGCAAAAGACCAAAGACTAAAAGATAGCAGAACCTAAATAATAGGGACAGCAAACAGCAGTTCAATAATTGTCTCTATCTTCTTGCATGAAGATGTTTCCTTTTCCTAGATTAGTTCTTAATGTAGTTTGAGATATTTTGTAAAGTTATTTTGTATAAATACTTCATAATTCTAAGTATTCAGTGTGGATTGCTATATATTTGTAGAGTTATTTTGATCTTAAACCTAAGGGTGATTGTACCACTTTTGAAGTCAACAGACTGGAGCAAGTAATAAAAATATTGCACTAGAGGATTCATGAGATGAGCTATTGCAGTGAAGTATCTTCTTTCTCTAATTTTTTTACCTTCTTATGTGTTTCATAAACTTAATTGTTATCTAAATTTGAACGAATTACCTGGAAATTTAACTTATAATTTGTTTAAGTACACTCTATTTTGCACAGTTAGTCATTTATATGTTTTCCTCTGATACCCAGATTTGAGAACCCTTAATTTCTCTCCCATCCTGGTTGACCTCTTTCACTTATCTTCATGATCCGGCCTAGGGAAAACTTAATTGCTCTCTGGATCTGATTGGAAACCATTTCACCTTCAATCCTTTGAGACCTGTAGTAACTCCTCTATCTTGCCCTCTAGACACTGTTTTTAGAACTTAATTTAGTCTTGTTTGTTTGACATTTGACCCCATAGCCCAATGGTAAAAGACAACCCTTTTCATCTAAGTAAGTGATCCCACCACCCAAATCCAAATCAAAACCCAAGTGCAACCATAACTAGCCTAAAATTAATTAACTAAAACAAAGTTAAATCATAAAGAGAGAGCCCTCTCTAAGATTAGCAAGGCTAGGTCCTCATCTCCAAAAGTGGTTTGTGGTTACCTCTATAATTTCTTTTTTTGAACAACTTGGAAGAAATTTTGGAGTGATAACAACATCAACCAGAGAAATAAAGTTCGCATACACATCATCTTGAATGGTAGACGATGAGCTAGTAGATGGAGGATCTACGGATTTTGAGACCTGCGATTTTGTCAAAAGAGGTTCAATAGAAGCACGTGTAGAAGCCTCAGAAAGGTTTGCATGCGGAGAACTCAAGGATGATGATAGGTAAAGGATATGGCCTATTGTGTCCATCATCTTGACATCAGGGGGAGGGATCACAATGGTGGGACCAGAGTCCCCCTGTTTTAGTTTACTAGTGGTACCAACAAAATCCACTGGTAGAGGAGTAGGAGATCCACTATGTGTGGTCTCATATTCGCAAAGAGCCTCAGGGAAATCATGAAATTCGTCGAGACAAGGGAAACAATGGGAATAGTGACCATGATGATCGCACAAGGCACAAGGGTGGTTTTTACGTAAAGTTTTGATTTTCTTGGGAGGACCCGACAAGTTAACATGGACTTCAGGAATATTGAATTGGGGAACGTTTCATAAACCAAAGGTTTGAGATGAGGAAGCTCGAGACAATTATTGATGGCGTGCCTAATAACTTTACACGAAGTGCACGAAGGTGACAGCTTTGGGGCCTTGGGGGCTGGATGAGATTGGGGAGCCTTGTACTTAGGTTCTTTCCTTTTAGCTTTTCTCCCTTGTCTGGATGCTTTTGCAATAGGAGTAGTTTCCTGTTGAGGTTGTGATGAAACTCAAGCAACAGCAAGGGCCGTCGGGACTGGTTGAACTAGGGTCAAAGCATGATAAGGTCTTGGATGACTGTTGGAATGATTACATGGGGACCAATGTACCATACTACAATCCTCAAAGTCATGTTAGGAAGGACCAACGAAGCCATGATAGGGACAGAAAATACTCCCGAAGGGGGAGATAATAAAGGTATCTGGCCTACAGGGTAATGTCCCAGCATAATAACTCCTGGATGGTTGATACCTGGAGGAACAATTCCTAGTGGAAAAATAAGAGAGGCACCAACAAATGGAGGAGGTCCTAGGGGGTGGATCCAGAGGGCTCAGCTGGGATGGCAATAACAGGGTGATGAGGAGCTAGTTGTTGATCGGATGTATGAAACTTCTTGAGAGCAGCTTGTGACTCTTATAACATGCAAACACTTAGAGAGTTAGGTTCTGAGATGAGACGGGGAGGACAAGGGAAAACACCCAATACTGAGGAATCTTTATAGACTCTAGGTGAAACACTAGTGAGGGGATTTGAGGACTCCTTATCTGACATAAATGAGATAATGGATTTGGGGGAGGTCACGAATGGCGGCTCATAGTAGGTCAATTAATCAATGGTAACGATCTTCCCTTCATATGGGAAGCACATCTTGCGAAAACCACAAATGCAATGATTGACATGGCATATGTGTAACTCTGACCCAAGAGGATGTTGTAATCCAAAGGGGCATCAACAACCTCAATGTCAACATGAATAGTCTTTCCCACAAGGGTCACTGGACAGTTTTGGTACATGCCAAGACTCTAGGAAAAATTTCTATCCCAAGCATGCAAAGTGATAGTGAAAGGGGGGAAATCAGGTGACTTAAGTTGTTTCCAAATGGCAGCGAACATCACAAAGATGGATGCACCTTCGTCAATAATGCATCAGGATATGATGGCATTATGGACTTGGAATGGTATTTAGAAAGCAACAAATGAAGGCAATGGGGGAATGTTTTGATGTATCAACTGGGAAGACAATAAAACGATTGTCAGAAGTATCTACTATGCCCAAAGTAGTTATTACAGCTTTCTTTTGAGATGGGAATGACTGGAGTACTTCCAGCATTGACATGGCAGCAGGTGATTGCGCCAAGTCGTCTACTATACTTTATGTATGGGAAGCTCAGTTAGAAGTTGCATTACAGTGTAATGGTCCCTTTGGGATCTTGGGAATGACCTCAAATTTAGGTTGATGGATCTGTAGCAGAACATTTGGTGTCGTAAGAGGCTCAACAGATGCTTTGGTTTTGGACTCAGTGGCAGACGAAATCGATGGCTTGTCATATTGATGCGATCGAGTTTGTAGGTTGATATCGGAGGGATTAACCTCATCATAATTCATCATGAGGACCTGGTAGTCACTAGGACCAGAAGGTTGGGGGCGATGGGCTGCTTGAGGTTGAGTAACAAAAAATCCTTACTGAGGTAAAGGATTTGTAAGCATTTCTAGTTGAGATGGCACAGGATTCTGAGGTAATTGTTGACCTCTAGAAGCTTCTTGAGCTTCCCACATTTTGCGAATCTAGGGTAAGAGAGGATACTCATGTGTATAATGTTCGTGTACACCACAACATGCACAAGGCTTGTTCATACAAATAGCCTTGTTTTTCTTGGGCTGGCTACCATGTTGTTGGTTGTTAGTGTTAGGCTGGTTCCCCTGGGGTTCACTAGGTTGATTACCTTGATTACCATGGTTATGCTTGTTACCTTTCCCCTTATTCTTTTTCTTTGAATTTTGGGGATTGGTCACACTCTGTTGTGCAAACACTTGACCTTGAGGGGGCGGTGGCTTCTAGGGCTGAGGAAGCATCGGAGGTTGTGGTCTAATGCTTTATGGGTTGGAGCACTAGGTTGCGCATAAGAAGGAGCAATAGTTTGGTAGATAGGTTGGGGCCCTGAAAACATGTTACTAGCAGGAGGGACATAAGTGTTGGAGGAACTGGTGCCCCCATGTGGATAGACATAATTATGTTGAGTATATAGCGAAGGGTGTGAAAGGATTCCAACGATACCATCGAAGGCATGAGATGCCCCCGGTGCATTGGCACCTCCAGGACGGGGGAGCTCTGGAATGACGATATAGACATAATCGAATTGTGCATAAATCAGGTTATATCTCAGAGTGGTTTGGAGAGCTTCTTTCTCTGTCTAAGGAAAATGGGACGCAACATCTTTTCCAGTGGGTGATAAAAGGCTCATAAGAAACCAATCTAGATAAACATGGTCTTCGAAGGGCGGGGCGCGTCATGTGCTCCTCCTTCTACGCCACTCTTAAACATGGTCGAAAAGGAAAGGGTGGAGGACTGATGAAATGAGATCAATAGCTTCGTACCGGTGTTGTACCAGTGAGGTAAATGAAAATATGAAAGGAACGCTTTAGCAAGCATCACAAAAATGGAATGTGATGCAGTGGGCTGGTCTACATAGAATTTTGTAGCATCTCCAGTGAGAGTGTGTTGGAATAGCTGAAGACAAATGGAGTCATCGGTAATGGAGTTGGATGAACACCACATGTGGAAGGAGAAGACATGATTGGTAGGGTCCTCTCTAGAATTACCCTCAAACTTTGGGATGTCTAAGGGAAGCTTAGTCTGCATAGCAAGCCAACCAGCATCATGGTGCATAGGGTTGTTTATCAACTGGTGAAAATCCGGTAGACTTAACCCAGCCATAAAAGGGAGGATGGGGGATGTAGGAATGGTTCGTGTGACTATTCTGCTTGATGTGACCACCAGGTTAGAATAGGAGCACCCACCAAGTTAGGTTCCTGCACCAACTATGGGTCCAAACATGGTGACAATATGCAATGAAGGAGGCTCGGAATCATACGAGGAATCAGATGAACCAAGAGAAGAGTCAGTATGGGGACTCGGGGGACTATGAACTCGAGCCCTGTGGGGAGGAATATTATTCCCAAGAGGAAACTGGGGAAGAAGGCCTAAGAGTCTCCCCGACAAATGCCTTTGTGGCACAACAGTGGTAAGACACAAGTGACAGAGAAATGGTGAAGGGAGATCAGAAATATGCCTTTGTCTCGATGAGGGGAGATAAATTTATTATGTTAAGTATTGGCTTGACAGTGTCGATAAATTGCCCTTCGCTTAATTTTTTCTTGTGTGTGCAAGTGTATTTATTGATTAATACCAGATCATGTTTGTGAAAAGAGAAAAAAGGCTTCCTCAAAATAAACTAAAATTAGCAATAGAAAATGAGCAACAAAACAATTAAATAAACCCCACCCAAACTGGGTTTGTAAACATTGTGCTGGTTTGTGGTGAAATCGATGAAAAACACACTAAAAAGGTCAGGATATCTAATTTTCGATGTGATTGGGATCAAATGACACTAGGCTGCTAGAAAGTGGTGCAGCAACAATGAAAAACTAGAGAGGCAAATAATTGCAGAAAGATAAGGAGATGGGTGAAAAACCTAGGGCAACCGATGGGACCCTAAGGCCAATGACCAAACAAGGTTTAATATGAAACTGTGGATGGAAACAAACTATCTTTGGAGATTTGAAGTAGAAGGGTACAGATCTGGAAAATATGGTTGAAAGTGTTGCAGAAACTCAGACTTCTTACTCAGCTAAACTCATCCTATAAAGGTGGAAGCATACTAGAATCCCTAAGGGGCTAAATTCCACTTTGGCAAGTAAATAAAAGTAGATCAAGGCCTAATTGGGATGAAATAGAGGTCAAACAACCCAACAGACATCTCTCAGCAAAACCCAGAAACAGATATGATAAAAACCCGGAAACCCTAAAATCATAGGTACTGACCTATTTTTAGGTGAGATCACACTTTTTGGGCTAAAAGGTGTGCTCTGGACTCCAGATCACACTTTTTGGGTTAAAAAGTGTGATTTCTGCTCCTTGATTCTCAGTCGAAAAATCTCAGAAAAAATTCTCATCTCTGTTGTGGATTGTTCCTATGACTTGCTAAAAAGACCAGAAAACTTGCAGAAGTCAGAAATTTGATAGATCTAGGGTTAAAAAGCTAGTAAACAACATTAAGAGACTGGAAAAAAAAAAAAAAAAACCTAAGCCGAAAACTGAAGGTCACCCAGGTTTTTGGATTTGAAGTAAAAAACCTGTTGAGTCGCCAATTTTGTTATAGTGTTTTTCTTCTCAAAGATGTACGAAAAGAACCCACTTAATATTGTGGATGACAACTAATCTCAACAATATAAATGGCTAGTAAACATTGTAGATTTGCAATAGTTGATAGAAATGAAACCTGCCAAAATTCTAATCTATGCCACAATCATAGTTAAACAACAAAAAGAAACAGTAATAACTCCAATCATCTAATGGAAACCAGATATACAAAGAATAGTTTTTCTTATAACACTTGTGAAGAGAACAAATACATGTTACCAGTCCCCCTCTATGGGATGGGCTCTTGGTTATCCTCAAATTTCTTCAGCTTCTGTAGAGTCTCTCTCCTCTATAATGTGTAAACCCAGCAAATAATAGTGTGCGACAATGAAAATAATCAGAGTTACAACAGTGAGTGCAACCATGAAAATAATCAAAAGTGAATAATGAATGGAAAACCCTTCTATTTATAACAAAATATTGTATTATCCTCGAATAATGAAAAATAATAAAATATTATTAACCCCATTCTTGGAATAACCACTTGGAATATTTTATTATATTTGGTTAGGAGGGAAAAGGTATTTAAACTTTTATTTAGAAATAACAAATAAATAAATAATTTATTTATCATCTTAAGAATTTGGTTACGGAATAATAAACATATAATGATTTATTTAATTATTTGTGAGGGGTTTAGTCAAATTTGACAAGGAATAATAATCGATTAGTGATTAATTAATTATTCCTAGAGAAAAATAAGATAATTAATCATCTATCTATTGATTTTTCATAAATGGGTTAAATATGACAAGGAATAATAATTGAACAATGGTTTAATTAATTATTCCTAGAAGAAAATCGAATAAATAGTGATTTATTTAATTAATCTTCATGCGTTTAATTATAAATTACTTAACAAAGACAGTTTATTAAGTAATTTCTCATAGTGGAAGCAATTTTACTATGGAAAAATCGGATTTAGATGGTGTACTTTGATCCATCTAGTAAATTAGGCTAGATGATCAATTTTTTGGTGATAACAATTGTACTGAGCTTCCCCATAATAATATAATTTCTCTATATGGGAGGTTATGCACTAATACTTTGTTTCAATCAATTGTCACTACCAAGAGAAAGGTAAGAGTTTTGGGAATGGTGATATGAGCATTATATAGGTTATGATCTCATTTAGAATACAAAGGGATGATTCAAAATGAGAGTGATTATGGTGCTAAGAGGTAGTACTATTATGCATGCATGAAGTCACAAGGACTTATGATGAAATTACATGCCATCTAATTGGTAAGTATTTGGGGTGGAGAAGGAATATTATAGTGGCAATTACAACTATGAGTGGAGCATATTGGCAAGGAGAGAGTAAGAGTGTAGAATGTAGGAATAAGGTTGTAAAACTAAGGTCATATATATGTTAAAATGAACACCAAAATTTTATTTTGAATATCTTTTTCATGTATTTAATGAAGTAGAACTCCAAATTTGATATATTTACGTCAAGTTTACCTTAATGGAATCTTGATGAAATTTTTATTGATAAAGTGATGCTCAATATTATGAAGGGAATAGAACTTGAAGTTGTTGTGTACAGAGTTGAACCATATGAGTGTTGATGTTGAGAATAATTTATTGCTAAAGTTGAGACTAATCATTCAGAAACAAAGAGAACAAAAAAAATGATGTTGCTAATGAATATACATGGAGTGATAGAAAGGAGGAGCTAGAGCTACTTGGGCAACTCTATAATCTTATTCTAGAGCTGGAATCTTAAATTTTCAAGGTATATTCAAACATATTGGTTACAAGTAATCTCGTAACTAGTATAGATATATTGTAACTATTGAAGAAAGTGGTTATTAGATTGTGTAATGGTTACCAGGTTTTTATAACTGAAAAAACTGCCATAATTATGAATGTTTAATTTGTTGAAGAACATGAGGGTGATTGGTGAGCTCCAGTATTGTAGCAATAATGCTACAACTCCTGGGGCTTCCTGTCTCTCATTTTATCAACCTGGTAGTTCGTACAAACTTGGAAGCGACGGTGCTATATGCACAAGTACTAGCTCTTGTCACAGCTGTCACTTGGTCAGCTGGCACAAGTCCGCTAGGGCTCAAGCCAAGTTCTATAGGCTCTCAGAAGAAGCTTGCTACTTGATGGACGAAAGCTAATTTCAAAGGAAAGCTACTTTACTTGACAAAAATGAACTGAAAGCAAATCAAAGCATGTAAACCTAGGAAACCCTAATTTAACTAGTCTGACCTCTACAATGCATGGAATGTAAATGCAACTTCTACCAATGCTGTCACTACCTATGATAAATGAAAATGCATCATTCTAAACTACTTGCATCATGAAAGTTATGTTTTTGTATTTTCTTTTAAGTGTGTGTGGGATGATGGTGATCTTGAGGTAACTAGGGTTTGGTTGTGCAGATGGGATGGAGAAGGAAGGAAAGCATGGGATAGGTTGGGGAGGCTAGGAGAGGTCCCTAGGGATCCTTAGCACCCATCCACAGAGGTTCCTCGCATTCATATGCTCAGCAACCGAGAGAGTGGCCTCCTACAGGATGGTTGTGGAGAATCCTACAGGATACTCTGTTTTCTACAGGATGTCTATAAATGGCTACAGGATGACCTACCGTGAGTGTTCAGAGTGATGGAGGGATGATGAAATGGTAGAGGGAGATGTGTAAGGTAGGGAGGAGGCTGGTGATGGTTGTAGAAGTGAAAGATTAGGATGGGAAGTGAGTGTAGGGAGGAGGATGGAAGGTGAAGGGCTATGTCAACGAAAGGCTAGAGAATGGGAACACGTGAGGAATGAAAGACTTGGTGAGGTAACAGAGCGGAGAAGGGGTCAAAGAGATGTCTGCATGCGTGATCAAGATGGAGGACAAAGTGATGGAACGAGAGAGAGAGAGCAGTGTAAGTGAAACAAATGATTATGACTGTTACTTAACCAAAAATGCATCAACCTAAACTACTTGTGCTTGTAAATTCAATGAGCAGCAATCAAAATGTGAAAGAGAACGTACATGAAGCTGTGGTAAGGAAGTGTGGTGCCTGTGTGAATCATGTAAAAGCATCTAACTTAACGTGTCTGTGTTGGCAGCAATCATGGAATCAAGAAATGCGTATTTTTGGTGGTTAATCATGGACTTCACTCCAATCCCAGATGAGACGGCAGTGAGCCTTAACAACCTTTTTGTTGGAGCTCCAATCGATTATATTTATCCTCTGCTACACTAAGCAAATGGAAACAAATTCACTATAAGCAAACTCCTATCTAACTCATGAAGAAGACCAACTCATCAACCTGTAATTCGAATTGCATGTGTAAATGGAAAGCTCACAGTGCTGAAAGGAAATGGAAACACATTACAGCAGAGGGGATCTATGGCTCTCAGGTTGGGCCCTAACCTGAGAGCTATAGTCTCCTGAAGAAAAACTCAGAACTAGATCACAAACTGCCTTCTTTATTCATAACTGATATCATGCCAAATTGGCTTACAAAAAGGAACGAAAACTGAACTGTGCTCCAAAATTACAATAACAATACGAGAGTTTCAACAACCTATCTAAGGCTAAATCCTTCATACTTATACAAAAACGATGATCCAACAAGTGTCCTACATTTTAGGAGCTCGGCTGTCCAACTAGAGTTTAACTGCTGATCCTGTAGGATGGACATAATTACTGTTCCTGTAGAGCAGTTTATAACTGCAGTTCCTGTAGAACAGCTGGCCGTTTTTTAAGCTCGGAGGGGAGATGGATTAGAGCTCGGAGTTCTTGATGGGAATCACGAGGGATGTCCCTAGAACCGTGGACATCCTCTCCCAAAACCCGCAGTGCCACCTCGTTGTCTCCTTAACTCCTTTTTCGTTGTCTTTTGCTCCCTTTTAATGCCAAAACCTGGAATCAAAATGCATCAGTCACGTAGAGAGAGTGCCTACCCTTCTTCCTACAAACAACATGAATAAACTAAGAAATGCATGCATAAGCAATAAAAAATGAATGGTTTGAGCAAGAAGAATAGGCCAAAATGAGCCCAAATTGTACCAAAATTGGGGCTCATCAGTGATCACATGCAATATCATCATATTTGAAACATTGAGATGCCATCAAGAGTAGAGACAATATAGAACATAGAATTTTGAAATAGAAGTCCACATGCCAAAGAATGAAGATCTAAAATTGTAATCTTGGTTTATTAGTAAGATTAAACTAAACGCAAAAATTAATTACTTGAAATGATTACTGGAAATAAAAAAATGTATTCTTTAATTCCATTGAGATACTAGGAAATTGACCATTGAGAAGACCAATACAAAAATTAACTGTAGTGGATAGGGATACTATTTTTTGTGGCAAGAATAATGAGCATGTCTATTTCAAACTTTGTAAGGAGAAATATTTTCAAGGACTTGAATTGTGGTTTGTTGATATTATTGTTAGGAAAAACGAGTCACAAGAAAACTCCCTATTTTTGAAAAAAATGAACTTGTTTATATAATATCTAACATTATATTTTTATTTGAAAAGAACTTAAGGAATATTTACTAGTTCACAAGGTGATGTTACTTTAGTACTCATCAACTAAACAGATTATGTTGGTCCCATCTTCTTGCATACCTCTCTTCCTTCCAAATACGAAAACTAGATTACTCTCTCTCACTACTGCAAGTCTCACTCTTTTTAAGACCCAGATATTGTGAGTTCTAGCATGTTTTTACATAGCCCTCCCCATGAATTCACTAGATGTTGACTCATGAATGGTTCATGAGACACCCACAAAAGTTGTGCAAACCATTGCACTTGATTCCTCCTCCTAAATGATATAATAAAAATATAAAAAAGTAAACTTTAGTAGCTAGGGTTCCCATGAGTGATAAGAACTTGACATCTTTCAATTGTTTCTTCATGGTTATGATACCTACACATAGTTATTTCAATGTTCATGGTGACATAATAAGCATAATGTGTGTGATAATGGTTTACAAGTATGCTTGGATGCATTGGAATGCTTAAGGATTTTCTTTCATGGTTTTTTATGCTTAACATATTTGATATTTCATCTCACACAATATTATTATATGAACATATTTGTTTGTTATCAACATGACAAGATAGATTGATTTCTCATTATAAACAGTAATTCTACTATTGGTCAAGAAAAGTATCTTTAACAAAGTAAAGACTATTTGTAGATAAGCATCTTCAACACTATAATTGTCATCCAAATCTCTTAAGGAGTCAATGACTCTCCCCATCTAGTAAACTTTTCACTTTTTAGAGTGTAATTCTAAAATATACTAAAACTTAAAAAATAAGAGGTCTCATCAAGAGCCTTCTTACCATGTTCATAGGGAAATAATACACTGACATTACCAACACTGCATACCAAATCAGGGTAATGGATTGAGATTATTTTAATCAAAAGACAAGGGATCTCATCATGAGCTAGCTTGTTCAATTGAATTACATATGGTGAATGGCATTGTCACTATTTGGTCACCAAACCAAGACAATGAATTTTAAGTAACAAAAAAAAAAAAAAAAAAAATATATATATATATATATATATATATATATATATAGATATAGATATATTAAAAATAAAGAGGAGAATAAGTATATGATTTTGAATTTATCTCTAAAAAATGCACTCTTATCTGGATGGGACACTGAATCATTGCTAGTTAAAAGGTAACGTTGTTGAGGCTATGGATGCCTACTGGAAGCAGAGGCTCTACCTGTGACAAATGAGTACATTTAAAAGCTGATCTGCAAAATCCCCCTACTTTATTTTTAAACTAAGTAAAGACTGATATAGACAAAGGAATTTTCATTTTTAAGAGGATATCAAATGAATTGTAATTAGGTGAGTTTGTTTTTTTATTCAAAGAAATGTTACTTATCTTAAATTTCATATAATTCTTATTTCCTGAACTATCTTTATTTTGAAAGTTTTAGAAATTTCAAAATTATCAGAGATAATTGGTTCTTCCAGTGAATCGCCAATTGTTGTATTGTTCAACAACCCCCCCATTTATTATATAATAGTTAGTATTGTATTAATAAATAGGGACCCTTCAAAAAAATTTAAAATATCTTAGAAAATAAAAGCTTTCTTTTAAAACCATTCAAAATAAAAACCTTAGATAAAATTAAGATATTAAACCAAGTCACTTTATGACTAAGAATTCTCGCTTTATTGCAAATCACAAGTTCCAAAGTAACAAAGGTTAGTTGTGAGTCAGAGTCTGCGAAACGTGATAAAAGGACCCCTTTAGAAGGTCGAAGGTAGCATTAAACTCTTTATAAAACTTAAAGGCTTAGAGTATTCTTTATAAAATAAATTATTTATCGCAATCACATCGTGGCTTTCAAAAAGGCGCAAACGTGCAAACCATAAAAAACTGCGAATTGCGATGTGGTCTGGACCCAACGGAATAATACAAATTGTTATAACTTGAATTAAGTTTGACATATCGTGAATATCTGTTTTAGTGGAATAATCATCCATGTAAGGAAAAGCACTTGAAAAATTAAAAAGTACGCCACTCATCGCAAATTGCAAAAATACTAGCAACTTTGAATTGGTCTATTCACGATAACTCGATATTGTGATATTGCGATATTGTGATAAAGCCATTTATTGCAATCACTTGATCAGTATCACACTTAAAACACACCAATTTGAAATATCATTTAGAATTTGTGATGCAATATTTGATGAGTCATAAAGGAAATCACACGTAGGCCTTAATGAGTAGTTAATAAGGTTTAACCACATTTACTCTTTTAACGGCTCGAGAAGATTGATATCTTTTTTTACCCGTATTGAAATAAAAGCTTCATCCTTACGTTCTATTAGAATTTATTGTGTTATCATGTTTCCACTTTCATTTTTGCTATGTGTTTCATTTTGTTTTCTCCATTGCCTAAATTTCAGGAAATTTCCAAAGAAAACAGCGCTCAAGAAAATTGTTAAGGAAGGAAAGAAGAATGTAGAGATTACTGTGTCTAAATATTCAGACATGCTTCCACTATTCTCTGATACTACATGTAACAAGGATGGCGGGACTACCTCATGGGAAGAAATGTACAATTTAACGGAGGAAGAAAACCCAAGGGTCCTGGAAACTAAAGCAACAATAGATGTCGAGGTCTCATCTGACGCTTCTTATTTTGAAGTAGCATGTTCTTCCATGCACAGAATAGTTGTGAGGCTTAAAATCTTGCCATACACTAATATGGTAAGATGGATTATTAACAATGTGGACATTTTAGAAAGAACATTAAGGAATTCTAGGCATGAAGTCATGGGGTCATTTACTCCAGACAATTTATGTTGAATGTATCATCTTCTTGAACCACAAAATTTGTATGATAAAGCATTCATTAATCACTTTGCAGAATAAAATGAAGGACCGATGGACACCATTCAGAATTGGAGGTCTGTCTCTAGTAAGATCAAGCGGGAGAAAACTGGCATGTACTCAATTGCACCTCTATCAGCCTTGCATAATTTTGCAGCCACAATGATGTGTAGGCTATTTGGAAAGGCTAACAGTACCAAGTTTTCTATTGAATGGGTTCTATTAATTGATGTGGTTGTTAATTCCATCATTATGAACTGGAGCAATATTTTGTCAGACAATTTGGCTATGTCCATTAGAGAATACAGACACAATATAATTGTTTCCTCTTCGGTTATCCCTCCTTTTTATATGAGTGAATATGTTATGGATGTCATATTTTTCTATTCAAATTTTCCAAACATGGGCTGGAAATGGACTCTACATGACCCTACTCCCATCCATGTTTATCACAAAGTTTTGTGGGAATCACAATTTCATTCCCACTTTTATAAAATTTGTCATGGCATTATGTTTCCAATTTACCAAACCATTTTTTATAAGAAAGCCCCTAAGCTATCAGAGGAAGCTAAAACAGACATCTTGCCGATGGAAAGATGGTTTGGCGCGAAATTATTTACTTATGTCAGAGTTTTTGGGAGTATCACAGCTCCCCATGTTCTTCCATTTTATGTTCATGATAAGTTATGGCAAGACAAATTGCTTATCAAACAGTGGGGGATGGTATTACCAAAACCATTAAAGAAATGAAGAAATCCATCTGGCCTACCTTCCCATTGCAATGTGGTGCTTTTGCATTACATGATTTTGTGCATGTGGAAAAAGAGAATATGTATACTATGTTAGGTAAACAGTATGACCCTAACAAGGTTGCCAGGAACTTCACTGCTATGGTTAAAATCAAACAATTTACTCATGAAGACGATGAGTTTGATGATCTCTTCAAGTCAACTGAAACATTTTCACAGGTCTTACATCTGGCATCAATAAAAATGAGCCCAACAGACCTCAACCGATTCCATATATACAGAAACAAAAGACTAATAAAGGTCCCTTTGGACCTATTACAGATTGAAGAAACAAGAGAACCCACTCCAAGCATAAGCCTGGAGCAAAGTTCCGAGCATAATTCTGATGGGGAATCTCAAGAGAAGTTAGTTCAAGGTTCAGAACATTTTGAACACCAATCTCAGGATAAGGAAGAAAGCCCTGAGAAAGACCCTGAGAAGGACACTAAGAAAAGTGTTGAAGAAACAGCCAAAAAGGCCTCGGCTGAGGAACACATGGAAACAGACTCCACATAGGTTCAAATAGGAAAGACCAAAATCATTGATCTGGATTAGGAATGGGAGAAATCTAAAAAAAAATCTCCAAGTACAGCAAACATAGACAAGTCTCGAAGGAACATTTGGATTCTAGACTCCTCAACATACTTAGTAGGTTATAAGCACTGAAGCAACAATACAAGGGGTTACAGCCACTGAAGATATTGAAATCATCCCAGCCTACTCAACTTCAAAGATTGTTCTAAAGTTAAGGAGATATCCCTACTAGATATATTCTATAGCCCAACACATAAGGCTGTAGTGAAGAGGCAAAGGAAGAAAAGGAAATTTGATGCATTAGTAGCAGAAACTCTTGAAAATGAATTGATGGAGGTAGTATGGAAAGACACCCCCATCGATCCAATAGAAAACCTGACTAAGATATCACAATTTGCAGGTGCCTATGCGACTCCAACGATTGATAAGGCAGCTGAAGTTTGGATTTACTCAAAGAAAAATAAGAAAGAGTTCAATTGTTGGAACAACAACTTGACCTAGAGAGACAAAGCACCAATAGGCAAGTAGAGATGCAAATGGCATAGCTTCAGAAATATTTTGAACAAATGACATTACAACATCAGGCAGACATTGCAGAAAAGGATTCAAAGATTCATCAGATGTAGAATATAATGGATAAACTCAGAGACATATCTCAAACATAGGAATTCCTTAAAGAAGCACTTGAACTAAACTCTCTATTGTCACAACAACAAGAATTATTATGCCAAAAAATCTCATTGATCAATCCATATTGTGAAACAAGTGAAGCATTAACCAATCAAGTGATTGATCAGAGATTAGAATATGAAGAGGTTAATAAGAAAATTTTAGAGTTTATCTCTTAGCAAGAATTTGAAGAAGGTAGAAAAGTTGATTTGCTAAATACCGAGGAGTCCCACAAGGATATTCTATTCACAGATTGGGACATATAGTTGAAGCAAGCAGAAAGGGCAGCAACAAGAGCAACTAGTACAACAAACAATATAATTGAAGTTGTGAACAAAAACCTTCATAGTGCCAATCTTATCAAAGAATGCAGGCTGGAAGTTCTCCCAAACATCAAACAGTTAGAGAAACAGTGGAAAGAGACCACCAAAATGCAAGTTAAGGCAATCAAACAATTGTCTAAGCTTGAGAAGGAAACTTACTAGCAGTTTCCGGTGAAACCACACAGTCAATGGATGACTCTGCGCTATCTAACAAATTCCACTCAAAATATGGTGCCACCACTCTCTGATGTTGTATTTACGGGGCAATTAAGATCTAGAATTGGCCAACCACCCCAGGTGAAGCCAATGATAGATATTTGCAAACTCAAGGAACGAATGGTTGATTAGAACTATTCAAGTTGAAAAGCTCGTCATCATTTTGTTTTCTATTTTGGTTTTTATTTTACTTATTCTGAGGAAGTTTGTTTGAAACCTTCTCAACTTTTTATGTAATAATCTAGTTTTTATATTGTATTATTTAAACCTCTCTCATTAATTTAGAGAGGGGTCCAGAATTCTATCAAGAAACATTGTTCAAAGGCTTTCACTTCTGTAGTTTTGTGATTGTCTTGATGAAATAATTGGAACAAGATCTTGATTTTGTTAGAAATTGAAGCATACTCTACTGAATTTGCACTTTTATACTCTTAGAGTATATTTAGCTGAAAGGAAACAAATCAATATTGTTGACTTCATGAGTAGAACCTCTCATATCTGGTACTTCTAAATTTATGGTTGATTTTTGTTTATGAATTAGCAGTACTCTTTTCTTATATTGTATTATGTATGAAATCTAAGCTATGGTTTGACATTATAGCACTTCTGTAAAATGTTTTAGTTGTAATTTATTATTTAGTACATGAGCAATTGATATATGTGATATAGTTTTCACAATTATTTTTCCTAACTATTTAGTCAAAATATTTATCATTAACAATTTCATCTCTTATAACAATTGAATGATCTTTATTACCTGTTGCTCTAATACATATTTGTAGATCGCATGATTTAAGTTATTCCTGGGTATATATTAAGATAAAAGTTAGAACAGATAGTTGCATATGTTTATTGTTTAATTAATCATTTTAGTTAAGTCATTTCCCATTATACCTTATATCAAACCAACATCATCATCCTATCAATTCTTACTGGGAAATTGGTCCCATTATCCCTAGTCGGAGCCACCATACCAAACGGAAAAGGAGCTTCTTCCAAGGTCCGGACCAGGTGGTTATTCCGCATGTTGTTGCAATAGAATTATGGGGCTTCAAAAGGAATATAGTGGCCAACTTGCAGAGGATTCAAATAATAAGTCACTATTGTTAACACTGGAAAATCATACACCTACTAAGTACAATCCATAAGACATTAAAAATGTCCAGTAGAGTGCACAGGTGGGAAATTTTCCAGCCGAGTACATTACAAAGATTCAAAAATCAAAGGTTCTCCTAAGGTCCAAAGTTTATAAAGAAAATAAATTAAGGCCACGCATATATTTCTTTGATAAATGCATGCGCGTGACATATCATCAAAAATGATGTGCGGTTGCAGAAAAGATGACTCAACAGTCTGGGACCACTCCACACACTTGGAGCCGATTTCTTGCTATGAGGTCGGCCTAGTACAACTGAATTCAAGTCGTCTTGGAGAAGTGCAACCCTCAATGGAATCCTCTTGTCCTACTCATGTGTCTTTATCATACATGTACCAAGCGAGCGAAGAGGGATTCAAAAATCTCTATATAAACTAGTCATGGGAGAGCCAAAAAGAAGAGACATTGTTATGCTGGCCAAATTGCTTGTAAGAAAACCACCATTTCATTGTTGAACCAAGGAAGTGAAGAGCACTAGCATGTTGTCCAAATTGCTTCTAAGCAACCCAAAATCTTAGTGAGTGAAGAAAAATCCACACTTTGGAGAGTCTTAACACTTATTTGAGAGAGAGGAGAAAATTCTGAAGAGATTGAGGAAATGAAACATCCTTTCTAAGAATTATATGCTCCCCAGCTCAAGGAATTATCTTCAAGTACTCTAGTATTATGATTGTATTCAACCTCTACCACCAACAATCAATAAAGAGAGATTTTCCATATATTATTGATGGTTTTTCTCCATTTGAGCATTGTTATGTTCATGCACCTCTTTGTTTAAGTTTATGTTTTCGTATGCATTGTATCCATTATTTACAATGTTGTGTTTATTTAAGTATGTCCACTAATAGCACCAAATTTGACTGTGATTATTTGCAGGTAACAATCCACTACTAAGGGGGTGTTTTTTGGTACACTTGTGCTCCAAAAACAATACAACAGGTGTTGAGAGATTAAATTGTTAGATTAAATCCCTTAATATTAATTGTTAATCCGTGGTTCATAAACATGAGTTGCCTTGCAATTTCTTCATTCAAGTTTAAATTATAGTTTTAACACTTCCTAATAATGATTCGTGGAGTAATAAACACACTAACACTTACAAACAATTAGCTGTCAAAAGAAAACCCAACAATCAAATTCAATCTAGAGATTTCAAAAGCCTTTACAAACCCTAACATTCAAATCTGAACTCAACAAACGACTGAGCTATGAATCTCAAGAGATAAAATGGAATTATTCTCACACAAAAATTTACTCAATCAAATCCCTAAATGTTGGTACCAAACTTTCTATTTGTAATAACAGTTTATTCATCACTCAACAAGCAATCTATAATGATAGTGATTCAATCCTTAAGCAGAAAAACAAACCTGTACTAATAACCATTCAATCCTTAAACAATCTACACAAACCACAATTCATTCCTGAAGCAACTAAGCAGTCTATAACAATTCAATTCTTAAGCAAACAAGCAATCTATACTGATAGCAACTCAATCAAACAATCGATCTGTACCTAATGGTTGGTTATCCTCTTAACAAATATTTGAAAGTTAAGTACTAATCTGGAGCAATCACTCTATTTTATTCTATCACTTACTAATTTATCATTATACTTGCAATTAAGTAATCTACAAGTCTCAATCTGATGAAAACAACTCAAACCCTTAGCCTATTCGACACCTAGCAATTCAACCAAACAACCCTTAAGAAATTGTACTCTAAACTCTTCTGTAATCACACCAACCCTTACTGGTAAATGACCTTATTTGGAGCCAATGTACTGCTGCTTGAAATCTAATTGATATCTGACTCCTGAAAACTGGAATCAACCACCTCACAAAGCAAAGGAAATCATTTATCTGGACAAATAATAAAATTAATCTTCACACGAAACAGGGGAAAATCCTTTATCTACTAAACTCAATGAAATCAATCAACACTCAAAACAGAGAAATCATGTATCTATTAAACTTAATGAAATCACAGTTATCAACTAATCATCGAAAGAACTCATGGGTATGCTATGTTCAATCCATGTGATCCACTCTGCAATCCAAGAGTCTATTCATCAAATGAAACAGAGCTAATTGGTAATAAACCATCGAATATTCATGAAAGTGACCTTCAATCTAAACAACTTGAAACTAGACCGAAAATGATCAACGAGAGTTCTGTTATGGGGAATTTCCTGTAAAATAATTTAAATAAAAATTCAATCCGTTCCAGTTCCTAAGGGAACACAGAGCAATTTGATAGCCAAACAAATCTCGTTCCTAATTAGTTCGAATTCACCGAATAGAGTTAACTTATCAAAACAATCACAGTATTCTCAATGTATAGATAATCCGTTTCACTCATTAGGTGATCATCTGGAATTTCTCGACTAATTACAACTCAATACGATAGCAAGCATGCTATGTTCTGAAATCAAAATAAGGTTCGCACAAAATTCAACTATGAATTATGGAAACGAATGAATGAAAGAACATTAATGCATCTACACTCTTTTAAACAATCAAATGAATTCAATTCACATACAGTCAAGCCAAACCAATTCGTAATGCAAGTAAAACTAATTGTGACTAATCACACAGTGGTTCTATCTGCAATTTACAAAGAAATTTAGATGGGCAGGCTCTGGCCACACCTAGGAGCTAGATATACTTACAGTAAAGAAGCAATCTCAAATGCAATCAATTGACTATCCTCAGCAATCCATCAATTCTTACTCTCACACTCGGAGCAGAACCATTTCGATATTATTAAATATGAGTTATATAATTCACAGCAAAGTACTTCAAATTTTTTAACACTAACTTGACATATTACATCCCCTGCCTTTTATAGGAATTTAATTACAGTTAAACACTGAACTAAAAATGGTAATCTATAACAGTCTAATAAGTTGAATCCTCCAGAGCAAATAGGTATGAACGGCTACCCCGAATTGGTCCAACAACTTGTAACCAATTCCCAAACTTGGTGTATGTCGCAACCAGAGAAAAGAGAATGAATATCTTGGGATCAAATGCGTTCATTGCAAGGCTAGTGACATCTCATCATCCAAAAGTGCACAAATTCTTATCCATTGCACTGTTTGAGTACCAAATCCGAATATAAATTTTGAGTACAGTAGTAAGGAGCCAAGGTACACCAACTGATTCTTTCCATTCTCCTCCTACACATCTTGCTGAGAAGTCTACACTTGGTCATAATAATTAGTTAGTTTTAGGAATCAGCTACCTATATCTACTTAAATCCACCAACAAATAGCCAAATGTAACCATAAAAATATTTACCTCAAATGGGGATTGGGACCATGATAGGGTAGCAAAATAGGAAGGAAATAGGTTCCATAGTGTCAAAAAGAGGTCAAAATGGGGATTGAAGATGGTATTAATAGGAACAAAACAAAGGATCAACATCCTCCCACGCCGATCTTGATGCATGCCCTCATGCATCCAACAAAAAGGATACTGCATTCAACTGAAGAAGATTGTGGTCAGAGACTAGCAGTCTTGATTAAAACCTTGATCCCTTGTCGGATAGGTGGCGAACACTTTTGAAATTGTAGTGCTAATCTCTTTGCATTCAATCATCTGAGAGGCTTATTTCGAGTTGCTTTCCATCTGAGAAGGTGTTTATTTTTCCTTGTGAAGGCATCATTCTGGGCATACAGTTTCGTATTAGAGTCCCTGACTAGCTGATTTACATCTTTTACAAAATGAATTAAAACCTTGTATTTATTTGCTTGCTCTCTAAGCTTGGTGATTGTCTTCCATAGCTTGATAAGCCTGATCATTAAATTTTCTTCAGCATCCAGTGTGGGGGCTTTAGTCGGGGTTGTTGATTGCTGTGAGGTACTTCCTCCTAATTATTTTCCTCTCGGTTTCTTAGATGATTGATGTGGAATAGCGTGTTAGTGTCTTTGCTTACTGTTGGTCCAGTGGGAGACAAAGCCTCTAGATCCTGGGTAATATCCTTAGGGATTTTAAGCTTAGTAATAGTAGTGGTATATTCCTCAAGGGGCGTTTTTTATTGCAGAGGATCGTCATCACGGGAAGAAAAAATAGGAATATGCACGAGGCCAGTGCCTTCAGCATTTGTCTGCAAGGTAGGAGCCATGCTGTGGGTCTAACGACGACCTTGAATTGAGGTTTTAGCCACGGGAAATAGGGGAGTGTTGTAGGGGAACAGGGGACTCCGGTGTTTAGCGTTAGGGGTGGTGCTTCCGAGTTTGAAGGAGGGTTCTATTGTAGATTCCAAAGCGTTGCTCTCTGCCCTTGGACTTAGTTCTAGATGGGTGGGTTTTTCCTGATCGTGTTTCCTTTTTTGCGGCGAGCCCAATGGGATTTCCACCAAACCCTTACTTGTGCCATCTTTTAAACTATCTACAGTTGTATGAGGGGGTTTGGAACCAGGAGTAGGGGAATGGGTAGGTGTGGACTTAGACTTAGATGGGGGCATTGCGTCGTCGATTTTTAGGGAGCAGCCCACTGTGCATTGCCTGCCCTTGATTTTTGTCTCCTATCTAGGGAATGCCTCAATGACGAAGTCCTCCCACGATCGCTTCCATTTCTTAAGCTCAGCAACTAGTAAAATTTTAATTAAACTATGATGACATAATGCAATTTCGAGCTTCTTGCCATGAGACTATACACCCTTTGCCATTTTATGCAAGCTTGATCTTAGGAAATAAGGAATTTCTAGTGGCCTATATTCAACAAAATGAACCATGAGCCTGATATGATAAAGGAATAGAATAGAAAACCTTCCCTCACAGGTCACAAAGCATCGTAACATTGTTAGGAGTGGATGTCATTGGTCCTCTACGCAGTTACGAAGCACTTCCTTCACCCAACTAAATGACCTGTAGGCTAGTTTTAGGAACATGGTGCAATTCAGTATATCTAACTGGCCACCCTTGAAAAATCTCTCGCCAACAGCTGGTAGCCCAATATCCCAACTCACTGATTCTTCTGTGACCCTGAAGATGAGGTCACTAACTTGGGCATGCTCACCATTAAAACCTCGAGTGAATGCCATTGCGACTTAATCGTTATAGCCCTGAAACTTTTGTAAAAACATCATCCATCCTTTCTCCTCTAGAATTCCCTTACATTGTTCATATTCTGGACTGTGCAGAAATTGAACAAAAGTGGGTTCATCTCTGTCTGCTCCCATGGCGCCTGCGTTCTAGTGAAATTCCATTTTTTCTTCAAATGACTGCGCTGTTGGTCCCCTATTAGCCCTCCACCCATGCTCACAATAGATCTCTGTTTTAATGGCAGATGAATGACCGTTGCAATGATGGATCGTACACAAGGGATCGGTTTCCATGATGGTGATAATTCTATCTTCGACTAGTTTAGCACATGGGAAATTGATTGCAGTGTGCGATCCATGGATGGAGTGTGTGAGAATTTTGGCTATGAGATGGCGTGTCTTTACCATGATGACAGAGGATGTCATGAACCGATGGTCAAGTGGGCGAGCAGTCATCATAGCAAGAATAGATCATGGCGGTGGTGGTGATGTCTTATTAGCATGCTGGAGGATAAGTGTTTACGAGATCAGGAATAGACAGGTGAGGTCATAGGATGTATGATCATGGTGATCACAGGATAGATTCAAAGGCATCCTTCAATGATTAACATTTTAACTACATTCTAGTTAAACTTAAGTGAAATACAAGTGCGTACCTTTACCACTTAAATGATTTGTGTCGAGTGTGCATTTGATGTGCTGAAGCCATGCCTTCTGTAATGATGTGCCTGTTGCCTTGTTTCTAGAGAATTGCCATATTATGCCTTTGGTGAGTTGGGTACTGATGCCATAAACCTATACTTAACTTAGAGTGGGCTAGTAGCCCTGATCGTTTCTTGTATGCTTATTAAGATAGGCCCTAACTCATCAAAGCATGTTAACAAAAACAAGATGATTCCATTTATGATACAAAAAATTTTCTTGCGCGTATTGTGACATCATTGTGTGGTTATAGGCCCCAATTTTTAGGCAAGATCTCAGGACCCTCGTATGCAATATGAGTTGCATTCTGGACAGAGCATAGAACATAAAAATTTAACAGAAAATGACACATCATATTTCGATCAAAACATGAAACATAGGTATCTTGAACAGTATGTGGAATCAAATTCTGAGATCCTCATGAAAGAACAACTGAAGCTGGACAAAGTATAAGATATCAGCTATCTGTACTGATTTTGGAACCTTTAGATTGAATTTCAGGCTACTAAATTATTTCAGAAAAGGAGACTACTTATCAATCCATGGATTTTAACCAGGCTTGGAATGATAGCTGCCTGGGGCATTTCTTCTTTAGGGAGCTGGAAATGGCCAAAAGAGAGCTCCAAGGGGGTTTATTTTCCGTAGTTTATTCCTTTGGGCCCGAAAAAGAATAATTCACAACCTAGAGGATCCCTGTACTACTACTACCTTATTATTTTAGCGAGCCTAAAGTAGTTAGTGCTCGAGGCATTCTTATTTAGAGAGTCTGAATTGCCCAAGTAGACTCCACATGTTTCCTTTCCGTAATCATTTCCTTGATCCCGGAAAAGAACAATTCTATGCTCAAGGAATCCCTAGCCTAATACTGGTCCATTTCATTTACGAGCTTGGATCAGTCGATGCTGTGGAGCTTCATATTTAGAGAGTCTTAACGCTTCCAAAGGAGACTCCACCAGTTCCTTTTCCATAGATAATCCACTAGACCTGGATAAAGGAATAAACTTCCTTCTGATGGATTCCTCCTTTATTCTACATGGGTTGTGGGGAGGACCGCCTGTAGATATAAAAAGTGACAGCCCACTGGTTTATATATATATATATATATATATATATATATATATATATATATATATATATATATATATATATATATATATATGTAAAAAAAAAAATGTTCAACTAAACCAGCAAGGGGCTGATTATTGACATGAATCAGCTCTAATCCTAGATCCTCTCGAACTTCCTACAAAAACTGATCACATGAAAGTGGTTTATGATAAATTGAAGCCGATGGCCATTCACTACAAAAGAAATCTTATCATCATCGATAGTACAAATACGAATTGAACCGTTATTAAAGACTTCAGCTCCTCATATGGTCCCAACCATCTAGTGAAAAATTTACCAACCATCTAGTGAAAAATTTACCTTTGAAATGCTTATACTTACTATCGTATAACAAGGCCCAGACACTTGGATGGAATATTTTCTTCTTAATAATTTGTCGTGCCATCGGGCTCTTTGGTCCTGTACTAATGCAGTTCTGTGGTAGGCATCTTGTCGAATCTAATCAAGCTCGTTCAATTGCATCAATCTATGTTCTTGAGCCTCATTTAAATTCATGCCCAACTGAGCAACAATTCTAAATGTTTTTACCTAGAATTCGATGGGCAAGAGCACTTGTTTACCATAAACTAATTCGTAAGGTGTGTGTCCGATCACATTCCTCCAAGTGATCTGGTAAGCCTAAAGTGCTTCTAGTAACTTTTCTGCCCAATCTTTGTGATGCAGTTGAATGGTTTTCGTAAGGATAGATTCCAGCACTTTGTTCGTGGACTCCACCTACCCATTAGCCTGGGGGTGGTAGGGGGTCGATTTATGGTGCTTAACTTGATATTGCTCCATGAGTGCCTTAACCAAATTTGATGTAAATTGGGTTCTTTGATCAGTGACAATTTCACAAAGCTCCCCAAATCTTGTAAAGATGTCTTCAAACAAAAATCCTACTACTGCCTTCTCAGTGGCAGCATACAATGCTTTGGCCTCCACCCACTTGGTGATGTAATCAGTGCATACCAAAATATATTTCTTCTTGTTTGACATTGGGGATATGGGCCCTACGAAGTCCAATGCCCACTTCTCAAAAGGTTCAATAGAAATTTGTGGTTGAAGAGGCATTTCATCGGAGACAACTGGTCTCCCCATTCTTTGGCAAGCATCATAACTCAAAACAAACTTCTTGGCATCTTTGAATAAGGTCGGCCAATAGTATCCAGTATGGAGAACTTTATATGTCGTTATTCTGTCGGCGAAATGGCCACCACAAGCCTCGTTGTGACTGGCACTCACAACCTCATCCTCCTGCACACACCACCTCCTGCATTTCATCCTCCTGCACACACCACCTCATAATCAAGTCCGGCCCTATATAAAATAGATATTTCTCGATCCAAGAGTAGCTAGCACTATGCTGCACTATATTGTGTCTCTCTCGGGCCGACAGGTTTTGAGGCAATTTTCCTGATACCAGATAATTGGTGACATTAGCAAACCAAGGAGCAACAATAGAAATGGAAAATAGAGCTTCATTTGGGAATTCGTCGGGCACTGGCGTTGGAATGCTTCCCTACGTAAGATTCAAACGAGATAAGAAATTAGCTGCCAAGTTGTCTCTTCCAGACCTATCAATTATAGTTATATTGAATTCTTATAGAAGCAACAACCATCTAGTTATCCTACCATTAGTAATAGGTTTATTCTTTAAAAATCTAACAGTGGAATGGTTAGTATGGACAAATGTCTCATATCCGGTAATATAATGCCTAAACTTTCCATTATCATGCATAACTGCTAACAGTTCTTTTTCAGGAACCGTATAATTTAATTCAACGGGGAGAGATTTTTTCTAACAAAGTAAATGGCATAGGGAAAGTTATCTTCCCTTTGTCCCAAAACTTCTCCTAGTGCAATTTCTAAAGCGTCTATACAAATGTGAAAAGGTAAGGACCAATTTGGTCCTCTTAGCACTGGAGCGATAGATAATCTCTCTTTCAGTACCTAAAAAACCTGTTGACAGTCAACATTCCATACAAACTTAGCATCTTTAGTTAACAACTTGAATAATGGTGCTGCAATTCTAGTGAAATTGTCAATAAATCATCAATAATATCCTGCGTGCCCTAAACAACTTCTTACCTCTTTTTGTGAGCTTGGAATAGGGATACGTGAAATGACCTCGATTTTTTCTGGGTCAACTTGAATCCCTTCAATTGACACATGATGGCCTAGAACAATTCCCTTAGTTTGCATCATTCTACATTTATCACTACTAAGGGCTAGATCAACCTCTTGACAATGGATTAATACCTTTTCTAGATTCTCCAAAACCTGTAAAAAGTCATACCCATAGACTATGAAGTCATCCATATAGACTTCCACATAGCCGTGGATCATATAAGAGAAAATGGAAAGGATAACTCTTTGGAAGGTGGCAGGGGCGTTACAAAGACCAAAAGGAAAGACTTTATATGCATAAGTACCCCATGGGCATGTGAAAGTAGTCTTTTCCTAGTCTTCTTTGGCTATCTAAATTTGATTGTACCCACTATAACCATCTAGAAAAGAAAAATATTTCTTACCTAAAAGCATGTCAAGAACTTGATCAATGAAAGGCAATGGAAAATAATCACACAATGTGGCCTTGTTTAATTCTTTGTAGTCGACGCGGATTCGCCACTTGCCATTCAGTTCTTTGGAACTACTACCAAGGGTGACACCCACTTACTATCAGAAATGGGGTAAATGAAATCTACGGCCAAAAGTTTTTGAAGCTCCTCTTTGACGATGTCTTTTAATGCTAGGTTCATACACCTTTGTGGTTGCAGAATAGGTCTCATTTCTTCATTCGTGTAGATATGATGGGATTGAAGCGCGCGTATATATCTTCGAGAACTACGAAGCATGCATCTGTTTCTATAGAACACACGCGGAGGATAGAAAAACAACAAAAAGCCTTGTATTTTTCAGTTTTCTCATGTGATTGGCAGCCTCTAGTGAATTTCCTTCACCTCTGCAGTTTTTATTTACTATTCAGTACCCTTGGCTGCTTGAATGAACCCTAGTTCATCAAGAAATTAGATTTTTTTTTTTTTTAGTTGCAAACAAATACCCACATAGCTTAATTAGGCAGAAAAGTAAGTGGACATTATCCACGAATCTTATTACTAACCAAAGAAAAAAAAAATGGGACTAGGAGCAAATGTTAGTAAAGAAAGTGAGTAATCCCTGCTTCCCTTGCGTCTTCTAGATGAACCTGGGCTTGCATATGAAAACCTTCTTGAAAATATTTGAATTTACATCTCCCTCATTAAACTTCACATAGTTTAATAGGAAAAAGTAAGTGGCGCATAATCCACAAACAAATTTCTTTTTCCATGCAAGGAATAACCAACACCTATTGTAATTAAAAGGATATTGAAAATGATCATCGCATATCCAAATCTTATCACACTTGTATGTTCACATTGCATCACATACTAAGCCTCCATACAATTTGTACTCAAAGACCATCCATTTTTGGATCTTTGGTTACTTAGTCTATTTTTGCTTACCAAGTCACCCCATAAGTGAAATAAGCCTCTTTAAAAACAACTATAACTTGAACAAATTAAGTTTCCCCATAGGGGCCACAATTTTTTTTTTTAGTTTAGGTTAGGACCATTGGGGGTAGGCATCCCATAAGCCGCCATGGTCATGATTCACCATTGAAACATAGTTGTTGACTTTTTAGGAAGATTAAAAATCCTTCAACAATTCCATAGAAAAGAAAACCCGAGCATGGCAGAGACCTGATTCAGAGGGGGTTTGGCTTAGGCCCAGTGCATGTGGTACTCTTTGGGGCTACCTGACCCATCTAGTGCTCGATACTGGTAACCGATTACCAAGAAGCTAAAGACTCAAATGCTCATGTGGAACGAAGGTACTTAGTGGCCAAAAATAGGGCATCCTTCCCTATAGGTGACGGTGCAGGCAACACTCGATCCTCATTACCATTACCTTGGTTGATTCCTCAACTATTGGAATGCATCGACAGTTATTTCGGGACATTGCGCTAGGACTCATCAAAGGTTATCTCCACAAGTCCCAGTTACTTTGAGAGTGAGCAGGATGACTAGGTCTTCATAGGACTATTTTTCATACGCAACAAACAAAAACCCTTTTTTTTGTTTGCTTGGTCACATAATTTAATTAAAGGAAAATAAACCATTGAAATTTTCACTTTGCTTTATGTATGTGATCCATTTTGCATTAATATATATATCTTCACCCATCACTAAAATCAATGTAGTGCACAATCTAAATCAACAACATAGGGGACTCCATCACTCCCCATTGATCTATGAGTTTTTTAAACCTCCCCCCATTATTGGGAGGGTACCTGGACTCTCACCGTTTCAACAGAAAAGACGTCATTCATCCACCATTATTGGATCCTCCTTTATTGGTGCAACTTTTCTTGGAACTCCTCCACAGCAAGGGACACCCTTCATCACCCCTGAAGGATCCCCATACGCTACCCCCTTTGGGAGCACACACACTTCTCCTCCAGACAATCCCCGAGCTACCCATCAAGGTAATCCTCCTGTGACATCCCCACAGAGGACTCCACTACACATAGTTGTCCAGAATCGCTTTTTGATGACAACAAATGCAAACCTCTCGTTTCTAACTTCGTTAAATCTCCCAGAATTAAGAAAGCTGACAAATGACCTGATTGAACATGGCCAAAATTGGTTAGCCATGCTGACAATGCTCCCTTCATATATTCCAAAATTTGAGGGAAAGCAAGGCGAGGACCCAGGGAACCGCGTCATGACATTTCACTTGTAGTGTTCTTCTAACAGTATCACAAAAGATACTATTAGATTAAGGTTATTTCAATGCACCCTGATACGGCCTACTGCGAAATGGTATATAGACTAGCCCTCTACATCTCACGGAACCTTTAGCTCATTAGCTAAAGCATTCCTTACTTTCTTCCAACTCCCAATTAGCCATGACTCTGGGTTGGAGCTTTTAACCAATTTCAAGCAAACATAGGCTATGCACATCACAAACCTGTTGAGGCCTTGAAAATCGACACTTCAACACAGAGGGAAAACCACTCGGTACATACCTTAAAACAACTCCTTTTATGTTTATTTAGTGGCTCTGGCTGGGGATAATGGGACCAATTTCCCAATGAAAGGTTATTGAATGAATGTGTAATGCTTATAGTGAAGTGAAATAGATGGATTTGCAGTAATGAATTAAATGGAAAACCTATGCATTAATCTACTCTATAACCCAGGATTGTTTAACATTTATCTGGATGTGATTTATAATGATTTTCCTTAGTAAATGACAATATAGGTTGCTGAAACACCAATGGAAATGAAAATATTTCAAGATGATTACTTTGATTAAATAGTTAATCAAAATAATGTGTATAACTCATATCACATTTAGAATATCAAATAAAATTGTTGAACATGTATTTAAAAATATCAATGGTAGCATGATCATAAATGAATATATGTAAAATTGTTCTTTAATTAAAATGTAATCAGAAATCTAAAAAAGATAAATTTATTATTTATTCATGAACAAAATAGAGGTAAAAATATAGAAATACCAAATGTACTTTTCTCAGCTCATAAAAGAAATAATAGTAGTTTATTCCTTCCCACAAAGATGATTCCGTGAGTATAGATTTGCAACTTCTCAAAATTCTTTCTGAAAATTCCTAAACAACGTTCCAGTCATTCTATTGATAAAAGTATGAAAGTACAATAGTGAGAGCTTTCGTATGCCTTTCTTCATAAAATTCAGGACATTTATTTGATACAACAAGTAAGCTAAAATAGCAAAAAACAATTGAATCTATTGTGCAGAGCGTTAAGGGAATATAAACAGATCCCTTCAACAACGCTTAAAGGAGAAAAAAAAAATTGGTAGCAGTTTCTAAAAGTGATTTGTTGTCTTCATCTGCTTCCTTTGTTCCATCGAATTCTCTAGATGTAGGTCCATTTGTTTGAACTAATATGTCACTTATCCACATAGATATCTTCCTCTGTCATGAACCTGAACACGACAAACAAGAATCAATAAGATAAATATAAATGAGATGATAAGTGAATTGTATTTGAAAAAAATCACGTTTTGCAAGAAATCGGGAAAAATGTAGAGCGCAATAAATCCCAAAAAAACATGATGGAGGGGAATGCGGAGTGAGGAGGTGGACTTTATGTTCTATCGCAATCAAAAATTAGAGTTTGGGGTAGATCATAAAACAATTACAATTGGATTATAATTAGGGGTACTCCAAATAAAATTCAAAGGGGGCTTATTTTTTTAAATCACATCATAATTGCAATCGGAATGGGTGGAGGAGGAAGTGATACAGTGATCCTTTGTTATTTGCGATAGTCGCGGATGCAGGGATTAAATGAATTGCAATGTATAACTCTATCGGGTCAGGGGCTTATCGCAAATCGCAATCGGCATGCGAAAAGTTTAAGACTATGATTCTTGTGATTGCGCGGACGCAGGGGATTTATAAATCGGAGTGAATAATCCTATCGGGTCCGGGGCTTTATCGTAATCGTAATCAAGAAGGGGTAGAGTGCTTGGCCTAATGAAATTTGCGATGGCCTGTGGATGTGAAATTTTATAGATTGTAGTTGATTTTGCCGTCGGGTCCGACCCTGATCACAGATCTCAAATCAGCCAAGGTAATGGGGCAAGACTCTTTAGTAACTACAATAGCTCCGAACGTGGGGGGGTTTATGGAATGGTTTGTATAATCTCGCCAGGTCCTCTCTAATCACAATCACAATAGACATGAGGCAGGGCATAAGCTTTTGTGGTTTATTGCGATGGCCACGGACGCGGGGAATGTATGAATTGTTTTAATTTTTCCATCAGGTTCGAGCTTAATCACAATCATAATGGAGTTTAACAGAGGGGTCTTGAGATTTTGGAACTTTCTTTATTTTTGATGCGGAGGAGCGGGATGAGTCAGAGTTTGTTAAGATTTGAGCTTTGGGAATTAAGAACTCTAATTCAAACTAAATAACCCATATTATTTAATACTTGAGGTTTTTTAAAACCTTAATATAGTTATGGTCTCAAGGGCTATTTAAAATTTGGTTTTTTGAAATCAAGGTTTAATACTTGGGTTTTAATTGAAAAGACTAAGTATTAAACTTTGATTAAAGGATTTTATTAACATTTTTTTTGTTGATTTTTTATTTTATTTTTTTGGTTTTTTAAGAAATAAAATCAAAGGCATTTTTAAAACTAAAGGGTCCCTATTTTAATATAATAAATTTCATAGGAAATTTGTAATATATTAAAATGGGGGTTGTTGAACCGTACAATAGGACCACATACACAAATGGTGGAAACGTCGTAGCCTATGAAAAACCGATTTTAAAGATAAAGTCCTGCTGGACATTTTCTTGAGATCCCTCACCTCTAAAATCTCAAAAGACGTGGCTAAAACATTCCCGTAAAGCGATGAAGAATCCATCAGTAAAGCCCAGTAGCTAGACCTGATCTACAACCAGTCGGGTTACATTTACCACATACTCCTAGACACCCTGTGCCTGTAATCTTATTAAGAAATAGCAGGCACATCCAATACTATTGACAGATTAATTGGGGTCATATCACAAAGACATCACAGCAATAGCATCCAATACCCTGCATATCCCAGGAATGGCCCATATTATGATGCAACACGATCATTACAAAATAATGGGTATTACAATGGTCAACCCATACCTATGCAAAATATAGGCAACGGGGTTAACCAGTACCAGCCCCCCCAAAGAGGCTTGTGTCATCCTCCACAAGGAAATCAATACTCCTCCTGGAGTACAGATAAAATGTCTTATCCCCCAAACTAGTACGTTAACCAGGGACAAGAGAACCAATATTCTCGTTTACCAACTCCGCAACAGAACAACCTGCCAAAGAAAAACAATGCATTGGTAAATCTAGTGCAACCATATCTCGCGTCATTGTATCAATCAGAAGAACAACCAAATTTGGTTAATTCTTCTAATGGTGCTAGGAAAAAACCGAAAAATAAGCCAAAGGGAGAGCTTGAGTGGGGAGGTAACAATTAGCAGCAACCCCCAAGGGCACCGAGAAGGTACAACCCTAATTGGAACCAAAACCAGGGTACAACCAATAAAAAATCACAAAAATAGGGCAAGAACACTAGTCTTCGGACTAATCGTGCATGCACCATCTGTGGGGAATATGGCCATTATACCCATCACTATCCCTAGCTTCCAAATTTAAAAAGGACACAAGACAGTAGGGGGAAAAGTGGCCAACTAACTACAGTCATGTAGCAACCCTTTCCCCATCATTGAATTGTTAACACCCAGCAACAAGACCCATCTGCAGGGAACCTCAACAAAACTCATAACCATGAAATCTTCATGATAGGATAGGATGTCCTCTTGCAAACGATGAATCATACTTATGAGACTCCCCCAAAGCCTATTATGTCCACCTCGGCCAAGGCTATACCTACTGGACCATTAACAATTATGCAACCTCCCATAAATTTCATGCCCAAAATGGTTAAAGGACCTTTACGGCATGTAGGGCCCAATTCAATACCTAGCCATAGTTACAGCATAGTAGATGACTTGGCTTAGTCGTCGTCAGCTATGTCAGTGCTTCAAGTCTTGCAGACATGCTGAACCCAGTGGAAAGACCTACTTTTCTCTTTAGGTGCAATCGACCCATCTGATTCTCGCCTCATGGTCTTTGACTTGGACAAATCTACTCCTCGGCTACCCTTAGCCATCACTTTCCATATCCCTGTCTCATTCTAGAATATCGATATCCATCGTTGCATCGTCGACGAAGGGGATTCCACATGCATCATGTCCAAATCCGTTTGGAAAAATTTAGGATCCCATAAAATTAATCCTTCTAACATAACACTCAAAGCATACGATGGGTGCCCTTCTTTCTCCATCGGCCTATACCCTAGCATTCTGGTTAAGTTGGCTGGAAAAACTATGTTAATAAACATTGAAGTACTCGATGCCCAGTTAGATTACAATATCCTCCTAGGTTGAAGCTATATGTACTAAATTCTCACAGTCACCTCATCAGTGTTCAGGAATCGTGATGTTCCCCCATAAGGGAAAGGTCATTACCATTGATCAACTCACATACTACGAGAAGACAACTTCACCCACACCAGATGGCATGTTGCCCCAAGTATCCCAAGAAGTGTTCACTACTCACATTGAGCTCAGTCTAAGCCATTTTAAGCCATCAAGTCTCCTAGGAACATTCCCAGGAGACCCTCCGGTAATACAAGAGATTGTCCCAAGTACCAGAGCACCCATTTCCATGATGACTTCATTAAACACCACCCAAATACTGGAATCAATTCCAAAAACTTCAACACCTGCAACTGAAGAAGTCAATTATTTACCTCCTGCAATCATGAAAACCCTTGTCTTGTGCCCCCCACCTAGGTTCATCTCACATCAAGCCATGGAAACCCTCACATTACCAAATATGACTCTTGAAATACCAATTTGGTACCTAATCCCCATGACTCTATCAGTTGAGTCAAGGCACATACAAAAAGGGAGCTTCCTTGTACCTCCATTTCAGAGGAACACCCCTACTCAAAACCGTCCAAAACTCACCACAAATGGAGCTGCTAGAAAAGCAAAACAAAATGGTAAAAAAGGAGAAACTTCCAACTCCTCCAAACCAGTGCAACCATGCGCATTGTGTGAGGATTTCGAGCACCCAACTCATATATGTCACGAAATAGACGAACTAAAAATAATAATGAATACTTCCAACACATTGGTAACCTCAACTCCACCAAAAGGAGCGAAATTTGTACCCTTACGTAAAAAGGAAGTATGCACGAACCATATGTGTGCCATATGCGATAAATATGGAGACTACACTCACCATTGTCCAAATATCCCTAAACTCCAAGAGACGATAAAATGTCGCATCCAAACCATGAACAATAAATCGATAATGCCAACCCCATCCATAGAACGAAAAATTCCTAAACATCTTCTACATACAGGAAGAGGCATCATCTAGCTCCGCACCACCTACAACACACGAGGACACAATAAGCCATATTTTCACTCCTCCACTTTACCATGTGCTATACATGATGACCCTACCCATTTGGTAGACTGGTGCCCAAAATTATGCACACGCTACCAAGTCCAACCCAACACCTAGGAGGACCTAAGAAAGAGGTCTAGTCAGCAATACCACATATGCACAATCTGTGGGGAGAATCATCATAAAAGGAGGTGCCCTCACCTTCCTCAATTCCGCAAAACTATGAATTTCATACGTAAATTCGTAAAGGAAAATCCATATTTACTTGACGCAGATATAGAATCCATAGAACTCACCCCACCACCTGGGGAAGAAGGACCCCTATATGTCCTATGTATGTTCGAGGAGAAAAGATGGCTCGACCCCTGCCATTTTACCTCCCATCACCATCACTAGGCTAGACTAGGCCAAAAACAATAAAAAAACACCTAGCAAATAAAGTCTCCCATTACATGCGCATTATGTGACAAACCCAATCATTTGATTAATAATGTCGTGATTTGAGTCGATTCAACAATATCTTCTTCTTAGTAGCCCAAATCCCCTATAAGCACCTCTCAAACCAAGAAAAAATCACATGGTGTTATTGTCACATATGCTCTCAATTCCACTACACAACGAATTATCAATACCTTACACGATTCCATGTAGAAAGGGCATCACTAAAACACACCCATGCAAACAGGCTACGCAATAACAAAACCTTGCCCCAGAGATGGATACCCCCACAAGGTATCTTGTCTCGCCATAACAAGACCTTACCTCAAATATGGATACCTCCACATGATGTCCTATCTCACAATAACCAGACCTCAACCCAGAGATGAATACCTCCATAAGATATCCAGTCATGCAATAACCTTGCAGCATCAACATCCCACGACATGAGTAGCACTTCCTCTCATACAATCTATTCAGTTAGCACTGAACCAGTTCAGAGAAACCATGTGCATGGTATGATATAAGTTTGAAACCCTTTGGAAGGGCCCATACATAATCAAACATTGCCTACGAAAGGGGGCATACATACTATCACAGCCCGACAAGACATGCCTAAAAAACCCAGTTAATGGTCTCTACCTCAAACAAATTCACCCATAAAATGTAAGAGTAAGAATGTATGTAAAATGACTTATTGTTTATGATGATCACCTCATCATAGATTTTTTATAAAAATCACTCTCTCCTCTCATGTAAATAGATGGATCTTTAGCAGCTTATCACCACAGTTTCGCTGATGACGCATCTCGATGGTCACAAAATCTCGTTGCCATAGCATGGGCCATATACTCCCGTGACCAAGCACCTTGTCTCTTCAATGGGCTATGTATCAAGTCATCCACCAACAATAAAGTAGAATATGATTCTGCCATAGGCCTCTTGGTTGATACCCACCACCTAAGAATCTTTCACCTGTGTGTATTCCTTGATTCCTAGCTCATCGTGTCACAGTTAAATACGACATTTCATGTCTGTGATTCATGCATTTTTCGCAAGTATATCCATGTAAATAGGTTAGCTAGACATTTTGATCAAATCACAATTACACATATACCCAGAGATCAAAATCATCTAGTTGATCACATTTCTAATCAAATCCTAGACTAGCATGAATCACACATATATAAGCATAAAGATATGTAAAAAATAAAACACAAGATACATCTATAAACATAAACGCAGAAATACATCAACAAGTATGGATGCACATATCAAACCATGAGAACTGCCAAAAAATGCCTCTTATATACATCATATATATATATATATATATATATATATATATATATATATATATATATATATATATATATATAGGTACAAAAATCATTGGCCCAAAACGAGGAATGATAAGTCATCAAAAAATACAGGGGAGCATCCTTATAAATAGGTGCTTTCCCTAGTACATACATCATCACAACCAAAAAAGAATACATAACCAACCTCCCTAAGGCCCTGGTGGCACCATCTGTGCATCAAGAGCCAAAACGGGACCAGTTGTAGCCGTTACCATAACAATACGGTGCAAAGTCGTCTGATGCTCCCACTCCTGGGACATCTTCGTCTCAACCACAACCTATGGAAGGTGACCTATCCCTCAAGGTAACACCTCCAATCAAGTTCTCCACTCATCTCTAGGAGTCACAGTACCGCTGTAACTCCTCCTCTGCAACATCTCGTCGCACCTCAGTCTCCTTAGCTCACGTGACCAGACGATTTGTAACCATAGCCCCCTCTTCAAAGGGCCCACCAATCTCCATATGATGTCGTTGTCTTGGTCGCTCTCGAGGAGCAACCAAAGGCCTTGACACCCGGCGTCTCTGAGGAATAGGTTCATCCCCCGTAACTCCCATGTGTCTCGGGTCATGGCCAACCAAGAAGGCCAGGGGACACCCTCACGGTCCCGCATTTGCAAGTAAACAAAGCATAGTGTCAATATCATCGTAAATCATAAATACATGAAAAAACACATGTATATAAATGCAGAAATAACAATCATATACCTAATCACCCCAGGTAGCACCTGGTGCAAGCCCCATCTCCAAATCTCCCCGGAAGTCAACCCCATGGTATGAATAGTCCAAAATTAACTAGGGGTTTGACTCAAACAAATGTCATACCATGTTGGTCCAATATCGAACCACCTCTCCTCCACCCTCCAAGGCATTGCCCATCCCCACTAGTGCATGCGAGGCTCCCAAGGCGGCCTAGCCGGTACTGCAAATATAGGGTGAAGCATCACCACCCTCTCATAGAGTATTCTGCATAGCACACTCTTGTAATCAAAACTCTTCAACATCAAGTGCTGAACCTGGGTAATTTGTGACACTATCCCCTACATCACTAGTCGAGTCTAGTTAAAAAGTTCCCCCACCAAAAGTCGCCACAAAAATAAGATATGTGGCTCCGAGCACCGGTTGGGGGACGCCGACCCCACCAGTCTAACAATCATAGATAGCACTACTCGCTCGACTAGATCCTCCACTGCTGGGATCCTTGTGCAGCCATCTGAGATAGGGTCTTGACCGTAATGCTGCTCAGCCCAAACCCTCACACCAACATCACCTACTAGAAGGGGATACAGAAGCACCTCCCCTTGCGGCATCAAACAGGTCACAAATATATGTTGACCTCCGCCAGGATCGGGAGGTCTATATGACCAATGACCATGAACTGGCGATCTGCATCCTAGCAACTGACCAAATATCGTAGGAACCTATCCTATGACCTCATCAACGGGTTCTGAAGAAACTTCAATAACCCCTACTTCACGAGTTGTTGCCTCGCATTAGCATCCTGGTTCGCTGCATTCTAGAGAGGAGTCTAGTCTCGCTCTCTCCAAATCATCCTACCATCAAGGATACCACAAATCAGAAAGGAGAACCCCGCAAGTCCTCACAAAACCAGAATGGGGGAAAAAATCCATTTTTCCCCCATCGTGCACCTATTTCCTAAACATGTGCATGATGTGCATGCCTGTATCCCATACAGGTGCGTCCATTTGCTTTAAAAACATGCGACGAACCCCAAACAGGTCTTGTCGTGCAATGTCTTAACTAAGATGCTTGCAATGCGCATCTGAGTATTCATTATACACAGAATCTTTGCATATAAACCCAGTTATGTGCGAAGACTATGCGGCTCAAGCAAAGTCGCCCACACAGTCCTCAAAAATGGACTCAAAAAACCATACAGGGGAACCTTGTACAGCCTACCTAATCTACTAGACTAAAAATTACACAAGTATGGGCTCAAGCTCCTACCTGTCTCTGATGGTGTGAAACCCTAGTACACAGGGTGACCATAATGGAAAGAAACACTCCAGGAAATCTCTCTGACCTCCACAGCTCAACAATGCAAATGATTGATATTTGGGCCCCACAGCCCTATCTATCACCCTGTTTTCCATGTTTGGGAGAACAATGTAGAAGCCTGGGATCTCCATTGACAAAACCGAAAGAGACATGAGGATCAGTCCCACAACGTCGTCATCATGGAACCCTCTATTCCTGAAAACACCAAAAATCATTTTTAGACCTACCGCACATGTTAGGTACTTCTCCAGCTCTCTAAGTCCATAAAATTCATTACATATTTATGTCTTGAATGGTTCTTTCACTTCAGGTTATGGTTGTATCCATTGTAGGAATATTACACACGGTCATTTTCAACTAGCATCTCGATAAGCGAAAAAGAGCAGGTATCATTCTCCACGCATCATGATAGGATTCCCCCTAAAAAGCTTTGCATATCCTAACATCATTTCTCCAAAATGCGCCATAAGGTACATCTCGACCACGTTTATTAACATCTCACATTTGTACATGATAAGCATTCACGTCGGTCGATAGAAACCCCCCCTGCCATGGCTCCCTTCATCATTGTCGATCCTTCTTCACAAAAAAGAGCCATGACCACTCATGTCGTCCTGGGAGAAATCTCACATACATATCTAAAAGTTTAGCCTCATTACGCTAAATTCATTTATGCATTCACCCTATTCTTCCAGGCCCCCATACAAATGCTAACGGATGCACCTTCACGTCCTACATTTGGCCTATTGTTCATTTGCATCACATAGCCCATTTGTACCACCTCACCCACCCAACCAACACAGAGACTAATAATTGGGGCCCCCACCCTCAGTAGATACGTTACACCTTCTTATTGGTTACTATCATCATGGGGCACTTGTCTCTGTGGTTGTACATCTAAACCAAACCCTATTTTTTTGGAAAGTGTACAAAGATTCTTTTAAAAAAAACTCCCATCCATATTTTTTTTTACAATACATGGCCCTTGCTCTCCTTTAGTCTCTGACCATATTTGGTCACAACTCATCGACAAACCACCCCCATTTTTCACGTCTGTCGAAAACCACTTACACCCATCCTAGAAAATCCTATCGACTTTAGGATCATAAGAAAGCATGTTTTTACAGTTGCCATTTGAATCTCGTGCTCTGACCTCATAAGAGCTATGTGTATCCTCCAATATCGATAGCCCTCACTATCATGACTATCTAACCCAAGTTATTACAATTTGTTCATATCTATTTCCTCACTCCCCATGTCAAGCAGATGACACCCCTTTCCTGTCGACTTCAACAAATGTATTCCAAGAAAGAGGTAGTACCTTGGATACTCCCTCCCTTAATAGGGATATCCTCGAGTGGCATAGTGGGAACCATTATTGCTTAGTGATGTCATCAGTTCCCTTGACATTTGAAATCAACTTAAAAATTTCATTTCAATGTGGTGTCGTACTTAGTTACTATTGCATCTCATTCACATAGTCGAAGACCCCCACTTCACTAAGCACCTCATTCAACAATGCTTATATTATGAGGTGGGGGAGGTACCTACTGCCAAATATATATGCATACCATAGCACCCATCCAAAGTGGTTCACCAAGATATGCATAGGGAAAGAATATTTCGCCTATTTGACCTGAAAGTACCCTTGACCTGAAAGTGCCCTTGAGGACGTCAACAATAATCATCATCAGCTATCAATAAATCAACAACCAAAAAGTTGACTGGACACAAATCAGTTCTTGTCCAATTGTAATCAATTCTAATTAGCCATCATAATAAGCATGGTTCATACCTACCTCGTACAAAACACACCATTATTGAAGTTTTTTTCCACCAGAGCATGGGCATCAGTTATACTCAGTCAAGGATTTTTCTCTACTCATCTCTGAAACAAGCTATCCTATCTCTCAAAAGGATAATGGGACTCTCCAAAGAAAGTGAAAACATGATTTATTTCGACTATACGTCTGCTCCTCACCTCATAAATCAAGGGGCAACTGTTAACACTAGAAAATCATACACCTACTAAGTACAATCCAGAAGACATTAAAAGTGTCCAGCAAAGTGCACAGGTGGGCAATTTTCCAGCTGAATACATTACAAAGATTCAAAAATCAAAGGTTCTCCTAAGGTCCAAAGTTTGTAAAGAAAATCAATTAAGGCCACACATATATTTCTTCGATAAACACACACACGCGACATATCATCAAAAAAGTTGCGCGGTTGTAGAAAATGTGACTCAATAGTCCAAGACCACTCCATGCACTTGGAGTCGATTTCATGATGTGAGGTCAGCCTAGTACAATCAAATTTGAGTCACCTTGGAGAAGTGCATCCCTTAATGGAATCCTCTTATCCTACTCATGTGTCTTTATCATACATGTACCAAGAGAGGGAAGATGGATTCGAAAAGAAGAGACATTGTTATGTTGGCCAAATTTCTTATAAGCAAACTACCATTTCATTGTTGAACCAAGGAAGTGAAGAGCACTAGCATGTTGGCCAAATTTCTTCTAAGCAACGCACCATATTAGTGAGTGAAGAACAATCCACCCTTTTGAGAGTCTTCATGCTTCTTTGAAAGAGAGGAGAAACTTGCAAAGAGATCGAGGAAAAGAAACATCCTTGCTGAGGATTATTGAGCTCCCTAGCTCAAGGAATTCTCTTCAAGTGCTCTAGTATTTTGATTGTATTCAACCTCTACCACCAACAATCAATAAAGGGAGTTTTTCCATATATTATTGATGTGTTTGCTCCATTTGAGCATTTTTATGTTCATGCACCTCTTTGTTTAAGTTTATGTTTTTGTATGCATTGTATCCATTATTTACAATGTTGTGCGTCTTTAAGTGTGTCCACTAACATCTCCAAATTTGATTGTGATCCTTTGCACGTAACAATCCACTAATAAGGGTTTTTTTTTTTGTACACTTGTGCTCCAAAAACAATACAACAACCATATCATGATGATGAAAATAATTGACATGATAATGAAAAGAATTAACATGATGATGGAAATGATAATGTGTATTGGCCTAGGATGTAGGAAGAGGTAGCTAGTTTGAAAACAGGATGCATGATTTGTTGCACCAACAAGCCTAGTATTGGGAAATAGGCTTTATACCATACCTTTCCTATACCCACTCATCCTTATAAAAGCATTTCCATGGACTTTGTGGGAGGTTTACCAAAAACTAGGAAGGGGCATGACTACCTGTTCGTGGTAGTTTATGGGCCTCCCAATTAGGTGTAAAATAAGGCCCATCTAACCTTTCCTAGGCATATAAAGGCTATATTAAACCTCTCCATCTACAGTTAATAATTTTTTATTAACTTTAATAAGTTCTTATGAAGTTTTAGAGACAATTTCTTATTATGTGCCTAATATTATTTATTTTGCAGAATATTGAGTAAATTTTGAAGATCTGTACAATGAGAGATTTTAGGGACTTTCTCCCTACCACAAGATGTTATAGGATGGACCAATAAATGAAGAGGATATTATGAAATTATTGAACAGATTCTAGAGCTCCATTATGTGAAAATTTGAGAATCCACCCGAATCACTACCACAAGAAACTGATATTACTTCTCCTACTTGTTAATCGATGCAAGTTATTTACTGTGTTCTATTGTAAATATTGAATTAAGTACAACTACAACATTCCCAACTTTAAATAATATGCAGAAACAAGAATCTAAGCAAGAAATAAATAACACACACAGTTGACACCGTGTTTTTTGGACCACTGTCCCCAGCAAAACCAAATGTGGGAAAACCGGTGCAACAGCTGAGGGTTTGTATTATTAAGCAGTAATTTATGAATATAATCTTTGGATGCCTTACTAGCTATCCAATACAGAGAATCTGACTCATAGAGAGATGATTGAGAGATACCTCACACTATCACTAGAGATTCAATACTGAACCAGACTTTGGATAGCAAGCCCCACACTGCTTCTGCATTGCCTCTGCACCAGCCTATGCAGCTCAGCATCACAACTACTAGGCTCTGTGTCACCCTTCTTGTTGATCAATTTTCCTCTAGAACTTCGACTTTCTACCTTCACGATCTCACGCCCCGGCTCCTCGCTCTAGAACTCGATCCTCCAGAAATTTCAAATCTCCTCTCAAACTCTATGTTGCCTCTTTTGGATCTCTCTATGCCTCCTCTGAGATGTATCGTCAGATCAGGAAACCTTCCTTCGGAAACTATCCCTACCCCTCATTGCAAGAAATCACCTCGATCACTTCTTTGGCAACTGATGCATTGCTTTCTTGAGAAATTATTCTCTTGATATCTCACTCGATGTGTTCTCCAAGTGCTCATCAAGATCCTTCTTATAATATCTCATTGGAGCACCTATGACCAAGATTAAAACATAATCAAAGGCTAAGATTAACTGGGAGTTGATCCTCTTCTTCTTCTAGAAGATTCACACTAGATTTAATTAATACCTTTAATTAACCATATTTCCTAAGTTTAGACGTAGGGAACCATGTTATAGACATTTTTTTGCCTTACAGCTATAAGCATGAAATGCCCATAATCCAAGGGATCCAAAGTCCCTAAACATGTTGTTCCTACCCCTAGAGGAACAAGGCTAACAAACCACAGCAATTCACAGAATTTCTCCACCAGAAACTGCTAAAAAACAAGTCAATTCAGGATCAATTCAAAGGCTCCACTAGCTGCTTGCGTTGAAATGCAGAGGCTACACTGGCTAGCTGCATTGCAACGTAGGTAGAAGCACTACCAAGGTGCGCTGAGCGAGAAATGACAAATGGCAAGGTCCTTTGTGCGAGGTGTAAAGACTGTGGAAGCTTCCAGAATCTTCCTCCATGACACTTGCCTTGATGAGTTCGACTAGGTGATGAGTAAGAGGCTCTTAGTCTCCAAGTGGAAGCAAGAACTGACAGAGGGAGAGGACACTATTCAGATCTCAAGCTGACTCATCCTCTCTCCAAACATCTATATATGGATCTCCCTACATGAGATCTGGAGGCTGGAATTTTGTTATTGCAAAGAATTGCTGTTGGTTTGAGATTGGAATCATTGGGTGCTTAATGCTTGAAGGGAGGTGAATAAAGGATTTCATTCGCTGGGAGCTAGATGCTGGATTGGAACTCTCTTGGTTGTATCTCCTCCTGAAACTTGTTATTTCATCAATAAAGCTATCTTGGTTTCTACTATATACTGATGTGTCTTTGATGTATGATTGCATTAGTATGTTTAGTTTATTTCTAATCTTGAACTAGTTATGAATATGAATCTATGTCTTTGTGTAGTGTTCCCTTCTTGTGATCTTGTAGGAACCTGTTGAAGCTGGGCGAGTGAGAAGGCAAGTAGCTGGGAACTCCCAAAGAGAAGAGAAACCGGATCGAGGGACAAACGGAAGACACCTGTTAGTCCATCCATCTCTCTTCATTCTTAATTCATAAAGGAAGAATACTAGAATAGCTGTTTCTGTTTGTTGCTAAGGCACTATCACACCTTAGGTGGATAGGATCGTCCTGCACAGGCATTTTTCCCCACAACAAATTGGTGACTCCGCTGGGGGACGAACCCAGAATCTCTGGTTTCGCAGAATTTCTGGGGAGATATGTTTAGTCATTTTATTTGTGTTTCTATCATTGTTTGTTTCATAGACTCAAGAGTAGCAATCGAACTGCATCTGCTTTTCTCAGATGCAAAGTAGACAGTTGCTGCTTTGATCCAATCACTGGATTTTTCTATGATCTGAACAATGGACTCACAAATGATTTGATGATCCTTTGTGATAGATCTTAGCCCTCCTTCAAATCATCCCTTTGATTGTACCTTTCTTGTTGCTTTTATTTGGCCTGAAACCATAGATTAATCAGCAAACTGTGACCCAGAACCCAGAGAAGAACTCTCGTTTTTGCTCCAGCGCAGGCTCTGTGAAGAGACTCTGCATTTCAACGCAGTTCTCGTGAAGGCTACCTGCTTTGCAATTCAGTTTCTCTATTATACAGGTGCGCTGATCCAGCTTAGGCCTTGTGCAGCTGGGGTTCTCTGCTCTGTTTTGCCTTGTTTTGATCTCTGATTTCTACAGCCTGTAACCAGCATAGGCACCTGTTTGATAACTCCTTTTCTCTGCTTTAATTCCGCCTCCTTTTGTACAAAAAGACTATGAGTGTTTTTATGTGTTTGTGGCGTCATTTATAGTTTTCCATTGCAACGGTGAAATAGTCATCCTGTAGCCCTTGATTCAGATCTGTTGATTGTGGTCTTAGAAGAGAGTTCATTGGCTGTTTACAGTTGGTTATACATTTACTTTTGCTTTTGGTTTGAGTTTGTCTCTTTTAAGTGTCGAAACAAGTGTTCATTTCGAAAATCGTAAAGTGTTGTCATCTCTTCTACCCTTTCTGATTTCGAAAAAGTAAACTTGTTTGTATTAGTCATTTAAAAGCAAATTCAAAGTTGTGTAAAGAGCTTTCTTTTTAGGCATCAATATTAAGAAAGCGGAAAACAAACACTTGCATTGTGCATTTGCATGCTTGATTTAGGAAAAGTGCATTTAGAGTGTGCTGATTGCTCTTTGAGAAAAGATGGTGTCTTTCTTTTCCCTTTGCAACTAGGATTTTCATTGTTGAAAAAGAGATAAAATTTGCTTATCATCTTTTAGATTGCATTTAGGAAGTTGTATCTACATCTCGTGGTGAACCTCAAAAGGCAAAATTCTAAGAAAGATCAACATAAAATAAACTGAATGAACTTAATAACGCTTTGTAACATAACGCACAACATAGAGGTCTAGGCTAGAGACGTGTTCCGGCGTCGTAAAACCTGGTATTTGTTGGCCTCGCTGATGGTTGGGTGATTCCTCTTGAGGGACCAAAAGTGCCAGTACGGATTGTTCTCCCACGTACCGTCGCGTATATATTGGGAGACCCCTATAGGCTCAAAACCTTTATCCTTAGGAAGCCGTGTCGACCGCCCTACTGATCGCAATGCACCGAACACAGCATTCGGTAAGATCGACTGCCGTACCGTAAAACGTATTCTGCAGTTTTGTGATTGGTTTGGCACACCCTCTACCTAGATCTCCAGAGCAGTTCCTTTTGGCCTTTTTCAGACTCTATAACGGAAAAAGTCCATCCGAGCATTTGTCACTTCGGGCTCGTTAAAATATCAAAGGCAACTAGAGTCATCTTTTGTTTTTTCTCGACTCTTTAAAATTGAAAAAACAAGTTGCGTTTAAAGCGTCATTAAAATTTATTTTAAACGGAATAACAAATCACCCTTATTCCCACGTTGATCTTTCAGTTGAGAAAATGGAGCCCTCCAACCAAGGAATTCCCCTTGGTGGAAATCCTAGTCCCTTCTCCTCTTGGGGAGATGTTGGAGCGCCCCATATGGCCACATTGTCGCTTCCAGGACTGACAATCGGCTTGCCTGTCTGGCTCTTCTCAACTAATGTTGTTCAAAACACCACTACTCCTGAACAATCGAATCAACAGTTAGACCAGTCTAAAGCTACCCACCAGCCTTCCACTTCCTCTAATTCTTCGTCTCCTCCTTCCTCTTCGCTTGATGGAGCTGGCAAAGCCAAAAGCCAAGCTCCTAAGGAGAAGAAGGAAAAGAAGAAGAAAGAGAAGAAGAATAAGGAGCCAAAAGCAACTGGGGGCAAATGAATGGCATCTAACGAAAATCCACACACTGCACTGACCAGGCCTAAATCGCATGTGTCATATGCAAGGGGGACCACTTTCACAGAGATTGTCCTTGCATCCCTCGGATACTAAGGGACTGGTCTCCCCGATTGCACAATTCAGTGGCGTCAACCTCTGATAGCCATGTTGACAGCACACCGTCAACTAGTGAAATTGAAGCCACAGGACAGAGAGGGAAAGCTAGATTTCCCTGCAAACTGTGTGAAGGCGACCATGCCATCCACCATTGTCCCTTCTTAGACGAGGCTAAAAGAGTTTTGGAAGATCGCCTGGTTTTACCAGCGCGACTTCCTCCTGGATATCAAAAACTCCTGCCAAGTCCTTCACCAGTTGAGAACCCAGCTGGCCCGCTCAGGTGGTCAGCCGAAGCACCTATCATTGAGGATGAACCGTCTAAATCCATACCTGACGAAAGTCAAAAGGTCGAGGCGGAAGTTGACGCAGTCTTGCCTTCATAGGTTCTATCTTCGAATGATACCATCACAGAAGAGAATAAAGACGACACCGTCCAAATTCTCTTCATCAACACAGACTCCGACGAGCAAGGGGGCAATTTTCCCATTCCTTTATCGCAGGAAGGAACTTCGTCAGATTCATACCCGGCCGTATATTCGGTCCCACCACCAAGCAACCTAGTTGTATCCTTTGACTGGAACTAACTAGGCAGACCCCGGTTGCCAGCAAGCATACCATTCAGAATTATCGTTCAAATATACAGAATGGTAATGGCTAGCACCATCATTGATGAGGGGGCATCTGTGAGTATCCTTTCCTCTATTGCTTGGAAAGCGCTTGGTTCGCCAGCCCTTTTTCCTGAAATGAGAAATCTGACAGGCTTTGATAAAGGAACCAGTCGACCTTTAGGGATTCTTCCCAATGTGCCAATAGCATTGAAAGGGAAGACCGTTCAAATGAACGTGATGGTCGTTCAAGGACCCTTGGATTACAACCTACTCCTTGGACGAGACTATATATATTGCATGGGAGCCATCGTCTCCTCACTCTTTAGAGTAATGTGTTTTCCACATGAAGGAAGAGTGCTCAAGCTCGTGGACCAACTTTCATTTCTCGGATCACACATCGCAAATAGTCATATACCATCCCTAAATGGTCTCTTCACGCAAGAAATGTCTCAACCCACGGTCCGTCCTCCCGATGAGTGCGAGTGATTCGGAAGGATATGACTGGAACCCAGGGGGCATGCGTCCTGGTCTGCTTCGGCAGGAAAACTTTGGGTATAGGGTAGGTTTTTGCGGGAGAATATGACTAGTCTGTACCCCGTCCGTGGTTGGAAGAGGGGTTATTCTAGAATATGATTCTCTTGTCAAAGCTACGTGTTTGGTGCCTCACCTTTGTCTATCTCGGTAGACACCGCCGAAGAAGTGTTTTGTTGAAAGAATAACAGAACAATCTTTGGGTAGCCTGAAAGAGGTAGGCCTCTCCCGATAGAACGAATGTTTTGTCTGCAAATTGAGGGGTAACCTTGAAATCATATTTTATACCTGGGGGCATGCAAACCTTTTGGAGTGCAAGCAAGGGGCGGCTATTTATTTTTTAAAATTTTTAGGTCCTCCCTTTAAACCCGTAGGTCTAACCCTTTAAACTCGTAGGATTAGTCATTTCCGAACTTGCATAACGAAAGGATCCGGAGCAAAGCTTTGTAAGATGAAGCTCCATAAAAAATAGAATCTTAATGAGACATAAAAAATAGAATCTTAATGAGACATTCTTATCATATGACTGGATTAATCGAGCAGTTTTAGCACACAGTTCATGCTCGTTAAAAAAAAAATAAACGCAAGATCTGAGCAGTTTTAGCGCATAGTTCATGCTCGTTAAAAAAAATAAACATAAGATCGAGCAAATGTTTCCACCCGCGTTTAAGCTCGTTAAAAAATGAACTATTCCGGTAAATAACCACCGTGAATGTAATATCATCAGTCATTAAAGCCTTGGTCGTGTTTGCCCATCACCTCCACTTTTCCATTGGCCGATCATTCACCTCCATATGATTGTTTACCCATTTTGAGGAACAGCTGCGAAGAGTGATTTCACTAGCCATCCTTGTGACACTGCCGTGATTTGGAAATTCCAATCCTTCCCTGGAATCAGCTGCTACCCTTTTTATCACTCGTTCCTCAAAAGACGAGTCTTCTTTAAGCTCTTTTCATCTGACTCGTAAAATATGAAAAGATTGCCGAGTTTTGGCCTTCCAGCTCGATAAAGTGATCGGAAGAGCTATCCCTCCTCTAGATTTTAATCTTTTTGTACCTGAGCGATTATTGCACAAAAAGATCGAGCGATTGTTTTATTTGGCTCATTAAAGATATCGAAAATCCATCCCTTCTGTATTGTTTTATACTTTTTCGGACTTAAGGGATTAGATGACGAAAAAGGACTTTTGGAGTTAACTTTATGTACCTTTTCAGACTCTCTAAAAATGAAAAGGACCGAGTTATCCTTGTCGTTAGACTCGTTAAATGCATGAAATAGCGACAAACTTGTCTTTAGATGAGAACGAGTTTCACTATCACTAGGCTCGTTAAAACATAGCGATGGGCTTGCCCAAAGGGAAAGTTATAGAACAAGCATATGTTATCCTCCTCAAGCTTGACAAAAATAAAGAGGTACTGGTCAGCAATGACTGGGGAAAAATTGGGAGAAACTCAAGAAAACTTTGATGGTAGCAAGTCGCTCTTGAACATGACACTTTTCCTCCGTACCACAATCGGGTTGGGTTGTTTCATTCACCGGTCACATCACCATGGCCTCGCCATACCATCCATATTTTGGGTAATGCTACCGATCCATCACATAAGTGTCGCCATATGTTCAAGAGAAGTCGTTCAGAGAAGTCACCTGTGTCCCATCCACTACCATACATTATACTCTTTCATGACCGCCACCCTGAATCATATGTCATCAGATCGTTTTCACCTCCATCAAAATCATTAGCTCCGTTCCATGTCATCGATGTGGGATTCATTAAGGCCCTCCTTTGACGGATTGCTTCTTGTCGACATCAACTCATTATCCAAGAAGTTGATCTAGGAACACCCCCTTCAGTACTTTGAAGCTTGCATGCCTCAATGGCAAGTTTCTCGCTTCCGGCGACAGGTATACATCAATGACCTTCGACCGAAAGATTTTGCGTGGTGTTTGACGCCAAGTACTCTATTCACACCACGTGAATTGTACTGCAGTACCTTGAGGGTCATCTTCATTATCGGTGATTCCTCTCGCGCTTGTTAACAGTTTACATCATTGACTGGTAATCAAGCGATGTCTTTCCATGTTCGACTTCAGAGCAATTCTCACATGGATCGACTTGTACTTAGAGTGAAGATCGGACGAGATTGAAGACCCTGGATCTAGTTTCATCCATCCGGGCTGCGATATATATTCAGAAAATAAAGACATAGAAATGTACAACTTTACAACACAGATAATAATCCTACCAAAAGGATGATGGCTCTATCAGAATCATCAGTCTATCATCAGACGATTGTCTGTTATATGTACATGAAAGTGAATTTATAAAGCTGAGCATGGGAATGCCCGCCTCAGCTAGATCATGAAAAAAGTATGAAAATAATGTATTGTATTGTATTGTATTACAGGTCTCCTCCCAGCATTGAAAGAACTTCGGATCCTACTAATAAAGCATTTCACCCGATAAACGGCCTCATACTTTAGGGGGCAACTGTTATAGACATTTTTGTGCCTTACAGCTATAAGCATGAAATGTCCATAATCCAAGGGATCCAAAGTCCCTAAACATGTTGTTCCTACCCCTAGAGGAACAAGGCTAACAAACCACAGCAATTCACAAAAGTTCTCCACCAGAAACTACTCAAAAACAAGTCAATTCAGGATCAATTCAGAGGCTCCACTAGCTGCCTGCGTTGAAATGCAGAGGCTACACTGGCTAGTTGCATTGCAACGCAGGTAGAAGCACTACCAAGGTACGCTGAGCGAGAAATGACAAATGGCAGGGTCCTTTGTGCGAGGTGTAAAGACTGTGGAAGCTTCCAGAATCTTCCTCCATGACACTTGCCTTGATGAGTTCGACTAGGTGATGAGTAAGAGGCTCTTAGTCTCCAAGTGGAAGCAAGAACTGACAGAGGGAGAGGACACTAGTCAGATATCAAGCTGACTCATCCTCTCTCCAAACATCTATATATGGATCTCTCCTCCATGAGATCTGGAGGTTGGAATTTTGTTATTGCAAAGAATTTCTGTTGGTTTGAGATTGGAATCATTGGGTGCTTAATGCTTTGAAGGGAGGTGAAGAAAGGATTTCATTCGCTGGGAGGTAGATGCTGGATTGGAACTCTCTTGGTTGTATCTCCTCCTGAACCTTGTTATTTCATCAATAAAGCTATCTTGGTTTCTCCTATATACTGATGTGTCTTTGATGTATGATTGCATTAGTATGTTTAGTTTATTTCTAATCCTGAACTAGTTATGAATATGAATCTATGTCTTTGTGTAGTGTTCCCTTCTTGTGATCTTGCAGGAACCTGTTGAAGCTGGGCGAGTGAGAAGGCAAGTAGCTGGGAACTCCCAAAGAGAAGAGAAACCGGATCGAGGGACAAACGGAAGACACCGGTTAGTCCATCCATCTCTCTTCATTCTTAATTCATAAAGGAAGAATACTAGAATAGCTGTTTCTGTTTGTTGCTAAGGCACTGTCACACCTTAGGTGGATAGGATCGTCCTGCATAGGCATTTTTCCCCACAACAAACCATTTAAAAATTTTAATTTAATTAAATCATCTCTAGGTGGAATTTGCCCAAACAATTTCTGGGTATTGGAGAATGCATGTGTCTTAGCCTCTCTGCAAAATATTGAGGCTAGATCGCATCCAATGCTACAAAAATAAATACTCCCTCTTTGCGAGGAATGTGCTCTAGTGTTGTAACAAACTGAAGCATCACTCTATCTCTGCACCATCTCCTGCTGCGCTATTGATGTCTGGCTGTTTTTGCCCACCAACCACTGTGCAACTTTGATTGTTGTATCTGTGTTGTTGTTGGCCCCGTTGAACTTCTTCCAACATTGTATCTTCATTGCAACCTTCTCCATCTGTTTCTGCTACAATTGCAACAACTACAATGGAAAAAACATCCAAAATATTGAACCAATTGTGGTCAGTATGATGCATCCTTCGTCTGATTTCTGGATGATGCTAGTCTTTGCACTGTCACTGAAGCCTCTATGTTGCTGCTAACTCTCCACTATGCCAACTGCACTGCTACCAACTTTTCTTTGCATTTCTCAGTCTCTGACCTGCTACTAGCTATTGTATCTATCACTCTAGCACCTGACTGCACCAATCTCCACTGGTTCATCATACTATTGCATGTCTTGGGCTCCCGTAGAAAGGTACTGATTCATGAGGTGGACCTCCTTAAGAATTCTACCCATCCTGTAGCTCTTTGGGGCTACAACTCCATATCACCCCACCTCACCCTTGGAGGCATCTCGGTGATCATGGAAAACTATTCCTCCAATATGGAGGACATCTTGTCAATCAGCAGATGCTACATGCTGATCTTGCTTCTCCTCTTTGTCATTATTTCTAAGAGGACACTAAGTGTTGTAGTGGCCCAGCTTACCACACCTAAAGCACTTGATCTTCAAAATGTCCTTCTTTCTTCTACACTGCTCCTATGATCCTTTTGATGCAAGGGACACATCCTCCTCTTCCTTCACTTGCTTCCTCCCACTACTTCTATTGTCACTGATGGCTTCCTTCACTAGATCATGCCTCATCTTCTCCTATTGTAGATCAGCCCACACACGTTCCCAATCTGGTAGTTTTCTCTATCTAGGATGCTCTAGATGAAAAATTTCCAATCTTCAAAAACATTGTTCAGTGTTAACCATACAAACTCTATAGGCTGGGGCGTTGATCCTACTGAATCCAGTTGGTCCAAAACATCTTGAAGCCTAGTAAGGAAGGGGTCTATACGCACCCCTTTCTGCATCACCGTGCATCACATCTTCTCCTCCAAGTACATCCTCCGCTATTCAAAATATCGTTCTTATAGTGTAGCTAATGCCTCCCACATCTGTCAGGTAGTATCTTTGCTAGCTATGTGGGATACCACATGATCTTGAAATCCATCAAGAATGAATCTCTTAGTTCTTTCCATCTCCTTCTTGTACTTCTTGAGTGGATATGCATTGGTGGGTACAACTACCACACTATTGACATAAGTTTTGAGATCATACTCATCTAGAAGGTAGGAAATCATCGCCTTCCAGATCACATAGTTGGAGGCTCTGTCCAACCGATATTGATCTCTCAACCCAACTGATCCCATCTCTTCTAAAAAAATTGAACTGCTTCCTCTTCTCCTCTGTGCATCTGCTGCGCAGTTATTCGCACTCCCTTATGGAGTGAGAAATCCCACACACAACTACTATTGCTCTGCTAGGAAAATTCGAACCTCTTGGATAGAAGTCCTCTGAGGAAGAAATTCCCTCATATAGTGTCTCCTTCCCTCTTCTAACATTTTTCTGCCCCAAAAAATACTGGAGAAAAACTACATCTCACCAGAAAATTTCTCTACGATGAATCTGCTGCTACATTTCTCCCTCTGCTGCTGACAAATCTCGATATGGAAATATTACCTCTCTGTTGACTCACTTATAGAGAGATCTTCCTTGAGAATCTTTCCCTCCTGGCTTGGACTATGCAATCTCTCTAGGGATTCAATCTGCTGCATGCACAACACTTCGATCTCCCTTCTTCTCTTTAGCACAGGGATCTTCCGATCTGCTTTCTTGCTTCACATACACTCTAATACCATGCAAAAATTCAAGAATCCACCTAAATCAATACTGCAGCAAACTGATATTATTTCTCCAACTTGTTAATCGATGCAAGTTATTTATTGTGTTGTACTGTAAATATCAAAGTAAATACAACTGCACCTTTCACAACTCTAGATAATATACAGAAACAAGAATTTGAGCAAGAAATAAATAACACACACAACTGAGACCGTTATTTTTGGACCAATTTCCCTGGAAAAACCCAATGTGGGAAAATTGGTGCAACAACTGAGGGTTTGTACTATTAAGAATTAATTTCTGAATACAATCTTTGGATTCCTTACCAGCTATCCAATACAGAGAATCTGACTAGCAAAGAGATGAGTGAGAGATACCTCACACTATCATTGGAGATTCAATATTGAACCAGACTCTGGATGGAAATCCCCACACTACTTCTGTGTTGCCTCTATGTCAGCCTACGCAGCTCTATGTCACAGATACTAGGCTTTGTGTCACCCTTCTTGCTAGTCGATTTGCCTCAGGAACTTCGAGTTTCTTCCTTCCCGGTATCACACCCCATCTCATGGCTCTATAACTTGATCCTCCAACAAATTTTGAATCTCCTCTCAAGCTCTGTGTTTCCTCAGCATGGCTCGATGTTGCATAGCATGGCTCTATGATGTATCCTCGGAGAAGGAAACCTTCCTCTGGAAAAATTCCATGCCCCTCATTGTTAGAAATCACCTCGATCACTTCTTGGACAACTGTTGTGCTGCTCTCTTGAGAAATCGATCTCTTGATCTCTCACTCAATGAGTTCTCCAAGTGCTCATCAAGCTCCTTCTTATAATCTCTCGTTGCAGCACCAATGGCCAAGATTAAAACATAATCAAAGCCTAAGATTAATTGGTAGTTGATCCTCGTCTTCTTCTATAATTTTACACTAGATTTAATTAATACCCTTTAATTAACCAGATTTCCTAAGTTTAGACTTAGGGAAGCATTTTAAAAAGTTAATTATTTTAATTAAATCATCTCTAGGTGGAATTTTCCCAAACAATTTTTGGGTATTGGATAATGGATGTGCCTTATCCTCTCCGCAAAATGTCAAGGCTAGATCACATGCGATTCTACAAAAATAACCAAATTGATTGAGAAAATCTAGGGATTTGCTCCCCACTACAGGAGAAGCCAGAACTCTGTATTTAATGAAGATTCCGACTGTTGGGAACCAGATCCATCTTTTAAGTGATTTTGGAGGGTAAAGTTGCCTCCCTTCAATGAGGTTGTTTCCCCATCAATTTGTATAAGTTCCAATTTCAATTATCCTTTAGGGGCATAGAATGTTTTAGTCTTCTTTTGAAAAAAACTTGTTATTTAGCAGTTCTACTTTCATTTCCAGCAAGGATGTACTTGAATTTATTTTAATAATGAAGTTTGGTTTCGTTTTCCGCTTCTAAGGCTTGGTTTCCTTCATAGAACTTTGAGTATCTTTGGGCTTTTCCATCCCAGGAGCCTTAGAGATTTGATGTACAATTTATTTATCTTCTTTGCATTTCTTGTTCACTTGCATCTCTAATTCTTCCAGTTCCTATTTATGCACTTAATGTTCATGCTTAATTTGTTGTAGGTTATATTGGTTATATGATGTAATTAAGTGTTTTTTAAGGTCATTTATACCATTACAAGTATGATGCATCCTTAAAATAGTTCTGCAAAGTCATATTCATCATTTAACTACTTGGATTCATTTATTAGTTCATAATTATGAAATTTCTAGTTTTAGTAATAAATTTATGTTGAATTTTAGCACGTGTTATTGAGCTTCTTTCAAGTTGATTCCACTTGTATTAAAGCCTAAAAACATCCAGATTCATAATAAAAAATTACCCCATGGGATTTTCACTTGATTAGCGTGGGAATTTGGGTACTTGGATCATCTTACTAGTTCACTATTCTAAAATTTTTGGTTTTTAGTAGTAATTATTTGCTGAATTTCAACACATGCTAATGAATCTCTCTCAAGTTGATTTCACTTGGATTGAAGCCTAAGAAATTTAAAATTAATAAAAAAAATTACACCATAATGTTTTCATTTGATTAGCTTGGAATTTAACATGTTAAATCAAGAAACAGGCTTACTAGAATTTTCTTGTAGCATAAAATAGTTTCCTATAACAGTATGTTTTCAAGCTCTTCCCTTCCCATATTCACTCCAAATTCATGGTAGAAGTATATTTATGTCTTAGAATATCCCATGAATTCTCTGAGACCACTTTGGTTGAGCTAACTCTTAGTTAAGCCGCCATTTATCTTTTACATTGCTTGCTTCTTAAATGTTGATTTTTGCAACTAGTCTAGATTTCCTTTCCTGTAATTTACTTTAAGTAAAGTATGATTTCTATCCTGCAAGAGTAATCTAGGTAGTTCCTATCCTGCAAAGTAGAATATTTTTCCTTTACTATCACTTCCTTTCCAGCAAGATAGATTATATTTGTTTTGTTGTCATTACATTATGTGTGCCTTTTTCTCTTGCAAATAGAATATATTTCCTTTTTGTCATTTACTTTAAGCAAAAGTAGAATAGGTTTTCTTATTTATTTTACCTTATGTAAATTAGGACGAGAAGATTACCTAGATATTTTCTCATTTAAATTTGTTTCCTTTCCTTCTTTCACCTACATCAAAGAGACTCATACTAGGAAGAGGAAGGTGTATGTTGCACATACAATGCCATACCCTCTTAAGTTTGTATGAACCCCGAGTTGATAATTAAAGTTGGTAGCCTTGGGAGCTGCAAAATTCTTGTTGCAATACTAGGGCTCATCACTTTTTGGCATCGTTTGTTAGGGAGGGTTCCAAAGCAATAACTCTCGTATTCTTGGAATGAATACCTCTTTCCTTTATACATTAATTTTTCTACAAAAAAAAAAAAAATCATGAGACATCTTTCATTTCAAAAACTGAAAATTACATTGCAATAGCATTCTCATTCAAAATATTTTATAAAAAGAAAAATTATTTCTTCAATACCTTAAATCCCCCACTTGAACGTGTGGTGTAGTAATAGCCACATATCCATCCATTGTTGTAGGTAAAAGAAAAAGAGGTGGCCGAGAAGTTAGAAGAAAGCACAGAGTAGCTCTAGTTTGTTAAATCATATCAAACACATGCTATAATGCACAATTTCAGCCTTGGTATCCACCGAGCACCTCACCTTGGTATATCCCCATTCCATGGTCTTACCCTTCCCAATGGGGTGATCCATATTTCCCTCAATATTCATGGTTTTGTCCTCCCCAACCATCCATTCCTCCTTTTAATCCATATCAATGCAAACATCCTCAATGGGGAGAACCATATTTCCATCAACATACTCAGTTTCCTCAATTACAATATCAATAACATCCACCTCCACCACAACTACAGTCTCAACCAAAACCATCTCAAACACCCACTCCTACTCAGTTGAGCTTGCACAACCATTTACGAACCCAAATAATAATGTAACTCATCCCACTTATAATGCTAAGGTACAAAATTTCCAAACAATTCCTCTTGATTCAAATGATGTCCATCTTAGATCATAAAGAGTATTGCAAAGAAGAGATTCTCTTGCTGTCATTAAAGAATGGCATCCAAAAGAAGAAGATATAGAGGAGACAAAATAAGTTTGGACCACATTTGATGGAGAGCATCCATTGGAGCCTGAAATTGAAGAATTTCTACTATGCTTATCATCAAATCATGTATGTGTTCAAGAAACTAATCAACAAAAAATAGAAGATCTAAATTTCATGGCATAAATGAACATAGAGAGTGATCTAGATGACCAAGTGAACCAAGGGAATCACAACTATATTGAACATTGGTTCCAGAAAATCATTAAGTTGGGACACCATGCTCTTCTTCAGCAGTTCCCGGTATCATCTCAATGAAAGCAGGTGACCTCTCATATTCTAGTATATATCAAAGAATATCTTTCAAACTTGCATATGAATTTATTTTCCATCCTAGTATGTACATGTCTCCATGGGAAGTATTCCTATACTTGAAAGATATTTTCTTTTTTTTCTTCAAGTAGAGTAGGATAGAAAAAAGAAATAAAAAGAACAAAAAGAGAAAAGGAAAACAAGAGGAAAAATAAAATCTCAGGAGAAAACCTCCTTTGAGGCGCTTGAGATTGGCTCACTAATTGAAAACCTCTATGAGGTGGTTAGTGGGTTGGAAAAAAAATATAGAAAATAAAATAAGGAAATAAGATCTTAGGTGAAAACCTCCTCCGAGGTACCTAGGAAGACCTGTTAGTTGAAAACCTCATTGGGTCAGCCAATAGGCCTAGAATAAAGAGAAAAAAACGAAAAGAAAAATTGATCCTTTCTCCAGGTATCTCTTTAATGTATGCAAGTGCTCTCCATCTTGTGCAAGCAACAACAATAAGTTAGAACGATAAGAAGAAGATGATAAGAAAAGAAGGCATATAGTTAAGGGCAGTGAAACTTGAGCTTTTCACCTCTTTTACCAATATGGTCCAATAGGGCCAAGGCAATGTCAATCCATCACTATCATCCATTTCCAACCTTCACCCATCCTTTCCAAGCCTTTCCCATTCATTTTTCTCATTGTCCTAAATTGCAACAGGAAAGTTCTATGCTGCTACAGGATATACCATACTTGCTAAAAAAAGCATAGGGTAGAAATTATCTTGACCGTATCTTGCAAACTGTACACCGATTGGCCGATATTTTTTATGGAGAGATCCATAAAGATTATTATAATATGCTAAAAAAAATCAACAAATTTGAGTGTACATTTTTAAATAAATTGGCCACCATCACCTACAACCATTTCTCCTTTTTTTCATGATTCGTGCATCCATTGGCAAAGATTTTTTACAAGGAGATGCATAAGGATGATGGTAACATGCTAAAAAAAATTAAGGAGAACACAATCTACAATTTGAGAGATATTAGCTAAGAAAGTCTACTACAGGAAAGTTATAGGTTGTTACAAGAAAGTACTTATATTGTTATAGGAAACTATAGAGCGAGGGAGAAGGTTATAAGACTGAGTTTTTTTAATCTATGAGTAAGGGGAATATCCTTTGGACTTCATACAACTAATACACCTCACCAACACCTCCAAATCCTTCCACTATTCCACTTTTTCACCAAAATTTTCTCACTTTTCCCTTCACTTTCCCCTATCCAAAGCAAAACATGTTCCCCCATGACTATCAACATCCTCCTCCTAAGTAATGGAAATTTTCCAAGGCATCTAGCACATAAAATCAATGAGTTTGAGGGCATTTGTGGCTTCTACAGGAAATCGCACAGTCCTGTAGTAGCATCCAAAAATCCTATTTGCTCAATGTATTGCAACACTACAAAAGTATAAGGAAGTTTACCATATTCCGCAAGGAAAAACATGACTCTGAGCACCTACAGGACCCCCTGTAGGCTAATATAGGATAACCAATCATCTAGGAGAAACAACATGCAACACATTTTTAGTCATTTTCTAAAGTAGAGTATCTGAGACCATGATGAAGTGTTTCAAGAAGCTCCAAGGCACCATCAAGCAACCCCACAATGATGTAGGTGAAATAGGATTCCAACAATAGTCAAAGGAGGACAACACAATCAAAGAACTCAACATCAAATTCACCTTCAAATACTTTTATTCAACCCTCTATATCAATTCCACCCATTTCTTAATGTTTTCCAAGCCTTCCATATCATTACCTAGTCCCTCTCACTCGTTTCTGCGAATATCCTAAAATGTTATAGGAAAGCCCCAGTATTGTTACGAGAAGTTGATAAGCATGTAAAGAGAGAGAAGATTAGAATTTTTTCACTTAAGGAAAAAGAGAGGGAACCAATGAGAGTCCTAACATCCATCCACTCCATCAACTTTTACCTTTTCCACCTTTATTCCACTCACCATCCATCAAAAACTTGATCCTTCTCCTATTCTCCACCCATTTCCATCATAGGGAGACTTTTTATCCACCATCAATAGCATCCCCATGAATTATTAGATTTTTGGAAGCAACACTCAAAGAAAATTGTGATCCTAATGGGTCTATGTGGTTGATACAGTAAGACACAAAGTCTTGTAATATCATGCATAAACCCTACATGATCAAACTTGGCGCATCAGACTAAGAATTTTAAATAATAGAAAGCTTCTAGAGACTCCAATAGTAGAATTGAGAAGCTACAAGATTCCTTGTAGAATGTTACAAGACCCTTGATCATTAAAATATAAAATATTTGATTAGTTTTGGAACCTATCCTCTGATAAACTGAATCAAGGGAGTTCCATCAACAATGAAGACTACAAAAAAAATTCAAAGCCAGTGAAAGGGTTACTCGAGTTTACAAACTTCACCTCAGAGGGAATTTCAATAGCCACATCAATGCTCCAACAACCTCATGCAAGATCCAACCAATCAAATTTCCAGATACAACACCACCTACAAGAGCACAACTAGATAGAGAACTAATATGAATCTCTCAAACCTCACCCTTTGAACCTATTATAGCTTGAGAAAAAAATTAAAAGTGTGAGAAGGAAAGTTTTTTTTATAGGTAAACTTAATAGCAGAAAAGCCTTGACCTTATCTAATAGTCAACTTAATTTTTCTCGAAAGGACACCCACATGTATGGAAGATGAATGAGACAAAAGTGAAATAGACTCGAGGAAGTGGGTTGTTACCATTTAGTCATGATAGAGGAAAAATATGCGAAGGGGTAGGTGGGTGCCATATCAGTTAATTCAAAGCACTCAAAGTTTTTGCATGCAATATTGTTTATATAAAAAAATTAAAGAAATAAGAAAAATAAAAATAAATAACAACAAAAACAAAAATAAAATGATGGACCCACCACCTCTTGACATGCAAACTGGTTTCTACAGGAACCTACAGGCACTTCTACAAGATACAGATAGGCTACTACAGGATCCTACATGTTTCTACAAGAGATAAACATATTATTACAGGATTCTATAGGTTTCTACAAGAAGTTCACAGAGTCCTACAAGAAGATCATTTTTGACCGTAATAACCATCAAATCTTGCGGTGTAAAGGAAAAACATCAGAAAGGGCGTAATTGCAATTTATCCTCACCAATATTTGATATAAGGAATTAAAAAAGCTATCTCAATTATCAAGAAAAGTACATTGTAATTTTCACAATTTTGAATTTCAGTAAGGAAAATAATGAATTGGCTAAACATTTACTTAAAGGATATGGTGTGTTGAAAGGATAGGGTGTCTTGCACAAAGAGGAGGTATGTGTTGTGGTTTTTCTTTGCCTTGGCCTTGTAAAACAAAACTGTCAAATTTTCTTCTATTCCAACATCTTCCAATGTACAGGAAACCCTATGATCCTATAGCAGTAGAAGAAAAAACTTTTGTTCATTATGATTAGAAATATATTAAGCCATGGGAGGGGAATTTAGCAAAAGAATAAGAAGCTAAGATTGAATATGAGGAATGAAAGAAAGAATTAGAAGAAAAGGCAGGGGAAAAAAATCATAAATGTAGGTTGAGCCAAATGCATAGGCAGAAATAAAAGAGACAAAATTAGAGGCTTAAGATGTTCTTTCACCTTAGAATAACCTTGACAAATTATTAAAACACCAAGAGAACCAACAAAGGAATACAAAGAAATTGAAGATGCATGCTTCCATCTAGCAGGGGAAACTACATCCACATCAGCATGGATAGTAGAAAATTCATCAAAAGCATACATGAAGAAAAACAAGGAAGAGAAGGTGAGTAGGTTGCTCAAAGGGTGAGCAACAATTTCAATAGGGGGTATGATGAGCCTCTAAATTAGGTGAAAAATAAGGCCTGTCTAACCTTTTCTAGGCATATAAAGGCTATATTAAATATCTCCTTCCATACTTAATAATGGTTTCTTAGCTTTAATAAGTTATTAGGAAGGTTTAGAGATAATTGTTTATTATGTGCCTAATATTATTTACTTTGCAAAATATTGAGAGAATATTGAGTAAATTATGAAGATCTACAAAATAAGAAAATTTATGAATTTTATCTCTGCCACATGATGTTACAATATGGATCAATAAATGAATAGGATATTATGAAGTTATTGAACAAATTCTGGGGCTCCACTGATTGATAAAATCTAGGGATGTGTTCCCTTCTACAAGAGAAGTCAGAACTCATTATTTAATGAAGATTCCTATTGTTGGGAACCAGATCCACTTTTTGAGTGATTTTGAAGGGAAAAGTTTACTCCTTTAATGAGGTTTCTTCTCCATTAATTTGTATAAGTACCAATTTTAATTAGCCTCTAGGGGCATGGATTTTTAAATCTTCTTGTGAAGACAACTTGTTATTTAGCAATTCTACTTTCATTTCCAGCATAGTTGTACATGAATTTATTCTAATAATGAAGTTTGGTTTCATTTTTATATTCTAAGACTTGGTTTCTTTCATAGGAATTTTATTATCCTCGGGCTTGGCCATCCCAGGATCCTTAGAACCCTAATGTACAATTTATTTATCTTCTTTGCAGGTTTTGTTCAATTGCATCTCTTATTCTTGTATTTCATATTTCTACACTCAGTATCCATGCTTCGTTTTTTGTAGGTTAGATTGGTTAAATGATTGAATTAAGTGGTTTGCAAGTCATTTATATAGTTATAAGTATGATTCATCTTTAAAACAACTCTGCAAAGTCACATTCATCATTGAGCTACTTGGATTGGTTTACTAGTTCACAATTCTGAAATTTATGGTTTTAGTAATAAATTTCTGTTGAATTTTAGCACATGTTAACGAGTTTATTTCGAGTTGGTTCAACTTGGACTAAAGCCTTAAAACATCCAAATTAATAAAAATAATTACCCCATAGCATTTTCACTTGATTGGCTTAGTAATTTTGGTACTTTGTTCAACATACTAGTTCACTGTTATGAAATTTCTGGTTTTTAGTAGTAAATTTCTACTGAATTTTAGCACGTGCTAATGAGGCTCTTTTGAGTTGATTCCACTTGGATTGAAGCCTAAGAACATTTAAATTAATAACAAAATTTTCCCCATAACGTTTTGATTTGATTATCTTAGGAATTTAGCATTTTAACTCGAAAAACATGCTTTCTGAAAGTTTTATGTAATAACCATGTAGCAACATAAATTTTCTTGTAACAAACTATTTTCGAGCTCTTCCATTGCCCAAATTCACTCCAAATTCATATTATAAGTATATTTATGTATTAGAATATCCCATGAATACTCCAAGACCACTTTGGTTGAGATGAGGCTTGGTTAGGTCACCATTTAGATTATGCACTACTTGCTTCTTGAATGTTGATTTCCACAACTAGTCTAGACTTCTTTTCCTGCAAGTTACTTTAAGAAAAGTATGATTTCTTTACTGAAAGAGGAATCTAGGGATTTCCTTTCCTCCAAAGTAGAATATATTTCCTTTAGTGTCATGTCCTTTCCATTAATACAAATTATATTTTCTTTGTTGTCATTGGCTTATGTGTGTTTTCCTTTGTTACACATATAATAGATTTTTTTTTGTCATTTACTTTCCAGAAAAATTAGAATAGGTTTTCTTATTTCTATTTATCATATGAAACTTAGGACTAGTGGTTTACCTAGATCTTTGTTCACTTAAAGTTGTTTCCTTGTCTTCTTTCACCTACATCAAAAGGAGTGAGACTAGGAAGAGGAAGGTGTCTGTTGCACATATAATGTCGGCCCTGTTAGAGTCGGTCTAGTAGCCCTCCATCAGCGATCAAAGCTCTTTGCATTTGCATAAGTAGGTGTCTCATCAGTGTCATCTCATTGCATTCCATTAGGCATGCCATAACCCTGATGGAGGAGCTGGTGTCTTTATTCCCCTCTTGGCACTACTGGATCAAGTTGTTTCAGTCAATAAACTCTTTCAAGGTTTCTTGTCTTGTCTTGAGGTGAAAAGTCCTAGGTCTAGGGTTTAGGTCCAATTTGTCTTTGAGGTCATGTCTTTAAAAGTCAATAAATGCCCAGCAGGCCAGAGGGATGACTATCAAAGTATTTCTTCAAAAGATTTCATCTTGTACAACTAATTTTTACCTTGGATTTAAAAACCATGTTTTTAAAGACAAGGTCATTTTTTCATTTTTGTAAAAGTTGTGAAAATTCAAAATTCTTTGAAAGTCAGCATACAGCCCTGGTCCCCTTTGCTAAGATTCCTCAGAAGCTATCCCTGCAAAAATTTTCAAGAAAAAGCATCAGTTCAACCAATTTCAGGACAAAAGGAAACCATAAAGTCAGCAGCATTTAAATTTTGAAAAAGTGTCAAGTTACAAACATTAGAAAGAGGGTTTGAGGGGAAATTAATTTAAATCAAGCCTATAAAGCCCCTCTCTCCCTTCATTTGATCATCATTTGCCTCAAAGCAATGGTGAAGAGCGATTTGGAGAGAAATTAGGTGAAATTGTAAACAGAGCCCGTGCGCGACCTGTCAAGACCTGCTCGTGACGTGTTGGGCAGGCGCGACGTGTCAGGGGGGTCTTAGACGTTAGGAAAATACACTGGCATGACGTGTTGGGTGCGCGCGACCTGTCAAGACCAGCTCGCAACGTGTTGGGAATTCATCCACAAAAAATCGCCTGTAAACTGCCAAACGACCCCAAAATTCTTCAAGATTGCAGGTAGGCCTCTGATCATCAAAGTATTTTGCTTGATAAAGAAAAATGAGCATGGGAAATGTGTTTTAATGCCATCAAGTTGAAATGAGAAGTTCATGTATATTTGCTTTAAAATGTCAAAATGCAAGTAGAGATAGGGTTTTGTTTTGTTGCTCTCAAGGTCATCCCTTTCACTCCCATTTTTTCCCCCACATCCCAACCATCTCCCTTATCATTTTTACCTAATCTCCCTACCAAAAAATATCGAAGGCCCAACAGCCTACCCATATCCCTAAAATCCAATAATATAACCTTAAACCCTACTTCCCATAAAATCTTTGCAAATGATAATGGTATGATGGTGTATATGTCATGATTCCTTCCCTTAATTCCCTATTTCATATATTTTCCCTAATTTCCCTTAAAAGTCTCCCCTCCCTAACATTTCCCTTGTGTTATTTGTCCCCTTGAAGCAGCATTTCAAATAGGGAAAAACAACAAGTCATTTGAGCAGAAGCAGCAGTACATTTCAGCCACTTTGCTCTTGAAACCATGTCAGAAGCCGAAACTGACTATGAGCAAAGTGATGACCGTGAGTCAACACTAGAAGTTGAGGTACAAAGGAGACCTCACAGGGGTGGTAAGAGTGGTCACCATGTGAGAGAGGAGCCCACCTCTTTGACCTATTTGCAGGCTTGTCCACTTGCAGTCACATGTTTCTGCCACCTCTCATGTTATGAATTTTGCGAGAGGATTTCTCAAATTCAGCACCATAGGGAATTGGTCCGCTTTTTTGTTTTGCATCTGCATGATGGGCATGTAAATCTTGCAGGGGTGGATTTTATATTGTCATCTGAAATTATTGCTCAAGCAACAGGGATACCCAATGTGGGAGAAGAGTGGAACAAGCGCAAACTTTTGGACAGATTTCAGTATGAGCCCTACATTAAACCTGCCTACATGAGGTACATGACTGGTGTATTTCCTTTCAGATTTTTGAGGGATGAGTATGCTCCCTTGATGAGGCTCATCATGCGCTATTTCACCTGTGAGGGCAGATTTTCATATTTGTATTCGCACCATATTCGCTTGTTGATGCATTTCACACAGGTACGGATGATGAACATACCATTTTTCATGTGCCGGAATATTGAGAAGATGGTTCCCTTGATGCAGAGAAAGAGCCCAGCACAGCAACACAGGAGTGTTTATCATTATGGTTTGATCCAGCTTGTGGTCATACATCAGTTGGCTTAGCAGGGTATCACATGGGAGGATTTTATCTCTCGAGATTTTTTCACAGCACCAGCATCATCACCCCCTCAGGTTGTTCATGAGGAGGGAGGGCCTTCACAGCAGCATGATATTCCTGAGACCAGACATGTCAGCTCCCCTCCATGGGTCACATATCAGAAAGGCCATAGGGCCTTATTTGCATGAGCTAGGCGAGTATTTTCTCCACACCAGGTGGAAGGGGTCTCGCCTTCTTCATCAGCACCACGAGTGTTATCTCCACACCAGGTGGAAGGAGCCTCGTCTCCGACAGCAGCACAGGTACTAGAGAGAGGCAAGCAGCCAAAGATATATTAGGGAGCATCAGGTGTTCCAGGCATAGAGGTTGTTGACCTTGATATCAGTTCTCCTAGCCTAGAGTCAAAGGAGATCATTCAACACCTAAGGGCTGAAAATGACTCATTGCAGCAAAGATTGGAAATGGAAAATTGGACAATCACCTACTTAGAGCAGCGCAACAAGCAACTTGAGGAGGAGCACACTCTTGATGAGTTGCGGAGGATCCATGAAGACCGCAACTTGGCGCGCAAGGGACCCGGTGATTTGGTACCCGTTGAGCGAGAGGCTATGCTTCTCTAGGTCAATGCTCATTTGGAGAGGTTGCTGGCCAAGGCCAACAAAGATAAGGACCTGCTCTGGAACATGAAGAACCACTATTGGGCCCGCATGCACGTATGCAAAGCAAGAATGAAGGTGCTCCAAAGACGGTTGGCCAAAGCACTAAAACGAAGGAAAAGGCCCGATCCCCTCCACATCTTGGCTGAGGATTCCTTGAAGGAGCATGATGCTAAATGACTTAACTCCAGCACAAATTTCAAAAAAAATTGAGCATTTTTGGTCACTTGTGAATTTTTAGGCAAAAAACAGGTTTTCTCCACCAACACATCGCGCGCCACGCGCGACCTTTTCGATGGGCAACTCCATTTCGAGAAAACTCAGCATTTTTGGATTTGTCATGAAAAGATACACCTGCTCAGCAATTACCAAGAGATTTCATCAAATTTTGAGCCTCAAGAAAGTCAAAAAACAAGCAAAAAATGACTTTCTGCCACCTTTTTGACACACAGGAAGCAATCTTGGGAGATTGCAATTTTGGAGGGGAAAATGGCCACCAAATTCAAAAATTCCACTTGGGTTGGAAAGTAGACATCCAGAACTTTCCAACAAGCCCACTTTTGCCTCATTTGGACACCTGGAAGTGCCTCAAAAATAGCTCCAAAGGTGCGCGACCTGTTCAGGATCAGGGCGCGACGTGTTGGGCAGTTTTCACAGAAATTCACCTACAGCTCAGCAAAACGCAGTTTTGACTGGATTTGACTTTTTGGAGTGGATTTTGATCCTCCTTGATGTAAATGATTTAATTTTATGATATTTTGACACTTATTTATCTCTTCTAGAAGATTCATTCATGAGATAGGCAAAAATTTAATGAATGAATTGGTTTCCTAGTTTATAGAGGCAAGTTGTTTTGACTGCCTAGTTTTTAGTGCTCAGTTTAGAATTGGTTGAAACAGCTCCTAGGATAGTGATATCGACCCCTAGAGGCAAGGAAAGATGTTAGATTTCCTATATTATGTACTTTCTTGGTCATTTTCATGGTTGGACTCTTGAGGGAGAAAGCTCTATTGTATTACTCATTGTATCTCTGCAATTTTGGCAAAGGAAGAAAGACCATGGTTTTGCAGTCCTTTTTGGGATTCCTGTGGTTACATGTATTGATGGTGTGTTACTCTTTGTAATTTTAAGTTTGTTATGTGGTTCATCTTCTTACTTTTCCTTCTGCAAATTAGGAAAATGAAGTGTTAAAGTAGAGTTCATCATTGCCATGCTCTGCTTTTAAGTTTGCTTAATATTTATGTTTTCATCCGCCTAAAGAGAACTCTTGAAGGTTTCTTGCTCTCTTTAGCTCCTCACCGGTCATTCCTATCCATTAACTTAATTCAAAGGCATCAGTGCAGTCTCCTACCTTGCCCCAAAGAACCCCCTGCAAAAACTGTGTCCAATCCCCGCACCCAGAATTGCCTTTCCCCAACTTTCCACCAAAACCCTAAAAATCGCAAAACAAACCTCTTTATCAGTTTACTAGCCTAAAATAAATGTTCTTTATTGGTTATCTCTTCCTCATTGAAGATCTTTGTCGAGCTAGACAGGAGAGAGCCCTCTCCTGCCCCGTAGGGCTAGCTACGAGGCTAAGTGGTTTGATGTTGCCTTGGAGTTTGCCTTTCTCAACCTGAGGTGAAATTTCAAGCGCTAACATATTGGCGACCATACTGGGGAAGAAGAAATGGTTTGCTTGTTGATGTCCTTTGTTTTATAAGCTACAGACGGAACCTGAAGTTATGCCAGGTAGCCTTCGAAACGTTTTTTCTTTGCATTAGCGGAAGTAGATAAACGCTGCTTCAGTCAATCTCCGGTCTAGCTTGTAAACGTGACATCTAACTTGTTAATTACCCCAGTACATGTATCAAGTTTAGATCTGATTGTTGATGGTGGACAACGATCAGACACTTGAAAGGCTGAAATCATTCACTTGGCGACTCTAAATCATTTTCGAGATCAGATCTAAAGACTCCATTGGAGGATGATCGCGACCAGCAGAAACATGAAAGGAGAATATGGCAAGATCAGGTATTCAAGTTGGAATTTCATCCAAGACATTTTGTTCTTTGTCATAAATTATTTCTTCTCTTTTCCCAAGAATGTCAAGAAGGCTTTGCAAAGTATACTATGCTTGAGAAAAGATCCCAGGCCTGCATTTGATTCCTTCCCTTTGAAAAGTGTGAAAACCAAAGATTTGCATGCCTTTGAGCTTGATCAGGTTCCTTTTTCCGAATTTTGTGATGACCATCTTCGAATTGATGAGCCCCAAGAAACCAAGACTGATTATATACCTGCTGTACATACCCATACACCTTGTAAAATTCTAGATCGGTATAAACCTCTTGTTTTACCTTCTGTTCTCCATGCTTTCCCCAAAAACTATGATCTATACTTGTCGAGGTTTGATGGTGAAAGTAAGAATGTCAACGTTGAGCAACATGTGCAGAATGTTGAGAATTTTCTAGATCTTTTTGAAGTTGATGAAGAAGATGTCAGTATAAGGCTTTTTTCTCTTTCTTTGCAAGCCAAAGTGAAGAGTTGGTTCAAAACCCTGCCTAATGCAAGCATTTCAAATTTCCAGCAGTTTGTCAAAGTTTTTCTCGACAGGTGGATGATCGGGCAGAACCTTTTCTTGATTGTAGAAGAGTATAACCAGCTGAAAAGATTGCTAGGGGAGACAGTACAACAGTTTTCAGCTAGATTTAACCAAGTTTATTATTCGATGCCAGTTGATATAAGGCCTACTCCTAGATCTGCTCTCTTGCACTATCCGGGTGCCTTTGATCCAGACATGGAGTTTCAGCTGAGAGAAAGAGATATTACAACACTTCATGAGATGCAAAACAGTGCAGTAAATGTAGAGGCTCATCTACTGATCCGAAGGGCAAGGATGAAGGAAGAAGAGATGAAAAACATAGATCCGGCCGAATCAACATCTCTAGAGGTGAAGTTTGACATTTTGGTAAGTGCAGTGGAAAAGATGATGGACAGGATCACCACAAGAAATGATTATGATGTTCAAGCTCATGGCGCGCTGATTGAAGAAGAACAAGTTGCTGATCCAAAACATTTTGTTTCTTATCCTAGTTGTCATAGATCTGATAATGATTGTTTTGTAGATCACCTTGGCGAAGAAAGAACTGTTGATATGACCTGCATGCTTGATGATATGTTTTATACCGATGATTTGCCTCAGTTTGATCAGTATGATGATGATTATGTTCTCCAAAAAGAAGCTAATCTTGCAATCAAACAAGCAGCTAGTTTGTGGGAGGAAGAAGTTCATTCTCAGCAGCTTGAATACAATGTTCAGCCATCCCATATCAGCTATGACAATGACGAGGAAAGTGCAGCAAAGTTTGAAGTAAGTGGAGGATCTTTGCCTTTTTGTTTTGATTCGTTTCAGTTCATCAGAGATAACTATCATGCAATCAGAAATCAAATGTCAACAATTCTTGATTTGAATCATCTTGAGAGCAATGAAAATTTTTTTCAAGACTTCTCATATTCAGATTTGCAACCCCCGAAATCAATTGATTGTCAAGTTGCAGCTGAAGACTTGGAAGTGGACACACATGATTTAATGATTCAAGGTGACTCTGTACCATTCTGTTTTGAATCATTTAAGTTTTTGAAGGGTAGATTTCATAGTAGATCTTCAAATGAACAGCCTATAACAAATCAGCAATCTCTCAGTGTTAATGTTGAGGATGAGTCAGAGAACAAAATTCTTGAGCAGCCTGTAGCATCAGATTTGCAGCCACCAAATGAAATTGAAGAGAAGATTACAGATGAAGATTTGGAAGATGAAATACATGATTTGATGATGCAGGAAGATTCTATACCCTTTTGTTTCGAAGCATTTCAGTTAATAAGGCAGAATCTTCATAAAATCTCTCAAGAAAAAGATGAACAACTAGAAGGATGTCATACATTTTCAATGGATACATTACAACAGTATTTTCAAGTTTTTCATGATCCAATAGCTGATGTTTTGGATGAGGTATGCAGTTAAAGTCTTTCTCCATTGACTACATGTGAGCTTGAAACATGTGCTGATATGAATTTGATCCGGCAGCCGATTTCTTTCTCATTTTCAGCAGAGGTCTCGTCACAAGGCTTAGATCAAAGTTTGCATTCATGGTATGAGGAAACGAGAAGTAATCCATTGGATGAGCTAAGTTCCAGTGTGCTTGAATTTAAAGATACTTATGCAGTGTTTTTGGAGGTGGATAGAGAATTCATATCATTCCACGGATCTGTTTCTAAGTTGTCATGGGAGTTGCCTTTCAGTAGTTCTCTCTTGTTATTCATAAGCGAGAACTTGCGGAGACTTCGAACAGCAAACTGGATACTTACTTGGTTGCATTGGTTGTTTCATTTCACTTGATCAGGTGATGAATGAAACTGTTAGAGTAGGTTTTGATGAATAAGCTCCACTTTGAGCATCATTTCCAGTTTGTCGGTTGTGTTTAAGTATTGAGTCAGTTTTTAGTTGAGTGAGAGTCAATTTGTGTTATCAAGTCATCGTTTTTCAGTCATGCATTTCAGCTTGAGTTTTTGACTCCATTCCCAATGAATGAAGGCACTGTCTAGCTCTTCCAGATATCTGTTTCTCTTGGCACCTCCAAGGAGCTACCATCCCCATTGGAGCCAATGTTAGAGTCGGTCTAGTAGCCCTCCATCAGCGATCAAAGCTCTTTGCATTTGCATAAGTAGGTGTCTCATCAGTGTCATCTCATTGCATTCCATTAGGCATGCCATAACCCTGATGGAGGAGCTGGTGTCTTTATTCCCCTCTTGGCACTACTGGATCAAGTTGTTTCAGTCAATAAACTCTTTCAAGGTTTCTTGTCTTGTCTTGAGGTCAAAAGTCCTAGGTCTAGGGTTTAGGTCCAATTTGTCTTTGAGGTCATGTCTTTAAGAGTCAATAAATGCCCAGCAGGCTAGAGGGATGACTCTCAAAGTATTTCTTCAAAAGATTTCATCTTGTACAGCTAATTTTTACCTTGGATTTAAAAACCCTGTTTTTAAAGACAAGGTCATTTTTTCATTTTTATAAAAGTTGTGAAAATTCAAAATTCTTTGAAAGTCAGCATGCAGCCCTGGTCCCCTTTGCCAAGATTCCTCAAAAGCTATCCCTGCAAAACTGTTCAAGAAAAAGCATCAGTTCAACCAATTTTAGGACAAAAGGAAACCATAAAGTCAGCAGCATTTAAATTTTGAAAAAGTGTCAAGTTATAAACATTAGAAAGAGGGTTTGAGGGGAAATTAATTTAAATCAAGCCTATAAAGCCCCTCTCTCCCTTCATTTGATCATCATTTGCCTCAAAGCAATAGTGAAGAGCGATTTGGAGAGAAATTGGGTGAAATTGTTAACAGAGCCCGTGCGCGACCTGTCAAGACCTGCTCGCGACGTGTTGGGCAGGCACGACGTATCAGGGGGGTCTTAGCAGTTAGGAAAATACACTGGCGCGACGTGTTGGGTGCGCGCGACCTGTCAAGACTAGCTCGCGACGTGTTGGGAATTCATCCACAAAAAATCGCCTGTAAACTGCCAAACGACCCCAAAATTCTTCAAGATTGCAGGTAGGCCTTTGATCATCAAAGTATTTTGCTTGATAAAGACAAATGAGCATGGGAAATGTGTTTTGATGCCATCAAGTTGAAATGAGAAGTTCATGTATATTTTCTTTAAAATGTCAAAATGCAAGTAGAGATAGGGTTTTGTTTTGCTTCTCTCAAGGTCATCCCTTTCACTCCCATTTTTTCCCCCACATCCCAACCATCTCCCTTATCATTTTTACCTAATCTCCCTACCAAAAAATATCGAAGGCCCAACACCCTACCCATATCCCTAAAATCCAATAATATAACCTTAAACCCTACTTCCCATAAAATCTTTGCAAATGATAATGGTATGATGGTGTATATGTCATGATTCATTCCCTTAATTCCCTATTTCATATATTTTCCCTAATTTCCCTTAAAATTCTCCCCTCCCTAACATCTCCCTTGTGTTATTTGTCCCCTTGAAGCAACATTTCAAACAGGGAAAAACAACAAGTCATTTGAGCAGAAGCAGCAGTACATTTCAGCCACTTTGCTCTTGAAACCATGTCAGAAACCGAAACCGACTATGAGAAAAGTGATGACCGTGAGTCAACACCAGAAGTTGAGGTACAAAGGAGGCCTCACAGGGGTGGTAAGAGTGGTCACCATGTGAGAGAGGAGCCCACCTCTTTGACCTATTTGCAGGCTTGTCCACTTGCAGTCACATGTTTCCGCCACCTCTCATGTTATGAATTTTGCGAGAGGATTTCTCAAATTCAGCACCATAGGGAATTGGTCTGCTTGTTTGTTTTGCATCTGCATGATGGGCATGTAAATCTTGCAGGGGTGGATTTTATATTGTCATCTGAAATTATTGCTCAAGCAACAAGGATACCCAATGTGGGAGAAGAGTGGAACAAGCGCAAACTTTTGGACAGATTTCAGTATGAGCCCTACATTAAACCTGCCTACATGAGGTACATGACTGGTGTATTTCCTTTCAGATTTTTGAGGGATGAGTATGCTCCCTTGATGAGGCTCATCATGCGCTATTTCACCTGTGAGGGCAGATTTTCATATTTGTATTCGTACCATATTTGCTTGTTGATGCATTTCACATGGGTACGGATGATCAACATACCATTTTTCATGTGCCGGAATATTGAGAAGATGGTGCCCTTGATGCAGAGAAAGATCCCAGCACAGCAACACAGGAGTGTCTATCATTATGGTTTGATCCAGCTTGTGGTCATACATCAGCTGGCTCAGCAAGGTATCACATGGGAGGATTTTATCTCTCGAGATTTTTTCACAGCACCAGCATCATCACCCCCTCAGGTTGTTCATGAGGAGGGAGGGCCTTCACAGCAGCATGATATTCCTGAGACCAGACATGTCAGCTCCCCTCCATGGGTCACATATCAGAAAGGCCACAGGGCCTTATTTGCATCAGCTAGGCAAGTATTTTCTCCACACCAGGTGGAAGGGGTTTTGCATTCTTCATCAGCACCACGAGTGTTATCTCCACACTAGGTGGAAGGGGCCTCGTCTCCGACAGCAACACAGGTACTAGAGAGAGGCAAGCAGCCCAAGATTGATGAGGGGCCATCAGGTGTTCCAGGCATAGAGGTTGTTGACCTTGATATCAGTTCTCCTAGCCTAGAGTCAAAGGAGATCATTCAACACCTAAGGGCTGAAAATGACTCATTGCAGCAAAGATTGGAAATGGAAAATTGGACAATCACCTACTTAGAGCAGCGCAACAAGCAACTTGAGGAGGAGCACACTCTTGATGAGTTGCGGAGGATCCATGAAGACCGCAACTTGGCGTGCAAGAGACCCGGTGATTTGGTACCCGTTGAGCGAGAGGCTATGCTTCTCCAGGTCAATGCTCATTTGGAGAGGTTGCTGGCCAAGGCCAACAAAGATAAGGACCTGCTCCGGAACATGAAGAACCACTATTGGGCCTGAATGCACGTATGCAAAGCAAGAATGAAGGTGCTCCAAAGACGGTTGGCCAAAGCACTAAAACGAAGGAAAAGGCCCGATCCCCTCCACATCTTAGTTGAGGCTTCCTTGAAGGAGAATGATGCTAAATGACTTAACTCCAGCACAAATTTCAAAAAAATTTGAGCATTTTTGGTCACTTGTGAAGTTTTAGGCAAAAAACAGGTTTTCTCCACCAACACGTCGCACGTCGCGCGCGACCTTTTCGATGGGCAACTCCATTTCAGGAAAACTCAGAATTTTTGGATTTGTCATGCAAAGATACACCTTCTCAGCAATTACCAAGATATTTCATCAAATTTTGAGCCTCCAGAAAGTCAAAAAAACAAGCAAAAAATGACTTTCTGCCACCTTTTTGACACACAGGAAGCAGTCTTGGGAGATTGCAATTTTGGAGGGGCAAATGGCCACCAAATTCAGAAATTCCACTTGGGTTGGAAAGTAGACATCCAGACCTTTCCAACAAGCCCACGTTTACCTCATTTAGACACCTGGAAGTGCCTCAAAAACAGCTCCAAAGGCGCATGACGTGTTCAGGATCAGGGCGCGACGTGTTGGGCAGTTTTCACAGAAATTCACCTACAGCTCAGCAAAACGCAGTTTTGACTGGATTTGACTTTTTGGAGTGGATTTTGATCCTCCTTGATGTAAATGATGTAATTTTATGATATTTTGACACTTATTTATCTCTTTTTGAAGATTCATTCATGAGATAGGCAAAAATTTAATGAATGAATTGGTTTCCTATTTTATAGAGGTAAGTTGTTTTGACTGCCTAGTTTTTAGTGCTCAGTTTAGAATTGGTTGAAACAACTCCTAGGATAGTGAGCTCGACCCCTAGAGGCAAGGAAAGATGTTAGATTCCCTATATTATGTACTTTCTTGGTCATTTTCATGGTTGGACTCTTGAGGGAGAAAGCTCTATTGTATTACTCATTGTATCTCTGCAATTTTGGCAAAGGAAGAAAGACCAGGGTTTTGCAGTCCTTTTTGGGATTCTTGTGGTTACATGTATTGATGGTGTGTTAATCTTTGTAATTGTAAGTTTGTTATGTGATTCATCTTCTTACTTTTCCTTCTGCAAATTAGGCAAATGAAGTGTTAAAGTAGAATTCATGATTGCCATGCTCTGCTTTTAAGTTTTCTTAATATTTATGTTTTCATCCGTCTAAAGAGAATTCTTGAAGGTTTCTTGCTCTCTTTAGCTCCTCACCGGTCATTCCTATCCATTAACTTAATTCAAAGGCATCAGTACAGTCTCCTACCTTGCCCCAAAGAACCCCCTGCAAAAACTGTGTCCAATCCCCGCACCCAAAATTGCCTTTCCCCAACTTTCCACCAAAACCCTAAAAATCGCAAACCAAACCTTTTTATCAGTTTACTAGCCTAAAATCAGTGTTCTTTATTGGTTATCTCTGCCTCATTGAAGATCTTTGCCGAGATAGCCCGGAGAGAGCCCTCTCCTGCCCCGTAGGGCTAGCTACGAGGCTAAGTGGTTTGATGTTGCCTTGGAGTTTGCCTTTCTCGGCCTGAGGTGAAATTGCAAGCGCTAACAAGCCCCTCTTAAGTTTGTATGAACCCCAGGTTGATAATTAAAGTTGGTAGCCTTGGGAGTTGAAACATTCTTTTTGTAATACTGGGGCTCATCATTAGTTGACAAATTCAAATGGATGTGTGTTCTAATGACCTATAAGAAGACCATTAGTGGGTAACGACCAACAAAGTTGTTCTTTGTAAAGTTTTGGTTGCACTTTGGGATACCAAAGAGCATCATTTCTTAATTTATTTTGGACTACATTGTCGAAGAATATGGAAATGAAGTGTAAGAGGTTTACAACATTCCATCCACACACAAATGGGAAAACATAAGCAGTCAACAAAACTTTGGTATAGATTTTGAGGGGTTATAATTAGAATCATTCGAGGACTTGGGGTGAAATTATGGTATATACAATACTCTTATAATAGAGAAATCACACTTCTACAGGTAAGTCCCTATTTGAGACCATTTTTGCATATTTTCCACCCTCACCTTTGGATATTGTACATGGACAACCTGGAGGAGTGAGGGAGGATCTTACAAGGATGCCTTAAGGGAAGAAAATTATGTTGATAAGATTAGGAAAATCCATCTATAGGTTTAGGAGACACTAAATAAATCATAGGACAAATACAAGGACCAGCATGATCATAATAGAACAAAGAAGTCATTCAAGGTGGGAAACATAGTATGGTTGTAGTTGAACTAGGAGAGGCTACAAGGTCTTGGAAAGAAAATTAATGATCTATGATATGGTCTCTTTGCATACCAGATAAGGTGTGAAAAAATGCATATAAACTCAGTCTACCCCCATACATGTGCATTTACTCAGTGTTGAATGTAAATAATTTGAAACTCTAACAATCTTCCATGCTAGATCAGGAAGAGGAACAGGTCATACCTTCTATGGATGGTTTATCACCATATGTTCAAACATAGTTGATATAGGATAGAATTTTATAAAATAGGCATAGAAATACAAGATATGGGTAACATGAACTTTGGTAGATTGGGTTGAAGGGCTAGCTTCCAAGCAAGTCTAAATGGTACACTTGAGAGAAGGTGGAGAAAAATTTTCCTCACCTCATTCAGTAGAATCTTTTGAGGACCAAAACCCTCAAAAAATGGGAATGTATAATATGTATAGGATCATTATATTATTTTTCATCCATATTGATGCTTTTAGAGCAAAAAAATTGAAGGAATCAATTCACAGGGCCATTTTTATCGTTGACTCCTGGTTTTGCAAATTGTGGTCTGAAACCTTCTAGAAGTCGTTTGAGGCATAAAATGAATTTTTTGTGGGCTAAAACTTTTCTACCTGAGTTTTTTATCCCCAAGAACCATTATACAAATAGATGCTTTTCGAATGGTGCAAGAAGCACCTTAGTTGGAATCTGTATGCAGTAATTATGTCATTCGTAAGTTGACCTTCATGTTTTGACCACCATTATTTGAGAGGATGCCACATCAACCCCCATTATTCATAGAAAATGGGCTATCCACGTGATCATGATGCAAAAGACTCTAGAAGATTCAATATTATAACACTAGTTAAGAGTTTAAGAAATCAAAATTAACCACTAATAGGCTATCGCATTGTGTTATAACCAATCCACTAGGAGGAAAAGGGGTTCCATTATATTTGAGTGCATTGTGTTCCATAGATGAGTAGAGTAGCTAAGAATGGATAGGAAGAGAAAAACAGAGAAGGTTTGTGCACTATAGCAACCCATGGGACATAGGTCTCACTTCTTAGTATTTGGATCCATTTTCATTCAAATAAAGAGAGAGCACAACAACCTAACCTTCCAACTAGGTTTTCTCCTGAAAGGGTTTTCCAAGTCATATCTTGTATTACTATGGTCGCGAGTAATTGTACTTTTGTCTATTCTATTTTCTATACATTTTCTATATTACATGCATAAAAACAATAACTTAATGAATCCAAAAGTCTAAGGGAAATAACCCTCATAGTATACATTTCAAATTTCTAGTATAAATTTATCTGATCTATTATTATGAATTATCTAGTGGAATATGCATTGCAATTTACAAATCATGCAACTAGCAAAGAAATAGGGAAATGTCTCATCAATGGTAATTGATTTGTGTGGAGATGAATGCTCCAATAAATGTATTTGTCCGTTATACACGTGGAAAACTAATGAGAAGCCAAGGATAAGGGTCATAAGAGAATGAAATCCAAGTGGTAAGGGAATTCCGAATAGAAGACGCTCTTCCCATTGTTCATGTTGACAACTCGTGATGAATAAGGGGAAATATGACGATTGAGTGTGCTCAAAGAGATATCACATGGAGGAGGCTTTATTGACCCTACACATGGATGATCAACACTAAACTAGATAATTGGGGCGATATCAAATCGGTCTAAGGAAAATATCAACGAACAAAGAAGAATTGTTAGGTTAACAGATGGAGAACTAGCAAAGAATCAAATCTAAAGCCAAAGTGAATCAATGAACCACACTTCTTATGAATTAGATTTCTTAGAGTCGTGGATGGAAAAAAATATGGAATAGGTCCATGAAGGGAACTTAAGAACATATTAAAAAATTAAAAGATTAGGAGCTTGTTGGTTATTTAAAAAATTAAACAAAAACAAAGAAAAAAGGGTGGTACTCAAGACACTGTATATGTCACACAATTTTCCTAGATCTATTGAGGCTTTAACATGCACCAAACAACTAAATAACATTAAAATAGAAATAGATGTAATAGTTCCATGCCTTGATAATATATAGAAGAATGAATGACAAGCCTTTTTGAGGGGGCAACCTCCCTTTACATTATAACAAATGCACAAGATAATATAATATTTAAAACTAGGTCTCCTTGATATATATAGGAGACAAAGCATATAATTTCCATTAAATGGTCTAGCTAACCATTAAAGGGTTTATTAAACCAATAAGGATAACACTAATATAACAATAGAAATGTAATAAATCAATATATTGATCTTAACATGCCCCTCCCCTTCAGACAATGTTTCCCTCAACACATAATTAGTTGTGGATGTTTATACATGAAGAACTCATCTTTCCACATTGTATCTTCTAGTGGTTGCTTCCTCCATTTGATGAGGTACATATTGATCTATGTTTCAAGGATTGTTTCTATTTCTAGTATATTTTCCATTCTTCATTAATCTCTAGTAAAATAGTTTAAACTAGGATCTTGTAATTGATCACCCTTTTCAAGAAAGAAACATGGAAGATTAAATGTATTGAATATGGAGGCAAATCCAATTTGTATACTTCTAATCCTTTGCAATACCTTATAGAGACCATAGTAATTGGGTGATATTCATTGTCCTTTTTCTACGTGAGGGTATTTTTATTGTATGGTTGTAGCCTCCAAAATGCCCAATCCCCCAATTACAATTCCCATTTTGCTATAATGTTGATCTACTTGCTTTTTCCATTAGGATAAATTTGAGGTCTAAAATGGGCCTCCTAATGAAAATAATAAAACATTATTAAAATAATAAAATAAGAGTTATGAAGTTTCAAAGGGAAAGAACACTTATCTCCTTAAAGGAAGAGAAGGTCCTTAGGCTCTATAAGAAATTTCTAAGGTTCATGGGATAGGAAAAAGGCCTTGAACCACTATATGGGTACTCCAAGAAGGATATTTGGACTCCTAGGTGTACTATGAGTGATATTAGGAGGTTAAACACTCTATCGATGAGTCTATGGGTCTTAAAAATAGATGAAGGAATCATAAGACTCAGGTCTGTAAATGAAGCTTCTTTGGGTTTTAGGCCGCAAAATAGACCCTATACCAACACAAGGATTCTCAAAAGGTGTACTTTTCCTCCAATTGAAATATGGGAATCAATAGAAGTTTTCACACGGGGTATGGGTCTCACAAACTTTAACACTATAAGGAAAGAAACCAAGCTTGGACTTAGCCTCAAAATGAATCTTCCATGGATTGTGGACCATGAACAAGGCCTCAAACAAGAAATACACAAACCCTCTAAAGGAGTTCATTAACCTATGATTGGATTGCTTACCCAATTAAGAAGATTTACTCGATATAGGTGTGTCTACTATATCTAGATGGGTCCAGAAGTTGTGGCTAGGGTCAAGTCAAGAAAATAAGGATCTTAGGGAATAAATGGATCTATTAGGACGCATGGGTCATGAACATGACCTTGATCCACACATACCCTCTAGAAGTGATCTTTGGCCTTCAAGTAACATATGGGTAACATTGTGAGGTTTTACACACCAAGGATGGGTCCTTAGGCCTTAACCATGTATAAGGGATGAAAATAAGGACCTTATGCCCTAAATGAAGCTTCTAGGGTTCAAGGGCCAAGAACAAAGGCTTAAACTATAAAACATGCCTTTTCTAGGAGAGCATTGTCCTTCAAGTAGCATATGGTTTCTATTAGAGGATTTTATGCGCCATGTGGGTCTTTGGACCTTGACCATGAATAGGGGAGAAAATTTAGGGATTTGTGCCATAATGAAGATTCCTATACTAATAGGCCATGATAAACTTCCCATTCCGCAACAAAATTCCTATAAACAAGATATTTGTTTTATGCATAAGATATGAATACCAATGTGAGCTTTTGAGTAGTAAGGATGGGTCTTAAGGCCTTGTCATGGGGAGAGGAAAACAAGGCCCTTAATCCCTAGATAAATTTTGACTTACAATACATGCATAAGGCCTCAAACCACCACATATACTCTATATAGAGGGGACCTCTAGCCTTCAAGTGGGATATGGTACCATTAAAATATTTTATGCACAATTGATCCAGGTGGATATTGGTGGCCACCCTCCTATTCCACTTGGATCCCCACCATTGTTTATGTCAATTTTTTAGTTTCCTTATTTGTAGCACAATTTAGTATCTTTGGCAGTTTTTCGGGTCCTGAACTTCCGAAGCCGTTTTGAGGCCCTAAACGACATTTTTTGGGAAACTTGCGACCAACATGGGTGACCATGTTGTTCATTTAAAAGTTGTATTCCTCGGATATATCTTTCTAACGAGGTATTTTGCACTTCAAATGGAGATTGTATGCCAAAGTTACGACCTTGGGAAGTAGATGTACCAATTTACCCAAACGAGGCCCATAGTTTGGCGCTTCATCTGCTAGGGTTAGGTTTTTGGATGTTTAGGGTTTTCCATTGTTTCTCAATAATAAATAGGCTTTTGAGCCTCATTGTAACATAGTTCAAAGGCATGTAGCTGCCACATCTCTTCTCATAGATAAGCTACCATCGCTCGAGCTAGTCTTATTTCCATTCTGTTTGTAAGCATATTTCAGTATTTGATATTAATGAAATGAAGTGTTATTTCTACTGCATCTTTGTATTTATGGTTATATCTATGATTTGTTGCATTCTTATTTAAATCCAGATCAATGGTATTAGAGCGGTCTTCTCTTTCTCTGTTTTTCTTTGCATGTCCCCAACAAGGTCTGGATATAAGGAGTTAGGGCTTGATATGGTTGAACCTTTGCAAGATCAGCCTCGCAAAACCCAACGGCTGCCCATGGGGGAAGAAAAGAAATACGAGAGGGCAAGATATCCTATCAAAATATTGCTCAAGGAGGCCATCAAGAAACAAAGGAACTCGGTGATGGATAACTTTGCCCAGATCCTTCAACAGTTACCCATCAGCGGCGCATCCACATCCAGTAGCCACTCTGGAGGCTCCACTCCTTTTAAGGTACAAGTAAACATTGACATTCCCATATTTGAGGGCCAAATAGATGAAAATGTTGTAAATAAATGGTTAAATATGCTAGAAGGATATTTTTCTATTCATGATTTTTCCAGCCAAGAAAAGATTACTTTTTCTCTTCTCAAAGGCACCCCTCACATCAAGGACTAGTGGGAAACCTACAGTGAGCAGAAGGATGAAAGTACGACCTCACTTTTTTCAGCCACACCCACTTGGAATTCGTTTTGGGATGCCATCAAGGAGTAGTACTACCCTATCAGGAGCTATGAGGATAAATACATAAAGTGGACAATGTTGTGGTAGGGAAGGGACTAAGATGTGCTAGAGTTTACCAATGTTTTTCATTCCCTTCACACGAAGTTGGTTATCAAGGATTCTGAGAAACATTTAGTACTCAAGTATCGCAACTTCCTACACAGGTACATATAGGACGAGATGGAGTTCCTGGATATCTCCTCTCTTGGCATGGCGTACTGATACACCGTCAAGATCGAGCAGAAGTTTAAACAGAAGAAGAGAGAATTTGGATCTGTGAATTAGAAGCAAGGGAAAAGTGCCCCCAAACTAAAGAACAAAGGACAAAGCCAATGAGGGGCGGCCCAAGACAACCCGCCAAAGTCGCAAGCAAAGAACAACACCTCGAAGCCGAAGAAGGACACAGGAAAGTGGTGTGAGTTCCATAAGAGCTCCACTCACAACACAAATGAGTGTCGGGCCAAGCAGTCACTGGTATCCAAGTTGAAGGCTTCAGAATCAGATGCATGTTCCAACTCTGAGTTAGAACCCGACAAATGGAATGACAAAGGGAATTAGATTATTAATGTGGAGCCCAACGCCACCTTTGCCACCACAAAGATCTAGAAGGAGGAACCTGAAGATCCAGAGGAGGAGGAGCGCCTCTTCCACTCCTAGATGTGGGTAAAAGGTTCCCCTCTACAGTGCATTGTCGATAGCGGGAGCCAAAATAACCTCATTTCGGTAGAGGTCGTGAAGCGGTTGGGCTTACAGACCACAACACACCCACAACCATACACTATCGGGTGGCTTCACCAAGAACGTTATCTTCGCATGAGCCAGAAGTGTCACCTTCCATACAGCATCAAGCCCTTCATGGATGACGTATTATGTGACGTTGCTCCACTTGATGTTTGTGGTTTATTATTATGCCAACCATATTTGTGGAAGCGACATGATGTGTATGAGTCAAGGCCTCGCGCTGTTATTGTTAATTTGGGAAATAAGTTGTACATGATACCAGAGGTAGCACTGCCTACCGCCATCTCTTTAGTCGTTGCAAAACATTGCAGTAAGCTCATTTCCAAAACTAGGAAATTGGCTTTCCTAATGATACGCCCTCATGGAAGGAAGAAGATGGTGGCCACAACCTCCAAATAGGACCCTTCCACACAACAACAATAAATGGACAAGGTCATGGAGGAGTACGAGGACATCTTCACCTCACATGCAGGGGTGCCTCTGCATTGTCAGGTTAAGCACTCCATCGATTTTACCACAGGTGCATCATTGCCCAATGGACCAATCGACCGGCAATCCATTCTAGAGAAAGACGAAATCAAGAGGCAGATTTAAGAGCTGCTACAGAAAGGTCACATCCATCCAATTTCATCGCCCTGTGGGAGCCCAATCATGTTGGTACAAAAGAAGGATGGGACATGGAGACTCTGTATTGACTATCGGGTGCTGAACAAGATCATTGTCTGGAATAGGTACCCAATCCCATAGATTGATGACCTTCTGGACCAACTCAAGGGGGCAAAATATTTCAGCAAGATCGACTTGAAGTCCGGATATCACCATGTACAAATCGAATCCTCTGATGTGTGGAAGACTGCCTTCAAAGCCAAGAAGGGCCTTTTAGAATGGTTGGTTATGCCTTTTGAGTTGACGAATGCTCCTACAAACTTCATGAGGCTGTTGGATGAAATTTTGTGGCCATTCACCAACTCATTTTTAGTGGTATACATGGATGACATCTTGATCTTCTGCCAGAGTTGGAAAGAGAACCTCCACCACATTTGACATGTTCTCCAAACATTGCGGCAACACAACTTGTGTGCCAATTTGGAGAAATGCACTTTTGGCATGACCTAGATTCAGTATCTGGGATACGTTATTGATGAACGGGGGGTGCATGTGGATCTAGTCAAGATCCAAGTCATTCGGGATTGGCCAGCCCCAACCACTCTGATGGAGCTTCGTAGCTTTCTAGGTCTTTCCAATTTCTACCGTAGGTTCATGTTGGGATTCTCTCATATCACTTGGCTCTTGAGTCAAGTCACCAAGGGAGGAGCAAAATAAAAATTCTTTTGGTCTGAATCTCAACATAAGGCATTCGCAGAGAAACATCGCCTTTGCTTTGCACCAATGCGCACTTTACCAGACTTGCAACAGCCATTTGAGATCGAGAAAAATGTCTCTGACTATGTTATTGGGGCAGTGCTTACTCAACGGGGCATCTAGTGGCATATCACAGTGAGACACTTTTAGAAATAGTCTGGAAGTATCCCACTTATGAAAAAGAGATGTATTCCATTGTGCAGGCCTACCAAAAATGGAAGCATTACATTTTGGGGAAGGAAACGGCCATCCACACAGACCACTGACCCCTGCAGTTCATATAGATGTAAGGGAAGTTGTAGAATGATCGCCATTAGAAGTGGTCCACCTACAACAGGTCCATTTGAATATCAAGTATAAGAAGGGTAGCACCAATAATGTTGCAAATTGCCTCAACTGACCATCGATCATGGTGTTAACCACCATGCTCAACTCTTGTGGGCACTAGACTTCTGATAGGCCACTTCTCTACAAAAGTGACCTAGAATTCGGCCACACATACCAAACGCTCTTGGAGGGTCAACAAGTTCTAGATTTTCACCTCCAGGATGCCTTGCTATGCCACCTGTGACACATTTGTGTTCCTTCAAGCAAGTGAGCCAAGATGATTTGGGAAGTGCACTACAGTCGGGGCGCTTGCATTTTAGGGTCGAGAAAATAGTGGCAGTACTATAAAAGTATTTCTATTGGTCGAAACCTCGACAAGATGTCGGGAAGTACATCAGATCCTGCACTTCCTGCACCATTGCCAAACCAACCATCAATAAGCAGGGCCTCTATACTTCACTTCCTACCCCTAGTCAACCTTGGGAATCCATCTCCATGGATTACATGTTGGGAATTCCTTATACTAAGTATGGAAACGACAATGTTTTTGTGGTCATCGACAGATTCTCGAAGATGGCCATTATGGTGCCTTGCAAGAACAATATCACAACAGAAACCATTGCTAAACTCTTCTTTGAACGAGTGTGGGTACACTTTGGGATCCCACAGTCTATCATCTCAAATCGGGACAACATGTTCCTCAGTACATTTTGGTCCAGTCTCTGGTCGATGTTGGACACCAAGCTCACTAAGTCCACAACATTCCATCCCCAAACCGATGGCTAGACAGAGGTCATCAATAGGATGATCATACACATTCTGCGCATATACAACTCAAAGCATCCACACACATGGGATGAGATCCTCCCCTATGTCCAGCATAGCCATAATCGGGCTCTCCACAACTCCACTGGCTACAACACTTTTGAGGTGGGCTTGGGATTCCAGCCACTATGTCCCATTAATGTGGCCATACCATTTACAGCTACTTAGGCAAATTCGACTCATGTCTAGTCGGAAGTCGATAAGGCAAAAAAAATCATTAATGACATCCAACATATCCGCCAGTAGGTCCATGACATTCTAGGGAAATCAATTGCCAAGTACAAGCAGCGACATGATCAACATCGAGTGCCACACAAGTTTCAGGTGGGCGACAAAGTTTGGTTACATTTACAAAAGGAACGCCTTATTGAAGCCTATCAGAAACTAAGACATCTAATATGGTCCTTACACCATTACCAAGGCTGTGGGAGATAATGCATTGAGCTCAACATTCCCCCATTACTTGGCCTGCACCCAGTGTTCAATGTGGACCACCTTCGACCATACTTCCCACCATTACTGGATACATTAACCATTGTAGTCTGTAGAAGAACTCACACCTACAGAGTTAAATCCAGATTACATGGAAAAAGCCACAACTTATCGGATCATGGACACACAGATCAAGAAAACCCAACAAAAAAGGATCCAACTATATCAAGTTGTCAAAGCAGGCCAACTCCTTCACCAGGGCAAGTGGCTCACCAGGGACCAAGTTTAGTAGAAGTTTCCTCATCTCGTGGAGGAACTCAACGCAATGGGAACCATTGCTTCCTAAGTGGGGAGGAATGATCCAGGTGTATATTGGTGGCCAACCACCTATTTCACTTGGACCCCCACCATTGTTTCTTTCAAATTTTCAATTTCTTTATTTGTAGCACAATTTACTATTTTTGGCAGTTTCTTGGGTCCTGAACTTCCAGAGTCGTTTTGAGGCCCTAAACGTCATTTTTGGGAAAACTGGGAACAACATGGATCGTAGATTGATGTTGGTCATTCAAAAGTTGTATTCCTTAGTTAGATATTTCTAACAAGCTATTGTTCACAAAAAACGGAGATCGTATGCCAAAGTTATGACCCCGGGAAGTGGATGTACCAATTTACCCAAACAAGGCCCATAGTTTGGCGCTTCATCTCCTAGGTTTAGGTTTTTGGATGTTTAGGGTTTTCCATTGTTTCTTAATAATAAATAGGCCTTTGAACCTCATTGTAACATAGTTCAGAGGCATGTAGCCACCACATCTCTTCTCAGAGATAAGCTACCATCACCCGAGCTAGTCTTATTTCCATTCTGTTTAGTATTTGATATTAATGAAACGAATTGTTATTTCTATTGCATCTTTGTATTTATGGTTATATCTGTAATTTGTTGCGTTCATGTTTAAATTCGGATCAACAATGGATGGAACTTAATCACTTAAACATGTTCAAAGGAAAATTTTAATGGCATTTATCCCTAAATGAAGCTTTTATGGCTATATTCCATGGACAAGTTCTCAAACCATCAAACATAGCCTTTAAAGTGGATTGTTGGAAACTTAGTGAGATATGTGCATCATTGGGAGATTTTTCACATTAGGGATGGATCTCGTGTCTTTTAACTATCATCAAAGGAGGAAAATAAAGGCCCTAGTCCCTAAAATAATATTGTAAGGCTTGTAGGCAATTAATGGGGCTTTATGCCACTACATAGACCCTCTATATGGGTCTTTGGCCTCTGAATGGGATATGGGCTCCAATGGGATTTTTTTTGCATGAGAGATGGGTCTCAAAGCCTTGACCATGGTCATGGGAGAAAAGAAAGGGTCTTAGGCCATAAATGAATCACTTAAGTGTTAATTTAGCAGCTTAGGAACTAATTCTCTCCTTTGGACAATCTTCCTCATTAAGAAAGACCCCTCCTAGCCCTTGGAAGAATTTATTTTGGTTAAGGAAAAATATGTTTTTAATATGGAAACCCACATGCGCACAAAAGGACAGGTCGACCCAAAAGAGAAATTGAACACCCTTGGAAGCCTATAAATACAAGTCAAGTGAACCTTGTTCGGAGATCAATAAAAAACCATTCTTCTTCTCTGTTCTTTGGATTGGCTCGCATAGGTCTAAATTTGGTTCATAGGAAACGAGTTTGTATAGGTACGAAATTGCAAGGTCTCAGCTCACACGTGTGAATTAGGGTTTTTGGTCTAGGGCTCCATGGTTGCGATAGGAAAATTTTGGTTGTAGCCACATGCAGGAAGGGCTTCTCCCCACGACTAGAATGCTCCAACCACATCCATGATCATTAGCTCCATGCATCCGAGATATAATATTTTTCTTACAGTTGGTTCCAGAGTTTGACAATTGATGACAGAGTTTGATAGTTGGCCGGAGACTTGTGAAACGTGATTTTGATCAATATTGTTGTTATACTCATCTCCTGGGTATTGTTTTGTTGGTTTTGCTGGATAGTCTTGTAAATGAAGAATTGGATCATTGTACTCTCTCTTTGATGAACATTTTATGACAATCTAATAAGAAGAATATTTTGAAAGGGTTTCCCCCTTGTGGGGTTTTTTCCCTAGTCTCCGACCAATCCTAGTGTCTCTATGTGTGCATGTTCTTCTTCCATTGTTCCTTTATGTTCTACTGTATTGTTGATGATATTGTTATTTCTATATAATTGTTAATGATGTTTAAATGCTATGGTGTGAATATGAAATAAATGATGAAATGAAATTATCTAAATCAAAGAAAAATATAGCCCTAAGAAAAATTAACATTAAGGCCCATGATTGGTATATGAGTCCTTTAACCACCATGCAAACCCTCCAAAGATAATATTTGGGCTCTAGTTGGGATATGAGTTCCCTTAGAATTTTTTCTGCGCCAAGGATTGTTCTTGAGGTCTTGACCAAGGTAAGGGGAGAAAATCAAGGGCCTTGATCCGTAAATTAATAATTTATGGTTTTAATCCATAAAAGTTGCCTCAAACTAGCACACAATGCCTCTAAAAGAGATATTTGGCCTCCAAGTGAGCTATGAGCACTAATAAGAGATTTTGTGCACTTGGGATGGATCTCAAGGCCTTAATCGTGATTGAGTAAAGGAATATGTGCCTTAGGACCTAAATAAATATTTTAGACCTTAGGGGCAATAAAGGAGGTAAGGAACCACCAAACAACCTCTAAAGGGGATATTTGACCTCTAAGTTAGATATGGTACCATTAGGAAGTTTTTCATACCAAGGATGGGTTTCAAGGCCATGGCCATTATCATATGGAAACCATTACAAAGTTTCATACATTGATAATTGTTTTGTATGCCCTAGCTATCTTTTAAGTATAAAGACCAACATCTTATGAAATAAATGATCCTTTTAAGGCTAAAGGATTGTGCATAAATGTCATTATAAGGCTTCACACACTAGTGATTGAGAATTAGAGCCCTGGTCATGGTCGATGGGGGAACACTAGTGTCATATGACCTAAAAGATACTTTTACGGTTCATGGGTCATGCATAGATTCCTTATAATGGAAATATTCAACACATAAAAGCAATATGTCCACCATTATGGTAGTGGATGCACTAGGAATGAATCTTGACCTTGGACATTGACTAAACATGAAAATGAATCTATCAAGGCTCGAGAGTAATTTTAGAGCTCATGGATAATATTCTTCCTACGAGGACCGTATGGACCCCCTTATGAGTTTTCCTGACTAGGGACATTTCTAATTGCCTAAGTTATAGTTCAATGCTAAAGTCAACATCTTATGTCCTAAAAGATGGCTTTTAGGTCCCAAATAATGATTTTCGACCTCAAGACCCTGCATGTAAAGGGAACCTTTGACTCATGAGTGTAATATGGATGCTAATATGATGTTCTGCAAAGAATTTATGGGTCTTAAGGAAATGGTCATTATTCAAGGAGGAACACTAACATCTTAGGGCCTAAAAGATGTTTTTAGAGCTTAGTTATTACGTATGTGTTATATTCTTTGTGTGACTACCTCCAAACATTGTATGTTGCACAGGTCATACTAGGGGGATCACAAGAGGGGGAAACAACCCCTAGTGTTCAAGGGGTTGTAGGGGGACAAATCCCCCCTACTCGAGGGTTTCACAGGGGGGTGTAATCCCCCCTATGCAAGGGTTCATGGGAAACACCCTTAAAAAATAAATTTGAGCAACTTTTTGCATTTGTTTTCTATGATTTTCAGCACATGTTTTTCACTTTTAGCAATTTTCATACATGGTGGTTCAGCACATGGTTTTGTAATTCTAGTTAACAAACTGTAATTGTATTCTAGGCCAAGGTAAATAGATTGACGATTTGTGGATGCCATTGGATAAATGTATTGTATTGCAATACTCTATAACGATGAATATATTGAAAAATGTTTTTGTTTTCACCCATTTGAGTTTTTAGGGTAAAATATTTATGTTATTATGTTTATGTGCCATTGCATCTTTTTTGTATTATTAAAAATTTATTGGTAGCAATTAATTGTGCAAGGTTAAAACCTACATCATGGACAATGTTCAAGGTCCCAAACTACCACAAATGCTCTATAAAAGGTATATTTGGTCCAAGCGGGTGATATGGTTGCCATTACAAGATCTTGTTAGTAACTATATGAGTACTAGCATCTTAGACATTGTCCAAGGAGGAACAATATTGTCTTAGGGACTAAATATGTCTTTGGGGATGATGGACCATGCATAAGGTTCCCAAACTATCATATGGGCCTTGTAGAGGGAATCTCTAACCCATAAGTGTAATATGTGTGCCAAGACAAACTTCTATGTACCATAGATGGATTTCAAGGCCATGGATAACAATTTTCCTAGGGTCTAAATATACATTCAGGCCTAATGGAACATGCATGGAGTCAATAACCACCACACAAGCCCTACAAATGGAATCTATTTTGAAAAAGCATAATATGTGCCATTACAAGGTTTTGTGCACTACAATGGGTCTCAAGTCTATGGAAATGGTATGAGGATGAAAATCAACATATTAGGGCCTAAAAGATGATTTATGACTCTTGATCCATGTGCAAGATCCTAAACCACCATAAAGGATTTGTAAAATGAATCTTTGGCCGATAAGAGTAATATGGATGTTGTTATAAGGTGTTAGACACCATAAATGGGTGTTAAGGCCTTTATCATGGTTTGAAAATGGAAACATATGCCATTCAATTTAAAATATTCTACTATAACGCTAATGGGATATGCACACAAGCAATGGAACGAAAGGAAAATTGTTGATTTTTTAAAGTTGTCAAAATGCAACAGAACGAAAGGAAAATTGTGTTGATGATGGAATCTGCCAAGTGAATGCCATCAAATCCCATAAAAACTCTTCAAAACTCCATGTAGACCTTTAATAACATAAACCTGCTCCACTGACCTGACCATCCCCAGTTGTGGAAATCCACCCAGGCTATACTATGAAGAAGAATAAAAATGGGAACATGACAAGCTCAAGCATTGTCATTAGCGTTATTGTAAAATACCAAATTCTATTTGGAAGTGAAATTTGTCTTAGTCAAATTTTTCCTCATTTGATGATTATGTGACAAATTGGGCCAATATTTATTTGAAAGTGTGGTGGACAATATTATTAATCAATCAAAGATTATTATTTTGTTTAAAGCGGAGGAGGCATAACTATTAAAACTGAACTTTATTAAAGGGACGACTCTTATAAAGTCGTCGAAGCTGAATTGTCGAATTATTAAAGGAGCCGTATTAAAATCAAGGGCCATCGATTCTCGTTTCCGGACAGTTCGGAAATTTTGTTCCAAAAACTGAGCAGGGAGTTTGTAGTTTGAGTTCGTTGAGAACGAAAAAACTAGTGAAGCGGCTAATATTTTGAAGCGGGGGTTTATCTCTCAAGGGAGCGGATCCGTGTAAATTGCAGGACGAGTTTGTGACAAAGATCATAATTCTCCGCAGAGTTGATGATTCAGATATCACCACGGTTGAGTGCCGAATTTCCAAAGGGAGCACTGCGAATCCAGTTGAGCTCTGGTCGATTTCTTATAGCCGCTAGAAGACGATACTATGGAAGCAGCATGAAGTTGTCGAATGCTAAATTAGCAGGAGATGAATTCTGAAAGATCGACCTACGGAAAGCTTGGAGCGATGTCATGTATGGAATATCGAAGGGGGGGAGAGACAATTTATTGAGGCCAAATAATTCCGAGTACAGGACACTGGCAGATGAGTTTTATCACGCCGCTAGAACAAATTTAGGCCCACGAGCTGTCTGCTCAGAAGATACGAGCTGGTGGTTGTGAATACAGAAGGAGATCCATCCTCGAACACAACTGTGCATGATTTGGAGAGTTGGCTCGACAAAGAACCAAATTTTAATAAGCCATGGCGCATTGTTTTAAGTGGGGCATTAAATATTACCAAGGCCCAATGTTGGCAAAGAGATGGACCAATGTTTTCAAAGTCACCCAAAATCAAAGGGGTCGACTATTGTAAATCTAATTTCAAAGGGTTGAATATTTTTGAGGGATGCTGAAGTATTATTTGAAGGACGAGTATTGATGGAGAAAATAAATCAAAATTTCCTTTTTATTGGTTTTTCAAGAATCCCCGTGCGGAGGTCAAATTCTTTTATTTGGCTAAGTGCCAAACCATTGCTTCCGCAAGGGATCGGAACCAAGTTCGTCACATTTGCTCAGAATCGTATTTTGCAGAGGTTGAGCATTATTGGGCCGAAAGCCATGTTGTGTCATGTCCCTTTTCAAACACATTTGTAACAGGGTGTTGCTACACAATTTTGGTTAAAGGAAGAGAACCCATCATTTTCGACTCAGGGACTTAGGAGGCAATTTGACTTTATTTAATTGCTAGTGCAATGTGGAGGCTACCCACATCGAAGTTCGAATTGGCCCATTCGAATAGCTTGGAAGGAATTTCGAATAGGTGGATGGTGGGGCCCACATGAGGCTAGGGAGGTCCAAGGAGTTATAAGGAGGGAGCAACTCTCATTTTGGATTGATTCTTACACCTTGCAATCAAAATTACTTGACTAGTGGCTCGGTTGTTTAGCTAAGTCAACCGGTTGTTTAACCACGAATTTCTCAAGCGGGAGATTTAACCTCTACTTCAGGGGACCATCTGTGCCCACCCTAGAGAGGCAGTTCTATACATATTTTAGGAGTTTCAGGAGTGTGTTACAACACTACCATTCAGCCACAACAGGGAGTGCGTATTTCTGGCTAGCTGGAGAATACGCAGGGGGAGTTTGGAGCTATTAGTGATGAAGCATTTTCCGAGAGAGCTATAGGATTGGGAGAAGTGCAAAGGGCCAACCTTTCTTGTGAGTTTGGAGCCAGCAGAGATAACATCTCAGCAGTCTGATTTGCAGTTTACCTGGGCCTGTGCAAAGATCCATCACTAGGCTTAAGTGGGAGTTGGAGAAAGGAATTATAGCGCTGGAGTTGGCTGGGAGAAGTAGGAGATCACTTGGAGGGCCATTTGAGGAGGATTGCTGGAGTTGGGAGAGTAGATATTGACAGGATCAATCACAGCAACAAAATTCAAAATTGGAAGAGGGCCAAGTTGTGAAGCGTCAAGTTTTGAAGGTTGAAACCAAGAGAAACCCTTTCTAGGTTTTCTGGGTTTTGGGCAAGGATCACACTCCTAATTTTATAGAATTTTCTGGGCAGATTTAAAGGGTCAAACGGGGGTCCCAACTCAGCTAACAGCTAGAGGAGCTAAGGGAATTTTGGCCAAAATTCTGAAGTCAACATTTAGCCAATTTTTCCGTGGGTTTTTCTAGGTTTAGGCCAAAGAGAAAGGAGCTGAACCTCATAATTTTCTGAGCACCGGAAGCAGTGATTCCAACCCTTCGAAGTCTGCAGACAGAGCAGTTTTCTGGGGAAACACAGTTCAGTTTGGTGTAGCGGTTGTAGCAGCCTTCAGTTCAACATTTTCTCACCTGGGTTTTGTCATGCTTTCCCATTGAGACAAGCCCAGGTGCACCATCATGTTATCTATTGTATTTTTCCTTCAGAAACTTAATAAAATGGCTCAACATTTCTCTATTTCCATTGTTTCCATGGTTGCTTAATGTATATTTTGTTTTTTTGATTGCTGGATTGTTTGCATGCTTTGTATATCACTTACATTCCTGTTTAGGAACATTACAGTGGTATCAGAGCCATGATCTTGGTCAGCTTTGGGGTAGCTATCTAGATCATGGAAGCTTTGAGCATGTATGCACAGTGACGGGTTAAACCATAGACAAATTATGGATCTTATGGATCAAAGAAGATTTAGTATGCAAGAATTTTGGGGTGGAATCCATTGGAATGATGAGAGATTGGCCCAGTTGAGGAAGGTGTCCGACCAAATCCATTCTCATCCTTACGATAGAGACATTAGTGGTGCACAGGCTGTGGGGATGCAACCATCTACATTGTGTGGGGAAAGTCGATAGAATCAAGGCATCAAATCTCCTCAAAAGGAGCAGATAGGACAAGGACAGTTAGAGGGTGAGACCAGGGGGCGCTTTTTCTAGTGGAGACCTCGCTTTAGGTATCAAGAGCCTAAGGAGGAGGATTTTTTGGGCAACTAGAGCATGAGGAGCATGTCATTGTGTCCAATGTGACGCAGGAGTCACCCTTGTTGGAGATTCCTTTGATAGCTCTGGCTAACACCTTGGGGGAGAGAGTAGAGCACACACCCATAGGTCCTTCCATTGACGAGGTGCCAAGAGACACGGAGGTGTCCACCATTGAGGAGGTGTAATCCGTTGTTGAGGTATCCATTAATGAGGTATCCAGGGTTGTGACTGATACTCAGGGAATAGTAGCGCACCACATGTTGATGAGGTTTCGGGAGACATCTCCACCGTTGATGAGGCACTGATAGGTATAGAGGCATCTAGATCTATGCTAGAGTTACCGGACGACAGTCACCTGCAGTTGATTGGCGAGCATGTCTTGTGTGTTGGACTGTCTATGGAGGAGCAGTTGGAGGCTCATGTTGAGTCCATGATGGAGGAGGATGTGCAACCATCTTTTGGGCTAGCCATTAATGAGGGGCAACATAGAGACTGCATGTTGGAATTCAGCACAGTTCGTTTTAGAGGCACATTGGCGATATCTACAACGTTATTAGCCAACCCTTATGCATTGGATTGAGGGAGGCAGTGTTGTCTAGACATATCGTAGGGGATGGTTAGGTTAGCAAGACTAAGCGACATGAGCTGAGTATGACACTGCATCAACTTGGAGGGCTTGTTTCTTCCACAGGGGATTGTGCATTCGATCCCTCCTTTGGGATTGGGTGGCAAGAGGTACTGAGTTGGTACCCAATGAAACAGGCTAGGCAATTGGATACATCCATGGCCACATTTCAGCAAGGCCATGGATATCCATAGGGACTCGAGGGCCAAACTATTGTTGGGATCCAAGTGGGATTCCCCATCACATCATAGAGTCGTTAGGTGACAGTAGTAGCTATGAGATGGATCTGACGTTTGGTCGCACACACATTTTCAAATCTCCATCAGAGCTTGAGACACACTAGTGACAAGATGGTTTGACAGGGGAGCAGACCAATTTCATGACTTGTCTTGGCATATTGATTGTGCATGGAGTCATAGGGTGATTACCCTACTCTGGCAGGAGTTGGTAGGAGGAGGTGGCATCGACAGACCACTGGACAGGGCATTACATGGAGATGGTGCTCTCTCATTGGTATATTGGACACTAGAGCTACTGAGGATATGAACAATAGTGTCATTCCCATTGGCATGTGAGGAGTCAGACCACTCAGGTCTTTCAGGGTAGATGGGGAGATGTAGCCCACATCATGGAGGGATTACTTGCAAATTGGTGGATGCATTGGCACATGCAAAATGACATATGATATAGGGTGTTATGACAGTAGGCAATGGTACCTAAGGGTGCACAAGGATATACCGCAGAGTCCAATCTTATTCAGAGTGATGCGACCTAATGCATACATACCCAATTTTAGAACCTAACATCCAATGTTGTATCGAGGTATGCAGTGATGAACAATGGCTTATAAAAGAGCATGGACATGCATGGTTGTTTGATGTAGCATGGAGGTTTTCATTGAGGGACTCACCTCACATTGAGTACACGTGGGGAGATCTAGATACAGTGACATAGGCAGGATACGAGACGTTATAGGATGGTACAACAGTAGCACGGGGTATCCAGTGGTGTACAGGGATAGGCTATAGGGTACAATGCCAGGTCGAGGACTACAAGGATACTTGGTGGGATTCAGGGGCATATGGTGCTGCACAGCGAGGTCTTGGAGGGTTGCCTCCAAGGAGACTTATGGACAGAGACACCGGGCATACCTTTGGGTGTACTTCACCCAGGATTGACGGGGACACAAAGGAGCGATACTTAATGGTATCCATGGGGACTCACATGCATTTCCCGCTTATACATCACTTACAGGCATAGACGAATTGGTTGTTGTCCTTTGACACTCTGGGCATGACAAATTAGGGATAGGGAGCACACCTGAGATATTGGGATGACACTCAACGCACTAGGGGAGAGACTTCTCAGTGGTGGCATTGGGTGAGTGCATGAGTTGACAGCCACAGGTTGGGGGATGAGCTAATCATCTACAGGGGTGGCATATCGTTCATCAATGAGCCTATGCCTGGGGAGCAGGTCACAAGGGAGACATGTGTCACTCTTTCCATAGGGCATGTTAGGACCATGCATAGGCAGAGGATACTGTGTACGATTGAGGCAACTTTCCAGTATGTGTCCGACCTCTAGACATTGCATTGGTACATTATCGAGAGGGCAAATGGAAGACCTAAGGGATATGGTTGGCAGGGATAGGAGGGGTCCACATACCCCGAGTCGATTACGAGTATCGGATACCCATCTTTTGGTTGCATTCAAGGGGTAGCTCTTTGGCACACGTGGCTCCTAGTGATCATCGGTACTACACAGTGGTAGGCACAACACAGATTAGCATGCATCAAATTAGCCCGCGATATATGGAGCCTATATAGTGATCAAATGTAGGGACTAGAGATGAGGGCCAGAGGGATTCCATCGGTTGATAGGGATATGTCGCAACAGGTCTGGGTATGGGATGCAGGGATTCAGTTGATCGATAGATCACTCGTGATGAGCGGAGTCATGGCAGAGACTGATATAGTTCGCTCTTAAGATGACACAAGGTGGTTCATAGAGGGTTTCATCATATGGGGAGGTATACATTCTCTGTTGCTACACAGGTTTGGAGTTAGATTTGGATGGATAGGACTGGGTGCCATGGAGATGTGTAGTCGGGATGTGTCTCACCTCTTTCAATATTCCACCATCAAGTTCCAGGAGAGGAGGATATTGGCTATGCACGATGGGGAGTATGACATAGTGAAAGTAGCACAACGTCAGCATGGTGGCACCACTCTGGGACTAACAGGAAATTGGGGCATCACAGTTCTTCACAACTCAATAACCTTTAGGGATGCGCCGACTACTGCAGGGGGAGATCATACAGATCTTACATTGGGCTTTAGCGAGTCACTGATGGAACATGGGACTTTTGGTACTTTCACTGGGCAAGATAGTGAGTGGAGCGAGGGGAGCTTCATGTTCGACAAGATTTCCTGGTATTTAAGGGCACTTCCATATCAGGACAGTGCAGAGGTCGGGAACGATCTAGTGGCACATCTGGGACCCTAGCACATTTTGCAGTGATAGTGGGGAGAAACAATTAGAGAGGTTTCTTGCTCAGGCATTGCTTGAGGACAAGCGATTTTTGGTGCATTGGAAGAGCTTGTTGGATGAGGATGCCACCTGGGAGGGTGAACACATTTTGGAGCACCCATCTTTGAGGTTTCTTGAGGGCAAGAAACATTTGGGAGGGGAGGACTGTCATGCCCTTCTCAAACACATTTGTAACTCGGTGTTGCTACACAATTTTGGCAAAGGAAGAGAACCCATCATTTTCGACTTAGGGACTTAGGAGGTAATTCGACTTTATTTGGTTGCTAGTGGAATGTTGGGGCCATCCACATGGGAGTTCGAATTGGCCCATTCAAATAGTTTCGAGGGAAATTCGAATAGGTGGATGGAGGGGCCCACATGAGGCTAGGGAGGCCCAAGGAGTTATAAGGAGGGAGCAACTCTCATTTTGGATTGATTCTTACACCTTGCAATCAAAATTACTTGATTGTTCTCTTTGTTGTTTAGCTAAGTCAACTGGTTGTTTAATCATAAATCTCTCATGTGGGAGATTCAACCTATACATTGGGGGACCATCCATGCCCTCCCTAGAGAGGCAATTTCATACATATTTCAGGAGTTCCGAGAGTGTGTTATAACACAACCATTCAGTGACAATAGAGAGTGCGTATTTCTAGCTAGCTGGAGAATATGCAGGGGGAGTTTGGAGCTATGAGTGATCAAGCATTTTCTGGGAGAGTTATAGGATTGGGAGAGCAACAAAGGGCCAACCTTTCTTGTGAGTTTGGAGTCAGCAAAGCCAGCATCCTCGCAGTCTCATCTACAGTTCCCTGGGCTTGCGCAGAGAGCCATCATTAGGCTCACATGGGAGTTGGAAGAAGGAATTGTAGAGTTGGAGTTGGCCAGGAGAAGTAGGAGATCACTTGGAGGGTTATTTGAGGAGGATTGCTGGAGTTGGGAGAGTAGAGATTGACATGATCAGTCACAGCAACAAAATTCGAAATTGGAGGGCCAAGTTGTGAAGGGTCAATTTTTGAAGGTGGGAACCAAGGGAAACCCTTTCTCGGTTTTCTAGGTTTCGGGAAAGGATCACACTCCTAATTTTATAGAATTTTGTGGGAAAATCTAAGGGGTCAAATAGGGGTCCCAACTCTGCCAACAACTAGAGGAGCTACGGGGAATTTGGGAAAAAAATTTGAGGTCAACATTTAGCCAATTCCTTCATGGGTTTTTCTGGGTTTACGCCAAGGAGCAAGCAGTTGAAATCTCATAGTTTTTTGAGCACATGAAGAAGTGATTTCAACCCTTTGAAGTCAGCAGACACAACAGTTTTCTGGGGCATCGCAGTTCAGTTTGGTGCAGCAGTTGTAGCAACCTTTAGTTCAACATTTTCTCACTTGGTTTTTGTCATGCTTTCCATTGAGACAAGCCCAGGTGAAACATCTTGTTATCTATTATATTTTGCCTTTAGAAACTTAATAAAATGGCTCAACAGTTCTTTATTTCCAATGTTTCCATGGGTGCTTAATGTATATTTCATTTTTCTGATTGCTCGATTGTTTGCATGCTTTGTATATCACTCATTCCTATTTAGGAACATTACATGTTGTCTGACGTATTAAAAGAGGTCGATCCATTTTTCATGGAGACAAATTTATTTTCCCGAAAGATCATATTACCTCAATCTATTGGTGGTTGAGTTCTCTGTTGTCACCATTAAAGTCGTGGATGTATTACACAATGACCAATGAGCATCACTTTGGTTGAATTGGTCTTTTTGTGACTCAATTGATGATATGTGCAGAGGTTAGGCAGTGTGCCAGCGCAATAATAAATTGAGCCTTTGCTCATGGGTGGAATTTACAAATGCTACGTTTGTGGAAGTGAAATGTTCACTACTTTTATCTCAACCGGACTGAGCACATAATTTGTCCGAGATTCGAATACTGTCTTTCTTATGCTGGTTGAGATGCTTGAAGTTTGGGCTAAATCTTGTTGAAGAGGACGACTTCTACTACCATGCGTGGTTGCTAGTCCCCTTTCCCACTAAGCAAGGCATGAATTCATCCATTGTTGTAGCGTTCCGTGGTGGAGGCAGATTGAATGGAAGGGTCATTTCCCTATGTGCAAATTTGCTGAAGCAAACTCCAAATCTTAGCAGGGCATTGAAGCTATAATCTTACACTACATACCAATGATTTTCACAACCAGGAGCAAGGGGTTCACTTATGCTATGTATTGAGGCAATCAAAGTGTTGGGCATTAAAGTTGAGCATCCTTGTTGGTCCTACGCAGTAGTCATTGGTACATTCCCTTCATGTCTGGGTCATATTGATGATGGGAAAGAACTGCTAGATATGACTGATTAGAAAACTAATATCTATATATATGGTTGGTTTCCTTGAGAGGAGCAGACAAAACAAATTTCATCTTCTTGAAGCAAAATAATCAGGTTCTTCTGATATATTTAAATTCTAGTCCATTTGAATAGTGAATGTAAGGGGGACTGTTCTAGTTTGCTTTAGTTATGATAAATTTCTTAGTAATTAAATATGTCAGTTACATGCTTTGAAGACCTTACTTTGGATGCATACTATTCATTGTGTTGAACCTGTGAGAAAAACACCAACAACAATGTATCCATGAAATGTTTGACAAAATACCACACAAAAAAATGCATTAAACTTAGAAAACAACAACATCATCATCATAAATGATCTTGTCCCCATTTGAGCTAACACCATGGAGAAACTCAGAGAATTCCTAAATGAATCGGGGAAATTAAACAATGACCCTTGGAACCATTATGCAACATTACCCACACAGAACAACAAACCATTATCAAAAGGGATTCACACCCTTCTCCAACAAGAACCACCAAAATATTTGCAGAAAGGGTGGGAAATAGGATACGAGATTTTTTCTCTTGGGATAGATTTGAAGCGCATGAGGATCACATGGAAAGTTCTTTTCAAACTTGATGAACTAGATGCCCTCCTTTCCAAAGTGAGCCAGTTAGAAGGGAAGAAATTAATTTGGGCTCTAAAACCAGCGATGCTTGCTCTCATACAACACAAGTTCTTGGAGGAATCATGTGAAAGGGTTAGACTTCCCGTTGCATATTGTCTTAGTAACATCATGAGACTAGTTGCCCCTATAGTGCCTTACACTGATGGTGTTATGAGGAGAGTTTTCACGCTGATAGTAGAAACTCTCCAAGACTTGGACAATAGTGTAGGCTCTACTTATGGGAAGAAGCTTGATATTCTAGGAGGCATGACCATGACTAGGACTTATGAGATCTTGTTTGATATGGAGTGTAACGATTTGATCCTACAAATGTTCCAATGCTTCTTCAACATTAGGAAACATCATCATGACAAAGTCATAACACACATGCAGTCCATCTTGTCCTCATGTATGAGAGGTCGTGATTCCATTTGTCGGGAGTTGCGGTCTCGCTTATTGTTTGTTTGGAGGAGAGAGAAGTTGGTCTCACCTATTTCTTATGAGCTAGCCGAGAGGTTGGTTGAGCAGAACATTGGGTTGTTCAAGAGGCAGTTGACCAGGGAGGAGCAACTCAAGATTGGGGGATCATGCAACAAGAATGAGATGAGGAGGAAGGGACTTTGCTTTATCTGCAAGGGAACATTGGGACCTAGCCACTCATGCTTGAGTGATGCTGGGGAGATGACAGAGGTAGAGTAGGAGGAGATTCCTTCTGCCTTTCAAGGTGAGGACTCTTCTTTGGACTAGTTCGTGGGTTCATACGATGATACCTCTGAGGAGCACGAAAAATCATGTGGAGATGATGTCAACAACCCAGATGTGCATCCATGTGTGGTAGAGGAGTATGATAAGCAATTGATTGATCCCATGAGGGAAGGAGATCCAAGAGCAGATGAGCAACTGATGATTCAACGTAGGGAGCACATAGAGGAGCATGAGACAAATGACACGCACAGTGTACGGGATGGGCTAGTGTTGGAGAGTCAGCTAGTGGCTCATGTCGAGCCCATGATGGGGGATGAGAAGACACCCTTAGGGCCCGCCATTGGAGTGGAGCAAATAGATGTGCAGGCAACCTCCAGGGAGGCACTATTTGCAGACACTTATCCTCAGGAGATGTTGTAGATTGACAAGGTAGTCTTGCAGGATTCTAGTAGATGACGGGAGCTATTGGAGATGGTGGTGCATCCATCTTTGGGTTGGCAGAGCTATCAAACTTTCAGGGAGCAACCCTCTTCAGGAGTACATAGAGAAGGCTTGCAGCACAGTTTGGCCACTTCTACCCATTACAGGGAGAGATGCAGGGATTTCTCGATGGGTATTGCTGGCCAACCAGATGGGGCAACATGAGTTGAGCATGTTTGAAAATTTCTAACCTGAAATTCTAGTGCAACAACTGATTTATTTCACCTACTTATTCTTCACAATATGTTATTTACGAAATCCCTTCAACAAACATTAAAATAAATTATACTGCAGTTATCACATAAGTACACAGAAAAAAATACATGCACGAGAACCAATCACATCAACACAGTTGTTTTTGGACAATTATCCCTGGGAAAACCCAATGTGGGAAAGTCGGTGCAGTAAATGAGGGTTTTATTAATCTTCAACAACAATCGATTTACAAGGAATGATTTTACAAAGAAACTGAGAGAAAACACCTGAAACTTTCCCCTGGAAACTTTCTGACACCCTGGATACCCTTCTCCCACTTCAACGTCACCTCTGCGTGGTTCTACATCCCTCTGCATCAACTGGTGTGAGATTTGCGTCTCCCCTAGACTGCGTCTCCCTCTGCACTGTCTCTCATTACCCCTGTGTCACCTCCTCCTCAATCACTGACTGTTTTTGATGCCCTCCTCTTCCTCCACCCTACAACTCTCCCTTTGAAATCGATCTCCTTCTCTTTGATGATCGATTTTCCTTGGAATACTGAGTATCTGCCAGTGTGTCTCCAAATGATCTTCAAATATTCTCTTATACTTTTCCTGTTGGCGAATCAACGATTGAGATTAAATCTCTAATCAATGGATAAAATTAAAACAAACTTGATCCTTGTCTCTTACAATCTTTTCACCCTTATCTTTATTAATACCCATTAATATTTTTATTTTCCTAAGTTTAGACTTAAGAACCTATTAAAAATATTAATTATTTTAATAACTCCTCATCCGGGTGGAATTTATCAAAATGATTTCTGGGTCTTGGAGATCTTATGTGCCTTAGCATCTCCTCCAAAACTCAAGGTTAGAGCACATACGATGTTACCCAAAATCAACATCATGGACTGGCATCAACATAGTAGACTTATTCCTTACATAGGAGTCCATGACTTAGATTGGTGGGAGATCATGAGTTGGTATCTTATTGATGGAGTATCATTCTTAGTTGGGAGAAGTGTACTGCAAGAGCCCTTAGAGGTGGGGGATATTACATGCTCCCGTCAACAGCAAAATGTGGGTTAGCCACCCATCAGTATCTTAGCGCAACATCAATATGGTGACACTGACCTTGGGGTATACCAAAGATTAGATTGGAGAGAGGTGATGAGCTGGTACACAATTGGTGGGGCCACATTCACAGCCAGAGCTACAACACAACAGGAGCCATGGAGTACTAACACTCCTTGGTGACATTGGGATCCAGGTATTGGAGGCAAGTTGAGTCAGAGATGGACATGGGATCCAAGTATTGGACGATCCAGTCATGTTTCGATAACTTGGAGACGTGACGTGGACTAGTGGTTCGTATGGGATTCGGGCATTGGGTCTCAGTGGCATTGGTCCACAGATTTAGATTGCTTGAGGGCAAACAATCTTGGGGCAGGAGGACTGTCATGTCCCCATTTTTATTCTTTTTCATAGTACAGCTTGGGTGGATTTCCAAGACAGGGGATGGCCAGGTCAATGGAGTAGGTTTATGTAATTAGTGATCTTGTTGGAGTTTTTATGGGATTTGATTGAATTCACTTTGCATATTCCATCATCAGCACATTTTTCCTTTCATTCCATTGCATTCCGACAACTTTCAAAAATCAGCATTATTATTGGGCATAACTTAATTAATTATGCTCGAGGTGGCATTCCGAGGAGATTAACTGATGGAACACCTCAATGTAATAGCTCATTGGAACTGGAACGAGAAGATCTACATTATGAGACTTTTGGATGTAAGTTTCAGTGACCTGAGGAGAGATGGTGGCCAGTTTACCATTTTCCCGCATTGAAAAAATATTTTAATTGAAATAAAAGAGAGAAAAGTGCTCCATGATTAAAATAATAATAAAATAGAAGGTTCTAGAGGAATCCATCAAATCTAGAAAAGAGGAGGAGACCATTTGAGGACATTTTGGTTTTGATATTGTTTCTTGTATGAGAGGTTGAGAACCCAGTTCTCTACTCCATTGGTAGCCCCAAGATGAAAACCCTGGGGTGATATAGAGAGATTGGACGAGCACCCATCTTCCCTTGGTGGATTCATTTAGAATCCACAGGTGTAATGCTTTTGTTTTTGTTTTAGTTGGAGACCGGAGGGTCATTCCCAACGATTGTATTGGAATTCATCTATATATAATAAAGCTAGATTTTGGTTGCTACATTTCTCATTGTTCCTTCTGTTGTAATTTTTAATGAGATTTTATGCAATTTATAGATTTATGGTTTGGGTTTTACATGGAAATCTTCTAGTAAATGCATGATAGTTTTATATGAAGTACTTGTTCCAAAAATTTCTGATTTAGGACATTACAGAGCTCCTGTAAGGATATACCATCACTGAGGATCACTTCAATCTTGTAAAGGTCACTATAATCACACATATTATTTTTGTTTCTTTTTTTAAAAGTTATTTATTTATGCAAGTCCAAAGTCATCTAAATCGGATCAAAACGGATTTGTTTTGGTACAAAGTATGATGACCATAGATATAAATGAACACCGAATATATATTTGAAATTTTATGTGATATAAAGGTAGGTATAAGATGTCCACAAGGTCTTGGATAGATGGTGATTAGCTCTGTTCAACTCTCACACTCAATTGAAGTGATATTTTGGACATGATGAAAATGTAGTCTTGCCAAGCTTAAAAAAAAAAAGATATAAAATAAAATAATTTAATAGTCTTTAAACTTTGTATAATTTCTTTAGTAATATTTTTAAACTTACAACAATATTACATAAAATAATTTAATAGTCTTTAAACTTTGTATAATTTCTTTAGTACTATTTTTAAACTTACAACAATATTACAGATTAATTGCATATAATAATTCAATAATATCTACCATGTTCAACAAAGAAGAAAGAATTTATATAAATTACAAGGAAGGAGTTTATATAAATCTAGTAATTTTTTTTTTAACTTACAACAATATTACAAGTTGATTGCATATAATAATTTCTATAATATCTTCCATGTTCAACAAAGAGGAAGGAATTTATATAAATTACAAAGGAGGAAAGAGTTTATATAAAAATTTCGCGATTTTTTTTTTTAATAATAATTTGATAAATCAGAAGCAAAAATTAATTTGTATCTATTTTGTTAGAAGAATTTAAATACACTTCGTAACAAAATAATGGTAAAAATGTACCATTAGAAAGCTTATTTGTAATAACAATAAAATGATAGATCTACATAAATTTACAAGTTATTCAAGAAAAATTAATGTTTTATGCTTTATGCCCTGTAATGCAGTAGATGCGTGTCTGATCTACGTCGATTGATATATATCGAACACAGTGCAATGTTTAAAAACACATCTACAAAACCAGCGTCTGGATATTCTATGAGAGACCATAAATCTCATGCATGCGAAATACAAAACACAATAATGAAACATAAACATAGTAATTTGATCCCTTCGCAGATCTACAGGATTGGTGGCATCCTCAAAGCAACATAATAATTCCTTTTTTGGATACTTGGATGATTCATCCAACTGATAAAGAAGTTCCGTGGTACATCTACTCGCTTCTACAAATATCTGAGACTCGTACACAGGTATGTTCATCGTTAATTTGGACATGAGATGAAATTGGCTAAAAAAAGAATGAAAATCTACTCATATAAAACTCGAAAAAATTACATCATTTCTCCTCCTACTCACTCCACGTTGTTTTCCATAGGCATGGAAACCGGGATGAATAAAATAATGGTTTGAGATAACTGTTTTTGAAGATACAAAGCACACTCACTAACCATCCAGACAATATATACAATTATGTATATACACTGGCAGGACGCCAATCTCATGAACAATACTTTTTTAGCATGATCAAAATCATGAAAATCTTACAGCATGGAGGTGAAACTTCTGTTACTGACATTCTCTCATATGACAAGCTCATCCTTGATCGTTGAGTTCTTTTGGATAATCGTGATCCCAGAACGAATATAAAAACCTTCTTCAGTCCTATCAGCCTCTTTTATGTTCTGCATTGGAATTTCAGGCCATAACACAGATGTTAGAAAGCACGATTTTCAAGAATATATACGCTTGCATTCTAAATGCAACCGCCAAAATATTGAAGAAATAGAGCTAGTCACGCGGTGTGTTAGATAAAATGCTGCTCAAATCATCTATAAGAAGAATAAAAAAGAACGGTGCTGAATATATACATATTTCAGTGAGCGCACTTTAAATCTGCACTGAAAAAATTTCCTTACACGATCTAGGTCATAACTACAAATTGTTTCTGTATGTTATGCCTGAAATTCGCAGAGAATATGATAACTTGATAAACCATACGATAACTGAACAAAACTGCAATGGGGAAGAAATTCAAAGGGCATAATTTCTCTCATGAAAAGAAATTTTAACTTCATTTATAACATAGATTTGCCAAAGGAACTGATGCCTTAAAGATTATTGTTAAAATTGATGCTTACAAAAGAACTTCAGAGATCAATTCAGGTACCTGTGTCCACTTTTGTGTCTAAGCAAACTATCATACTTCCAATGCATCACAGATATATGAATAATTATGTAAAATTAGTAGACAAAGGATATCACTGTCCAAAATGCTCAATCGAAGATGATTCGATGCCAGATAAAGACAGAAACAACGACCACTCAAGTAAATTCAGAGGAAGCATGCTTGACATTCCCATCCCACAGAATAATATTAAACGCCTGTTTCTCAGAATACTAATATCTCAGTTCCAAGTGTTAAGAGATCATCTTCTTTGAGATACATATATATATATATATATATATATATATATATATATATAAAGGAGAATCATATCTTCTTCCTCAATTCAATTAGGCAGCAATAGAATCAGAATATGTTGCCACTTATAACTCAGCATCTTTGATAAGCAGATAACCTGCTGACAACTACATATCTCTTCCCACGAACCATGACAAAATAATTGGAGCCAGCTAACCTCATCAAAGAACACATATTTGCAGCATAGGTTTCACAGAGTGCACAAAGCTGAGATTCTACGACTGCCAAATTTCAGAGAATGATGAGCACACTAGGTAGTGAGAATCTCCCATAAGTGAAGCTCGCCAATGAATCTGTCCCTGAAACAAAGTTGACTGTTCATCCTGAATATATTTTCAACACCTCTTGGCAAACTTGCAGTCCCAAAAAATATGCTCCACTCTTTAGACGACCAAAAACTAAAGCCAGCGCCTCTGTGAGCCCCCGCTTTTAGCCAAATGGCCTTTAGGTGGAAGCCTTTGGTAGATGACGAGTAACGCAAAAATATGAACTACGTAACTTAGATGAAAAGAACAAACACAGTCTAGCATGTGAATCCACCTCTTCTCAAAGTCAGAGGCTATCCATCAAGTATTTAAGATAAGGGATAAGAGATGCTTTTGCTGCAAGAATAAGGCTTTTTAGGGTCACAGAATTGAAGTTGCTTCCTAAACTTCATCCCCAATATTGCCACAAAGGGGCCTTCATACCGGTATTCAATTTGAACAATACTTAGAAGGCACCAATCCCATAATGTCCTTGAAGGCCAATTTATCAAAGGACAGGAATACCTTTTGATGAGCCAACAAAGTCCAATCCTTCCAAGGCAAAGACTCAAAATCCCATCGATCTTTCCAAAAAAATATACCATTTCTACTTAACCTATGAAACAGAATTGCGCATTCTCAGCAATACACTTCCCTTGATGAATTTCATTCATTTTCTTTTACCAAGTCAAGTTTATCTCAACAAGCCCATGCCAAATGGATCTCGAGGCACCATACATTAACTCCAGGCCTAATGTAGTTTCATAGAGGAGGAACCCAAGTAGGAGGATTGTAATATTCCCTATGGTAATTATTCAAAAATGGCTACTGATTTTTCCGGGTTTAACATACTCCTTCAGTCAGATTTTGTCAAACATATAGTGGGTATACTGATGTAGGGGTATTGCCGTCTTTTTTTCATTAGTAAAATAAACATGTGATGCCAACGTGAATACTCAGGAAAGTGTCTCAAATCAAATCAACATTATAGCATTCATATCATAACCAACAATTATAACTGGGCGCCAAACAAATAGATATCAGATTCACATTCATAGATTTCAAAGATCTATTTTTCTGCTCCTTAGATGGTGACAGTCAATCCCAACAACACAAATATAGTTCAGCAACAATAATAACAAGGTATAGAGGTACCTCTTGTAGAAGAATACTGCTAGCACAATGAATATCAGTCCCACGTGCAAATGAAAGGTACAGCCAATTGTTCCACTCAGTTTTATGTGACTATTTATGCCCAGAAATGATATACGGCCAGCAAGGGGAGGATTTCAACTTCTGTTGGTCCACAACAGAAATTAGGAACTCATTCCAACCCAAAGAACACGCAGAGATACTTCAGCCTCCGTGTTCACTTGTGTAGGAAGTTTAAAGACAAAACTGGACTGATATTAAATGAGTGATGCTCATGTACAATAGCACGCTCTAGCAAGGGTTACTTGATAATATTAGTGGTTCAAACAAGCAGCTACAGGAGCCAATACATCCAGCCTCTTGAATCAGCCTCCAACAATACTACTGGTCTGACCTTTTGTTTGATGTTGGAATTTCTAAGTTTAACCCGTTAGAAATTCTTCTTGTACTATCTGGTTTATTTCTTTCTAGTTGTTTAATTACTTAACAAGCTATTTACCATGTAAATACTGAAAATAAACATAAGTACAGTATCAACATCTACAGATCATCAACTGAAAGAAAACAAACACACAAGTGACACTGTTATTTTTGGACCAATGTCCCCAGAAAAACCCAATGCGGGAAAACTAGTGCAGCTATTCAGAGGGTTTTATTATTATGCAATTTTCAGAATACAACTAGGGTGTAGAATGGCTCACCCAACAGAGAATGCCCTCGGCAGTAGTACCTCTCCTCGGAGACAAATATTTCGGCTGATTAATCACCGGATGAACAATCCCACAGCAACAAATGCAACTCCCACTGCTTTGCATCACTCTGATAGGGACTGTGTCACCCTACCCGACTCACCAACACCCAATCTGTCCCACGAAATCCTTCCAGCGTTGCCTCTTGGCCCTGCGTAAGCTTCTGGAGCTTCTGCGTCAGCGCCTAGACCCTTTGTGTCTTACACGTTGGCCTCTCCTAGCTCTGCGCAGCTCCTGGCTGCCTCTGCGTCAACCTCTCCGAGCTTTGCGCTGTCTCTCTGGTACCAACTCTGCCTCTCTACTATGTATTCACTGCCCCTCACTGCTGATCACTAATTCTATCTCTCTTAGTAAACCCCGCTCTAGAGAATAGAATCACTGATCACTTTGGTGTGACTTCCAACTGACCCTCAAGCCTCCTCTTATACTTTTCCTTTTGGTCCTTCAACAGCCGAGATTAAATCTGTAATCAACAACTAAGATTAGATTTGGCTTGATCCATGACTTTTGGAACCTTCTAACCCATTTTTATGTTAATACCCATTAATATTTTATTTTTCCTAAGTTTAGACTCAGGAACTCCATTAAAATATTAATTATTTTAACGTCTCCCAAACCGGGTACAATCTGTCCAAACCATTTCTGGCTCTTGGAGATCTCATGTGCTTTAGCCTCACCACCAATTTTCACGGCTAGATCACATCTGATGCTACCCCAAATCAACACTCCCTCTTAGCGAGGATTGTGCTCTAGTAATACTCCATACTAAGCATCACCCTAATTATCCAACATCAGTCCCTGTGTTGATGCTAGGCCTCCCCACCCAACTTCTTTTGAACTATTTAATGTCTCCCAAACCGGGTACAATATGTCCAAACCATTTCTGGCTCTTGGAGATCTCATGTGCTTTAGCCTCACCACCAATTTTTAGGGCTAGATCACATCTGATGCTACCCCAAATCAACACTCCCTCTTAGCGAGGATTGTGCTCTAGTAATACTCCATACTAAGCATCACCCTAATTATCCAGCATCGGTCCCTGTGCTGATGCTAGGCCTCCCCGCCCAACATCTTTTGCACTATTGCATCCTGTACTGCTGCCCATGGCCCTGCCACTGCTGCATCTGTACAGTAGCTCCCTCTGCATCCGTTTTGCTGCTAGTTGATCCTCCCAGCACCGCATCTGCACTGCATCCCCTCTCATCATGCTGCATCGTGCTGCCTATAGCACTGCCACTGCTAATTGCTGCACTACAACTCAGTTAACGAGAAGTAAGTAACTGATCCACCCAACTCTGACATCCCTGTCAGGCTAGAGACACTCCCAATGCTAAAGCTCCCTTTGCCGCTAACAAGTGCTCCCTCTATTAACCTCTGCGTTGCTGCAACAACTCCTTGCATCTTGCAACATTGCACACCTCTCTATGCCATCCTGCACTGGTGCAACACTCCCACGCCTCTCACATTGTTGCAGCCTGCTAGCCTCGCGCTGTCCGGGGACTCCTGCACTATAAAACTCTGTGCCGCTCCATCTGCATCTGTCTCTACCAACATCTGCTAGTGCTGTTACTCCTCTTCGCAGCTCCCATAGCAAGGTATAATCCAAGAGGTTGGGTACCTCAAGGATCCTGCCCCTCATTGCCAATAGTCCTGCTGACTACAACTCGATGTCCCCCCACTTCTTCTCAAGTGGCACATGAGCACTCATGGCACAATCGTCATCTTCCTAGACTTCTTTCTCCGCCATTGCTAACGCTGCCTTGGTCGTAGAAGCCTCTCTCTTCCTCTTCTTCCTAGGACACTGGTTCACAAAATGACCAAGTTCCCCACAATGGAAGCATTTGACCTTGGAAAGGTCCTTCTTCTTTCTCTTCTCCTAATTTCATGCAGATGCTAGAGCCGCATCCTCTTCTTCCTCCTCCTTGATTCTAAACCCTTTTCCGCTACTGCTCGCCTTGGTCACCCATCTAATCTCTTCTTGACGAAGAGCCGCTCACAGTTCCTCCCAATTTGGAATGCTCGACCTGCCCAGTGTGCTCTGGACAAATACCTCCCAATCCTCTGAGACTGCGTTCAATTTGGTCCTCACCATCAATTCCTGATCCGATGTGGCCCATGTGGAAGTTAGCTGATCACAGATCTCCCTCAATCAACTGAGGAAGACATCTATCTGCACTCCCTTCTGCATCTGGTATGACCACAGCTAATTTTCAAGTAACATCTTCGTTTGCATGGAAGTATGCTGGTACAATTTCTTCAGGGCATCCCACATCTCATTTTCCGTGTCCTTCTCAGCAATATGCGACACCACATGATCCTTGAACCCATAAAGGATGATGCATTTCGCCCTAGCCATTGCCTCCTCATACTTCTCATTTTCAACTGGGTCAACTGGGATCGCTATTGTTTTCAAGGCGAAGTCTTTGATGCGATATCTATCTAGAATGGACAAGATCCTGGCCTTCGAGACCATGAAGTTGGATGCTCCTTCCAACCTATCCTGATCTCTCAGTCCATTCATGGCCATTATGCTGCTCTTCTTCTGACTCCTTCGAGTCTCTCTACTTCCCTCCTGGAAGTCCTTTCTTCGACTCCTACTGAGTCTCTCAACTTCCCGTCTGGAAGTTATCGGTTCGATTCCGTCTGAGTCTCGATTTCCCTTCTGGAAATCCCTCCTCCTTGGTCTTGCCTTGTTAGGTATTGTTCTGATCATAGTACCCCACCAGCTTCGCTCTGCAAATTACCCGTAGCCTCCTATACCCCAACAACTGAAGGATTGAGCCACTTGGCTCTGTGCAATCCCGTCACAGGCAAATCAGCTCCCCTAGCCAACTGTGTCAGCTCTCCTGCCCAGTGCGTGGCTCTGCGTGAGCCTAATTCTACCTCCCTTAGCATCTACGTTGCCTCTTTTTGGCCCAAAATGATGACACAGTCTCTCTGCATCACTCCTTCCTTTGTCGCCTTCTGCACGGATCAACTCTGTCACTCAAGACAGTTGAATCTGCTGCTACTACTCTGCTAGCTGATCCCTTCAGTTATCCTGTGATTTGCAACCTCGCTCTGATACCATGTTGGAATTTCTAAGTTTAACCCGTTAGAAATTCTTACTGTACTATCTGGTTTATTTCTTCCTACTTGTTTAATTACTTAACAGTTATTTACCATGTAAATATTGAAAATAAACACAAGTACAGTATTAACATCTATAGATCATCAACAGAAAGAAAACAAGCACACAAGTGACACCGTTATTTTTGGACCAATGTCCCTGGAAAAACCCAATGCGGGAAAAGTGGTGCAGCTATTCAAAAGGTTTTATTATTACGCAATTTTCAGAATACAACTAGGGTGCCAGAAATGGCTCACCCAACAGAGAATTCTCTTAGTAGTAGTACCTCTCCTTGGAGATAGATATTCTAGTTGATTAATCACCAGATGAACAATCCCACAACAACAATTGCAGCTCCCACTGCTTTGCGGCACTCTGATAGGGACTGCGTCACCCTACCCGGCTCACCAACACCTAGTATGTTCCATGAAATCCTTCCAGCGTTGCCTCTTGGCCCTGCATCAGTTCTGCTAGCCTCTGCATCAGCTTCTGGAGCTTCTACGTCAACCCATAGACCCTCTGTGTCTCACACATTGGCCTCTCCTGGCTCCGCACAGCTCCTCGCTGCCTCTGTGTCAACCTCTGTGGGCTCTGCGCTGTCTCTCTAGTACCAACTCTGCCTCTCTGCTATGTATTCACTGCCCCTCGGTGTTGATCACTGATTCTATCTCTCTTAGCAAACCCCGCTCTCGAGAATAGAATGATTGATCACTCCGGTGTGTCTTCCAACTGACCCTCAAGCCTCCTCTTATACTTTTCCTGTTGTTCCTTCAACGACCAAGATTAAATCTCTAATCAACGGCTAAGATTAGATTTGGCTTGATCCATGACTTTTGGAACTTTCTAACCCAATTTTATATTAATACCCATTAATATTTTATTTTTCCTAAGTTTAGACTTAGGAACTCCATTAAAATATTAATTATTTTAATATCTCCCAAACCGAGTACAATCTGTTAAAACCATTTCTGGGTCTTGGAGATCTCATGTGCTTTAGCCTCACCACCAATTTTCATGGCTAGAGCACATCCGATGCTACCCCAAATCAACATTTGATACCTCAACTCGAACTACCCATTGATATATTTATTTGTGCTCAAAATTGTATTACACAGCCAGCAAGGATTGGTAACTTTGTCCTCTATTCTGGACACAAAACACAATCAAAATTAATGGAGAATCGATGAAGAAAACACTGCCAATAATGCAAATTTCCTTCTCTAAATGTTTCAGCCTTCTATTAGTACCATTGCCACTTTAGGAAAATCTGTTTCTAAGGTAAAATTGGATGTGACCCTCAAACTGACATGTAGCACGTGCTTAACACCGGAGAACAAGTAACTTAACCTCCTTTATATTAGAGAATTGTGCCCTCAATCCCAGGTCACTGTTGATGGAAATTATGCAGAGATTCAGCCTCAAATAATTTGATGAATTCGACCCTCCTGAAGATATACTGATCTATGTAGTACTCGGCTCTCCTTAAGATCATAAATTTGGTATGGCCAAACCACTAAAGGATTTGGTCTCCAATTCTAAATGAGAATACATCGGCTAAAGACTCCTGCAAACAAAATCATTCAATGATGAAGACTCCCTGCATTAGGCACAATTGGAAGATCTAAAATAATCTTCCCAGCAAGTTAACTAGGGTGGCACTTGAAGTCCACCAAAATTAGCTAATGAGTTTCGCTTGAAACTCGCTTGAGCTTCTTCCCAATGTCAAATAGAAATAATAGAATAGAATGATTTTCCATTGAGTTCCTCCTTTTATAATTCATCATGGAGCCTCCCTCTAGCTTCTAGATTCTCCTTTTTTTCCTATTATTTTATTGGTGATGCCCAATTTCCACTAGGAGACTTTTTGCCACCATTTTGAATTAAATAATAATTTGCCTCCTTTATCAATAAAATATTATTTTGTTACCAATCTCCAATAAAATAATAGTTTTCCTCCATCCTCAAATAAAATATTATTTGCCGCCATTCTCTCTTAAAAATAATAATTTGGCCTCCTCTAATAAAATATTCTTTTTCCACCATTCCATAAAAATAATAATTTCTCCCTTCTCTCACAAAATAATAGTTTCCCCTTTTTAATATTACCCAAAAATCTGCAAAACCCCTTAGTGAATTTTGCACTCAAAAATTGGGAACATTACAGTCCTCCCTGCCAAAAATTACTTGTCCTAAAGAAATATGTTGTTGCTCCAAAAGCTGGCCTAGCTAATGCCAGGGTCCCAAACGTGCCACTGAACTACCCTAGTTCCATGCACAATCCTGTCATGAAGGAATCCCTCAATACCAAAATCCCATGCCCGTCGCTGAAAAACCATCATGCTCATACCACAACACCCTAATCATGACTAACTGCTCAACATGCTCGTACCGAAGCCTCCTCTCTTGTAACTCTCGACCACAATATCGGTAATGATCGAAGCTCTGCTCGACCTGCCAAAGCAACTCAGCAAGGCCAGGCTGACCCCAATCATGAGCCACAACCTACCTCGCCATATGATGAAATCTTTAACAACCCCCCAGGTGCCAACCAGAGAATGAACTAGATCTCCTACTATTAGGGCCGTACTCAACAAGAAGTGGAGTGTCCCACCAATTAACTAGATCCCTGGATTCGATAGCCATACTAGAGATCCAAAACTCCCAAACCTCCTTGTCTACTACTGTGACCTACAGCGAGCTGCTCGAACCCTTATGTGCCTCATCTCTAACCCCTGTATGTATCCAATAAATGGGCACCAAGCATCAAAAATTTGTCCCGCATATACCAAACTACTCTGCTCTTGGCAAACCACACAGCAAAAGCTGCTACCCCAACTCCTGATGATGCACCCAATCGCTTCTTGGAGTCTGGATACCCTCCTATAGACGAAGTGTACCATACCATGTACCTCAAGCTCACATAACGCCTCCAGTTGTCTTGCCGAAAGTATGCCATACAACTCCCTCACAGTGACCTCCCTAAGTGTAACTTAGGGGTGGAACATACGCTACCTCTGTACCAAACCATGCACTCCCCAAGCCTATACCTATCAGTTCGTGCCCTGACCAAATGCCACCACTGAGTGTTGAAAAATGTAACTAGGTTCGGTCTTCATAAATGTATTTAAGTCACAATATAATGTATTTGTCAAAACAAAGAACATGAAATTTAATTATTATTAAAATTAACTTATTAAAGCACGAGTTTCATGCTTGGGTCAATTATTTTTAGGTCAAAGCCTCCATTGCAAGGTTCTAGGGTTTATGTCAAGTGTGCTTGTCCATGTCTTATTGTAAAGAACCCTTCTTGGAATTTATTTGTCAAAGACAAAATTTATTTTATTATAAAATAGGTCATTTATGCCTCCTCCACCAAGTCGGCTTCAAATTGGACAAATCAGCCTAAACTAGGCAGCAGAATCACTATATAAATGCAACAACTCGACCTCATTTGTCACTCACTCACAACAAGTTCGATCTGCAACTTTTGGGGCCAGAAAAAGGTGTGAATTTCAAGGAAGAAGAGAAGAAGGATATCGGAGGTCTCTCTCAAGCATAGCAAGTCGAAATTTTCTCTCTTTCCCACACGTGTGAAGTTGTACAACTACTGGAAGGGGGCCGAAATTCCATAGTAACTAGGAGGTCGAAATTTTGCAACTAGGAAGTTGAATTATTGGATTGACGCTATTGGATAAGAAGAGACTACTATATCATCTTGGAAGGCTGACTTGGTGAAGGAGGAAGGTCTATTGGTCTAGGGTCTTGGTCCATCTTAATTTGAAAGACTGAAGGAAGAGTTCTTTGTGAAAATTCCACTATTGGAATCCTATTGCAGCAACTGAAAATTATTCTCCTAATTGTTAATTTTATTTAATAATTTATTTGTTGTTTGCTATGACAAATATTGAATAAATCACACTGCAATCTACACAAATAAAATTGCGTAAAAATAAACATTGGAAGAAATGCTAGCACACACTCATAAAAATAACACAATTGTTTTTGGACAAAAGTCCTCGGAAAAACCCCTTGGGAAAACCGGTGCAATAGATGAGGGTTTTAATATTATGTAGCAGTAAAAAATTTGAGTACAATCTGGATGCCTGAAACTGGAAATCCACAACAAGAAAATCTGGGAAAAATACTGAAGGGAATTTCCCTTCTCCCATAGGCAATCTCTGGCGCGACTTGCCTTCCACAAACTGGTCGTTGAAACCCCTGCATGAGCTCTTCTACGCTGTCTCCCACATGTGTGGTTCAAAATTACCTTTGATGAAGTCGTTTTGCCTCCAGTTGCTCAGGAAATCGTCTCTCCGGCCTTCTGGGACCTCTGCCCAACCTCTGGAACTGAGAACGATTTTTCTCACCAACAATTGATTTGCCTGACTAAAACTACTGTGTTGAGCCTTTGCATTGCCTCTCTGGGATAACTCGGTCCTCTTGTTGCTACCTCTATGGATCTGGAATTCTCTCCTCTGGATCATTGTCCTTGCGTCTCACACTGCTTCGATCTCTAGCTCTCTCTCCGGCAACTGACTGCTGCTACTCTAGAAATCGATCTGCTCAGAAATCAAACCTCTCAAGTGTTTTCTCCATCACTACATCGACCTCCTCTTATAATCCTCTGTTGGAGCACCAACGACCAAGATTAAAATTTAATCAATGGCTAGGATCATCTCTGGATCGATCCGTGTGAATTTCAAGATTATTCACACCTTGATTAATTAACCATATTCCCAAAGTTTAGACTTAGGAAATATTTAAAAATTGGTTAATAATCTAATTAAGTCATTTCTAGGAAGAATTTCCAGAAACAATTTCTGGGTTTTGGAGATCTCATGTATTCTAGCCTCCAAAAAGTTTCGTGGCTAGAACACATCCGATGCTACAAAAACTAGCACTCCCTCTTAGCGAGGAATGCGTTCTAGTGCTACTGTACACCCTGTAAAAGCACTCCGTCTCTGCATCATCTCCTATCACGTTGCTGATGTCTGGCCATCTACCCACCAACCACCGCGCAACTTTGACATACGTTGCATCTGTGTTGTTGCTGAACCGCTGCCAACACTGCATCTGCACTGCAATTCCCTCTCATCTTTTGTTGCTGCAATTGCAACATTTGCAACTGAAAAGCATCCAAAATACTGAATCAATTGTTTTTAGTGTGATGCATCTGTCATTCGAGTCTCTAACCGCTGATAGTATCTGCACTGTCACTAAAGATTTTGCATTGTTGTTGACTCTACACTACGCTCCACAGCATCTCACTGCTACTGGTCTCTGCAACTGTCACTCTAGCATCTAACTGCATCAATTGTCACTGATCCATCCTGCTATTGAATACTACGGGTCCCCGTAGCAAGGTATTGATCCATGAGGTGGACTCCTCAAGGATCCTGCCAATCTGTAGCACTCTGGGGCTACAACACCAAGTCTCCCCACCTCACCCCTGGAGGTATATCAAGAAACATGGCGAAGTCTTCCTCCAACAGCTTGGAGGACAACCTATCGATCTCTGCTGAAGCTGCCTGCTAGTCCTGCTTCTCCTCCTAGTCCTTCTTCCTAAGAGGACACTGGGTACTATAGTGACCAAGCGCACCACACCTGAAGCTCTTGACATTTGACAAGTCCTTCTTCTTCTTCCTTTGCTCCCCCTGTCCCTGACTAGGACCCTTAGATGTGAAAGCCACATTCTCCTCCTCCTTCACCTGCTTTTGTCTGCTACTGCTGCTACTGATGGAGCTCTTTAGAAGAGCTCGCCTCAATTCCTCTTGTTGTAAGTCAGCCCACATTTTATCCCAGTGTGGCATCCTATCTCTCCCCAGAATGCTTTGGACAAAAACTTGCCACTCCTCTGAGACACTGTTGAGTTCCAATCTCACAAGTTCTGTGGGTTGAGGCATTGCCCTCACAACTAACAACTGGTCCCAGACCTCCTGAATCCTGGTGAGGAAGGGGTCTATGCCTTCCCCCTTCTGCATCTGGATGAGCCTTAACTTCTTCTCAAGGTACATCTTCCGCTGCTCGGAAGTACCCTAATACAATGTGGCGAGAGCATCCCACATCTGCTTGGCAGTATCTTTGCCAGCTATATGTGAAACAAAATGATCTCGGACTCCATCTAGGATTAATTGTTTCGCCCATGCCATCTCCTTCTGTACTCCTTCAGCTGATCTTCATCATGGGGAACTCTTACCACTGCACCAATATATGTTTTTAGGCCAAATTCATCTAGAAGGAAGGACATCCTTGCCTTCCAGGTGACGTAGTTGGAAGCTCCATCCAACCTGTCCTGATCATGAAGCCCAACGGTGGCCATCTTAACAAAATGTCGAAAATATCCTCTTTCCTTCTACTCAGTTGTTGCTCTGCTATTCACACTCCCTTTTGGAGTGAGAAGATCTACTCAAAACCACTGTTGATTTGCAACGGAAAATCAAACTTCTTGAGACTAGAATTCCCTAAGGAAAATTCTCCATCTGTGTGTGCTCTTCTCTCTTCCACCCAACGCTGGATCTTCTTTAGCATACTGCTACAAAACCTCTGCATCCAGCTAGAGATCCGCTCAACAAAAAAATTGGAATTGCTCCAGGTTCCTATGGAATCACTTGATCTAGTAGGATCAAATTTTTCTGCCCCTCACTCAGAAAAATTGAACCTCCACAATTAACTTGGCTTCCTGGCAGAATGGCTACGCTGCCCTTTGGAATTTCGGCCTGCTACCAACACTGAGTAGCAAAATTCCTTCTCTCTTCGCCTTTGAGCTCTTCAGATGATCAACTGTGTTCTGATACCATGTGAAAATTCCACTACCAGAATCCTGTTGCAGTAACTGGAAATTATTCTCCTAATTGCTAATTTTATTTAACAATTTATTTGTTGTTTGCTATGGCTAATACTGAATAAATCACACTGCAATCGACGCAAATAAAACTGCAGAAAAATAAACGTTCAAAGAAATGCTAGCACACACTCATAAAAATAACACAATTTTTTTTCGGACAAAAGTCCCCGGAAAAACACAACTTGGGAAAACTGGTGTAGAAGATGAGGGTTTTAATATTATTCAGCAGCGAAAAATATGAGTACAATCTAGATGCTTGAAACTGGCAATCCACAACAAGAAAATATGGGAAAAATACTGAAGGGAATTTCTCTTCTCCCACAGGTAATCTCTGGCACGACTTGCCTTCAGCAAACTGGTCATCCAAACCCCAACGTGAGCCCTTCTGTGCTGCCTCTATGCTGTCTCCCATACATGTGGCTCAAAACTGCCTCTAATGAAGTCGTTTTGCCTCCAACTGCTAAGGAAATCGTCTCTCCAGCCTTCTGGAACCTCTGCCTGGCCTCTAGAACTGAGAACGATTTTTCTCACCTGCAAATCGATTTGCCTGACTGAAACTAATGCACAGAGCCTCTGCACTACCTCTCTGGGATAACTCAGCCCTTTTGTTGTTGCCTCTCCAGATCTGGAAGTCTTTCCTCTAGATCACTGTCCCTGCCCCTCTCGCACTGCTTCGATCTCTAGTTCTCTTTAGCAACTAGCTGCTGCTACTCTGGAAATCGATCTACTTAGAAATAGAACCTCTCAAGTTTTTTCTCCATCACCACATCAAACATCTCTTATAATCCTCTATTAGAGCACCAATGACAAAGATTAAAACTTAATCAATGGATAGGATCATCTCTGGATTGTTTTGTGTGAGTTTCTAGATGATTCTCACCTTGACATAATTAATACTGATTAATTAACCATATTCTCTAAGTTTAGACTAAGGAAATATTTTAAAATTGTTTAATAATCTAATTAAGTCATTTCTAGGCAAAATTTCCAGAAATGATTCCTAGGTTTTGGAGATCTCATGTATTCTAGCCTCTCCACAAAGTTTTGTGGCTAGAACACATCTGATGCTACAAAAACTAACATTCTTGACTGGATTTTCCCCTATATAGGGGTTTTACACTAGTTGTCCGCCAAGATCTGATGTCCCTGATCTTCATGTTTTTCTTTTGATAATTGCTTGATGGAAACAACGATAAAAGAAGAACATAAGAATATCACAAATAATTATCAACATAAGTAAATATGTTTGCCTTTATGATTTTCTAACATGGTATCGGTGCTAAGGTGAAAGAAGGAAGGAGAAAAGCAACCTGAAGGTCTATTGAAAGGAGAATAAGGAGCTTTAAGCTTAGAAATAGAAGATATCAACATGACAAACTCAATGAAGGCAAAGAACAAACTAGAAGGAGCCTCCAACTATAGGGCCTCGAAAAGGAAAATAGATCTCATTCTCAATAAAGTTTTAGATCTTGTTCAAGGAAGAGTCAAGAAGTCTACAGATGAATCTGTAATGTTCCAAACTTGGATAAACAATGATATGTTAAAAAAAAAAAAATACAACACCAAAAATTTTAAACTTTCAGCAAATACTCATAAAAACTCCAGAAGCAAGAACCAGTTGAGCCATTTTATTAATCCAATGGAGCAAGTACAATAGTATGAAGAAGTGCGCATAGGCTAGCCTCAATGGCAAGCGTGACAGAACCAAGGTGATAAAATAATAATCTCAATTGTTGATAATAATTGCTCCAACGATGCTCTGCACTGCCTTGAAAACTGCACTGCTGGCTGGAAAGAGACTGCTAGAAACCCCACCTCTGACGCTCAGAAGTTGCTACAAAATTAACCCCAAGCTCCTTGACCAAAACCTAGAAAGGTTTTCGTTTGGTTCCGACCTCCCAAAATCGACCCCAAGAGGCCCTATGCCTTCCAAGACTGCTAAAGCACACAACCTGCAAATATACCAAAAAAATCCTTCTCCAATGCTCTAGAAAAGTAGCAATCACCTCCACTAGTGTTTCCCTTGTCTCTCCCGACAAGGATCAAACTCAATAGCTGAGACTCCACCTCCCACGTGCGCACAATATTCTCCCTCTGCGCTAGCCCAGGAAGTGCAAAAATCCCACTAAATAGAAGCTCTCTCTCTCTCTCAGCTCTAAAACTCACCCAAAATGCAACAAAACACCCAAGCCTCTCTTCTAGAATTTCTCCCGACCAAAACTCCTCTGAAAGATGTCAAAATCACAACTCGGCCTCTCCTCACTGCGTCCTCCAAGAATACGCGCGACCTGGAGACATTGGATACAATTGCTGGAAATCACAATGAAAATCTCCTCCAAAAGAATATATATAAACCTCTTTAGGGTGGCACTCGAAGTTCCTCGAAGAAAGGGTGAACTCTACACTTGAATAACTCTTGCTAAACATCAAGTGACTTGGCTAAGCAGCTCGAGTAACCAAAGACAAATTCGATATGCCAAAGATGATCAAATGAGGAGTGTTGCCTTCCTTTTATAGATTTCGTGGAATTCTTTTCTGTGAAAATTCCTAGGTCTAACAATCTTAGGAATCCTACTGCAACCAGCGAAATCTACTTCACCTAGATTGTAAATTACATTACAAACTTATTTCAGATTTTTTCTTGAAATATCAAAGCAAATTACTGAAGCAACCTACACCAAATTAAATATGATTCTGAAACATAGAAACTAAACAAGGAAATACAAACACATAGGACACCATTATTTTTGGACAAATGTCCTCGGAAAAACCCAATTTGGGAAAACCGATGCAATAAATGAGGGTTTATTATTATTAAGCAGTAGAAAATTCTGAATACATCTCTAAATACCTCTCGGGTTAGTCAGTTACAGAGAGAGAAATATTGGCAGAAAGATTTGTGAGATTACCTCACACAATCACTAAGAAAAAGTCCCAACTGATCCGGTCACTGGATGAGGTGCCCCTGGTAGGCCCTGCATTGCCTCAACGTTGTCCCATTGTCAACTCTCCTAGGCACTGCATCACCCAGCTGAGGAATCGATCAGTAGCCTAGAACTACTTCTCTCAACTTCCCGGTCTCACACCCCGGCTTCCGACTACTGAAACTGACTTTGCTGCTAGAGTTTTGACTTTCTATCTCACCCTCTGCACTGCCTCTATGTGGCCCTGCTGGCCCTGCGTTAGCCTCTGCGTCTGGGCTACTAGATCACCCTCTGCCTCTCTCTATTGATGATTCTTTGGCTGAGAAAATCTCTCTCTCCGGAAGCTATCCCTGCCCCTCAACTCTAGGAGATCTCCTCAATCGAATTTTCCTCCTGAGAACTTCTGACTTCAAAAAATTGATTTATTGATCTCTCTTGGTGTATTTTCCAAATGACCCTCAAGCCCCTTATTATATCTTCCTGTTGGACAACCAATAACCTAGATTAATTCCTAAACAAAGGCTCAAATCGTTTTGACTTGATCTCTGTCTTTTTCTAGAAGTTACACCCACAATTAGATTAATACCCATTAATATTTTAATTTTCCTAAGTTTAGAGTTACGAACTCCATTAAAAATATTAATTATTTTAATAAAATCATCTCTGGTTGGAAGCTACTAAAACAGTTTCTGGATTCTTTGGAATGCATGTGCCTAAGCCTCCTTGCAAAATTTGAGGCCTAGAGAACATCCGATGCTACCTCAAGTCAACACTCATAGAGAGGAATGTGCTCTAGCAATATACTATTGTTGCATACTGCTCTGACTCTGAAGCATCGTCCTCTGTGCTGTTGATGTCTGACATGCTGTCCACCAACTACCACGTTGTTGCTGCAACTGTACTGCTGCCTTTGACACTGTCATTGCCAATGCTACATTTGTACTACAGCTCCCTCTCAAATGTTGCATCTGCTATGCTGCTAGCATTGCCACTGCTAACACTGCATCCGTACTGTAACTCAATTGTTGAGAGAAGCAACTGAAAAACATCCAAAATTACTGAACTAATTGTGTTTAGTATGATACCACGTGAATGCTGGAACTAACTGCTACTAGTCTTCGCGCTGACCCTCTATTGTGTTGCTACTTAACCTTTGCTCTATGCCATCTACACTGTTGTCAACTCTGCCCTGCGCTACTCAGACTCTGGCATTCCTAGCCACTGCATCTGTCTCCCCGACACTCCTCGACACCATCCGACACTAGTCCATCTTGCTTCTACAAAACTGGTCTCTCGTAGCAAGTTATTGATCCAAGAGGTGGACTCCTCAAGGATCCTGCCCATCTGTAGCTCTTTCGAACTACAGCTCCAAATCAGCCCACCTCCCTCCTAGAGGTATCTTTGCGGCTGCAACCTTAGGGTCGTGCTTCTCATCCTTGCCCTTTTTCTTCAAAGAACACTAGGATGCATAGTGGCCCATCTCGCCACATTTGAAACACTTCACCTTAGAGACGTCCTTCTTTCATCTCTGTTGCCCCTTTGATGCAAGGGCTGCATTATCCTCCTCCTCCTTGGGCTTCGACCCACTGCTGCGGCTGCTTCCATCAAGTTTAACCCTGACCAGGTCTCTCCGCAGTTCCTCCTGTTGACCACTACCGGTCAACTACCCATATCAGTACACCCCCTTTTCTTTGCAAAAAGGGTAGCGCTTGATCGACATGTCCGTGCCATTCGACAGTCATGGACAGCTTGATCAATTTATGTTGTAAACCCAGTCTGCAAGTATAAATTGTAAATAATCTTAGCAGATATGAGTCATGTATGTAAATTTCCTAGGTGGACCTAATTTTCTAAGTGATAATCTACGTTCTGGAAGGTTTTTCGTCTCACCGATCCATGATCGGCAGAGTTTTCCTTCAGCCTAACCCCAAAGCCGAAATGGATTTTGTCATTAGAATCTTAGGAGAATCCTAGTGTGTTAATCTGCTAGATCATAGTTGTGTCGCAGAACTGGGTGGTTTATGAGGGTCTATGTCAAATGGGTTTTCCCCCCTTTGGATGTAAAGTTGTAAGTCATGATGTAAAGTGTCTTGAGGGTTAAGAAATGTTTTAATCCCCTCATAAGTCCTAAGTCCTAGGTCCTAGGTGATTTTTCCAAAAGCTAAGTTCGAGGATCCATTTAAAAATAATTTTAAAAATTTTAAAAATATAAAAAATATATATATATATATATATATATATATATATATAAAATAAAAAATAAAAATAAAAAAACTAAAAATAATAAAATAATAATATTTTGAGTAAATAAATGCAGAATTTCAATTTTTTAATACATTAAAAATTCGACGGATGAGATTAAGAGATATCTTGATCCTCATCGACGGTCGAGATCATTTTTGACGTGGATCACTCGAACTAGCTGTTAGGAATTTTTCCTTTAAATAGGGTGCTAGGGGTCATTTGAGATCATCCGATCTGTGAGTCTTGCGCTGAAGAAGCTCTCTTGTAAACTTTTTCTGGTGCTAATAAAGAAAGACTTTGGGGTTGAAATCTTGCTGGTGTTACTCTCTGGAAGTGTTGTGAGCAATTTTATTTTCTGCATATTGTAATTTTCAGCCATTGGTAACAGCTTATTGTAGAGTATTGTTGAGCACAAGTATCTTGTTCACTTGCTAGGGTTTGAATGGTATTAGGTTTTCTGAAGTAATGGCAGGTATTTCCATTGCTGTTGAGATCTAGTATTGTTTTTTTCTCTCTTTATTGACGGTTGAAATGAGCTGTGCAGGAAACCCTTATTGAAGAAGACCAGTGGGCGTTTGGGGAAGTTCTCGGCTGAACCAGCCAACTCCCGCAAGCATTTTCTTGCAGAGCCCAGCTAGTTTTGATCCTGGGTTAATCATTTAGTTTGTTTTCTGATTTGCATGAGAGATTTCTAAAGTATTTTCATAGTAAATCTGAAGTTCTAAAATATTATTGATGATAACTAACAAATCTGGCTGTTGTAGAGCTATAATTTTGTAATTTTGTAGCTGGTTTTTAGGGTTTTATTTTCAATCATTGCATATATTTTCTGGGTTTTCGTTTTCCCATTGCAGGATTGCAGGCACAGGCTATGAGAATTTTTCAGGGTTTCATCAGATAATCTCAAAGCAGTCTGCCATCCGGGGTTTCATTTTTTTTTGCAGGGACATTCTCCAAAAAGATTTTTAAATTTTCTGAAGAAATCCGAGCTCCTGTACGTTTCCTGCTCATCCACGTAGCCCCCATCTCTTATTCCGCTGCCACTGAGCCGTCAATCCTCCCTCAGCAAATCCACGCTATCCGAAAATCGTAACCTCTGCCTGCACGCTGGTTTTTCCCTGTCTCCCTGTGCTGTTCCATCCAGCTCACTCAAAACCTGGAGCCTTGCGTCCTCTCATCCCTCACATAAAGCCTGCAGCCTGTCCACCAGCAGTGTTACACATAGTCAGATCAGCATCTATCTATGCAGCTCCATCAAACCCCATCTGCTCTTCATCGATCAACCTGCAACTCATCCAAACGTTGTTCCAGTTGCTGAAGAGCTCCACGCACCTGCAAAACACGTTGAAACTCTGCATCCGCTCCGTCTTTCCCTCACGCACCTTACGCCAACTGCAGAAAATCACGTTTTTTACATACACGGGCTTAGGTAAACGATTCAATTTTTTTTTTGTTTTGGGGCGCTGGATCAGCGTGCATCTGTCCATCGGACCACCTGCAAGTTGATTCCTCCCGCGTGCTTCAAGTCCTTGTCCTGCTATGCACGTGAAGGACATCGGGCCGCCTGCAAACCTGCGTGAGTCCTTCCACGCTGTTGCTACATGCATCTGTCCGCCGTCAAATAACCTGTAAAACGAAACATATACGGGCCAGTGTTTTACTTCATTGCGTTGGATGGTAAGGTGACGTTAGTTTAGGTTTAAATTTGCATTTTTATTGTGTGTTAAATTTAAGTTTTATTTAGGTTTTGTTTAATGTTTACGCATTAGACTATTTTGATTTAGTTATAAATTTATTTTTTTTAGGTTAGAGCTTTAGACTTAGATTTAGTTTGATTTTTATATATATAGTTTTAGACTAGATTTTAGTTTTTGTTAAAGTTTTCTTTTTAGATTTTAATTTTAGTTTTATTAATCATAAAAAAAAATCACAAAAATATATATCTATATATATATAAAATTTTAAAATCATAAAAATTATAAAAAAAAAAAATCATTAATAAAAGTCCTTTTTAGACTTTAGTTTTAGTTTAGATTTTGATTTCAAGTCCTTTTTAAAAATTATAAAATCATAAAAAAAAACAAAAAAGTTCTAGATTTTAATTCTATAGTTTAGTTTAAGTTTTATTTTTATTAATCATAAAAAAATAAAAAAGTATAAAAATTAGAAATCATAAAAATCATAAATTTTTTTGAAAAAAGATATAAATTTTTTCTTTTCTATAGTCTCATTTATTTAGACTTTAGTTAGCCTAGTCTTGTTTTATTTGAAAACATAAAAATATTTTGGAAATATTTTGCCAGTTTGAATCTTAGCCCAGGAATCTGTTACTTTTTATCTCTTTCGCTGAGGCTAAATTTTTGATGTGGGGTTAATGTTTATCATTTTCATGTGGTTAAATATGCTTGAATGATCATTTAAAGATTAGCTATATGAATGTGATCTCTGGTTAACTTTTGAAATTACATGGTTGTTTAAAGCATTTATCTTTTGAAATTTTTAATCGCTGGAATATCGTTATTGAGCTTTAATCGCTGGATCACTATAAGAGCATTGTGTGTTTATCGAATATCTTGCATTTGCTTGAGTTATCTGATGGTAAATGATTGTTAATGAGTTCATCTTTTCGCAACATTTGATAGATAATCATTCAGCCATTAAATATATAAGGCACTGGTCTATTAACTTACTAAAATCAAATAAGTGCTTGTTTTCTCTCGTGTCTCCCAACCCGACTGGTCCACAGTTGGTCTTCATCATCCCTTAGGGTCTACCCCCCTTAGCTGCGGGAGACAAGCTTAAACGGAGAGATCGGGGATCAGGGTGACAGCCCCCGGTCTGAGCGTTGTCGCGACAATCTGTGCGACAACATTTTTTGGCGCCGTTGCCGGGGATAGAGTTTTTCTGTCCTTGGTTCTTTCATTTCGAGCTTTTTCGTGTTTCACTTCTTGTTCAGGTGGCGACTCCACTTCATATATTATCTTCAAGAGTGTATACTAGAAGACATCCAAGCAGTCTGTGCAATCCTACTCCTGATCCTGAAAAGGTCCTCAGGGTACGATTACACAAACTCTCTTCTCGTACACTTCTTGTTAACCTTGGACAAGAAGCCCTTTCTGATATCCATTTGCTTTTTAATAGTCAAGTTAGGCACAACATCATGGATATGTATGCCCCTTGCAATTTTTCTAACATTCCAAGGTATCCCAATACTATTCCATCAATTGGGATAGATAAATTGCCTAGCTTTCGGGGAGATAATGCTATTAGTGCAAATTCGCATCTAAGAGACTTTAGTATATGGATGGCTAAATATGCAAGATCTCCTGATTTCGATCATGAAGATGTTAGAATGACTCTTTTCATTTTAACCTTGGGGGGTGATGCTCATGAATGGTTTACTGAAAAGCCCCAAAATTCATTTGATTCCTTAGAATCGATCATTAATGCATTTAAAGAAAAATATGGAGATAAGAGAGAAGGAAGACACCTCGTAAAAGCTATTAGCCTAATAAAAAAGCAATGTTCCACCAAGACTCCGGTGCGGGGAGACGCGGGTGCGGGGAGACGCACAGGGGGGACGTGTGGGAGTACCCTCAAATTTTAGGGAAATTTCGGGGGTGTGGGGAGTCGTCGAGATATATAATAATAATAATAATAATATATATATATATATATATATATATATATATATATATATATATATATATATATAATATTCAAGTTCATATTCATTGTTCACTGTTCAATAATGAAAGCATAAAAATATTAAATAGACAATTGAAATTTGAATCATTGATCTATCCTCATCATTCATTTTGATACATACATGACACATCAAGCATTGAGATTTGAAAAAAAAAATCAGTAATAAAATATTTAAATACTGAAATACATTGATCGATATCATTCATCATTCATTGATTCAATGGTTCATCATTCTACAATCTAGTAATCTACATTGATTTAAAAACTAAATTCATCATTCATCATTCTATATTTTCAAAGTTTGAACACTAAATTTATATAACTCAAACTTCGAAGTTTCAAAGTTCAAACTCAAAAATACTAAATAGTTAAGAGTGAAGAGTCAAGTCATCTGACATCAATATCTAGTGTTGCAACTCAAAAATGAAAAATGCATAGTCAGCACTGAAAATAAAATGATAAATCAGCATCAAGGACTCAATCTCAATGATTGGTCCTCTACATCTATCTGCTGCATGAAGTCATCAGGACCATCAATGGGAATGTCAATATCCGAGTCAGAGTCACTCTCTTCAGTAACCAATGAAACTCCAACCAAACCATGTCGCAGCTCATCTGGTCCATCCTCATCATCTATCTGTGCACTATCCTCTGGATCCACATCCCATCGTGTTGCCGGTCCCTTCCGATACTCTGGTGTCTTCCTATGTGCAAGACGTAGAGAACTGTGCACTGCAACTAGCTTATCTGCTCTCCTAGAGGAAAGTCTATTCCTCTTGATAGAGTGGATGAAGCTATATGTGGACCAATTCCTCTCTGCTGCAGAGGAACTAGCAATCTGAGACAATAAGCGAATAGCAAGGTGTTGGATCTCTGGAGCATCATCCCCATGCATGGTCCACCAACCAATGGGGTCAGTCTGGCCTAAATCATTGCGATCTTCCCTTGCATCATTCTTGTTGAAGGGACCACTGAGACTTGCAAATTGCATCCACTATCTCCTAATTGTTCTCCCTTCTTCTGAACTATGCATCTTTGTAATGGCAGCTCGAAATCCCTTTTTGACCTCTGGATCTTCAATGGGAAGAATTCTACTAGTCCTTGCCACATACCATTTTGGGTTGAGTGCATATGCTACCATGTGCAAAGGTGTATTCATTCGATCCCACCTACGCTGTATAATGGGTCGAATTTGGGTCGTATAGAACTCTAAGGAAGGATCTTTCTCACGAATGGCCACCCTTACTTGATCCAACATAGTATCAAAAGTCTCATATATTTCTCCAAGAGTAGGAGAATCTGTGTCAGTGTAGCGAATGACCTCAACTACAGGACGTAAAAGTGATACCAAATAACCACAATCTGTCCACCAATCATTAACCAATATCTGAATCCTGATTTTCTTTCCTTCCTCTGTCTTGGATTCTGCCCATCTGTTCCAATCTGGAGTTACAACCATGGCCTGCAATGCTGACTGCACCTCCAACATCCTCTCTAATAAAAGAAAATAACTAGCATATCTAGTGTCAGTAGGCTTGAGGAATTCCTTCCTCGCATGAGACCTGTACATGGCTAAAGAGGTATGGTGATTGCAAATAAACATTTGCACATTTCTTGCAGCTATCACCAAGTTAGATACCCACTCAATTTTGCCAATGTCTTTCAATGCATTATTGAACGCATGCACACAACAAGGGGTCCAGAAAATATGCCTGTATTTACTTTGAATCATTAATCCTGCTGATCTACACACTGCTGCTGCATTTGTCACAACCTGTACAACATTTGTAGATCCAACCTCCTCTATAGCATCACGAAGAAGCTCAAATTGGAAAGTTGCATCTTTGCGCTTTCCAGAACAATCAATAGCTCTAAGAAAGAAAGGCCCTTCTCGGCAAGTAACTATGATGTTGATAAGTGGACGTTTGGCAATGTCTGTCCACCCATCCATAACGATAGAACAACCTTCTCTCACCCATGTCTGCCTCATATTTTCCTTTTGCACATTAATATTGGCCACTTGCCTTTCTAATATCACTGTCCTCAACTTATGTTCACCTGGGGGCACATATGAGGATCCTGCTGCTGCAATTGCCTTCACCATCTCCTTATAGTAAGGAGAACGACTAACATGGAAAGGAATGCCATTGACAAAAAGAAATTTTCCAATGGCATCATCTGTATCATTACGGTTCAACTTACCATACATTCCTGTAAGAGTTGGTCCCACTGCACAAGAACGAGAACCTGGTGGAGGCATATTTTTCATTTTTTTTTTGGAGCTTGTGGCTTCATCAGTATTTTCATTTTGGTGAGCTTGGGCCATGGCATTTTTACTTGAGAAGTTTCCCTTTGCATCTGCTGCCATTTGCATCCTCAAGAGCTCTGATTTTTGCAATATGGTTAATTTTGAACATATATGAACCCCTTTGCCACCTACACCCAAAAGATGCATCTTGATCCGACTATAACTCCCAACCCAAGAATGACCACAAACATTGCATTTCCAATGACGTGTCCCACCTCTTTGTTTTCCGGGTTTTGGTTGAGTTGAAGAGTCAGCCATTTTGGCAACATATAATAAAAGAGGTTTGGTTGGATTAAACGTCCCTTTTGCATATTCAGCCAATGCCTTTGACGGGGTTGCAGTTGCAGTTGCACTGGGAGAAACACTCGCTGCACTGCTGCCATGGGTTTCATTCACTGCTGATGGGATTTCAGTTCCAAGAGGACTTTCTGTTTGAACATCATAATCACTATCAGTGTCACGATCACTGTCACTGTGGCTGCTCATGTTCTTGCAGCTTGTTGTGTCACTGTTTTACTTTATTTTGCAAATATTTTTTTGTTTTTCTGCCCTGCAGAAAGAGTTAAACAAAAATAAAAAATTCATCATGTAAATCAAAATTTACAATGCAAATATGGTAGAATTAAATATAAATTATTAAAATTTGAAAACAAAAACATAAACAAAAAATAAAAATTAAATTTGAGTGACTGTCCACTGTCCACTGTCTTTAGTGTCCATTGTCCACACATTTGGTACTAAAATTTAAATTATTTTGAAGACATAATTGAAGACCTATGGCCTAAGGACAATTCAGATATGTGGCTTATGTGACAAGGTTAAAAACTAAAACACGAAGCAGACCTGAAGTAATTTAAAAATTTTGGGAAGCCTCAGCCTGTGGAACTGGAGAACCCTCTTTGGAAGCAGCGGTTGAAGTACTGGCTGGAGCAACCTCAATGGATCGACTTATGAACTTATAGACTTAAACTGTGTATCTTGAAAACATGATGTATTGTTATGAAGACCTGAACTTTTTATTTCTTTATATTTCCCTTTCACATACAAGAATGTGTTCCCCTGCTTTCCATGCAGAAAACACTGATAATATGGGGTGAGCATGATCAGATCTTTCAAGTTTCCACTTGAGTTGGGAAATAGGCTGAAGAGGTTTGCACACTTCGGCTGTTACATGTCTTCAGAATGTTAGTTATTTGCATTTTGTTTCATCTTCTTAACGCTGTTCGAGTCTGGCAGGCATCTGGTGATGGAGCAGAGCTTGTCTTGTTTAAGGATGCAGGGCATGCTGTGCACCTTGAGAAGTCTGCTGCGTTTAAAACTTTAAGTTTTAACAAACAGTTGAAGAAATTTCATATATCTGACAGGTTATAAACTTATATATTAATATATCCACTCCCAAGGTCAGAGTTCTGTGATGAAACAGGTTGTTCTCATGGGAAATTAAAATGACCCAAAGAGAGATTCAGATGACAAGCCGCATCACTCTCGGTGTCAATTTTTTAACAAACAGTGTGCGAGGAATCCGAATTATGAATTGAAATTTGACACTTAATGATTTTCATTTAAGTCTACAGCTGCAAAGGAAAACGATCATTAACAGAAAATTTCAAAATTATGTTCAAAGCAGCAAATGCTTATGGATAACCGTATCTGTTGCCAGTAATAGTTAAATTTTAATGCTGAGAACTTAGAAGTCTGTCTACTAAGAACTCAAGGTAGAAATCCCACCTACAATGGTAGAAGTCTGTCTACGAATAAGAACTCGAGGTAGAAATCAATGCCGAGGATACATCTATCGTTAATGATTGAATGCATACACACTGATTGTTACGTTTTCTTTCTCACAGCGTTTGGATACTCAAATTATTCATTGAACTGGCTCTTACGAATTATGAGGGTCAACAGCAATGCTATAGAATAGTAAATACACATACAAGATTTCGATAAGGTTTCTGCCAAGCAAAGAGCCACATAAACGACGATGGACGAGACTGATAGCAGCAAAACAGAAATTAAATTTTTTTATCCTTGCAGGCTTGAACGTCTACCTGGAGGTGGAGCCGCACAGCGTAGGGAGTCGGGGCAGAGGTTTGAACTTGAAACTTGACGCAAAACAGTAAACGATGGAGCCGTGGTCGAACTTTTAAAGCCGCTGGAGCAACTGCCAAGTTCCAACTGCAAACTTGCAAAGGGACGCAACAGTGAACACGCTCTCTCAACGCTGAACAGCAATGACTCAGTTCAGCCCTCAGTTCAGCCCTCAGTTCAGCGTTTCAACTTTCAGAGTTCAGGCAAAGTCGGAGTTCAGGCAAAGTCGGCGCTGGAGCAATGCGTTTTGCCTTTCATGAGATGACTTTTAGGTTTAGCTTTTAGTTTTAATTTTAATTTAAAAAAAAAAAAATTAATGGTGTTGATTTTTGTTTTTTAATTTTTAATTTTTAAGTCTTATTAGACAAATCTAAAGGGGGGACGCCCAGGCGCACCCTTTTTGGGGAGTCTAGACTCCCATACTGAAGGGGGACGCCCAGAAGCACCCTTTTCGGGGAGTCGTGGGGAGTCTAGACTCCCACACTGGGGAAACGCACCCCCTTGCGTCTCCCCGAGACTCCCCAAAAAGGGTGCGTGGGGAAACGCACCCCCAAGAGACTCCCCGTCCCGGGTGCGTGGGGTGCGAGGGGTGCGTGCACCCGACCCTGGGGGACGCGTCCCCGTGGAACACTGTAAAAAAGAGAGAGGATGAAACTGTTGAAGAATTTAATAAAAGGTTTAATGGTATTGTTAGAGAATTACCTCAAGACTATAAACCTACAGACAAAACTCTCCAAGATTTTTACATTGATGCCTTTAGTCCTGAGCCATCTTATGAATTAAGGCGTGCTAAACTTAATGATTATAGAGATTGCCAAGCCTTAGCTATAGAGCTTGAAAAGGACAAGGCCACGTCTGGGAAGTCTGAGATCCCAGGTTTCGATAGGGCTGCTACGAAACTAAAGGAACCTAAAGGAAAAGCAGTTCAAGAACTTGAGAGCGAGCTTGTTCTCAAATTGCTTCAAAAAATTGAAACCATGGAAATTAATCATAATAAGGAGATAACCACTTTGCAGAATAGGTTGATCCAAATGGAAAGAGCGCAAACGCAGAATTTTCAACCTCGAAATAATAATAATAGAAATAACAATTGGCAAAGGAAGGGTCAATCTAGTGAGCAGAGACCTCCTAATCCGCTAACTAATTTGGTTGATAATGCTCCTCCTTACTGTCGGGTTTGTGATGCTCTTCATGAAGAGGCCACTTGTCCCATCGTTAGAAGAATTTTAGATAATGGAATGTTTGGAACAGGTGATCAAATAAATGTAGTAGGCAGCAAGTTTCCTTTGTCTATGGATGATTGGATAGAGGTCAAGGAAAAGAGTCGTGATGTTATGAATCCTTCATCAGCTTTTAGTATAAATAACCTTGAAAATGAAGATGACATTTTGGCTAGGTTATATGGTGAAAAACCCTCTCCCGAGCAAATCTTGGAAATTGCTAGAGATAAGGGTTTGACCTATCAGAGAAGGGATAAAGATCAAAGTGGGAATCAAATTCCCCCTCGAACTTTTAACCCTGGTGTAAACTCTAGAGTAGATGTCGATTTGGGAAGTTGGTTTAACAATGCAAAAATCTGGGTTCCTGTCTCCGAGATTGCTAAAATCCCTTCCCAAAGAGACAAGTTACTAAAAGCTATTCAAGGTCCTCAAGTAAATACTTCTCAACAGAAGACTCGGGAAGTTGACTATCACGATGCTCCCATATATCTGCAAAGCTTAGACGCTGATAACAAAGATCACCAGCCTTTCTTTATCACCTTATTAGTTAATGGATATAAATTGAATAATTGCATGTTGGATTCTGGTGCATCAGCTTGTGTAATGACTAAAAGGGTCATGGAACAACTTAATTTAAGAGTTTCTAGACCCTACTATAACATATGCGCCATGGATTCTAAGAAAATTGAAGTACATGGTTTAATCAAAGATTTGCAAGTTCATCTTTCAGTTTACCCAGACATCATGGTTGTCATGGATATTGTTGTTGTGGATGTGCCTGATGCCTGGGGTATGCTGTTATCTAGAAAGTGGGCCTCTGATCTAGGAGGAAGTATTCAAATGAATTGGTCATATGCTATGATTCCTTCTCCTAGGGGTGATGGTTTTGTAAGACTAAATAGAGAGCCCGAAAGAAAATTTCATGTTGAAGATCCTAAGAGACCTCACAACGAAATAATCAAAGAGCAATCTGACATTGGGAACTATGCCATCATGTCTAATTTTATAATTCCTCCCGATGATAAGATTAGGGATCCAAAGGGTAAAGTTTGGTATATGTACTTCGATGGTGCATCGTCTAGGCATGGTAAAGGTGCTGGAATAGTGCTTAAATCTCCTCTCGGTCACATTTTCAAGTTTGCCTATCGATTAGAATTTGAAGCAACCAACAATGTCGCTGAATATGAGGCTATATTGTTGGGGCTTGAGTTGGCCAAGTCTTTGAAGGTTAAATTGCTTAGCATTAAGGGGGATTCCGATTAAGTTATCATGCAGCTTAAAAATAAATTCACATGCAGAAATCAAAGATTAAGAAATTATCGAAATGCCGTGTGGGATACTATGGAGCATTTTGATGCCCTTGACCTCGAAGCAATTCCAAGAGAGAAAAATAGTTTGGCAGATGAACTTGCCGTAGCTGCTACTACTTTCCAGTTATCTGATGAGCTAATTAACGATAAGATCAAAATGGAAGTAATATTTAGACCATCTGTTCTAGATAACTCAGAGCATTGGCAGATCTTCAATGATGAAAAGCAAGTCATTCGTTTTCTTAATAGTTTGGATGAGTTTGAGGATTTCCGGATAGATTCTCAGGAGGATGGATCTTTAAATCATGAGCATATCATAAATCCTACTCCTAGGAATGTGGTTGCCTTAGAGCAACATTTTGATCGGCATGATGCCACGAAGCTGAGAGAAGAAAATAAGATGGACCCAGGCGAATATCTCGAGATAAACATTGGTACTTCTGAAAACCCAAAGATCGTTAAAATTGGTAGAGGTACTAGTGTGGAGGAAAGAAAAAAGTTAACTAATTTACTTTGCGAATATCGAGATGTTTTAGCTTTTTCTTATGATGAATTGAAAGGCTATAGGGAAGATGTCATGGAGCATACTATCCCCTTAAAAGATGAAAATGCTAAACCCTTTCGCCAGAAGCTTAGGCAAATTAATCCTAAATTAGCCCCTTTAGTTCAGAAAGAACTTGCGAAAATGCTTGCAGCAGGGATTATCGCTCAAACAAGGCATTCGACATGGTGTTCGAATCTGGTGATTGTTAGGAAAAAGAATGGTACGATAAGGCTGTGTGTCGATTTTCGAAACCTTAATCTAGCATGCAAAAAAGATAATTGCCTTGTGCCAAACATGGAAACTTTGTTGCAAAGAGTAACCAGTTCTGGAATGATTTCGTTGCTATATGGTTTTTCTGGGTACAATCAGGTATGGGTTAAGATTCAAGAAGGAAGATCGTCATAAAACCACATTCACCACACCATGGGGTACCTTTGAGTACATCAGAATGCCGTTTGGATTAACAAACGCTGGGGCTACATTCCAAAGGGCTATGGATTATGCCTTCAAGGGGTTAATCGGGAAATTTATTGAAATTTACCAAGATGATCTTACTGTTTTTTGTAAAGATGGTATCAATAATGTAAATCATCTTAGGCAGGTTTTCGATAGATGTAGGGAATACGGGATTTCTTTGAATCCAGCTAAGTCTGTTTTTGGAGTAACGGAAGGGAAATTACTTGGCCATATCATTTCTAAGGAAGGAATCAAGATTGACCCTGAGAGAATTGAAGCAATCCAAAAGATTCCTCTCCCTCATAATCTTAAATCCCTTCAATCTTTCCTTGGAAAGATGAACTTTATTAGAAGATTTATTCCAAATTACGCAGAAATAGCGAAGCGTATTCAAAGTCTTCTAAAGAAAGATGCAAAATTTGTTTGGCAAGAAGACAACAAAAAGGCTTTCCAAGAAATCAAATGTGCTATTGCAAGAGCTCCTGTCTTAGTTAGTCCCGATTATTCCAAGGATTTCATGATTTTTTCTTTCGCTTCCGAAGATACCATTGCTGGTGTCCTGCTTCAAAAGAATAAAGATGGTCACGAGCAACCTATTGCTTTCATGAGTAGAGCACTTCAAAATTCCGAATTGAAGTACAATACCATGGAAAAGCAGGCTTATGCCCTGGTCAAGTCTCTTAAGCACTTTAAAACTTATGTGGGCTATTCTAAAATCGTTGCTTTCGTCCCACATTCTACTGTTAAGGATATATTAACTCAAACCGATTGCTTAGGGACTCGTGCTAGGTGGGTTACTAAAATACAGGAATATGATTTAGAGATCAGACCCACCAAGCTGGTCAAAGGCCAAGGTTTAGCTCAGATGTTGACTGAAGGTAACGAAAAGACTCTTGGTTTGTTTTGTCTTAGCAATCTATCTTCGCCGGAGTTGCAAAGATTAGGAGAGCATGAGTGGTACAAGGACATAGTTTATTACTTGATGAATCTTGCATGTCCTAACCAATTAGTTGCTCATAAGAGAAGGGCTCTTAGACTAAAAGCCACTAAGTATTGCCTTATGAAGGATGGCCTTGGGTGGAGAAATCCTGAGGGCATAGTGCTTAGGTGTGTTGATGATGTTGAGTCCAAGAAATTAATCTCTGAGTTTCATTCAGGATTTTGTGGTGGTCATTATGCTGCTAGAACTACCGACCACAAAACCCTGAGAGCTGGCTATTATTGGCCTTCAATCTTTTCTGATGTGCACAAGTTTGTTAGAGCTTGTCAAGCCTGTCAACTATTCACTGGGAAACAAAAGCTTGCTGCCTTGCCCCTACAACCTGTCATTGTAGAGGCACCTTTTCAGCATTGGGGTCTGGACTTCATAGGGAAGTTCCATGAAAATTCTAGCAATGGCTACTCATGGATTTTGACTGCTACGGATTATTTCACTAAATGGGTTGAAGCCATTCCTGCTAAGAATGCCACTAAAAATGTTATTATGGATTTCATTGAAAATAACATCATTACTAGATTTGGTGTCCCCGCTAAGATCACTACTGACAATGCCAAAGCTTTTAGTTCCTTAGAGTTTTCATCTTTTTGTTTCAAGTATGGCATTGTCTTATCTCATTCGTCAAATTACTATCCTCAGGGTAATGGTCTGGCTGAATCAAGTAACAAGAATCTCATAACCATTATCAAGAAGATAGTAGGAGATAATAAGATATCATGGGACAGCAAAATCAAGTCTGCTTTATGGGCAGATAGAATCACTAAGAAGAAAGCTACTGGTAAGTCTCCCTTTGAATTAGTTTATGGCTTGGATGTAACTTTACTTGTGCACCTCAAATTGCCAGCTTATCAGCTCCAAAATTTTTCTACTAATAAAGATGTTGTTCAGAATAGAATAGATCAGATTGTGGAGTTAGATGAAACTCGTAGGACAGCTTTTGATGCTATATGTAAAAATCAATCTAACATTAAGAAAAGCTTTGATAAATTCTCTCGATCTAGATCTTTGCAGGTGGGAGATATGGTATTGCTTTGGGACCGCAAGAATGAGAAACTAGGAAAACATAAGAAGTTTGACAGTTTGTGGCTGGGACCTTACATCATTCGAGATATAGCTGGACCAAACTCATTCCACTTGAGCAGACTGGATGGCGAACCACTTGATCTACCAGCGAATGGCCAAATGCTCAAGCTGTTCTTCAAAGATGATATCTGATGCCATAGGGCATCCTTTGTATTGCATTTCTATCCTACTCCTTGTCATTTCAGCATTTCATTTCTGTTTTAGATTAGATTTACTTTTCATAGTTAAAGAGCTTCTATCTTTTATGTGCTTAAATGTTATATGATGATTTTTGAATGGACGCTACTTATTTCTGTTGTGTGTTGCGTGGATGCAGATTTTGGATTCTCACATTCCTACAGTGCAGCAACGTGTCCCCAAGTAGAGCCAGATGTTGACCACTACTGATCAACTACCCATAGCAGTACACCCCCTTTTCTTTGCAAAAAGGGTAGCGCTTGATCGACATGTCCGTGCCATTCGACAGTCATCGACAGCTTGATCAATTTATGTTGTAAACCCAGTCTGCATGTATAAATTGTAAATAATCTTAGCAGATATGAGTCATGTATGTAAATTGCCTAGGTGGACCTAATTTTCTAAGTGATAATCTACGTTCCGGAAGGTTTTTCGTCTCACCGATCCATGATCGGCAGAGTTTTCCTTCAGCCTAACCCCAAAGCCGGAATGGATTTTGTCATTAGAATCTTAGGAGAATCCTAGTGTGTTAATCTGCTAGATTATAGTTGTGTCGCAGAACTGGGTGGTTTATGAGGGTCTATGTCAAATGGGTTTTCCCCCCTTTGGATGTAAAGTTGTAAAAGTCATGATGTAAAGTGTCTTGAGGGTTAAGAAATGTTTTAATCCCCTCATAATTCCTAAGTCCTAGGTCCTAGGTGATTTTTCCAAAAGCTAAGTTCGAGGATCCATTTAAAAATAATTTAAAAAATTAAAAAAATATATAAAAAAAAAACCTAAAAATAATAAAATAATAATATTTTGAGTAAATAAATGCAGAATTTCAATTTTTTAATACATTAAAAATACGACGGATGAGATTAAGAGATATCTTGATCCTCATCGATGGTCGAGATCATTTTTGACGTGGATCACTCGAACTAGCTGTTGGGAATTTTTCCTTTAAATAGGGTGCTAGGGGTCATTTGAGATCATCCGATCTGTGAGTCTTGTGCTGAAGAAGGTCTCTTGTAAACTTTTTCTGGTGCTAATAAAGAAAGACTTTGGGGTTGAAATCTTGCTGGTGTTACTCTCTGGAAGTGCTGTGAGCAATTTTATTTTCTGCATATTGTAATTTTCAGCCATTGGTAACAGCTTATTGTAGAGTATTGTTGAGCACAGGTATCTTGTTCACTTGCTAGGGTTTGAATGGTATTAGGTTTTCTGAAGTAATGGCAGGTATCTCCATTGCTGTTGAGATCTAGTATTGTTTTTTCTCTCTTTATTGATGGTTGAAATGAGCTATGCAGGAAACCCTTATTGAAGAAGACCAGTGGGCGTTTGCAGAAGTTCTCGGCTGAACCAGCCAACTCCCGCAAGAATTTTCTTGCAGAGCCTAGCTAGTTTTGATCCTGGGTTAATCATTTAGTTTGTTTTCTGATTTGCATGAGAGATTTCTAAAGTATTTTCATAGTAAATCTGAAGTTCTAAAATATTATTGATGATAACTGACAAATCTGGTTGTTGTAGAGCTATAATTTTGTAATTTTGTAGCTGGTTTTTAGGGTTTTATTTTCAATCATTGCATATATTTTCTGGGTTTTCGTTTTCCCATTGCAGGATTGCAGGCACAGGCTATGAGAATTTTTCAGGGTTTCATCACATAATCTCAAAGTAGTCTGCCATCCGGGGTTTCATTTTTTTTTGCAGGGACATTCTCCAAAAAGATTTTTAAATTTTCTGAAGAAATTCGAGCTCCTGTATGTTTCCTGCTCATCCACGTAGCCCCCATCTCTTATTCCGCTGCAACTGAGCCGTCGGTCCTCCCTCAACAAATCCACACTGTCCGAAAATCGTAACCTCTGCCTGCACGCTGGTTTTTCCCTTTCTCCCTGTGCTATTCCATCCAGCTCACTCAAAACCTGGAGCCTTGCGTCCTCTCATCCCTCACGTAAAGCCTGCAGCTTGTCCACGAGCAGTGTTACACACAGCCAGATCAACATCTATCTACGCAGCTCCATCAAACCCCATCTGCTCTTCATCGATCAACCTGCAACTCATCCAAACGCTGTTCCAATTGCTGAAGAGCTCCACGCACCTGCAAAACACGTTGAAACTCTTCATCCGCTCCGTCTTTCCCTCACGCACCTTACGCCAACTGCAGAAAATCACGTTTTTTACATACACGGGCTTAGGTAAACGATTCAAAGTTTTTTTTGCTTTGGGGTGCTGGATCAGCGTGCATCTGTCCGTCGGACCACCTGCAAGTTGATTCCTCCCGCGTGCTTCAAGTCCTCGTCCTGCTATCCACGTGAAGGACATCGGGCCGCCTGCAAACCTGCGTGAGTCCTTCCACACTGTTGCTACATGCATCTGTCCGCCGTCAAAAAACCTGTAAAACGAAACATATACGAGCCAGTGTTTTACTTCATTGCGTTGGATGGTAAGGTGACGTTAGTTTAGGTTTAAATTTGCATTTTTATTGTGTGTTAAATTTAAGTTTTATTTAGGTTTTGTTTAAGTTTACGCATTAGACTATTTTGATTTAGTTATAAATTTATTTTTTTTAGGTTAGAGCTTTAGACTTAGATTTAGTTTGATTTATATATATATAGTTTTAGACTAGATTTTAGTTTTTGTTAAAGTTTTCTTAGATTTTAATTTTAGTTTTATTAATCATAAAAAAAAAATCACAAATATATATATATATATATATATAATTTTAAAATCATAAAAATTTAAAAAAAAAAAAAAGTCATTAACAAAAGTCCTTTTTAGACTTCAGTTTTAGTTTAAATTTTGATTTCAAGTCCTTTTTTATAATCATAAAATTCTTAAAAATTATAAAATCATAAAAAAAACAAAAAAGTTCTAGATTTTAATTCTATAGTTTAGTTTAAGTTTTATTTTTTATTAATCATAAAAAAATAAAAAAGTATAAAAATTAGAAATCATAAAAATCATAAAAAATTTGAAAAAAGATATAAAATTTTTCTTTTCTATAGTCTCAATTATTTAGACTTTAGTTAGCCTAGTCTTGTTTTATTTGAAAACATAAAAATATTTTGGAAATATTTTGCCAGTTTGAATCTTAGCCCAGGAATCAGTTACTTTTTATCTCTTTCGCTGAGGCTAAATTTTTGATGTGGGGTTAATGTTTATCATTTTCATGTGGTTAAATATGCTTGAATGATCATTTAAAGATTAGCTATATGAATGTGATCTCTGTTTAACTTTTGAAATTACGTGGTTGTTTAAAGAATTTATCTTTCGAAATTTTTAATCGCTGGAATATCGTTATTGAGCTTTAATCGCTGGATCACTATAAGAGCATTGTGTGTTTATCGAATATCTTGCATTTGCTTGAGTTATCTGATGGTAAATGATTGTTAATGAGTTCATCTTTCCGCAGCATTTGATAGATAATCATTCAGCCATTAAATCTATAAGGCATTGGTCTATTAACTTACTAAAATCAAATAAGTGCTTGTTTTCTCTCGTGTCTCCCAACCCGACTGATCCACAATTGGTCTTTATCATCCCTTAGGGTCTACCCCCCTTAGCCGCGGGAGACAGGCTTAAACGGAGAGATCGGGGATCAGGGTGACAGCCTCCGGTCTGAGCGTTGTCGCGACAATCTGTGCGACAACACCTCCTATTTTAGAGCTGCCCACATCTCATCCCAATTCAGCAATGCTACTCTACCTAGGATACTTTGGACAAAAACTTGCCACTCATCTGAGATAGAATTTAGGGCCAATCTAACTAACTCTGAATCCTGAGGTGTATGCCCCGCAACAGACAACTCATCACGAGTTTCCTTCAGGTTCGTGAAGAATGGATCCACACGCTCTCCCTTCTGCATCTGAGTAGATCTCAGCTTCTGCTCTAAGTACATCTTTCGCTGCTCGAAAGACCCTTGATATAGCGTGGGCAAGGCATCCCACATCTCCTTAGCAGTCGCTCTGCTAGCAACGCGACACACTACGTGATCCTTGATTCCATCCAGGATCATCCTCTTGGCCTTTGCCATCTCAGCCTTGTATTTTTTCAACGGGTCTGCATTCGTAGGTTCAACCACCACGCTATTGACGTACGTCTTGAGGGCATGCTCATCTAGAAGGGGAGGCATTCTAGCCTTCCAAATGACGTAGTTGGATGCTCCGTCCAACTTGTCTTGATCCCTCAAGCCATTGGTTGCAATCTCCTCCGAAAACTATCGAACAGTTCCCTCTTTCTCCCTAATGCGTAGCTTCTAGGTTGGTTTACGTACTCCATGGTGGAGCTAGTAGGTCTACTACTCCTCTGCTGCCCAGCAAATGAGAAATATTGATTTCCTCGGCAAGAAACCAATGAAGAAGTATTCCCTCCCTATGCGATTTGCTTCCTTCTTCCAATGGTTTCTCTGCCCAGCACTTAGCTTGCAGAAAACTGCATCCCTCTAGCTTCGCGCTGAGGCCCTGTGTGGCTCCCTCTGCCTTGGCAAATTCTCAATCCGACAGTGTTACCTCTTTGTCGACTCACTCAGAGAGAGACAATCCTCGAAAATATAGCCCTCCTGGTTAGAACTACACAATCCCTTAGGGGATTTGAACTACTGCATGTTATAGTAAGTTGGTCCTTCCTTCAGTGCTAGATCTGCTCTTCCTGTAACACATCAAATGCTCTGATACCATGTGAAAAGTCCTATATCTAACAATCTCAGGAATCCTATTGCAACCAGCGGAATCTACTTCACCTAGATTGTAAATTACATTACAAACTTATTTTAGATTTCTTCTTGAAATATTGCAGAAAATTACTGAAGCAGCCTACACCAAATTAAATATGATTCTAAAACATAGAAACTAAGCAAGGAAATACAAAAACATAGGACATCGTTATTTTTGGACAAATGTCCTCGGAAAAACCCAATGCGGGAAAATCGATGCAACAGATTTGAGGGTTTATTATTATTAAGTAGTAGCAAATTCTGAAAAAATCTTTGAATACCTCTCAGGTTATTCAGTTACAGAGAGAGACATACTGGCAAAAAGATTTGTGAGATTACCTCACACAATCACTGAGAAAAAGTCCTGGTTGATCCGGTCACTAGATGAGATGCCCCTCGTAGGCCCTACGCTGCCTCTATGCTATCCCAACGTCAACTCTCCTAGGCACTGTGTCACCCAGCTGGGAATTGATCTGCAACCCGGAGTTATTGCGCTCAGCCTCTCGGTCTCACACCTCGGCTTCCGTCTACTGAAACTAACTCTGCTGCTAGGTTTTCGACTTTCTCTCTCACCCTCTGCGCTGCCTCTACGTGGCCCTGCTAGCCCTGTGTCGGCCTCTGCGTTTGGGCTACTGGATCACCCTCTATCTCTCTTTGCTCATGATTCTCCGACTGAGAAAATCTCTCTCTCCGGAAGTTATCCCTACCCCTCAATTGCAAGAGATATCCTCAATCGAATTTTCCTCCTGGGAACTTCTCACTTTCGAAAATCGATTTCTTGATCTCTCTTGGTGTATTTTCCAAATGACCTGACAAGCCTCTTCTTATATCTTCCTGTTGGACAACCAATGACCTAGATTAACTCCTAATGACTTGATCTCCGTCTTTTTCTAGAAGTTACATCCACAATTAGATTAATACCCATTAATATTTTAATTTTCCTAAGTTTAGACTTAGGAACTCCATTAAAAATATTAATTATTTTAATAAAATCGTCTTTGGGTGGAATTTCCCAAAACAGTTTCTAGGTTCTTTGGAATGCATGTGCCCCAGCCTCCCTACAAAATTTGAGGCCTAGAGCACATCTGATGCTATCTTAAATCAACATTTTCCCTCCATTTTTCCCTCCCTCGTGGGTCCCTCAACCATTGATTTCCCCTCTCATGTAATTCGAACTAGGGAGTACGTATTTTCCTATTGTGGGTGGCCCCTACGTATAACTTAACCAAAATAACTTGCTACTAAAGTCTAAGTCTTCTAATAAAATCGAATGGGCCCCATCTCCTCTAAAATTGGCCCCAAAATGTTGAGATTAATCCTATTCCAAATTAATTTAGGGACATTACAGTCCTCCCCTCCCAAATGTTGCTCGTCCCCAAGCAACTTCAATGCTGGATGCTCAAGTATGTGCTCACCCTCCCAAGTAGCATCCTCATCCGGTAAGCTCTTCCAATGCACAAAGTATTCTCTAATTATCCTGCTTTTGAGCTTCCTTTCCCTAGTCTCCATGATGGCCTCCGGTTCTAAAATCAGGTGCCCCTCAACATTAAGTGGAGGCAACTCCACAGCTATTGTAACCTATTGCCCCAACACCGTCATGAGGCATGACACGTGGAAATTATTGTGGATCCTGCTCCCTGGTGGTAGCTCAAACTCATAAGCTACCTCTCCAACCCTCATAATCACCCTGTAGGGCCCAAAAAATCGTGGTTGCAACTTTTTGGCCCCCCTCTATTTCAGAGTGGATTGTCGATATGGCTGTAATCGAAGGTACACCAAGTCCCCTTCCTCAAAATGCCTCTCCACCCAATGCCTGTCAGCATACATCTACTACTGATTCTAAGTTGTTTGCAAATTATCTTGGCTGTCTCCAAAAAACAATGTCAGCAAAAGATAAGGCATCATAACCATATAGAGCACGGAAAGCAATCATACCAATGGACATATGATGTGTCATGTTGTAACAATACTCTCCCAAATCCAGCCATCGAATCCAAGCCTTCTGTTGCCCTGTCACATAGTTCCAAAGATAACCCTATAGCCATTTGTTCACCCTTTGTGTCTGGTCGTCGGTCTATGGATGGTAACTGGTACTCGGGGTGAGCTTGGTGCCAACTAGCGTGAAAGCTCCTGCCAAAAGCACCTTATGAATCAGCTACCTCAGTCACTAACTATAGTCTTAGTGAGTCGGTGCAGGTGAAAGACCTCCCTAAAGAACAACTCTGCCACCTGTGAAGCTGAATACCGTGTCGGAATGGCAAAGAAATTTGCAAACTTGGTCAGTCAATCGACTACCACAAAAATGCAATCCCTCCCCTGCACTAAGGGAAGCCTGGTGGTGAAGTCCACAGAGATACTCTCCCATTTCCCCTCAGGAATGGGAAGAGGCTGCAATAGTCTTGCTGGATGAGTCAACTCCCTCTTTGTTCCTCTGACAAGCCTCACACTCCTACAGATGTCTCAATACGTCCCCCTTGAGGCCCTTCCAGGTGAAGCACTCTCTCACCACCATATAGGTCCTTCTGAACCCCTGGTGTCCAGAGAAAGGAGAATCATGAGTTGCACGAAGGATGCGCTCCCTCAACTGGGACACTGAACCAAGAATATGCGCCCTTTGTAGTATATAACCTCATCCATCACTTTGTAGCGCTCATCCGCATAGCTTCCCTCCAAGATTTTGCATGCCCAACAATCCTTGGAGTACTCTACTAATAGTTGTTCCTTCCAATCATGGCAAATGCTCATGAGTGAAAGTCTTGCAGGTCTCTTGGATAGTGCATCTGCCACCACATTGTGCTTTCTCTGCACATACTCAATATCAAAATTGTAGGCCTGTACCTTGCTGACCCATCTTTGTTATCTATCATTGAGGCCCTGTTGCCCCATGAAGTGGCGAAGACTGTTGTGATCTATCTTCACTCGAAACCGGTTGCCCACCAAGTATTGTCTAAACTCGGCCAATGCATGCATTATGGCCAACATTTCCTTGTCGTATATGGAATACAACTTCTCATGTGGTAGGAGCTTCCGGCTCTCAAAAGCAATGGGGTGCCCTCCTTGGGACAAGACTGCCCCGATCCCCTCACCCAATGCATCACACTCCAATGTGAAAGGCTATGTGAAATCCGGGAGTGCTAATACTCGCAACAACTCATGTCCTCCTGAGCTCCATCTGTCCATGCAAAAGCCCCCTTCTTAGTCATATCAGTAAGGGGTGCTGCCAACTGTGAGAAGCCCTTAATGAAATTCCGATAATAAGTACAGATGCCCAAGAATCCTTTCAGCGCTATCAAATCTCCAAGATCTGGCCAATCTCGAATGGCCCTAATCTTTTCCTCGTGTGTCTTGACCCCATCTGCGTCTATGATGTGCCCCAGGTAGAGCATTTCTGTCAGCCCAAACTCGCACTTGGACATTTGGCGTAGAAATGTTGCTCCTCCAAGATACAAAACACTGTCTCTAGATGTTGCAGGTGCTCCTCCCACGTCCTGTTTAGATCAAGATGTCATCAAAGAAAACTAGTACAAAACTCCTCAGTTGACCTCTAAACACATGCTTCATGCATGACTAAAAGGTAGCAAGTGCATTGGTCAACCCAAAAGGCATGACCAAGAACTCGAAATGCCCATAATGACACCTGAAGGCTGTCTTCGGAATATCCTGCTCCCTCACCCAAATCTGATGATACCCAGACCACAAATCTATCTTAGAGAAGTACTTGGCGCCTCTAAGTTCGTCCATCAAATCATCAATACGCGGAATGGGATACCGGTTCTTCTGTGTCTTCTTGTTGAGGTCCTTGTAGTCAATGCACATGCGGAGAGTCCCATCCTTCTTCTTCACCAGCACGATGAAGAAGCGAATGGACTTGAACTCAGTCTGATGTGGCCCAATGCCAATAGCTCCCTAATGGCCCTCTCAATCTCATCCTTATAGGCTTTGGGATGCCTATAGGGTGTAGTAATGACTTCTTGCACACCAGGCTCCAACTCTATAATGTGCTCGAACCCCTTGTCAGGTGGTTTTCCTGGTGGTATGTCTCCAAAAACTACCAGATATCTATCCAGTATCACCCATATGTCTAGATGTGGTGGCTTGGCATTTCCCCCAGCCTCTGAAATAGTCAGCGCCACTGCCCATGCTATGTCTCCATGCCTCAAATCAGCCTCCATCCTGTGGGCCGAAACTGTCTGTGGAGGATACGAATGCATGCCCCGAAGAAACACTTGCTTACAATCTGACCCAGTAAACTCCATCACTAGTTGCCTCCAATCAGTGGTAACTCGGCCAAGGGAATACAACCATTGGACACCCATCACCACATTGGCGTTCGGTACGTCCACCACGAAGAAGTGGTCTCTCATCGAATAGTTCCCCATGGTCACTATTAGAGTGGGAGCATATCGGGTGCACTACATAGTTTTGTCTCTTGGAAATAGAATTGAAAACTCCTCAAACTCTACAGTGGTGATAACCCTCCTCTGGACCATTTAAGCATCAATAAAATTGTGGGTGGCCCCACTGCATACTAAAACTGAGACACGATGCCCTTGCATTGTGCCTCTGATCCTCATGGTCAAAAATTTGGGAAGCTCACACAAAGAAGCTAGGACTCCCCCATGTGGTGGTGGTGGTGGTGGTCCCCTCTCTGTTGGATCCTCGTTGTCTCCCCCACCAAGCTCCATATCCACCTCATCCTCCTGATCGTTGTCCGAGAAGACCTTGATGTAATGGGCCTTGCCTGTTGTGTATTGATGACTTGGTGCCCATGGCTCTCGACATGTAAAACACAACTTCCTCCTCTTGAGGTCTCTCCTAGTCTCATCATCCAACTGTCCCTGCCCTTGGGCTGCTCTCTGAGTTGGTGGCGCTCTAGTGTCACTTCCCTTTTCAGGGTAGGTAGTGCATGGAGAAAAGGGTGCCTGGGTCATGGGGATGCCCCCCTACAAATCTCTCGTACAAGTCACTGCCTCTAGTGGAGTAGATGGTCTGCGTGACTTCACCAGTCCCCGCAGTGGCTCTGTCAACCCCTCCATGAATGTGTATACTCTCCTAGCATCTAACAAATCCGGCACCGTGACTAAGACCCTCAGGAACTCTGAAATATAATGCTCGGGATGTCCTGTCTTCCTGAGCTGGGTCAACTCCCTGAAGTGAGCCTCCAAATCCCTCCAATCAAAACGCTCCACTACTCTCCGTGTGAAGTCCTCATAGGAGGTCATGTTGGCTTGCCCCAGAGTGGAAAAGCCATGAAACCACCAGTTGTGTGCCTCGAGCTGGAAATATGTGTCTAGCTTCTCCACCCAAGCACGTGTTGTGCACTCGGTAGTGCCATCGTAGGTGGGAAAGTACATCTTCCTAATGGTGTGTTGCAGCTCCTAGTTCTGCGTACCATGGACTCCATAGCCCTTCCCCTTCTCATTCTGTTTGAGTTGGAAAAAGTCTCTGAAAGATAGTGCCTCTCTGAAGTCTGCTCCCATGGATTGCCACTCCCTGAAATGCTCCCCCATAGGTGATTGATCCTCAACTCCTCCCGGTTCACCTTGTGCCAAAGGTAAGAAAGAAGGTAGAGTGGCTCGAGTTGGCCCACTTGATGATGGAGGTTGCGCAGTGGATGAAAGACGACCAAGTTCTTGAGAGGCCCCCAAAGTCTCTCCAAATAGAAACTCCCGATAAGTGCTCCGCTCCCGTTTTGCATTTTGATCTCATCCAACATCTCCTTCTGCCCCTTTGCCAAATCACTCAGAGCCTTCAAGAGACTGTCAAAGGCAATCTCCTCCCTACTCTTGGGCTCCCCCATGTCTTCTATTACCATTGCCTTCCCACGGTCCTCTGTGTCTAGAGTGATCTCCAACTCCCTTTCCCTGTTCCGGTACCTTTTCCTCCTATAAGTAATATTTTGTCGGTCCTCCTCACCCATAGGAAAATCTCCCATGGCTGAGCCAAGATCTGAGCTCTGATACCACTGTAATGTTCCAAACTTGGATAAATAGTGATATGTAAAGCAAAAACAAATACAACACCATAAACTTTAAACATTCAACATATACTCATAAAAGCTCCAAAAGCAAGAACTAGCTAAGCCATTTCATTAATCTAATGGAGCAAGTACGATAGCATGAAGAAGTGCACCCGGGCTTGCCTTAATGGCAAGCGTGATAGAACCCAGTTGATAAAAATATAATCTCAAATGCTGATAATAACTGCTCCAACAACGCTTTTCTTTGCCCAGAAAATTGCACTACTAGCTGGAAAGAGACTGCTAAAAATCCCACCTACGTTACTCAGACATTGTTGCAAAATTAACCCCAAGCCCCTTGACCAAAACCGACCAAAACCCATAGATGGTTTGGTTTGGTTCCGAACTCCCAAAATTGGCCCCCAAAGAGACCCTACACCCTCCAAGACTGTTGAAGCACACAACCTGCAAATATACCAACAAAATCCTCCTCCAATGGTCTTAAAAAGAAACAATCACCTCCACTAGTGTTTCCCTTGTCTCTCCCGACAAGGACCAGCCTCAATAGCTAAGACTCCACCTCCCACATGTGCACAATATTATCCCTCTGCACTAGCCCAGGAAGTGTGAAAACCCCACTGAATATAAGCTCTCTCTCTCAGCTCCAAAACTCACCCAAAATGCAGCAAAACACCCAAGCCTCCCTTCCAGAATTTCTCCCAACCAGAGCTCTTCTGAAAGATGTCAAAATCACAACTCGGCCTCTCCTCACTATGTCCTCTAGGAATATGCACCACCTGGAGACATTGGATACAACTGCTGGAAATCACAATGAAAACCTCCTCCGAAAGAATGTAGATGAACCTCTCTAGGGTGGCACTCGAAGTCCCCCAAAGAAAGGGTGAGCTCTCCGCTTGAAGAACTCTTGCTAAACAACAAGTGACTCGGCTAAGCAGCTCGAGCAACCAAAGAGAAATTCGATATGCCAAAGATGATCAAATGAGGAGTGTTTCCTTCCTTTTATAGATTTCGTGGAGCTCTTTTCCCTCCATTTTCCCTCCATCGTGGGTCCCTCACTTAACCATTGACTTCCCCTCTCATGCAATTCGAACTAGGGAGTGCGCATTTTCCTAGTGTGGGTGGCCCCTATGTATAACTTAACCAGACCAAAATAACTTGCTACTAAAGTCTAAGTCTCCTAATAAAATCGAATGGGCCCCATCTCCTCCAAAATTGGTGCCAAATATAGAGATTAATCTTGTTCCAAATTAATTCAGGAAGGGACATTACATAATCAAGTAACGCAGATAAAGTGATGTTTAGAGAACTTGAAATAGCGGCTATGAATTTGATAGTGGATGGAGTCAAGGATAACTTAATTCCATACATATCCAACATAATTTATGCTCAAGAAATGTATGAGGCTCTCTCCAAGTTATTCACAATCAAGAACATTGGTCAAATAACTCAAGAATGAACTAAGAACTGTTAAGATGAAAAATGATGATACTATTTAATCATAGTTTATAAGGATATCTAGAATCAAGGATGAACTCCAAGCAATAGATGAAGTAGTCCAAAAAAAGGAGCTTGTAATTACTACTCTTCTCGAACTACCTAAATTTTGGAGTGCTTTTGCATCAAGACTCAACAGTTGGAAGGATATGCCAACATTTGAACAAATGTGGAATGCATGTAGTCAAGAAGAAGCCAATATATCAATGGTAAACAAAAAAAGGAGAATGAAGAAGAAAACACCTCGAATTCTTACTCTTCTCATCACAAAAAGAAGGGAACCTTCAAGAAGTTCAAAGGACCAAAGAAGAAAATGGACCTATCCAAGGTTGAATGTTACAATTGCCACAAGATGGGACATTACCAGAGTCATTGTCCTAAGAATCCAAGAAATAAGAAAAGAAATAGGGATCAAGCAAATGTCGTTGATGAAGCACCATCTAAGAAGAACAAGACTGAAGAAGAATCGGAAGTCAAGGACTTATACTACTAAGTCCTCCCTTACACATATCCTCCCTTGGTCTTCTATTCTAAGTTTTGAATTGTTTTCCTTTATGTTTTGATCTCTAGAATTTGTAGGTCTAACAGGTCTTGTTAGAACACTTTTTATTTTGATAAAGTTGTAGGTATCCCTCAAGATTGGATTAAGAGGGAGCCCTCACCATTTTACCAAAGATAAATATCTTACTCCTTGTCTTATCCTTTATGTTTGATTTTCCTCTCTCATCAAGATGTGTTTGTATCATATGCTAATCACCTTTTCTTTATATTTTTTGTTGGTCAGGAAAGCTTGTAGAATACACAAAAGTTATGGAGAAGACTTCAGGGGATGAACTTGAAGCATGAAGGAAGTTATGTTAAGGAAGCCCTTCAAGCATTGATGTCCTATAAAGTTTGTTAAGAAAACAACCCAAGGCATGTCTTAAACTATAGGCTTGTTACAAAGTTCTCTTCAAATAAAGGTACGATCATTCTTCTTTTAATTTTTGTTCTACATTACTAACATTGTTATGTCTAGGGTTTTGAATTGTAAGAGATTCTTGTTTGGGTGATTAATCATTAGATTGAATCTACCCTCATTATATTTTGTTCATTCGTATGGAACCCTAAAAAGGTTCTCTACAAAACACTAACCTAAGGGTATGTCTATAGTTATGAAACCCTAGTCTACTTAGGGTTAATGATGAAGTCTAGAAATCCTATTCTCTTGTTTAAAGTCTTGGTATTGTTATAATAAAAACCCTAGTCCTTTAGGGTTTGGTATATTAGGGTTTATGACCAAAACCTTTGTAATGTCTATAGTAAGATTCAAGGGATAAAACCCTAGGTGTATATTCGTTTGTATGACCAAAAACCCTACTTTGAATAAATTATTGTATATCTAACTTTGATGTACTTAGATTTTTGTCCTAGGTTTACCTAGTAAATATTGATGAGAAATGCATTCTAGATATGTATATTCAAGTATGCTAACCTAATTGTTGTTGCTCATGTAGATTCTAGGGTTTATAACAAAGCCCTAGTAGAGATTGGTATTCTAGGATATGATGATATTGTTTAGTCTATGGTTTGCATCGAACCTTAATAAAGTCTAAAACATTAGATGGATAGTAGAATTGTTATTTGATTGAATTACTGATATCTAAGGCTTTTTGTTGTTACAAATTCTGAATCTAACACATCAGAAACCCCTACTGCAACATCTGGTTTACTATCTCCTACTTGTTCTTTACATTAACAAGTTATTTAATAACATAAACATTGAAGTAAACACAATTGCATCCTTCACAAATATACAGATCAACAACTGAAATAAACTGAGACAACAACACAAGGGACACTGTTATATTTGGACAATCGTCCCTGGAAAAACCCAATGCGGGAAATCGGTGCAGCATATATGAGGGTTTTATTATTAAGCAGATTTCTGAATACAAATAGGTGCCAAAAATGGTTCACGCAACAGAGAATGTCCTCGGCAGTAGTTCATCTATTCGGAGTTAGATATTCCGGAAAATTAGCAACCGAATGATCAATCCCACAGTGACTACAGCTGTTCCTTATGCTGGACAGCGAAAGTTGCTCCAATCAATGCTCTGAAAATGCGTCACCCTTTAGGAATTGCGTCACCCTCTCTCGGCTCTGCATCCACTGATTTGCTCCCATTCTGGCCCACAGAATCTCCCAGCGTTGCGTCTAAAGCCCTCTACGACTTCTGCGTCAGCCTCTACAGCTTCCGCATCAGCATCTCCGTCCTTTACGTCAGCCTCAACGACTTATGCGTCAGCCTCTATAGCCCTCTGCGTCCTCTGTGCTGGCTTCTACGACCTCTGCCTCGGCCCTCCTAGGCCTGCGCTATCTCTCCCGACACTCCGCTGCCTCTCTGCTATGTATTCTTTAGCCTCTTTCTGAATTGCCCCTCACTGCAACTGCTCACTTGCTCGATTTCCTCAGAAAAGCTCGCCCCAAAAAATCGAAATGATTGATCTCTCTTGGTGTGTCTCCAACTGACCCTCAAGCATCCTCTTATACTTTTCCTGTTGACAATTTAACAGTCGAGATTAAGTCCCTAATCAACGACTAAGATTAGATTTGGCTTCATCCTCGTCACTTAGAACTTTCTCACCCATTTTATATTAATACACATTAATATTTTTATTTTCCCAAGTTTAGACTTAGGAACCCATTAAAAATATTAATTATTTTAATATCTCTTCATCCGGGTGGAATTTCTCCAAACGATTTCTGGGTCTTGGAGATCTCATGTGCCTTAGTCTCTCCACCAAATTTCATGGCTAGATCACATCTGATGCTACCAAAAATCAACACAGTGCTGGGCAGCGATGGCTGCTACAACCTCTGCACTGGCACTACGTCACCCTCTTAGTGTGCCTCCCTTGCCCAGAAAATCGATACACTGAATTTCTCTCTCTCTCTGCCCCACAGAAAAACCCCAGCGCTACCTCTAAGGGCCTGCGTCAACTCCTCCATCTTCTAGGTCACCTGCATCAGCCTCTCTGGCCTCTAAATCACCCTCTCTAGAGTTGCATTATCTCTCCTGGTGTTGCTCTGCCTCTCTGCTATGTATTCTTTGGCCTTGTACTGAAATCCCGCTATCGAACTGCCCCTCATTGCAACTCAGATCACTAGCTCGATTTTCTTAGCAAACCTTGCCCTAGATAAATCGAACTCTTTGATCAATTCAGTGTATCTCCAACTGACCCTCAAGCCTCCTCTTATAATTTTCTTGTTGATGAATCAACGACCGTGATCTAATCTCTAATCAATGGCTAAGATTAAAACAAGCTTGATCCTCGTCACTTAGAACCTTCTCATGCATATTCTTATTAATACACATTAATATTTTTATTTTCCTAAGTTTAGACATAGGAACCCATTAAAAATATTAATTATTTTAATAACTCCTCATCCGGGTGAAATTTCTCCAAACGATTTTTGGGTTCTGGAGATCTCATGTGTTTTAGCTGCTCCACCAAATTTAGGAGCTAGAGCACATCCGATGCTACCCAAAATCAACACTCCCTCTTAGCGAGGAATGTGCTCTAGCAATACTCCCAACTAGAAACATCACACTAATTCACTGCATCGGTCCTCTGTGCCACTGATGCTTGGCCTACTTCCTTATCAAGGGCATTTGTAGCTCATCTCTTCCTGCACTAGCCATCTATTTTTGCATCTCAGATGATCCTCAAGAAGGATCCACTTATCACATCTCATCAAGAGGTTAGAAGTATCAAAAACTCACATATACATGCAGGAAGCATCAGTAATAATCAAAACAACAAACTCAAATAGGAATAGAATCACGAGGTAACATAAATCTAAAAGGTACTCATATTTTAACAAGAGGAGATCAGCGCCCTATTGAACTGGCCTTCAAGGGTCATGACTGCCCATTGACCATATCAAATTGTTGCCTTCAATATATTCACCAACTTCATCAACAGCCAAGAGTAATCTAGACTATACCATCTAGGGCTTTAGCAAATCTGCCACAAGTGTTTGAAAATCTTCACATTGATCATGCTAGGGTTTCTAGATTGCATGTCTCAAATCTTTGCCATAAACTAGGGTTTCTTCCCAAACCCTAACCTTATAATATTCATCAAACCTTAATAACCAAAATTCCTAGAGTTTCCTTCAAACGCTAGAATTCTTTTAGGTCTCCTCAATCTTCTCTTGCTTCCATAACGACGTCTTCTTAGGGGTGATTCCAATGACTTTTCTTCAACCTAGCTCTGATACCATGTTAATTTTTCTTTAGGGATATATTGTTCTTTGCTTTGATAATTGCATTTCAACATATGCTTATTAAATTCACCCCATAACATCATATTATTATTCAGATTTACAACATTATTCAACAACATATGCAGTTATATAGAAAGAACAACATCATCATAAATGCAGCAGAACACAAAGGAATAATAGAAGAAAAGCATTCACACATAGAGACACCAGGATTGGTCAGAGACCAGGGCAAAACCCACTATGGGGAAAACCCTTTCAAATTCTTCTTCTTTTTAGATTGTAATTGAGTGGTTCAGCAAAAGAGAGTACAATGATCCATATCTTCATCTATACAATTATCCAACAAAATCAACTTAAACAATATCATAAGATGAACCCATCAATGCCAATAATCAAAACCCTCATTCAGAAGCTTGTAATCAACTTTCATTGTGTGCAGTCAACTACCAAACACTTCAGAAAATGAGCGAATTCTACGGTCCACTGAAAACCAAACCCTAGGTCCCAACCACACCCATAGAGTGACAAGCATGCGGCTAAAACCCTCCAACCGCACGCATGAGCCTTTGAGCTAGCAGTTATGACCGAAATCTACCTGTGTCATGCCTACGGTCGGAAACCAAAAGCCTTAGACATGTGCGAGCTTCGAATCCTACAATCTCAGACTTGTGCGAGCTTCGAATCCTGCAATCTTAGACTTGTGCGAGAGAATTTTCCACGAATTATATTGTGCAAGCCAAATCAAAGAAAGTAGAAGAATGATCATAATGACGATGTCCAAATGAGGTTGAGGACACTTGCATTTATAGCCTTACAAAGGTGACCAATTTGCTTTAGGGCCGACCTGATCAAATGTGCACATGTGGGCTTTAATTTAAATACACTTTCCCTTGTCCAAATTGGGCGCTTCAATAGTAAACAATTGGTCCTCTCAAAAAGAGTAATCTCGTTGTATGGTTGGAATTTATCACTAAGCTGCCAAATTAACACTAGAGGCCATCTAGACCCTGTTTGTTGATGTATTTTCGATTTAGAGATGGATTGCACTCGGTGCTATTTTGGTTATGTGCACCCTTACATGCTATATAAATGAGAAATTTTGCTTATTTGTGTATAAGCGGCTTGGATTCATATGGATGCAGATGAATATATATTTTTTTCTTTAAAATTTGAATATTTTAGGTGTTTTTGGTCCACTGCTTTTTTGCCTGGTTTTTCTACCAGTTCTGGTCTAGTTCCGACGAATTCTCGTTTCAGAGGTTTTTTCGGTTTGATCAATTGTTTGGTTCTGATAACATTGGTATCTACTATAGTCTATTTTTCTTGGTACTAATTAGATTTTAGAATGATGAATTTAAATTGTAAATCAATTTACATTCTAGAATTATGAATAATAAATTTAATTTTTAAATCAATGTAAATTCTAGAATGATGAATGATAAATTTAATTGTTAAATCAATGTAAATTCTAGAATGATGAATGATGACTATGAATCAATGTATTTCATTATTGAATCTCATGGTGTATGGTGTTAAAAATATGCAACTGTGGTCAAATTCCACTTTGGACTACTCATTTGATGGAGATGATGATGGCATCAGATTCCTCTTTCCGAGAGGACCAAAATCGACCTAAAGATCACCTCATTTGGACAAGCGGAAGTTGAGTTATGAATTATTTTATTCATACATATATTTTGGATCAGGTCGGCCCTATGCACATGTACCAATGGACAGGTCAAGTGGACCCTCATGGAAGCCTATAAATAGAAGAGACCTCAAGCTCATTTGGACACACACATCAAGCTCTCTTCTCCTCTTATATATTTTTTTGGCTCACACAAGTTTGACGGAGGAAGCTCGCTCAAGGGTTTTAAACTTCAGAATGAAGCTTGCATTGAACATGGGTTTTTTGATTCAAAGTCGTTGGCACAGAGTGGTCATGAGAGCGAATTTGGGTCCTCAATTGCTGGCATAGAGTGGTCATGAGAGCGAATTTGGATCCTTGGTTGCTGGCACAGGGTCTACATGAGAGCGACTAGGAGTCTGGGTCAGTTTGGTCCCCGATCGCTCACACAGAATGGTATGGGAGCGACCGAGCTTCCATAGTCACTATCTTGCAGTTCATAGAGAGTGACCATGTCTATCATAGTCGCTCGCACAACTCCTCCTCCCTGCGATTGAGATTCCTAGATGATATTTCAGTATTCCGAAGATTTCTCTCAGTGACAGAAGTGTTTGGTAGCAGGTTACGGGCAATGATAATACATCACAATTATTTGAATCGAGGTTCTGTTTTTTTAGATGCATTTCATGGATATTCTAGTTGTTGTGAAGATATGGATCATTGTACTCTCTTTTGCTGAATTATTTGATGACAATCTATTAGAAGAAGATTTGCAAGGGTTTTCCCCATAGTGGGTTTTGTCCTGGTCTCCGACCAATCCTGGTGTCTCTATGTGTACATGCTTTTCTTCTCTTGTTCCTTTATGTTCTGCTGCATTGATGATGATGTTATTGTTCTTTTTACATAGTTGCATATGTTGATGAATAATGATGTAAATATGTATAATTTTATGATGCTATGGGTTGAACTTAATGTATTGATGAAGAAATGCCATTATCAAAGCAAAGAACAATATAGCCCTATGAAAAATTAACATGGTATCAGAGTTGCACTGAAGAAAAGCCATGGAGACACTTAGGATGGAAGCAAGAAGAGAATGGTGGAGAGTCTGGAGACCTAAAAGAATGCTAGGGTATGAAGGAAACCCTAGGTAGTTAGTGCATAAGGATTTGATGGTTATGGTTTAAGAGAAAACCTAGTTTATGGCAAAGACTTGAGATTTGATGTACGAAACTCTAGCGTGGTCTATGTGAAGATGCTCAAGCACTTGGACAAATTTGATGAAGCCCTAGATGACCGGTTGTTGACAAAGTTGATTGAAGGCAATATTCTTATGTTGACTATCAATAGTGATGACTCTTGAAGGCTGGTTCAAGAGGGAGAGTATTACCTCTCCTTGACTTACGATGTTTCTTTGTATCTTTATTCTTGTTTAGACTTATGAATCTAATTATTATGATTATTATTTTGATCATTGCTTATACTTCCTGCATGTATATTTGAGTATATGGATGTATATAACCTCCTTGATGAGATGTGATAAGTGGATCCCTCTTGAGGATCATTTGAGATGCAGGAAAGAAAAGCTAGATCTGGAAAGAGGTACAAAGGCACATGATAGAAAGAAAATCTAAATCTGGAAAGAGGTACAAAGGCACATGATGGAAAGAAAAGCTAGATCTGGAAAGAGGTACAAAGGCACATGATGAAAAGAAAAGCTAGATCTGGAAAGAGGTAAAAAGGCACTTGAGGAAAATGTGACAAGCACTACAAGCTGCCTATGAGTAGGAGCACAGGTATTTGAACACTACAAGGTATGAAAGACATATTGTTTCAATGCTATGTTTCAGCTATAACATTGGATGACTAGGTAAGCCTTATGGTATGTTGAGAATGTCTCCCTTGCAAATGGTTCATGCTTGCATATGAAAGAGATTTGGATTTATGTTTCCTATTATGAAATAGTGCACTTGGTATTGAATATTTTGATCACGTTGATCTTCTTGATTCTATGAGGTTACTCAATGTTGATCTTAGATATAGTGAATTGACTTGATGTTTGGCTAACATATGTTGTTCGTAGAGATCCTGATTCTATAAATAAGGTTAGTACCTTGACTCTAGTAAATGATACTCTTGACACTTGACATGCATAAGACATGATGGATCTCTTATAGAAGGCTACCTCATTGATACTGATAATGCTTGTGATAAATATGATGAAAGTATGTTGACACACTTGTTGTTTTTGGTAAAGTTTTATTGAATGACCCGACTTTGTCCTATGATAACCTTGATGATAGAACTATGAGATTGATACTCTAAATCTCTTATTAATCATGGTCATGTCTTTGATAGTAATTATGGTATATGGTAAAACCGCATGCCCTAACCTGATGGATTGAATTGATAAAAGTGATATTGTGTTCATGATCTTTGAAGTATGTTACACATGTCCGTTGTTTCTATCATGTGAATCTAACCTTTGATGAATGGTTGATGTCATGATTTAATGATGAAGTAGTTGATGTAAGCATGATATGACCATGATGGATATATATCTGATTCTATGGTTTAACAGATATGTTGTTTCATGACTCTAGTAAAGACAGTTTGATGACATGAAAGAAGTCAAATGAAGTAGATTCTCAGTCAGAGGGAGAATCTCTTCTCAAGATTCTTACTCTTATTACTATTTTCATTTTGTATTGTTGAAATATGATTTATGTGCATCTGACATTATTGGTCTGCAACAAGGTCTCAGATTTGAAGCATGTAGAGAAATTAGGGTTTTTGCTCCAGTTGCAAGCATATAACTAGGAATATTCGTCCCTTGATGCACGCATGCTAAGGCCCAGGTAGCATTCAGGCAGCCAATGACGCACCCATGCTAACTTGATGAAAGCAACCATAGGTTTGACTACTGTTGACCATCATCTGAAGATTTCTGAAATTATCTAAACTTTGAATCAAGATGTTCACTTGAAGGATGTCAGTTCCACAGATAAGTAGAAGACATCTGAAATATTTGAAAGCAGGGAAGTTTGAATGTTTACAGGTGACCATGACATACATATAGATATGTCATTATGTTTGAAGTTTATGCTACAAGAGTTTGACATGTTTTTGGCTGATTGATATATATGAGCTGTATGATGTCTAATGATGACCTAGATCTATGACTTAATGTTTGAGATATGTCTTGGGCTATAGATCTTACTATGATAGAAAACTTGGATATTGACATGATGTCTAATGTTTTGACTTGACGATTGATGATTTGTCTTGATGACTATGATATATGAGCATAGTGACTTCCTATGACTTGTATTATGGGAATGACTTGATTTATATTGTGTGGTTGATGAAAACCTGTTGGCTTGATAATAGATGATGTCACGACTTGATAAAAGCCCTACTTGTCATCTAGTTCAAAGAATTGACTCTGAGATATTGATAACTTTTGATATTAGTATTGATCTAGTTTCTAAACTTTGATAAGCTTATTGAGCTGATTTAGTTGATTTGATTGCACAATAAGGATTTATGGACTAATGGTTTGGTAGAGTGTTATGGTTGCAGTCAGCATTGCATGAAACAAGCTCCCTCGATCCTGACATATCCGCATTGACAATTATCTGATGAAGCCAGATGATGTGTTGATTCAAGCCTTTACCTCAGAAGTGTTCCAAGGTATGACTTTGATTTTGATTTTGATTTTGGTTTTTATCTAAGTTGCAAGAAACGCTAGCAGGGGAGGAGTTTCCGTATGGAAACGGAAACAAAACACGTAAACGCGTATGGTACGGCCCAGAAATGTGTTTTTGGCCGTACTGGCACGTTTCTCAAGGTGGAAACATGGCCAGTACAGCCTGAAACGTGTTTCTAGGCTGTACGACACCGTTTCCACATGCAACTTGACTTTAAAAAAAAAAAAAATATTAATTTGTCTTCTAATTTTTAATTAGGTTTTTCTAATGCCTTCTAGTTACTTCTAGATGCCTGTCTAAAGTTATAAAAGTGGACTTTTGCCCTAGTGTTGATATGCAGTTCATCAGGAAGTTTGAGGCATATGCAGTTCATTGTAATGTTAAATTCCTAAAGTAAAAGTGATATTCTCCTTTATTTTTCATTTTCGTCCTTTTATTTAACATTACCATGAAATGACTCAGGATGTTTGAGAGTGGTTTCGTCCTCATTGGATTTCATATGGAGAAAGTAGAATTTTAGAGCTCACTCAAAATCTAGCAGATTTATCTGTTTTTCAGGATTTCAGGATTGGGAGGATTGCAATGTTTCCATTGGATTTGATCATGTACTAGGGTATGGAACTTGTATTTAATCAAGAGAACCAAGTCCTCTATGCAAGGGAGACTCCCAATAATCAAGAGCATGTAGGATACTAGGGTATGAAACTTGTATTTAACCAAGAGCACTAAGGTCGTTCGACTATGTAGGAGGAGACTCCCAATCAAGCATGAGACAAGAAATTAGAAATTTCTTGTGGCTGATTTTGGATATTTCTATTTTCATTATGTGATCATTCATGAGTAAATGTGATGTAAATTTAGAGACTTATAGTTTATGCATTGACAATTGACAATTTTATCATAATGTAATAAATTAGAATGTATCATATATGCTTTATTGTTGCACATATTTCTTAAATGTCCTAATATATATATATATATATTCGCATTTCCCCGTTTCCAAAATTTGGGGGGGTCACGTTTCGTACCCATGCCCGTTTCGGAAACTCGTACCTGTTTCCCCATTTCATGCAACCTTGGTTTTTATATATTGACGATCTACTTTTGTCAGGTAAAAAGCCTCTGATGATATAAGTAAGAGGGAGATGGCTTCTCAAGCTTGTAATAGTGTATCATGGAATGATGAATCGATTTCTGAAGATGGGAAAAGATAATCTATATTATGAAACTATTGAGAAGTGGACATGCAAATCCTTGGACACTCTGATTTGAAGTTAAAGATGTTGACATGGCATCCGACAGTTGATTGAAGCATTGATGTTCCGTTTTGAACATCCATCTGTGTAATGTGCATAGAACCTGAATAAGTTCATGATTGAGCCACTTCATACACATTTTCGCCAAGTATCCTTCGAGATGTTTACATGATATGATCTATTATTGGTCTGAGATATTCTTCCTATGATATATGACTGTATGGATATGCTGATGTTGATTATTGATGAGCACATATGAGTGTTGCCTTAGTATGATATCTGCCATGATGAAAGGTTCGTGACAAAACCGAGGTTGAGTATGATGTTGCCAGCATGACTAGCTATGAGCAGGATGCAAAAGCTCCTCAGAGAGTTGTCTGAGCATGATCTGGATATGACATGGATACATTGTGATAATAAAGAATGGGATCTGATTGGCAGAGAATCCCATATACATATATAGTTGGGACCGTGATACTCTCATATATTGAGACAATGCAGCTATGCAAGACAAGATTAGGCTTGTGGTTGGCACCTCCTTGAGAGGGAGGATGATTATGGTATCCTTTTGTGATTTATATGATTTATATTTATGCTCTAACATGATATTTGATTTGATGTTCTGTATAAACAGGAGACAATTGTTATTGACATATGATGATTACTTGATACAAGTACGATGATATGAGCATGATGAGAGCAACGCTGATCGAGGACACTGAGCCAACTCTTCCTACCCTGTTTGAGCTCCCACGGTGAGAAATCAAGATGGAGGGCTCCTGGGGGAACTCTAGACAATAGAGTGTTACCCCTATCTATTTCCCATAGGGTTGGAGTAGTATCTCACCCTATATTGGACTTTGCTAAGTATAGCCCAGTTGGAATCATACCCACAAGTTGGGCTTGTTAGTGTTGGAAATAATACTGAGAGGGGGGGGGGTGAATTAGTACTATTAAATCAATATAACTTTTTCATTTCCATATTAAGATTCATATACGCTACTTCAGTTAAGGCAAACCGCGTGTATATGCAACTGTGTGTAATGCAACAAGCGTATATCCAGTAAACTTATGATTCAGTTAATTGATCCTTAATGAGTGCATCAGAACATTATTAACCATATGAACAGTAAACAGGAGCAGTAAAATAGAATAGATCATATCACACAAGAAGCACACATGAACACCTTGATGTAAGGTGGAAATCCAATGTGGGTGAAAACCACCAGTTGCAAGTCGTCTCAATCTTCCTTTTAATAAGAAACTTCTTTTACAATGGTTCTGTATTAGTGCAGACTTATACCAGTACGCAGGCTTCTACCTGCAGAAGGCTACAACCTTCTCTCCTTCTCCAGACTCTCCTGGAAGGGAGCTACAACCCCCTTAGCTCTTGTACTAGCCGATCCATTTACTAGTATGTAGGTGCTGGCCTACTGAAATGCTCCAACCTTTACTCATTTTCTAGCTGCTACTGGAAGGGAGCTACCACCCCCTTAGCTCTTGTACTAGCTGATGTACTAGTACGTAGGTGCCAACCTACAAAAGGCTACAACCTTCTCTTTCATCCTCCAGGTACCACGTTTCATAAATTTTCAGACTGGATACTCTTGAAGCACAACACCATAATCTGAAAGGCCACGTTTCATCCAATTTTCATACTGGACCCATCAATATCATTGAAGCACAAAATCAATCAACACTAGCATCATCAATCTCTGAATCACCCAATACTGAATCACTGAAACCCAGTGAACAAAACACAGAACTTGATAACTTCGCTGCACTTCCTGACTTTAGACATACCCAGATCATTACATATACAAGGATAATGCATATGTTAGCAACCAAATCTAGTCCATCAGATCACATAAAGATAAGTCATTATGATCCTGATCCATTATAGATCTCATCCATCAACACTGAAGCTAAACACAATCAACCAAACTGAATATGCAGAACACTGACACCAGTAAACAGTCACCAGAACTCAGACTTTGCATCAACAACCAGAACCACCTGTAACTTCAAACATCATAGTTCATATTGTATATGCTACTTAGATGTATCTAACCTGCGTATGTATGTGCTTTTATCAAAGTCAACCAGCGTATACATCTATAAATATTCATTCATGTTTTGCAGCTATTTCAATCTTAAGTTATACCCAGATCAGAACATTACATGCGTCAGTATACAGATCTAGAACAAGCATGATCAAACCATATAGAGATGATTCATTCCAAACCATTTGATCCCGATCTATCCTTAGATCTTGTTCTCCATCAACTGCTGAGATTCCTCCTTAGCTCAGATCAAGCAAAGCATCATGAACCCATAACCTGCATACTAGATCTCATACATCATTAGATATTCAAGACTTTCTAAATGCCTTTGCCTAATGATCTTCTTCTCCTTTTATAGTCTTAGGCCTTACTCAATACCATGGTCCAAAACCATTTAGAACCAATACTAGGGACCCAATACCTAGGTTCAACACTTCGGACGCAATACCAAGGTCCAAAACCATAGGTCTAAATACCACGGACCCAAAAATAAGCTTTCCCACATGTACGCGCTTTTCCGTGCATGAAAGTGCGTGCATGCGCATACACGACTTTTGATCACAAATCCTGCGTGTATTCGATCCTTTGTATATAGTGAACATGCGTGTATAACCTACGTGTGTATGCGACTTGGTATATAGTGAACCTGCATATATACTCTTCTTTCTTCATTCTTTGTAGTCTGATCATCAACTCTTTGCTACTAACCTGCTGCACTATGATCTGTGTAAGTTGCCATCAAGGACAACACTTGTATCACAATGCCAACAATCTCCCCCTTTGGACTTGATGGCAAAGCTAACTTGTCGTACTGAGAACTGTCATCTGATTCCTTTGAGTTGTCCTGCATCCTATGTATTCTGTCACATCTGATATCTCTTCTGTAGATTCATCTAGTTATATATAAGTGAGTTGTTCTTCTACGCGTGGGTTGCCATCAAGTACAACACAATGCCAACAATCTCCCCCTTTGGACTTGATGGCAACAACACCAAATCACTCTCCCCCTTTGACATCAAGGGCAAAGGGCGGACCAAGATATTCTCTTTCCTTGATAAACATTCCGTTGTCCATACTCCCCCTGAGTACCTGCTGAAATCTCTGAATGAGCTGCCCCTTTGTATATGCCAAGGTGTACCAATCTGTCCATGCTCCCTCTGAGTACATGCTAAAATCTCTGCTCTGCTGAAGTGTGTTGTTCATGCTCCCCCTGACTGTAAACAAGGTCTGCAAAAAGATGTTCTACAAGAAGAGCATGACTCTATCATAAATGACCTTCCTATCACCAAGGACTCATACATACATCCATCTCCCAACCCAGTGGGGATATACCAATATTGACTCATCCACCCAACCAAGTGGGGATACGCCAGATACCAAATGTTTGTACATGACTGAAATATTACATCATCCTTCCCATGCATAGTGGGGGTACAAATTACATCATATGACCAAAAGGGATTCATCAAATGACTACAATAGATAGAGACAAACTATTACATCATGAGTCTTGATATGACATTTATAACAGAGACCAACAACAACAATCCTCATCCACATGAGCGCCAAGAACTATAGGAATCCTACATCATAACTGTATTATATGATCTTTATGCATATGATGACAGCAACATATGAGTGACTCATCATCAAGTAATGAAGATGTGTATTCAAGCTTTGTACTTCTCCTTATCCTTATGAAGATCACCATGTAAACACCATATATGCATCATCAGAGAATCAACCACAAATCTGATCTGAACATCAACTATGTAACCCCAAGAATCATATGAGATTTTGTCATGGACACTCATATCATAGCAAGATATATCATTTAGCCATATAAGCATCATCACCAAGGACTACTAACCATAATGCCAACAATGCATTATTAAAAGCATATGCTCCCCCTGAACCTGTGCCATCTTGCTTACTGTCAGATCTGATCATGCATATATCAGCAAGAAGTATCAAGGCATCATCATCATTAATTTAGGATCAAAACACTTTTAAAACATCTTACAAGTATCAAGACATTTTCACACATCATCAGCAGATTGTAACCATTATCAAACAGAGCAAATAATGGACTGAATCATATTAGACCCTTTTTCCTGAGTCTGTCCCACTGCTTTTCCTCAAACTAACATATATGCGACTGTGCAGTGTCTAACTCGCGTATATACACGACTTCCCTTTATGAAACTTGCGTATGAGATTTAGGATACTGAAGTTTTACACTTTCAGCTCCCTCTGAGTCTGTTATGTCTGTACATTGTGCTGTGCCACATTTTCCTGACTGTACTTCCTTCTTCTTCCATATCTTCAAGTGTGATGATGTTTTCTCCTTTCGGTATGGTGCCCGTACTTTGTTCCTGCATTCCTTAGCTATATGTCCAAGCTTGTTACATGCATAACATCTCATATATTTCATATTCCTTCTGTAGCAATCAACAGCTCTATGACCAAACATATTGCAAGAAAAACAATATCCCTTAAAGTACCTGGAACGTGATGATCTTTCTGTGTGATGGTCTTGAACCATTCTTCTTCTGCATCTAGCTGCAACATGTCCAAGATTATGACATACATAACATTCAACATTATTCATCGGAGGAGTAAAAGATTTTCTTTGAAGAATTTCTTTCCTTGGCTGTTGATGGGGTTGTCCTCTCATCTCCTTGTTGATTATTTTAGATTTCTCATTAGAGTTCCTTGCCTCTCCTTGTGAGCTAGATTCATCTTCAACATATTCATAAAAACCAAGGCCAGTTTTGATAGCAGGAGACCTTTGTCCTTAAATAACTTCCTTACCTTGTTTCCTTCCTCTAGTTGAGCTTTTAGTTTGGTAGCTTCTTCTTTGAAGGCACATTCCCTTTTGTTCAATAGATCTTGCTGATCTCTAATTTTGTCTGTAAGCCTTTTAAATTCTGCCTCTATTTGATATCTTTCTTGCTCACCCATAAGAGCAAATTCAGTTGTTTCACTATCACTTTCATCATCTTCAAATGGATGGATAAATGTATCACCAGAGGATAACAAATTCATACCTGATAGTTCTTTTGCTTGTTCATCTTCATTCTGAAGTGATTATGAATCTGAAGTGCTTCTTCCACATATTCCCCAATCGATTCTCCCACTGTCATAGCTCTTCTAAGATGTCTTCTTCTTCTTAGGCGCTTTCTTCTTAAGCTTCTTTCGCATTGATCTACGGATCTCCTTCAAAAGATCAAGCTTCTACCAAAGGACCTGCTCTGATACCAATTGTTGGAAATAATACTGAGAGGGGGGGGTGAATCAGTATTATTAAATCAATATAACTTTTTCATTTCCATATTAAGATTCATATACGCTACTTCAGTTAAGGCAAACCGCGTGTATACGCAACTGTGTGTAATGCAACAAGCGTATATACAGTAAACTTATGATTTAGTTAGTTGATCCTTAATGAGTACATCAAAACATTATTAACCATATGAATAGTAAACAGGAGCAGTAAAATAGAATAGATCATCACACACAAGAAGCACACATGACCACCATGATGTAAGGCGGAAACCCAATGTGGGTAAAAACCACCCGCTGCAAGTCGTCTCAAACTTCCTTCTAATAAGAAACTTCTTTTACAATGGTTCTGTACTGGCGCAAACTTATACCAGTACGCAGACTTCTACGTGCAGAAGGCTAAAACCTTCTCTCGTTCTCTAGACTCTCCTGGAAGGGAGCTACAACCCCCTTAGCTCTTGTACTAGCATATCCATTTACTAGTACGTAGGTGCCGGCCTACTGAATTGCTCCAACCTTTACTCATTTTCCAGCTGCTACTGGAAGGGAGCTACCACCCCCTTAGCTCTTGTACTAGCTGATGTACTAGTACGTAGGTGCCAACCTACAGAAGGCTACAACCTTCTCTTTCATCCTCCAAGTACCACGTTTCATAAATTTTCAAACTGGATACTCCTGAAGCACAACACCATAATCTGAAAGGCCACGTTTCATCCAATTTTCATATTGGACCCATCAATATCATTGAAGCACAAAATTAATCAACACTAGCATCATCAATCTCTGAATCACCCAATACTGAATCACTGAAACCCAGTCAACAAAACACAGAACTTGATAACTTCACTGCACTTCCTGACTTCAGACATACCCAGATCATTACATATACAAGGATAATGCATATGTTAGCAACCAGATCTAGTCGATCAGATCACATAAAGATAAGTCATTATGATCCTGATTCATTATAGATCTCATCCATCAACACTGAAGCTAAACACAATCAACCAAACTGAATATGCAGAATACTGACACCAATAAACAGTCACCAAAACTTAGACTTTGCATCAACAACTAGAACCACCTGTAACTTCAAACATCATAGTTCATATTGTATACGCTACTTAGATGTATCTAACCTACATATGTACGCGCTTTTATCAAAGTCAACCAGTGTATACATCTGTAAATATTCATTCATGTTTTGCAGCTATTTCAATCTTAAGTTATACCCAAATCAGAACATTACATGCGTTAGTATACAGATCTAGAACAAGCATGATCAAACCATATAGAGATGATTCATTCCAAACCATTTGATCCCGATCTATCCTTAGATCTTGTTCTCCATCAACTGCTGAGATTCCTCCTTAGCTCAGATCAAGCAAAGCATCATGAACCCATAACCTGCATACTAGATCTCATACATCATCAGATATTCAAGACTTTCTGAATGCCTTTGCCTAATGATATTCTTCTCCTTTTATAGTCTTAGGCCTTAATACCATGGTCCAAAACCATTTAGAACCAATATTAGGGACCCAATACCTAGGTTCAACACTTCGGACGCAATACCAAGGTCCAAAACTATAGGTCTAAATACCACGGATCCAAAAATAAGCTTTCCCACATGTACGTGCTTTTCCGTGCATGAAAGTGCGTGCATACGCATACGTGACTTTTTATCAGAAATCCCGCATGTATACGCTCCTTTGTATATAGTGAACCTGCCTGTATAACCTGCGTGTGTTTGCGACTTGGTATATAGTGAACCTGCGTATATACTCTTCTTTCTTCATTCTTTGTAGTCTGATCATCAACTCTTTGCTACTGACCTGCTGCACTATGATCTGTGTGAGTTGCCATGAAGGACAACACTTGTATCATAATGCCAACAGTTGGGAGTACTGCTCCTCATTTGGCCAACGAGTTGAGTGTACTTAGGGGTGTACGACCCAAGGTGATTATGATGCAGGTGCCCTACCACTTGACTATTCAGGGTCATTGCTGGGAAGATCAGTAGGCAATAGGATGGGTTGAGTAGTAGCTCCCCTATTTCACCTATTGCTTGATATGGGTTGAGTTGTAGCTCCCCCATGACATTTCCAGGTAGTAGCCTGATGACATTTCCAGGTTGTAGCCCGATGGTGTTTCCGGGTAGTAGCCCAATGACATTCCCAGGTAGTAGCTTGATGACATTTCCAGGTTCTAGCCCAATGGTGTTTCTGGGTAGTAGCCCGATGACATTTCCAAGTAGTAGCTTGATGACATTTCTGGGTTGTAGGCCGATGGTATTTTCGGGTAGTAGCTCGATGACATTTCCAGGTAGTAGCCTGATGAATTTCCGAGTTGTAGCCCGATGAATAGAGGGTGGTAGCTTAAGCTCCCCTCCAGTGGCAAATTCTTCTTCTTCTTCTTCTAGATTCGAGAATATTCTGGATATGAGAATGAACAATCAATAGATAAGCAGGAATAAGAAAGAGATGTACACTGATGATCTGAGATAATGAGATACATGAGATGGGATGTATGTCATGTTGATTGATGGTCTGATATTGGTAGGTGGAATTCTCCCTAGTTGAGAGGGAGTGTTAAAAATATGCAATTGCAGTCAAATTCCACTTTGGAGAAGCAAAAGTTGAGTTATAAATTATTTTATTCATACATATAATTTGGATCAGGTCGGCCCTATGCACATGTACCAATGAACAGGTCAAGTGGGCCCTCATGGAAGCTTATAAATAGAAGAGACCTCGAGCTCATTTGGACACATACATCAATCTCTCTTCTCCTCTTATATATCTTTTTGGCTCGCATAGGTCTGACAGAGGAAGCTTGCTCAAGGGTCTGAAACTTCAAGATGAAGCTCACACTAAACTAGGGTTTTCTGATTCAAAGTCACTGGCACAGAGTGGTCATGAGAGCAACTTTGGGTCCTCATTCACTGGCATAGAGTGGTCATGAGAGCGACTTTGGATCCTTGGTCACTGGCACAAGGTCTACATGAGAGCGACCAGGAGTCTGGGTCAGTTTGGTCCCCGGTCGCTCGCACAGAATGGTATGGGAGCGACTGAGCTTCCATAGTCGCTATCTTGTAGTTCATAGAGAGCGACCATGTCTTTCATAGTCACTTGCACAACTCCTCCTCCCTGCAACTGAGACTCCTAGATGATATTTCAATATTCCGAAGATTTCGCTCAGTGACAGAAGTGTTCGGTAGCAAGCTACAGGCAGTGACAGTATATCACAGTTATCTGAATCAAAGTTCTCATGTTTTAGATGCATTTCATGGATATTCTGGTTGTTGTGAAGATATGGATCATTGTACTCTGTTTTGCTGAATTATTTGATGACAATCTATTAGAAGAAGATTTGCAAGGGTTTTCCCCATAGTGGGTTTTACCCTAGTCTCCTACCAATCCTGGTGGCTCTATGTGTACATGCTTTTCTTCTCTTGTTCCTTTATGTTTTGCTGCATTGATGATGATGTTAATGTTATTTCTACAGAGTTGCATATGCTGATGAATAATGATGTAAATATTTTTTTTTCCCATAAGGAAAAAGTCATAATTTCTATTAATATGGAGAAATTACATTTTGCAGATGCAATTGCATTCATATTGTGGTTCAGAGACCTTCCTGAAGAAGCCCCATTTATCATGACTCCGGCAGGGAGTCCTAGTAGCTGAGACTGTATATGCCTAAACTTAGAGGAAACAAGATGAATAAACATATTACATTCCGGCTCTACGCAGAGAGCCCAGCTAAAGCTGATTCAGCTACTTAGATGATTATACATAAAATAACAAAAATCAAAGACTACAAGAAATGTAAACTGATTATATGTGGGTCGAAGACCCATTCCTAAAGAAAATCATGAAAAGGTCTGTGGTGGTGCTGATGGGATGATCCATCAATCACCTCTTGGATCAGCCAGTCATCCCGTTGATTTTGCGCTGCTTCTTTGGATAGCTGGTCCACCTCAGTGTTCTGTTCCCTGTAAATGTGGCTGCATTTGAGGGATTCAAATGATGTGATCAGTCTTTTTGTCTCTTGGAGAATATGTCTCAGCGAGAAAGCATAGCAATGTGTAGTATCGTTCAGCCAGTTGCAAACAATTTGTGAATCCCCAAATAATTGAAGGTGGCTGCACTGTTTCTGTATGGCAAAGTGAATGATATGTTTTGTTGTGCTTAATTCAGCAAAATTATTGGTGCCTCGGCCAAGATTAATCTGAATTTTAAATATGTGTAATGTTATGATGCTATGGAGTGAACTTAATATACTGATGAAGAAATGCAATTATCAAAGCAAAGAACAATATAGCCCTATGAACATATGGATGAATGATGAGTACGAATGACGCATCTACCAGTATGAACGATGAATATGGATTAGTGTATTTCATTATTTAATTCAATTATGTATGGATCACTATATTTATGCTTTCATTATTGAATATGAATTTGAATTTTATATATATTAAAAAAAATTATATACCCTGATATCTCCTCATCCCCGATTCATTTTCCTAAACTTTGAGGGTACTCCCACACGTCCCCCCTATCCGCCTCCCCGCACTCACATCCCTCCGTCCCAAAGTCTTGGTGTAACATTGTTTATTTTATTATGTCTTCAGCAAGGAACAAGAGTACAATAATTGGATGTCAAAACACCGGCAATCCTCCAACTATAATATCTATACTACCTCCCAGGCAAGATCCACGCCAAAATTGGCGTCCTTAGCCACCCAATGGAGCTCCTCCTCGCCCTATGCAAGCACTGTGCAACGCTACGCAAAAGACACTCGAGGATAAAGAAATGTTGATGAAACTTAGCTATTGCCTCTAGAAAATTACTCTGGCCTCCTTCTGAAATTCTTCCTAGCAATCTGTAGCCCAATTTCCCTCTGAAACATCCAAATCAAACTGCTTTGCTTGCCCCCTACACAAGCTTCTCTAGCCTCTATGAAACTACTGGAAAACTGACAAATTGTAGATAATTTCTCCTAGAAATTCTCTCCCACGATCCTTCTGCTGCCCCTCAAGTTGACTTTGCCTCTTGAGCTCTACTACTAAGCTAAATCACTGCTCCTCTTGCAAATCGAACTCTTCCTATGTCTCACACCTGTTGCTCAAGTGTAATCGATGTGTCTCTCTCCATCCCCATCAAGTTGCTCTTATAATCTCTCGTTGGCTCACCAATGACCATGATTAAATCGTTATCAACAACTAAGATCATCTCAAACTCAATTTGTGTGAATTTCTAGAGCTTTCTCATCTTTCCTTAATTAATTCCTATTGATTAACCAATTTTCTTGAGTTAGACTTAGTAAAAATTTAAATAATGGTTAATCAATTTAATTAAGGTAGTTTGCAAGCTCATCTCACGAAATCTCTTCTAGGTTTTGGAGATCTCGTGTTCTTAGCCTCTCTTACACAAATCGAGACTAGTGTTGTCCTTTGAGATAACCTAAGGTCAATTGGTTATGCCAAAGCATCTATAATGTTTTGTTGGTTTTGATTTAATTGGAGGACCAATGTATTAAACAAATTATAACAGTGATGTTTAACCTTTTGGATAATACTAACCAGTAAATAGAGGGCTGCTATTTAATTCCACACAGTGATTTAAGTTTTTGTTGATGTTAAGTAGAAATAGTAAGAGGATATGATTACTTTAGTTTTCAGATAGAAAATTAAATAATCACAAGTAGGAAAACCTTCAACCAATGTTTGAAAGTTTAAACAAAATATACTTAAGATTATAAAGATACTGATAATTAAATGATTTAGAGGGAGATACTTAAACAGATAGTTCAGTAACCCATTCTCTTTAATGATTATAACTTCATAAAGGAATTTAAGAATAACTGAAACATAGTTATACTTACCTAGCTATCTTCATAAAACTCAAACATATGTAGAATACAGAATGAAAGATACACTGGAAAAACTTACAAGAGAAATGAAATTGTATGGAACAAAATTCAAATCCTCTGCTTTATCATTAGTGATCTAGAAAAGTTGTGTACATAGAATGCTTACAAAGTGCTTATGCAAGGGTGCAACCCTTAATAACTCGTAGAAGAGAGTTATTTATACTAGTTTAGATACTAAACAAAATATCTTAAACTGATTACAAAAATAGCTTGAAGGAAAATAGGAAAAGAAAATTGTTGGATGATGTGTCCCTATTAGGTAGGGAGTTGTTGATGATTGGCCCTCCAAAAGTTGTTGTGTTGTCTTCTTGTTAGGATCAAAAGGTTAATCAATTGCTTCACATAGTTGATCCCACCTCTCTTCACTTGGTATCTCCAGATTTACCATCCTTCTAAATATCTCATCAACTTCAGTATATCTTTCAAAATTTGGTTTAGTGAGAAAAAGGTGTCCAACTTCATGTTTGATTGTGAGGTCAGAGTTCAAGGCTTCCAGAAACTCTTTCCCTGTAATCTGTCTTTTTATCCCTGCAAATTGACTGTTATCTGCTGCAATAGTATATAAATTTTCACAATAATCCTCCAATTTGACTAATTGATCATTTGATGAGTAACCCTGGTAAACCTTTCTTGCTGAACACATTGAATTTGGAATGAAATCTTCGGACAACAACGTTCAAAGTTTCACATTTTGTCTTCAGTTGTGTTAGTAAATTCTTCTTTTGTAGGACTGTCTTAATTTCCAAAATAGTAGTTGTCCTATCTGAAACACTGATTTCCTATAACTCTTGCTTAGTCTTGGATTTCAATACTTTAATCATTCCTGCTGCTTCCTTAGGCTTTGTCTTCAATGCCTCCCTCTACTTATCAATTTTTGTCCTGCATTTGGCAATTAACTCCTACTGCTCAAAAATGATTTGTATGGATGGCCATACTTTTGTTATGGAGTGACTGATATCTAACCAGATGTCCTCTTTGGCTTGGGCCAAAGTGTCTACCATTAGAGACTTACTCTCTAATTATTTAACCCTGAGTTCTAGCCTGTGTGACTTCTGCATCTCCTCTACATACAATGTATCATTTTTGACCTTCTGTGACTCCAGAGTTTGGAACTTCTGGAGTAACTTTTCATTTTGTTGCTTTTGTGCTTGCAATTCCTGTGATAGTTTTGTTTTTTCAACTGTTGTTGATGTTGAGGCAGTACCAGAGGAAGATGAGCTTGGCTCTGTACCTGCTATGGGAATTGTTGTTACTGGGATTACAACAAGTTGTGTTGCCTCTTTTTCCTTAAGCATTTGTTCTATTTTCTCTGCCATGCTTTTAATCTATATGTTTTGCTCTATGATGAGCTTCAACATCTCCTCTTTGTGTTGTTCATTCTCTGCCATTTCCCTGGTTTGTGGATCCTCAATTGAAGGCAATTTCAACTGTTTCTTCAAGGCTGCTATCTCTATATTCTTTTTCTTAAGTATTTCTTCAACTTCTTTACAATCTTGGGGATCATACCCAATTTTAACAATGAGGTCTTCTAAAGATTTTAACTTGTTATCTTTAGCTAAAGATGACAGTTTCTCAATCTTAAGCTGTGATTGCACATTTGACAAGGCAGTTCTAAGCTTAGAGAGAGACATGGCAGTTGTAGTCATAGTTGAGAATAACATCTCACCTGATTGCCTGTGCAAATCCATTTGGTCAATAGGATGTATCTGATTTACATCAAATGAAAATATAGTCTTCTTGTAGTCTGTTGTAGACTTGGGAAATGGAATTTGAGCCTGTAAGAAATCCATTTACATTCTTCCTCTTTCATTGTCAAAAGCAGAGAGAAGCCTGTGCTGAGAGGTAGATGTCTGTTCCCAAAACTGACTGTACATTTTTGACTTAAGAGTTTCATTCTTTTTCTTAATTTCCAGAAATCTAGAGAAGAGCTGGTCTCAATAGAGTGAATTATCTCCATAGTTTCTGCTGAAAAAGGAGTTGAAGGAGAAGAAGTTTTGGGATCAGTGGTCCCTGCTATCCTCTAGATCCCCAAGATCAATTAATTTTGGTTGTCTGCTCCCTAATGGCATTGTTAACCCAGTGTTCAATTTCTTTTGTAGTATAGAATACTCTTTAATCGACTCTGTAGCTAATAGAGTTTCTTCTCTGGCTCTTTTGTGTTGAATATTCTGGGTGACTGGAGTGTTCACTTGTGGAGAAGTTACAACCTGTTCATATGCTTCCAAGAGTGTCCCCTCAAACCACAGTGCCCGGTTCATAAACTTTTCTAATTCTGGCCTAGGAGTGTGATTGTAAGGTGTTGCCTTCAATTGAACTCTTAATGCAGAAATGATCCCAAAAGGATCATAGGACCAAGTAAAACTTGGTTGAAGGTTCATGTTCTTCAATAATCTATCTACCTCTGTGCCTGCAACCCTAGTATTACAAATGAATGACCCTACCTTTGCTTTGAGATTAAACTGTGACTTTTTCTTACTAGAGACAAAGTGAACTTCATCCATATTTATCATCTGCCTAATGTATTCCAGTGAGAATATCCTCATTGGCACATATTTAGGCAGTTTGTATGGAGCCAATTCACTGCCATATATCCTGATTTTAGTGTAATTCTGGTATACATACCAGTCACCAGTCTTGGTCTGTTCAAATAGATGTAGGATTTTCTTGATTTCTTCTCCAATTCTGGGCTCTATCTGGTTGTTGAGTAATTGAAGAACTGGATGAACAAAAGAATCAATGAACTGAGAAAATGAAAACTTTGATGATGCTGCTCTGACCAATTTTGTCCAGTGAATCACTGATTGATTCACTCCTTGTTCATCTTGTTTGTTGAGCTGAATGGGTAATGAATCTCCTTGCTGAAACAAAAGCAAATGAATAATGACTGAACTATACCTGAATACTCCTTGTGTGGTAAAGTTCATGAACTGCTCATGTATACTATTAGCCAAGAACTGGCTATAATTGTACATGAATGCAGGTTGATATTCCTTACTAAAAATAGAAAAGAATCCAAGGATGGATTCATCAACACATTGATCACTTTCATAACCTAAGAGGTATGACAGTAGGGAGATGATATGTCTAGTAGCTTCAGGGAACATAGAAGATGAATAAGGTGGATTTCTCTTGGGTAATTCAGCATCTTCTGGTAGAAAAAGTTCAAAAATGAGAGCTCTCTGTGGGAAGGTAAGTTTGTTATACAAGTCCATGAGAGATGCTGGGGAGAAGTAGCTAAGGGAGTCAGATGAAGGTATCAGCAGCATTTGATTGATATTTTGAGTAGTAATGGTGATTAGAATGTTTCCATCCTGAGTCATTATTGTTCTCTGCACAGGATCATATCTGGCTTGACACCAGGTGATCAAATCTGGAAAATGGTGAGTTTTTGGAAAGGAGAAGAGGGCAAGAGTGTCTCCCAGAATCGAATGGGGTCTTCCTTATCTATATACTTTTGTTTTAGCCAGAGATGCAATTCATGAAAATCGAATTCACATTCGCAATCTGCAACTTTGAACAAAGAATCTGCAAGGGGAAGGTGATCCAAATCGATCAGGGTTGCAGATGGGTTTTCCTCTTCAACTGTTTTTTGTGATTTACCCTTCGAAGCCATTTTTACTGCAGGGGGAATGGGAAAACTGACTCAATTGAGAGATGAATGAAAGGATACACAGTGACAAAAAAAATTAGAGCTTACAGTGGCATCGCTTCAGGCAGAAAGTAATAAACAGTAAGGCCATAGTGTATTTATAAGTTGAATTGATTAATTACCATTTAAGACTTAACTGTAGGAAATTTATGATAGAGGAGTGGGGATTAATTATCCAACGGGACTGAAAAATGGATAAATGATGTTTGCAACGGGACAGGAGCATATAGCACAAAGAATTAATGACGTGGCAACTTCTGAGTGGATAAGGGGTAACGGACGGGTGATGTGGCGAGTGGGAATGGTTGACCATTTGAAGGTTGAGAATTGCCAGCGGGATTTCAAGGGGGGAGGTGAGGCGGTTTGTGGTTTTGCGCTTGGGGGGTCCGAAATGCTATGGAGCTGACACGTAGACAAAATTGGCCGCCATTAAAACAACTTTTCGGACCCCCGCCTTGCGCTAACAAGAAATGGCTGAAGGGGGTCCAGAATGATACCTCCGTCGTTTATCTGGGCAGCATTCATTTTCTCTGTCGAAAGATGACGAGCGCTTATCATGCACTGACTTGATGTTTTGTCGTTTTCCGACCTTGGATAAATTATGCGCGCTTTGCTTATTACAAATGCCAAACTTTATGAGAAAAGGAAATTAAACTTTACTTAAGAACTTAACCTTTATTAATCAAAATTAAATAAAATTTAATGGCACATTTAAACTAAGCCGCCTCAAATTTATTTCTTTTTCAACTAAAGCAATTATTTTTTCTTTCTTTGCTTGGCTAGCATTTTATTTATTTGTCCTTCCTTTTTTAGGGCTATCTAACCTATCATTTTCTTTGATATGGACATCATAATAAATATTGCTAACATTTTATTCTCTGTTTTCTTTTTATCCATATCCTAACTTTACATTTTAATATATTTTCATTTTTCATTTCTTTCCTAATACGCTAACTTATCAAAACCAAATATGTTACAACAACTAGAACACCTGTTTGATGCTACAAAAGCTAACATTTTCCCAATTAAAATCAAACATCTATGAAAAGGCTATACATAGACCCTGTTACCTCTTGGGTTCTCACTTGGTGTAAAAATCCCAAAGCACATATCGTGAAACCCCAAGGATGATTTAGTCAAGCTACCTATTGTCAGTGTTGTTAAAAGCGCGATTAAATCGCGCTTTTTTGAAAAAAGCGCGCTTTTTTCCCTAAGCCGATTTAATCGCGCTTTTTATTGGAAAAAAGCGCCTAAAAATTTTTTTGCCGCTTTTTTCGTAAAAAAGCTCGGGGATCCCTGGCAGCGTGATTTATAATGAAAATTGAAAAAAAATGAAAAAAAAATGAATATTTTTGTACCAAACGCTTTTTTCCCGCTTTTTTCCGATTTTTTCCGCTTCATTCCCGGCGCCGATTTAATCCCGATCGCGCTTTTAACAACATTGATTGTCACCTTGACAGCCTTGTCTTTCTCTCTTTAGGCCAACTCTCCTCTCATTCAAGGGGGGCTTCCCTAAGCATTACCAAAGCTAGACGATCGAGAAAAAGGTGATACAAGAGATTATCTTTAGTAAAACAATGTACGATATATTTGATAAGAATAGGTGATGACAGATCACTAAGAACAATGCCAATCCAAGGGTTCTGGAGTCAAATGATACAAACAAAGAGGGCTTGGTATCATATGGAAGAAGACATAGTCAAGCCATCATCGTGTGCCATGAGTAATTCAAGTAGATATTTTAATTTATGAGAGTAGAAGTGAATCCGAGATCACATAATCTTTGAGAAAAAGGCCAAGACGACCAACTAAATATTGGGGGCATAAAGGAAATCATATATACATATATTATCCTCCTAAGGGAGACAAAATGAGGACTACGCACAACATATAAGAGGCTACTACTGTGGAAGATGTGCCTAGAAACATCCCAAGAATATACACAGCTTTGAAAAATTGACAGGCAAACGATCAATCAAACATGATTGAAGTAGAATGCATAGCCTGAAGTAAACTTGCAGGTTCAGTCAGAGTGTATATTGGTTAGAAAAGTCATGGTGCTCCAAACAAAGCGATAGGATTGTTGGTGGTTTTCTGAAGAAAAGGAAATTGAACTAGAGATTAGAAATTATGTTTACAGTATATAACAAGGGTCGTCTGGTAACTTGTTACTACCTATCTCAAATTCTTGACAAAGTATTACACTATGCTGACATCTTACCAAAATTGATTTTTATGAAGTTTCTTTTTCCCAAAGTAAAAGTCAAGTAAAAAATAACATTTATTCACTCTTGAAATTGTTTAACATGAATGCTCTGTTGGTATTTAATGTCAGAGAACCCAGAGAGAAAATAGTGACAGGAAACTTGAATGTACACGCAATTGACATAATCGGCATACTACATGTGTCTACAAATGGCGAAAGAGTGCAGATACATAACAAAATAAGTTGGTTCCCTTCCACCTAGCCGGATAGAGCAAGAATGCGCATACATAACGAAATAAGTTGGCTAACACCTAGGCTGTAATTAATTTCGTAATATTTAATTCTAATATATTTTAAAAAAACTTTTATTGCTACTAATATTAATATTTATTAATTAAGGACTAAACCTTAAATATTTATTTCATACATACAAAATAAACATTGTAATATTCTGACACCTACCAACCCCTTTATATTTATTGAGCCAAGAGGCTCATTCTACAGCCCAGTATGATGTGTAAGGGTGTCCGTCCGTCATCAAAATTGAAAAAATGCTCATGACGGCCAAAATAAGAATTTTAGAAATTCTAAAATATATATATATATATATATATATAAAATAAAAAAATTAAATAACTATACAAACATTTAAATAATGTCAGCTCATAAAAATTTTTGCATGTGACGAAATTGGATCTCTCTCGGCTCATGTCAGATCCGTATTTAAAATGGATCTATGCTGGTTTTATTTTAAATCGTACTTGATAGATCTCTAAATTTTTTAAATTTCTCTTAATTTAGCGCGTTTTAAACATGTCGACTGCTTGGTCTTCCGTCGTGCAATAAGCCAATTGAACCTCTTTGTTCCGTACCAGTGCTTCGACATAGTGGTGTTGAACTTCTATATGCTTCATATGTGAATGAACTATTGAATTATCTGTCAAGTTGATGTGGCTTTGATTGTCACTCCATAATTGTGTTGGTTTTACATGTTGAACCATCATATCACTAACAGTTCTACAAAACAAATCTTTAATTAAAGACTTCAAAATCCTTCATTCATCTTTGTAATTTTGAACTTCTTCCCAGGTCAGTATTGCTCTGATATCTTTTGACAATGTACAAGGTATGAAAGAACGAAGAATTAATTTATTATTCAAGAAGTGGTCACATACAGCGAGGGAGATTCCCTTCTATGTTTAATCACAGGTGGTTCATAATATCTACGTCACCTAACTATTCTTAACAGTTAACTTATGATTAATAATCCTTTCTTAAAATAATTTTAACACATTGTAACATTTAAAGTATTGGAGTCTTAACCCTCCAAATGAAAGTACAGCATGTGGTAATGGTAATGTGGGAGTGCCTATGGGAAGGCTCATTGGAACAGATAAGTAGTAATTAAAATAATCAATATATAGAGGTAAACAGTAAGCTACTAAACACCAGGTAAACTCTGGAGAAAAAACATAAGCAGATACTGCTCTAAAAGAAGAGAAGCACTAATATGCACCAGAAAGAAAAGAGTAGCTAGTGCCATCTTCATCAACCATCATGAAGGTATCAACACAAATCCTGAGAAAATCCTCTCGGAATGGGTAGAAACTTCTTAAAGACTAGAGTACAAGTCAATTTTCTTCTAAAGGAAACAGTGAAATTCATAATATAGCCATCAAGAGAAACTGGAAGATACTAAACAAAACCTGTTTCGTTATGGCCACAGGTACAGGCTTTGCACACCTAAATGTCCACTTGATTTACAGAAGAGAAATTATGTACCAACAAAAATCTTTGGTTGTAGGAAAATCTGATTTAATGTTCTATTTATAGAACTGGGCACTATATTTAACATCACTAACTAGATATAACCAAGTAGAGTCCATGGCTAGCATTTGTACATCCATATCTGAACGTAATATATAAATTACTTTAGGACCAACCAAAAGCGCTATATTTCTCTAACGTGGATATCAGTTCTTATATAAGTTAATATCTCAATTGTTAGCAGTTTGTACTACTACTAATTGTTGGAGAATCTAGGGCAATTATGTATAGTAGGGTTCTTCTAGACTTGATAACAATTTGTGAAGCAATTTTACAATTTATCTTGTTAGCTTGATTTTCTTCTCTTATTATTATTGTGTGTGTATTTACTTCATCAAACTGCTACCAAAACACAAGAAACAAGAACAAGATATTGGCTCTCTGCTAGGGCAAAACCTCTCTCTCTTCGAGAGGAAAACCCTTTCATCAATTTCTCTTATTCAAGCTTCTCTTGATCAATGCCAAACCCTAGACCTTTGACAAGAATATCCTCCAAGCACAAGTCCAGTCCTTCCTCCTTCCTGCACTTCGTCCTCCTCCTTCCGGCACTTCGTTTTTCTTTCAACTGTTGATAGTCCTTCGTATACTAGCTCTAGAAGAGACTCCAATATTTGATCCTTAGTGAGATCCTTCACCAATGAGGATACCTTCCTTCTCTTGACCCAACTGAGCTTCTTCTTGATGTGTAGTTGCAGACTTGATATGACAGCACTACAGCCCTAGTTTCTCGCATGTGTGGTAGGTTTCCCTTATGCGTTTGGCTCCCTTGTCCTTCACTTGAGAGACCCTCTTCTTCGCTTGAGTAGGAGGCCTTATAGGCCTAAGTTACTAGCCCAAACAATGAGATATATATGATTGTGATCTTGCTGCTGTGGTGACTGCAGACTGTCCTCCTTTTCTCGCACGTGTGACTGTATTTCTTCCTTAGAACAACCCTCTAAACTTTGGTTTAGGTCTCTCCTTCTTCATAGCACTAGAGGCTCCTTAAACTCGACTTCCTTCACCCTTTTCTCAGCTATCTTCTTCACTGATTTCAGAGGTAGATTGCTTGTCGTTGGAGGAGTGGACAACCTCTATATATAGAGGTCTGTCCCTCCTTTAGGCCGACTAGGAGACTTTAGGCCGACTTGAGTTTTCTTCTTCGGAATTGCTTCTTTGGTGATGTCGTTGCTTGGAGAGGACTTGTGACTTTGCTTGGAGGGATATTTTTGACTCTTATACAAATATATACATGGTGTAACATGCCCTTAAGGGTCTTCAGACTTCAACAATTTCTTTTGACTCTTTGACTTACCTATATCACTTTGACATGTGCTAGACCTATTTCAATGAGCAAGAAACTCATTGATAAATATAACAAAAATAATATATCTTTTCTTGTATAAATACAAATATCAGAATTACATTTATGAAGACCGAACCTAGTTACATTCTTCAACACACCCTCTTAACTAGGGAGGTATTCATAAGTCATTACAAGGTGTTTGGCTATTTTTCAATCTTGAAGAATTCACATAAGAGAAACTAGATTGGTAGTCCCTCTGTTATAACGTCATAGTAACCAACATTGTTCATAGGAAGGCCTTGACTAACAACTCTATCTTTCATAAGATCAAAGCATAATGTTGGCGAGACCAATGACTTATAGACACCTTAGTCATTGTCTCTCAAGGTATATACCCACCTGGGTGTTCACTGAGTATGACCTTTTAGGACTATTCTTGTCTTGGGTTCCCAGCCCTCAAAGTATATCGGTCCTCTTGCCTACTCTCGTCTTGGGTGCCCTACACATCCTCAAAGAGTATCGGATGCTAGATGATTACCCAATCCTCCCATTCTTTCTTCCCAAGTGAAGCCAAGAATGTTCTGTCTATCTCTTCCTCTTAATTGAGGAATGCATGCCCAAGTTTCCTCTGACAAGGAACTTGCCCAAGCTCCTTTGTAATTGGGAACTTGTTAGAACTCCCTCTTAGCTAGGGAGTTGTTCCTTCATCAACAACATCTTCTTGGTGGGTCCTTTAGCTACTGGATCTCCTTCTTTCTTTTGATGTCATGGAGTCTTGGTTTGAACTTCTACTTTGTAGGGCACCGAGCATCGATCACTTTCCTTCCTGGCCTGTCATGTCATTGCTTCCTTGGTGGAAAGTGGCCTTCTTGATATATGTCAGGTTATTTCATCATCTAGTTACTCCTTGGTCATCTGACTATGCTTCGGAATATTTATCACATAGATGCTTAGTTGTACTTGCCTGTTCCCATACTTCGATTTAGTAGCCCTTCATGACTTCATCCTTGTATTGCTTCAACATCAAATAGTGCTTTTGTTGGATGGCTCTCAATCATGACATCTTTGTACAATTGAATCAGTTATTTTCATCTTGATTGTTGATTTGAGGTAGCATCGGATGTGCTCTAGCCACAAAAATTGGTGGAGAGGCTAAGGCACATGAGATCTCCAATACCCAGAAAGGGTTTGGGCAGATTCTAAACAGTTTTGGAGATATTAAAATAATTAATATTTTTAATGGAGTCCCAAGTCTAAACTTAGGGAAAATAAAATATTAATGTGAATTAATATAAAACTGTGTTAGAATGGTCCAAAAGTCATGGATCAAGCCAGATCTAATCTTAGCCACTGATTAGGGACTTAATCTTGACCGTTGATTTGTCAACGAGAAAAGTATAAGAGGAGGCTTGAGGGTCACTTAGAGAACACAACAAGAGATCAAGATTTTGACTTTCTGGGGCTGGGTTTGCTGAGAAAGTTGAGAGAGTGATCAGAGTTGCAGCTGATGGGCAGTGAATACGGATGCAAAGAGGCAGAGATAGCATCGGGAGGATCAATGCAGTAGCCGGAGAGAGGGATGTAGAAGCAGCCTAGGGTTCACACAAAGCCAGCCAGGGCTCACGCAGAGGTAGCCAGGAGCTGCGCAGTGCCTCAGAAGGCCAGCGTGGGTGACGCATAGGGCCAGAGGACTAACGCAGTGCCTCCAGAGGTTGATGCAAGCCAAGCCAGAGTGACGTTGGGCTAACACTGGGCCAGAGAGAGGCTGACGCAGTACCTAGAGGTTGACGCTGGGGTTTCGTGGGGCAGATTGGAGCTGTGAAGCTGTTGGAGTGTTTATCTAGGGTTTTAGCCAGAATATCTGCTTCCGAGTAGAGAGGTACTACTGCCGAGATTTTTCTCTGTTGGGTGAGCCAGATTTGGCACCCAAATTGTATTCTGAAACTGCTTAATAAATCAAACCCTCAAATAGCTGCACCAATTTTCCTGCATTGTGTTTTTCTGGGGACATTAGTCCAAAAACAACAATGTCACTTGTGTGCTTGTTTCTGTTTCCTTCAGTTGATGATCTGTAATGTGTTGAGCATGCACTTGTATTTATTTCCAGTATTTACATGGTAAATAACTTGTTAATTAACAGAACAAGTAGGTAGGAATAAATCAGTAAAGTGCATGAAGGGTTTCTAACGGATTAGACTTAGATATTCCAACATAGTATCAGAGCATGGTTGTAGATCACAAAAGAACTGAGGATATCAGCCAAGTAGAGCAGCAGAAAACAACTGTCCCAGGTGACAAAAGTTGTTCCTAGTAGAGTAGCAGCAAGGAAGGGGTGACGCAATGCCTGTGTCATCAAGATTGAGCCAAGAAGAGGCTGAGGGAGGAAAGTACAGGCTCACGTAGAGGCCAGGAGGGCTGACGCAGTTGGCTGAGGAGGATGATTTGCCAGTATTGGGATTGTGCAGAGCCTAGGAGCTCTAACCTTCATCTTGCTGGGGTTTAGGAGGCTATGGGTAAGTTGCAGAGTGGAGCTGGTGGGGTACAGTAGTCAAATCAGTACCTAACAGGGCAAGACCAAGGAGGAGGGAGTTGCTGCCAAGGGTTTCTAGCCAAGAAATTTGGATCAGTGGTGCAACGGCACTAAGGATTGGAGTGGGGGCATCTCGACATTGGCAGAAGGGTTTCCAGGAGGGAAATCGAGGCTCAGAGGCAGTCATACCGAGAACATCCAAGAGGGAAGTAGAGGAGCAGCAACATGGCAGTGAACGGGGTAAGATACCAAGACAGACTGGACGGAGCCTCAAACTTCGTAGTCTGGAAGGCCAGAATCCTATCTGTTCTAGACAGGAATCGTGTCAAGCACTTCACCTTAAGGACGATAGCTATCCCAGTTGACCCAGCTGATAACGACAAGTACAAGGAGGAAATGGCGAGGCCCAAGACCATCATCCTTGACGGGGTCAAGGACTATGTAGTACCACATATTGCCGAAAAGGAAATGGAAATTGAGATGTGGAAGGCCCTAAAGAAATTGTACCAACATACTTCTATGCAGAGAAGGATGTTACTAAAAAATCAGTGGCGATCATACCAGATGCAGAAGGGAGAACAAATCGACCCCTTCCTTGGTCGATGGAAGGAGATCTGAGATCAGCGGACTTCCATAGGGGCCACATCGGATCCAAAATTGATGGTGAGAACAACCCTGAACGCAGTCTCAGAAGACTAGGAGGTGTTTGTCTAGAGCATACTGGGCAGGACAACCCTTCCAGATTGGGAGGAAATGTGGGTTGCTCTTCTCCAAGAAGAGATCAGAACGCTGAGCAAAGCGATAAGAAACGGTAAGGGGATTAGAATCAAGAAGGAGGTGGATGCTGCCCTAGCATTTGAGGGAAAGCAGGAGAAACAGAAGAAGAAATACCTCTCCAAGGTCAAATGCTTCCACTGTGGGGAGTTGGGTCATTATGCGACCCAGTGTCCAAGGAAGAAGAGCAAGGGAGAGGCCTCCGAGACCAAGGTTGCGCCAGCAAGGGCGGAGAAGGAAGTGGAGACAGACGATGACTATGCCATGAGTGCACACACGCCACTTGAGTGGAAGTGGGGAGACATCAAGCTGTAGTCAAATGGACAACAGGCAATGAGGGGCAGGATCCTCGAGGTACCCAGCCTCTTGAATTGGACCTTTCTACGAGAGCCCCAAAGAGGAGTAGTAGTACTGGAGATGTCAGTAGAGACGGATGCGAATGGAGTGACAAAGGGAGCTACAGTGCAAGATTCCTAAGACAGCGTGAGGCAACAGTGCGAGAAGCACGGGAGTATTGCACCAGTGCAAGATGGCACAGAGAGATGTGCAACGGTGCGAGATGCACAAAGTTGTTGCAGCAGCGCAGAGGTCAGAGAGGGAGCACTTGTCAGTGACAGGGAGCTTCAACATCCAGAGTGTTTCTAGCCTAACGGAGATGTCAGAGTTGGGAGATCAGTTATTTACTTCTCAGTAACTGAGTTGCAATGCAACAGTTAACAGTGGTAGTGCTATGGGCAGCATGATGCAGCATGATGAGAGGGGTTGCAGTGCAGATGTAGCAGTGGCAGTGGCAGGGCCAGGGCAGCAACACGGATGCAGAGGGAGTTGCAGTACGGATGCAATAGTGGCAGTGGCAGGGCCATGGGTAGCAGTACAGGATGCAGCAGTGCAGATGATGGGCAACAGGCCTAGCCTTAGCACAGGGACTGATGCCAGATGATCAGGGTGATAATAAGTGAGGAGTATTCTTAGAGCACAGTCCTCGCTAAGAGGGAGTGTTGATTTGAGGTAGCATCGGATGTGCTCTAGCCACGAAAATTGGTGGAAAGTCTAACTCACATGAGATATCCAATACCCAGAAAGGGTTTGGGCAGATACTAAACAGTTTGGGAGATACTAAAATAATTAATATTTTTAATGGAGTCCCTAAGTCTAAACTTTGGGAAAATAAAATATTAATGTGAATTAATATAAAACTGTGTTAGAATGGTCCAAAAGTCATGGATCAAGCCAGATCTAATCTTAGCCATTGATTAGGGACTTAATCTCAGTCATTGATTTGTCAACGGGAAAAGTATAAGAGGAGGCTTGAGAGTCACTTGGAGAACACACCAAGAGATCAAGATTTCGACTTTTTGCGGCTGGGTTTGCTGAGAAAGTTGAGAGAGTGATCAGAGTTGCAGCTGAGGAGCAGTGAATATAGAAGCAGAGAGGCAGAGATAGCACTGGGAGGATCAGCGTAGTAGCCGGAGAGAGGGACGCAGACGCAGCCAAGGGTTCACGCAGAGCTAGCCATAGCTCAGACAAAGGCAGCTAGGAGCTACGCAGTGCCTCAAAGGGCTAGTGTGGGTGACGCAAAGGGCTAGAGGACTGACGCAGTGCCTCCAGAGGCTGACACAGGCTAAGCCAAAGTGACGTTGGGCTAACGCTGGGCCAGAGAGAGGTTGGCGCAGTCCCTAGACGTTGACTCTGGGGTTTCATGGGGTAGATTGGAGCTATGAAGCTGCCAGAGTGTTTATCCGGGGTTTCAGCCGAAATATCTGCTTCCGAGTAGAAAGGTACTACTGCCGAGATTTTTCTCTGTTGGGTGAGTCGGATTTGGCACCCACGTTGTATTCTGAAACTGCTTAATAAATCAAACCCTCAGATAGCTGCACTAATTTTCCCGCATTGGGTTTTTCGGGGATATTAGTCCAAAAACAACGGTGTCACTTGTGTGCTTGTTTCTGTTTCCTTCAGTTGACGATTTGTAATGTGTTGAGCATGCACTTGTATTTATTTCCAATATTTACATGGTAAATAACTTGTTAATTAACAAAATAAGTAGGTACGAATAAATCAGTAAAGTGCATGAAGGGTTTCTAATGGGTTAGACTTAGAAATTCCAACATTGATATCTCCAAGGCCTTCATGGGTGTCAAGGGTCCTTTGATCTTTTTCTTCTTTTGTTAGAGTTATCATGCCTTCTTTTGGGAGATATCTTTAATGGATATTGTCAAATAGTGATGTGAAAATTCCTGAATCTTACACATCAGAAACCCCTACTGCAATTGCTGGTTTACAATCTCCTACTTGTTCTTTACATTACCAAGTTATTTAATTGCATAAACATCGAAGTAAACACTATTGAAGCTTTCACAAATATACAGATCATGCACTGAAATAAACAGAGACAATAACACCAGAGACACCGTTATTTTTGGACAATCGTCCCTGGAAAAACCCAGTTCAGGAAAACCGGTGTAGCATATAGAGGGTTTGTATTGTTAAGCAGATTTCATGAATACAACTAGGGTGCCAAAAATGGCTCACCCAACAGACAATATCCTTAGCGGTAGTACCTCTATCGGGAGACAGATATTCCGACAAATTAGCAATCGGATGATCAAACCCCACAGTGACTCTGAATGTTCCCTATGCTGGACAACGAAAGTTGCTCCAACCACTGCTCTGGAATTGCGTCACCATCTCTCGGCAAAGAATCTGTTCATCTGCTCCAAATCTGCCCCACAGAATCTCCCCAGCGTTGCCTTTGACGCCTAGTGTCAGCCTCTGTGGCTTCTGCGTTTCACTGTGTCAGCCCTCTACGTCCTCTACGTCAGCCCTTCTAGGGCCTGCGCTGCCTCTCTGCGATGTATTCTTCAACCTCGGATGAAAATCCCTTGCTAAACTTCCCCTCACTGTAACTCTGATCACTAACTCAATTTCCTCAGCAAACCTCGCCCCAGAAAATCGAATTCTTTGATCACTTGGTGTATCTCCAACTGACCCTCAAGCCTCCTCTTATGCTTTTCCTATTGACGAATCAACGGCCTAGATTAAGTCCCTAATCAACAGCTAAGATTAGAACTAACTTGATCCTCATCACCTAGAACTTTCTCACCCATATTTTATTAATACACATTAATATTTTTATTTTCCTACATTTAGACTTAGGAACCCATTAAAAATATTAATTATTTTAATAACTCCTCATCCAGGTGGAATTTCTCCAAACGATTTATGAGTCTTGGAGATCTCATGTGCCTTGGCCTCTCCACCAATTTTCAAAGCTAGAGAACATCCAATGTTGCCCAAAATCAACACTCCCTCTTAGCGAGCAATGTGCTCTAGCAATGCTTCACCATAGAAGCATCACACTAATCCTCCGCATCCATCCTTTGTGTTGATGCTTGGCCTGCTATCCCCCATTCACTGCATTGCTGCTTCATGTATTGTTGCCGATGACACTGCCACTGCTACATCTATACTACAGCTCCCTCTCAACATGTTGCATCATGCTGCCCATAGCACTACCACTGCTAATTGCTGCACCGCAACTCAGTTACCGAGAAGTAAGTAACTGACTTCACCCAAATACTGACATCTTGGTCAGTTTGGAAGCCTCGTGATGTTGAAGCTACCTCTACTACTATCTTGTGCTCCCTCTTCTGCCACTACACTGCTGCAACCTCTTTTATGCCTTTAGCACTATTGCAACCTCCCCTGCGCTGCTACAGACTTCCGCACTCTAGCACTGCCTTGCCGCTCCATCACACCTTGCTCCACCCGACACCTGTTGTTGTCGCGCGGATTGACACGACAACGCTCAGACCGGGGGCTGTCACTCTGATCCCCGATCCCTCCGTTTAAGCCTGTCTCCCGCGGTTAAGGGGGGTAGTCCCTGTGAGATGATGAGACCAACTGTCGACCAGTTGGTTGGGAGACACGAGATACGCTATAAAAAGGACGCGATGGATTTGATTAATTGAGCAGACCAGTGCCTTAAGAGATTGATGTAGAAATGATTACTTGTTGAATGATATAGGAATATGGACCATGGACAGCAACCATCTATCATCAGCTAAATCACATGACCAAAACGATATCCAGCGATTAAAAAAAAAAAAAAAACTTCGAAAAGATGAATGTGCTAAAATGAAACCAAAAAAAAAAAAAACCCTAAACCCTAATAAAAAACTCCATAAAGCAAAAATTAAAACCCTAGATCAGCTAATTAATTTACAGATTTGGCCCCTTAACAGCCAGATTCAGCAATAAGCACGGAAAACATTTTAAAGAACAGAAATTTCAGATCGTCACTGTGAAGAACTTCAGAAAATCTCTCATGCAAACTTAGAAAAATAAACCGAATGATAGACCCAGGATCAAGTCCAACTGGGCTCAGCAAAAAAAATGCTTGCGGGAGTTGGCTGGTTCAGCCGAGAACTTCCCTGAACGCCCACAAATTTCCTTCGGAAATTGTTTTCTGCACAGCTCAAAACAACCGTCAACAAAGAGAGCAAAAATGCTGCTAGATCTCAAACAGTAATGGAGATACCTGCCATTACTTCAGAAACCCTAACAGCGCCCAAACCCCAGCAAGTGAACAAGATACCTGTGCTCACAATACTCTACGAAAAGCTATTATTAATGGCTGAAAATAACATATGCAGAAAATGAAATGATCTCACAGCATTCCAAGAGAGTAACACCAGCAAGATATGGACCCCAAAGTCTTCTTTTATTAACCAGAAACAGATTTACAAGAGAGCTTCTTCAGTATCTGACTCACAGATCGAATGAATCTGAAATGACCAGCTAAGACCCTATATAAAGGAAATGATCCCAACGGCTAGTTCGAATGATCCATGTAGAAATGATCTCGACCGTTGATGAAGATCAAGACATCTCTTGATCTCATCCGTCGATTTATTCAATTAATTTTTTATTATTATTTTTTAAATTTTTTAAATTTCTTATTATTTATTATTTTATTATTATTTTTAAAATTTTTAAATTTTTAAATTTTTTTTATTATTTCATTTTTTTAAATTTTTAAATTTTTTATTATTTATTATTTTATTATTATTTTTAAAATTTTTTATTATTTATTATTTTATTATTATTTTTTAAATTTTTAAATTAAAAAAAAATATATTATTTTTTATTTATTTCATTTTTTTAAATTTTTAAATTATTTATTATTTTATTATTATTTTTTAAATGGATCATCGAACTAAACCTTTGGAAACATCACCTAGGACCTAGGACTTGGGACTCATGAGGGGATTTAAAATATTTTCAACCCTCAAGACACATTTCATGATGACTTTTTACAATTTACATCTCAAGGGGACAAACCTACTTAACACAGACCCTCATAAATCACCCAGTTCTGCGACACAACTATAATCTAGCATATTCACACACTAGGATTCTCCTAAAGTTCTAATGACAAAATCCATCCCGGCTTTGGGGTCAGGTTTGAAGGAAAACTCTGCCGATCCATGGATCGGTGAGACAAAAGCCTTCCGGGACGTAGATTACCACTAGAAAGTTAGGTCCACCTAGGCAATACACATACACGACTCATGTCTATTAAGATTATTTACAATTCATACATGCAGACTGGGTTTACAATCAAAATGATCAAGCTGCTGATGACTGCAGGATGGCACGGAAACGCTGATCAGGTGCTCTCCCTTTTTGCAAAGAAAATGGGGGTGTACTGCATGGGTAGTTGACCAGTAGTGGTCAACATCTAGCTCTACTTGGGGACACGTTGCTGCACTGTAGGAATGTGAAAATCCAGAATCTGCACCCATACAACACACAGATAAAAATAAGTAGCGTCCATTCCAAAATCATCATATACATTAAGCACAGGAAAGATAAAAGCTCTTCATTTATTGACTAACTAACAACATGAAAAGAAAATGCGGAAAAAACAAGGAGTAGGGTTAGAAATACGATACAAAGGATGCCCTACGGCATCAGATGTGTTCAATATAGTGCATACTGAGCATTTGCCTGCTTTCAGGCAAATCTGTCGGCTGCTTGTCGGATGTGCCATGTCCCATTTTGCATATGGTAGGACTCTTTCCTATCCGAAAATCAAGCTGCTTGCGACCGTCTGATGTGTCAAATCTTCTTCTCATTTTCTTTCTCTTGCGCTTTTTCTTTCTGGCTGGTTGAATTACTGATGACCTGGTACTTTCTGTTTCAAAGCTATCAGATGAAGTATGTAAGATATGTGTGCTATGTCTTTCTTCATCTTGCATCTGATCTTTATCATTCTTAAGTCTGTCTGGATCACCCTCAATCAACCATCTTTCAATCGAATCAACAACCTCCCAATAATAAGATGAATCTTGTTGCAGCAAATGAGAAGACTCCTGATCTGTTGATGTTTGTTGGTTTCTCTTATCTTCCAATTGTTGAAACCTTTGAACCTGTATTCTAATGGCATTCATCTGTCTAGAGCATTCATCCCTTATAGCACTGATTTGTATGGCATGGTGCTCTTGCATGTGTTTTATTACTTTATCATTCTTCTCTTTTATGTCCATCAAGCAATGTTGCATGAAATTTATTTCTTCTTCATGATTCGCTTGCATGTCAGCCAACTGATTGTTATGATTGAACGTTATGATAGTCATTTCCTCATCCATAGTTAATAAATTGTTTTGCATAGAGTCAATTTCCCTATCATGATCAGCTTTAATGGTCACCATATTCTCTTCTAAGACTGACATCTTTCTATGCATGTTTCCAATTTCTGTTTCATATTTAGTTTTCATGGCCTCAATTTCTCTAGCATGGTGACTTTGTGTGACCTCAATCTCCCTATTACGTTTTTCCAGGTGGGCGCATAAAGTTTTCACATCATTGACATAATTAGTTTGGTTGATTTCCATATTCCTTACCAGCATCATTAGATTTCATAAAATTTGCTTTTGCTTTTCCCTTTCATTGTCATTTGTCCCTGATTTTTCACTATCATGAACTTGATCTGCAATATTTCCAGTGGATGACACATTCTGACATGATGAATCGTCTTGGGATCTTTCAGCTGGACCTCTTATCAAATTACTTTCATCTGTTGTACAATTTTAGAGGCAGAAGGCAAGCTGTTTGGACTATCATATCTATCTTTAAAAGCATTGAGAATGTCTTGTAAAGAAGTGAAAAAATCATTAGGAAAATTATTAAACCAATTCAAGGCATCACCCTCTAAAGAATGGACAAATAGACGCATCTTGAAATCTTCATGATTATATTGAGGAAATCTACAATATAAGATCATTACACAAGTAAACCTGTTTAAATGTTGCTCAACAGTGACCGAATCACCACCCGAGAACTTAAATAATTTACCAACGGCCTCTTTCGGAAGATCATGGAGATTATCAGTAAAATGACATGGTTTAAATGAATAATCCATGATGAATAATGAAGGATCAAATGGATGATAGAAAGAGATTTCTGCTCAAGAAAATTAAGAGATGAGAGAAGTGGAGTCGCCACTTGAACAATGAATCTGATTCTAGGATCCAAAAAGTAACCACAAGCAGCTATGAGGAAAGCTTCTTGTCTGGGAAAAATGAGAAAGTGGAGTCGCCACCCAAACAAAAAACAGACCGAAGAGATGCTACTGATATGGCGAAATATAAAGCAATAAAAGATCCAAATGATAACCCAAAAGGTTGAATTTGCCAGCTCAAAATGAGAGATGAGAAAGATGATAAGGTGAATGTCGATGAAACTCCAGGAACAGAAAAACTCTGTCCCCGGCAACGGCGCCAAAAAATGTTGGCGTTGCCGGCTCAAATGAATGATAAAAAGATGAACGATGAATGATGAAAAGTCGTTGAAACACCAAGGACAGAAAAACTCTATCCCCGGCAACGGCGCCAAAAAATGTTGGCGTTGCCGGGCCAGATGAAAAGATAAAAATGAGAAGGATGATTTTTCGTTTGAAACGCCGAGAAAACAATTTCCCCGGCAACGGCGCCAAAAAATGTTGTCGCGCGGATTGACACGACAACGCTCAGACCGGGGGCTGTCACTCTGATCCCCGATCCCTCCGTTTAAGCCTGTCTCCCGCGGCTAAGGGGGGTAGTCCCTGTGAGATGATGAGACCAACTGTCGACCAGTTGGTTGGGAGACACGAGATACACTATAAAAAGGACGCGATGGATTTGATTAATTGAGCAGACCAGTGCCTTAAGAGATTGATGTAGAAATGATTACTTGTTGAATGATATAGGAACATGGACCATGGACAGCAACCATCTATCATCAGCTAAATCACATGACCAAAACGATATCCAGCGATTAAAAAAAATAAAAAAAACTTCGAAAAGGTGAATGTGCTAAAATGAAACCAAAAAAAAAAAAAAACCCCTAAACCCTAATAAAAAACTGCATAAAGCAAAAATTAAAACCCTAGATCAGCTAATTAATTTACAGATTTGGCCCCTTAACAGCCAGATTCAGCAATAAGCACGGAAAACATTTTAAAGAACAGAAATTTCAGATCGTCACTGTGAAGAACTTTAGAAAATCTCTCATGCAAACTTAGAAAAATAAACCGAATGATAGACCCAGGATCAAGTCCAACTGGGTTCAGCAAAAAAAATGCTTGCGGGAGTTGGCTAGTTCAGCCGAGAACTTCCCCGAACGCCCACAAATTTTCTTCAGAAAATGTTTTCTGCACAGCTCAAAACAACCGTCAACAAAGAGGGCAAAAATGCTGCTAGATCTCAAACAGTAATGGAGATACCTGCCATTACTTCATAAACCCTAACAGCACCCAAACCCCAGCAAGTGAACAAGATACCTGTGCTCACAATACTCTACGAAAAGCTATTATTAATGGCTGAAAATAACATATGCAGAAAATGAAATAATCTCACAGCATTCCAAAAGAGTAACACCGGCAAGATATGGACCCCAAAGTCTTCTTTTATTAACCAGAAACAGATTTACAAGAGAGCTTCTTCAGTATCTGACTCACAGATCGAATGAATCTGAAATGACCAACTAAGACCCTATATAAAGGAAATGATCCCAACGGCTAGTTCGAATGATCCATGTAGAAATGATCTCGACCGTTGATGAAGATCAAGAAATCTCTTGATCTCATCCGTCGATTTATTCAATTAATTTTTTATTATTATTTTTTAAATTTCTTATTATTTATTATTTTATTATTATTTTTTAAATTTTTAAATTTTTTTTATTATTTCATTTTTTTTAATTTTTAAATTTTTAAAATTTTTTATTATTTATTATTTTATTATTATTTTTAAAATTTTAAAATTTTTTATTATTTTATTAATATTTTTTAAATTTTAAATTTAAAAAAAAAAATTATTATTTTTTATTTATTTCATTTTTTAAATTTTTAAATTATTTATTATTTTATTATTATTTTTTAAATGGATCATCGAACTAAACCTTTGGAAACATCACCTAGGACCTAGGACTTAGGACTCACGAGGGGATTTAAAACATTTTCAACCCTCAAGACACATTTCATGATGACTTTTTACAATTTACATCTCAAGGGGACAAACCCACTTAACACAGACCCTCATAAATCACCCAATTCTGCGACACAACTATAATCTAGCATATTAACACACTAGGATTCTCCTAAAGTTCTAATGACAAAATCCATCCCGGCTTTGGGGTCAGGTTTGAAGGAAAACTCTGCCGATCCATGGATCGGTGAGACAAAAAACCTTCCGGGACGTAGATTACCACTAGAAAGTTAGGTCCACCTAGGCAATACACATACACGACTCATGTCTGCTAAGATTATTTACAATTCATACATGCAGACTGGATTTACAATCAAAATGATCAAGCTGCTGATGACTGCAGGATGGCACGGAAACGTTGATCAGGTGCTCTCCCTTTTTGCAAAGAAAATGGGGGTGTACTGCATGGGTAGTTCACCAGTAGTGGTCAACACCTGTCATCATGCTACTGTCTTTAAGGGCTCCCGTAGCTGTATGTGATCCAAAAGTTTGGGCACTTCAAGGATCCTACCCCCCACAAGTAGTCCTCTCGACTACAACTCGATGTTGCACCACCTCTTCTCTAGAGGCGGATGAGCACTCATGGCACAATCGTCATCATCTTGGACATCCTTCTTCGCCTTCGCTGGAGCAACCTTTGAGTTGGAAGCTTCTTCCTTGCCTATCTTCCTGGGGCACTCAGAGGCATAGTGTCCCACCTCCCCACGTTGAAGCGATTGACCTTGGAGATGTCTTTCTTCTTCTTCTTTTGTAGCCCTTGTTGTCCCGCTGATGCAAGAGTTGCATCCTCCTCCTCCTCCTTCTTGATTCGAACTCCCTTACCGCTACTCCCCACCTTGGTCAATCTCCTGAGCTCTTCCTGACAAAGAGCTACACACATCTCCTCCCAACAGGGGAAAGATGCTCTGTTCAAAATGCTTTGGACAAACGTCTCCCACTCCTCGGAGACTGCATTCAGGGCAGTCCTAACCATGAACTCTAGATCCGGTGTAGACCCCACAAAAGTAAGCTAAGCGTGAATCCCTTGCAACCTGAGAAGGAAGGGATCTATCTCCTCTCCTTTCTACATCTGATACTGTCTCAGATGATTTTCTAATAGCATCTTCCGTCGCACAGAAGAGCCCTGATACAAGGTGTTCGGGGTCTCCCACATCTCCCTTGCTGTGTTCTTCTCAGCAATGTGTGGTATTACATGATCTTTGACCCCGTCTAGGATCATGCACTTGGCCTTAGCCTAGGCCTCCTCATGTTTTCTCAATGGATCATCGTTGACCGGTTCAGCAACAACCTTCAAGGCATAGTCGTTGATGCGATGTTTGTCTAAGATTGCCAAGATCGTGGCCTTTCAGATGACAGAATTGGATGCTCTTTCCAATTTGTCCTGATCCCCCAACCCATTCATTTTCATCTCTACTCCTCTTCTCTAGACTCCTTCTGAGTCCTGATTTCCCTCTCAGAAATCCTCCAGCCAACCGTCGAATCACTCCTCTCCAATCCTCCTTTGCCCCTGCAACCCAGATCTAGATTTCTTGGCTAGAAATATGTCGAGGTAGTGCTTCCCTCTACCATGGTTCAGTCTCCTTAGACAGTGTTCTGCACCGATAGAAATAACGTCCCACCAGCTCCTCAAATCAAAATCTGCACGACTCCCTTAGCCTCGGCAACTCGAAGAATCTGAGCTTTAAGGCTCTGCGCAATCTCTGCGTGGGCTGAATCTGCTCCTCTCGCCCAACTGCGTCAATCCTTCCTGGCTCAGAAAGATGACGTGGCTCTCCATGAGCCTAATCTGCCCTTCTTTGCCTTTGCGCTAGCCCTGGCACAACCACTGCGTGGGCTCCTCCTAACTATTGTGTCTTCCTCTCCCAACCCAGAATGCTGATGCAAGCACTGCGAGAGCCTCTGCATCACCTCTTCTACACTATGTCACTCCTCCTTCTGCCTCTCAGACTCTGGAACAACGTTGTCTCTCGGGACAACTGCTTCTCTGCTGCAAAATCTCAGATTTCTTGGCTGGTGTCTTGAGTCGCCTATGATCTGCAATCGCTCTGATACCATGTGAAACTTCTTGAATCTAACACATTAGAAACCCCTACTGCAATTACTAGTTTAAAATCTCCTACTTGTTATTTACATTAACAAGTTATTTAATTGCATAAACATTGAAGTAAACACTATTGCAGCCTTCATAAGTATACAGATCATGCACTGAAATAAACAGAGACAATAACACAAGGGACACCGTTATTTTTGGATAATCGCCCCCGGAAAAATGCAATTTGGGAAAACCAATGCAGCATATAGAGGGTTTGTATTATTAAGCAGATTTCGTGAATACAACTAGGGTGCCAGAAATGGCTCACCCAACAGAGAATATCCTCGGCAGTAGTACCTCTATCCGAGACAGATATTCCGGCAAATCAACAATCGGATCAAACCCCACAGTGATTCTGACTGTTTCGTATGTTGGATAGTGAAAGCTGCTCCAAGCACTGTGTTGTCACACAAAGTGTCTAGGCACCTTAACAATGTCAGAGTAAGGGCTATCACTCTTGATCCTTACTCTGTTTAAGATGTCTCTCTATAGCAGTTTAAGGGGGGTAGACCCTATGGAAAATTGGAATGAAGAAGAACTAGTTCGGAATCCACCAGTTTGGGAGACACAGCGAGGCGATCAAGTACTTGATTAAGATTTAGCAAGACTTAGGATTTGACTAGATTTTAAACGATTAATACCAGTGCCTTATGGAGTCAACGATCTTGCTAGGGAAATGAAGACCATGTAATCGATTAGCAACTGCTGCTTAGGTGAATGATTATCTTATATGAAATGCAGATCCTGAAACTTAATCTAAGATGCATGAATCTTGGTTGATTTTAGTTAAATGCCTACTTAGATTTTGAATCCCTCAACCCTTTCTGTGTTGATCCTAATTTCGTAGTAATTGGCAGAGAGAAGGTCAAGAGAAGCACATTAAGGTGTGATTAAATACCTCTCTTGAACTTCTAACATACCCGGTGCCTCCGGCGTTGTAGAGAGTTGTGGCTCTGACGACTGCAAGGTCACCGTTTTAAGTACTATTAAAACAAGCTTCTCAAAAAAAGACAGATGGAGATCTATATGTCTATCGACCAACTTATGCTTGGAAGTAAATTTTATCTATGCAAAGTTAACTTATATGCAAATGCACTGGAAGATGAGATAAAGCTAGACTTGACGATGGGAAAACACTTATGTCGCAAAAGCCCTCAATTACCCAAATGAAACACTTGCTTTATTAGATGAAGACTTAGAAGATAAACTCTTGAAGATATTATAATTAAAACACCAGCTTATTTCAAATCTTCTTGATACAATTTAGCTCAAAGAGAACAAAAACTACTTTGCAATTCGATATCAATGTCAACAAATCCTCAAAGTATGCTTAGCTTATGAAACAAAGATACACAATCTATTGTAATTCCACGATAGAGCACTTTAACAATTACTTGAAAATATTCACTAACATGTAGTACACATCAAATAATTCAAGTAATGATGCAAGATATTCAACACATGCACAATGTTCTAGCAATTAAATTTCAAGAGATATAAATACTTTAAACAACCACGAAATTTAAATGATAACCAATTTAGATCCTAGAATTGAGAGATTTATGCTTAGTGACCCAGAATTTAGGAAAATTTACCAATCTCAATAGTTAATCTTTAGATGCAAAAAATTTAAGCATGTTTAACTATAGAGAAGTAAAACATTGATACCACAAAAATTCACCAAAGACACCAAGAAGAAATTAAAAATTGACAAATTTAGTTATCGTCCTTTAGGAAATCTTTTTCAAAAGTAAGACTAAATGCGGTAAATGATCAATCAAGACTTTTTTAAATGTGACTAAAGTAAATCAAAGGAAAAAAATTATATATATATATATATAATTTTTTTAATGGGATATAGGCCACATAAAAAAATTTAAAACCTTTTAACGCTAAAATTTACTTTTGATTTAAAAAAAATTAGGATGTCTTGAAATCACAAAAATGAAACCCTTTCTTATGCATTGAGCTTTATTATTTTTTTAGGGTTTTGAATTTTTTTTTTAGATTTTAGTATTTTTTTTAACTTGGAGGATTTTTTAATTTTTATGATTTTTGAATAAAATCAAAATAAAACAAGAAAAATAAATAAAACAAAATCAAAATCCAAATCCCTATCCCTATCTTTTTATTTGCTTTTAGATTAACAAGATTAAAATGATTCTCGACAAAATGAAATTCATAAACCCCAAAATCGAACCTAACAAAAAAGAAATAATGAAAATCGAGATTGCTAACCCTAAACTAACCCAACGAAATGAGAAAAAATATAAAACACAAATAAAGTCGAAATGTTTGCAGGTTTGGACAGGTTTCGACAACGGAAGGGAATAGGGAGCTTGACGTTTGATCTTTTGCTTGTTACGCAGGTCCGAGGAGATGAAGGGCGATAAGGGAATGGGTCTGGGATGGCAGGTCGATGGACACAGGTTGCAAGGGAGCTACAGGTTTGAAGAAAGGTTGTGGCAAAGAACAACAACAACAAAAAAGGAGTTGCGTACAGGTTTGAAGACGCAACTATGGCAGCGGGCTCACAAAATAACGCAGGTCTAGAGCAGCGTGAGGGGTTGGATGACTGCATGAGGATTTAAGAGGGGCAATGATGGAGATGAAGAAAAGCATGGAGTAGCAGCAGATTAAGGGATGGCAGCTGCGACAGAGGATTGGGCAGCGAATTCGAAGGGATGGAGTTGTGGAGATGGGAGGAAGAGTTGTCACATGCAAGAGGAGCTTCAAGGTAATACGTTGTAGGTTGGAGCAGCGTGTGAAGAAGCAGGCCGACGGATTTGGGAAAGCAGATTATGAAATGATGGAAGGGGTTATGAAGCTAAAATGGACCTGAGGGGAGCTGGAGCATCGGCAGACAAACGTTCACAACAATTTCGAAAATTTTTGGAGCAAAAAAACAAACCCCAGGTAACAGACAAGAGAAACTGGTAGCCAAATAACCAAACAAAATTTTCTAGAAATCTTTGATTAAGACGTTGTACTTTTGCTTAAGATTCACCAGTCAAACCCCTTAAAAAAAATTTAAAATTTTTCTAGATTTAAAAAATAAATTTAAGAAACCCTTGGACCGCAAAATAATGCCCCTGCAAGAGTTGGTTTTGAGGCCAGACCTTACCCTCTAGGGCCTAGATCTGGCTTCAAAATCAAACTTCGCCTTCAGATTTGCAACCTGTACCTGAAAACACAAACACCTAGAACCCGAATATACAAAAATAAACGAAATCCCAGAAACCCTAGTTAGAAAAGTTAAATTTTCTTTTACAGATCTATGCACAGGACCAACAAATCTATCAGATCTGGCGAGTGTGAGTCCAACTCCACTTAAAAGCCAGATTTATCAATTTAGCACAGAAAAATTTGAAATTTTGATTTTAAACAGAGGTGCTTCGTCCAAAACCCTTCATGCATCACCAATAAAATTTCTTATGATAAGCCCGGGATCCAATCAAGCTGGGCTCTTCAGGAAATACGAATCGGGAGTTGGCTGGTCCAATTGAAAACTTCCCCGAACGCCCGATCTAAAAATTAAGAATCTTTTGCACAGCTCAATTCAACCATCAATGTAGAGTGAGAAAACGATAATAAAATTCAGATTTAATAGAGATACCTGCTATTATATTCAGAACTTAAATTACCATTCAAACTCCAGTGATTGAGCAAGATACCTGTGCTCAAATCACTTTTCAGAAAGCTATCATCAATAGCTAAAAGGAATTCTATGCATGAAAATGACACATCTTACAGCATTTCCACGAAGAGTAACACCAACAGAAATTAGCCCCAAAGTCTTTCTTTATTGCTCATAAAAAGGATTACAAGAGAACTTTCACTTAGCACACAACTACTAGATCGAATCAACTGACTGACAAATGACCTCTTATTTAAAGATAAATCCTCCAACAACTAGTTCAAGTGATCCTCGTCAAAGAAATCTCGACCGTTGATGAGGATTAAAATTTATTTTAATCTCATCCGTCAAAATTTTAAATTATTGAGGAAATTCGAATTTTCAATTAAATGCATTTTAATTAATTCAAAAATTAAAATTTTGAGTTAATTTCCTCAAAATTTTGAGTTTGACTTAACCCTAGGGACCAAAGGCTTAAAATTTAGCAAAATAATTAATTTACCTTAGTCCCTGGACCTCTTAAACTTTAATTTTTTAAAGACCAACGAATTTTGCCTTTGGAGAATTTAAATTTACGTAGGACCTATAATTAATTAAATTTCTGGCTTAGGATTTTAATTAATTTTTTTGCCAGAAAATTTAGTTAATTGACCTATGAAGGGATAAATTATTTTTCCAACCCTCAAGACACTTTACATCATCACTTTCATATCTTTTACATCACAAAGGGGAAAACCCATCTAAAATAGATCCTCACAGACTACCCATTTCCGCGACACAAATATAATCCAACAGGCTAAGCAATTTGTAATAAAATAACCTAACCAAATAATTAAGATTATTCCCAAATCACTTTTACATAGACTCGATCTATAACACTAGGATTCACCTAAGATCCCAGTGACAAAATTCATTCCGGCTTTGGGGTAAGGCTGAAGGAAAACTCTACCGACCATTCAAGAATGGATCGGTGAGACAAAAAACCTCCGGGAATGTAGATCGTTACCAGAAAAATAGGTTTACCTAGCCAATTACATACATGACACATATCTGCTGAGATTATTTACATCATTTACATGTAGAATGGGTTTACATTATAACATGACAATCAGGCTAATGATGATAGCTGGACAGCACAGACACATCGATCAGGCGCAATCTCTTTTGCGAAAAAAAGGGGGTGTACTGCTATGAGTCGTTGACACGTAGTGGTCAACATCTGGCTCTACTTGGGGACACATTGCTACGCTATAGGAATGTGAGAATCCAGAATCTGCATCCATGCAACACACAATATAACATAAGTAGCGTCCGTTCAAAATCATCATATAACATTAAGCACAAGAAAGATATAAGCTCTTCATTTATTATCTATCTAGTAACATAAAAAGTAAATCTAATCCTAAAACAAAAATGAAATGCTGAAATGACAAGGTGTAGGGTTAGAAATACAATACAGAGGATGCCCCATGGCATCAGATGTCATCTTAAAAGAATAGTTTGAGCATTTGGCCATTCGCAGGTAAGTCAAGTGGTTCGCCATCCAATCTGCTCAAGTGGAATGAATTTGGCCCAGCAATGTCTCGGATAATGTATGGTCTCAGCCACAAATTGTCAAAATTCTTATGTTTTCCCGGTTTTCATTCTTGCGATCCCAAAGGAGTACCATATCTCCAACCTACAAAGATCTAGATCAAGATGATTTATCAAAGCTTTTATTAATGTTAGATTGACTTTTACATATATTATCAAAAGCTATCCTACGAGTTTCATCCAACTCCACAATTTGATCAATTCTATTTTGAACCACATCTTTATTACTAGAAAAATGCTGAAGGAGTTGATAAGCTGGCAATTTCAGGTGCACAAGTAAAGTTACATCCAAGCCATAAACTAATTCAAAGGGACTTTTACCAGTAGCTTTCTTTTTAGTAATCCTATCTGCCCATAAATCATACTTGATTTTGTTATCCCAAGATTGCTTATTATCTCCTACTATCTTCTTGATAATGGTTATGAGATTTTTATTACTTGATTTAGCAAGTCCATTACCCTGAGGATAGTAATTTGATGAATGAGATAAAACAATGCCATACTTGAAACAAAAAGATGAAAATTCTAAAGAACTAAAAGCCTTGGCATTATCAGTAGTGATCTTAGTAGGGACACCAAATCTAGTAATGATATTATTTTCAATGAAATCCATAATGACATTTTCAGTAGCATTCTTAGCAGGGATAACTTCAACCCATTTAGTGAAATAATCGGTAGTAGTCAAAATCCATGAGTAGCCATTGCTAGATTTTTCATGAAACTTCCCAATGAAGCCCAGACCCCAATGCTGAAAAGGTGCCTCCACAACCACAAGTTGTAAGGGCAGGGCAGCAAACTTCTATTTACTAGTGAACAGTTGGCAGGCTTTAAAACTTCTAACAAACTTATGCACATCAGAAAAAATCGGAGGCCAATAATAACCATCTCTCAGAATTTTGTGGGCAGAAGTTCTAGCAGCATAATGACCACCACCAAACCTCGAATGAAACTCAGAAACTAACTTCTTGGGCTCAATTTCGTCAACACAACTAAGCACTATGCCCTCAGGATTTCTCCATCCAAGGCCATCCTTCATGAGGCAATACTTAGTGGCTTTTAATCTAAGAGCCCTTCTCTTATGAGCGACTAAATGGTTAGGACATGTAAGATTTAATAAGTAATAAATAATGTCCTCGTACCACTCATGCTCGCCTAATCTTTGCAGCTCAGGTGAAGATGAATCGTTAAGACAAATCAAACCTTTCTCATTACCTTCGGTCATCATTTGAGCCAAGCCTTGACCTTTGACTAACTTGGTGGGCCTAATCTCTAAATCATATTCTTGTATTTTAGTAACCCACCTAGCACGAGTCCCTAAGCAATCAGTTTGAGTTAATATATCTTTAACTGTAGAATGTGGGACAAAAGCAATGATTTTGGAATAACCCACATAAGTCTTGAAATGCTTAAGAGATTTGACTAAGGCATAGGCTTGCTTTTCCATGGTATTGTATTTTAATTCAGAATTTTGAAGCGCTCTACTTATGAAAGCAATAAGTTGCTCATGACCATCCTTATTTTTCTACAATAAGATTCCAGTAATGGTATCTTCGGAAGCGAAAGAGAAAATCATGAAATCCTTAGAGTAATCAGGACTAACTAAAACAGGGGCTTTTGCAATAGCACCTTTGATCTCCTGAAAAGCCTTTTTGCCATCTTCTTTCCATACAAATTTTACATCTTTTTTCAGAAGACTTTGAATAGGCTTAGCTACTTCTGCGTAATTTGGAATAAATCTTCTAAGAAAATTTGTTTTTCCAAGAAAAGACTGAAGGGATTTAAGATTATGGGGGAGAGGAATCTTTTGGATTGCCTCAACTCTCTTAGGATCAATCTTGATTCCATCTTTAGAAATGACATGACCAAGAAATTTCCCTTCAGTTACTCCAAAAACAGACTTCGCTGGATTTAAGGAAATCCCATACTCTCTACATTTATCAAAAACTTGCCTAAGATGACTTATATGACTAATACCATCCTTAGAAAAAAATAGTAAGATCATCCTGATAAATTTCGATAAACTTCCCAATTAAACCCTTGAAGGCATAATCCATAGCCCTTTGAAATGTAGCCCCAGCATTGGTTAATCCAAACGGCATTCTAATATATTCGAAAGTACCCCATGGTGTGGTGAATGTAGTTTTGTGACAATCCTCCTTCTTAACCCATACCTGATTATATCCAGAAAAACCATCTAGCAATGACATCATTCCAGAACCAGTTACTCTTTGCAACATAGTCTCCATGTTTGGCAAAGGGTAATTATCTTTCTTACATGCTAGATTAAGGTTTCGAAAATCGACACAAAGTCTAATAGTACCATTCTTTTTTCTAACAATCACCAGGTTGGAACACCATGTTGAATGCCTCATTTGAGCAATAATTCCTGCTGCAAGCATCTTTGAAAGCTCCTTTTGAACCAAAGGGGCTAACTTAGGATTTATTTGCCTAAGCTTTTGACGAAAGGGTTTAGCATTTTCATCTTTCAAGGGGATAGTGTGCTCCATGACATCTTCCCTATAACCTTTTAATTCATCATAAGAAAATGCTAAAACATCCCGATATTCACAAAGTAAATTGGTTAATTTTTTCCTTTCTTCATCATTAGTACCCTTACCAATTTTGATAATCTTTGGATCCCTAGAGGTACCAATGTTTACCTCGATGAATCCGCCTGAATCCATTTTATTTTCTTCTTTCATCTTTGTTTCATCATGCCGATCAAAGTGTTGTTGTAAAGAAACCAAACTCCTAGGAGTAGGATTTATAATATCTTCATGATCATCAAATCCATCCTCCTTAGAATCTATTCGAAAAATTTCAAACTCATCCAAATTATCAAGAAAACGAATCACTTGTTTCTCGTCATCAAAAACTTGCCAATGCTCAGAGTTATCTGGAACAGAAGGTCTAAATATAACTTCCATTTTTGTCTTATCCTTAATCGACCCATCAGATAATTGCAAAGTAGAAGCAGCTACGGCAAGCTCATCAACCAAACTATTTTGCTCTCTTGGGATAGCCTCAAGGTCAAGGGCATCAAAGTATTCCATAGTATCCCATACAGCATTTCGATAATTCCTTAACCTTTGATTCTTACATGTAAATTTATTTTTAATTTGCATGATAATTAAGTCAGAATCCCCCTTGATGCTAAGAAACTTAATTCTTAAAGCCTTTGCTAACTCAAGACCCAACAACAAAGCTTCATATTCAGCAACGTTGTTGGTTGCTTCAAATTCCAATCGATAGGCAAATTTGAAAATATGACCAAGGGGTGATTTTAATACTATTCATGCACCTTTACCATGCCTAGACGATGCACCATCAAAATACATGTACCAAACTTTATCCTTGAGATTCCCAATCTTTTTATCAACCTTATCATCGGGAAGAACTATGGAATTAGATAGGATAGCATAATTCCCAATGTCAGATTGTTCTTTAATTATCTCATTATGAGGTCTTTTAGGATCTTCAACGTGGAATCTTCCCTCAGGCTCTCTATTAAGTCTCACAAAACCATCACCTCTAGGAGAAGGAATCATAGCATATGACCAATTCATTTGAATACTCCCTCCTAGATTAGAGGCCCATTTTCTAGATAAAAGCATACCCCAAGCATTAGGCACATCAATAACAACAATGTCCATAACAATCATAATGTCAGGGTAAACTGATAAATGAACTTGTAAATCCTTAATCAAACCGTGAACTTCAATCTTCTTAGAATCCATGGCACATATATTGTAGTAAGGCCTAGAAACTCTTAAATTAAATTGTTCCATAACCCTCTTGGTCATGACACAAGCTGACGAACTAGAATCCAGCATGCAATTATTCAATTTATATCCATTAACCATCAAAGTAATAAAGAATGGTTGATGATCCTTGTTATTTGAATCCAAACTTTGCAAATATATAGGAGCATCCTGATAATCAACCTCAGGGGCTTTCTGTTGAAAATCATTCACTTGAGGAGCTTCAATAGCTTTTAGTAACTTAGCCCTTTGGGAGGGAATCTTCACAATCTCGACGATAGGAACCCAGATTTTTGCATTATTAAACCAACTTCCCAAATCGACATCTAATCCAAAGTTTGAACCCGGGATAAAAATTCGAGGGGGAATTTGATTCCCACTTTGATCTTTATCCCTTTTCTGATAAGTTAAACCCTTATCTTTAGCAATTTCCATGATTCGCTCTGGAGAAGGCTTTAAACCATATAATTTAACCATCATATCATCTTCATTCTCAAAATTATTTATACTAAAAGCTTATGTGGGAGGCATAACATCTCGACTGTTTTCCTTAACTTCCATCCAGTCTTTCATAGACAAAGAAAACTCTTTTCCCACTACATTTATTTGATTACCTGCCCCAAACATTCCATTATCCAAAATCCTTCTAACTATGGGGCAAGTAGCCTCCTCATGAAGAGCATCACAAGCCCAACAATAAGGCGGAGCATCATCGACCAAATTAGTATGTTCAAGCAGATTAGGTGGTCTCTGCTCACTAGATTGACCTTTCTTCTGCCAATTATTATTTCTAGGCTGGAAATTTTGCGTTTGAGCTCTTTCCATTTGAATTTTGGACCAACCTATTCTGCAAAGTAGTTATCTCGTTAGCATGGTTAGAGATTAATTTCAGTTGGTTAAGCTCCATGCTTTCAATTTTTTTGCATTAATTTCTGAATAAGGTCGTTATTAGATTCTTGAACCTCTTTCCCTTTAAGTTCTTTCAATTTCGTTGAAGCCCTATCAAAACTTGGGATTTCAGATTTCCCAGATGCTGCCTTATCCTTTTCAAGCTCTACCGCTAAAGCTTGACAATCCCTATAATCCGGAAGTTTAGCACGTCTTAACTCATAAGAGGGCTCAGGGCTAAAGGCATCAATATAAAAGTCCCAAAGAGATTTATCAGTAGGTTTATAATCTTGAGGTAATTCCTTAATACTATCGTTGAACCTTTTGTTAAATTCTTCTGCGGTCTCATTTTCTCTCTTTTTAATGATACTGATAGCTTTTACGAGATGCCTTCCTTCTCTCTTATCTCCATACTTTTCCTTAAAGGCATTAACAATCGATTGAAAAGAATCAAATGAATTATGAGGCTTTTCCATAAACCAATCTAAGGCATCCCCCTCCACGGTAAGAACAAAAAGGGTCATTTTTACATCTTCATGATTAAAATCAGTAGCCCTCACATACTTACCCAGCCATAAACTAAAAGATTTTAGATGAGAGTTAGCACTAAATGCATTATTGCCTTGAAAGAGAGGCAATTTATCCATCCCATGTTTTGGAATATCATTGGGATAACCTTGAATGTTAGCAAAGTTACAAGGGGTGAATATGTCTATGATGTTGTGCTTGACCAGGTTAGTAAAAAGCAAACGGATATCAGAGAGGGCTTCTTGCCCGAGATTAACAAGAAGGGTACAAGAAGAGACTTTGTGTAATCGTACTCTAAGAGCCCTTTCAGCATCAGGAGCAGGATTAACCAAACTGCTTGGATGTCTTCTAGTATACACTCTTGTAGAAGATAGAGGAACTGGAGTCGCCACCTAGACAAAAGTCTAACTCGAAATAACCCGAAAGCAAGGACCCAAGGACAAGGTACTTATCCTAGCAAGAGACGAAAGGATGAGAAAAAAGAAATGAGATGAATGTCGAAGAAACCAAGAACAGAAAAAACTCTATCCCTGGCAGCGACACCAAAAAATGTTGTCGCACAAAGTGTCTAGGCATCGCGACAACGCTCAGAGTAAGGGTTGTCACTCTTGATCCTTACTCACTCTGTTTAAGTTGTCTCCCTAGAGCAGGCTAAGGGGGGTAGACCCTATAGAAAATTGGAATGAAGAAGAACTAGTTGGGAATCAACCAATTAGGGAGACACAGCGAGGCGATCAAGTACTTGATTATTTAGCAAGACTTAGGATTTGATTAGATTTTAAATGATTAATACCAGTGCCTTATGGAGTCAACGATCTTGCTAGGGAAATGAGGACCAAGTAATCGATTAGCAACTGCTACTTAAGTGAATGACTATCTTATATGAAATGTAGATCCTAAAACTTAATGTGATATGCAGGAATCTTGGTTGATTTTAGTTAAATGCCTATTTAGATTGTGAATCCTTCAATCCTTTCTGTGTTGAGCCTGATTTCGTAGTAATTGGCAGAGAGAAGGTCAGGAGAAGCACACTAAGGTGTGATAACGATACCTCTCCTGAACTTCTAACATACCCGGTGCCTCCGGCGCTACAGAGAGTTGTGGCTCACCGTTTTAAGTACTATTAAAACAGGCTTCTCAAGAAAAGACACATAGATATCTATCTGTCTATCGACCAAGCTTATGCTTGGAAGTAAATTTTATCTATGCAAAGTTAACTTATATGCAAATGCACTGGAAGATGAGATGAAGCTAGACTCAACGATGGGAAAACACTTATGTCGCAAAAGCCCTCAATTACCCAAATGAAACACTCGCTTTATTAGATGAAGACTTAGAAGATAAACTCTTGAAGATATTATAATTAAAACACCAGCTTATTTCAAATCTTCTTGATACAATTTAGCTCAAAGAGAACAAAAACTACTTTGCAATTCAATACCAATGTCAACAAATGCTCAAAGTATGCTTAGCTTATGAAACAAAGATACACAATCTATTGTAATTCCACGACAGAGCACTTTAATAATTACTTGAAAATATTCACTAACATGTAGTACACATCAAATAATTCAAGTAATGATGCAAGATATTCAACACATGCACAATGTTCTAGCAATTAAATTTCATGAGATATAAATACTTTAAACAACCATGAAATTTAAACGCTAATCAATTTAGATCCTAGAGTTGAAAGATTTATGCTTAGTGACCCAAAATTTAAGAAAAATTACCACTCTCAATAGTTAATCTTTAGATCGAAAAAATTTAAGCGTGTTTAACTATAGAGAAGTAAAATATTCATACCGCAAAAGTTCACCTTTAGATTTTATCCTTAGCACCAAAGACACCGAGAAGGAACTAAAAGTTGACAAATTTGGTTATAGTCCTTTAGGAAATATTTTTCAATGTGCTAAGTAAGACTAAATGCGGTAAATGATCAATCAAGACTTTTTAAATGTGACTAAAGTAAATCAAAAGAAATAATTTTTTTTTTCATAGGCCATAGGCCACATAAAAAAAATTTAATTTAAACCTTTTAACGCTAAAATTTGCTTTTGATTTAAAAAAATTTAGGATGTCTTGAAATCACAAAAATGAAACCCTTTGTCATGTATTGAGATTTATTATTTTTTTAGGGTTTTGAATTTTTTTTTCTTTTTTTTTTAACTTGGAGGTTTTTTTAAATTTTATGATTTTTGAATAAATTCAAAATAAAACAAGAAAAAGAAATAAAACAAAATCCAAATCCAAATCCCTATTTTTTTATTTTCTTTTAGATTAACAAGATTAAAATGATTCCTGACAAAAAGAAATTCATAAACCCAAAATTGAACCTAACAAAAAAGAAATAATGAAAATCGAGATTGCTAACCCTAAAATAACCAACGAATGAGAAAAAATATAAAACACAAATAAAGTCGAAGTGTTTGAAGGTTTGGACAGGTTTTGACGGCGGAAGGGAATAGGGAGCTCGATGTTTGATCTTTTGCTTGTTACGCAGGTCCAAGGAGTTGAAGGGCGATGAGGGAATGGGTGTGGGATGGCAGGTCGATGGACGCAGGTAGCAAGGGAGTTGCGGGTTTGAAGAAAGGTTGCGGCAAAGAATAACAAAAAAAAAGGAGTTTCGTACAAGTTTGAAGACGTAGCTATGGCAGCGGGCTCACACAATAACGCAGGTCTGGAGCAGTGTGAGGGATTGGATGACTGCGTGAGGATTTAAGATGGGCACCGATGGAGATGAGGAAAAGCGTGGAGTAGCATTGGATTAAGGGATGGCGACTGCGGCAGAGGATTGGGCGGCGAGTTCGAAGGGATGGAGTTGCGGAGATGGGAGGAAGGGTTGTCACATGTAAGAGGAGCTTGAAGGTAATACGGTGCAGGTTGGAGCAACATGAGAAGAAGCAGGCTGATGGATTTGGGAAAGCAGATTATGCAGCAATGGAAGGGGTTATGAAGCTTAAATGGAGCTGAGGGGAGTTGGAGCATCGACAGACAAACCTTCCCAACAATTTCAAAAATCTTTGAAGCAGAAAAACAAACCCCAGGCAACAGACAGGAGAAACTGGTAGCAAAATAACCCAAAAAAAATTTCCAGAAATCTTTGATTAAGACGTTGTACTTATGCTTAAGATTCACCAGTCAAACCCCTTTAAAAAAATTAAAATTCCTCCAGATTTAAAAAAAAAATTAAGCTTTGGACTGGAAAATAATGTCCTTGCAAAAGTTGGTTTTGAGGCCAGACCTTACTCTCTAGGGCCTAGATATGGCTTCAAAATCAAACTTCGCCTTCAGATCTGCAACATGTACCTGAAAACACAAACACCCAGAACCTAGATATACAAAAATAAACGAAAACCCAAAAACCCTAGTCAGAAAAGCTACATGTTTTTTTACAAGTCTATGCACAGGAACAACAGATCTATCAAATCTGGCGAGTGTGAGTCCAACTCCGCTCCCAGATCTGATAATCTAAGGTTCTTAAAAGCCAGACTTATCAATTTAGCACAAAAAAATTTGAAATTTTGATTTTAAACAGAGGTGCTTCGCCCAAAACCCTTCATGCATCACCAATAAAATTTCTTATGATAAGCCCGGGATCCAATCAAGTTGGGCTCTTCAGGAAATACGAATCGAGAGTTGGCTGGTCCAACTGAAAACTTCCTCAAACGCTCGATGATCTAAGAATCAAGAATCTTCTACACAACTCAATTCAACCATCAACGTAGAGCAAGAAAACAATAATAAAATTCAGATTTAATAGAGATACCTGCTATCATATTCAAAACTTAAATTACCATTCAAACTCCAGTGATTGAGCAAGATACCTGTGCTCAAATCACTTTTCAGAAAGCTATCATCAATGGCTAAAAGGAATTCTATGCATGAAAACGACACATCTTACAGCATTTCCACGAAGAGTAACACCAACAGAAATTAACCCCAAAGTCTTTCTTTATTGCTCATAAAAAAGATTACAAGAAAGCTTTCACTTAGCACACAACTCCTAGATCGAGTCAACTGACTGAAAAATGACCTCTTATTTAAAGATAAATCCTCCAATGGCTAGTTCGAGTGATCTTCGTCAAAGCAATCTCGACCGTTGATGAGAATTAAAATTTCTTTTAATCTCATTCGTCGAAATTTTAAATTATTGAGGAAATTTGAATTTTTCAATTAAATGCATTTTAATTAATTCAAAAAATAAATTTTTGAATTAATTTCCTCAAAATTTTGACTTTGACTTAACCCTAGGGACTAAAGGCTTAAAATTTAGCAAAATAATTAATTTACCTTAGTCCCTAGACCTCTTAAACTTTAATTTTTGAAGAACCAACGAATTTTGCCTATGGAGAATTTAAATTTACCTAGGACCTATAATTAATTAAATTTCTGGCTTAGGATTTTAATTAATTTTTTGGCCATAAAATTTAGTTAATTGACCTATGAGGGGATAAATTATTTTTCCAACCCTCAAGACACTTTACATCATCATTTTCATATCTTTTACATCACAAGGGGGAAAACCCATCTGAAATAGATCTTCACAGATTACCCATTTCTGCAACACAAATATAATCCAACAAGCTAAGCAATTTGTAATAAAATAACCTAACCAAATAATTAGGATTATTCCCAAATCAATTTTACATAGACTCGATCTATAACACTAGGACTCACCTAAGATCCCAGTGACAAAATTCATTCTGGCTTTAGGGTAAGGCTGAAGGAAAACTCTGTCGACCATCCGAGAATGGATCGGTGAGACAAAAAACCTCCTGGAATGTAGAACGTTATCAGAAAAATAGGTTTATCTAACCAATTACATACATGACACATATCTGCTGAGATTATTTACATCATATACATGCAAAATGGGTTTACATTATAACATGACAATCAAGCTGATGATGATAGCCGCACGGCACGGACACATCAATCTCATGTGCTTTAGCCTCTCCACCAATTTTCAAGGCTATAACACATCCGATGCTACCCAAAATCAACAAGTGATTCTTTGTGACCATGTTGTTCTTCACATGCTTAATCTCTTTCTTCATTTGCTTCTTCTTGGATTGATTAGACAACCACCTTATACTCCTTATGGGAGCACTTCTATATGTTGACCTTCATTGCATTGTAGTACATGCCTTTAGCATGTCATTTGTGAAAGATATCCTTTTATACTTGATCATGCTTTAACGTTATTCCCATGACCCAATAATATATATGATGACATGACTTAAACTTTGATGTATACATACCTCATCTTGATTATGCTTTGATCATCTTGGCTTCATTTGACGGTTCTTCTTGATTGGTGTAGTCTTTCTTGCTTCATCTTTTCTTTCTTGCATATCATCCTTTCTTGAATCCCATGAATGGGACTCCCAATGAGACATCTGCTCTTATTTATGAACCTTCTTTTGAAGATTCTATCAGATGATCTTGAAGACCTTATCCTGCAAATGTTTCTTCCTTTTGATGATAGAGGCCTTCTAAGAGTCTTAATCATGATCAATTATTCTTTCACTGTGGATGATGTCCTATAATAGGTATGCTTCTTCTAAATGAATATCTTGAGCTATATCTACACCATGCTCCTATATTCTAGAAGGTGCTACTTAACCATGCATTCTATCCTATCTCTATATGCTCCTATGCTACTCAACACTTTGAAATAAGACTTAAGTAAATAGGTTGACTTAGTCATAGTAGAGATCTCGAGGATCTTCCTTCTTTTGCTTCTTGTCTTCTTCTTTCACTTCTTGAGTTATGTGAGCTTCTTCCCTTTTTCTCTTGTTGTTGTTGTCGTTCTTAAGTTTGGGACAATCCCTCTTGTAATGTCCATATTCTTGACATCCAAAGTATTGGACTTTGGACATATCTCTATTGCTTGTTTCTCGTGGACCAAACTTGCTAATTTTTTCCTTTCTCTTGGCCATGGTAGCAAATGCTTGCTCCTTTGATCCCACATCATCCATGCCTTTGAGTCTAGTTTCCTCTATCTTGCATAAAGTGTTGATTTGGGGTAGCATCGAATATGCTATAGGCCTCAAATTTTGCAGGGAGGCTTGGGCACATGTATTCCAAAGAACCCATAAAGCGTTTTGGCAAATTCCATTTAGAGACAATTTTATTAAAATAATTAATATTTTTTAATGGGACCCTATGTCTAAACTTAAGAAATTAAAAATATTAATGGGTATTAATCTAATTGCACGAGTGACTTCTAGAAGAAGACGAAGATCAAGCCAAAATGATCTGAGCCTTTATTTAGGAGTTAATCTAGGTCATTGGTTGTCCAACAGAAAGATATAAGAAGGGGCTTGAGAGTCATTTGGAAAATAGACCGAGAGATCAAGTGATCGAATTTCTGAAGTGAGAAGTTCTTAGGAGAAAGTTCTTTGTAAGAACCCAATCTCAAGATAATTTTAAAATAGTAGAACATGAAATTTACATATAGAATTTAAATAATTAATATAATGAATACCAACCTGTCTGCTTTGTTGACAATTTGTCTGCTCTGTTGCAATTCTTGTCTGGCTGCGTTACTAAAACGACCAAAACCTCCCTGCCGAACTGAGTACAACCTAGGTACTCAGTCTCAGAAAGCTTTCAATTGAAGCAATTTGATTCCCCTGTGCCCAAAAACATCAGTATAATCAAGACTCAAGTTTCCTTCATAGTTGTACTACAGTATCCAAAATTGTTCTCAACTTTGCTGCTCCCCCCCCAAAATGGTTTTTCCTTTCTCCTTTTATTTCCTCATCCACCGCCTTCTTTTCTTCTTTGTGTCAATATTTTGGTTACGTGTAACTTTTATAAAATCGAATCTCATTTGATTTCGTTGATTTTTATTTGAATACGTAGTTTGATTTAATAAGGTTTATTTTTTATTTTTTTATTTTTTTTTTAATTAATTAAATTTATAATTTAAATTAATTTATATTATTAATTTATTAATTTTAAATTGTAAAATTTAATCTGTACTTTTAAAATTAATATTTTCTGTTGGTTTTAAGGACTTATCATATATATGATACTCTGGTAAGGTTTTAATTTATTACCTTAATTTATATCTCCTCCTATAATAACTAGTTTACATATAGTGCGATACATGCGGGTTTATGCATACGTAGCTATTGTATGGAGGTCTCGTATGTATGCTAATACTCGTATTTTATCTATAGGCGGGTCATTACATACATCCCTCATTTCAAAAAATTCATTCCGAAGTTAGGGTTACTAAAATATATTAGTGATTAACGTAAGTATATAAGTTCTTATATTTCATTTTATATGGGTATTTAAAAATTTTGTTTTCTTAGATTTTTTTTAGATTTTAGAACTATAATATTCATGTCCTGCCCCGGTTGACTCTTCAAGCTACTCTAGAATCATCCTATCCTTCCTAATCTCTTCCGCTTCTATCCTATTCGTCCTCTACTAGAGTATGTCATGGTATCAACTATATTGATTAACCATTCATAGACTCTCAAGGGTGTCAGCGTTGATTATATCAACCTAATTGTCCAATAGGCATCTGGCAGTCATCATCACACGTCTAGGGGAGTGTGATTCGCATAGTCCTCCCATGACTCCAGGTTTTTGGACGATAAACAGTGAGCAATACCTCCACCCCTCCTCGTGGGACCAGAGTTATTGTTTTTTCATGTAACCTTATTGAGTCTTAATTGTACTGAAGTTTTTGTCATCACATGGCCGTTTTGGTAACAATACTAGCTGCAACGTAAACACTTGTCCATATATTATAACATGTGCATCAGTGTATACATAAAATAAACAATTTTTGAATAGCTTATACATGTTATCTCTAGTACAACATATTTCGTCATGTCATGCTCATGCTATCGACTTTCATATTGAAATTGTAATCATTCTTTTATTTCTATCTTATCGATATGTATAAATGAAGCAAAATTTATAATATCTTAATTCCAATCAGAATTCATGATTTAAATTTTATAGCAAGATTAATCAAATATTAAACTTTACTTTGATATCTATAATTTTGTAAGATCAATTTGAATAACATATTCCGTATTGGATAACATATCATAAAAATTCACGTTTATATGTGATCATTCCAAAATGGTTTTGAGTATCTGATTTAAAGTAAAGAAAATATACAAAATATGGCTTAAAGTTCTTCAAAATTAACGCAAGTTGGGGTATTTTTGACATATGATTTCCGTATCTTTCCAAGTAGCCGATCCAGGACTATACTTGTCCCACTAGACCTTAACTTGGTCTATCAGACAATTCTTGAGCTGTCAAACCCTACCATCCAGTATACGTAATGGTTTAACCGATATGATTCCTTCGTTCGATACCTGTAGTTCTTTCCATTGAAAGTTATGAGATTTGTCAGCTATGTAATGTCTTAATACAGATACATGAAATACATTATGAACTTTATGCAAGTGAGGCGGCAGTGCAAGACAATAGGCGATAGGTCCAACTCTTTCTATGACTTTAAATGGTCCGATAAATCGGGGTGACAACTTTGTCCCTTTTCTAAATCGGATAGTGCTTTTATTTGGTTTGATGCGGACAAAAACCCGATCCCCTACTTCATATTTTCTCTCATTTTTGTGGGCATCAGCATAACTCTTTTGTCTATCCTGTGCTTCTTTTAAATGTTGTCTAATTCGTTTTACCTGTTCCTCCATCTCTTGAACTAATTCTGGCCCTACTATCACCCTATCTTCTAACCTGTCCCAACTTAACGGTGTTCTGCAAGGTCTGTCGTATAATGCTTCAAATGGAGGCATCCCAATTGAACTGTGGTAACTGTTATTGTATGCAAATTCGACCAAGGATAAGTACTTTTCCCAGTGTGATTGTTGATCCATAACGTACATCCTCAACATACCTTCTAGTACTTGATGTACCCTTTCTGTTTGCCTATCAGTCTCAGGAGGATAAGCTAGATTCAAATTTAGTTGAGTTCCTAAGGCTGACTGCATGCAAGTCCAGAATCTTGAAGTGAATCGTGTCTCTATCTAATATGATCTTCTTAGGTACTCCATGAAATCTGATAATTTCATTTATGAATATTCGAGCTACGTCAGCAACTTCGTAAGTATCTCTTACAGGAATGAAATGGGCGCTTTTTGTTAATTTATCCACTATCACCAGAATAACATTGTGTCTTTGAGAAGTAAGAGGTAGCCCAGTGATAAAATCCATAGAAATGATCTCCCATTTGGTCATAGGAATGTCATGAGGTTGTAAGAGACCTGCTGGATGACAATGATCAGCTTTTACTTGTTGACATTCCAAACATTTTGCAACGAATTGAATGATATCGTGCTTCATGCCCGTCCAGAAGAAAAGTTTATTGGTATCAATATACATTTTCTTTACTCTGGGATGTGCACAATATACTGCTTTGTGGGCTTCGTTAAGGATGGTGTCTTGGAGATCTTTATTATCAAGAATATATATCCTTTTATGAAATCGCAAGATTCCATCATCTTCTAGTTCATATCCTTCAAACTTAGGCTCTTTTGGCTTTTTACTATCAAGACTAGATCTTACCTCTAAATACCAGCTATCTCTTATGAGATGTTCTAGTACTCGTTGCCTTAAGTCTACTTTGATAGGTATGAGGGAAAATATTCGGGGTCTTCTTCTTAAAACATCTGCCACTACATTCTCTTTTCCTTGATTATGATATTCCAAAGTCATATTCACTTAGGAATTCACTCCATCGTCTTTGTCTAGCATTCAAGTCTCTTTGGGTGAACAAATACTATAGACTTTGATGGTCGCTTTTAAGCGTAAAGCTTCGCCCTATTAGATAGTGTCTCCAAATCTTTAAAGCTAGTACTACAGCAGTTAACTCTAAATCATGAGTGGCGTAGAGTTCTTCATGAAGCTTTAATTTCCTTGAGGCATATGCTATTACTCCTCTATCCTGCATTAATACTGCACCTAATCCTTGCTTGGATGCATCAATACATACAGTAAAATCTTTGTCCATATCCGGGACTCTTAAGATTGGTGCACTAGTCAGCAGTCTTTTGAGTACAAAGAATGCTTTGTTACATTCCTTAGTCCATTCATACTTAACACCTTTACGTTGAAGAGTTGTAATTGGCTTTGCAATTTCAGAGAATCCTTCCACAAATCTTCGGTAGTAACCAGCTAAACCCATAAAGCTTCGTACTTCATGTACATTTTTTGGTATTGGCCATTCCATGATTGCCTTTACCTTCTCAGGGTCTACTGAGATCCCTTCACCTGATATGATATGACTTAAGTAATGAATTTTTTTCTGAAAGAAAGAACACTTGGATAACTTTCCATATAACTAGTGTTTCCTGAGGCAAGATAATACTACCTGTAAATGGTCTTCATGTTCTTTCTCATTCTTGGAATAGATAAGAATATCATATAAGAAAACTTATACAAATTGATCAAGATATTTACAAAAAATGTTGTTCATAAGGTTCATGAATACTGCTCATGCATTAGTCAACCCAAATGGTACCACTGTGATTCATAATGTCCAAAGCTTGTTCGGAATGTTGTTTTAGAAATATTGCTTTCCGAAATCCTTAACTGATGATAGCCTGATCGTAGATCAATTTTTGAAAAGACAGCAGCTCTTTTAATTTGGTCAAAGAGGTCATCAATTATAGGCATTTGATACCGATTCTTTACTGTAGCTCGATTCAAGTCTCGATAATCTATGCATAATATTAAGGAACTATCTTTCTTCTTGACAAAAATTATGGGAGCACCCCAAGGTGATATACTAGGTCAAATGTGTCCTATATCCAATAGTTCCTTCAATTGAATTTGTAATTCTTGAAGTTCTGGAGCTGTCATTCATAAGGTGTTTTAAAGATTGGTTGAGTACCAGGTTTCAATTCTATTGTGAGATATAGCTCTCTTTCGGGGGGTAATCCTGGTAGTTCCTTTGGAAATACATCCGAAAATTCGGCTAACACTGGATATTGTTCTAAGGATGGTCATTTTTCTTTACTTACTTCTTGGATTACATATGCCTGACAACCTTTCCTTAGGCAACGCTTCATTTTCATTGCTGATATGTAGCATAAAGATACTTTTCTCTTGATACCTTGAATTTGGATCGCCTCTCCTTCATCATTTATACCAAGAATTCATTTCCCATAACAGTCTACCCAAGCTTGATGAACTTCTAACCAATCCATACCTATGACAAGATCATAAGTTCCTAGGGTTGTAACATAAACTTTCAATTTAGTCGAACAGACCCCTAGATCAATTTTGCATCAATCCACACTTAAGTCTACGGATTGGAGTTCTCCTGAGGCCATTTCTACCTGTCTGAAATCATTTTGTTTGCAAGCTGCCAACCCACATTTATTTAATGCATATGATGAAATGAAACTATCTGTAGCACCAGTATCAAATAAGATTTTGAATTTTATGCCATTAATAATACTTGAAGACTCCACTACAGTGGATTGATGTGCTGCTTGATTGTTGTTAACTAATGCATGGATTCTATGATTGCCTTGGGTATTTGGTATTGGTTCCTTTCCAGTCCCATGCAATATACTTGATAAAGCTTTTGGACAATCACGTTGAAAATTCGGTCCTCCACATCCCCAACAATTAACCTGGGTCGGTCTTCTTGAATCATAATGTGAATTTCTAGATAAAGAGCTTCGTCCTCTCATGCTGCTTCCTCTCGAATTTCTTCCTCTATTAGCAGTTCCACGAGATTTCCATGGACTTGTGTTTGATGATTCAACGACTATAGTATTAACTGCCATGGGAGCTCTTGCTCCTACACTTCTTGGGGTAAATCTATTACCATACAATGGTCTTGAGCTACTTCCCCTGAAGAAATTTCGGGGAGTCTTTCTTGAAAACCCTGATTGTAGAGGTTTTGTTGGCCCGACATCCTTTTTGATTCCTAGATGTTCTTCTCATAGAGGCCACATTCTACCGCTTTGGCTACTGAAGATGGTTTCGACATCCTAACCAAGGCCCTGATGCGAGGGTTTAACCCAAATATGAAGCGTTCAGTTTGACGTTCATCAGAATCTAAGTAGTGAATGTATTTCACAAGCTCCATAAACCTTATTTCATATTCTTCCACCGTTTTATTGCCTTGAATTAATGTATGAAAGGCCCCGACTAGTTGTTCTTGAAAATATCGAGGTAAATATTTAGCACGAAATCTTTCCTTGAACAATTCCCAGGAGACATTATCTGTTGTGAGGTGTAGTTGTTTTTCCAAATTTCCCCACCAAATCAAGGCACTTTCCTTTAATTGAAATACGACAATTTTTGTTTTTGAAGAAGAAGAGTACTCTCTTAGTTTAAAGCATCTGTTCATTCCTTCTAACCATGCCTTAGCACGTTCTCCAGTTTCTCCTCTAGAAAATTCTTGGAGTTTAATTTTCTGTAACTCCCTAGAAATATCTTCCTTTGATCTTTTATACTTAGAATTTTTTGGTTCTACTGAATTGGTTTCTATAGGTTGAGGTTGCTCGTCTTTGGTCTTAGCCATTGTCGACCCATTTAATGCTTCCAACAAGGCTTCCCATGAGTGCATTATCACAGTCAACTCCGGTGTTGGAGCAATTGGTGTTGATGGTGGTCTCGATGGAGACGGTGATGGTGGTGGTGATGAAGATGGTGATGACAACGATGGTGGCATTAATGACGGGGTTGCTACCCAATCACGTCGCTGTCGTTGATATGTCCTTATCATCGTAATGTTTCTTGTATACATAATAAAATTGTAAAAATTTTGAAGTATACTTTCATATTTAACGTATAATTTGCAATTTTAAGTTTGCAAACAGGTATAGTTATTTTTGCTATTTTTACTTGCTAGGCAGGTCTTACTGGTACTGAGGTCAATGAGGGTGGTCTCACGACCTCCTTGTCCTAATGCAGGGTATTCTATCCTAATGCCTAATAATTCTTAGTAGAATGCATGGGTCTTTATAAACCATAATATTTATTTCACAATTTACCCAATTATGCTATAAAATATTTACAGAAATAAATGAGTTGAACAAGAATAATTTTCCTTCTTCCTAATAGCTGGGGCATAATGCTCAAAACTTATATCTTAAAATATATATATATATAATATTTAGACTTTATTTTAATAAAATCTTTACATTATATAAGTTCTCAATATAATATATACAAATGTGCCCCTTGTAGGAGAGGTTTGATTGTTTGGAGGACTTCTATAATATATATAGTAAGGTTTATTAAAATATAAAGTCTCTATTATTAAAAATCATATATTACATTAATTATCATTTATTGATTTTATAAAGTTATGGTACGAAACCTAAAATATTGGTTTCGTCTAGGCATCTAATTTCTTTTTATTTGACTATGAACATATTCTTGAGACCTTTCCAAACAGTGTGGGGAAAGATTAATTTCAACAATAATATTATAAACTCGCAAATTACTTCTGCTGTAATGGGTTCGATCCTAACCCCGAAATACTAATCTTTAATATGAGGACAAATAATGGTTTTAATATTCTTATACATTACGTATTTATAATATGTTGAAATTTGGTACCGGAGGACAGGTGGTTCCCTTAGGCTTTGATCTTTGGCCTAGGGAAAAGTGTCCAAAAGAATTTAATTTTTCTCCTAAAGTGACTTTATAATTTTATAAAGTTAAATCTAATTTAAAAGTGACTCTAAGTGATAAAGTTATTAAGTCTAATTTTAAAGTGACTTTTATAAAGTCAATGAAAAATTAGAAAGGAAAAGTGACTTTGGAAATAAATGACTAAGTGGGTCTTTATTAAAGTGGGGTGAATTAAAAAATAGAAAGTGAGATTTAAATGAGCATTTAATCTCAACCATTGATCTAAATCTATTTCAGCCATTGGATTTAGAGATCACCCAAAAGTCACTTGGATCACCCAAAAGTCACTTGGAGTTATATTAAAGGAGGAAAAGGTCATTCATTCTTTCATGAGCAGATTGGGAGAAGGAGAGCAAGAGAGCAAGAGAGATTTCTGAGCAGGAAGGAGAAGGAGACAACAGCTTGGCACACATTCCAAGGCAGCAGTTGAGCAGATTTGTACAGCTGATTCAGCACATAGTGAAAGGCAGATTTTTGCACAAAAATCGAGGAGCAGTTTGCTGATTTTTTCTGCACACAAAACGGAAGCCGTACAGCATTTATTGATGTCCTGTTTGCTGTAATTTCCAGATTGCTGTGAGGCACGGGAAAGGAGATAAGTTGTAAATTTTCTTGCTGATTTTTCGCTGAATAATTCTCACTGTAAAAAGGCAATTTTCAGAAATAAAGAAGAGCTCTCAAACTGGTTTTCCCCAAGAGTTGTAGGGGCTTTTTCCAGGGTCAAGTTGACCAAAAATATCAGTGTTTTAATGTGTTTTAATGGCTGTTTTTGATTGCTGATTTTTAATTCTGCAATTTCCAGCATTCTGAAAAATTTCCAGAATTTGTGTTTTCAGCAATATTTTTTTTTTTTCAATCTGTTAAATGTATGGTTATGGGAATGGGCATTTAACTACATGGGAGAAATAAGGAGAAACTGAAAACCGAGGTGGGAAAACAGAAATTTTTACATGGTATCAGAGCTTGAGTGCTGAAGGGCAGTTTGGGACAGCAAAAAGGAAAAATTACAGTTGCTGATTTTTCACTCAGAAAATTCCAGCAAGCTGATTTTTTCATAAACAGCAGTTTTATCTTTACTACAGCAGTGCTATTTTTCAGTTTTAGGACAGCAGGATGTCATTGGGATTGAGGGTGGAGGATAGGCTGGATGGGCATATAAATTACAGCATTTGGAAGGAGAGAATGCAGAGTATCTTTGAGGAGGCAGAAGTCTGGGATATCATGGTGCATACCGCACAGAACCCTGTTGTTGTGCCCACTGATGTTACTCAGTTGGCTGAGTATAAAAACAAGAACAATAAGGGTAAGAGGCTGATTCTAGACGGAATCAAAGACCATTGCATTCCTCATGTGAGAGGAAAGAGCAATGCCCATGAGATGTGGACAGCATTGTCCAATATCTACCAGAGTACCAATGACAACCGGAAGATGGTCCTGAAGGAGAAGCTGAAGAACATTAAGATGGGGAATGATAGTGCAGCTGGATATCTCACAAAGATTACCAATGTGAGAGATGAGTTGGCAGCGATTGGAGAGGCCATTCCATCCACTGAGTTGGTGCGTATTGCAGTGAATGGCCTCCCCCGTTCATGGTTGAACTTTGCTGATGGGGTTTGTGCACGTGAGACCCTTCCCACATGGGAGAGGTTCTGGGATGATTGTATTCAGACAGAGATCAAGAAAGGACAGCTTGGGGCAGCCAAGCCAGTTGAGCAGGATGAGGACGTAGCACTGGTGGCAGGAGGCAAGAAAGGTAAAGGGAAGAAGCAGGCTTCCACAAGCAGTGGTGGGGGCAAAGGCAAAGGTAAAGGTAAACAGGGTAACTCACAGAAGGACAATTCCAAGGTGAAGCGTTGGAATTGTCAAAAGATGGGACACTATGCAGTTGTGTGTCCGGAGAAGAAGAAGAAGAAGGGGAAGAACCAGGACGTGGCAGCTTCAGCAGAGATTGAGGACTTTGCTGGTCGTTTTGACCGAGAGTTTGCGTTCAGTACGTGTGAGTCCTCTAGTACAGGATCACCTGCCACACAGGTTCAGAGCGAGCATGTTTTTCCCTCGATTAGCGGAGCATCTTCAGGTATCTGGTATGTGGACAGTGGGGCTTCACGTCACATGACAGGAGTCCGGGAGTACTTCTCAGAGCTTTCAGAGAGTGGCACTGATATTGAGGTAGTACTCGGTGATGACAGAGTTGTTAGAGCAGTCGGGGTGGGGACAGTGACATTTCAGAGGGAGTCCAAACCTCCCTTGAAGGTTTCAGAGGTTCTTTATGTGCCAGGGATGAGGAAGAACCTCATATTCGTCTCAGCTTTGGAGGACAGAGGATATGAGGTACTGTTCAGGGGAGGACAGGTGTTGATGTATCCCAGGGACGCTCCAGCTGATTCAGCTAGAGTGATAGGTGTACGCCATGCAAAGGTGTACAAGTTTGCATTCCAGCCCCTTTTGGCATTGAGCAGTAGAACCGACAGCAGAGCTAGCAGTTCTGAGCTGTGTGAAATTTGGCACCGCAGGATGGGACATATGTATCATGGAGCCTTGAGGACACTGCGGGAGATCACTACAGGTGTGCCAGATTTCAGTACTGATCACTTTGATACTTGCAGAGGTTGTGCGATGGGCAAGTTTGCCAAATCCCCTTTTCCCAGCAGTGACAGCAGAGCGACGAGGATACTTGATTTGATTCATTCCGATGTGAGCAGTCGGATGTCTCATGTTTCCTTGAGTGGATATGAGTACTATGTTTTATTCATTGATGATCACTCCAGGAGGACCTGGATTTATTTTTTGAAGACCAAGAGTGAGGTCTTCAAGCGGTTTCAGGAGTTCAGAGCTCTTGTGGAGACTCAGACAGGTCGAAAGATCAAGTCCTTGAGGTCGGACAATGGAGGAGAGTACACCCTTGGAGAGTTTGTTGACTATTGTGCGGAGGCAGGCATTAGGAGGGAGTTCACTGTTCCTTACAACCCTCAGCAGAACGGGGTTGCGGAGAGGAAGAACAGATCCATCATAGAGGCTGCCAAAGCCATGATACATGATCAGGGGTTGCCATTGTTCTTGTGGGCAGAGGCCTGCAACACAGCTGTTTACTTGCAGAACAGGAGTCCGCATCGTGCTTTGGGGCACATGACTCCGGAGGAGGCTTTCTCTGGGAAGAAGCCTGATATTGGTCATCTTCATATCTTTGGATGCATTACATACTCCTATATACCCAAAGAGAAGAGGACCAAACTAGAGCCCACCGCAGAGAAGGGTATCTTTGTGGGCTACAGTGAGACCTCAAAGGCCTTTCGGATTTACATTCCTGCACAGAGGAGAGTTGTTGTCAGATGGGATGTGAAGTTCGAGGAGGACAGGGCCTTTAGGAGGTCACGGGAGTTAGAGTATCTGGATCAGCCAGACCCTCAGCAGCAGTTGAGTCAGTCGCAAGGATCCAGTGGGCAGGGATCAGGAGGATCCGGAGGTACATCTATGAGGATGTCAGGTCCATCAGTGAGCAGTGGCTCGCCGAGCCAGAGGGGTGGTGCTCCGGGCAGCATGCAGAGCAGTTCACAGAGCAGTTCACTAGGAGGTCCACTGATGGACAGTTCACACGGTACCTCAGCTTCTACAGGTTCAGGTGCAGGCAGGAGGACAGCAGACAGACAGTCAGGAGTTCAGGCTACTGATGGTGATGAGGAGGAGGAGTTTCATTCTCCTATGGGAGAAGCATGCTCAGGGAAGAGGAAGCCCAAGTGGCTTCAGGACACCTTGAGAGATGCCACATCTGTTGCTGAGCCGAAGAGGCCGGTCAGAGAGAGTAGACCACCTGAGAGGTTCTGTAGCTATATGGCGATGGTTACCAGCATCCTTGACTCTGAGCCTTCTAGCTATGAGGAGGCAGCTAGCCAGCAGGTCTGGAGAGAGGCCATGCAGGAGGAGTATTCTTCTATCATGAAGAATGATGTTTGGGAGGTGGTGCCGAGGCCTGAGGGCAAATCCGTGGTTACTTCCAGATGGCTTTACAAGGTAAAGCATGCTGCAGATGGCAGCATTGAGAAATTCAAAGCGAGGTTTGTGGCTAGAGGGTTCTCCCAGGTAGAGGGAGTTGATTATGAGGAGACCTTCGCTCCCGTGGCTCGATATACTTCGATCCGCTCCATTATATCGATAGCAGCAGAGATTGGTTGGAAGATCCACCAGATGGATGTGAAGACCGCATTTCTCAATGGCTTCATACAGGAGGAGGTGTACATTGAGCAGCCACAGGGCTTTGAGGTGCATGGGAAGGACTCCCATGTGTGCAGATTGAAGAAGGCCCTTTATGGCCTGAAGCAAGCTCCCAGAACTTGGTACTCCAGGATAGATGCATACTTGCAGGGGATGGGTTTCACAAAGAGTGAGGCAGATCCGAACCTTTACTTTATTGTGATTGGTGAGGAGCCTCTCATTCTGGTGATGTATGTGGATGACTTGATCATTACACGTGCAGAGAGACTCATAGAGCACTGCAAGAGAGATCTTGCGGCGGAGTTTGAGATGAAGGACATCGGCTTGATGCATTACTTTTTGGGTTTGGAGGTGTGGCAGGAGGAGGGGCATTTCTTCCTGGGGCAGGGGAAGTATATTGTGGACATCCTTAGCAGATTCCACATGGAGGATTGTAGACCCATGTCGACACCGATGATCACCAACTGGAAGAAGCTTCATGCTTCGGATTCCGAGTTGGTGGATCCCACATTGTACAGGCAGCTGATTGGTTCCTTGATGTATTTGGTCAACACTAGACCAGATATCTGTTTTGCAGTCAACACGATGAGTCAGTTTATGTGTGAGCCTAGGAAGGTTCACTGGGTGGCTGCAAAACACATTTTGCGGTACTTGCAGGGGACAGTGGATTATGGTCTGGACTACAGGCAGGGAGATGGAGTGAGATTGGCAGGATACACTGATTCTGATTGGGCAGGTTGTGCTTCTGATAGGAAGAGCACTTCAGGGTGTTGTTTTGCGTTGGGTTCAGCAGTAGTGTCATGGTTCAGCCGGAAGCAACAGTCAGTAGCACTGAGTTCAGCGTAAGCAGAGTATATGGCAGCCAGTCTAGCTAGTTGTGAGGCTATCTGGCTTCGCAAGATGTTGTTTAGCTTATTTGGTCAGCCGTTGAGACCTTCAGTGATTTACTGTGATAATTAGAGTTGCATTAAACTCACGGAGAATCCAGTATTTCATGACAAGTCAAAGTATATCAGGATCAGATATCATTTCATCAGAGACTATGTTCAGAAGGGAGCTGTGAAGCTTGAGTATATTTCCACTGATGAGCAGGTTGCAGATATCCTTACCAAAGCCTTACCACGGGGCAAGCATGTCTACTTCAGAGATAAGATGGGTGTGGTGAGGAACACCTTCCTCGGTAAGAGGGAGTGTTGAAATTTGGTACCGGAGGACAGGTGGTTCCCTTAGGCTTTGATCTTTGGCCTAGGGAAAAGTGTCCAAAAGAATTTAATTTTTCTCCTAAAGTGACTTTATAATTTTATAAAGTTAAATCTAATTTAAAAGTGACTTTAAGTGATAAAGTTATTAAGTCTAATTTTAAAGTGACTTTTATAAAGTCAATGAAAAATTAGAAAGGAAAAGTGACTTTGGAAATAAATGACTAAGTGGGTCTTTATTAAAGTGGGGTGAATTAAAAAATAGAAAGTGAGATTTAAATGAGCATTTAATCTCAACCATTGATCTAAATCTATTTCAGCCATTGGATTTAGAGATCACCCAAAAGTCACTTGGATCACCCAAAAGTCACTTGGAGTTATATTAAAGGAGGAAAAGGTCATTCATTCTTTCATGAGCAGATTGGGAGAAGGAGAGCAAGAGAGCAAGAGAGATTTCTGAGCAGGAAGGAGAAGGAGACAGCAGCTTGGCACACATTCCAAGGCAGCAGTTGAGCAGATTTGTACAGCTGATTCAGCACATAGTGAAAGGCAGATTTTTGCACAAAAATCGAGGAACAGTTTGCTGATTTTTTCTGCACACAAAACGGAGGCCGTACAACATTTATTGCTGTCCTGTTTGCTGTAATTTCCAGATTGCTGTGAGGCACGGGAAATGAGATAAGTTGTAAATTTGCTTGCTGATTTTTTGCTGAATAATTCTCACTGTAAAAAGGCAATTTTCAGAAATAAAGAAGAGCTCTCAAACTGGTTTTCCCCAAGAGTTGTAGGGGGTTTTTCCAGGGTCAAGTTGACCAAAAATATCAGTGTTTTAATGTGTTTTAATGGCTATTTTTGATTGCTGATTTTTAATTCTGCAATTTCCAGCATTCTGAAAAATTTCCAGAATTTGTGTTTTCAGCAATATTTATTTTTTTTCAGTCTGTTAAATGTATGGTTATGGGAATGGGCATTTAACTACATGGGAGAAATAAGGAGAAACTGAAAACCGGGGTGGGAAAACAGAAATTTTTACATAATATATTTTCATGGTTGCGTTTGATGTAATGAGTGTATTTCCAATTAAATTCATGGAGTATATGATTTATAGCCTACGCTAATATAGGAATTTACGAGAGCCATTGACTAGGTGTTTTAACTTTAGCATAGGTTAATAAATTTTAAAAGCCTTTAGACACGGATTTGCTTCATTCCAGATTATAATTCCATTCTGGCTACGATTATAAAATTAGTATTATTGTAGTGATGAGTGATAGATCTATCATTTGTATATAATATATATATATATATAATGCGTAAATAAACAATGGTCCCTACCAAATGCTATAATGCATTGATCATATAAATGGAATTATGGCTATATTAATTTATATACTTAATCATTTAAAATTTGCGGAAAAGTTATTGTAGCTACGCTATAAGTTGATACGTTCTCTGCCTCTACCGAGAAGCTATCAACAGATTACTTATACAGTTATATGACCTATTATCAAAATCCAAAATCATATGACTAATAATATAGTACCGATGTTATAATACCCCATACTTTAAAGAATCTAAACTTCATTTCCTTAATCCCAACAATTCCACAATTCTAAATACCCTCCTTTGTAAAGATAACTACCTCAAAAATATTAAAGACCCATATAATTTTATATCCATTTATTATAGAAGCTAACCTTATACTTTTATTATAATAAATTTCATAACATTATGAACGTTTCTAGGTCATAGATTTCCCAAGGTATTTATGTAAATTTTCTTGTGAACCTAACCTATTTATGGTCCATGTTCGATTATCACCATATGCTAGTCTTCGATATCTTACATAAGTTCTCATGTCACCTAAACTACGTAAGCCCCATGTTTCATCATTCACGATATACAAGCCTAGTGTAACCATCCACAGGTCATCTATAAAGCAATATCGGATGCGAAGCTCCCACGTATAAAGAGAACACATAAAGGAGAATTGCACATGGTGTCTCGTGGCATCTCTCCGCAACGTCCACCCTCAACATCCTAGAATACAGGTGTCCCCAACAACTTTTCCCATGACTCCTTCCGACTTTTACTTCGTTACTTATACCCTTCCCTTTACGGCACCACAGAAAGCGGATTAAGACTCTAAAATGTTCACATGTGGGCCATGGAAACCCTAGGTTAAAAGTCAAACCATTTGCATTTTTATTACCATTCAACTCCTTTTGCTTAATTTCACATGCCAAGATTCCGGACTATGTAATCCACAAAGAGATTTTAGGGAAAGTAAACTGTAAGAACGCTTTATATGTGTTATACGATGTGAGCGGGGACAGTCAGTGGGCTATGCGATGGGAGCGGGAATACAAATAAAACGGTAGTAGCGTGGTCTGGTTTGGTCAGGAGGAATTGACGATGGGATGAGGACGAGTGGGACACGATGGAAGAATCAACTTTTGTGAAATCCACAAGTAAAAGGTGGAACATGAGGAGCGAGAGGCAGGGTTCGAACAAAGCGTATAGGCAATGTGGAGTGGGAACAATAATGAGAAGTGTGAAACTGATGTTGCACAAGCACAAGGAATGTGGCTCTGATATCAAACTGTAAGAACCCAATCTCAAGCTAATTTTAAAATAGAAGAACATGAAATTTACATACAAAATTTAAATAATTAATCTAATGAATACCAACCTGTCTGCTTTGCTAACAATCTGTCCGCTCTGCTGTAATTTTTGTCCAACCACGTTACTAAAACGGCAAAAACCTCCTTGCCGAATTGAGTACAACCTAGGTACTCAATCTTAGAAAGCTTTCAATTGAAGCAATCTGGTTCCCCCGTGCCCAAAAACATCAGTATAATCAAGACTCGAGTTTCCTTCATAGTTGTACTACAGTATCCAAAATTGTTCTCAACTCTGCTGCTCCCCCCAAAATGGTTTTTCCCTTCTCCTTTTATTTCCTCACCTGTCGCCTTCTTTTCTTCTTCGTGTCAATATTTTGGTTACGTGTAACTTTTATGAAATCGAATCTGATTTGATTTCGTTGAATTTTATTTGAATACGTAGTTTGATTTAATAAGGTTTTTTTTTTTTTGAATTAATTAAATTTATAATTTAAATTAATTTATATAATTATTTTATTAATTTTAAATTGTAAATTTTAATCTGTACTTTTAAAATTAATATTTTCTACTGGTTTTAAGGACTTATCATATATATGATACTCTGATAAGGTATTAATTTATTACCTTAATTTATATCTCCTCCTGTAGTAACTAGTTTACATATAGTGCGATACATGTGGGTCCATGCATACATAGCTATTGTATGGAGGTCTCGTATGTATGCTAATACTCGTATTTTATTTATAGGCAGGTCATTACATTCTTATCGAGTAGATTTCTTGCAGTTGAGGGGCAGAGACAACATCCGAAGAGAGAGATTTTCTTAGTCAGAGAATCAACAATAGAGAGAGGCAGAGCGTGATCCAATAGCCTAGACGCAAGGCCACGAAGGGCCGCGCAGAGGCAGTGCAGAGGGTGAGAAAAAGTCTAAGATTTTGTTGAGGAGAGTCAGTTTCAAACGCCGGAAGCCAGGGTGTGAGACAAGGAGGCTGAGAGCAGAGACTTCGGGCAGCAAATCGATCAGCAAATCTGGGTGACATAGAGCCTAGAGAGGTTGATGCAGAGACAACATGAGGACTGTGCAGAGCAGCGTAGGGTTTGTCAGAGGCACTTCATCCAGTATTTGAATCAGCTTGGTTTTTCTAAATGATTGTGTGAGGTAATCTCACAAATCTTTTTATCAATATTTCTCTCTGTAACTGAATAACTTGAGAGGTATTCAGAGATGTATTCAGAAATTGCTACTGCTTAATAATAATAAACCCTGAGAATTGCTACACCGGTTTTCCTGCATTGGGTTTTTCCTGTTGATTTGGGGTAGCATCGGATGTGCTCTAGCCATGAAAATTGGTGGAGAGGCTAAAGCACATGAGACCTCCAAGACCCAGAAATGGTTTGGACAGATTGTACCCAGTTTGGGAGATATTAAAATAATTAATATTTTTAATGGAGTTCCTCAATCTAAACCTAGGAAAAACAAAATATTAATGGGTATTAATATAAAACTGGGTTAGAAGGTTCCAAAATTCATGGATCAAGCCAAATCTAATCTTAGCCGTTGATTAGAGATTTAATCTCGGTCGTTGAAGGACCAACGAGAAAAGTATAAAAGGAGGCTTGAGGGTCAGTTAGAAGATACACCAGAGTGATCAGTCATTCATTTTGCTAGAGCGGGATTGCTAAGCAAAGTTGAATTAGTGATCAACAACGAGGGGCAGTGAGTACGAGGCAGAGAGGTAGAGACAGTACTGAGAGACCAGCGCAGAAGCAAAGAGAGCGAGAGCAACAGCCAGTCCAGGCTACATAGAGCCCAGCAGAGTCAGTGCAAAGGCCAGAGGGACTGTGTCATCCAAGCAGAGGCTGCTGGAGTGACGCAGAGGGTCCCATAGGCTGCGCAGTGCCTCAGAGGACTGACACAGAGGGTCTTGGGGCTGACCCAGGTTAGCAGGAGGCTGACACAAAGGCCAAAAGGGCCAACGCTGAGCTTCAGTTGTGTCGGAGAGGGTTTCGTGGGAGAGATTTTCTGAATACCTGTTTCCGAATATAGAGGTATTGTTGTCGTGTATTTCTCTATCAAGTGAGCCGGTTAGGCACCCAATTGTACTCATAAAGACTACATAATAATATAACCCTTAGAATAGCTGCACCTGTTTTCCCACATTAGGTTTTTTCGGTCACATTTGTCCAAAAATAACGGTGTCACTTGTGTGTTTGTTTTCTTTTAGTTGATGATCGGTAGATGTTGTGACTGTATTGTGTTTATTTCGATATTTAAATGTTTTAAATAACTTGTTCAAATTTAAACAAATAGAAGAAATAAACCAGCAGAATACAGATTAATTTTGTAATGGATCGACTTAGAAAATTCAACGTTTCCGAGGACATTTGTCCAAAAATAATAATGTCTATTGTGTTGTATTTTATTTCTTGCTCAGTCTCTTGTTTCTGCATAATATTTAATTAAGTGAAGGATGCAGTAGTATTTACTTCGATATTTAACGTAGAACACAGTAAATAACTTGTATGGATTAATAAGTAGGAGAAGTAACATCAGTTTGTTGCAATAGGGATTCCTGTTGTGGATTTTTCACAGGTATCAGAGTTGCATGTGAAGCAAGAAGAGCATAGCCGGTAGATCCAGCGCTGAGCAGAAGAGGGAATTCGAAAAAGTTGAAGGAGTCAATAGTTCGAAACCCCCAAAGGGTTGACACAGTTCCAAGCTGGGAGGGCAGATTTTTGAGGTAGACTATTTCTGAGTGAGTCAACGGAGAATACTTCCAGTTCGAATTTTTGTCAGGGCAAAGGGAGCAGCATTGAAGCCTCAGCATGAGAGAGCTGGTGGGACGCAGATCTTCAGCAGGCAGATTGTTGGGCTGAAAAATGTCAGAAGAGAGAAGAGAAGCACTTTGAGGGAACTTTTCCTCAGCAGACTTCCCATCAAGAAGTCTGTTTTCTCATTGGTTGAGCAACAACAGTGAGAAGCCGAGAGGAGATTTTCGACTTTTTTTTGCAGATATGGAAACCAGTGGCTTGAGGGATCAAGACAGGTTGGACGGAGCATCCAACTACGTTATCTAGAAGGCTAGAATGTCATTCCTTCTAGATGAGCATGCCCTCAAGACATGCGTCGACAGTGTTGTGGCTGAACCAACAGATCCAAATCCGCTGAAGAAGTACAAAGCAGAGATGGTGAAGGCCAAAAGGATGATCCTAGATGGAGTCAAGGATAACGTGGTGTGTCACGTTGCTAGCAGAGGGACTGCTAAGAAGATGTGGGATTCCTTGGCCACGTTATATCAGGGATCTTCCAAGAAGCGTAAGATGTACTTGGAGCAAAAGCTGAGATCTACTCAGATGCAGAAGGGAGAGCGTGTAGATCCATTCCTCACGAAGCTGAAGGGAACCCGTGATGACTGCGACGCATATACTTCGGGATTAAGAGTTGGTTAGACTGGCCCTCAATTCTATCTTAGATGAGTGACAATTCTTTGTCTAGAGTATCCTGGGTAGAGTAACATTATTGAATTGGGATGAGATGTGGATAGCTCTAAAACAAGAGGAGCTGAGGAGAGACTTGGTCAAGGTCAAACTTGACGGAAGCAGACACAGCAGTGGGTTGAAGCCCGAGGAGGAGGAAGATAATGAAGCCCTTGCATCGAAGGGACAGCAGGAGCAATGGAGACGTAAGAAGGATGTCTCGAAGATCAAGAGTTTCAGGTGTGGTGAGATGTGTCACTACACTACACAGTGTCCTCTCAAGAAGAAGGACAAGGATGAGAAACACGATCTGAAGGTTACGCCTGCGAAGATCGAAGAGGAGGAGTTCGGCATGACAACAAAGATAACTCCAGGAGAGAGGTGGACTAATTTAGAGCTGTAGTTCGAAAGAGCTACAGATGGGAAGGATCCTTGAGGAGTCCACCTCTTAGATCAATACCTTTCTACGGGAGCCCAGATCTGTAGTAACAAGATGGACTAGTGTCAGTTGGTGTCGAGGAGTGTCGAGGAGATAGTTGCAGTGTCTAGGAGCGCCAGAGTCTGAGCAACGCAAAGCAAAGTTGACAACTGTGCAGATGGCACAGAGCAGAGGTCAGCAACAGCACAGTATATTCAAAGGGTCAGTGCAGAGACTAGCAATAGTCAGGTTTCAACATTCACGTGGTATCATATTGAACACCATTAGTTTAGTAATTTTGGATGTTTTTTCATTGCTAGTAGCAATAGTTCACAGTGCAATGGCAGTTGGCATTGGCAGTGCTAGCAACAACACAGATGTAGCACTTGAGAGGGAGCTATGGTACGGATGCAGTGTTGACAGTGGCTGTGTCAGTAGGAGTACAGTTACAGCAACAACGCAGTAGTTGGTGGACAGCATGTTAGACATCAGCAGCGCAGAGGACAATGCTTCAGAGTCAGAGAAGTATGCAGCAGCAGTATATTGCTAGAGCACATTCCTCGCTAAGAGGGAGTGTTGAATTGGGGTAGCATCATATGTGCTCTAGGCCTCAAATTTCGCAAGGAGACTTAGTCACATGTATTCCAAAGAACCCAGAAAGCATTTTGGGAAATTCCACCCAGAAACAATTTTATTAAAATAATTAATATTTTTTAATGGGACCCTAAGTCTAAACTCAGCAAATTAAAAATATTAATGAGTATTAATCTAATTGTGGGTGTAACTCTTAGAAGAAGACGGAAATCAAGCCAAAATGATCTGAGCCTTTGATTAGGAGTTAATCTAGGTCGTTGGTTGTCCACCAGAAAGATATAACAAGGGGCTTGAGTGTCATTTGGAAAATAGACCGAGAAATCAAGAGATTGAATTTCTGAAGTGAGAAGTTCTTAGGAGGAAGTTCTGATCAAGTAGATTTCTTGCAGTTGAGGGGTAGGGATATCATCCTGAGAGATTTTCTCAATCGGAGAATCATCAATAGAGAAAGGTAGAGAGTGCTCCAATAGTCAAGATGCAAATGCTGGCGCAGGGCCACAAAGGGCCACGCAGAGGCAACGCAGAGGGTGAGAGAAAGTATGAGATTTTGCTGAGGAGAGCCAGTTTTAGAAGCCGGGAGCTGGGGTGTGAGACTGGGAGGCTGGAAGCAGAGACTCTGGGCAGCAAATCGATCAACAGACTAGGTGACACAGAGCTTAGAGAGATTGATGCAGAGACTGCGTGAAGACTTTGCCAAGCAGCGTAGGGCCTGTCAGAGGCACTTCATCCAGTATCTGGATCAACTGGGATTTTCTCAGTGATTGTGTGCGGTAATGTTAGAAATCTTTTTGCCAGTATTTCTCTCTATAACTGAATAACCTGAGAGGTATTCAGAATTTTCTACTGCTTAATAATAATAAACCCTCAAAACTGTTGCACCGGTTTTCCCGCATTGGGTTTTTCCGAGGACATTTGTCCAAAAATAACGGTGTCTATTGTGTTGTATTTTCTTGCTTGCTTAGTCTCTTGTTTCCACAAAAGGTTTAATTAAATGAAGGCTCCAGTAGTATTTACTTTGATATCTACCATAGAACACATTAAATAACTGGCATGGATTAACAAGTCAGAGAAGTGACATGAGTTTGCTGCAGTACGGATTCTTGTTGTGGAATTTTCATATAGAGACCATAGTTCACTTAGTGGGGTAGCTTCCTTCTTGGCATATATGCTTGATGTGAAGTTCCCCAATCCTCAGGTAGAGCATTCAATACTATAGTTGTCATTTCTCTGTCAAACATGACTTCTCCTAGTTCTTGAAGTTGATCCCTCATCTCAAAGATCTTCACAAACTAGGGAGCTATTCCTTCCTTTGATATCTTCATCTTGTACAAATCATTTCATAGAGATATCACTTCTCCAACCATGCTTACTGAGAATAGCTCTATTAGTTTATCATAGATTTCTTTTGATGTTTCAAATTTGGAGACATAAGGAATGAGAGAGTCTTTGATGGATTCTATTAGAATCCTTTGAGCTCTTGTCTCATCCTTATTGTACTTGGCTAAGGCTTGAGTTTGTTCCTTAGCAGGGATAGTGATATTCCCTTTGATGAGGTCTAGAAGTTCATTCTCTTTGAGAAGTAAATCAGTCCTCTTCTTCCATGCAAGGAAGTTAGTGGTCCCAACCAATTTGTTACTTTCCTTGCAAAAAGACATTGATGTATGTTCAGGAGGGGACATATATACTTACTTGATAGAGTTTGAGATGTAGTGGACTTGCTTTCTTCTTGAAGACTTGATGGCTTGCCTTCTTGGATCTTGATGCTCTTCAAATTTCTTTCTTCAAATAGACTTGCTTGATGATGAGATTTGCTTGGAGAGTGATGACTTGACTTGTAGTTCTTCTTCCCTTGAAGATGGTGTAGCTTGATGTAGGTCCCTTTTTGACTTGATCTTCTTGAAGGTGCCTTTATATGAAAAGGCTTTTCTTCTTGCTTAGTAGTCTTCCTTGATGAATAGTAGATGGTATACCTTCTTGTCCTTGATGTGTTTGAGACTTCTTGGCTTGATGTTTCAACTTTGTAGTTTTTCTTGAGATGTCCTTTCTTCATGAGTCACCTTATGAGTGCTTTTGAGATGCTCTTTCCTTGATGTGTCACCTTAGCTCTGATACCATGTTGAAGAATCTAGGGAAATTATGTATAGTAGGATTCTTCTAGACTTGATAACAATTTGTGAAGAACTTTTACAATTTATCTTGTTAGCTTGATCTTCTTCTCTTATTATTATTGTGTGTGTATTTACTTCATCAAACTGCTACCAAAACACAAGAAACAAGAACACAAGATATTGGCTCTCTGCCAGGGCAAAACCTCTCTCTCTTAGAGAGGAAAACCCTTTCATAAATTTCTCTTATTGAAGCTTCTATTGATCAATGTCAAACCCTAGACCCTTGACAAGAATATCCTCCAAGAACAAGTCAAGTCCTTCCTCCTTCCTGCACTTCGTTTCCCGACACTTCGTCTTCTCCTTCTGGCACTTCGTTCTTCTTTCAATTGTTGATAGTCCTTGGTATACTAGCTCTAGAAGAGACTCCAATCTTTGATCCTTAGTGAGATCCTTCACCAATGAGGATACCTTCCTTCTCTTGACCCAACCAAGCTTCTTCTTGATGTGTAGTTGCAGACTTGATATGACAGCACTGCAGCCCTAGTTTCTCGCATGTGTGGGAGGTTTCCCTTATGCTTTTGGCTCCTTTCTCCTTCGCTTGAGAGACCCTCTTCTTTGCTTGAGTAGGAGGCCTTATAGGCCTAAGTTACTAGCCCAAATAATGAGATACATATGATTGTGATCTTGCTGCTGTGGTGACCACAGACTGTCCTCCTTTTCTCGCACGATGAAGGTAGGTGTTATAGGTATCGTCGAATAGCGCTTCCTGTCACGCACGGTACACCGTGTCTGATAAGTGGAACTTTTCTTTTTGGTTGGGGTGGTAGAAAAATTTGCCTTTACAGGAAGGTTATTAGGGCCGTGGTGGAATGAGTAACCTCGGTGAATTGCTTGCTAGAAGGCTTGCTCGCTGCTTCTATGTATGGGGTCGTGTTCGCCTTGACAGTGTGATTGTATTTCTTCCTTAGAACAGCCCTCTAAACTTCAGTTTAGATCTCTCCTTCTTCGTAAGCACTAGAGGCTACTTAAACTTGACTTCCTCAACCCTTTTCTCAGCTATCTTCTTCGCTGATTTCAGAGGTAGATTGTTTGTTGTTGGAGGAGTGGACAGCTTCTATATATAGCGGTTTGTCCCTCTTTTAGGCCGACTTGAGGCCGACTAGGAGACTTTAGGCTGACTTGAGTTTTCTTCTTCGGAATTGCTTCTTTGGTGATGTCGTTGCTTGGAGAGGACTTGTGACTTTGCTTGGAGGGATATCTTTGACTCTTACACAAATATATACATGGACATGCCCTTAAGGGTCTTCAATAATTTCTTTTGACTCTGACTTACCTATAGAACTTTGACATGTACTAGACCTATTTCAATGAGCAAGAAACTCATTGATAAGTATAACAAAAATAATATTTATTTTCTGGTATAAATACAAATATCAAAAGTACATTCATGAAGACCGAACCTAGTTACACTTTCTTCAACACTAATTACCAATATAATTATTTGGAATTTCAGCTGATGTGATTGTGTAGCAAACAGCAGAATTTAGGAATCAAAGGAATTCTGTATGTTAACATAAATCATTTATTTCTCTATGCAAGTTACAGAGACACACCTCTGAATTGTTTATGGTAACATTTCTTCCAATCCGTGCATTTTTGTCAATAATACAGTTCCTGCAAAACAGGAAAGCACAACGATGATTGAAGTTTGGACAATGAAGCCTTTCAACTTAATGTGACATAATATATGAAGACAATAGCACAATTATATTCCTGCCTGATTTTAGTGTTTTGTCCAATTCCAATTGGAACTCTTCCTTCAGCAAGAATTGATGCCACTTCAGCATCTGTTTCATAGTAATCTGCGCCAAGCATCACTGCATCCTACAAGCATGTGAAGGAAAGAGCATTCTAAGTAAACATCTCAATATGTTTCATCAATCAAACTGCTTGGTTCTTATGATTCCTGTTATCTTAATCAGAGGATCTGAAAAGGGATCTAACATCCTCCGTGTGAGATTTATGTAAATTCTCGATAAATCAAATCAAATCATAGTCCATTATATCCAGACCTTCAACGAAACATCAGATTCTATCCGAGATCGGATACCAATTATAGAGTGCTCAATAGAACAGTTTTGCAGGAAGCATCCATGGGACACAATAGAATCCACGATCTGCAAAATTTTCCAAGTATGTAATGAGGGCCCTTTTATGACATATTTACTCCCATGGTAACAAAGTGAATGTAGCATATGAAAAGGCACATTTTGTAGAACAGTTTAATGAAATACAAATAGAAATCCTTCTCCATTCACTCTCTACTCTTGTTCATTGAGTTAATGGACTGATAGGTTCACCTTCACCTTTTATAAAGAGTACAAAACTGAAATTCTTCTTCATTGACACTCTAGTCTTGCTGAATGAGTTAAAAACCCATAGATTCACCTTATACATTGAGTTAATAGACTCATAGGCTCACTTTCACCTTTTGTAAAGAGTACAAAACCTTCTTTAAAAAAAACCAATATATAAATCAATCTCTCTGTACAAGTGCAAGGTATGGCTAATTTGTAGTCTCATCTAACTTAATTACATTAACGGTGATGCAGCAGCATCTTCCTACCTTACAATTATCGACTTTGGTCGGTGGTACATTCCGGGGTGATGTATAAATAGGCTTTCTTGCATCATAAAAGCTGAATTTTGCTGGCTGCATTGACAAACAAGGAGAACAGGTCAGAAAAGGCTTTCTTTAAGGAAAGGAATGCAACCAAGTGTACTTCTACTACCGTTTAATTTAATTCTGTAATGCAGTTAACAATCTCCAATGCCTATCTGTGTGCACAACTCATGTGCATAGGTGCTAATGTTGCTGCTGCTAATGAAATCTCATTTGCCAAAGTGATGAAAAGACAAAAGAATATTTTGAGAACTTCCTTATGGAAGTGAGAATGGAAATTAACATATCAATTATGCTCTTTACAGCATAATCTCGAAATGGGATAATTGCATGTAATATAAATTGAATTAGAAGCAGGAAATGTGTATGAGTAACCAAGAGTGAATTACAAAAACGTAGATAGAAACTGTGAAATGTAGGTGAAACTATCGAATGATAACACCAAAAGTATATTCTCAATTTGTTTTTCATCGTCAGTAATTCCATATATATGTGAAGTGCTTTCCTACTCAGTGGCACTAAACAAATGGAAGCCATTTGAAAAAGTGCAGGAGGAAAGGACATATCAAATTACAGCCACAAAATGACCAGTGACCTGATAAGAAATATGGTTTAAGCTGCAGCATACAGGTTAACTCGGTAATGTAACTGCTTACAAAAAGGAATTACAGCCTTAGTTTAGAACTATAGCAGAAATGCTTGATTGTTGCCCGATCTCTCCTTCAGTTTAACACTCCAACTAAGGAAGAAAATAATTGAAAATAAATGTTACCCATTGTTGAGATTCAAGAATAGATTTTCCCAGTTGTTGCAACTTTAGGGAAATGACAATAAAACTTGGTATATGTGTGCGAGTGACTTAGATAAGTAGGATTTATAAGAATATGAAGAATGGATAAAGTGATTGCCAGAACAGAGTACAATACCCAAAAGTAGTAATAATATCCTCATCTGTAATAGTGACATTATTTGAAAAAAGTGAGCCTATTGATACCACATAACAGTTTATGCATATACATAAGACCGATCACCAGGATAGAGTTACAATGCCCAACACCAGTGATAATGTCCTCACTCGTGACAATGACACAACTTGAAAAAGTGGCCTTCTTTAGACTCTGTCTTCTTGGACAAACAGTTAACTTGAAAAAGTGGACTTCTTTAGACTCTCTGTCTTCTTGGACAAACAGTTGGAAGGCAACCATATTTGATCCATTTGTCCAAAGAGGATCATCTGATCAACACAAGATCCACAGTCTAGCATGGAGATGGATGAGGAAATTAAAAGTCTCACATTGTAATATCCCCTCTATTTATTTATTTAAATTCCCAGAATTCTTCAATAAATTTCCTTCAGAAAAATACAAAGATTTTTTCCAAGAATTTTAACCAAATTAAACAAATTATGGAACAAGTGATATTTATGATTGGAAATTATTGAGAGGGGGGAGGGGCAGGGGGGAGAGGGAGGGGCTTGAATCAGTAGTTTAAAATCTTTAATTATTACTGAATTCCTTTTGCAGGTGTCAGAGAGATAAATTTGCAGATATATTTATCAAGAATTCAAGAACATTCACACAGCATTCAAGAACCAACACATGAAGACACCAGATATAAGTCGAAACCCCGAAGGGAGAAAACCACAAATTTTATATTGAAAGTGATGTGAAGGCAAGCTACTACTCCTTATTACATCATATTTTTGTAGGCTCCAACCTAAAAGAAGCTCGTACCTCAAAGGCAGCTCCTACTCCCACAAAGTTTCTGCAGGCTACAGCCCACAAGAGGCTCCTACCTCAATAGGCTACAACCTGTTTTTTATCATGCTACAACATAGAAAGGGACAAAAACCTCTCAATCATTAACATCAAGTTGTTAGTTTTTGTAGCATCGGATGTGTTCTAGCCACGAAATTTGGTGGAGATGCTAGAATACATGTATTCTCCAAAACCTAGACATCGTTTATGGAAATTCCATGTAGAGACAACTTAATTAAAATAATTAATCGTTTAATTAAAATAATTAATCGTTTTTTAATGTTTCCTAAGTCTAAACTTAGGAAATATGATTAATTAAATGGTATTAATTAAGTCATGGTGAGAATCCTCTAGAAGAGGACATGGATCGAGTTCTAGTTAATCTTGGCCAAAATATGAATGAAATGAAGAGAGTTGCCTTCCTTATATATATATTTCGCGGAGCACTTTTCCCTCCCTTTTCCTTCCATCGTGGGTCCCTCACTTAACCAACGACTTTCCCTCCATGCAAATCGAACTAGGGAATGCGTATTCTCCTAGTGTGGGTGGCCCCCACATATAATTTAACCACATCAACTTGATCACATCAAAATAACTTATGCTAAGACTAACCTACTAATAAAATTGAATGGGCCCCATCACCTCCAAAATTGGCCCCAAAATGTAATAATTAGTCTTGTTCCAAATTAATTTAGGAAGGGACATGACAGTCCTCCCCTCCCAAATGTTGCTCGTCCCCAAGCAACTTCAATGCTAGATGCTCAAGTATGTGCTCTCCCTCCCAAATAGCATCCTCATCTTGCAAGCTCTTCCAATGCACTAAGTTTTCTCTAATGATCCTGCTTCTGAGCTTCCTTTCCCTGGTCTCCAAGATGGCCTCTGGTTCTGAAACCAAGTGCCCCTCATCATCAAGAGGAGGTAACTCCACAACTGTTGTAACCTGTCGCCCCAACACCCTCTTGAGGCAGGAAACATGAAAAATATTATGGATCCTGCTCCCTAGTAGTAGCTCCAACTCGTAAGCCACCTCTCCAACCCTCTTGATCACCCTGTAAGGCCCAAAAAATCTCGGTTGCAACTTCCCGGCCCCCTTCTGCTTCAGTGGACTGTACGTATGGCTACAATCGAAGGTACACCACATCCCTTTCCTTGAAATGCCTCTCAACCCGATGCCTGTCAACATACAGCTTTTGCTGATTCTTGTGGAAATTTCTAAGTCTGGCACATCAGAAATCCCTACTGGATTATCTGGTTTATTATATCCTACTTGTTCTTTCCATTAACAAGTTATTTATTAATATAAATACTGAAATAAACACAAATGCAGCCTTCACACTTATACAGATCAACAATTGAAATAACTGAGACAACACAAGGGACACCGTTATTTTTGGACAATCATCCCCGGAAAAACCCAACGCGGGAAAACCAGTGCAGCAGATATGAGGGTTTTATTATTATGCAGTTTTCTGAATACAACGAGGGTGCCAGAAATGGGTCGCCCTTAAGAGATTTTCCTTGGCAAAAGTACCTTGCTCTGGAGACAAATATCCTGGTTGATCAGCAAACGGATGATGAGCCCCACAGTGACTTTGATTGTTCCTTAGCTGGATAGCGAAAGCTGCTCCAAGCTTCTCTCTGGAATTGCGTCACCCTCTATGGCTTTGCGTCTGCCTCTCAGCTCTCAATCTACCCCATGAAAACACCACAGCGTAGCTCTTTCTGCCCAGCATCAACTCTGCAAGCCTCTGCGTCTTCCCGCATCAGCTCTGCGTCATTTTCTCAGCCTCCTGCGTCACCAACGTTGGCCCTCCAAACCTCCGCATCAGCTCTGGCTGCCTCTACGTCAACCTAGGCTATCTCTGCGTTGTCTCTTTGACACTATCTCTGCCTCTCTATTATGTATTCTCGGCCTTCTGTCGAACTTCCCCTCAATGCAACACATCACTAACTCAATTTCTCAGCAAACCTTGCCCCAAAAAATCGAATTGACTGATCAACTTGGTGTATCTCTCACTGACCCTCAAGCCTCCTCTTATACTTTCACTATTGACGATTCAACGACCGAGATTAAGTCCCTGATCAACGACTAAGATTAGATCTGGCTTGATCCTCTTCTCTTAGAACTTTCTCACCCATTTTATATTAATACACATTAATATTTTAATTTTCCTAAGTTTAGACTTAGGAACTCGTTAAAAATATTAATTATTTTAATATCAGTTCATCCGGGTGGAATTTCTCCAAATGATTTCTGGGTCTTGGAAATCTCATGTGCCTTAGCCTCTCCACCAGTTTTCATGGCTAGATCACATCGGATGCTACCAAAAATCAACACTCCCTCTTAGCGAGGAATGTGCTCTAGTAATGCTTCACCATAGAAACATCACACTGATCCTCCACATCGGTACCTGTGTTGATGCTTGGCCTGCTGCCTCACATCCATTGCACTGTTGCTTCCTATACTACTGGCCATGACACTGCTACATCTGTACTGCAACTCCCTCTCAACATGTTGCATCATGATGCCCATAGCAGTGCCACTGCTAACTGCTGCACTGCAACTCAATTAGCGAGTAGTAAGTAACTGACTTCACCCAAACACTAACATCCTAGTCAGTCCGGAAGCCTCGTGATGCTAAAGCCACCTCTGCTGCTATCCTGTGCTCCCTCTGCTACCACTGCGCTGTTGCAAGCTCTTTTGTGCCTTTAGCACTGCTGCAACCTCCACTACGCTGCTACAGACTTCTGCACTCTAGCACTGCCTTGTCGCTCCATCACACCTTGCTCCACCCGACACCTGTCATCATGCTATTGTCGTTAAGGGCTCCCGTAGCCATATGTGATCCAAGAGTTTGGGCACCTCAAGGATCCTGCCCCTAGCATGTAGTCCTCCTAACTACAATTCGATGTCACCCCACCTCTTCTCTAGAGGTGCATGAGCACTCATGGCACAATCATCATCAGTCTCGACCTCTTTCTCCGCCTTAGCTGGAGCTGCCTTTGAATCAAAAGCTTCTCCCTTGCCTTTCTTCCTGGGACACTGGGACGCATAATGACCGAACTCCCCACAATTGAAGCACTTGACCTTGGAGATATCCTTCTTCTTCCTCTTTCCTTGTTGTCCCGCAGATGTTAAAGCCACGTCCTCCTCTTTCTTGACTTGAACTCCCTTACCACTACTCCCCGCCTTGGTCATCCCCCTGATCTCTTCTTGTCGAAGAGCTGCCCACATCTCCTCCCAACCAAGAAAAGTAGCCCCACCCAAAATAATTTGGACAAATGTCTCCCACTCCTGAGAGACTGCATTGAGGGTAGTCCTGACCATAAACTTTAGATCAGGTGTAGACCCCACAGAAGTAAGTTGGTTGCTAATCTCCTGCAACCTGAGAAGGAATGGATCTATTTGCTCTCCCTTATGCATCTGATATGACCTCAGCTGATTGACCAATAGCATCTTCCACTGCATGGAAGAGCCCTGGTATAAGGTGGCCAAGGTGTCCCACATCTTCTTCGTTGTGTTCTTCTTAGTAATATGTGGTATGACATGATCTTTGACCCCGTCTAGGATCATGCACTTCGCCCTCGCCATTGCCTCCTCATACTTCTCATTCTCAGCTGGGTCAACTGGGATAGCCAATACTTTCAAGGCAAAGTCCTTGATGTGATGTTGATATAGGACTGCCAAGATCCTAGCCTTCTAGACGACAAATTTGGAAGCTTCGTCCAACTGGTCCTGATCACTCAATCCGTTCACTGCCATTTCAGCTCCTCTTCTGGACTCCCTCTAAGTCTCGACTCCCCTCCTGGAAATCTCCCTTTGAGTCTTGATTTCCCTCGTGGAAATCCTCTGGCCAGTTGCCAAACCACTCCTCTCCAATCCTCCTTGCAAGTGCAACTCGGATCTGGATTCCTTGGATATAAATCCGTCGAGGTAGTGATTCCTTCTACCTTGGTTCCATCTACTTAGACATTGTTCTGTATCAATAGAAACAGCGTCCCACCAACTCCTCAAATCACAATCTACCCACAGCTCCCCAAGCATCAGCAACTGAAGAAACTAAGCCTTTCAGGCTCTGCGCATTCTTGGAAAAGGTTGAATTTGCTCCTCCGGCCAACTGCGTCAATCCTACTTGGCTGAGAAGGATGACGTGGCTCTTCGTGAGCCTCTTCTGCTTCACTCTGCCTTTGTGTTGGCCCTTCCCTTAGCTCAAACTACTGAAGCAAGCTCTGTGTCACCTCTTCTCTTGTTATTTCTGCTATGGAGCAACATTGTCTTTCGGGACAACTGCTTTTGCGACAAATTTCAGATTTCTGCTGGCGTTTTCAATCCTTCTGTGATCTGGAATCGCTCTAATACCATGTGGAAATTTCTAAGTCTGACACATCAGAAATCCCTACTACATTATCTGGTTTATTATCTCCTACTTATTCTTTCCATTAACAAGTTATTTATTAATATAAATACCGAAATAAACACAAATGCAGCCTTCACACTTATTCAGATCAACAATTGAAATAACTAAGACAACACAAGGGACACCGTTATTTTTTGGCAATCGTCCCTAGAAAAACCCAATGCGGAAAAACCGGTGCAACAGATATGAGGGTTTTATTATTGTGCATTTTTCTGAATACAACTAGGGTGCCAAAAATGGCTCAACCTTCAAAGATTTTCCTTGGCAAAAGTACCTTGCTCCGGAGACAAATATTACAGTTGATCAACAACTGGATGATGAGCCCCATAGTGACTTCAATTGTTCCTTAGCTGGACAGCAAAAGCTGCTCCAAGCTTCTCTCTGGAATTGCGTCACCCTCTATGGCTCTACGTCTGCCTCTCAGCTATTATTCTGCCCCATGAAAACGCCACAGTGCAGCTCTTTCTTCTTAGCGTTAGCTCTGCTATCCTCTATGTCTGCCTGCATCAGTTTCTCCGCCTCCTGTGTCACCAGTGCTGGCCCTCCAAACCTCTACATCAGCTCTAGTTGTCTCTGCGTCAGCCCAGGCTGTCTCTCCGACACTATCTCTATCTCTCTGCTATGTATTCTCGACCTTCTGCCGAGCTACCCCTCGCTGCAACAGATCACTAACTCAATTTCTTAGCAAACCCTGCCCCAGAAAATCGAATTGACTGATCAACTTGGTGTATCTCCAACTAATCCTCAAGCCTCCTCTTATACTTTTCCTATTGTCGATTCAACGGCCGAGATTAAGTCCCTAATCAATGGCTAAGATTAGATCTGGCTTGATCCTTGTCTCTTAGAACTTTCTCACCCATTTTATATTAATACACATTAATATTTTAATTTTCCTAAGTTTAGACTTAGGAACCCATTAAAAATATTAATTATTTCACAATCTCTTCATTCGGGCGGAATTTCTCTAAACAATTTCTGGGACTTGGAGATCTCGTGTGCCTTACCCTCTCCACCACTTTTCATGGCTAGAGCACATCCGATGCTACCAAAAATCAACAATTATGAGTTGTTTGCAAGTTATCCTTAAGAGCGTTGAGAATATCTTGGCTCTCTAGGATCCAATATTTGGCTTTTGCGGCCCTACCGTCTCCAAAAACAATGTCAGCAAAAGACAAAGCATCATACCCATATAAAGCACGGAAAGGATGCACCCATCAAATACAAGCCCCATGTTGCCTTGTCACATAGTTCCTGAGATATCCTCTAACCAATGGTTCACCCTCTCTGTCTGGCCGTCAGTCTGTGGATGATAACTAGTGTTCAGGGTGAGCTCGGTGCCAACTAGCCTGAAAGGCTCCTGCTAAAATCCCCCCATCAATCGGTTATCTTGATCACTGACTATAGTCTTAGGGAGTCCGTGCAGGCAAAAGACCTCCCTAAAGAACAAATCTGCCACCTGTGAAGCTGAATATCGTATCATAATGGAAAAGAAGTGTGCAAACTTGGTCAACCGGTCGACCACCACAAAAATACAATCCTTCCCTTGTACCGAGGGAAGTCCGGTGATGAAGTCCATAGAGATACTCTCCCATTTCCCCTAAGGGATAGGAAGATTCTACAATAGTCCTGTTGGATGGGTCAACTCTCCTTTGTTCCTCTAACAAGCCTCGCATTCCTACACGTGCCTCAAAACGTCCCCTTTGAGGCCCTTCCAGGTGAATCACTCTCTCACTGGCATATAAGTCTTCCTAAGCCCCCGGTGTCTAGACAAAGGAGAATCATGAGCTGCACGAAGGACGTGCTCCCTCAACTGCGACCCTGAAACCAAGAATATGCACCCTTTGTAATATAGAATCTCATCCACAACCTTGTAGCACAAGTCTGCATAGCTGCTCTCCAAGATCTCGCATGCCCAACAATCCTCTGAGTACTCAACCAATAACTGTGCCTTCCAATCATGGCAAATGCTCATGAGTGAAAGTCCTGCTAGTCTTCTGGATAGTGTATCTGTCACCAAATTGTGCTTCCCCTGCACATACTCAATATCAAAATCGAAGGCCTGCACCTTGCTGACCCACCTTCATTGCCTACATTGAGGCCCTTCTACCCCATGAAGTAGTAAAGATTGTTGCGATCCGTCTTCAACCTAAATCGGTTCCCCACCAAGAACTGTCTAAACTTGGCCAATGCATGCATTATGGCCAACATCTCCTTGTCATATATGTAATACACCATCTCATGTGGTAGGAGTTTCCAGCTCTCAAAAGCAATAGGGTGCCCTCCTTGGGACAAGATTGCCCTGATCCCCACACCCGATGCATCGCACTCCAATATGAAAGGCTGTGTAAAATCCAAAAGTGCCAATACCAGGCAACAACTCATCACCTCCTTGAGGCAATCAAATGCTGCCTGAGCACCATCTATCCATGCAAAAGCCCTCTTCTTAGTCAGATCAATAAGGGGTGCTACCAACTGTGAGAAGCCCTTCACGAACTTCCAATAATAAGTATAGATGTCCAAAAATCCTCTCAGTGTTGTCGAATCTCAAGGCTCTGGTCAATCCCAAATGGCCTGAATCTTCTCCTCGTGCACCTTGACCCCATCTACGCCTATTATGTGCCCCAAGTAGAGCATTTCTGTCAACCCAAACTCGCACTTGGACTTCTTGGCTTAGAACAGTTGCTCCTCCAATATATGCAATACTACCTTGGAGGAGAACCCTAGGAAGGAAATTTGTACTACCTTGGAGGAGAACAAGAGGAGTTTTGCAGCCACATCACTCAACCTTCGATTCAACAGTGCGTATTTCTGGGCACGCAAGGAGGGGAACATGCAATAGTGATTTGGGGGTGCTCCTGGACAACATTTGGCGGGAAAGTTTGGGAGTTGGAGTTTCATCAGAAGATTAGCCCTTGGGGAGAGTTTTGGATCGAGAGATTGCTGCTTTTGGGCAGCTCGACTTATAGCCATTGTGGACTGCGCAAAGGGCCATTCCTGGGCTCATGTGGGAGTTGGGGGAAGGAGATACAGAGTTGGAGTCGGCCGAGAGAAGAGAGGAAAGCCATAGGGGACAACATCTCAACATTTGGGGGTGATTTGGAGAGCCTTTTCAGCCATTTCCAGATAGGTCGTGATTCCCAGCGTGAGGAGGAGGACGTGGTGCTTGGGGGTCGATTTTCGGGGGTCTGAACTAGGCCAAACCCTTTCTGGGTTTTGGTGGGTTTTTGTTGAGGAGCCGGGAGCTGAAGTTGCAGTATTTTTTGAGCACAGGAAGTGGAGTTTCCAACACATCCTTTCCAGCAGGCAACATAGTTTCTGGGCAGCGCAAATCATCTTTGGAGCAGCAGTTGTGCAGCACTAGGGCTATCATTTGCTCACCTAGGTTTTGCCACGCTTTTCCCTTGAGACAAGCCCAAGTGCACCATTCCATCACTATTGTACTTGCTCCAGAAAGATTTAATAAAATGGCTCAGATGATCTTTACTTGCAGTGCTTTTATGGGTGTTTACTGATTGCGTTTACTCGAGAGGATGACGTCAAACTTTGTGGGTATACAGATGTGTTGATTTGGGGTAGCATCGGATGTGATCTAGCCATGAAAATTGGTGGAGAGGCTAAAGCACATGAGATATCCAATACCCAGAAATGGTTTTGGCAGATTCTAAACAGTTTGGGAGATATTAAAATAATTAATATTTTTAATGGAGTCCCTAAGTCTAAACTTAGGGAAAATAAAATATTAATGTGAATTAATATAAAACTGTGTTAGAAGGGTCCAAAAGTCATGGATAAAGCCAGAGTTAATCTTAGCCGTTGATTAGGGACTTAATCTCGGTCGTTGAATTGTCAACGAGAACGGTATAAGAGGAGGCTTCAGGATCACTTGGAGAATACACCAAGTTGATCAAGAATTCGGTTTTATGGGGCTGGGCTTGCTGAGGAAATCGAAGGAGTGATCAGAGTTGCAGTTGAGGGGCAGTGAATACAGAAGCAGAGAGGCAGAGAAGGTACCAGGAGCATCAGCGCAGAAGCAGGGAGAGAGGGATGCAGAGCCAGCTAGAGGCCACGTAGAGGCAGCCAAGGGTTGCGCAGTGCCTGAGGAGAGCCAGCGTGGGTGACGCAGAGGCTCCAAAGGCTGACGCAGGGCTAGTTTGGCTAACGCTAGGCTAATGTTGGGCCAAAAGGGCTGATGTAGTCCCTAGAGGTTGATGCTGGGATATTTCGTGGGGCAGATTGGAGCTGAGAGCTATGGGATTGTTCATCCTAGGTTTTAGTCGGCATATCTGTCTCTGACTGAGAGATACCACTGCCGAGGGAACTCTTTGTTGGTGAGCCATTTCTGGCACCCAGATTGTATTCTGAAACTGCTTAATAATAAAACCCTTAGATAGCTACACTGGTTTTCCTGCATTGGGTTTTTCCTGGGACATTAGTCCAAAAATAACGGTGTCACTTGTGTTCTTGTTTTTTCCTTCAGTTGATGATCTGTATGTGTTGAGCATGCATTTGTATTTATTTTCAGTATTTACATGGTAAATAACTTGTTAATTAATAGAACAAGTAGGAAGAAATAAATCAGAAAGTACATGAAGGATTTCTAACAGATAGACTTAGAATTTGAACATGGTACCAGAGGGTGGTTGCAAATCACATGAGAACTGAGGGCTTCAGTCAAGCAGAGCAGCAGCAGCATAAACAACTGTCCCAAGTGATAGAAGTTGTTCCTAACTAAGAAGCAGCAATGAACGGGTGACACAGTACATGCGTCATCGAGTTTGAGCTAAGAAGAGGATTAGCGCAGTGGCAGAAAGGAGCAAACCTGACCTACGTAGTGCCCGGTCATCTTTCTCAGTTAGGAAGGATTGACGCCTATGGCCAGGAGGTGCAGATTTTGCTGGTGTCAGGATTGCGCAGAGCCTAGAGGCTCTAACCTTCAATTTGCTGGAGCATAGGAGGCTGTGGGTAAGTTGTGGAGTGAAGTTGGTGGGGTACTATGGTCAGAACAGTACCTAACAGGGAAAGACCAAGGAGGGAGTTGCTACCGAGGATTTCTAGCCAAGAAATCCAAATCAGTGGTGCAGCTGCACTAACGATTGGAATGGGGGCGTCTCGACATTGGCAGAGGGGTTTCCAGGAGGGAAATCGAGGCTCAGAGGGAGTCACACTGTGAACTTCCAGGAGGTAAGTAGAGAAGCAGCGAAATGGCAGTGAACGGGGTAAGAATCCAGGATACACTGGATGGAGCCTCAAACTTCGTACTCTGGAAGGCCAGAATCTTGTCCGTTCTAGACAGGAATCGTCTCAAGAACTTCGCCTTGAAGACAATAGCAATCCCAGTTGACCCAGGTGAGAACGATAAGTATGAGGAGGCAATGGCGAGGGCCAAGAGCATCATTCTTGGTGAGGTCAAAGACCATGTAGTACCACATATTGCCGAAAAGGACATGGAAAAAGCGATGTGGGAGGCCCTGACAAAATTGTATCAGCATACTTTTGTGCAGAGGAAGATGCTCCTAGAAAATCAGTTGCGGTCGTACCAGATGCAGAAGGGAGAACAGATCGACAACTTCCTCAGTCGATTGAAGGAGATCCGGGATCAGCTGACTTCCATAGGGGCCACACCGGATCAAGAATTGATGGTGAGGACAACCCTGAACACAGCCTTAGAAGACTGGGAGGTGTTTGTCTAGAGCATACTCGGCAGGTCAACCCTTCCAGATTGGGAGGAACTGTGTGAGGCTCTTCGCCAAGAAGAGATCAGAAGGCTGACCAAGGCGGGAAGCAGTAGCAAGGGGCTTAGAATGAAGAAGGAGGAAGAGGAGGATGCTGCCCTAGTATCTGAGGGAAAGCAGGAGAAACGGAAGAAGAAGGACCTCTCCAAGGTCAAATGCTTCCACTGTAGGGAACTGGGTCACTATGCGAGCCAGTGTCCGAGGAAGAGGAGCAAGGGAGAGGCTTCTGAGACCAAGGCTACGTCAGCAAGGGCAAACAAGGAAGTGGAAACAAATGTGACTGTGGCATGAGTGCTCACACGCCACTTGAGAGGAAGTGGGGAGACATCGAGTTGTAGTCAGATGGAATATAGTCGATGAGGGGTAGGATCCTTGAGGTACCCAGCCTCTTCGATTATACCTTGCTCGGTAGACCCGAAGTGGAGTAGCAATACTGGCGGATATCAGTAGAGACAGATGCGGATGAAGCAATAGAGGGAGCTACAGTGCAGGAGTCCTAAGACAGCATGAGGCAGCAGAGCGAGATGCATGGAGTTGTTGCAGTAGCGCAGAGGTCAGAGAGGGAGCACTTGTCAGGGACAGAAGGAGTTTCAGCATCGTGGGTGTCTCTAGACTGACAGAGATGTCAGAGTTGGGAGATCAGTTACTTACGACTCAGTAACTGTGTTGCAATGCAGCAGTTAGCAGTGGTAGTGCTATGGGCAGCACGATGCAGCATGATGAGAGGGGCTATCGTACGGATGCAATTGTGGCAGTGGCAGGGCCATGGGTAGCAGTATATGATGTAGCAGTACAGAGGATGTTGGGCAGCAGGCCTAACATCAGCACCAGGACCGATGCCAAATGATCAGGGTGATGCTCAATGAAGAATATTACTAGAGCACAGTCCTCACTAAGAGGGAGTGTTCATTTGGGTTAGCATCGGTGTGCTCTAGCCACGAAAATTGGTGGAGAGGCTAAAGCACATGAGATCTCCAATACCCAGAAATGGTTTGGGCAGATTCTAAACAGTTTGGGAGATATTAAAATAATTAATATTTTTAATGGAGTCCTTAAGTCTAAACATAGGGAAAATAAAATATTAATGTGAATTAATATAAAACTGTGTTAGATGGGTCCAAAAGTCATGGATCAAGCCAGAGTTAATCTTAGTCGTTGATTAGGGACTTAATCTTGAACGTTGAATTGTCAACGAGAAAAGTATAAGAGGAGGCTTGAGGGTCACTTGGAGAATAAACCGAGTTGATCAAGAATTCGATTTTTTGGGGCAGGGCTTGCTAAGGAAATCGAAGGATTGATCAGAGTTGCGGCTGAGGGGCAGTGAATACAGAAGCAGAGAGGCAAAGAGGGTACCAAGAGCATCAGCGCAAAAGCCGGGAGAGAGGGACACAGAGCCAGCTAGAGGCCACGCAGAGGCAGCCAAGCGCTGTGCAGTGCCTGAGGAGAGCCAGCGTGAGTGACGCAAAGGCTCTAGAGGTTGACGCAAAGCCTCCAGAGGCTGACACAGGGCTAGTTGGGATGACTCTAGGCTGACGTCGAGCTAGAAGGGCTAACGCAGTCCCTAGAGGTTGACGCTGGGAGATTTCGTGGGGAAGATTGGAGCTGAGAATTGTGGGAATGTTCATCCGGGGTTTTAGCCAGAATAATTGTCTCCGACTGAGAGGTACTACTGCCAAGGGCATCCTCTATTGGGTGAGCCATTTCTGGCACCTAGATTGTATTCTGAAACTACTTAATAATAAAACCCTCAAATAGTTGCACCGATTTTCCCACATTGGGTTTTTCCGGGGACATTAGTCCAAAAATAACGGTGTCACTTGTGTTCTTTTTTTTCCTTTAGTTGATGATCTGTATGTGTTGAGCATGTACTTGTATTTATTTTCAGTATTTACATGGTAAATAACTTGTTAATTAACAAAACAAGTAGGAAGAAATAAATCAGAAATTACATGAAGGATTTCTAACAGATAGACTTAGGAATTCCAACAAGATGTAGATTGGGCAGGCAGTTCAGTGGACAGGAAAAGTACCTCCAGATATTGCTTCAGTGTTGGATCAGGTATGGTTTCTTGGTGTAGCAGGAAGCAAAAGTCAATAGCACTAAGATCTGTAGAAGCAGAATATATGGCAGCCAACACAGTTACGTGCAAAGCTATATGGCTTACGAAGCTGCTAGTAAGCTTGTTCAGGAAGAGGATGGAAGCAACCAATGTCTATTGTGATAATCAGAGTTGAATAAAGCCCTTTGGGAATCCAGTGTTTCATGATAAGTTGAAGCACATCAATATTCGGTGTCACTTCATCAGAGATTATGTACAACGATGAGCAGTCCAACTACAGTATGTTCCCACAAAAGAGCAGGTTGTAGATATAATCACGAAAGCTCCAGGGAGAGCTAAGAGTTGAAGGAAGTGTAACTAGGCTCGGTCTTCATAAATGTAAGCTTGACTTTTGTATTTATTCAAGAAAAGAGATTATTTTTATGATATTTGTCAATGAGTTTCTTGCTCATTGAATTAGGTCAAGCACATGTTTAAGTGCTTCTAGGAAGTCAAGAATCAATGTATTTATGTAAGACCCTTCAGGGCATGTTACACTATGTATAACATGCAAAGTCCAAGCAAAGTCCAAATCCTCTCCATGCAACAACGTCCTCCACAAGAAGCCATCTGAAGCAAGCATAACAAGTTGGCCTGCAAACTATCCTCAAGTCGGCCTTCTAGTCAACCTAAAAGGAGGGACAATCCTCTATATATAGAGGTTGTCCACTCCACTATAACGCACTAATAGATCTTCGAAATCAACGAAGGGAAGTAGCTGAAAAAGACAAGCAAAAGTCTAGTCTAAAGGTTCTCCAAGACAAGTGAAGGAAGGAGGAAGTAGGCCGAAGTGAAGAGGATTGTTTCTAGGGCTAGAAATAGTCACACGTGTGAAGAAGAGGAGGATAAGTCTGCGGAATTACAAAAGCTAGAGAACAGTCCATGAAATGTTATTATTTGAGTGAGAAATCAAGTCTACAAGGACTACCATGCCTAGCGAAGGAGCCTATCTCTCTAGCGAAGGAAAAGGACCCTAATTCTCTAGGGTTCCTACCTCACGTGGGAAAGACTAGGGCAGCAGAACAATATTACAATCATACTTCAAGAAGGATCTCATTTGGTCAACAAAAGAAGAAGTCTACTTAAGCAAAGGATAGAAGAGGAACATCTCACCAAGAAGGCTCACTCAAGGAAGGTCTATTTCTAGATAAGAAACAAAGAAGGAGGACAAAGTGCTAGGGAGCAAAGTGTTGGAAGGAGGAATTTTATGTGTCGGGGAACCAAGAGCGGAAAAGAGGAAGGACTTGACTTGTGCTTGGAGGACATTCTAGTCAAGGGTCTAGGGTTTGGCAGTGATCAATAAGAAGCTTCAATAAGAAAAACTTACTAGAGGGTTTTCCTCTCTATGAGAGAGAGGTTTTGGCCTTGGCAAAGAGCAAACATCTTGTGCTCTTTTTTTTTATGTTTTTGGTAGCAGTTTGATGAAGTACACACACATGCATTAATAAGAAGAAGAAGGAGATTAAGCTAATAAGATAAAGTAAAAAGACTCCACAAATTGTTATCAAGCAGTGAAGAATCCTAGCAAACACCAATGCCCTTAATTCTTCAACACTAAGTTCGTCTATTTCAGAGAACATATGGGTATGGTGGAGAACCCATTTCAGCAGTAGGGATAGGCTATTTTGGATGCTTCTCAGTTGCAATTATTGCAGTTGCAGCAACAACATATGAGAGGGAGTTGCAGTGCAGATGCAGTGTTGCCAGCAGTTCAGCAGGGTCAGCAGCAGCACAGATGTAGCACATATCAAAGTTGCGCAATGGTTGGTGGGCAGTAGTAGCCAGACATCAACAATGTGACAAGAGATTATATAGAGAAAGGGTGCAGTGGATCACTAGAACACATTCCTCGCTAAGAGGGAGTGTTAGTTTTTGTAGCATCAGATGTGTTCTAGCCACGAAATTTCATGGCGAGGTTAGAATACATGGGATCTCCAAAACCCTGAAATCGTTTATGAAAATTCCGCCTAGAAGTGTCTCAATTAGATTATTAACCAATTTTCAAGTATTTCCTAAGTCTAAACCTAGGGAATATGGTTAATTAATCAATATTAATTGACATAAGGCGTGAATCATCTAAAAACTCACATGGATCGATCCAGAAATGATCCTAGTCATTGATTAATTTTTAATCTTGGTCGTTGGTGCTCCAACAGTGGATTATAAAAGGAAGTCGATCTGGTGATGGAGAACATCCAATGCAGATACTCAGTTGCCCAGGCAGTTCGATTTTCTCAGTAGCAGCAGCTCAGCAGAGAAGATAGAGCTAGAGGATGAGTAGCAAGTGGAAGAGGAGAGCAGTAGCATTCTGGGAGAAAGATTTCCAGTTCCCATAATAGTCGAAGGAAGGAAGGCCGAAATCTCCATAGGGCCAACGTAAGCTCTGCGCAGAGGGTGATGCAGGAAGCTTACTGTAGAGGCTAGGGAAGCTATTTTGGAGGCAGAAAATAGTTGTGGGGTGAGAGGAAATTCTCAATATTTTTCGCCAGTATTTTCCTCAGATTACATTGCCAGCTGGGCATCCAAATTATTGTACTCAAAACCATTGTTGAATATTAATAATAAAACCCTCATCTGCTACACTGGTTTCCCAAGTTGGGTTTTTAAGGGGACAACTGTTCAAAAATAACTGTGTCAAAATTATTGTGTGCTAGAATTTCTCAGTTTCCATTATTTTATTTTCCGCAGTATTTTTATGGTGAAAATTGCAGTTGTGATTTTATTCGTTATTTTCCATAGAAAATAAACTGTATAATTAATTTGTGGGTTAGAAGAATAATCTCGAGTAGTTGCAATAGTTAAATTTTCACAGCTGGGAAAAGTGTGAAGGTGAAGGAGGCTAAAAGGAGTGCGAGTTTGGTCAAGAAGGAAGGGAAGGACAAAATCGAAGTTTTGGTCTCTCTCTCTCTCTCACATGTGGGCTAGTTTAGGAGATCAAAGTATCCTCGTCAAAGTCGAAGCTATTGTTGATGTCGAAAGCTGCCAAGTCAAAGTTGCTAAGATCGAATTGTTGTTTCTACTAGGTCAAAGGTTGGATCGAAGGAGAGGCTAGCTTGGTGTGGAGGAGGTATGTGTCTAAGTTGAAGAGTCTCAAGGAAAACTATTGAAGGAATAGATTTTCACTGGGTTTTCCCCTAGATAGGGTTTTTTCCCTCGCAGAGTGCCTACATCTTGTGTTTTGTGTTTTTGTGATCTTCATGAACACATGATTTGGTAATTGCTTGATGAAAGATAATATAACTAATAAGTAAAATAAGCCAACATAATTCACAAGTAATTATCAAGAAAGAGAAATCTAACCCTAATTCTACTAGCATTGATTTTTCAACACCCCCATCCTGAGCGTTGTCGCATCTTGCCTGTACAGTTTGGGCGACAACAGGTCCCACTGTACTAGGATCAATGATTAACCTCCCATTTAAAGTGAGAGAACAAGATCATAATCAAAACCTCTCTTTCTTCCATGTAACCCCATAATCTATATCAAACACCAAAATACAAACAAGCATAAGCACCCAATTGTAAAATGAATAAAGTACCTTTTGATCAGAAGGCCACCTCTATCCATGTGTTGTTACCAGATGAGTGAGAAAGTATATGACAGATGCAGGTGGAGGAAGTATAATGGCATGTCCTTGGTTAGTGGTGGCTGTCAACGGCTGCATGGCTAGCCGGCTGGATGTGAAAAATGGGAGAAAAAAATTCTCCTATAGGATTATCCATTTTGGTGGGTAACAAATACAACTGTGCACTCCAAATAATTCCATGCTGTAATTTCTAAACTTCCAGCTGTGGCTTTCATTTGTACAAAACTTCCAACTTGCAGTTCCAAGTATGTTAAATAGGCATTACGTCTCTGCTTAATATTTCTGGGGTACATAATACCCTTGTGTGTTTGGGGGGCCTCTTCTTTCCTAGGTGTTATCTTGTGCGCATAATTTCATCACTCTTCAACAAATTCCAAGCAAGGTTTTGGTAGTACATCCATGCACATGAATACATAGTCAAGAACTCCAATTCCACAATTGCAATATAGCCTCAACTAGAATCTTTCAAACCCTATAAAAGAATTTTTTAGAGGATTGACTTTGCTCAAATTACAAACTTCTGCAACTGACAATTTGGTTATTGAAAGACTAAACAACTACCCCCAGGCCAGAATTCATGCTTTACCAGGGCGTGGTTGATTTCCCATAAGGTTGATCAAACATAGAATGGGAACTAGATAAATCAAAGCTAGATGAGAAGGAAACAATTGATACATAGTAGTCTAGGCATCCCCAATGGACATCTGAACCAGATGCCAAGTAAAGCCTCTAGGTCAATAGTCATTTTAAAATGTAAGGATTCCAACTTCCAAGTGATGGGCTTTCATATACAACTGTAACTAACCATGACATTTGAAAACCACCATCAAAATGTCAGTAATGTAAAAAATTTAAAACATCAACCACTATTGAAATACTAATAGCATACAAAATTACAAATAGCATGAAATAGCTACTGGATCAGCTGGAACTAGTAGAACAAGTACAGTAGTTGGAGTTATGACAACAATAAATCATATCTGAAGTCATATTTACAGAAAAAACAGGGTAAGAAATACATTCAGAAAATATGAATTATCAAATGGTGCACATCCATGAGACAAGGTCACCAAAATATGAGGATGCATAGATAGTCAAGTGTAAAATTAAGAATCAAGTTCTTACCTGTGCAGTCAGTGCAAGATTGGCGTCAAAAAATGATTTAATGGTACCAATGTCTTCCCAGTAATCATCAAATAAATATGCCTGTCGACATCAACCAGTATATCTTTTCTTTTCTTAGTTAAAGTTAAAGGCAAGTGTGTCCAAAAATTGTAAATCCATATTTTGATATGCAAAACAATTTCTTAATTTGAAAAATTTACTTTAGCAGAGTGAAGATGTAATCAATAAACATGAATATAAAAGGGATATCTTACAGAGTCTCGACTAAAGATGCTAGATTGATGAGTGAGTTTCATCTGTCATGAGCAAATATAAATTATCTAATTCTATGTTTCTATCTCATTGTGAAACATGGATATGTCTACATTATACAACTTACATCGATATACACTTGCATTCTTGATGACGTAACAGGATTATGCGTTTGAGATTACTTGCATTCTTGATGATGTAATAGGAATACGTATCTGAGATATTTCCAGGTGAAGCAAAAACTTCTACAAACCGACACATCATCTAGAATAGAGTAGCAAATTTGAGGAAAATTCAGCAGTTAAATATATCAGACAAACAAATTTGGGCCTGATATAACTTAAAAGTTGCTTTTTATGTTTGTTGAAATATAATCATCACAAAATATTTGATGTAATAATCTTAATGGGAGTATCTACGGGTCAAATGTATATGTAAATTGTTGGTCACCTTGATAGTAAGTCTATATGGGCAAGGAATGAGAAATTGTATATATAAGAGGTCAATAGAGTCATCATTACACATATTTGATTTGTAAGTGCTGTACTTAGAAGTTTTCAGCTATTTGGAGTTCTTTCCTTATTTATAACAAGTCATTGTGGAATTGATCATGCTTATATTTTGAGGAGTTGTGCTTCACACCTATATTTGATGTACAATGTGTAAATATGTATGTATATAATGTGTTATTGTGATTTATGCTTATAACTATTTGTATTGCAGCAAATGATCCTTAGTTTGGCACTTTCAAATTACACATATAGATTGATCCATAACATTACATAAGGGTATCCAAATTAAGCAAGACTTGCAAGTGTTGTAAATAAGACATTCTACACTATCTCTGGTCAGAATAATTTATTCAAAGACCATATTTCGAGATTCCTATACCTTTCGAAGGTTAAATCATTATGTATAACTAGTGTATTTAATACCTCTTTCACAACTCTTTCATAACGACAAATATTTCTTATCATGCACCATTCTATTTTACTCTCACCGTTTTCACTCTCAAAATTCATAATGGCACTAGGGGCTATACAAGCACTTTGAAGCCTATGAAGACAGAGACTAGGGGATGGATACTAAAGAAAGGAGATTCTGCCTGTTGGAGACCCCCAAAGGGTAACTGCATTGTTTGTTTTTTGTTGAGACAAAATGTGTCCAGAAGAGAGTACTACCCAGCCTACAATAACTGAATCAACCCTCTCTTCAGTTGAATCGATTTGCCTCCTTGAGGCTCCTGCACAGCATCTGAGTGGAATAACTCGATCTCTTGCTACTGCCTCTCCGGAATTGGAAACTCCTCTGGAATGACTATCTCTTCTCCCTCTCTGTCTTTGCGTCCTACTGTCGCACAAAATGTCTAGGCACCACGACAACGGCTCAAATAGAGCATTGTCACCCTGATCCCCAATCTCTCCGTTTAAGTTGTCTCCCTATAGTAGGCTAATCAGGGTAGACCCTATGGAAATGTAATGAAGGAGAACTAGTTGGGAACCAACTAGTTTGAGAGACATAGTGAAGCGACCAAGTACCTGATTAAGATTTAGCAAGACTTATAGGATTTGATTAGATTTAAACAGTGTTCCACAGGAACGCGTCCCCCAAGGTCAGGGGGACGTCTAGGGAAACGTTTCCCCACGTCCCCCTTTTGGGGAGACACGGGGGGGGACATTTCCCTAGTGTGGGGGATGCGACTCCCCAAAAGGGGGACGCTTGGTCATCCCCTCTCAAAATGGGCTATGCATCCCCCTTAAATTTGCTTGTAAACAATGATTTATGATAGGGAAAACCTAGTATTTGACCATATTTCCCTACTAATGCTATGTTACTCATGGTAATGTTAAATTCTTAAAGTAAAAGGATGAAAATGAAATGACTCGGGATGTTTGAGAGTGGTAACCTCATTGGATTTCATATGTAGAAAGTAGAATTTTAGATCGCACTCAAAATCCAGCAGACTTAACAGTGTTTTAGGAATTTAGGATTCAATGGATTGCAATGTTTCCATTGCATTTTGTCATGTACAAGGGGGTATGGAATTAGAATTTAATCAAGAGCACCAAGCCCTCTGTGCATTTTAGAGTGACTTTTAGACTCATCGCTCCACTATTTTTGAGATTTAGCTATACCAATTTACTATTCCAGACTTTAGATTTCAATATCTATTATAGTCTATTTTTCTTAGTACTAATTAGATTCTAGAATGATGAATAATGAATTTAAAATTTAAATCAATTTAGAATCTAAAATGATGAATGATGAATTTAAAATTTAAATCAATTTAGAATCTAAAATGATGAATCTAATTTTTAAATCGATGTAGATTCTAGAATGGTGAATAATGAATAATGAATATGGATCAGAGTATTTCATTATTGAATCTCGTGGTCTATGGATGAACCATGTATGTATTAGTAAGGATGATGAGTATGGATCAATGTATTTCATTATTTAATTCAAATATGTATGTATTATTGTATTTATGCTTTCATTATTAAAAAGGAAAAAAATTATATAACCTGACGTCCCCCCATCCCCCTAAATTTCCCTAAAATTTGAGCATACTCCCACACGTCCCCTTTGTGCGTCTCCCCGCACTCGCGTCTCCCCGTCCTAGAGTCTTGGTGGAACATTGGATTGAAATGATTGATGACAGTGCCTTATGGAGTCAACAATCTTGCTAGGGAAATGAAGACCAAGTAATCGATTAGCAACTACTGCTTAGATGAATGACTATCTTATATGAAAGGCAGATCCTAAAACCAATGTGAGATGCAAGAATCTTGGCTAATTTTAATTAAATGTCTATCTAAGTTTTAGTTCTTCAATCCTTTTTATGTTGAGCCTGATTTCGTAGTAATTGGCAGAGAGAAGATAAGGTGAAGCACACTAAGGTGTGATTAACGATACCTCTCAGGTGCCTTTGGCACTATAAAGAGTTGTGGTTCTGACGACTGCAAGGTCACTATTTAAATACTATTAAAAGCAAGCTTCTCAAGCAAAGATGGATGGATATCTATCTCTCTATCAACCAAGCTTATGCTTCGAAGTAAATTTTAGTTATGCAGAACTAACTTAAAATGCAAATGCACGAGATGATGAGATGAAGTTAGACTTGAGGATCGGAAACGTTTGCGCTCCAAAAGCTCTTAATCACCAAAACGAAATGTTCACTTTACTAGGTAAAGACTTAAAGAAAAACCCCTTAGAATATCACAATTAAACCACAAGATTACTTCAAATCTTTTTTATACAGTTATAGCTCAAAGAGAACAAAAGCTTCTTTATATTTTAATATCAATGCCAACAGATGCTCAAAAAATACTCAGCTTAGGAAACAAAAGATATGCAATTTATTACAATTCCACAACAGAGTACTTTAATAATTACTCGAAATATTCGCAAAATATTTAACATGCAATGAACATCAAATAATTCAAGCAATTAATATGACGATCAATCTCAATAGATGCAAAATATTCTAGCAATTAAATTTCTAGAGATCTAAATACTTTGAAGAACCATGAAATTTAAATGCTAAACAATTCACAATCCTAGAATTAAAATGATTTGTGCTTAGTGACCCAAATCTAGGAAAATTTGACGCTTTCCTATAGTCAATCTTTAGATACGATTAAAAATTAAGTGTGTTTGACTATGGAGAAGTTGAAATGTTTAATACCACAAAAGTTTTCTTTTAGAGATTTTACCCTTAACACAAAAAGGACACCAAGAAGGAACTTTAGATTAAAATTTTAATTATTCCTTGGGCAAAATTTTAATGTGTTAAGTTTTATGAAAAAAAATTTAATATGGCAAACGATTAATTAAGATTTTTTTTTTTTATGTGACCAAAGTAAAAATCAAAAGGGTTTAATAACTTAAATTTTTAATGGGCCAAAGGCCACATAAAAATTTAAAATGAAAAGCGCAAAGTCTTCTTTTGATTTAATTCCTAGTCACATAAAATGAATTTTTTTTTCGGGCTTTGGTTTTTTTTTTTTTCAAGCAAAAAATTAAAAAACAAAAATCAAAATCAAAATTAAAGGAAAAAAAAAAACAAAAAAAAATCAAAGTAGAAATTTGAGAGAATTGATTTTTTTTTTAGATTTCTTTTAGATAAAAATCAAAACAAATAAAAATGAAATGTAAACAAAACAAAAAGCAACCAAATAAAAAATCGAATTGCATTATGTAATATAAAAAAATCAAAATCAAAGTCTAAACCTAATGCACATAAGAAACACACAAAAAAAAATTGAATGTTATTCGTTTTGTAGGTTGGCTTGACTGCGGTGAAGGATGGAGCTCGAGCAGGGGTGGAGAGGTAAGAAAGCGGGGTTTGAGGGCAGAGGCAACGATTGCAGGAAAAGAGGGCCGCAGAGTAGATCATGGAGGAAGGGAGGTCGAGCAACCCACAGAGAAATGAGATGAGGAGCAAGGAGTGGACTGGAGGGAGATGCAGGGTTGTGGAAGGATGGAGCTACGGGCAGAGATGGAGAGGTAAGAGAGTATGGTTTGAAGGAACCGCACAGGAAGGGATGCTAAAAGGAGGGCTTGGGGGAATAACACAGCAGAAAGTGGCAAGGGGTTGAGGAAGATGGGCGTGCAGAGATAGAGAGCAGACAGCGACAGAATGGAATTGGAGCTCTCGATGCAGAGGAGGAATGAGCTCAATGAAGGATGCTGGCTCGAGGGTGAGGGAGCGTTGGTATGCAGGATGAAGCAAGGATTGCAGTTAAGAGAAATCGAGGTAGAGGGCAGTGGAATAAGAGGGAAAGGAGCTGAGGAGAGGCGGCACAAAGAAGTGCAGCTCTGCAAGTCGAGGGACGAAGCCGTGGAGGTAAAAACGCATTACGCAAAGGGAAGAACCGAAAACAATTTCGAATTTTTCCAGAGGGAAAAATGTAGTAGAAAAGAGAGGCTTAATACGATAGCAGACAAGAGAAAAATGGTAGCCAAAAACCTAGGGAAATTTCCCAGAAATTTCTAATTAAAATGATATATTCTTCTACTTAAAATTTTTCTTTGAAACTCTTGTAAAAGAAACTCAAATCTAAACTCTGAAATCCTCAAACTGAAAAATAATTTGGAATAATGCCCCTGCAAAATGGTATTGAGGCCAAATCTTACCCTCTAGGGCCTAGGTTTGGCTTTAAAAGAAAAAAATCCTTCAAATCTGTACCTGCAAAAATGAAAACAAAACACCCAGAACCCAGATGTACAAAAATAAACAAAACCCCAAAAACCCAAGTCAGAAAACCAAAAAAAAATTACAAATCTATGCACAAAGATGGTAGATCTATCAGATCTGAGGAGTATGAATCCAACTCCGCTCCTAGATCTGATAACTTAAAGCTCTCAATAGCGAGATCTATCAGTTTTCCACAATTGTTTAAAAAATAAATTTCGAAAATTTTGGAGAGGTACTAGCCCAGATACACCCTGCATGAAAAATAATTTAATCTTAAGATAAGTCCCGGAGCTTATGTGAAATAGGCTCTTCAGAAAATATACACTGAGAGTTGGTTGGTCCAACCAAGAACTATCCCCAAACGCTCAATGAAAACTCGAAAAGTCTCTTGCAAACACTAGATTAACTATAAAACCAAGTAGATAAATAGAACAACAATGAAATTCTGAAGAAAAAGAGATACCTACTACTTCGATCAAAATTTAGAATGTTACCCTAGATCTAACAAAATGAATAAGATACCTGTATTCAAATTATTCTAAAGAGCTATTGATTGATAGTTTTCACATAACATTAAGCAGAAATTAAAACAGCGTTACCATAAGTTCATGAAGAGGAACACCACAACACGTTGAAACCCCAAAGAATTTTGCATTAATTCAAAAAGTATACAAGAGAGCTTGAGATCTTACTACATGATTCAGAGATCATATAGATCAACTGACAAATGACCTCCTATTTAAAGATAAATCCTCCAACGACTAGTTCGAGTGATCCTCGGCAAAGCAATCTCGATCGTTGATGAAGATTAAATTTCTTTTAATCTCATCCATCGAAATATTCAAACATTTGGGGAAATTCGAAATTTTTAACTAAATGCATTTTAATTAACTCAAAAATAGAATTTTTAGTTAATTTCCCCAAAATTTGACTTTGACTTAAACCCCAGGGTTTAACGTTTAAAATTTATCAAAATAATTAATATACCTTAGTCCCGAGACCTTTTAAAATTTAATTTTTTAGGACTAACGAATTTTGCCTTAGGAGAATTTAAATTTACCTAGGACCTAGAATTAATTAAATTTCTGGCTTAGGATTTTAATTATTTTTTTGCCAAAAAGTTTAATTAATTAACCTATGAGGGGATAAGTTATTTTTCCAACACCCAAGACACTTTACATCATGATTTTCATATTTTTTACATCATAATAGGGTAAACACATTTGTAATAGGCCCTCACAGACTACCCATTTCTGCAACACAAATATAATCCAGCAGACCAAGCAATTTGTAATAAAATAACATAACCAAATAGTTAGGATTATTCCCAAATCACTTCTACATAGACTCAATCTAGAACACTAGGACTCGCCTAAGATCCTAGCAACAAAATCCATTCCAGCTTTGGGGAAAGGCTAGAGGGGAAAAATCTGCCGACCATCTGAGAATGGATCGGTGAGACAAAAAGCCTCCCAGAATGGAGATCATCACTAGAAAGATAAGTTTACCTAGGCTATTGCATACATGACACGATTTTGCTGAGATTATTTACATCATATACATGCAGAATGGGTTTACATTATAACATGATAATCAAGTTGATGATGATAATTGGACGACACAAGCACATTGATCAAGGGATATCCCTTTTGCAAAAAAGGGGGTGTACTTGCTATGGGGTCGTTGACACAGAGTGGTCAACACGTCCCTTCTGGCTCGAACTAATCTCTGCAACTGGGTAGCTCGATCTCTACCAAGGAACTCGACCTCACAAGTTTGTTCTCCATCTACCCATCAAGTTGCTCTTATAATCTCTCATTAGTGAACCAACGACCATGATTAGATCCCCATCAATGGCTAAGATCATCTCCAACTCGATCCATGTGAATTTCTAGAGAATTTTCACCTCTCTCAATTAATTACTACTAATTAATCACTTTTCCTAAGTTAGACTTAGGAAATATTTAATGATTGATCAATTTATTTAATTGAGCCATCTCTAGGTGTTTTCTCCTGGAACTTTTTCTGGATTCTGAAGATCTTGTGTTCCTTAGCCTCTCTAACTAAAGCCGAGACTAAAACACTTGTCCAATGCTACAAAAACTAACAAGCACTTGTTGACTTGGCTAAGCAATTGAAGCGAACAATTGTTCAGTTTTCAAATTGGAAAAAAGACTCCAAAATGGAGCTCCTCTCTTCTATTTATACTTTCTGCCATCCTCTCTCCTTGTGGGCTCTCCCATTTGACCTCATTTTTTTTCTCTCTCTTCCCCCAAATCAAATTTCCTCAAGGGGTTCAAATTCCCTCCTTGAGGTGGCCCCCACATTCCACCATCCAATTGATTTTTCATTCATTCTAATGTTTCAGAGCCTCCCTTCTCTCCAAAATTAAAATGGTGTCTCCTCGTCCACTTTTCCTAAGTTTTATGCCCAAAAATTGTCCCATCATCAAAATTGCAAAAATTTGGGAATTACTTAGCAAAATTAATTAGTGGGGATATTACAAAAGGCCACACCTTGGGTATATGAATGTAGGAGGAAGAAATCATAGTACATGAGTTACCCCAGGCCTTTATTTTTCCACCCTTTTTCATTTGCCTTTTGCCTTTCATTGATTTTTCTTCATTTTATTGCTCAAGGCTCAAGGGGATGAGAGCATGATGTGTAAGATATAGCAATGATTACCACCTTAAGGTGGGCCAGTTGATTGCCCACCAGGGGTTGGGACATTCATCGGTTCCTTAATGATGCAAGGGGCACTTATAGGGGCCATAGGAACTAGGGTCATGGCCATAATAATAGGGGGTAGAGTTCATGTTTGGCTTTTGCCCACAACTAAATCTTATTGTCCTGGCCATCTTTTGCATTTTGTGGTACATTCCCTATTGTATGTGGCCATATTATGCTTTTATCTTTCTTTTTAGCTGCATCAACCTCCAAGGCATTGTTCCAGGCCTGACCCAAGGTGTGGACAAGGGGAAGGGGAGGCTAACACCTTGTGGACCCAATGGACAAATGTGGACTCAGATAGGGAAAATGTGAAAAGGGCTTGTAATGAGCGGAGGGGAGCGGGATATATGGGTACCGGGAAGCGGGACTACACAACCAAAATCGGGGTTCCCCTATCGTGCCACTCCTAAAGCTAATAGCCAATAAAGGAGATCCCATGGGAGTAGGATTCAAGATTAACCCCCCTAATTGATGTTGGAATTTCTAAGTCTAGCTGTTAGAAATCCTTCATGTACTTTATGATTTATTTCTGCCTACTTGTTCTATTTAATTAACAAGTTATTTACCATGTAAATACTGAAAATAAATACAAGTACATGCTCAACACATTACAGATCATCAACTGAAGAAAAAACAAGCACACAAGTGACACCATTGTTTTTGGACAAATGTCCCCGGAAAAACCCAATGCAGGAAACTGGTGCAGCTATCTGAGGGTTTTATTATTAAGCAGTTTTAGAATACAATCTCGGTGCCAAACTGGCTCACCCAATAGAGAATGATCTCGACAGTAGTTCCTCTCAGTCAGAGACAGATATTCTAGCTAAAACCCCGGATGAACAATCCCACAGCTCTCAGCTCTAATTTGCCCCACGAAATCTCCCAGCGTCTACCTCTAGGGACTGCGTCAACCTCTCTGGCCCAACGTTAGCCCTGCATCAGCCCTACATCAGCCTATGGAGCCTATGAATCACCCACGTTGGCTCTCCTTAGGCACTGCGCAACTCCTAGCTTCCTTTGTGTGGCCTCTAGTTGGCTCTACGTGGCCTCTAGCTGGCTCTGCGTCCCTCTCTCCTAGCTTATGCGCTGATGCTCCTGATACCCTCTCTACCTCTTTGTTTCTGTATTCACTGCCCCTCAACTGCAATTATGATCACTCCTTCATTTTCCTCAGCAAGCGCTGCCCAAAAAAATCGAATTCTTGATCAACTCTTGGTGTGTTCTCCAAGTGACCCTCAAACCTCCTCTTATACTTTTCTCGTTGACAATTCAACAGCCGAGATTAAGTTCCTAATCAACAGCTAAGATTAACTCTGGCTTGATCCATGACTTTTGGACCCTTCTAACACAGTTTTATATTAATTCACATTAATATTTTATTTTCCCTAAGTTTAGACTTAGAGAATCCATTAAAAATATTAATTATTTTAATATCTCCCAAACTGTTTAGAATCTGCCCAAACAATTTCTGGGTATTCAAGATCTTATGTGCCTTAGCCTCTCCAACAATTTTCGTGGCTAGAGCACATCCGATGCTACCCCAAATCAACACTCCCTCTTAGCGAGGACTGTGCTCTAGTAATACTCCTCACTGAGTATCACCCTGATCATCTGGCATCAGTCCTTATGCTGATGCTAGGCCTGTTGCCCAACATCCTCTGTATTGCTGCATCATGTACAGCTATCCATGGCCCTGCCATTGCCACTGCTGCATCTGCACTGTAATCCCTCTCATCATGCTACATCGTGCTGCCCATAGCACTGCCATTGCTAACTACTACACTGCAACTCAGTTACTGAGAAGTAAGTAACTGACCTCCCAACTCTGACATCTCTATAAGTTCTGCTACTCCCCTTCGGGGCTCCCATAGCAAGGCATAATCCAAGAGGTTGAGTACCTTTAGGATCCTGCCCCTCATCACCTGTAGTCCATCTGACTACAGCTCGATGTCTCCCCACTTCCTCTCAAGAGGTGCATGAGCACTCATGGCACAGTGATCATCTGTCTCCACTTCTTTTTCCGCCCTTGCTGGCACAGCCTTGGTCTCGGAAGCATCTCCCTTGCTCCTCTTCCTCGGACGCATAGTGACCCAGTTTCCCACAGTGGAAGCATTTGACCTTGGAGAGGTCCTTCTTCTTCCATTTCTCCTGCTTTACCTCAGATGCTAGGGCAGCATCCTACTCTTCCTCCTCCTTGATTCCGACCCCCTTGTCGTTGCTTCCCGCCTTGGTCAACCTTCTGATCTCTTCTTGACGAAGAGCCGCCCACAGTTCCTCTCAATCTGGAAAGGTCGACCTGCCTAACATGCTCTAGACAAACACCTCCCAGTCTTCTGAGACTGCGTTCAAGGATGTCCTCACCATCAATTCTTGATTCAGCGTGGGCCCTATGGAAGTCAACTGATCCCAGATCTCCTTCAATCGACCGAGGAAGGTATCGATTTGTTCTCCCTTCTGCATCTAGTGTGACTACAGTTGATTTTCTAGGAGCATCTTCCTCTGCACAGAAGTATGCTGATACAATTTTCTCAGGGCCTCCCACATTGCATTTGCTGTGTCCTCTTCGGCAATATGTGGTTCTACATGTTCCTTAACCTTGTTAAGGATGATGCTCTTGGCCCTCGCCATTGCCTCCTCATACTTATCATTCTCATTTGGGTCAACAGGGATCGCTATCATCTTCAAGGCGAAGTGCTTGAGACGATTTTTGTCTAGAATGGACAAGATTCTAGCCTTCCAGACTACAAAGTTTGAGGCTCTGTCCAATCTGTCCTGGTCTCTTGCCCCGTTCACTGCCATTTTACTGCTCCTCTACTTCCCTCCTGGAAGTTCTTGGTGTGACTCCCTCTGAGCCTCGATTTTCCTCCTGGAAATCCCTCTGCCAATGTCGAGATGCCCCCACTCCATGTTGATTTAGGGTAGCATCGGATGTGCTCTAGCCATGAAATTTGGTGGAGAGGTTGGGTCACATGAGATCTCTAATACTCAGAAAGGGTTTGGGCAGATTTTAAACAGATCGGGAGATATTAAAATAATTAATATTTTTAATGGAGTCCCTAAGTCTAAACTTAGGGAAAATAAAATATTAATGTGTATTAATATGAATCTGTGTTAGAATGGTCCAAAATACATGGATCAAGCCAGATCTAATCTTAGTCGTTGATTAGGGACTTAGTCTTGGCCGTTGAGATGTCAACAGGAAAAGTATAAGAGGAGGCTTGACGGTCACTTAGAGAATACACCAGAGTGATCAATCATTCAATTCTCTAAAGCGAGGTTCGCTAAGAGAGATAGAATCAGTGATCCGAAGAGCAACTGAGGGGCATTGAGTACAGAGAAACAGAGAAGACAGAGATTGTGTCGGGAGAGCAGCGTAGTAGCCAAGGAGAGTGACACAGATCCAGAAATAGCTCACCCAGGGCCACGCAGAGGCAGCCAAGTGTTGCGCAGAGCACCAGAGGGGCCAGCGTAGTTGACGCATAGGCTCCCAGAGCTGACGCAGAGCCTCCTCGGGCTGACGCAGGCCAAGGAAGGCTGACGCAAGGCCAATGCTGGGCTAGGAGAGGCTGACACAGTCCAGATTGGGCAGACGCTGGGGTTGCAAAGCAATTTTGTGCTGAGGAACTGCCGCAAGGATTTTTCGTGGTTTCAACCAAGAGATTTGTCTCAAACTGTGAGGTATAGCTGCTAAGAAAATTCTCTGTTGGATAGGCCAATTTCGGCACCCAGATTGTACTCTGATATTGCTTAATAAGAAAAACCTTCGTTAGCTACACCAGTTTTCCCGCATTGGGTTTTTCCGGGGATATTGATTCAAAAATAATGGTGTCATGTGGTGTGTTTGTTCTTGTTTCTTTTAGTTGTTGATCTACAATATGTTGAGCATGCACTGGTGTTTATTTTCAGTATTTACTTTGTAAATAACTTGTTGAAGAAAAATAACAAGTAGGTAGGAATAAATCAGAAAAAGTGCATGAAGAGTTTCTAAACTAAGTAAACTTAGAAACTTCAACATGATTGCAGATCACAGGAGGACTAAAAGACATCAGTCGGGCAGAGCAATAGCAGCAGAAAATAGTTGTCCCGAGGTGACAGAAGTTGTTTCTAGCAGCACAGAAACCAAGAAGTGTGACGCAGAGCCACGCAGAAGAATCGGGGAGCTGCGTAGAGCCTCAGAGAGGCCAGCGTTGCTGATGTAGAGGGCCAGAGGGCTGACATAGGGCATGCCAGAGCTAACGCAAACCCATCTGGGGTGACACAGAGCCAGCGTGAGGCAGAGAAGGGTTGACGCAGTTCACAGAGAGGCAGTTGCTGGAGTCTAGAAGGCTGCAGAAATATTGCAAAGTGGAGCTGGTGAGGTACTCAGAATAGTACCTGACAGAGCAGGGCCAAAGGAGCTGTTACCGAGGGTTTCTAGCCAAGGAACCTGGATCAGCAGTGCAGTTGCACAAGACGATCAGAGTAGGGGGCATCTCGACAAGCAGCAGAAGGATTTCCAGGAGGGAAATCAAGACTCGGAGGGAGTCCAGAAGAGAACTTCCAGATGGGAAGTAGAGACTCAGAGGAGTCGAACAGAGAACTTCCAAGAGGGAAGTAGAGGAGCGTCATGGCACTACACGGGGTAAGAGACCAGGATAGACTGGACAGAGCATCGAACTTCGCAGTCTGGAAGGCCAGAATCTTATCAGTGCTTGACAGGAATCATGTCAAGAACTTCGCCTTGAAGGTTATAGCTATCCCAGTCGACCCCAATGATAACGACAAGTACAAAGAGGCGATGGCGAGGGCCAAGTGCATTATCCTTGATGGGGTCAAGGATCATGTGGTACCACATATAATTGAGAAGGAAACGACAGTTGAGATGTGGGAGGCTCTCAAGAACCCGTACCAACACTGTGCAGATAAGAATGTTGCTCCAGAACCAGATGAGGTCGTATCAGATGAAGAAGGGTCAATCGATTGACACTTTCCTTAGAGGACTAAATGAGATCTGAGACCAGTTGACTGCTATAGGAACAACACCGGATCAGGAGCTTATGGTGAGGACATCCCTGAATGCTGTCTCAAAAGATTGGGAAGTGTTTGTCCAGACTATCCTGGGCAGAGGGACTCTCCCACCTTGGAATGAGATGTGGGCATCTCTTCGCCAAGAAGAGATCAGATGGCAGTCGAAGACAGGTAGCAACAGCAAAGGGATCAAAGTCAAGCAGGAGGAGGAGGATGTGGCCTTAGAATTTGAGGGAAAGCAAGAGAAGCGGAAGAAGAAAGATCTCTCCAAGATCAAGTGCTTCCACTGTGGGGAGATGGGTCATTATGAGACCCAATGCCCAAGGAGGAAGAGTAAGGGAGAGTCTTCTGAGACTAAGGCAGTGCCAACATGGGCAAAGAAAGAAGTTTTGACAGACGATGATTGTGCCATGAGTGCACACACGCCACTTGAGCAGAAGTGGGGAGACATCGAGCTGTAGTCAAGCAGACTACAGGTGATGAGGGATAGGATCCTTGAGATAACCAGCCTCTTGGATTAGACCTTGCTATGGGAGCCCCGATGAGGAGTAGCAGGACTAGCTGGGTGGGTAGAGACTGATGTGGATGGAGCGACAAAGAGAGCTACAGTGCAGGAGTCCCGAGATAGCGCAGAGCTAGCAGGATGCAACAGTGCGAGAGGCACAGGAATGTTGCACCAGTGCAGGAAGGCACAGAGGTGTGCAACTGTGCGAGATGCAAGGAGTTGTTGCAGCGGCGTAGAGGTCAGAGAGAGGGAGCACTTGTCAAAGCAGAGGGAGCTTCAGCATCAATGGGTGTTTCTAGCCCAACAGGGAGGTCAGTTGGGAGATCAGTTGCTTACTTCTCAGTAACTGAGTTGCAATGCAGTAATGGGCAACATGATGCAACATGATGAGAGGTGGTGCAGTGCAGATGCAATGCTAAGAGAAAGGACCAGCAACAGCACGAATGCAGAGGGAGTTGTCGTACAGATGCAGCAGTGGCAGTGGCAGAACCATGGGCAGCAGTACAGGAGGCAGCAATGCAAAGGATGTTGGGCAGGAAGGTCTAGCATCAGCACAGGTAACGATGCCGGATGATTAGAATAATACTCAGTGAGGAGTATTGCTAAAGCACAGTCCTCGCTAAGAGGGAGTGTTGATTTGGGGTAGCATCGGATGTGCTATAGCCACGAAATTTGGTGGAGAGGTTAGGGCACATGAGATCTCCAATGCCCAGAAAGGGTTTGGGCAGATTTAAACAGATCAGGAGATATTAAAATAATTAATATTTTTAATGGAGTTCCTAAGTCTAAACTTAGGGAAAATAAAATATTAATGTGTATTAATATGAATTTGTGTTAGAATGGTCTAAAAGACATGGATCAAGCCAGATCTAATCTTAGCCATTGGTTAGGGACTTAATCTCAGCTGTTGAGATGTCAACTAGAAAAGTATAAGAGGAGGCTTAAGGGTCACTTGGAGAATACACCAGAGTGATCAGTCATTCTATTCTATATAGTGGGGTGCGCTAAGAGAGATAGAATCAGTGATCGGGAGAGCAGCTGAGAGACATTGAGTACAGAGAAACAGAGAAGGCAGAGATTGTGCCAGGAGAGCAGCGTAACAGCCAAAGAGAGTGCGCATAGCCAAAAAAGGCTCATGCAGGGCCACACAGAGGCGGCCAAGCGCTGCGCATAGCACCAGAGGGGCCAGCGTAGCTGACGCAGAGGCTCCCAGAGCTGACACAGAGCCTCCTAGGGCTAACGCGGGCCAAGGAAGGGTGAGACAGGGCCTGCGCTGGGCTAGGAGAGGCTGACGCAGTCCAGATTGGGCAAATGTTGGGGTTGCAACGCAGTTTTGTGCTGAGGAACTACCGAAAGGATTTTCCGGGGTTTCAGCCTGGAGATTTCTCTCAAACCGTCAGGTATATCTGCTAAGGAAATTCTCTGTTGGGTAGGCCAGTTTCGGCACCCAGATTGTATTCTAATATTGCTTAATAAGAAAACCCTCAGATAGTTGCACCAATTTTCCTGCATTGGGTTTTTCTGGCGACATTGGTCCAAAAATAATGGTGTCATGTGGTGTGTTTGTTCTTGTTTCTTTTAGTTGCTGATCTATAATATGTTGAGCATGCACTGGTGTTTATTTTCAGTATTTACTTTGTAAATAACTTGTTAAAGAAAAATAACAAGCAGGTAGAAATAAATCAAAAAAAGTGCATGAAGGGTTTCTAAACTAACTTAAAAACTTCAACACTCCGATTGTTAGTGCAACTACACCACTGATCTGGATTTCTTGGCTAGAAATCCTCAGCAGCACCTCCTTCCTCCTTGGTCTTGCCCTGTTAGGTATTGTTTTGACCACAGTACCCCACCAGCTTCACTCCGCAACTTACCCACAGCCTCCTATGCCTCAGCAAACTGAAGGTTAGAGCTTCTAGGCTCTGCACAATCTCAGCACCAGCAAAATCCACACCTCTTGGCCACAAGCGTCAATCCTTCCTAACTGAGAAAGATGACCGAGTACTATGTAGGTCAGGTATGCTCCCTTCTGCCACTGCGTTGATCCTCCTCTTGGCTCAAACTTGATGACGCAGGCACTGTGTCACCCCTTGCTGCTTCTCCGCTAGAAACAACTTCTGTCACTCAAGACAGTTGTTTCTGCTACTGCTGCTCTGCTCGGCTGATGCCCTTAGTTCGCCTGTGATCTGCAACCATGCTCTAATACCATGTTGGAATTTCTAAGTCTAATTGTTAGAAATCCTTCATGTACTTTCTGATTTATTTCTGCCTACTTATTCTGTTTAATTAACAAGTTATTTACCATGTAAATACTGAAAATAAATACAAGTACATGCTTGACACATTACAGATCATCAACTGAAGGAAAAACAAGCACAAGTGACATCGTTGTTTTTGGACTAATGTCCCCGTAAAAACTCAATGCGGAAAAACCGGTGCAGCTATCTGAGCATTTTATTATTAAGCAGTTTCAGAATACAATTTGGGTTCCAAACCAGCTCACCCAACAAAGAATGATCTCAGCAATAGTACCTCTCAGTCGGAGACAGATATTCTGTCTAAAACCCCAAATGAACAATCCCACAGCTCTCAGCTTCAATTTGCCCCACAAAATCTCCCAACGTCTGCCTCTAGGGACTGCGTCAGCCTCTCTGGCCCAGCGTCAACCCAACTAGTCCTGCGTTAGCCTCTTGAGGCTCTGTGTCAGCCTCTAGAGCCTCTGCGTCACCCACGCTGGCTCTCCTCAAGCACTGCGCAGCTCCTGGCTGCCTCTTCATGGCCTCTAGCTAGCTCTAAGTGGCCTCTAGCTAGCTCTGCGTCCCTCTCTCCCGGCTTCTGCGATGATGCTTCCGGTACCATCTCTGCCTCTCTGTTTTTGTATTCACTGCCCCTCAGCGACAACTCTGATCAATCCTTCGATTTCCTCAGCAAGCTCTGTCCTAGAAAATCGAATTCTTTATCAACTCCTGGTGTGTTCTCCATGTGACCCTCAAGCCTCCTCTTATACTTTTCTCATTGACAATTCAATAGCCGAGATTAAGTCCTTAATCAATGGGTAAGATTAACTTTGGCTTGATCCATGACTTTTGGAACCTTCTAACACAGTTTTATATTAATTCACATAAATATTTTATTTTCCCTCAGTTTAGACTTAAGGACTCCATTAACACTATTAATTATTTTAATATCTCCCAATCTGTTTAAAATCTACCCAAACCATTTATGGGTATTGAAGATGTTATGTGCTTTAGCCTCTCCACCAATTTTCATGGCTAGAGCGCATCCGATGCTACCCCAAATCAACAATTGAGGTAAGGGAACAAGAGTACAGTCAAAGCCCTTCCTTTTTCCAAGTGACCTAATAATCAATGCCCAAGTGTGCCCAAGAAAAACAAGAATAAACACTTAATTACATCATGAAAAATCATACCTTTGGGATTGGATGGCCCACCATCAAACATACGATCATGAAAAATGAGCGAGGGTACACAACAACTAGCTCAAGTGGCAGAGAAAAGTAGCACACCAAAGCTATCAGGTGGGTGGAAAGGGGCTTTTGGCTATAAATTGAAAACAAATCTTAGGAGAAAATTTCTACTATGGGGTCACCCACTAGTGATGGGTGACAATGCCTACTCAGACATGACTTTTCTTCTTGATTTTGTATGAGGGGTGTTGCACACATTTTATCAAAGTTCCAAGGAAGCAATTGTACAAATTTTTCAAAGGGTCAAGATCATCAGCCATCAATGTTTTCAGTCATTATAAACCCATTCTGCAAGATTTGTAATGTAAATGATGCTATTAAGACCGTGTATGTATGTAACAACCTAGGTAAACCTATTATTTTGGCGACGAGTTTCATTCTAAGAGGTTTTTCGTCTCACTGATTCATTTTTGTTTCTAAACATGGATGATCGGCAAAGTTTTTCCCTCCAACCTCACCCCAAAGCTAGGATGGAATTTATCGTCAAAGTCTTAAGTAAGTCCTAGTGTTTCAGTCAAGTCTTCTGTAAAAGTGATTTGGGAATAATTTAAGCTAATGGGCTAAATTATTTTATTACAAGTCACTCGGTCTACTAGATCATATCGTGTCGTAGAATTGGGTAAATTATTTTGAGGGTCTATAAGGGATGAGTATTCCCTCTTTGAAGGTTGAATTATGTAAAATCTTATGTAAAAAAATATTTTAGTGCATGGTCCCTCATACTTAGACACCATGGCTAAATATTTGGGGATGGAAAAATAATTAATCGCCTCAAGTGTCAATTAATTAATTTTTCTGGTAAAAATTAAATTAAATTCTAAGCCAGAAAATTAATTAATTAGAGTAAAAAAATTAAAATGTTAAAGAAATTAAATTCTCCAAGTGGAAAAATTCGTGGGTTTTAAAGAAATTAATTTTTGGAGGTCCCCCACCACGAGAATATTGGAAATTTCAAGAAAAATTGGACCCTTGAGCCTTGGTGGTCAAGTCAAAGTCAATTTTTTTAGAAAATTAGCTCAAAATAATTAATTTTGAACTATAAAAATGGGTTTAAAGAGAAATTCGAAAATTCTTCAAAAAATAATTGTTTCAATGGCAGAGATTAAAAGATTATCAACAGTTGAAATTATTTTGATAGGGATCAAGCCAACTAGCCGTTATTTTCCACTTGAAGGATTTATCTATAAATTAGAGATCATTTGTGTCTCAAGCCATCTAATGTTTGACTAATGTAGCTCTGTAAAGCTTATGTAAAGCTACTGTCCCGCTCAAAACGTTTTGAATAATCATAATAAAAGACTTTGGGGTGTAATTCATTGTGTCTCTAATCTACTGATTTGTGGTATGTGTTGGATACGGGTATTCCTATATTGTGCTAAAAGTTCTTATTTAAATCATTATTTCATTGTAGATGATAGGAACATTCTATTGATAAGTTTTGGGTTTATCTTAGGTGATTCGATTCCTTCTTGTTCTAACAGTTTATTCTCGAGAAATTATATAGTCTTTGCAGATTCCCCAGCCCTTGGGCTCAAAGTTGACAAACTCTGGGCACAAGCTAACTATGTTTGGATCCTATATATTTTTTATGGCTTTTCTAACTTCGCTAAGGTTGTGGTTAGACATTTATCTTTTGAAATACATTTATCCATTTATCAACATTTTGCAAAAAAAAATTATTCTCAAAAATTCTTCTAAGCATTGTACATTTCTATATTTTGTAAATATAATTTACATAATAAAATTTTTGTAAATAAATTTATTTTCTAACCCTTGTTTGCAGTTGGGGTTTTGTGGTGTTTTGTAAATTTTAAACTTTTGTATATATTGGGGGTTTTGGATATTTGTAAATTCATTTGTGCAGGTGAGATCAAAGGAAAATTGTTGGATTAGAGCTAGACCTAGGCCCTTGAGGGTAAGATCTAGCCTCTACATAAATTTTGCAAGTCTAGCTACTGAAAAATTTGCATTAAAATTGAAGATCTTGAGAAAATTTATTTTTTGGCGAGGGTTTTGAAATTTTTTTAGGGCCCTGAGGCCCAGTGTCCTCCTCCAACCTTAGCATCAACCCTCCTTGGCCTCCAACGTCAGCCTTTCTCCCTTACGTCATCCTTTTCAACCTCTTAAAAGCTGGTCGTAAGCGCTTAACGGCCTCAGCCTCCTCTCTAGCCCTTGTCATGGGCTTTTAAGGCCCTTTAGGGTCTAGCCACAAGCCTTAAAGGCTTCGATATCCATCTTTGACCCCATACGGCAGCACCTTAAAGATTTTTTTGGGTCGTTAAGGCCTCTCAGGCCTGGACACGGCCCTTTTGGGAGCTCCTCCTCCCTTTGGCCCTCCTCTTTGAGCCCTCTGCTACCTCATTCAGCCTCTTGGCCTCCTCTTTAGCCCTTGCGTCAACCTCTTAGGGTCTCTTCCCTTAGCCGCTAGGCCTATTTGGCTTCTCTTGTACCCCTTTGCCCTCTTCTTAGCCCTCTCTTTCCTTCATTTCATCTTGGAATTTTTGGGACTGAATATTGTCGGGTTTTACAGAAGAAATTGGCTCAAGTTTTGTGTTTTCAAGTGCCAAATCCATCAGAAAATTTTTGCCAACTTGGGCAAGCAATCTCCAAAGCCTTGGTCCTAGGGTTTGATCTCTAAGCCCTCCATTTTCCTCACTGTTTGTTACAGCTCTCTTAATACATTCATAACAGTGAAAAAATTCATATTTAAGTACCCTAAAAATCACATCTAACTTGCCTAAATACATTGAGAAATTCATGGTAAAAAGTTTACTAGTCATTTTGTAAATTGGCCATTGTTTCTTGGGCATAATTCTTAATAATTTCATGACTGATATCTCTGCATAAAAGTGGGTCAGATCATGATATAATATGAAGTAACATCACAAAGGATGCTTGCTTGCTCAAAATTTCATATTGGCAAACTTGTTTTGGCATCTAGAGATTGTTTGGCATTTTTTGGTACAAGTTATTTCACTAATAGTTCACTATTTACATAATTCTCTTACCGTTGTGATAAGTGTTTTCAGATCTAATATAAAATTGAATAATACATCATAAGAAGGTTAGATATCTCATATATTCACTTGGCAAGTCATTTAGTGTCTCATTGACCAAATTTAGTTCCTACATACTTGTCATTTCTTGGATCTAGAGTGATTTACTTGCTGATGTCCTAAAGGTTAATAAGTGCTCATTTCAGTAGTGTTTCTAAGTGCTATTGTGAAAAAGATTGTCTTAACATTTGTTTGTTTCTTGTAAGCACATTCATCGCCTCTAAGAATCATTAATTTTGCACTGATTAAGCACTCACACATCATAGCTCTAATCTTGTTGAATGGTTTAAGTTACCTTGGGCATTGAAATTTCATTGGCATTGAAGTAGCTCTCTCCTTCTTAAGTGTTTTGGCATCTAATTGGCATTATTGCATTGAGCATCCAATTGTTTAAGGAATATTTCTAAAGGAATCATTGGATAATTGCTAAACACAATTTTCTTTTGCCACCACATCCTAAGATTCTTTGATAATTGTATTGTCTATCTTAAACAATCGGCATCTTGAGAGTTCTTGATTCTAAGTAAGCATCTCTTAATATTGGCATAAGATCATTATTGGCATTTACTTTAAAGATTTTTAATTATTGCAAGTAATTGTCATCATTAGATAAGTGCTCTAAACTTGCTATAATTGGTTAACATCTTGTGAAGATAAGTTTATCTTCGGATCATTCGATATTGGCACTTGATAATTGGCACATTCTTGGTAATAAGATTGTCTTTCCATTTATTGATAAGTACTCTTGTCATTGAAGATTAATCATAACTTAAGTACTTAAACATTAAAGAATCTTAACCTAAGAAGTCATTCATACTTTTTGCATAAGCATTCTAAGTGTAGTTGTATTAATAACATACCTCCGAGCATAAGCTTGGTTGACAAACTTCTAGGGCCACCCTTTCTCAATTTAGCTTGAGGGATTCAACACCTTTCTAGTGGTTAACAAGGTGACCTTGCAGTCATCAGAGCCACAGTCTCCGCAACGCCAAAGGCATCAGGTAGTTGGAACACAAGAGGAGGTATTGTTAATCAAGCCTTTGCTTGCTTCCCTTTGGCTTCCATCCCACAACCTACTCTAAACATTGGTTACAAAACAGTTACGAGGAAGTTCTTACTTAGAATAGGCATATAACTAAAAGTAACCAAGATTCTTGCATCACACCTAGGTCTTAGGATTTGCATAGCATATAGGTTAGTGAAGCATCTAAGCAGCGATTGTCCATCCAGTTACTTGGTCTCTAATTGATAATAAGCAATAAGTTGACTCCATAAGGCACTAGTCTCACATTTGAATTTAATCTAATCCTTAAAACTTGCTTAAATTAACCAAGTAGCTAGGCCACTCAATTGTGTCTCTCGAACTTGTTGGTTGCCAACTTATCCTCTGTTTTCACATTTCCATAGGGACTACCCCCCATAGCCTATTGTTGGGAGACAGCTAGAACGGAGAGGTCGAGGATCAAAGTGATAGCCCCTGACCTAAGTCATTGTCGTAGTGCTTGCACAATCTAAGTGACAACATTTTTTGGCATCGTTGTCAGGGACAGATGTATCTTGTTCTCGACCCTTCAATGACATTTTCTCATCATTTCCTTCATCTTTCCATATTTTCATTAAAGACAACAACGCCACAACATTTTTCGACTCCTTCCTTTCATCATTCTTCATCTTTTCATCACCTTATCCTTTTTCCTCTCACCTAACCCTTTCATCTCCTCTATTCGCACATTTAGCACCTGGGCATTTCGGTTGGTTTCCTGTTTGGGTGGCGACTCCACTTATTCATCCATTTTTCTCATACAAGAAACCCTCCCTGATATCCATTTGCTTCTCCCTGACTAACTTTTTGGTTTTTGTCTTTTGGATTTTTGAGTTAGATTCATGTTCAAGTGGCGACTACACTTCTTTCATTTCTTGCAAGAATTTCTGCTAGAAGCTCGCTTCTTGTGGATCTCTTATTTTTCTTGAACAGGGATCTCTCTCTGACATCCATTGCCCCCTTTTCCCTTGAAACTGGTCATCGTGGATCACGTTTTCGCCCCTTGTCATTTTACTAACATTCTTCATGATATTCTGAGAACTACCATTGATAATTTTCCTTCTTTCACAGGAAATGATGCCATCACTGCTAAAGATCATCTTGAAAAGTTCACTCATTGTATGTTGAATTTCGGTGGCCAGGCATGTGACAACCATGAAGATGTCAAGATGCGACCTTTTGCTTTTTCTTTGCAGGGTGATGCCTAAGATTTATTTTTTATTTGCTTGACAATTCTTTTGATTCCGTCTTGTGCAAATTACAATATAAAGGGAGATGAACCTGTAGAGAACTTAACCGACATCCAAAGTGTTCGAGAGGATGCTCCTCATAAATCAGTGCCATATTGTAGATTGTAATGTTCCCTTCACTGGTGTTCCTTATGACAGAGTTAGGATGGACTTTCAGAGATGGGGGCAGATAGGTCACAGGTGCAGGTTAGTGTCATCAACGGACCTAAGGGCTTTTGGATGGGTTTTGAGGAGTTTCTATTAGGTCAAAGGGCATTTAGTTGGTATATTCCATCATCCGCACAATATTCCTTTCGTTTCGGTGCATTCCGACAACTTTCAAAAAATGGAGTTATTTTTGGGCCTTACTCTATTAACTACGCTTAAGGTGGCATTCCGGGAGTAATACTTGATAGAACACCTTAGTGTAATAGCTCGTTGAACCAGAATGAGAATATCTACAGGATGGGATAGTTAGATGTGAGTCTCAGTGACCTGAGGAGACATGGTCACCAACTTACCCATTTCCCACATTAAAAAGAAATTTTTAATTGGAGTAAAAGAGGGAAAAGTGCTCCATGATTAAAATAATAATAAAACAGGAGGTTCTAGAGGGCTCCATCAAATCTATAAAAGAGGAGGAGGAGGCCACTGGAGGACATCTTGGATTTGGTATTTCCTCTTGTATGAGAGGTTGACCTAATTCTCTACTTCAGTAGTAGCCCTACGACGGAAACCCTCGAGTGATTCAGTGAGATTGGGCGAGTACCCATCACCCATTGGTGAATTCATCCAAAATTCACAGGAGAGCCCAGCAGTGTTGGAAAATGTACCTAGGTTCCGTCTTCATTACATGTGTTTGAGTCATTGTATAATGTACTTGTCAAAAGAATAAAGAAAATAATTTTGATTATTATTATTGTGACTTATTAAAGCATGGGTTTCATGCTTGGGTCACCATGTTTTAGTTCAAAGTCCCCATTGAGGACTTCTAGAATTTACTCTGAGTCAATAAAGTCATTGGACTTTTAAATAGAGACCTTTCTTGGGCTTTTGACTCATGTAAAAAGTTTAAGTATTGAGTCAAATGTAATTTATGTATCCTCCACATCAAGTTGGCCTAGAAGAGATCAAGTTGGCCTAAGGACACCAATTCGACCTCCCTTGAAGCCTTCAATAGAAGAAAGTAGAATTCATTTGGAGCATACTCTCTCACAAGAAAGTTCAATATCTCTTGAAGCCGGAAGAAGTATGGAGTAGAAGAAGAAGGGGAAGGAAGTGTGAGTTGGGTGAAGTCTAAGGAGAAGAAGAAAAACGAAATTTTGGTGCCTCTCTCTCTTTGTTTTGTTCCCTAGTTTGTGAGATCAAAGTTTTCCAAGTTTTGCTGATGTCATAAGATGCATGATACTGGAAGCTGCCTGATGCTGGAAGCTACTCCATAGTTGAAGTTGTTGGAAGAGAGGTCGAAGATCTGGGAGGCTGACTTGGTGTGGAGAGAAGGTTTGGTCTTTGTCTAAGGTGAAGAGTCTCAAAGAATACTATTGAAAGGAAGAGAATTTTGACTGGGTTTTCCCCTCGAGGGGGGTTTTGCCCTATCATAGTGCTTATATCTGGTGTCCAGGGTTTTATGAGCTTTCACTTTGCTAATTACTTGATGAACTAAAGAAAGAAGATATAAAGAAAATTTAATAAGTCAAGAAGATCACAAGTAATTATCAAGTACAAGAAAATATTTTTGCCTTTCCGATTTTCTAACATGGTATCAGAGCTTTGGTGAAGAAAGAAGAAAAAGGCAGTCTCAAGCACTTAATCAAGGAACCATTCAAAAGGATTATCTCAGGGAAAGAGTCTACTATATTCAAGGAAGATGTCTAACACAATCAAGGGAGAGAACAAACTTGAAGGAGCCTCAAATTATAGATCTTGGAAAAAGAGGATTGACCTCATCCTTGAAAAGAACAAAGTACTTGACTTGGTCAAAGGAAAAGTTAAGAAGCCTACAGATGACTCCAGTGATGCTGACAAAGTAAAATTCAGAGAATTAGAATTGGTGGCCATGACTCTAATGGTAGAAGGAATAAAGGACAATCTTGTCCCATTTATAGCCAACATCAATCATGCTCAGGAAATATATGAAGCCTTGTAAAATTTATTCACTAATAAGAACATTAGTCAAGTAGCAAGTTTGAAAAATGAGCTAAGGACCACAAAGATAACTAAAGAAGACATAGTGGAAAAATCAAGGGTGATCTTTTGGCCATTGATGAAATTTTTCTAGAAAAAGAACTCGTGATCACTGCTCTATTAGGATTGCCATCGACTAGGAGTGCATTTGTTGCAGTCTTAACAGTTGGAAGGAATCTCCCACTTTTGAAGAACTATGGACTACCTGCAGTCAGGAAGAATTAAGGATCTCATTAGTTTCCAATTCTGAAGATATTTCAAATGGCTACATTGCTCAACATAAAGGAAAGAAATCAAAAGGACCAAGGAAGAAAGTGGACATGTCCAAGGTAGAATGCTATCAATGTCATAAGAAGGGTCACTACAGAAGTGATTATCCTGACAATCCAAGAAACAAGAAGAGAGAAAGAGATCAAGCCAATGTTGTTGAAGAAGAAGATCCAAAGAAAGTCAAACCCAAATAATATGACATAAGGGACTTACGCTACTAAGTCCTTTGCTTTTAGTCTTAGTTATTCTATTTTATATTTTTTATATTTAGAATTTATAGGCTTTTAACATGTTTTTGGAAAAGACATTTTCTTTTGTTTTCCCTCAAGCTTTGGAGGGAGCCCCCACCAACTCCCAAAGATAATTATCTCATTTCCTTTCAATTTTTGGTTTCAAGTACTCATTTAGCTTTGATTATATTAAATACTAATCATCATTCTCCCTCTATTGTCTTGATTAGGAAAACATCTGCTATATTCTCAAGGAGTATGAAAGATGACCTCTCAAGACAAGGTTTGTCAAAGAACAAAGGTATGCTTTAAAACATTGATTTCTTTTGTTTATTTGACAATCTATTACTAACATTGTTGTGACTAGCTATAGTGAATCATATTGATCATCATTTTGGGTTATTCATCACTTGATAAATCTACCCCACTTCTATTCTTAACTGATTTTATAGAACCCTAGATAGGTTCTCTGGAAAACCCTAACCTAAGGGTATGCTAATGTGAATGTTTGAAACCCTAAAACTTCTTAGGGATATTGAGAAATGTTATTTGAAGTTTTATTGATGATGTCATGTTTGGCATTTTGGTATGATCAAGAAAACCTAACTTGTTAGGGTTGAATGATAAAGTCAAAAATCTCGAACCTTTGAAGTATTGGTAATCTTGAGTTTGCTATGTTCCTATATTGAAACCCTAACTCATTAGGGTTTGTTGGAATGTGTAAGCAAGACACTTATAATCTCTTAGAATTGATTTCCTTGATACATGTGTGTGTGTTCGATCAAACCCTAGTCTAATCAATTTTGCTATATGTCTAACTCTTATTGATCTTTATGAAGTTGGGTTTGAATAACACACGATATGAAATGCCTATGCATGATGAAGTTCTAGATGTATAAGCTGACCTGTTTGTTGGTGGTCGTGAATCCTAGGGTTTGGAAACAAGCTCTAGTCAAAGTTTGTCTTTCTAGGATGATAGTATTTGTGAAATTCTATGGTTTTGGGGTTGAACCTTAGTAGAAGTAAAAATCTCTAATATATGATGACAATATGACAATTTGAGATGTGTAAGATTGTTGAAATCCAAGTTTTAGTTCAATTTGATGTTTGATTAAAAATCTAGGGCTTGCAACTAACCCAGTGGAAGTTGGTCACGTAATGACTAAGCTGTGATTGGTTTTGATTGATTTTTGTATGAAATCTAGGATTTGTATGAACCCTGTTGACCACTACATGTCAACGACCCATAGCAGTACACCCCCTTTTTTCACAAAAGGAATAGCGCATGATCGACGTGTCCGTGTCATTCAGCTTTCATCATCAACCTGATCATCATGTTATAATATAAACCCATTCTGCATGTGTAAAATGTAAATAATCTCAGTAGACCCATGTCGTGTATGTAATTGCCTAGGTGAACCTACTTTTTTGGTGACGATCTACATTTCGAGAAGTTTTTTTGTCTCACTGATCCATTCTCCGATGGTCGGCAGAGTTTTCCTTCAGCCTTACCCCAAACCCGGAATGGATTTTGTCACTGGGATCTTATGCGAGTCCTAGTGTTATAGAGCAAGTCTATGTAAAAGTGATTTGGAAATAATCCTAACTATTTGGTTAGGTTATTTTATTACAAATTGCTTGGTCTACTGGATTATAGTGGTGTCGCAGAAATGGCTAGTCTGTGAGGGTCTTTTTCAAATGGGTTTTTCCCCTTATGATGTAAAAATATGAAAATTAAGATGTAAAGTGTCTTGAGGGTTGGAAAAAATAATTTATCCCCTCATAGGTTAATTAATTAAATTTTTTGGCCAAAAAATTAATTAAAATCCTAAGCCAGAAATTTAATTAACTCTAGGTCCTAGGTAAATTTAAATTCTCCGAAGGCAAAATTTGTCGGTCCTTAAAATTCAAATTTTAAAAGGTCCCAGGACTAAGGTAAATTAATTATTTTGCTAAATTTTAAGCCTTTAGTCCCTGGGGTTAAGTCAAAGTCAAAATTTTGAGGAAATTAATTCAAAAATTTAATTTTTGAATTAATTAAAATGCATTTAATTGAAAAATTCAAATTTCTTCAAAGTTTTAAAATTTCGACGGATGAGATTAAAAGAAATTTTGATCCTTATCAACGGTCGAGATTACTTTGACAATGATCACACGAACTAGTTGTTGGAGGATTTATCTTTAAATAGGAAGTCATTTTTCAGTCAATTCATCCGACCTTTCAGTCGTGTGCTAAGCGAAAAGCTCTCGTGTAATCATTTTTTCGGATAATATGTAGAAATTCCAACCATAGATCAATAGATTATGCAATGTACTAAAGCAAAATACAAGATCTACTTCTACAACAAACTTGCGGAAGCTTAATCAAGTTTGAGCAAGATCAAATAGAACACATATAACTGAGAATGAGAAAGAAATGACACATGAACACAGAAGAATACTCTGGGGAAAGCCTCAGTTAAAAACCCTGATCTCTGTATTATCATACAAGTGGAAATATGTCCCTCTACTGCTCATAGATAGTCAAAGGCTTCTCACAGCCCTTCTCCTCTGCCCTCCAAGCCTCCTATTTCTTTGCGCAGTTTCTCCTGGGGTCCAATGCTGCCACCTGTGTGAATTCACCTCTCACACTGCTCACTAAACTAAAAAGTAACTGCGCAATCCTGAAGGAGATAATTCCTTCTACATGGATGAGATTCATATATAGGAAAATTCCTCCAACTAATAGTACAATGTCCCTGTCTTTAATCTCAACTGGGTCTCTGTCTGAACTGACATGCATGAGTTATTTATGAGAGAATATTCAGTTATCTGAAGTGCAACAGTTACATGCATGCATGCATTAACTAACTGAACTCACAATTAGTTCCTCCAACTGTTTGGAACTAATTTAATTGGACTTAACTCAGTTAACTGAGCTAACTAATTACAACTCAAATACAACTCATCCTTATCTCCTTAATTAAGGGATAACTTCCTCAATCAAAGGAGAAATTGTTGCATGTCTTCACATAGACTTCATGTTTGATTTTCTACAACTAATTAACTCAAAATGAATTAATTAATTATTTTTCAAATAGCTAGTGAGACTAAATTCGAATTTTAATTCAAGGACAAATTAAAATTGGAATCTATCCCGAAATAATATTTATAGCAATGCTATTTTTAGCACTTCCATTTTTCATTCCTTGTTGCTATGTCCAACACTAGTACCTGAGATGCTATTTATAGCATTTTTATTTTTAGCATTTTTTGTTATCATTTTCAACACTCCCTCTCAACAAGAAAGGCATTCAACTCGAACCCAATCCTGAACCTTTGGAATGTTTTGCATGCAACACTTCTCCCAAGCGTTGTTGCTCCAGCAACTCTAGAAACAAAAAATCTCCCAACTGACCTCCCCATTGGGCTAGAAACATCCTCTGATGCTGAAGCTTCCTCTGCCACTGACAAGTGCTCCCTCTATGACCTTTGAGCTGCTGCAACACTCCATGCATCTCGCACTGTTGCACACATCTTTGTACCATCCTGCACTGGTGCAACACTCCTATGCCTCTCGCATTGTTGCAACCTACTAGCTCTATGCTATCTTGGGATTCTTGCATTGTAGCTCTCTCTGTTGCTCCATCGGCATCTGTCTCTACCCACTCAGCCAGTCCTGCTACTCCTCATCGGGGCTCCCGTAGCAAGGTCTAATCAAAGAGGTTGGGTACCTCAAAGACCCTGCCCCTATTTCAACGTTCTTGGGACTATCACTCCAGATCGCCCCACCTCCCACCTGGAGGTAAGGATGCATGTGATCCCTCTACCCACTTGGCTTGAAATTCCCCCCTACTGGAGGTCTCTACATGAGTTGATGCCTCCACTCGATCTCGTCTCAGCTTCTCCAGTTGTGGCTGCTCCAAAACCTCCTGAAGCTGCTTCACCAATTGTGGCTCCTCCACAATTGTCTAAGACTTCTTCTAGCGCTACATGTTGAGAGGTAATGTACTCTCCCTCTCAATCACCAAGTCTCCAACAGTTGCCTTGCTCCTCAAGGCTTTGCGTGCATCTTGAACCTCAAGAGCATACAGGTTCTTGACTCGTGAACCGATCTGCATCACTTGTCTCGTGGTGACATGTCTAAGTAAAACCTTTCCGTAACTAAAGACTACACATAGCCTTTGTCTTCCAGCATTGCGATCGATACCAAGTTTTTCTTCAATCCTGGTACATACTTCACATCTGTCAAGGTAATGCGAGCTCCATGCTCCCTCTGAAAAACAACTGTGCCCACTCCTGAGACACTATACTTTTCATCAATACCCATCGCTATGCGTATCCGGAGATCTTTCTCCTCCAAGGTACTGAACAAACTCTTATCGCCGGTCATGTGGAATGAAGTTGCACTGTCAAAAAACCAACCACATCCCACCATGGATGAAACCATGATCCAATTCGTTGTTGTTCTAACGGTTTATTCTTGAGAAATTATATAGTGTTTTGGTAATTTTAGGAAACAATGGTATGTTTTATGCTTTAGAGAAATTTTACTTCAATTTCTTTATTAGCCCAATATCAATATCCAGTTTAGAAATCACATCAACATGATAGTAAAATGCAGATAGAACATAAACATAAACAGCGGAAGACAAGCCAAGACAAGAGGACACAAGATGTGGCACCAGCCACGGACAAAACCTAATGTGGGGAAACCCTTGATCAATTCTTATTTTATTCTTCAATAGTTCAGTAGAGAGAGATAGTACAATTTACAAATCTGATATTTTGTAACAGCAATAAAAGAGCCCTAACCATAAAATTCAACGCCGGTCAATAGGGAAAATTTTGACCCTCAACAAAATGGTCAACTTTAGTCAACTTCGACCTCCAAACAGCAAGATGAATCAGCCCTCAAAACAGACCAAAACAGTCTAGTCAAACCTAGTCAAACAGCCAACCCTGCAGTCAGCCCTAGTTGTAGTCAACACTGGTCAAAGTCAACGTTTGACCTTGATTTTTGTGCCCAGAAATGCAGCCTGCCCAAACAGAAGTATCTCACCCAAAAACACAGTCAAACAGGTCAATGTTGTTGGTCAACGCTGGTCAAAACACTTCCTGAAATTTGGTCAACTTTGGTCAAAACACTTAATGAAATTTGGTCAATGCCCAAAACAGAATTTCGTCCCCCTTTCCTTCGCACGTGTGAGAGAGAAAGTTGCCCAAAAAATGTGTACCCAATCAGATGAGGAGAGAGAGAGATGTGTGAGGATGAGTGTGTCCAAATGAGGCTAAGGCATCATGTATTTATAGTAAACGTTGAGGATGAATAGATGTGATTGTTGGGCTTCTAAGCCTACATAAGTTTGTTGGCCGACCTTGACAATTTGCCCGTAATCAAAATAAATTCATAGCTTCATTTGTATATGTCAGAATCAAATGATCTTTAGATCAATCCTACACCTCTTGGAGAGAGGAATCCAAGAAAAATATCATTTTTCATAAATAAGATGACCCATGTGGAGTTTGGCCCTAGTTTCCAATTTTAACACTCCCTCTCAACTAGGGAGAACTCCCTCTGCTAATCCATCTACCAGTCTATACTATCTCTGCCATCAATGCACTGCTCTGCTGAACTATGAAGAAGAAGTGATTGAGAATGTATCATACCCTTCTCTATTGACCCGAAGCCAGTCTCAAATAAAGGAGAGTGTCTCATACCAAGCTTACTGACCCGAAGTCAATTCCAATCAAAAGAGAGTGTCTCATACCACTCTTACTGACCTGAATTCAGTTCCAATCAAAAGAGAGTATCTCATACCACTCTTACTGACCCGAAGTCAGTTCCAATCAAAAGAGAGTGTCTCATACCACTCTTACTGACCCGCAGTCAGTTCCAATGATCCCAAATCAATATGAGCCATCCTAGCATAGGGAGTACGGTAGTACACGATGCATCCATCGGCAATACTATGGTCCCTATCCTCATTTCCCTACTCATTGGCCAAATGAGAGGTACTTCCCATGAGTCACAGATTGCATGGGTATGATGTCTCAACTGGAGAAGGATGAACCACTCATCCTGCCTACATGTCGCCAAGCGGTATCATAGGGGAAGGTTGAACCACTCACCCTGTACACAGCAAACCACTAGGGTAAGGTTGAACCACTCACCCTATGGTTGCTCATCGCTCCAAGAAGTACCCCAAGCCCCCCGGAGCTCCCAGAGCTCAATGTCCATATCATACAGGACCCTCATAAGAGGGTCTCTCCACGACTCCAAGTCATTCTCGGAAGGCCAAGAACTTGACCTTCCCCAGGGGCTTTGTCAGAATATCGATGACCTGCTCATCAGTCCTAATGTGATGGAGCCTTATTGCTCCTTGTTGTAACATATCTCAGATAAAGTGGTACCTGATATCTATATGCTTGGAGCGATCATGAAACACGACATTCTCTGATAATCAGATCCCACTCTGGTTGTCGCAGAGGATCACCGTGGTATCCAGCACATGTCCAAATAGATCACTGAAGAGCTTCCTCAACTAGACAGTTTCACAGGAGGCCATACTAGCAATTATGTATTTGGCCTCAGCAGTGCTCAAGGCAACCAATTTTTGCTTCCTGCTCATCCAGGATATCAAAGCAGAACCCAAAGAAAAACATTCAGAAGTGCTCTTGCGATCCACCATACTGCCTGCCCAATCAGCATCAGAATAAACATGCAGCCTCACATCTCTGGCAGCGTATCTCAGTCCATTAGTGATTGTACCCCGAAGATATCTCAAAAGATTCTTGGCACCAATCACCATATATTGGCTCAATGTGTTAACTACAAAACATATGTCTAGACGGGAGTTCACCAAAAACATCAGTGCTTCCTATGAGTTGACGATACTCAAAAGCATTTCCCAATTCAGGTCCGGCAACATTGCCACATAACTTCTTAAAGTTAAGTTCCATCGAGGTAGTCACAGGCTTGCAGTCTACCATCCTAAATCTTTCCAATATCTTCACAACATATTTTCCTTGAGATAGGAAAATTTCACCTGGATTTTGCCAAACCTCCAACCCTAGAAAGTAGAGCATCGGTCCTAGGTCCTTCATCTCAAATTTAGAAGCTAACTCCCTCTTACATTTGTGAATGAGAGGGTCTGCACCTGTCAGAAAGGGGTTGTCCACATAAAGTACCAGAATTAGAGGTTTATCATTTTCAACCTTAAAGTAAAGGTTCGAATTGGCTTCACTTCTAGTGAATCTTAGCTTCATCATATAGCTATTGATCCTCTCATACCCAACCTGGGGAGCTTACTTCAAACCATAGAGAGCTTTCTTCAACCTGCATACATGAGATTCTCGGTCATGAACCTCAAACCCCTCGGGTTGTTCCACATAGACTTCCCCTTTGATCGAACCATGCAAGAAATGGGTCTTGACATCCATCTAATGTAGGTTCCATCCTTGCAAGGCAGCAAGGGCTATGATCGAGCGGATGGTGGTGTATCGAGCAACAGGTGCAAATATCTTATCGTAATCTACACCTTCCTTTTGAGAGAAGCCTCGAGCAACAAAGCGAACCTTGAACTTTTCTACACTTTCATTAGCTCCATGGTTGATTTTGTAGAGCCACTTAGAGGTGACAACCGATTTGTCTTGGGGTCTAGGGACCACATCCTAGACATCATTCTTCATAATTGACTCGTATTCTTCATTCATAGCATCCTTCCATACTTGTTGCTTCACGGCTTCTTCAAATGATGAAGGCTCATTTTGAATGATAGTGCTCATGACGGTCAAGTATCCTTGATACCTGTTCGGCTTCTTACCTTCACATAAAGCCCCCCTTGGTGCAATATGTCTCTCAACATCTTCGAGAGTCTCCCTAAGCCATGAGGGTCTCCTCTTGGAGGAGGAGGGCTCTTGAGGAGGAGGATCAATAGGATCCATAGGTTCATCAACATCCGACATCGTTTCATCTTCTTTTGCACCCTGTTTTCCAATTTCAACTTCTTTGTCCTTCCTTCGGATAGGAAGGTTGTTGATCTTCCTGAGGGCCATATCTTCATCAAAGGTGACATCATGACTTATCTCAACTTCCTTTTCACTAGCAACATAAATTTTATATCACTTAGAATTTCCACTATAGCCCACAAACATTCCTTTCTTCCCAGATGCACCCAATTTACTTCGGCACATGAAAATAGACCTATGTTACCGGATCTGGTAGAGGCAGGAGGAATATTGCCGGATCCGGATACGATACACCAAAAATACGTCTAAAATACGTATTTTATAAATATACAGTTTTTGGAAACGGTAAACTTTCCCAGGATACGGATCCCGCTGGTGGCTGCCGGAAACAGTGAAATGGTCACCGAAAAGTCAGAAAAAGCGGAATTTTTTTAGTTTTCGATTGTCATTGTAAGTTTAGATATGCGTCCTCAGCCAGCCAAGAATGTTGTCATCAGTCAGCGGTTGTCCCCACACTGCCGTCAGTCAGTCATTGCCCCAGCCAGCAAGGCTTAGCCACGGTGCTCAGCCACCGCCTCGTTGCTGCCCGTTGTTGCTCAGCAGACAGGTTAAAAAAAAAAATTCAAACGTCATATAAAATACACAAGAAAATTATAATCGCTTATAACTTCTGAATCCTGGTAACATAGGAAAATTATAATCGCTTATAATACAAGACATTATAAACTTTAATGAACATGGATGTGACGAAAATTATAATAGACTTATTGTTAATTTAAATATTTAAAATTTAAAAAGTAAGTTTTTATTCTAATCAATTTTAAAATTTCTCTTCATGTTTAAAAAGTAAGTTTTCTAAAATAAGTTTAATAATTTGCTTAATATAAATATTATAACTAATAATTGATTGTTAAATATTTATAAATGATGCATTAATTTTATTATAGTTAAATTAATAATGATTTTAAATATTTATAAATGATGCATTAATTTTATTATAATTAAACTAATAATTATTTTTAAAGTATTACATTTAATTATATATTTAAAAATTCACATATGTTTTTTATTTTTATATAAATTTAATTAATGTTTAATTAATATTAATAAATGATACATTAAATATGAAATTATTTACACAATAATTATTTATTGTATGTAAAAATTATATATTTAAAAACTAACTTATGATTTTATTTTTATATTAATATAAATTTTAATTTTAAATTTTTTTTTTTTTTTTAATTTGCTTGTACTTGACGTTTCCTTGCCGTTTCCGGATCCTGGCTTTTCAAAAAATTAGTGGATCCGTATCCGAATCCGTATCCGTATCCGGATCCGGATCCTAATCCTGGTAACTTAGAAATAGACGAGGCTTCCAAAAATTCTAAAATGAGAGACATCGGGTTTCTTACCAGCGAACATTTCTTCGGGAGTCTTGGAGTCCAATGCTTGATGAGCGCATCGGTTTTGAGCATACGCGGCAGTATTTGCAACTTCAACCCATAGGAACTTCGGAAGCCCTTGATCATGAAGCATGGCACGAACAGCTTCTACAATAGTGTGATTCTTCCTTTCAGCCACACCATTTTGATCATGAGTGTATGGCGTTGTAGTCTCCCTCTTAATGCCAACTTCTCTGCAATAATCTTGGAATTCATTGGATTCGAACTCGGTCCCATTATCAATCCTCAATATCTTGATTTTCTTCTTGGATTGGTTTTCGAGCAAGGCTTTGAAGTGTCGGAACCAGGTGAACACTTCATCCTTCTTCTTCAAGAAGTAGATCCAATTCTTACGAGAATAATCATTTGTAAAGGTGAGATAATATAAGTATCCACCCAAAGCATTTACAGCCATCATACCAGATATGTTGAAGTGGATCAATTGCAATATAACTGTGGTCTTACTATTACTTGAGGGGAATGGTCCCCTTGTAAGTTTTCCTTCGGCACATCCCGGACATACACCTTCAAGCTCTACTTTGAACTCAGGCATACTTGTCACCATCTGTCTCACATCGAGTAGGGCCTTATAATGAAGATGGGCAAACCTCTGGTGCCATAGTTCAGATTGTAGAGATGTGTTACAAGACATGGCTCCCAATGGACTTCCACCAACTTGATACAAAGTGTCAACCCTGAACCCAAGAGTAAAAGCATCTTTAAAATTTCTTTTCCAAACACGTATCTTTCCATCAATGAATGCCACCTTGAATCCTCTATCCTCCATGGCCGACATGGACACCAGGTTCTTCTTGAGATCAGGTACATATAATACTTCGTGTAAATGAATAGTGTTACATTGATTCAATTGAAGGGTAACATTTCCTACTCCCTTCACGGGATAGGTGGCATCATCTCCAAGGATGATCTCCAAGTTTGTCTCCTTTTCTATTAGATTAGAGAGAGCTTCCTTGTATCCGACGAAGTGCCTTGATAAACCCTCGACTCCTGCACTGGTTTTCCCGAGTTGGGTTTTTTTTGGGACATTGGTCCAAAAAAAATGGTGTAATTATGTGTGTGTTTATTTCTCTCCTGTGCAGTGTTTTGTTTCCACAGTATTTTATATTGTGAAGGTTGCATTAGATTTTATTTCGATGTTTAATGTGTAACAATGTAAAAAACTTGATTCAAAAATTAACAAGTAGGTGGAATTTAATCAGTTGTTGCAGTAGGGATTCAAGAAACCGAATTTTCACGTCCTTCGTCTCCACATTTCCATAGGGACTACCCCCCATAGCCTGTTGTTGGGAGACAGCTAGAACAGAGAGGTCGGGGATCAGAGTGATAGCCCCCGACCTGATTCGTTGTTGCAGTGCTTGTACAATCTGAGCGACAACAAGGGGAAAGCATTGTGTTGTAAATTTTTCTATGTTGTAATCTATAATTTAGCATAACACCCAATGCTTTAAAAATAAAAAGTTTAATAACCAATTATAAAATGTAAATTTGGTAAAAATGTTGATGAGGCTTAGTTGGTTTATAAATAAGGGGTTTCGGTATTCCCTTTTCCAAATTTCAAATCCCCTCCAAAACATGTTTGGTCATCATGGGCCATCTCACTAGCATAAGGAGGTCATTTCATGTGGTTGGGACCAAGTGCAAGTCTTGAGCAGATTAGGTAGAATCTAAGTTAAGTGACACAAATCCAAAGTGTTGGACACAAATTTGTGAGGGCACATGCCGAACATGAGTTTGGAACACCTCCCATTCATAGAACATATGCCAAACTCATTTTAGCATGTTCCCTCACCGTGCCCCGCGATTAGGATGTGCCCATGGAAAAAGTGGCCCACAAGTCTTAAAATGCCAGCCTGTCCATCTTTTTCCTTCATTTCACTCACCAAGTTGGAGTGTTAATGGTTTTTGGAGTACAACTAAATGTTTTAGTGCAGCATTGAAGGGATTTCAAGAGTTGGGCAAGTGGATTTCTCCACCAGTATTCAAGTTTGTTTTCCTACAACAGTCCATTTTCTTCTTCATTTCATAGAAATCATGGTTGGTGAGATTTCACATGGGAGGAAGGATACATTTAGATAGATATATCAAGATAGAGCATCCCTTGATGAGTTGGAGGGTTTCGTAGAATTTTACATTGGAACTAGAATATTTTGACGCTATGATGTTCCCAGAGATGGGGGGGCTAAAAATCCCTATGCTTGGTGAGAAACTCATGGGCTAGCATGCTCCCTTCTATAGAAGCGACCCATGAGGCTTCTCTGTTAGGTTACTTCATCCTCTTGTTGAGAGAGGAATTGGAGCACATATGTGAATTTGTACACTTTGAAGAAGAATAGACTTGAGCAGTCCAAGGTAGAGACAATGGTGTATGTGCACACCAAACTCCATTTTATTTATAGGCAGAGGGAGGAGTGATTGAAGGGAAAGACAAAGATGTGTGATATGGTTCATGATGATATGGGTTTGAGCAACAGTGTTGAGTTGGCAGTAGCCAACTTGGATCTTCATGAACCAATGCTAGACCCAGTCCATTTTGATAATGGTGATGCTCTTGAGAAATCATCCTCTACACCAGCAGATGCATCGATTGAACTGGATAAAAATGAGGATGGAGGAGAAAGAAATGGCAGCGATGCTAATTTTGATGATTCTGACATGGAGGAGGACTGCTGACAATCATAAGCTATGATATTCGTCCATCTATAGTTCTAGTATCTACCCTATTTTGTATTTTCCATTGGTATTCCCACATATAGTAGCAGTGACTTAGTTACTATGTAATACATTTTGATTTTGATGACTTTATGAGAAAACTGCAGTTTATAGTTCTAATTTCTTATGTGCTTGTCATTTGATCATCACTAATGTAATACTAGTAAGTACTTAGTAACTACTTGTATGATTAAACTTGTATCATCATCATGTAAATGCTATATTTGTTAATTTTTAATATATATATATATATATATACACATACCTATATATATAATGTGTCTATTATGTCATGTGTCATTGTGTCAAGCCACTTAGGGTGGAATAGATACCAAGCATCTTAGCCAAAAGATTGCTTCTGTGTGTCCTGAGTCTTATCGGCTTCTTTATATTAAATTCACATACCAGGTATACATATATCAAAAAAGAAAATGGTAGAAACACCCTATCAATCTTCACTCATGAGAATTTTCCTTAGCTAAACCATTTGCAAATCAAGCTTCGTTGGGTTTAGGTCTAAAATCAAGACATATTTGGCTAAATTTGATTTAGATTAATAAATTGAAATAAGAGATTTCAATATCACACCTTTACAAAGTATTCTTTTGCCGAAGCAGGAATTATTTCTGAACCAAAGTCATTTGCAGTAGGAAAACGCCATCTGGAATTAAAACAAGAACTTCTGTTACAGATCCCTTCATTACAGTAGCAAAATTTTCTCCTTCAGTGACAAGGTTTGAAATATGTAGAATATGGAATTACTTTTCATTGAACAACCCAAGGAAATGAAAAAAAGGAAAACAAGGAAATGGAAAACGCATTAGGAAGACATCGATGATTGTTGATACAAATAAACACTATACATGAAATGATTTAGACAAGATAGACAAAGGAGATGCCTTGATCACATCCATATATTATAAAAGAAACTATATTTAAAATACACATTATGAAGGACTAGGAAACTATAGTCCCATGAAATGAGAAAGATCATGTCAGTGCCAAAAGCATGACAGCTAAAACTAGAATCTTAAGCCTCAAAGTAACCTATATGTGAAAAAAGCTAAGTTCATATTGGTAACCTTTTTTACTGCTAAATTTGGTTCATCACTCAACAGCAAAGGAATAGAGTAACAAGAATTTCAAGTTGAAGCGTAGTGACAACTTGAAGCACCTATTACAAAGATGAACTAGGTTGAAACCCTATGGGTGCACTTCCTATATCAATGTGGTTAAAGGGGATAAGGCCTACTCCTAGGTGATTTTGATGAAATATATGCTTCTCTGTTGTAGTTGAAAAGTGTAACTAGGTTTAGTCTTCATAATGACATGTGTAATTGTGATTTTATGTAATTGATGTAAAGAAGAAAATCAAATTATTTTTGTAGTACTTGAATCATGGGTTTCATTATCAAGGAATTTTATTTTAGTTAAGGTTTCCATTGTGAACCTTTAGGTTTTGTGATCAAGTCATAAAAGTCAAATTGACTCAATGTCATGTATGAAGGACCGTTCTTGGGTATGTTACATTTTTGGATAACTCATTAAATGAATAAGAAGGCCCTCCAATACCAAGCAAAAGCACCTCCTACAAGTCGGCTTCAAGAAGGAATAATGAAACCTCTCCAAAGGACATGTCAGCTCACCCTCACTCAAGTCGGCCTATTTGATGAGCAAACCACTATAAATAGGGCAGCTCGGCTATCATTGGAGGCAGAGATTTTCGGTCAAGCAAGTCTGCAATTAGGTTGATCTCCACTCACACGTGCGAAGAGAGGAGTGTCACTGATACAGAAAAGGACCGAAGTCTTCCTTACTATGCTAGGAGCTGAATTAAGAAGTATTTGAGTTAGTTCATCAAGCTGAGTTGGAGAATAAAACCATTTAGTTCAAGCGAAGGAGATTAAGGTGTTGAAGCAATATACCTCTTTCATGTGCTGCAACTACAGTTTCCAAGGAGGCCGAAGTAGGGTGCAGGTCTGAAGCAGAAGGAAACTGAATTTTTAAGGTAGCCAAGATGGAGGAAGGAGCAGATGTTTGACTATTGTTGACTAGATCAGGAAGGATCTCCTCAAATTCTTGTTTATCTTTTGATATTTACATAAGATCATTTATAAAATTACTATACAAATCATCAAATAACAAATGACATAATCTGAAAATTAACAAATAATCTTATAGGAGCATATTTCAAAACAATTTGTTTGTTGTATAATTTCTGACTATCATGATTCAGTTTTCAACCAATGCAATATAGGTGTGTATCTCCATTGTCAAACATGAGCTCCAAAGATACATTTTACGAAGTATAATAACTAATTCTTTTAATATATTGATAGTTTCACTATTTTTTTACTAAGCTGCAGGGAGAAGCTACTATGTAGCACTTGTTACATTTATGCAAATACTATGTGCCACATGTGCAATTACCTTATTATCTCACTTTATATACCACATGCACTTAATGTACTGTCTCACTTTTAACATAAGAATTTCATGATATTATAATTTATAACCTTGCAATATTGTTCACTTATGTAACATACATTAGGCATATGTGGCCACAATATTTGTAACACGGAGTAACATCAACTCAACATTGGCATTTGATAAAGCCTAAGAAATAGGCATTAATCTAACATAAGATTTATATACGATAACTCCAAAAAGTGTATAAACGAAGAAAAATTATGAGTGATATAAGATATATGTTCAATAATAGTTTTAGCAAAACAAAATAGAAAAAATACAGTTAACAAAAACAACAATAATTTTAATAAGACATCATAGAAGAGAGTTTTAGCTCCTACAAATAATTCTAATAAATCAATACAAGCATGGAGTTGAGTGGTTTTGAAAATGGGGTTTTCATACAGTGAGATTCAATAGGAGAGAAGCGAGCACGGTAGAAAATGACGAGAACAATTTCAGAAACAATATGGCATCGATGCTTCTGATTGGGATCCGAGAACTTCAAAGGTATGGAGTTTGTTAAAAAATAATTCAAGTTTGTGAATCACTACGGGACTCCGGAGTGAAAACCTCAGTGATAGAGAAGGAATATCATTCAAATACCGAGGATTGTCGCGAAGAAGTTACCCTATAGAGTAGTTGGGGTTTTGACTCTAGAGAGAGTTGACAGTGAGATAAAGATCAGGCATGGAGAACGAGTAGGCATTGATTATGGGCAATGGAATACCAGAAGAAGCTATAGGTAGCATGACGACGGATCAGGATTCAAAGGCAGCTGCTTTTCCTTCTTCCACTTTGGGAAAAGTCAGACAGACAGATCGGAAAACCTAGAAGGTTGGTGGCTTCATTCCGCAGATCCAAAGCGATAATGATCTAGCTGCCAAGGTTTTAACTCCTGTCAAAAATAATATCTGTCCAGCCAAGCATAAGAAGAAGCCTTTATCTTATTCCCAACTTGCAAGGAGTATTCATAAACTTGCTACAACAACTGATCAAAAAAGCTCCCAGAAGCAGCTAGTACATCAAGTAAATGTTAAAAATGCTAAAAATGACAAGGAAATCTCAGGTTTTGTGGAAACAAATCATTTGGGTCAAGTCAAAATTGCTTCAACAGACAAAACAAGAAAGTGGATTTGGGTAAATGCAAAGCAATATCAGGGCATTTTAAGGCGCAAGCTTGCTCGCCTTAAATGGGAACAAATGAGAAGAAAATTGATCCAGAGAAAGAAAATAAAGAAGAGCAACAAAAATAAAGAAGAATCAATCATTTACAGTCCCACATCTACACCTCTTACTTGGTCCTCAGATCTATATGTCCAAGAACTGATGAAGGCCTTGACAAGGCTGGAGATTTTGGAAGCCAAAGGACAGGAAAGGGACCGCAAAATTCTAGAGATCACAGTTGCAAACCGATGTCTAATGGAAGGTAATAGAATTTTAAAAGAAAAGGTAACAATGTTACAAGAGGCTCTTGAGATAGGAAAACAAGAATGGCAAAGCATGAAGACAGTATGGCAAAGCATGAAAGAATTAATAACAGCAAACAGAGATGTGATAATTTCTAAACAAACTCAGGTAGATACACAAGTATCTCAGCAAACAGACATTTCCAAAGAGAAGGCAAAAAGGAACATTAGGAAATATAGTCCAAAAGAAATCAAAGCTAGGGCTGAACATGCTAATGGTTACATAAGTACAGAGGAAGAAGACGATGCAAGTGCTCGTAGAACACAGGAAATAGAACACAAAGAAAGAAAGGGCAGGGAAACAAACTTTATTATCAGGGGAATAAGAGATTGTGGGAAGAATGAAATCACTCTCAATTTGACAAGAGACTTTCTGAAAGAGAAACTACATTGGAAAGGGAAAATTTGCCAAGCAAGGAGCATTGGGAAGATATGTGAAGAGAGGCCATGGCCCATAAAAGTCACCATAGCAAGCGTACAAGACAAACACTAGCTTTTGGGCAAAAATAAACTCTTGAAAGGCTCACACTTCTTCCTCGATGAATATTTAACCAAAAACCAACAAGAGGAGAGAAGGGATGAAGTGGAGAAAATTAGAATAGCAAGAAATGAAAGGAAAAGGGCATGGTTGTACAATGGTAAAGTCGTTATTGCAGTGTTTGGATCTCCGGGCAAAACAAGGCAACAAGCTGTCAACAAGAGCAGCATGGATGAAAAGGGCTGAAGACTCAAATTTGAGTCTTATGTGCCAAACTGCGTAGCAGTCAAATCCTACCCAGGTCTACCTAAGTTTAGTTTGTTGGAATTGTAGAGGTTACCCTTGGAGGGGACCTGGGTTAAGGCCTATTGCGGAAGGTAGAGACATAATTTGTCTCACGGAAACTCATGAGCACAATGGTTACAAAAATCTTGTGTTTGACAGTTACTTGAAGTTGGCAGTTTGGAACAAGGTAGCAAAAAATGGCAAAGGGTATGGGGGAATACTAGCTTTAGTGAAAGAAAAAGAAGGTCGTCACATTCAGTTAATTAAAGAAGATGCAAATAAACAATATTTATGGTCGAAAATATTAGAGAATGAGAATCACGTAACTATTGCAACATGCTATTTTGCCCCTCAAGTCTCAAAAACTTACAAAAATAAGGGGCTTGATAGCAAGGATCTGTATGCAGCTTTAAAACAAGATACTGTCGTGTACTCTTAGCGGGGAGAAGTTCTTTTAGTAGGAGATTTGAATGCTAGAACAACAAATAATCAAGCTAGCATTCTTTGTTGCAAAGAGGATAACAATCCTATTTGGCTCACCGAAGAAGAGAATCCCCAATGGGTGAGGTGTTCAGAAGATGGCAAAGTTAGCAAACATTTTGGAGAGGAGTTGCTTACACTGTGTAGGGCTTTCAACTTAATTATTTGCAATGGTCTAGAAAGATGGAAAAGGTCTGGGAACTTCACTTGCAACACATACAATGGGGCAAGTGTCGTTGACTATGTGATGTGTTCACAAAGCTTGATAGAAAAGATACATGAAGTTAGTATTGGAGAGCATATTTGGGACTTAAAATCAGACCATAACCCAATTTATATAAGGTTATCATGGTTAGAAGAAAGGCAGCATAGGAGGAAAACCCAATGCTTTCAACAATCACTATCAAGGGGCCAAAATTCTTCTAACACAAAAAATTGTACTGTCTTTAAGACAATGTTAGAGAGATTAATTTAGAAGGGAAAAACTAGTTTCAAAAGCTTCAACAGTCATGAGTTAACAAATATAATTCAAAGTGCACTTGAGAAGTGCAAAAGAGAAAAAAATAAGACATCAGAATCAAATTGTTTCCCTGTAAATGCTTGGTTTGATGAGGAATGCAAAATGGCAAGGAGAACCTTGAAAAGGCAGGAAAGGAGAAGATGAATGTGAAGTTATATAAGTAGATACTAAAAAGGAAAAAAGATGAGTTCATTCAAACAAGGAGAGGAGAGTTAATATATTTAAGCAGGAATAATCCAAAGTTTTTCTAGCGGGAACTGCAACCAAAGAAGAAGCAAATTGAAAATAATATTACAACCAATCAATGGTTTGAATATGCAAGACAACTCTATGAGAAAGAATCTAAGGCGAAGCCCCCCCCCCAGGATCAACACAACTTCAAAGCTCTTCACGTTACAAGAGTTGAAGAATGGAATTAGGAAGCTCAAAACAAGAAAGGCAAAGGACTTGGTTGAACTTCAAGCAGAGTATCTAAACTGGGGAATGAACGCTCTTGCACTGCACATCAGGGAAATATTCAACAACATCATTCAGCAAGGAATCCCAAGAGATTGGACAACTAGCCTAGTAATACCCCTTTTTAGAAGTGGAGACAATAATAATCCATCCAACTATAGAACAATTATGATCAATCCTTTGTTTGCAAAGCTTTTCAGTAGCATGGTAGAAAACATAATTAGTAAGTGGGCAGAAGTAAAAGAAAAGAGGGCAAGAGAACAAGCGGGTCTTAGGCCTGTAATGCCCCACTTAATCTTATCATGCAAATTTTGTTAATGTTTACATTATCTGAAAATATTGAGAAATAATGGTGAATATCTTCATTTGGGAAACTGTAAGTTTTATTTACTGATGTAAAATTTATTATCGTTATTATTCAAATTACCAACTTTTCTTCTCAAATTTATCTTGGATAGGATATGGTCTCCTTCCCTTATTCCAATTTAAATATTCATCTCACATCCCCAAAATGTACTCTCACATTTACTTGGGAGAAGACATGGTCCTCTCCAAATAATTACCAATTTATATATTCATCTCTCATCCCCAAAATGTACTCTCACATTTACTTGGGAGAAGACATGGTCCTCTCCAATTAATTACCAATTTATATATTCATCTCTCATCCCCAAAATGTACTCTCACATTTACTTGGGAGAAGACATGGTTCTCTCAAAATAATTACCAATTTATATATTCATCTCCTATTCCCAAAATGTACTCTCACATTTACTTGGCAGAAGACATGGTCCTCTCCAATTAATTACCAATTTATATATTCATATCACATTCCCAAATGTACTCTCATATTTACTTGGGAGAAGAGAAGTCAATTGTAAGGATGAGGGAGAACTTATGACATTAATGAGAGGTGTTTGAGGTGGAGAGGAGAGGAGAGGCATAAAAAGGGAAGGATGAAGAGAGAAAGGGGGGATGCTAGGTCTTGCTTTTAGTTTTGGATTGGCTGTGATTTTGGGAGAGCTTAGGGAACCTGTGGAGGTTTCCTGGACCAGGAGTTTGGAGGAAGTATTGTTTATTTTGGTCTGGATTATTCATCTTGGACACACTACATCTGGTTGGACTTGGGCTTGGAGGGCTAGGGAACCTGTGGAGGTTTCCTAGGCTAGGAAGTATTTCCTAGTTGGCTGGGAGGTAAATCCAGTCGGTAGTCAAGAGGAGCGTTCCAGAAGGAGCAGCAGCTCAAGGGCATCTCCATCGGGCTATCGGTACAGGTATTTCTATATGCATAGATTACTCATGTAAGTTATTGAAATGAAATGTTCACTATTTTAGTTGTAGGGATTAGAATGTAAATGGTAAAATTATCATTGTTTAAATGTCTGGTAAAAAGTAAATTATTGCCTCTTATTGCATTTAATTCCCAGAGAATATAGATCTGTTAGAAGACCCTAGGACAGGGCCTTACACGTGGTATCAGAGCTTTGGTTCAAAATCTGGACCCAAAACCCACTAAACCCAAATTCCGCTATAAGAGCTTGTAACCCTCATAAGGACTCATAATCCTAATATATAGGTTCTTCAAATTTGCCATCCAAAACCCACCTTGCACCCATTTTCAGATCTTAAATCGCCTCATCATAAACCTGATTTCTAGACTTGAGAGGGTTTATAGTACTAGAGTAACGACAATGGGAACAACGGAGACGCGGACGCATTGCAGTTTCTGCAGATCTGCCGACCCAAAAGCGAATTTTCGCAGCGACTACTCATTAAATCTGGGGGTCGTTTAGGCGCTCTCGTAGCCCATAAAATCCGAGGCTCCATTCAACCCCTTTCATCTTCAATCGTTCCAAGGCCTCTTTGGTCTGCCTGGGTGCGTTTCTGAATTTCTCACCGAGTGAGTGAGTAGATCCAGCCTTGTTTCAGCGAAATCTGTTGTGGTTCGGGGTTTTCTTGGCTTTTTCCTTTTCATTCTTTGTTTCCTTGGATTCGAACTCGAGAGCTCCTGAATATAATGGCCCGAGACAGCTAGAACCAGGAGGAGACTGGGTGCCAAGTCCCGGAAGGGCTCATGTGCTATGCCAACAACTATGGCTTCTTCGAAAGTCCAGCCACCATGAGCCTCTGCTCCAAGTGTTACCGCGAATTCGTGCTGCTCAACTCCCCCAAATCATCCTTCGATAAGCCGCAGCAGTAGCAGCCGATGTAGGGCGAGGTTTCTATCCCGAGACCTGACGTTGTTGCTGAGGAGATTTGATCCGAATACCTGGTCGTCGACAAGGTCTGTGCGTGTGCCCGTTAGATGAATTTACGAATTTGGTTTTGGTTGAAATGCAGTCATGACGGTTCAATGGGAACAAAGCACAATACCCCCATTGTGATTGGGGGTCCCGAAGGTTAAAATTTTTGGGGTTCTGCACGGGAATCGATCCTGTGACTGCCTGTTGGCAAATGATTCTTGGGGTGCAAAACCCCATTTATGAATAAAGAAAAAATGCCTTGAATGCTTCTGCTTACATGGCAAGTAGATGCCATTTTCCTTCCAATATCACTTGCTATGTTCTTCTTGTTTTATTTAACCAATAATGGTGATTTTGGGGTTTTATGTGCTCCAACCAGAGCTGTTTTATTGAGGGGTTTCGCCATTCACTGTGGAGAATCTCCAAAATCTTCCATTCACTGACGCAGAACCTGCCCCAATACGAGCTGTTGCTTTTATTCCTTATATGGGCTAGTGGGTTTTGACATATTAAGGTATGATCCATATTCTTGAATAGGCCTTCAAAGATTAAATAGACACAGTACACATAGTAGAGCCCAAGTGATTCAAGTAACACGCTGAACAATGGATCATGTAGCAACCAAAGATAGGATGAACGCAAATGGCTTCCACCTTAAAGCCTACAGTGCTGTATAGTTCTTAATGGAAGGAATCCTCAACAAGGGATTTGCCACTTCGTTTTTAGTAATCTGGCAAGGAAGAAGGCATCGTAAAGGCAACGGGAAGGGGCCCACAAAACGTACACGGGCACTTCTAAGTGGTACGGCATGTAAATTCGGGATAAAAACTAACTTCTGTGGTAGGAGATGAGATGGTGTCCGTCAAGGCAAAGTGTCATGCCACTCATTGGAATTAGTTAATATAGCTAATTTGAGATATTACAGTCAACTCTTGGTATATGTATGTGAGATCAAGGTGCAGTTTAGATATTATCTGTGTTTGTGAATCTGCATACTGCTTTTGGTTGGTTCTAACTACGGTCTGCTTCTGGATCACAATGACATGTTTAAAACAATATCTAGATTGGCTTAATTGTAACCTCTAAGCAGAAAGACAGAGAGATAAGAGGTCGATTCCCTTGGGATTTTTATTACAACAGTGTATTAAAGGCTGGGCATCATATGGAGGGGATAACACTGTTCCAAATGGGTTCTCTAATGTGCCCATTATGATATATTTTATTATAGGAGTTTAGTAATATGAAAATATACCTTTCAGTTTGTTGAAATACAATTTATATCAGCAGAACAAACTATTTTCTGAATGTTACTTGTTATGAAATTGGTGGGCTTGAGGTATGGTAATGTAAATGTGCCATTGAGCATTGATACATAAACAAATAAACCAAAATACACCTATAGCAGTACATTAACAAAGTGTTTGATCTTGCACTGAAAAAGCATTTAAGATTCAGAAAAATCAGTGGCCATAGTGGGGCATTTCCTAGTTGGGATCTTACAAACAATTGCTTATGTAGAGACAAGTCAAAGCTTATTGCCTAATTTCAAGTACGTCCAAGGCTTTTATGATCATACAAATCCCTAACCTCAACATTTCCCTTCCCATTTTAATTACTTGTTCATTTTGGTTATTTCATTTTTTTTTTGCTTTTTTCCCCATAACTGTCTGTTGCAGTATTATTTGGTTACTTTTCTTCTATAAAATGCCATTATTTTTCCATATTTACAGTTCAATGCATTCAAGTGTCAATGCATTTAGGTGTCCCACATGTGAATGCAACTACGTTAAAAGCCTTTTCTTTTAAGAGGAGAAGATTGATGGACACTGTAAATAGCAGAGATGTTTTATAGAAGAATTTGAAGTTTAATTTCAACATGATATTCTCTTTGGAAAATAGGCCTGTAAGCCTATTTGCACCATTGAATTTCTCAAACATTCAAGGGTATCCAAAAAAATTCCTTGTTGGAACTAAATGGAGAGAGATCATCTTCCAAATTGTAATGGTCATAATTGTTCAGTTACGCTGCATCTCAAATCTTCACTGAATTTGCTGAGCTTTTGATATTTGCCATGAGGGTGCCTTGATGGCAATATTTGCGCAACTTTGGAAGATGATGCTGAAGAGTGGCATGAACTGAGATTGCATACAGGGGAGATATTTTCATGAAAATATTTGCCATGAGCATATCTTGATAAAAATATTGCACTAGCTTTGGAAGATAATGCTGAAGAGTGGTATGAAAAGATTTGCCACTAGGATGTCTTTATAAATATTTTTTGCACTAACTTTGGAAGATAATTCTAAAGAGTGGTATGAACTGAGATTGCATACAGGAGAGATGTCTTTGTTTACTAATTTGATCAAAGCATTCAAAGACTACTGGGATCTTGTTATGAAAGAGGTGTGTATAGGCAACTGCCCTATGACTGCCATGTCCTCTTCCTTTTTAGAAGATTCTTCAAAAGATGATAATGTTGATGAAGAATGCTCATACTTTGTGGAAGATCCCAATGCTGTCCAAGATTGGGTATGTGATGCTGGTCATATGCCAGAGGATGATGTTGCCATGTGTGTGAACACACGATGTAGATTTTCTGATGTTCAAAAAAAATATGAAGGGTGGTTGGGGCATGAAGATGGTAATGCTGAACCCAATTCTCTTCTTGTTTTTCTGATGAAGTATATGACACTGTAGAGTTCCCTTTTCCTAAAGATAGTGATGAATTAAATGAAGAATGCATACATGAAGAAGCTTGTGAGCCCATGAAAAGTCAACTTCATTTCTATGATTGAATACATGGAGAGAGACGAGGAATAAAAAAGATCATTCACAGACAGGAATCTTCAATGATTTTGGACATAATGGTAATGGAGATTTCAAACATTTTGATGGAGACCTACTTCGTGATTCTGAAACAGAATACATAAATTTGCAGAGCCATTCATATTCGGAATTCCTAAAAGACTCTACACGTGTTTGGAAATGATCTTCCCATGCCTGAAGTTTGATAAACCTCATATAATTCAAAAACTCATCAGTTGCCTTCATACGAAGATCAAGTTAGCCTATTCGTAGTAATGCAAAATCTGGGCAAGTTAGCCTATGCGTGATAAGAGAAGTCATTACTAATTAGTGGTGTTTTAATTAATTTTTTTTTATATTTTACAAGTGTCATCCTTTGTGCCATCCATTGTAATTTGGCCGTACTTCCCAACCATCTCAAAAACCGAATTCCCTATCAATGTAAGTTTTTGGTAGACAAAGAATTACTGACTACGGAGATGCTACCATTGTCCCTTGCATTATCATTGTTGCAAGTGTGGAAATAGAAGATGATACCAACTGGCACATGAACAAGTTTTTTTTTTTGCCCTTCACTTTATCTGGCTCGAACAACCTGAAAAGTTGGTTAGTTGCAGTCCAAAGTCACTCTTTGACAAATCATTATCACATTCAGGTTCTACATGAAAAATGAAACTGTTTAATGTTTAGAAGGTCAGCAGTCAGAGCAGTGCATATATACTTTTGATCATTCTGATTTATAGCTCATTTCATTTTTCCTGTTTATTTAGGGAAACTCTGCTTTGCTGGAGACATACAAAATAAACAGAATTTTGAAGTAAGAACCTGCTGTCCAGATATGATCTGGCATTCATTCTGTCACCAAGGTGCGAGAACTATAATAAATAGTGGGAGACTGCTTACTTTAAAAGCAGCACAATCACATCTTTTTCATAGGCTCCGCCTATTTCCCTCGAAACAATGAATAATCACTATAGGAACACATCCCTTTTTTTGTGTTAGATACTTGTCTCTAGGATAATGCCACCAATCTTTAAAGTGATGGAGATGGTGGGGGTATCTCTGTCAACCATTTCTCTTATGACAATATTGGAAATCTCTTTGGTAGTAGTGGAGCAGCCACAAACATACGGTACTGAAGGATCCCTTCCCTTGTTTAAGTGCTCATAAACTCAAAGCAAATTCTTAGCTTTTTACAATGTTAGAAAAGAATAAATTCGTTTTGATGTCCAGCCAAATCTGTAGCATAGGTTTCATGGCCCTCTTCTACTTGGAATCATTATCAGAGGTGGGAAGGTTCCCAATCTAGTATCAATTTTTAGTTGTAGGGGTGCAAGCTACTTCCTACAACAAAAGTATTCAGTTTATTATTTGAACCAATCCAGCTACATCCTGGCGGCTTTTTTACCCTCCTATATTTCATTATTATTCGCATTTTCTGTACACCATCCCACCTGCGAACAGTTGCATACATATTAGCAGAACATAATGCGCAGCATTCTCGGGATCCAATTCAAATAGGTGTTCTGCCGCATACTCTCCTAGCTCTACCTTGCCATGGACTCTTCAAGCAGCAAGCAAGGATCCCCATACAATGACACCTAGTTTCATTGGCATTTTGCTGATAATGTCCCAAGCCTCAATAAGCCTACCAGCACGGCCAAAGAGGTCAACCATGCAACTATAGTGCTCTAATCCAGATTTGATCCTAAAATCACTAATCATACGATCAAAGTATTGCCATCACTCACTAAGCCTGCGTGGCAGGAAGCAGACAGAACGCCAACCAAGGATTACATAGTCAGGTTTTGTACCCAAATGTTGCATTTCTTTGAAGAGAAGCAAGGCATCATAGGCACACCCGTGCATTGCATACCCGACAATCATGGAACTCTAGGAAACAACATCTCGTCTAGGCATTTTGCGGAACACTTTGTCTGCAGTATCTATGCTCCCACATTTAGCATACATATCTATGAGGGCATTCCCTACAAATATATCAGACTGAAACCTATTTCTCTTTCTCACCGTACATCATATAGAAGATAACCTAAACTAGTTTGAATCCTCCATTAGCTTGAGAAAAAAGTCAAAGTTGTATTGCACTGTGTGATGAACATCTTGTCACTGATCCTAGGCTACAAGCAGCGTTCCCATTTTTTTTTCATCTTCAACAACCATTGACAAGTATCAGGACCTTGAGGGTAGATGTCAATTCTTCATCAACAGTTTAAAGTGCATTCTCTATTTGCCACATTCTTTTGCAACAACACTGAATCTTTCAAGAAATCTAATACATCAGCAGTTATATATATTCCAAGCATATTGATGACCTCATGAAACTAGCCTATGATAACATGTTCTAAAGTTTAAATTTGAGGCCAAAAAGTAACTTGGCCTAACTTGAATTGATCTATTGCTTGGGTTCTCTTTGGAGTCTGGACTATCTAGAGTGTGGTAGAAAATGTTAGGAATAATGCTAATAAGGGCTAGGACTCTGAACCAGTGTTGCATAAGACACCTTAGCATAATCAGACTCGAAGAAAAGAATTCAAAAGGAACAGAGCAAATCATTCCAAGGCAAAATTCAGATCAAGTCTCTTAGTATCTTCAAACAGTCAGAAGTACTAGTGATTTCGGTAATATAAAGGTACTATTGATGTAGGTATGATACTGCTATTGATGTTTGTCAGTTGAATATATTATTGTTTAGAAGTTGTTGTAAACAGGGAGAGCATGTGAGAGAGATTTCCCATGCATGTGTATTGTTGGAATTTGGTAATTGGAAGTTTGTTGATACAATTGTAGCGTGATATTGTCTCATCCTAAAATGAGCAGATTGATGAAGGCTAGATGACCAACTGAAGTAAGACTTCAGAGGGAGCTATAGAATCACTGGCATAACACTTGATGACTCGTCTTGCCTAATGATTATCACATGAAGGAAGCCCATGATGAAGGATGTTGATCCAATGACTCTGATGATTCGTTATATCTCTGTTATCTAAGAAGATGCATGGAAACTATATGATTATGATTGGATGACTTTGGCACATGAACCAAAGAATTAATGATAGGAAAGTTAGCAGGTTGCAGATAGATCAATGGTTATGGGCAAGGTCACTTTCCTGACATTCAGAGGGATCTATGGTCAAGCTATGATGATTGGTTTGTGAAGATATAGCTATTCTATTTCAACATGCAGCCCAAGTTCATTAATTGTATAGTTAAGTCTGCCACATCACAATGATTAAATTTGGCTGAAGGATGTGTCACTTGAACATTTTGAACAAACTCTGTAATGGTCTCAAAATTCTAATTGAAGAATGATGTGAACTATATTTTACATTGAAAATTGCAGTTTTGTTCTCACTAATCTGTACCTGAGGTCTTTGTTTTGATGCCAACCTCAGTGTCTATTAAATATATGGATGGTGTGAACAATATTTGCACTGAAAATTGCAGTTTTTGAGCCAGTAATTTATACCCAAAATATGTCCCAATCTAAAGAATGTAGTCAGTTATATTTTACATATGAGGGTGGCTTTTAATTCTGATGATAGTAGATTATCATTATTCTTATTTAAGATATAGTAGATTTTCCATTCGGATAGTAGGATTATCTTTCAGACAGTATATTTGTCATTCTTCATGGAGGAAGTCATAATAACAAATCTTGAGTTTGAGAAGTAAACAACTATGAAGCATGGGAATTCAGATTAGGATGTGTTGAAATATCCTATATGTCACGTTAATGATTATTCTATGGGTGGTAGAATTTTCTAGTGAAAACATAGATTGAATACCATGGACTTGTGTAAGGCTTACTGTGATAGTTGTTTTTAATGATCTTAAATTAAATGAGAAGATCAATTCGTAGAGAATTTGGGATTTTAGAATGGAAGCTTATTTAGTCAATAAAAGACGAGTGAAAATATTAGAATACACTTTTACCATTATTCTAGTGTTGAATAAAAATGTCGTGAAAAATAATGTGTCTCTAGTTTTGGATAAAAGGACCCTCAACTTTCTTCGCAACTTTTTGTGGTCACTGGCCACTTGTGAAAGGAGTAGGCATCTTTAGAGATGTGGTGCCATTTAGAGGGGAAATACTAATAGCAACAGGGCAAAGGCAATTATTCCATTCGTTTATTTATTTCTCATTTGTCTGGTCATATTGTGAACTACAATATATATCATGAAATTGTTTTAGTACTAGTAAACAATGATTAAATATATAATAAATTTGAACCTTTTACATTTATAGGGCATTTCTCTCAATTTACTAAAAAAAAAAAGTATGAAAATCATGCTGGAAAGAGTTTCTGAAGTTTTGAGTCTTTTATTTTCTAGTTAACTAATTGGTTTGGAAGATGAAAAACCAGCAAATTAGAAGAGTGGGGCTTTTATATTCACTGAGGTATTAAAGAAATTATATGCATGAAACTTATACTAGCGCCTTCTAGTGGAATTGATAGTACACTAATCTGTTGCTTGCCAATATTTTGGTTTTGGTACCACCTTATAGCATATCCGGGTTCAAATGCTATTTTCCATGGTGGACAGTTGAATCTGTTTCAACTCTAATTGTTATCAAGGGGTTTCATAAGGTTGTCACATGAGCATCAGTGATGCCCATTTTGACTTAGATAGCTACCCATGCTAAGGCTCTATTTTTCAGTTCCATGTTATTATGAACATTAGGTAATATTGATGCATTTGGTTGGACACGTGAAACTACTTATATAAATCAATGGATGGATTTGATATTGATGATGGAAATGGTTGATGTATGGCCTAAATGTATGACTCACTTAGTGGTGAATTATCTAGTGCGTGACTTATCAGAATTATTTTGTTTCATACATGGCTCAAGTGGATATGATTTGTTTAAATGAATGACTTAGTGAATTTATGATTTATTTCCAGTATGAACTGCAAGATTGACACATGGATACTAGACTTAATAATGTGATGATTATATGTCTTGTTGTTATATAAATGCATGAATAAGAGCTAACCCACAGGGGGGGAAGAACTATATGATAGCCGAGATCTACTTTTCCATTGAGGGAAGGTCGAGACATCTCATGGGAAAGGTATAACGCACATTGTTCTATTACATTTGGTATCGACTTGATATACACTCCTATGACATGAGTAAAATGCAAATGATAGGTGGCAAGACTACTTGACTGGATTATTCGATGACAAGTCCAACCAGCACTGTAGTGTGGTCTGTATTAGGGCATTGGCCCTAGTTGTAAGGAGGGGTGGAGGCATTTCCCACCGTGTATCCTCTAAAACCTGGAATCGTGGGAGGGCAGTGGTGGACACGCTCCCCTAGACGTGTGATGACGATTGCCAGTTGCCTGCTGGGGAAGTTAGGTCGATGTAGTCGACGCTTCCACCATGTTGGTTTTATCAGTCGTTAGATTGGTATAGCCGATGCCACCGTATAAAGCAGCATAGGATGGATAGGGCGGGAACAGAAGTAGGTCATGATGGATAGGAGAATATAGATCAGTTGGAGACTCTTGGGGAAAAGTAATGTCATTGTCTAACTTATCAATTTTACTACTATAACTCTCTCTATTTTGTTATGCCTTTGAACTCCTTGTATCTTTTCACTCTAACTTCGGGACAAAGTTTTCTGAAGGAGGGGTGTATGTAATGCCCCACTTAATCTTATCATGCAAATTTTGTTAATGTTTACATTATCTGTAAATATTGAGAAATATTGGTGAATACATTCATTTGGGAAACTGTAAATTTTATTTACTGATGTAAAATTTATTATTGCTATTATTCAAATTACCAACTTTTCTTCTCATATTTATCTTGGATAGGATATGGTCTCCTTCCCTTATTCCAATTTAAATATTCATCTCACATCCCCAAAATGTACTCTCACATTTACTTGGGAGAAGACATGGTCCTCTCCAAATAATTACCAATTTATATATTCATCTCTCATCCCCAAAATGTACTCTCACATTTACTTGGGAGAAGACATGGTCCTCTCCAATTAATTACCAATTTATATATTCATCTCTCATCCCCAAAATGTACTCTCACATTTACTTGGGAGAAGACATGGTCCTTTCCAAATAATTACCAATTTATATATTCATCTCTCATCCCCAAAATGTACTCTCACATTTACTTGGGAGAAGACATGGTCCTCTGTAATATTCTTAATTAGCCATAGCTAATTGGAATATTCAATTTTGCCCAATTTTTGCCTTCTATAGTTATTTATAAATAAAAAAAAGTGAGGACGGGGGACATAACTCACTTTAAGAATAAAAAGTCACTTCCTAGTAGCACAACGTTGTGACTTAAGGAGGAGCCAACGGGGGCCAAAGGGGAGCACAGAAATGGGGCCCACGCAGACACATGGAGGGACTACACAGGAGGGAAGAACACATGGCAAGAGGGGAATCACGCAGGAGGATGTGAGCCTAGAGATTGTGAGAGGTAGAGGTTATAAAATAGAGAGGAGCCCCCTCATTTTGGATCATTCAGTTATGTGCATTTTGAGCTAGTCGTTTCGACTTCTGAGCACGCTGGCTGTTTAGCTAGTCTGCAGCACTGTTTAGTGCATTGAGTGTCTTCGTTCGGAGATCTCACCCTTAGCCCCGGGGGACTTCGAGTGCTTGCTCGGGCAAGGTATTTCTAACGGCATTTCAGCAGTAGTTTTATCAACATTTCAGTAGCAGTTTCATCGGCATTTGGGAGGACTGCGCAGCACTTGGAGAGGGATGCAGTTCTTTTCGGTTGCAGTGCTGGATTGGGGTTTGCAGGTGGAGTTATGCTGGGAGATTAAGCAGGGGTCCAGCTCTTGTCTCATTGGAGGATTTTTGGCAGGGTTTCGAGCAGTGTTTCAGGTAGAGTTTAGAGGGGTTTTCTTTAGTGGCAGCGCAGGACATTGAGGAACTGCGCAGAACCCCAAGAGGGTGTTTTTCGGGGGTCGTCCATTCCAGGAAAACTTTCTGGGTTTTTCTGGGTTTCTTGAGTAGATCCCGAATCCAGAGTTTCAACTTTTTCTGAGGAGAGCAGCCCCAAATCATCATTTTTTTCTAGCAGCAGCAGCAGCATAACAGCAGCATCCACGCAAAGAGGCCATTCTTGTCATTCTGAGAGTATTTCTTCACTTGCCTTGTGCAAGTCGAGGTGCCATCTATCTAATCACCTCTTGTACTCATTTTATTGCTCAATATAATAAAATGGCTTAGCATTTCCCGCTGCATTTCTTGTGTATCTGCTTATATTTCCGGTTTATATTATTAAGTGTTGTTCCACTGTTATTTTATCACTTCTGGGTTATTATATCATTTGCACATATTTGGTTGGAGTTTTTGCTGGGGTTTGAGGAATATTCTGGGTTAGGAATATTACAGTGGTATCAGAGCATAGATCTGGCTCAGCCTGTGGAGCTAGCAATCTATGACACCGGGGCAGACACCCTATATCTGTTATAGAGGTCGGAGATACAGAGACGTTGGGCGTAGATTAGAGAATACCTACGGAGAGGGAGACTGTGTTCCGGTGGTGGACGCAGAACAGGAGGAGCCTGTGGTGGACGCAAAACAGAGGGAGTTGGTGGTGGACGCAGAGCAGGAGGCTCCAATGGCAGATGATGACGGGAAGAGATTTGCGGATATGCTCCTCAAATCAGTGCAGGATCTGTCGAGGCAAATTGAGGTGATGGGGCAAAGATTCATGGCAGTAGAGGCCAGACAGCGTGAGAGCCCACGGGTTTCCAGGTTGCTGAGGGATCAGGTGCATCCCACCATTTGCTAGAGCAACGTGATACTGCGCCGCAGGTGGCCTCACATGCCCCTACACGCTCTACCATGCCCACTTTCTTAGGAGCAGACACGGGGGTTGTAGCCCAGCAGGAGGCAGAGCCTGGACACATGGATGATTATTTTGCAGAGTACCAGGCCTATGGGCAGGAGTTCAGGGAAGCCCTCTCATTCCGTGATTTTGTTCAGCTCTACCGGGATAGTAGACACCACGACCATCACAGAGGGTACCGACATTATCATGATGGTGAAACCCACCATGCAGCAAGTAGATTCCACTTGCCTACATTTGATGGCTCATCAAATAGTTCGGCAAAGTCTTGGGTGGAGAAGCTGGACATTTATTTCCAGCTTAACTAGATGTCGGAGACGGAGGCCATCAAGGTGGCGACATTGCATTTGGATGGTGAGGCCCAGGATTGGTGGTTTCATGGGATGGTTACACTAGGACACTCCATGGTGACAACATATGCCGAGTTCACCAAGAGATTGATGGAGCCATTTGATCGGAGGGATCCAGAGCAGCATTTTGTTGAGCAGACAAGGCTAGAACAGATAGGGAGCCTAGAGACCTACATTGCAGATTTCTTGAGGGTCTCAGTGATGGTGCCAGATCTATCCACGGCACGAAGGATCTATATGTATGTTGAGGGGTTAGCAGAGCCACTTCGGGGTCTAGTCAGATCCGCTAGACCGACCACCCTTCAAGATGCTATCAGCAAGACCCGGGACCTACAGGATGTCTTACCCAAGACCCAGACACCTTACCCCCAAAGACAGACTTTCCAGTCTAAGGGGAAGGATGTGAGGATTCCACCTCCAAAGGGGAATCCAAGATGAGTGCAGATTGACGATGATGTCAAGAGGGAGCTGAAGAAAAAGCGGTTGTGCTTCACATGTTAGGAGCCATGGGCACCAGGGCATAGATGTGCCGCTGGAAAGGCACATTTCATTGATGTCTTCTCCGAGAGCAGTGGAGAAGAGGATGACAAGGAGGATGTGGAGGCAAGAGATAGCCATGCCATACAGGGACCTTTGCCACCTCCACCACCACCAACAGGTGGTGCATCTTTTGCACCCACCGAAGGGGCCCTTGCAGCATTGCAAGGAGTTCCCAAGTATCTGACGCTATGCGTACGAGGGACAGTACGTGGCTAGTGCGTATCAGTTTTGGTTGACAGTGGGGCAACCCACAACTTCATCGATGCACAGATGGTTGAGCGGAGAGGTATTCAGACAGAGAGCTTCGATGGGTTTTCAGTATTGGTCCCAGGAGATCAGACCATGACGTGTGCTCATTATGTCCCAGAGCTTTCAGTGACGATGGGCACCTACACATTGACTGACCACTTTTTCGTGGTCGATATTCTAGACACCAACATGATACTGGGTGTTCAGTGGCTTATTACTCTAGGGAAGGTCACGACGAATTGGAAGACCCTAGAGATGGAGTGGGATGACGAGAAGACAGGGAGGCATGAGAAGATACGAGGATAGCACACATATCCTCCTCAGACTGTGTTGACTCATTAAATGGAGGCAGTCTTCCAGAAGGGAGACATAGAGTGGACAGTGGAGCTGCGTGCATCAGAGGCAGAGACTACAAGGCAGACGGTACATCCAGAGATCCAGTCCATCCTTGATCAGTATGCCATAGTGTTTGGAGAGATTCCACCAGGACAGCCATCAGATCGGGGGTTTGAGCACACTATCAAGCTTGAGCAGGGCATCCAGGCAGTGATCACCACCCCCTATAGGCATCCCAAGGCCTATCGGGATGAGATAGAGCAAGCCATTCAGGAGTTGCTGGCTCTTGTGCACATCCGACCGAGCACGAGTCCTGTTGCTTCTTCCGTGGTGTTAGTGAAGAAGAAGGACGGTACATTGAGGATGTGCATTGACTGCAGGGCCCTGAACAAGAGGACACTAAGGAACAGGTACCCCATACCCAGGATCGATGAGTTGATGGATGAGTTGAGAGGAGCACGGTTCTTCTCAAAGATTGATTTGAGATTAGGGTACCATCAGATTTGCGTGAGGGAGCAGGACAATCCCAAGACCGCCTTCAGATGTCATTATGGGCACTTTGAGTTTTTGGTGATGCCCTTCGGGCTAACCAATGCCCTAGCTACATTCCAGTCTTGCATGAATCACATCTTCCGTAGTCACCTGAGGAAGTTTGTGTTGGTGTTCTTTGATGATATACTCATTTACAGCAAGACATGGGAGGAGCATCTCCAGCGTATTGAGACAGTATTATGCATCTTGGAGGAGCAGCAGTTCTATGCCAAGCTCTCCAAATGTGAGTTCGGGTTGACGGAGATGTTATACTTGGGACACATCATTGGAGTGGACAGAGTGAGGGTCCACGAGGAGAAGATTAGCGCCATCACAGATTGGCCGAAGCCGAGAAACGTGATGGAACTTCGAGGATTCATTGGCATTTGTACTTACTACCGGAAGTTCGTCAAAGGTTTCTCATAGCTTGCTGCACCCCTAACAGATTTGACGAGGAAGGGGGCATTCAATTGGTCGGATATAGCGCAGCGAGCCTTTGACAGGCTCAAGGAGGTTATGAGCAACTGCCCAGTGCTTGCATTTCCAGATTTTACGCAGCCATTTGTTTTGGAGTGTGATGCGTCGAGAGAGGGGATCGGCGCAGTATTTACTATTGATGCAGGGAGGTCACCCTATAGCCTTTGAGAGCCAGAAGCTCCTTCTACACGAGAGGTTGTATTCTATATACGACAAGGAGATGCTGGCCATCATGCATGCATTGGCTAAGTACTGGTAGTATTTGGTGGGGAACAGGTTCAAGGTGAGGACTGATCACAATAGCCTCAAGTTCTTTTTGGAGCAAAAGCAGTTGCAGGAGAGGCAGCAGAAGTGGATCAGTAAGATCCAAGCATATGACTTTGACATTGAGTATGTCAAGGGTAAGAACAACGTGGTAGCAGATGCCCTTTCACGTAGACCAGCCACGTTGTCTCTTATGAGCTTGGATACAGACTGGAGGGCTCGACTCTTAGTAGAGTACTCCAAGGACAGGTTTGCATGTGAGATTCTGAACGGACAGGTGGCAGATGACAGGTTCAGGGTGATCGATGAGATCATCTATTACAGGGATCAGATTTTCTTGACTAAGGGGTGTCAGCTCAAGAAGAAGATACTCCAAGCATCACATGGTTTTCCATTGGCAGGCCATCAGGGGTTTACCAAAACCTATAGGGCCATTAGAGAGAGGTTCTCCTAGAAGGGCCTCAAGGAGGACGTACTCCGGCATATTAGGGAGTACGATGTTTGCCAGCGGAACAAGGGAGAGATGAGCCATCCCACGGGTTTATTGCAGCCGCTACCCATTCTGGAGGGGAAATGGGAGAGCATTTCGATGGACTTCAAGGATTGTATCTTTGTCGTCATTGACCGACTGACAAAGTACGCGCATTTCTTTGCCATATCCGCCCACTACACATCAGCATAGGTGGTTGAGCTGTTCTTCAGGGAGATCTTCAGGCTACATGGTCTTCCTAAGACCATTGTCAGTGATAGGGACAGCAGTTTTATGGGTGGGTTTTGGCAAGAGCTTTTCCGGTTGGTGGGGACGGAGTTGACACCGAGTACCAGTTATCACCCACAGACGGATGGGCAGACATAGATAGTTAACAAGTGGCTAGAGGGCTACTTGCGTAACTATGTTAGTGGGTAGCAGGGAGCATGGTTGAGGTGGTTGCATCTAGGGGAGTATTGCTATAATACTTCACATCACATGTCCATTGGTAGGTCACCATTCTATGCTTTATATGGGTATCATCCTTTATCTTTTGCTAACGTGATGTTTGGTGATAGCAAGGCTCCCAGAGCCATGATATGGATCCAAGAGAGTCAGGATATTCTCCGAGCTCTCAAGGATAACATGGCTACAGCACAAAACTAGCAAAAGCTGTATGCTGACAGGGGTCGAGTGGAGAGACAGTTCGAGGTAGGGGACATGGTCTACCTACGGTTACAACCATACCGACAATCGTCACTAAAACAGAAGGGGGCTGAGAAGCTTAAGCCCCGCTTTTATGGGCTGTACAGGGTGATACGCAGGGTTGGACAGGTTGCATATGAGAAGGCAGCAAGATTCATAACGTTTTCCGTGTATCATGCCTGAAAAAGCCATTGGGGCAGCAGGTGACAATGACAGATGAGATACCACCCATGGATGACAAGGGGCATTTGGTATTGCAGCCAGAAGCTATTATTGATACCAGGGAGAGGCATCATTGATACCAGGGAGAGGCAGCTGCGGAGCAGGACGGTCCGAGAATTCTTGGTGAGGTGGAAGAATTTACCGAATGAGGATGCCACTTGGGAGAGTGAGAAGATCTTGCAGCATCCATCAATTCAGTTGCTTGAGGACAAGCAACATTTTGCCAGGGGAGACTGTAATATTCCTAATTAGCCATGGCTAATTGGAATATTCGATTTTGCCCAATTTTTGCCTTCTATAGTTATTTATCAATAAAAAAAAGTGAGGACGGGGGACGTAACTCACTTTAAGAATAAAAAGTCACTTCCTAGTAGCACAACGTTGTGACTTAAGGAGCCAAGGGGGGCCAAAGGAGGCGCAGAAATGGGGCCCACGCAGACACATGGAGGGACTGCGTAGGAGGGAAGAACACATGGCAAGAGGGGAATCACACAGGAGGAGGAGAGCCTAGGGATTGTGAGAGGCAGAGGCTATAAAATAGAGAGGAGGCCCCTCATTTTGGATCATTCAGTTAAGTGCATTTTGAGCTAGTCGTTTCGATTTCTGAGCACACTGGCTGTTTAGCTAGTCTGCAGCACTGTTTAGTGCATTGAGTGTCTCCATTCGAAGATCTCACCCTTAGCCCCGGGGGACTTCGAGTGCCTACTCGGGCAAGGTATTTCTATCGGCATTTCAGCAGTAGTTTTATCAGCATTCCAGTAGCAGTTTCATCAGCATTTGGGAGGACTGCGCAGCACTTGGAGAGGGACGCAGTTCTTTTCGGTTGCAGTGCTGGATTGGGGTTTGCAGGTGGAGTTATGCTAGGAGATTGAGCAGGGGTCCAACTCTTGTCTCATTGGAGGATTTTTGGCAGGGTTTCAGGCAGTGTTCCACGCAGAGTTTAGAGGGGTTTTCTTCAGTGGCATCACAGGGCATTGAGGAACTGCGCAGAACCCCAAGAGGGTGTTTTTTGGGGGTCGGCCATTCCAGGAAAGCTTTCTGGGTTTTTCTGGGTTTCTTGAGTAGAGCCCGAATCCAGAGTTTCATTTTTTTCTGAGGAGGAGAGCAGCCCCAAATCATCATTTTTTTTCTAGTAGCAGCAGCATCCACGCAGAGAGGCCATTCTTGTCATTCTGAGAGTATTTCTTCACTTGCCTTGTGCAAGTCGAGGTGCCATCTGTCTAATCACCTCTTGTACTCATTTTATTGCTCAGTATAATAAAATGGCTTAGCATTTCCCGCTGCATTTCTTGTGTATCTGCTTATATTTCCGGTTTATATTATTATGTGTTGTTCCATTGTTATTTTATCACTTCTGGGTTATTATATCATTTGCACATATTTGGTTGGAGTTTTTGTTGGGGTATGAGGAATATTCTGGGTTAGGAATATTACATCCTCTCCAATTAATTACCAATTTATATATTCATATCACATTCCCAAATGTACTCTCAGATTTACTTGGGAAAAGAGAAGCCAACTGTAAGGATGAGGGAGAAGTTATGACATTAATGAGAGGTGGTTGAGGTGGAGAGGAGAGCAGAGGCATAAAAAGGGAAGGAGGAAGAGAGAAAGGGGGGATGCTAGGTCTTGCTTTTAGTTTTGAATTGGTTGTGATTTTGGGAGAGCTTAGGTAGCTTGTGGAGGTTTCCTGGGCTTGGAGTTTGGAGGAAGTATTGTTTATCTTGGTCTGGATTATTCATCTTAGACACACTACATCTGGTTGGACTTGGGCTTAGAAAGCTAAGGAACCTGTGGAGGTTTCCTGGGCTAGGAAGTATTTCCTAGTTGGCTGGGAGGTAAATCCAGTCGGTAGTCAAGAGGAGCGTTCCAGCAGGAGCAGCAGCTCAAGGGCATCTCCACCGGGCCATTGGTACAGGTATTCCTCTATGCATAGATTACTCATGTAAGTTATTGAAATGAAATGTTCACTATTTTAGTTGTAGGGATTAGAATGTAAATGGTAAAATTATCATTGTTTAAATGTTTGGTAAGAAAGTAAATTATTGCCTCTTATTGCATTTAATTCCCAGAGAATATAGATCTGTTAGAAGACCCTAGGATAGGGCCTTACAAGGCCGAAGCATTCTACAGTGGATCACGGTATCACGTTGAGACACATTGTAGAAAAGGTTTGGGAGGACAAAGAAGAAGTATTTTGCTTCTTTGTTGACTTCAAAAAAGCATTTGACATAGTCCCTAGAGATAAGTTGTGGCGTAGAATGGAAGAACTTGAAATTCTTGTGCATTATAGAGCCGTTGTTCATAGACTTTATGAAGAGGTGAAAGTCAAGATTAGAACCTCAACAGGTATTTCAGAAAGCTTTAGAAGTGACATTGGACTCAAGCAAGGCTTCCCTTTATCCCCTACTCTTTTTGGTTTATATATAGATAAATTGGAAGAGTAGCTAAATTTGCAAGGTGGAGATGGTGTTCGGTTGGGGGAGTTTGTGATAAAACTTCTTTTATATGCTGGTGATATTGTATTGATTTCTAAATTGGCCCATGGATTGCAAATGCACTTATATGCCCTTGAGCATTTTTGTAAAGCAGTGGGGATGCAAGTCAATACTAGCAAGGCCAAAATAATGATTTTCTCTAATAAAAGGAAGCAGAGCCAGCATTATTTCTTCTTTGAAAACAACATTCTTGAAGAAGTAAATGAGTACAAGTACCTCAGGATTGATTTCAATTTTCAACAACAAGCTCAATTGGGAGGATTGCAAAAAGAAGGGAACTTTAGGAGGGTGGAAAGCATTATATGCTCTTCAAAACAGATGTAGAGAAGCAGAGTTATGGGATTGGAAAACAATTAAAGTGCTTTTTGGATTCCTAGTTTGTCCAGTGATGCTATATGCGTGTGAATTGTGGGCTAGCAGCACCCCCGTCTCAAAATGGAAATAAATTGAGAAAATCAAAAAATGCTTGATCATGAGCAAGTTCAAAATAAAAGTTCAGTAACTTATGAGATAATATTGAGTCAAACAGAAACAACTCCCATCGAAGCAATTGCTATGGTGCGGCTCATAAGATATCTAAAAAGAATTGAGAAAATGAGAGTAGGTAGATGGCTTAATGTTATCTTCAATGAGGGCATGAGTGAAAGAAAGAAAACATGGATGAAACAAAACTACACATGGATGCAAAAATGGAATATCTACCTCAATGCATGTCCCACAAATAGCAAGGAGCTAAAGGAGTTTGTTATGGAGAAGTTTTGTAAAAGGGTATGGGGAAAAGAGTTGGGTAGAAAGTAGAAGTACTACATTGAGGAATTCAACCCTACGTGTGATCTACAACAAAAAGAGTTCATTGGAGCCAGCATTTCGTGGAGGGCAAAGTTCCTTATTGCTCAATTAAAGGCCAACTCGCATCAACTTCGGTGTGAAACGAGACAGTGGAAAAGGCCTAAAGAAACTTCGGAAGAACGAGTGTATACATTTTGCACGTCTGGGGCAGGGGAATCGGAAAAAAATTTCATTTTGGAATGTGATGCATTCAAGGACATCAGAGAAAGTTATGAGAACATGTTAGACTGTTGGCATCAATTTCTTGGCATTGTCTTTTTAGCGAGGGGATTGTTGGAAGGTTGGGCCAACTCATCATCAATTTGAATCGGAAAAGGATTGAATTGCAAAAAGCGAAAAACAGGGAACTAATAGTGTCATAGACTATTTTTAATCTCGTGGACCTTAAAATATCAATTCATTATGAATTGTAGACCACGTGTTCTTACTTTTCTTGATATATGCAGTTGGCAAGAACATACAGTGGACTTGACAAACAAGTTTAACAATAAATTCAAGTATAAATATCTCATGTTCTGTTCTTCTTCATATTTATATGCTTTCTTTTAATAACAACTTGAACCAAAATACAAAATGTTCAATATCATACCTGAGAATATTCAAAAGAATCTCTTTCTTAAATACATATACACCCATTGATGCGATATACGGTTTCTTTTTGGCATCTTCTGGTGACAATCCCAATACAGTTGTATCCACTGCCTGAAGTAAAAAAATAAATAAATTTAGAGTATCTTGAAATTTATCGCATTGAACTTTCTCTATTGAATATGCCTGGAATTACGTGTAGGTACATCAAATGATCTCTATTACCATTGCCTTCAAATCTTTCCCTTTTGGTTTCTCGCTGAAATACAGAACTTGACCTTTATCATCAATCTTCATCAAACCAAAATCAGATGCACGACTGCAGAGACATAACGATAATCTTAGTGACATGTTTTATAGCGCAAGTAACTAGACGAAAGAGAGATCCTGAGACGAGCGGGATACTAGAATTGAAAAGTGAACAAAAAATCCTAATTTAGGCTTCATGAAACTATTCTGATTATTTTTAAAGACGATTAATAGATCACAGGTCCATGTTTATGCCAACAACACTAATCATCCTATAATAAGAAAAACTAGAAGGCAATTCACGCAAAGATTAATAGGTGAAACCATAACATGTTATTCAAAGATGAACTGAAATTAAATATAATTTTAATTAATGCATAAACTGGACAACACTAAACTTCTTGCAAGAAAAGATCTTCTAATCAAACATATTCCCCTCAAAACAGAAAAAGCTAGAGATCGAGAATTTAATTTAAAACCCGAAAGAACATGATTGCTAATCAAGCTTCAACAGTAAGTGAGGTTAGTTGGATAACACCTATAGTGTAAGGTAGTTAAACCTCAAGTAGGGGAATTGAGTTAGTGATTATGTAATATTTCATATACCATAACCTTTATAAGTCTTTGAGTAAGACAAACCATGTTATGATTCATGAATGAATTTGGAGAAAACTAGTGACCCGTGAACTAAGGCTCATTGAGCCATTAATCTATAACAACCTCAATAGGAATGAATGTTTTCTTAGTTCCAATGGGATCTCATGATTCAAGCCTCATTCTGTCGTTTGAAACAATTATTCATAGGCCATGCTTGTTCACATTAAAACATCATGAAAGTTGAACGTCTCTTTGATTATCCAGTTTCTTTCGTACAAAATGGACGCCTTTGGTAAATGTGATTCCCAAACAACTTGTGGAGGATGAAGACTCGTTGGGAATTGACCAAGGCCATATTAAATTATGCACACAACAATAATAAATTTGCAAACAGAGAGAAAGAGAGTTGCTACTATAATTCAATGTGAAAAAAAGGGAGGACAAATAAAGATGTACAAAACTAATGTCTCCCGAGTACAACTAACTGGCATTTTGTTGATTCAATGAAGTAAGAAACGTCGACTAAATAAAAAATCAGACTAATTGACAATTGTTTCAACAAACTGATTTACTCGCCCAAATTAAAAGCAGAAATCGTGATTATTTCGAAATAATAGCCAAGCCTGAAAAAATGTGTTTGTAAGCCCAGAAACATGATTCATTTTACGCCCTTTGACCTGCTGTTGCAATTTTGGGAGAGAGGAGAAACTTCCGCTATGTTTGGAGCATGAAAACTTGGCCTTTTAATCATTTTCTTTGAATCTTCCGTTGATTGCTAAATTCAAATGAAAAGATGAAACCTGTATATTCAAATTTAAATGAGAAATATGAAACGTTTTGCAATTTTTAATGCTTACCTATTAATTCTGAATTTTTCCTATTTTTCCTTTTTTTTCTAATTTGAAAAATGCCACTGATCAATGTCTGATTTTGATTTTTTCAACAGTAACTAAGACTTAAAGCTAATTATACTTTACATGTCTTAACAATATATTCTTTTAAGAACATTTTGCATTTTTTAATGCTTGCCTATAATATCTGAATTTTTTCTTTTTTTCCCAATTTTTCAAATTTGAAAAATGCTAATGTCTGTATTTTATTTTTTCAACACTATCTAAGACATAAAAGCTAATTATACTTTACATGTCTTAACCATATTTATTAATATCATATCAACTTTATCTCTAAAGTCACTTTTATTTGTATACTTAACTTTATTTTAGAATGTGAGGCCTTCAAAGACAGTATGGAAGGTTATACAAATATTCTGGCAGCTAGCTCTTGGGATAATATATTCAGTGAGGGGTTTGTCGAGAAGATGGGAGCGTTTATTGTGAGACTGCACAGAATAATGGCCGAATACAAAAACCAGATGGAGAAGCAATCTGTCCCATAGGTTATCTTTAGCCTCATGGACATTAAAATAATTTCATTTCATTTCATTGCTAACAAATACATGATAACACCATTTGACTATTATGCTAACTCTATCAAGCCCTTGATTAGACTGAGAATTGATATGCAGAGACACTTTACACGTTGTTATCAAAGAGTGTCCTCTTTTCAACATACATGTATGTACCTAAAGTTTCAACGCTTAGGAATCATTTTCAACAGGAATTCCTCATCTTAGCAAACATATTCTTGTAATGATTTTAATCCAAAATAATAATCAGATTATACTATATAGTTATTTTTCCCACATGATCACATACATATACTAGAGTTTGATTTTACCTATCGTGCAATCCATGTATATGATTATTTAGCATTCCATGTACATAATTTTCTTCAAGTTTGGCCCTGTTACCGCAAAATCTAGCAGACCTAGTGCAAAGCCTCACTAGGAAACCTAGGTCTTATGGCAACAAAGAGATCAGCCACCACTGTCACCTTAGTGGCTTCTCTCTTACTCTTTAGTGGTGGACGTTATCCCACAAAGGGAGGCTTCCCAGGGAAAACCTAGAGGTTAAATGACTAGGGTTCCAGCCAAATGGCTCTCTAAGGCTTGCAAATAAAATTTCCCCAAGTAATGTTCAATAAATGAGGGTTAAGGATAAAGGAAAGGTCTATCAATTGGAAAGAAAGGATTGGCCAGAGCATGAAAGGTTGAGATAAGATATGCCAAAAATACAAGTACACTTTCTTAGGACCTTCTAGAAATATAAGAGAGTTGTTATAAATTAGGGTTTGAGAGATATTCAATAATATGACCTACAATGTCATATAACAGCTAGAAGAAATAGCCTCTAAAGCATGGATCAACAAAAAAATAAGGCTATTAATTAGGTAAGCAAGTTTTAGGGTAGGAAAGTGAGCTTTTATGGCTGAAACATGCATAAAACAGCGATTAACAAGATGGCGTTAGTGCTAATTATAGGGTTTTAACATACAATTAATGCTAGACTTTCTTTTATTCAAGTTTTTAAATGCAATCCCTATTAAGAGAGCAATACACATCAAAATAAAATTGCTATTAAATACATTTCCAAGAAAAACCCTAACCCTAACGCTAGATACCTAGAAATTAAAGAGAAGGGAGAGAAATAGGGGATTGTTCAACTCCTACTAGATTAGGGCCTTGATCTAATTGGGGATTGGAGTTATTTGGGACGAGATCTAAGAAGTGGGATTGGATGAAGAGGGCGGGAGAAAGTATATCTCTACTTAGAAACCCTAGTGACTTCATTAAATGGGAGCTTTTAGGTTCAAGAAATGCATCTATCAAATTTCTCTTGGAAGGATTACAGGAAAACATTTTTACATACCATGAAGAATCAAGATTTCAGAAATAATAATGCAATTTTAGCATGGCACGCATAGAAACCCTAATTCACATAATATAGCATGCAAAATGGAAGAAGATGAACAATAAACTTACAACATTTCACAAGAATATCTTCCATCAATCCCAAAGAAATCTCCTCATGCAATATTTGTCCTCAAATGGCAATTTGCAACATAAAATTATATTGTGTCCAATTAGAAAACAGACCGACGGCTATTGTGCACTTCTAAGGAGAGAGAAGTGTGATGAATGATGACGATGAATAAGTGAATGTGATTGTCCTCTATTTGAAGGTAACCAAGTCTCATTTCACTAATTTTATAAGCAAAATGTTAAAACAAGTTTACATGAGCATTCAACTAGGTCAAAGGTCACTAGCCAACCTTGAGATAGCTCTAAAACATAACAAAATGCCCAAAACAACTCACACATGTGGGAATAAATGCTCTCCACCATGACATCATCCTCCAAGAATGGTCAATAATGCATCAAGTGATGCAATGGTCCAATAGTACACCTCACTCCAAGAAATCCTCAAAGTGCATGTGCACTGTTAGATTTTGTAGCTCACGCAAGTGTTCTAATCTCAAGAGGTGTCAATGAGGCTAAGAGCAAAAGAGAATAAAATATTTCCAAGCCCAACAAATTTTTCTAAGGGAAAATGTCTTAATTAGATTATTAACTAATTTTTAATAATTTTCCTAAGTCTAACTTAGAAAATAGGTTAATTAATCAATATTAATTGAGACAAGTCGATTTCTCTCTAGTGACTTCTAGAAAAGTGACTTCATAGAGTCAAGATGATCTTAGCCATCAATTGGGATTAAATCTTGGTTGTTGAATTCTCAATGAGAAATTATAAGAGAAAATCGATGGGAATCTTGTAGATCATTGAGTTGAGATGCAGTGGTAGCATGGGGTTTGACACTAACGAGGGTTTCAGCAGTGATTGATTGAGAAGAAATTTTTTGTACCATATTCTTCATCAGGGTGTCTTCCAACTTCTGAGTTTCAGAGGGAGATTCTGCAAGCGCCAAATTATTTTGTAGAGGGATGATTTTCTCCAGTTGTGGGAATTAACAGAGAGGTCGATTTGCCAAGAGCAGTGTGAATTGCCAAAGACAGGTCGATTTGCAAGAAGAAGTCGAATTTCCAGAGGAGGCTAATTTGCTAGGAAGAAGGCCGAGATTTTCCAGGACTACAATGTTAGGCTTTGTAGCATCGGATGTGTTCTAGCCACGAAATTTGGTGGAGAGGATAGAATACATGAGATCTCCAAAACCCATAAATATTTTCTGGAAATTCCACCTAGAAGTGTCTCAATTAGATTATTAACCGGTTTTTAAATATTTCCTAAGTCTAAACTTAGGGAATATGGTTAATTAATCAGTGTTAATTGAGATAAGGTGAGAATCATCTAGAAACTCACATGGATCAATCCAGAGATTATCCTAGCCATTAAATAAGTTCTAATCTTGGTCATTGGTGCTCCAACAGTGGATTATAAGAGGAGGTTGATGTGGTGATGGAGAATACACCAGTGCAGCTAATCAGTTGCCCAAGCAGTTCAATTTTCTTAGTAGCAACAGCTCAGCAGAGAAGATAGAGCCATAGGGTGAGTCGCGGATGGAAGAGGAGGGCAGCAACATTTTGGGAGGAAGGTTTCTAATCCTTTGAAGAGGCAAAGGAAGGAAGGCCGAAATTCTCAGAGGGCTAGAGTAAACTTTGCATAGAGGGTGACGCAAGGAGCTCAGCGCAAAGGCTAGGAAGGCAATTTCGAAGGCAGAAAATCGTTGTGGGGTCAGAGACAATTTTCACGATAATTTTGCCAATATTTTTCTCAGATTAGATTGTGTTGGGCATCTAAATTATTGTACTCAGAATAAGTGAAGCATGACCTGCATTAGACCTGCGAGTCTTGGCGGGTTCTATATCAAGCCGAGTCACTCACATAGAACCCACATTTAAGACCTAGACTCGGTAGGTATCTTATAAAACCTGTCTACCCATATAAGACCCGTGGGTATTCTATAGGACCCATATAGAACCCGTTGAGCCTTAAAAGGCACAAAATGTTCATTTATTTTATTTTATTTTATTTTTCTTTTTTGGAAATGAGGTGGAGGGAAAGGGAAATTGGAGGGAAAATATGCTTTATAAGCACCTCTCTCCCTTCCATTTGTCACTCACTTGTCATTTGAGTGTTTGGCTAATTTGTATGAGTGTTTAGTGACTCCATTGCACAATGAAGGAGCTCTTGGAGGAAGCTAAAGGAGGCTAAAGGAGGCTTCATTGGATCAGACCCAGCTTCAGGTAGGCTTCATGAACCTTGTTTGAATGTTTTCGATGTAATTTTTTGTATTCAATTAAGTTCATTTTTTTTTTTAATGTTTGCAATTTTCTTTTAATGTTTGGACCTGTGGCTAAGTTTCTTAGCCACACAGGGCCAAAAAAATTGCAAATTAAAAAAAAAAAAAAAAATCAAAACCAAAAATATATATATATTTTTTTTTCTTCTAGATTTTGTCACCATGCCACCAAATGGTTCTAGAAAGTCTCATGATCCGACATGGGCACATGGTCAACGAATCATTGCCGATAATGACCACCATATCAAGTGCAATTATTGCAATGCCATAATGTATGCATGCATAATAGGTCGAAATACCACCTAGCCAAAATTCCTAGGAATGGTGTGGGATGTTGTCAAAGTTGCCCTGATGAAGTCACTACTGAAATGGTAGCTGCTTTGGAATCCATTAAAGAAGAAATTTCTGATAGGGAAAAAATGAAGGATGAGATTGTTGGGATAGGTAGATCTTCATCTCAAAGTGAAACACAGATTCAAGTCCAAGTATTGTTAACTCCTCTTCAAGAGTTGTAGCAAACAGGAGTATAACCTCTTCTTTCTTCAGTCCTTGTACAACTCTAGGATCTCAACCAACCTTGGATAGTTTTAATGAAAAGAAGAGTAAGGAGGCAAATATGGCAGTGAGGAGGTTTTGGTACCATAACAGTCTTTCATTCAACTATGCAAAGTCTTATTTTTATCAACCCATGGTGGATGCCATTGCAAGTGCCAACCCTGGATACAAAGCCCCATCTTATAATGAAATTAGGGGGAAAGACCTAGATGAGGATCTTGAGTGTGTCAAGGAACAATTGGAAAGCATTAAAAGCTCATGGAAATTTACAGGTTGTACAATTATGTCTGATGGGAGAACAGATCAGAGGGGTAGAATGTTGTAGCTTGCCCTACAGGAACCATGTTCCTAAAATCCATTGATGCATCTGCAAATGTAAAAGATGCACATTTGATTTTCTCATTGTTGGTTGATGTGGTGGAGGAAGTTGGGGTTACAAAATTTGTCCAAGTAATCACGGACAATGCAGAAAATTATGTGGCAGCTAGAAGGTTGCTTTGTGCCAAATATCCCACCATTTTTTGGACTCCATGCTCTACCCATTGCATAGACTTGATGCTAGAGGACATTGGGAAGTTTGAGTGGGTGCAAGATGTTGTGCAAGAATGCAAGTAAATTACCAAGTATATTTATAATCATGCTTGGGTGTTGAACCTTATGAGGGAATTCACACATGTGAGCTTAGTCGCCCAACTGTCACACGGTTTGCTACAAACTTTCTTTCCCTCCAAAGGCTTTTGTATGAGTACCAAGCTTTGAGAAGAATGTTTTGTAGCCAACAATGGGTATTTTGGAAAGATGGCACAAAACCAGAAGCATTGTTTGTGAAAGCATCTTTCTTTGGTGATAGTTTGTGGGACAAAGTCACTGAGATTGTCAGCTTCACTAGGCCCCTTGTGAAAGTCTTGAGATTGATAGATGGAGAGAAACCTGCAATGGGATATATTTATGAGGGCATGGACAGGGCCAAAGAGGCCATCAAGACTTTCTATAAGAGAAATGAATATATCTCCATATATGGAAAATTATTGATTCCAGGTGGGATAGGCAAATACATTCACCATTGCATGCAACAAGAGCATATCTCAATCCGAGCTTATTCTATAATGAGGGGTCTAGCATTCAAAGAGATCCCAAGGTGATGAGAGGTGTCATGATATGCATTGAAAAGATGTTCTCGGATCAAGATATTCAAGACAAAATCAACATACAACGAGATATGTACAAGGAAGCATCTGGCATGTTTGGATTCAGTGCAAGCCAACGTCTCAAGGACAAGAACATGCCTTGTAAGTACAAATTGTTTGAACTTAGCTTGTAATTTTGCTAGTTCTCTTTTATATGTTTGGCATTGCAAACTAATAATCTTTGTTGTTTTTTTTACAACTCATTGGTGGATAGATTGTGGCACTGAGGCACCACCATTACAAGAATTCGCCATCAGAGTTCTGAGTCAACCCTGCAATGCTTCTTCTTGTGAGCGTAATTGGTCATTGTTTAAGCACATCCATAGCAAAAAGAGAAACAAGTTGGAGCATGAGAGGTTGGAGAAGTTGGTTTTCATCTACTCCAACCTTCAAATGCTCATAAAACAAGAGCAACCAAAGGATACAGATCCAATTTTGTTGGATACTATTGATTTAGAGTCTGATTGGGTTGTTGAGGAGGCCCCTGATTTGAGTTGGCTTGATGAAGAAACTGAGGATCTCTCTAATTTACCATCTCAAATGGAGACTCCAAATACAGCGGCCTCACAGTTGCTTCAGCCTTCCAATGTTAGCAGTAGCTCCACGAGGGCTTATTGTAGGCTTGGTCATCCATGAGTGATGAGACTCAAGATTGTTATGAGACAATCATTTATCATTTATGACATATGTATTTGAATTTTGAACTTGCTGACATTTTTTATTTTAATTATGGAATCATGAGTCCTTTTCTCATTCAGTATCTAAATGTTTTGCTTACAAAAATCAAATATGTTATGTTGTACTTTTATAGATATGAGATGATGTTATGAATTATTGCATATGTTGTGGTTTTTATAACTTATAAGGATTGGAATTGTCATTAGCTTCTTTTTTGTGCTTAAAATTTACCATATTTTAACATTTTTTTGTATTTTGACGAGTCTTATAAGGGTCGTTCTCGAGTCTTATACGAGTAGACGAGTCAATGCTATGACGAATCTTATACGAGTACAAGTCGTGCAACATTGCTCAGAATTGTTGTTGAAGAATAATAATAAAACCCTCATCTGCTGCACTGGTTTTTCCACATTGGGTTTTTCCGGGGACAATTGTCCAAAAATAATTGTGTCGAAATTTTTATATGTACTAGAATTTCTTAATTTTCAGTATTTTATTTTCCATAATATTTTTATGGTGAAAATTGCAGTTGTGATTTTATTCGTTGTTTACCGTAGCAAATAAACTACAAAATTAAATTTTTAGTTAGAAGAATAATTTCTAGTTGTTGCTTTAAATAAAAATTCACATGGTATCAGAGCAAGGTTGATCAGCCAGAGAGCTCAGGAAAACAAAGGAAAGGAATTTCGTTGCTCGGCAATGGTAGCAGGCCGAAGTTCCCAAAGGCAACGCAGTATTTTGCCAAGGGGTCGAGTTGCCTGAGGAAAGACCGATTTTTCTAAGAAGGGTAGAAAAAATCGATCCTTCCAGATCAAATGATTCCAGAGGCAGAGGAAGCAGCTCAGTGCCTTCGTTGGGCATATCTCTAGCTAGACGCAGAGAGTTTTGCAGTAGTTTGCTAGAGTAGAGCTAGCATCGAGGTGGAAAAGAGGAATAGCACACTATAAATTTTTCAGCATAACCATGGACAGAAGTTACATTTAGGAGACTTCAGATTTTCCTTCCAGATTGGAAGAGACGAATTTGCTTTCTTAGCAGGATTAGCTTCACAGGTAGTCTGGTATATAGACAATGGAGCATCAGCTCACATGACAAGGGTTAGAAAATATTTCTCTAGCTACAAAGAGGAGCTAATGGACTTCCAGATTACTATGGGAAACAAAACGAAATGCACTCCAGTAGGGAGAGGTACCATAGATTTTCAGAGGGAGTCAGGAGCAAGCACTAGTGCTACAGATGTATTGCATGTGCCAAGATTGGGTATGAACCTATTTTTAGTATCCCAATTATATGATAAGGGGTATGATATTCACTTTGTAGGGAAGAAAGTGTATGTCAAACACTCAAGCTAGAAAAAGTTAAGACAGATTGGAGTTCGAAGTAACAGATTGTACTAGTTATAGATTGATTCTCCAATGGCACTAATAGGTAGTGACAATAGTAGTGGGAAGGAGCTGAATGAGTTACGGCATAGGATAATGGGACATCTACACCATGGAGCACTCAGGTTGCTCAAAGAAATGGTAACAAGGGTTCCAAAACTTAGCACAGAACACAATGATGTGTGCAGAGGATGCGTACTTTGTTAGTTTTTGTAGCATTGGATGAGTTATAGAAACGAAATTTTGTGGAGAGGTTAGAATACATGAGATGTCCAAAACCCAAAAATCGTTTCTGGAAATTCCGCCTAGAAGTGTCTCAATTAGATTATTAACCAATTTTTAAATATTTCTTAAGTCTAAACTTAGGGAATATGGTTAGTTAATCAGTATTAATTAATATAAGGCATGAATCATCTAGAAACTCACATGGATTGATCTAGAAATGATCCTAACCATTAATAAATTTTAATATTGGTCATTGGTGCTCCAATAGTGGATTATAAAAGAAAGTCGATGTGGTGATGGCGATCATCCCAATGCAGATTGTTAGTTTGCCAGGCAATTCAATTTTCTTAGTAGCAGCAACTCAGTAGAGAAGATAGAGCCAGAGGGTGTGTAGCAAGTGGAGCAGGAAAGAAGCAATATTCTGGGAGAAAGTTTTCAGTTCCCAGAAGAGTTGAAAGAAGGAAGGCCGAAATCTTCAAAGGGCCAGCGTATGGATTGCGTAAAGGATGACGCAGGGATCTCACGCAGAGGTTGGGGAAGTTATTTTGGAGGCAAAAAATAGTTGTGGGGTGAGAGAAAAATCTCACAATATTTTTTCCAGTGTTTTCTTTAGAGTAGATTTTCAGTTGGGCATCTAAATTATTGTACTCATATTTTTTGTTGAACATTAATAATAAAACCCTCATCTACTGCATCGGCTTTCCCAAGTTGGGTTTTTCCGGGGACCTCTGTTGTCCTGCACATGCTAGAGCCGCATCCTCTTCCTCCTCTTTCTTGACTCGAACTCCCTTACCGCTACTCCCTGCTTTGGTTAACCTCCTGATATCTTCCTATCGAAGAGCTGCCCACATCTCCTCCCAGCTGGGGAGAGTCGCTCTGCCCAAAATGCTTTGAACAAATGTCTCCCAGTCCTTGGAGATTGAAGTTAGAGCAGCCCTGAGTCCCTGACCATAAACTCTGGATCAAGTGTAGACCCCACGGAAGTAAGCTGGTCGCAAATTCCTTGCGACCTGAGAAGGACATGATCTATCTCCTCTCCTTTCTGCATCTGATATGACCTCAGTTGATTCTCCAATAACATCTTCCGCTACAAGGAAGAGCCCTGGTATAAGGTGCTCAGGGTCTCCCACATCTCCCTTGATGTTGACTTCTCAGCAATATGTGGTATTACATGATCCTTAACCTCGTCTAGGATCATGCATTTCGCCTTCGCCATGGCCTCGTCATACTTCTCATTTGCATCATGGTCAACTAGGACAGCTACGGTTTTCAAGGCATAGTCCTTGATGCGATGTTTATCTAGGATTGCCAGGATCCTGGCCTTCCAGATGAGAAAATTAGAAGCCCTGTCTAATCTGTCTTGATCCCTCAATCCGTTTACTGCCATCTCTGCTCCTCTTCGAGACTCCCTCTGAGTCTCGACTTCCCTCTTGGAAATCCTTTTTCCAACTTTCGAATCACTCCTCTCCAATCCCCCTTTGCTGTTGCAACTTGGATTTGGATTTCTTGGCTAGAAATTCGTCGAGGTAGTGCTTCCCTCTACCTTGGTTCTGTCTCCTTAGATATTGTTCTAACCTGACAAAACCAGCCTCCCACCAACTCCTCAAATCACAATCTGCACAGCTCCCTTAGCCCCGACAACTGAAGAATCTGAGCCCCTCAGGCTCTATGCAATCACGGTATAGGCTGAATCTGCTCCTCTTGGCAAACTGCGTCAATCCTTCCTGGCTGAGAAGGATGTCGTGGCTCTGCATGAGCCTGTTTTGCCCCTCTGCCTCTGCGTTGGCACTTCTCCTGGCTCAAAATGGTAATGCAGGCTTTGCATCACTTCCTCTCTAGCTGCTTCTGCGCTAGAATAGTGTTGTCTCTCGAGACCGCTACTACTGCTGCAAATTCTTCAGATTACTGTTGGTCCCTTCAGTTGTCCTATGATCTGCAATGCTCTAATACCATGTTGAAATTTCTAAGTCTGGCACATTAGAAATTCCTACTGCATTATTTGGTTTATTATCTCCTACTTGTTTTTTCCATTAACAAGTTATTTATAAATATAAATACCGAAATAAACACAAATGCAGCCTAAAGACATATACAGATCAACCACTGAAATAACTGAGACAATCACACAAGGGACACTGTTATTTTTGGACAATCATCCTCGGAAAAAACCCAATGCGGGAAAATCAGTGCAGCATATATGAGGGTTTTGTTATTAATTTTTTTTTTTAATACAAGTAGGGTGCCAGAAATGGCTCACCCTTCAGAGAATATCATTGGCAGTAGTACCTCTCTCTAGAGACAGATATTCCAGCAAATCAGCAACCGAATGATCAACTCCACAGTGACTTTGATTGTTCCTTGTGCTGGACAGTGAAAGCTGCTCCAATCCTCTGGAACTGCGTCACTCCTCTGGAACTACTTCACCGTCTCCCGACTGATTTGCTCTTAGTCTGCCCCATAGAACCTCCTCAGCGCAGCCTCTTCAACCTAGCGTCAAGCTCTATATCCCTTTGCATCCTCTGCATCTGCCTCTACAACTTTTGTGTCCTCTGCACGGGCCTCCTCAGCCTCTATGTTAGCCCTCATAAGCTTTGCACTACCTCTTCTGGCACTTTGTTGCCTCTCTGATATGTATTCTTCAGCCTTGGATCGAAATCCCTTACTGAACTACCCCTCACTGCAACTAATCTCTAACTCGATCTCCTCAGCAAACCTAGCCCCAGAAAATTGAATTCTTAATCTCTCTTGGTGTGTCTCCAACTGACCCTCAAGCCTCCTCTTATACTTTTTTTGTTGACGAATCAACAGCCAAGGTTAAGTCCCTAATCAACAGCGAAGATTAGAACTAGCTTGATCCACGTCACTTAGAAATTTCTGACCCATATTTTATTAATACACATTAATATTTTTATTTTTCTAAGTTTAAACTTAGGAACCCATTAAAAATATTAATTATTTTAATACCTCCTCATCTGGGTGAAATTTCTCCAAACGATTTCTGGGTCATGGAGATCTCATGTGCCTTAGCCTCTCCACCAATTCTCAAGGCTAGAGCACATTCGATGCTACCGAAAATCAACACCAACAGCAGGAGTAGCCAATGGGACAAGAAGATGACAATCGCAAGGATCGAGTATTGTGACCAGTACCAGTATTTCCTCAAGTGTAGGAAATTCGGGGAGTTCTCAACAGATGGAGCAGCAAAGGCAAGATGAGGAGTTGGCTAAACCTCCCACGTGGTCGAGCCAACAGAGAGGTTCGTCAGACATTAAGATATCCAAAGTAGTTTATTGGAACTCCTAGGACGAACAAAAGAAAGTGCAGACAACCCGACAAATACCAAGTGTTGGTGGCTCAGGTTGTAGAACCTTCCATCTTTCAGGAGGCCACACATCATCAAGTGTGGGTAGATGCTATGGTAGAAGCAGGGTTGCGAGGGAGCGCCCCCACCTCACACCACCGCTCCTAATTCACGTTCCGGGGGGGAGCAATTTTAGGAGCGCGCTCCCGGCAAAAAAAAAGCACTCCTTGGTTTTGTCGGAGCATTTTAAGGAGCGGTCGGGGGGCTTGCTCCTTGACCGCTCTTGTACGCTCTAGAATCGCTTTTTCAAAGGGGGAGCGGTCGGGGAGCAATCGCTCCCAAGTGCTCCCCCTCTGAAAAAACACTCCCAGCCAGCGAGAAAAAAAGTCGTGCAGCAAAAGGAAGGGTAATACTGATGGTGGAGAGGAGAGAGCAAAGGGAGGGAAAGGCGAGAGGAGAGAGGAAAGGGAGGGAAATGGGAGGGGGGGGAATAAACAGACCCTCTCCCCTCCCATTATTCACTTTATCCATTGAGAGCAAGAGGAGCAAGAGAGTTTGGAGCAAGAGAGAGTTTGAAGCTTGGAGAGAGGAGCTTGCAAGGGGAGATTGGAGCTTGGGATTGAAGGCCAAAGAGGTAGGATCTACACTCTAATCTAGCATTTTTTTTATGTTCATTGCTAAATAAATAAATAAAATTTTCTCTATTTCCCATTCCCATTCCTCCATTTTTTTGCAGATTCAAAACTTCAAATTTCAAACATCATGGTTATATGGCTTGGTATTTTCTTCTTCTTGGTTGCTTTTTTGGTTATTATGGTGTTGGAGAGTAGAAGGAGGAGGGTTGATCATGAAGAAGAGAATGAAGAAGTAAGTTATAGTGGATTTGATGAAAACCTCGAAGAGGAGTACCTTGGCGAGAAGGAAGAGAGTGAACATGATTCAGCCCAAAAAACTAAACAAGACCAAACCCCATTCTGGAAATATGTTTCTAGGCCTGAAGCAAGGAAAGGGGGTGGAACCACTAAATTTGACTACTCCCATTGCAAAAAAGCCTTACACAGGTTCATACACACGTGCCAGAAGGCACCTCAGTGGGAAAAGGCCATCGGATGAAGATAAAGTAATAGGAATCAAAACTTGTACAAGTGTGTCAACAACAGATAGAGCCAAATACATAAGGGAAGAGGCGGAAGCCTAATACAAATCTAAAAAATCAAAGGGTTTCTTTGAACCAAGCTCACAATCACATCAACATGCACGAAGAACTCCTTCAACATCCTCCCATGGCAATGGATATGGAGGCATAGGGTCACCAAACATCTCTTTAAAGCGTAGAACCATATCAGATTTCCTTGATGAAGGGTGTAGGAATGATGTGGATTCAAAAGTTTATCGGTTTCTCTATGCATGTGGGATACTTTCTACACTCACCTTATTGTCATGAAATGCTTTCTGCCATAAATGATGCCCCTAAAGGATACAAGGGCCGTGGGTATGACAAGGCTAGAACCGTTGGACTTGATCATGAAAAAGCAAAAATATCACATTCTTTGAGTAGAATGACAAATTCTGACTAAGCATGGGGTGTCCATTGTATCTAATGGATGGACAAATGTAAAAGGCAAGCCATTGATAAGTGTTTTTGTTGTGTCTATTAGTGTTGCCATCTTTCTATCAACATATAATTACTCAGAGAAGTTCAAGACCAGCATCAACATTGCAGAACCATTACTTGAAACAATTGAATGTATCAAGCCATACAATGTAATCCAAGTCATCACTGATAATGCTGCTAATTGTAAGGCAGCGGGAGCAATTATTGAGGATAAATACCCCAACATATTTTGGTCTGGGTGTTGGGTTCACACAATGAACCTTTTGATGCATGATATTATTAAGAAAAAAAATCAACAATACAAATGGATTGGTGTTTTCTCAAGAGAGGCAAACAAATGATAAAATTTATTACAAATCATAGCAATACCCATGGGATTTTTCGCAGTCACTCAAGATTGGAGTCGTTAAAGATTGCGAAGACTAGATTTGCTAGATATTACCTCACCTTCAAGCGCCTTTTGAAGGTAAGAGAGTCATTGGCTAGCATGGTATCAAGTCCACACTGGCAGGTGTTAAAGGAAAGGGCTACAAATGCAGCTGACAAGCAAGGTTTTGAGCAAGTGGAGGAGACCGCTCTTGATGGTCAGTTTTCGGCACGTCTGAGGCAAGTATTGGGATTCACCAAGCCCATTTATCGCATGATTCGTTTTGCAGATACAGATAAACTAGTGATTGGGGAGGTGTATGAGCAAATGGATACCATGTTGGGGAAAATAAAAGATATTGTTCAAAAAGATGATCCCAACTTGTATGCACTGATTCACAATTGTGTGTGTACATGGTGAAATAAACTTAATGTTCCACTACATCTCTTGGCGTATATCCTTATGCCAAAATACTACTCTCCTTCTTGGTTGGGCCAACCTGCACCTAGGGGAGGGGTTAGGGTCAAACCCGATACAGATCCAAAGGTATCTACAGGATATATGGAAGCATTAGACAAATTGCTATCTGACAGGGAGGAGTGTGTTAATCTGCGTCTTGAATTAGGCATATACTTCAGTTGCACTAGTTTTTTTGGTTCTTTGCATGCAATGGAAGATAGAGACAAATTTGATTCTCTCACATGGTGAGAAGCATATGGCGGCATGGGAATTTTGCCAAAATTGGAAAAAAATATTCTCACAGGTTGTAAATACTTCTTCAACAGAAAGGTGTTGGAGGACCTACAACTTCATATATAATGTGAGAAGAAACAGACTCAATGAAAACTGGGCAGAAAGCTTGGTTTATGTGCACTACAACTTGAGGTGTTGATTCATTATTGTGATCGGGCTTATGAGGATCCAACATATAAAATATGGGACAACCACCCAAAGGACGATAATTCGAAGGATGACACTATACATCTTGAAGAACTGGAAGCGGAACTTATGAGAGATGAAGATGAAGCAACAACCATACCACCCCCACCATCCAGTAGCAGTGCTCGAGTTTCAAGTCTTGTTCCTTTGTTGTCGTCGCCTCCATGTACATCCACACATGGAGGGTATTGGCCTTCTAGTTTTGGTCGTGGGACTGTGTGGGTGGAGACTCCTAGAAGACCACCACGACTTGCTCAGAAATTAGCAGTGTTCCACGGGGACGCGTCCCCCAGGGTCGGGTGCGCGCACCCCACACACTCGGGACAGGGAGTCTCTTGGGGGTGCATTTCCCCACGCACCCTTTTTGGGGAGTCTCGGGGAGACACAAGGGGGTGCGTTTCCCCAGTGTGGGAGTCTAGACTCCCCAAAAAGGGTGCTTCTGGGCATCCCCCTTCAGTGTGGGAGTCTAGACTCCCCAAAAAGGGTGCGCCTGGGCATCCCCCTTTAAATTTGTCTAATAAGACTTAAAAATTAAAAATTAAAAATCAAAAATTCAAAAATCAAAACCATTAATTTTTTTTTTTAAACTAAAATTAAAACTAAATAACTAAAACTTAAAAGTCTAAGCTGAGGGACGGTGAGCCGAGTCATTGCCGTTGAGAGACGCTGAGCCGAGACAGCGTGTTGCGTCCCCTTGCAGGCTTGCTGTTGGCAGTTGCTCCAGCCGCTGTTGTTTAAAATTTTGACCACGACTTTCAAGTTTCAGCCGCAGCCCAGCATCCTCGGACCTCCTGAGTCCTTTGCCGTCAACCCTCTGTCCCTGACGCTGTGCGGCTCCACCTCCAGGTAGACATTAAAGCTTGAAATCTGAACTGTTTTAATGTTGTAGTTTAAAAAAAAAAAAATGTTGTAACAATGAACATACAGCCTGCGGCCCTGCTGTAATTTTTAAAATTTTTAATTTTTTTTTTTTAAATTTGATATCATTTGTTTAAACTATAATTATAATGTTTTAAATTTTAATAATTTTTAAATATAAATTTTAATGAAAACTTCAAAATGCTTCAAAACACAGTGACTTGAATTTAATTTTTATTTTTTGTTTATGTTTTTGTTTTTAAATTTTAATAATTTAAATTTAATTCTACTATATTTGCATTGTAAATTTTAATTTACATGATGAATTTTTTTTTTTAAACTCTTCCTGCAGGGCAGAAAGCAAAAAAAAAATTGCAAAATAAATTAAAACAGTGACACAACAAGTTGCAAGCCTGCAAGTGTAAAATCGTTGATTACAACATGAGCATTATTTGAATATTTTATTATTGATTTTTATTTTTGTTTTTCGAATCTCATGGTATGTATGAATAATAATTAATTCAATAATGAGACTTGTCACTTGAGTATGTCATATGAATGATGTATGTATCAAAATGAATGATGAGGATGGATCAATGATTCAAATTTCAATTGTCTATTTAATATTTTTATGCTTTCATTATTGAACAGTGAACAATGAATATGAACTTGAATTATATATATATATATATATATATATACCTCGACGACTCCCCGCACCCCCGAAATTTCCCTAAAATTTGAGGGTACTTCCACACGTCCCCCCTGTGCGTCTCCCCGCACCCGCGTCTCCCCGCACCGGAGTCTTGGTGGAACATTGGAAATTAGACATTATTTGTGGCGGCAAGAGGAAGTTGTAGGTGATAGATTTACTTGTCTTTTCTAGTTTCTAGTAGTTTTAACTTTTAATAATTGTTGACTCGTTCACATTTATTATGATATTTTTTGTAAACAATATATGACAATTTAAGTTTGAAGTTGGCAATTATAACTCATTGGTAATGAATTATGAATATGATGCTTCGTGAAAGTTGAAAGTTGTTTCATTTCATTTTATTTCATGTTAGATATTCTTTGTTGTAATGGTTACACTTAGCTTGCACGTAAAACTTTGGTAATCAATTATGATAAATGTTATATATTGAATTTTGAAAGCTTGAAACTTTAAGATTGATGAATCATGAGACTCAATATGTTGTATGTTACTAACTTGTGAACATGCTTGCTGAATGTTGGAATTCCTAAGTCTATCTATCAAAAATTCTTCCTGTACTATCTGATTTGTTTCTTCCTACTTGTTTGTTAATTTACAAGTTATTTGCCATGTAAATACTGAAAATAAATACAAGTACAGTCTCAACACATACAGATCATCAACTGAAGGAAAAACAAGGACACAAGTGACACCGTTATTTTTGGACTAATGTCCCTGGAAAAACCCAATGCGGGAAAACCGATGCAGCTATTCAGAGGGTTTTATTATTATGCAGTTTTCAGAATACAACCTAGGTGCCAAATATGGCTCACCTAACAGAGAATACCCTTGGCAGTAGTACCTCTCAATCAAAGACAGATATTCCGGCCAAATCACCGGATGAACGATCCAACAGCAACAATGCAGCACTTCTGCTGCTCTGCGTCACTCTATCGAGCTCTCTAGCTCCAATCTGCCCCACAAAATCTCCCAGCGTCAGCCTCTAGGGCCTGCGTCAGCCTCTCTGGCCTAGCGTCAGCCTATCTGGCCCAGCGTTAGCCTCTTGGGGCTCTGCCTCAGCCTCTAGAGCCTCTACGTCTCCCACGCTGGCCCTCCTCAGGCTCTGGACAGCTCCTGGCTGCCTCTACGTGGCCTCTAGCTGCCTTTGCGTGGCCTCTAGCTGGCTCTGCATCAACCCTCTCCCGCCTTCTGCGCTAATGCTCCCGGTACTATCTCTGCCTCTCTACTACTGTATTCACTACCCCTCAGTTGTAACTTTGATCACTCCTTCGATTTCCTCAGCAAGCCCTTCCCCAGAAAATCGAATTCTTGATCAACTCGATGTATTCTCCAACTGACCCTCAAGCCTCCTCTTATACTTTTCTCGTTGATGATTCAACGGCCGAGATTAAGTCCCTAATCAACGGCTAAGATTAGATCTGGTTTGATCCATGACTTTTGGACCATTCTAACTCAGTTTTATATTAATTCACATTAATATTTTATTTTCCCCAAGTTTAGACTTCGGGAATCCATTAAAAATATTAATTATTTTAATATCTCCCAAACTGGTTAGATTCTGCCCAAACCATATCTAGGTCTTGGAGATCTCATGTGCTTTAGCCTCTCCACCAATTTTCATGGCTAGAGCACATCTGATGCTACCCCAAATCAACACTCCCTCTTAGCGAGGACTGTGCTCTAGTAATACTCCTCACTAAGTATCACCCTGATCATCCAGCATCGGTCCCGGTGCTGATGCTAGGCCTACTGCCCAACATCCTCTACATTGTTGCATCATGTACTGCTACCCATGGCCCTGCCACTGCCACTGCTGCATCTATACGACAGCTCCCTCTACATCTGTGTTGCTGCCCATGGCCCTGCCACTTCCACTGTTGCATCCCCTCTCATCATGCTGCATCGTGCTGCTCATAGCACTGCCACTGCTAACTGCTGCACTGCAACTCGGTTATTGAGAACTAAGTAACTGATCTCCCAACTCTGACATCTCTGTTAGGCTAGAGACACTCCTGATGTCGAAACTCTCTCTGTCACTGACAAGTTCTCCCTCTTTGACCTCTGCGCTGCTGCAACAACTCCATGCATCTCGCACTACTGCCTCACGTTGTCCTGAGATTCCTGCACTGTAGACCTCTCTGTCGCTCCATCCGCATCCATCTCTACCGACATCTGCCAGTCCTGCTACTCTTCGGGGCTCCCGTAGCAAGGTATAATCCAAGAGGTTGGGTACCTCAAGAATCCTGCCCCTCATCACATGTAGTCCGTCTGACTACAGCTCGATGTCTCCCCACTTCCTCTCAAGTGGCGCATGAGCACTCATGGCACAATCATCATGTGTCTCCACTTCTTTCTCCACCCTTGTTGGCGCAGCCTTGGTCTTAGAAGCCTCTCCCTTGCTTTTCTTCCTCGAACACTAGCTCGCATAGTGACCCAGTTCCCCACAGTGGAAGCATTTGACCTTGGAGAGGTCCTTCTTCTTCTGTTTCTCCTGCTTTCCCACAGACGCTAGGGCAGCATCCTCTTCCTCCTTCTTGACTCTGACACCCTTACTGCTGCTTCCTGCCTTGGTCAGCCTTCTAATCTCTTCTTGACGAAGAGCGCCCATAGTTCCTCCCAATCTGGAAGAGTCAACCTGCCCAGTAAGCTCTAGACAAATACCTCCCAATCCTCTGAGACTGCGTTCAATGCCGTCCTCATCAACATTTCGTCATCCGGCGTAGCCCCTATGGAAATCAGCTGATCTCAGATCTCCATCAATCGCCCGAGGAAGTGATCTCTCTGCTCCCCCTTCTGCATCTGGTATGACCTCAGCTGATTTTCTAGTAACATCTTCCTCTGCACAGAACTATGCTGATACAACTTCTTTAGGGCATCCCACATCTCATTTGCCGTATTCTTCTCGGCAATATGTGTCACCACATGATCCTTGATCCCGTCAAGGATGATGCACTTAGCCCTCGCCATTGCATCCTCGTACTTTTCATTCTCAGCCAACTGGGATCGCTATCGTTTTCAAGGCGAAGTGCTTGAGACGATGCCTATCTAGAATGGACAAGATCTTGGCCTTCCAGACTACAAAGTTCGAAGCTCCGTCCAATGTGTCCTGATCTCTTAGCCCATTCACTGCCATTTCGTTGCTCCTCTTTCGACTCTTTCGAGTCTCTCTACTTCCCTCCTGGAATTTCTCGGTGTGACTCCCTCTAAGCCTCGATTTCCCTTCTGGAAACCCTTATTCCAAAGTCGAGATGCCTCACTCCGATCGTTAGTGCAGCTGCACTACTGATCCAGATTTCTTGGCTAGAAATCCTCGGTAGCAACTCCCTCCTCCTTGGTCTTGCCCTGTTAGGTATTGTTCTGACCCCAATACCCCACCAGCTTTGCTTTGCAACTTACGCACAGCCTCCTATGCTCCAACAATCTGAAGATTAGAGCCTCTAAGCTCTGCACAATCTTGGCACCAGCGAAATCCGCACCTCTTGGCCACAGGTGTCAATCCTTCCTGACTGAGAAAGATGACCAGGCACTGCGTAGGTCAGGTCTGCTCCTCTCTACCACTACACTGATCCTCTTCCTGGCTCGAACTGATGACGCAGGCTCTCTGTGTCACCACTTTTTTGTTGCTTTCTGCTAAGAACAACTTCTGTCATTCGGGACAGCTGTTTCTGTTGCTGTTGCTCTGCTTGGTTGATGCCCTTAGTTATCCTATGATCTGCAACCACGCTCTGATACCATGTTGGAATTTCTAAGTCTATCCGTCAGAAATTCTTCTTGTACTATCTGATTTATTTCTTCCAACTTGTTCTGTTAATTAACAAGTTATTTATCATGTAAATACTAAAAATAAATACAAGTACAGTCAACACATACAAATCATCAACTGAAGGAAAAACAAACACACGAGTGACCGTTATTTTTGGACTAATGTCCCCGAAAAAACCCAATGCGAGAAAACCGGTGAAGCTCTTCAGAGGGTTTTATTATTATGTAGTTTTCAAAATACAACCTGGGTGCCAGAAATGGTTCACCCAACAAAGAATGCCCTCGACAGTAGTACCTCTCAATTGGAGACAGATATTCCGGCTAAATCACCGAATGAACGATCCCAAGCAACACTGCAGCACTTCTGCTGCTCTGCGTCACCCTATCCAGCTCTCTAGCTCCAATCTGCCCCACGAAATCTCCCAGCGTCAGCCTCTAAGGTTTGTGTCAACCTCTCTAGCCCAGAATCAGCCTCTCGGGGCTCTGCATCAACCTCTGGAGCCTCTGCGTCTCCCACGCTGCCCTCTTCAGGTTCTGCGCAGCTCCTGGCTGCCTCTGCATGGCCTCTAGCTAGCTCTGCGTCAACCCTCTCCCGGCTTCTGCGCTGATGCTCCCGGTACTATCTCTGCCTCTGTGCTACTGTATTCACTGCCCCTCAGCTGCAACTCTGATCACTCCTTCGATTTCCTCAGCAAGCCCTGCCCAAGAAAATCGAATTCTTGATCAACTCAATGTATTCTCCAACTGACGCTCAAGCCTCCTCTTATACTTTCCTCGTTGACGATTCAACGGCTGAAATTAAGTCCCTAATCAACGACTAAGATTAGATCTGGCTTGATACATGATTTTTGGACCATTCCAGCTCAGTTTTATATTAATTCACATTAATATTTTATTTTCCCCAAGTTTAGACTTAGGGACTCCATTAAAAATATTAATTATTTTAATATCTCCCAAACTGGTTAGATTCTACCCAAACCATTTCTGGGTCTTGGAGATCTCATGTGCTTTAGCCTCTCCGATGCTACCCCAAATCAACAATGAAGATGATTGTTGTTATATGGTTCAATCTATGTTTTTTATGTTTTTTATATCGAATTCATCATTCTACATGTTTTTGTTGACATATATGCATCAAAATATAAAAATATATATATATTATATAAAAAAACACTCCCAAACCAGGAGCTTCTGAAAATGTCACTCCTGCTCCGGCTCCCCGTTTTCGCCTCCGCTCCCAAGTAACCTTAGGTAGAAAAGTATAGCTCTATCATGACGAATGATGTTTGGGAGGTAGTGCCAAAGCCAGAAGACAGATCAGTTGTAGGTTTTAGATGGATCTATAAAATCAAATATGTGGTAGTCGGCAGTGTGGAAAAGCATCAGTCTAGGTTCGTGGCAAATGGGTATGCACAAAAAGAAGGGATAGATTATGAGGAGACCTTCACCCCAGTTTCCAGATACACTTCTATCCAATCAGTTATATCCCTGGCAGCTCAGATGGGATGGCAGATTCACCAGATGGATGTCAAGACAACCTTCTTGAATGGGGTGATAGAGGAAGAAGTGTACATAGAACAACCAGAGGGCTTCGAGACTCATGAGAGGCACACTCATATGTGCAGATTGAAGAAAACTCTATACGGACTCAAGCAGGCTCCCAAGGCATGGTATGGTAGGATTGACAACTACTTGCAGCAGATGGGATTCGTCAAGAGTGACGCAGATCCCAACCTTTACTATTTGATGGTAGAGGGTGAGCCACTCATTCTAGTTTTGTATGTGGATGATCTCTTTTTGACAGGATCATCAGGGCTCCTAAAGGGCTGCAAGAGAAACCTGGCAACCAAATTTGACATGAAGGATTTAGGGTTGATGCACTATTTCCTAGGATTGGAAGTATGGCAGAAGGATGGGGAGATCTTCCTTGGGCAAGGAAGATATGCTACAGATATTCTGAAGAGGTTCAAAATGCAGGATTGCAAACCCATGTCTACGCCCATGATCATGAACTGGAAGAAGATAGATGCATCAGATGACAAGGATGTCGACCCTGCCATGTATAGACAACTTATTAGGTCTCTCATGAATTTGGTCAACACTAGGACAGATATCTGCTTCGCAGGTCAATACCCTAAGTCAGTTCATGGTAGAGACGAAGAGAGTACATTGGGCAACAGTGAGGCATATTTTGATGTGTGTTCATGGCACAGTGGAGTATGGGTTGAGATATACTTGAGGGGATGACATCAACCTTTGTTAGTACACAAATGCAGATTGGGCAGGAAGTTCAGTGGACAAGAAAAGTACCTTCGAGTACTACTTCAGTGTTGGATCAGGGATGGTTTCTTAGTGTAGTAGGAAGCAGAAGTCAGTAGCACTGCGCTCTATAGAAGCAGAGTATATGGTAGCCAGCACAACTACGTGCGAAGCTATATGGCTTCGGAAGCTGCGAGTAAGTCTACTCAGGCAGAGGATGGAGGCACTAGTGTCTATTGTGATAATCAGAGTAGCATAAAGCTCTATAAGAATCCAATGTTTCATGATAGGTCAAAGCACATAGATATTTTGTGTCATTTCATCAGAGATTGTGTACAACGTACAGCAGTCCAACTACAATATGTTCCCACAGAAGAGCAGGTTGCATGTATACTCACGAAGCTCTAGGGAGATCTAAGTTCGTCTATTTTAGAAAACATATGGGTATGGTGGAGAACTTGTTTCAGTAGTAGAGACAAGTTATTTTGGATGATTTTCAGTTGTATCACCAACAGATGAGAGGGAGTTGCAATACAGATGCAATGTTGGCAATAGTTCACTAGGGTAAGCAACAGCATAGATGTAGTGTATATCAGAGTTGCGCAGTGGTTGGTGGGAAATACGACCATGCATCAGCGGTATGACAAGAGATGATGCAGAGACAGAGTGCTACTACAGGGTGTGCAGTAGCACTAAAACACATTCCTCGCTAAGAGCGAGTGTTAGTTTTTCTAGCATCGGATGTGTTCTAACCACGAAATGTGGTGGAAAGGCTAGAATACATGAGATCTCCAAAACCCAGAAATCGTTTCTGGAAATTCCACCTAGAAGTGTCTCAATTAGATTACTAACCGTTTTTTAAATATTTCCCAAGTCTAAACTTGGGGAATATGGTTAATTAATCAATATTAATTGAGATAAGGTGAGAATCATCTAGAAACTCACACGAGTCGATCCAGAGATGATCCTAACCATCGATTAACTTCTAATCTTAGTCGTTGGTGCTCCAACAGTGGATTATAAGAGGAGGTCGATGTGGTGATGGAGAAGACACCAGTGCAGATACTCAGTTGCCCAGGTAGTTCGATTTTCCTAATAGCAACAGCTCAACAGAGAAGATAGAGCCGAAGGGTGAGTAGCTGGTGGAAGAGGAGGGCAGAAGCGTTCCGGGAGGAAGGTTTCCAATCCCCAGAAGAGGTAAAGGAAGGAAGGTCGAAATTCTCAGAGAGCCAACGTAAGCTCTCCATAGAGGGTGAAGCAGGGAGCTCAACTCAGAGGCTAGGGAGGCAATTTTAGAGGCAAAAAATAGTTGTGGGGTGAGAGAAAATTCTCACAATAATTTTGCCAGTATTTTCCTCAAATTAGATTGCCAGTTGGGCATCTAAATTATTGTACTCAGAATTGTTGTTGAAGAATAATAATAAAACCTTTATCTGCTGCATTGGTTTTCCCACATTGGACTTTTCCGGGGACAATTGTCCAAAAATAATTGTGTCAAAATTCTTGTGTGTATGCTAGAATTTCTCAGTTTTCAATGTCTTATTTTCTACAATATTTTTGGGGTGAAAATTGCAGTTGTGATTTTATGCGTTGTTTAATGTAGCAAATAAACTACATAATTAAATTTTCAGTTAGAAGAATAATTTCCAGTTCTTGTAATAGATAAAAAATTCACATGCAAGTTGCCAGTGGAGGCCAAATTCCTCCAAGCCGCTCGTGTGGGTTGAGTCTATGTTGCACAGGAGGGCCAAGTTGCTTCCAAAAGGCAGAATTACCTTGCAGAAGTGAAGATCATTTTTTGTCGAAGTTTTGCCAACATTAGGAAGGAAATTTATCTAATTTATTAATTACATATTTGTTTAAGAAATAATAAAACCCTCATCTGTAGAACTAGTTTTCCCCACATTAGGGTTTATCCAGGGACATTTGTCCAAAAACATCGGTGTATATTTTTACGTGTGTGGTTTTCACAATTCCTATGAAATTTAATTGGTGAATATTGCAGTAGTGTTTTTATTTAGTGTTTGCAGTAAATCATTTTTCCGAGACAAATAATCTTTAAAAGTTAAGTTGGATAATTACCAAATAACTGCAATAAGTCTAAATCATAGTTAGATCTAGAATTTTTTACATGGTATCAAAGTAGATCCAAAGCGCAGAAGGTTATTTGAGAAGCTCAGCATAGGGTGCAGGAGAGGAAACTGAGGGTTTGTAAAACTCAAATCGATTTGTTCTAGATTTACTTGGGATGCATTTATTTTATTCCGAGGATTTTTGAGAAATGGTTTCAGCTGGTTATGGGATCAAGACAAATTAGACGAAGCATCTAACTTTGGCATATGGAAATCTAGAATCATATTAATCTTGGAGGAGAATGGTCTAAAGGAGTATGTGACCAGTGCTGTAGTTGTACCGGCAGATGCAGCGCAACTCCTTGCCTACAAGAAGGAAGATGCCAAAATCAGGTGCATTATTCTGGATGGGGTTAAGGATCACATCATGCCTCGTATAGCAGAAAAAGATACAAGGAAGAAGATGTGGGATGCAGTTTGTAAACTCTATCAAGATTCCAATGTAAACATGAAGTTGATCCTGAGGGAGAAACTTTGAACCACGAAACAAAACAAGGGTGAAACCATTGTATCTTACCTTACCAGGGTGAAACATGTCAAGGAAGAATTGGCAGGTGTTGGTGAGAAAATTGAGGATGATGAGCTCGTCAGGACAACCCTCAACGGGTTTACTAAGGATTGGGATGTCTTCATACAGGTTATTACAGGAACGCAAGATCTTTGAGATTAGGAAAGACTATGGTCGGATTTTACCCAGGAAGAGCTTAAGAGTAGTCTCGTCGACGGCACTAGCAGCACCAGACGAAAGGGTGAGGGAGAACAAGAAAACGTAGCTCTTGCAAGGAAGAACAAAGCAAAAAAGGTATCCAACAAAGGGTCCAACTCCAAGGGGGGTAATAAGAAGGACCTATCAAAGGTCAAGTGTTATGACTATCACAAAATTGGCCACTATGTCAAAAATTTCCCACAGAGAAAGAAAGGTGACAAGAAGGGAAAGAAGCAGAGGACAACCTCAACAAATGCAGATGAGATTTCCAACTGGATGGAACAAGAATAAACACTCATAGCTTGCCTAACTAGCTCGACCTCACATGGTGTTTGGTACATGAATAGTTGGGCATCATTCCATATGACAGGAGTTAGAGAGTACTTCTCCAACTACAAGGAGGAGGAAATAAGATTCTAGATCAAGATGGGGAATAAGTCCAAGTGTAATCCAATTGGGAGGGGGACAATCCTATTTCAAAGGGAGTCTGGCAAGCCCATTCCAATCCATAATGTGTTGCATGTGCCAGGAATGGGAATGAATTTGATTTCCATTTCTATTCTTCAGGATAAGAGGTACAATGTACTCATTTTCCAGGAATGGGAACGAATTTGATTTTTGTTTCTATTCTTCATGATAAGGGGTACAATGTGCTCTTTGTTTGTTTTTGTAGCATCGAAAGTGCTCTAGTCTCGAAATTTTGTGGAGAGGCTAAAACACAGGAGTTCGCCATAACCCAGAAATCATTTATGGAAATTCCACCTAGAAGTGTCTCAATTAGATTATTAGCTTATTTTTAAATATTTCCTAAGTCTAAACTTAGGAAAAGTGGTTAATTAATCAGTATTAATTAAGAAAGGTGTTAATCATCTAGAAACTCATGCGGATCGACTAGGAAATAATCTCAGCCACTAATTAAGATTTGATCTCAGTCGTTGGAGTGCAACAGTAAGATTATAATTTATATGAAGTTGATGGGTAGATGGAGGAACACACTTGAGGCACAAGAGATCGATTTCTTGGGTAGTTCAACTTTACAGAGAGCAACAACCGAAAGAGTTTGAGCTAGAGAAGGGAAGCAAAGACAGAGAGGGGCAGGGACAGTGATCAGGAGGAAGTTTTCCAGATCCAGAGATTAAGCAGCAAGAGGTCGAATTATTCCAACTGAGGTTGCATAGAGGACTGCACAGGGAGCTTCAGAAGGCAATTCAATTTAGCTGTGGGGGGAAATCGATTCATCTTCCACTGGTCGTGAAAGTCTTCTAGAAGGCCAAAGAATCATTTCCAGCAGCAGAGTCAGGAAGAATGACTTGATCAGAGGCATTTCTGAGCTAGACGTCACGGGATCTGCGCAAGCACTGCGTAGAGGCCTGCACAAGGGGTCCAGGAGGATGAGTTTCTGAAGCCGCATTGTGCCAGGGTTGCTTGTGGAGAATGTTATTTTTTCATCAATTTGTTCTATGCTGCAACTATCACTTCAGCAATATCCAATAGCATCCAATTTAACAAATTTTCTTCTTTCAATTATACAATGACAGTACAACAATAGTAGATAACAAAATTAAAAAATTGCACAATGGAAGGCAGCCAAGAGACGAGACACAAATTTGGTCAATGGCCAGGGAAAAATCCACTATGGGGAAAACCCTTGCAAGTCTTCTTCTTATTAGATTGTCTTCAAATGTTTAACAGAGAAAGAGTACATCATCCAATATCCAATTTCAATATCCAATATCCAATCCACTATCCAAAACAGAGACAAGAGTCAACTATAGTCAAATCTGATCTTCTTAAAATCTGCTCAAGTCAACAGCAGTCAACTTTTGTCCAAGTGTTCCCTAACCAGAGATAGGACATCAATCAAAATGGTCTTTAAAGAGCTCGGTTCTTAGAGTAATTAATGCGGCATCCTTAGCAGATTGAAATGAGCCCAAAACAAATCAATTTGGTGCAGTCAAACATGGTCAATGTGGAGATGGAGCCTACACTCAACCTCTGCAATTAGGGCTTTAGTCAAGGAGCACAGATTTCCTTGAATTTAGCACCAATAGTTGCAGCCTGCTAGAACAGAAAGGTTTCACCCAAAAATGCAGTCAAAACATCTCAATTAAGCCCAAGTCAATGCTGGTCAACACCATGTAACAGTCCTGCAACTCGGCCCAATCAGAATTGCCCCCCTGTCCTTCCCACGTGTGAGAGAAACCTTCCACTTATGAGTTGTCCGAACCAATAGGAAGAGGAGAGAGAAGATTTGTTGTGTGTTGATGAAGTGCCAAATGAGGTTTGAGTTCTCTTATATTTATATGAATTGATGTGGGTGAAAAGACATGACTTTTGGGCTTCATGAGCCTACATGATGTTCAAATCAACCTTGATAATTTGCAAATGAGTGGGTTTTAATTCAAAAACACACTTCTCCTTGTCCAATTTGAGTGATCTTTAGGTCAATTTTGGTCATCTCGAAAAGAGGAATTTAATGCAATAATTATTTCCATCAAATGAGTTGTCCAAAATGGAATTTGACCCTAAGTGCATAATTTAACACTCCCTCTCAACTAGGAAAAATTCCACCTGTCAATGTATGTCTGTCGATCATCATGGCAACCTATCATCATGTACCATCTCTGCTTGTCTCTACTCATCTCATGCTGAACATTCTCGAATCTAAAGAAGAGGAAATGCTATCACCATCAGGGAGACTCAGCTACCACCCGGAATTATCATCATCATTGTCGTTGGGGAGCCATGGCTACCACCCGGAACCAAAGACAATGGGCGAGACCAACCTACCCGAAGCGTAGGGATCACACTCTATCCCAAAGACCCTAACAATAGGTAAGATCAACATTGGGATCACATTCTACCCTATTGTCCCCAATCATCCATCTTAACCCTGAAGAGTTAGATGGTAGAACACATGCATCCACCAACTTGCGCGAGATCCACCTACTACGAGGGGTAGGGATCACACTCTATCCCAAGTCCCTCAACCCATTGGCCAGATGGGAGAGGTTATCTCACGGAGTTGACAGGATGCTAACCGGTGCATACTCTGACTAGGGGAGATCCCAGGTCTCAACATCTTATCAGTCAGAGGTCTCTCATCCCTAGGAGCCCTATAACTCGATTCCTCACCCTAGGAGCTCAACCAGGGGGGAAGAGCATTGCTCAGTGCTCTTGATCAACGCAAACCCTTATTTGAAAGGGTCATCTCAACCAGTCCAAGCTACTCCCTAAAGACCAAGAACTTCCCTTTCGGCAAAGCCTTGGTGAGGATATCGACCATTTGCTCATCTGTCGAAATGTGGAGTCTTACAGCTCCTCTCTGCACCATGTCTTGGATAAAATGATATTTGATCTCTATATGCTTGGACTTGTCGTGGAAACCAAGATTCTCTGACAAACGAATCCCACTCTTGTTGTCACAATAGATAACTATTGTTTGCAGAACCTGCTCAAATAGCTCTCCAAAGAGCTTCCTCAACCAAACTGCTTCACAACTCGCAAGGCTAGCTGCAATATACTCGACCTCAACAGTGCTAAGGGATACAGATTTTTGCTTCCTGCTCATCCATGATATCATGGCAAATCCTAGACTAAAACAGCATCTAGAAGTACTCTTCCTATTGACACATTGCCAGCCCAATTTGCATCTATATATCCATGTAGTCTAACATCTCCAGCGGCATATCTTGCAAAAATTTCTAACAAGAAATTCTACTGCAGTAACTAATTTCTTTCTCCTACTTATTTCTCACATTAAGTTGTTTCCAAAACCCTTCAACAAACATTAAAATAAATTCTATTGCAGCGATCACATAATAGCATAGAGAAAATTAACAGTGATATACAAGCACAAGAATCAATCAGATCAACACAGTTATTTTTTGACAATTGTCTCCGGAAAAACCCAATGCAGGAAAACCGGTGCAGCAGATGAGGGTTTATTATTATTCTTTAGCAATAATCTCTTTACAAGGAATGATTTTGTAGTACATAGAGAAACCTTCAAGAAAACACCTGAGATAATTTTCCTCCTCAGCTAGGAAAGATTCTGACACCCCTGAGACCCCTTAGCCTCCATTGTGTCACTGCGTCAGAGCTCTCCCTTTGCTCTTTCTCTCTGAGGCACTGCGTCACCTCCTCCTCAATCCCCGACTGGTGTTGACACCCTCCTCTTCCCTCACCCTACAACTCTCCCTCTGAAATCGAAATCTTTCTCCTTGAGAATCGATTTCCCTCGGGATATTGAGTATTTGCCCGGTGTATCTCTGAATGACTCTCAAGTCTTCTCTTATACTTTTCCTGTTGATGAATCAACGACCGAGATTAAGTCTCTAATCAACGGCTAAGATTAAAACAGACTTGATCTTCGTTTCTTAGAATCTTCTCACCCACATCCTTATTAATATCCATTAATATTTTTATTTTCGTAAGTTTAGACTTAGGAACCCATTAAAAATATTAATTATTTTAATAACTCTCAATTCGAGTGAAATTTCTCCAAAGAATTTCTGGGTCATGGAGATCTCATGTGTTCTAGTCCCTCCACAAGGTTTCGGAGCTAGAGCACATCCGATGCTACCCAAAATTAATACTCCCTCTTAGCGAGGAATGTGCTCTAGTAATACTTCTCAATAGAAGCAACACACTGATCCATGGTATCGGTCCTCTGTGTTGTTGATGCTTGGCCTGTTGCCCTTCATCTATTGCGTTGTTGCAACCTGTAATGATGCCCATGATACTGCAACTGTCACAGCTACATCTGTACTGCTGCTCCCTCTGAAGATGCTGCATCATGTTGCCCATAGCACTGCCACTGCTAACTGCTACACTGCAACTCTCTGTACAATCTGCTTCCACTATTGAAACGGATTTTCGACCATCCCCATCTTCTCCCTGAAGTACACAAACTTTGTTCTTCCTAGGGCATTGGTGAGAATGTATGCCACCTGTTCTCCTGTCGAGGTGTATCTTAACTGTACTACCCCTCGTTGGACACAGTCTATGATAAAGTGACACCCAATGTCAATGTGCTTCGATCGATCATGAAAAATTGGATTCTCAAAGAGCTTGATGCAACTTTGATTATCGCACAAAATACTGGTCGGTTCCATCTTTTTCTTGAACAGATTCACAAGCAATTTCCTAAGCCATATGGCTTCGCATGAAGCTATGCTAGCTGCCATATATTCAGCTTCAGCTGAGCTCAGAGCCATGGATTTTTGTTTCCTATTGCACCAGCAGGTCATTTCCGATCCAATGTTGAAGCAATACCCAGTGGTACTTTTCTGATCTACTGAACTTCCTGCCCAATCTGCGTCAGTGAACCCACTCGACTTGATGTTATTGCCTTGGGTGTACATTAGTCCATGCTCGATTGTTCCATGTATATATTTGAGAACATGCTTAGCCGCTACCCAGTGCACCCTCTTTGGTTCCACCATGAACTGACTGAGGGTGTTGACATCATAACAAATGTCTAGCCTGGTGTTGACCAGATACACCAGGGACCCTATGAGCTACCTGTACAAGGTGGGATCGACTTCTTTATCTTCAGATGCATCATTTTTCTTCCAGTTGGTAATCATTGGAGTAGCCATAGGTCTACAATCCTCCATTCTGAACCTTTTTAAAATCTCTATAGCATATCTCCCATGTCCAAGGAAGCTTCTACCCTTCTGCTGCCAAACTTCCAACCCCAGGAAATAATACATCTATCCCAAATCCTTCATGTCGAATTTTGTAGCTAGGTTCTCCTTGCAATCTTTGATGAGCGTGGATGAGCCTGTTAGGAACAGATCATCCACATATAACACTAAGAATAGAGGCTCATTCTCTACAACCAGATAGTAGAAATTAGGATCTGCGTCACTCTTGACGAACCCCATCTTATGCAAGCAACCATCAATTCGATCATACCATGCTCTAGGTGCCTGTTTAAACCCATACAAGGCTTTCTTCAACCTGCATACATGATATGTCTTCTCATGTGTCTCAAAGCCCTCTGGTTGTTCTATGTATACTTCTTCTATCACTCCGTTCAATAATGCAGTTTTGACGTCCATCTGGTGAATTTCCCACCCCATCTGTGCTGCAAGGGATAACACGGATCTATTAGAAGTATACCTAGCTACAAGGGCAAAGGTTTCTTCATAGTCAATCCCTTCCTTCTAAGCATACCCCTTTGCCACAAACTTGGCTTTGTACTTTTCCACACTGCCATCTGCAGCATATTTGAATTTGTAGATCCATCTCGAACCTACCACTGACCTATCCTGAGGCCTAGGTACCACTTCCCAAACATCATTGACCATTATAGAACTGTATTCCTCGACCATAGAATCTACCCACACTTGATGCTGAACGGCCACCTGAAAGCTAGAGGGTTCCCCAACCTGAGCTACCAAGGCCTGGTATCTGTCTAGCTGTCTTCACTCCCTTTTCTCATTCCTAGGTGCACCAACGAAGTCCTCTGCATCTAGTAGAATCTGTCGAAGTTCCCGGCTCGTTCTTCCACTGGTAGTGGGTAAATCCATCTACTCTTCCTCTTCCTGAGACTCCACCTGTTCTGAAGCTTTGTCTTTAGGAGAATTACTGGTACTAGTTTCTGTTGGTCGAAGTGGTTGGACCAACAGATCGTCTTTCGATTGCTCCTCGGAAGGCATTTCTTAGGATTTCCTGAAAGCTCTGTCCTCCATGAACTTTACATCCCATCGAACTACTACCTTCCTATTTCCCGAAAGATAGACTCTATATGCCTTAGCATTCTCACTATATCCCACAAGGTATCATTTTTCTACAATTTCATCCAATTTCTTTCTCTTTTCTTCGGGTGTATGGCAATATGCCAAACTCCCAAATATCCAAAAATGACTCACTTCAGGCGTTTTCCCAGTGAAGAAACTTTCCGAAGTAATCTTGCCTAATGCCCTATGAGGAGTCCTATTCTGGACATAAACTGTCATGCTGCATGCTTCTGCCCATAGGAATTTGGGCATATCCTGATCATACAACATCATCATGGCTGCTTCCACAATAGTCCTGTTCTTCCTTTCTGCCACTCCATTATGCTCCAGATTATAGGGAGTTGTCCACTCTCTTCTAATGCCTTCCCTGGCGCAAAAATCAGTGAAGTCCTTGTCAATGTATTCTCCACCATTGTCTGAGCGCAACACTTTTATCTTCTTTCCTATTAGATTCTCCACTAGAGCCTTGAACTCTTTGAATCGATCGAAAACCTCATCCTTGGTTTTTAGAAAGTAGATCCAAGTCTTCCTGGAATGGTCATCAATGAAGGTGACGAAGTATTCAACACCACTAAGAGCTTTTGTGGACATGGGTCCGCAGATATTTGAGTGTATCAATCCCAGAACACTCTTAGCTCTATTGTTACTTCTGGAAAAAGCTAATTTGGCGTACTTGCCTAGAGTGCACCCTCTGCGTACATCATCTCGTTCGGTACTCAATTCTGGAACTCCTGATACTGTTCTCCCGAGAATTCTTAGAGCCCCATGGTGTAAGTGTCCCATCCTCCTGTGCCATAGTTCATTCAAATCATTTTCCCCACTACTGCTTATCAGTGCCATTGGAGATTCTAGCTGTAATCTATACAACCTGTTACTTCTGACTCCAATCTGGGCCTTCTTTTTCCAACTTAGGTGTTTGACATATACTTTCTCCTTAATGAAGAAATCATCATAGCCCTTGGTTTGAAGATGAGATACAGAGAGTAAGTTCATCCCCAATCTCGACACATGCAACACATTGGTTGCTCGAAGTCGATCCCCTGCTTTTGTTTGAAATACTGCGGTACCTTTTCTTACAAGGCTACATTTTAACTTATTTCCCGTGGTGATCTGGAAGTTCATCCTTTCTCCCTGATAATTCGAAAAACATTATCGTATTCCTGTCACGTGCCAGGAAACTTCACTATCTATATACCAAACCTCAGAGGAGGAAGAACTCACTAAGCAAGCGACTTCTTCTTCCAGCCTGGAAGCTAACATATAATAATCATGATTTGAGTTCCTCGTGCTCTCTTCTCCCTCTGGAAATCTCCGTGGGTCCTTCTGAGTTGATGCCCCAACATCACGCCCCTAACTCATAGCAAATTCTTTACTCCTGTTGCGCGATCTCTGCTCTAATACCATGTGAAAATTTATAACACGAAATTCTACTACAGTAACTGATTTATTTCTCCTACTTATTTCTCACAATAAATTGTTTACAAAACCCTTTAGCAAACATTAAAATAAATTCTACTGCAGTTATCACATAATAGCATAGAGAAAAATAACAATGATATACAAGCACAAGAATCAATCACATCAACACAATTATTTTTGGACAATTTTCCCCGAAAAAACCCAATGCGAGAAAACTGGTGCAGCAGATGAGGGTTTATTATTATTCTTCAGCAACAATCTCTTTATAAGGAATTATTTTTGAAGTACATAGAGAAACCTTCAAGAAAACACCTGAGATAATTTTCCTCCTCAGCTAGGAGAGATTTTGACACCCCTAAGACCCCTTAGCCTCCACTGTGTCACTGCAACACTGCGACCCCTTAGCCTCCACTGCGTCACAGTGTTAGAGCTCTCCCTTTGCTCTTTCTCTCTAAGGCACTGTGTCACCTCCTCCTCAGTCCCCGTCTGATGCTGAAACCCTCCTCTTCCTTCACCCTACAACTCTCCCTCTGAAATCGAAATCTTTCTCCTTGAGAATCGATTTCCCTCAGGATATTGAGTCTTTGCCCAGTGTATCTCCAAATGACTCTCAGGTCTTCTCTTATACTTTTCATGTTGATGAATCAACGGCTAAGATTAAGTCCCTAATCAACGGTTAAGATTAAAACAAACTTGATCTTGTTTCTTAGAAGCTTCTCACCCATATGCTTATTAATACCCATTAATATTTTTATTTTCCTAAGTTTAGACTTAGGAACCCATTAAAAATATTAATTATTTTAAGAACTCTCAATCCAGGTGGAATTTCTCCAAACGATTTTTGGGTCTTGGAGATCTCATGTGTTCTAGCCCCTCCACAAGGTTTCAGAGCTAGATCGCATTTGACGCTACCCAAAATCAACATATCTCAGTCCAAGGTTAATAGTCCCATGTAGATATCTCAGTACATGCTTGGCAGCGACCCAATGTACATGGTGAGGCTCAGTCATAAACTGGCTCGGAGTGTTAACTGCAAAACATCTGTCGGGGAGAGTATTCACGAGAAACATCAGAGCACCAAGCACCAACCAATTGTCTATACTCATAAGGGTTTGCTAGGTCTGGTCCAACAGCTTCTGCACATAGCTTCTTGAAATTCATCTCCATAGGTGTAGGGAAGGACTTGCACTCAACCATGCCAAATCCGATTTGAGTGATCTTTAGGTCGATTTTGGTCCTCTCGAAAAGAGGAATTCAATTCAATCATTATGTCAATCAAATGAGTTGTCCAAAGTGGAATTTGACTGCAATTGCATATTTTAACACTCCCTTGTTGGAAAGGCGGAGGAGACAAAACAAATAATTCACACACAAATCCACGAGCTGTTGCTCTTCTATTGATCACACAAAACATGATGCTTACAATGAACCCGATGAAGGGTATTTATCCTTTTCCAACTAGCAACTTGCCTAAAATATCTTGACATGCATCCACATGCAACCACACACTAAAAGTCGTCTATCACTTGACTTGACTCAACACTCAATCACTCAGTTAACTGACTCTCTATGTTTAGCCAACTCCACATGCGGGAGTAATTACAATTTCTAACACTCCCCCTTAATTATGACCGTATGACTCAACATGACTTAACTAGCACGTAAACATGCCTGCTGGTCTATGTCTCAGCTAGGCTTTCAATGACTCGAGAATTCGACAATTTTGCATTTTCTTTTTCTCTGCTTCCAAATTCTATATCCTCAAAATTGCTTCATTCTTTGTTGAAATTTCTTGTTGTAGGCTTTATTCACTTGTTGTTGGTGCAATTTTTCTTTGACTTGTTTTGAACTTGTTCTGAAAAACAATTGGATCGTGTCTTCTACAACTTCCTCTTCAAATATTCATTCAACCATGGATTGTTGCCAAAACATTGCATCTTCAAACTATCTTCTTTGCTCTTCTTCTTGTGCTTCATATTCATGACTTTCTTTCTGCCATATTTCTTGATAGCAAAATCTTATCTCTTCTTGACTCCATTGCTGAAAAATGGTTTCAATGCATTCATCTTTGTCTTCAAAAACATCCATATCATTATTTTCACTTTCATCATCAGGTACTGTTGCTTTTTTCCTATAATATACACACTCAAGATCATTATTCACCATTTCATTCAATTCTTTTATTCCAGTTGCTGCTTTAAGACTCACATCAATTTGTTTTATTGGTTTCTTAATCCATTCTTCAGTGAGCTTCAAATCTGCATCAAACTTATTAACAACCTTTCTTTCAACTTCTTTACCCATGCTATTCTGAACACCTTCATATTCAAAAACAATGTTAAAAACATCTTTAATATGACTCTCTTCAGTGAGAGCTTCCTGCTCTACATTTGCCTTCTTTTCAACTGCATGGAGGTTGTCTTCCACTGTTATGCTGTTAGTGGATATTCTCATCAAAAACTCTTCAATCACTTTATCTTGTTCTTGATCATCAACTACTGCTAGATGACATACTGCTTCATGAGCAGTTCCAACTGCTTCATATCTTGCTTCTATAGTGGTAGCTTCAACCTTCAATGTTTCATCAAACATTGCGCTTACCATATTGCCACAATCAATCCCTGTTTCATTAAAGAAACTACACATATCATCAACATAATGTTCATCCACACTATGGTGGGATATCCGAGCATGCATGTGCTCATTGTCAATTTCATTGACAATTTCAACTTCACCAAATCCATCAGCTGTGGCTGGATTCACCAATTCACATATAACTTTGCAATCATCATCCACATGTGTCTCATCATAGTGGGATTCACAATCATATGTATCATCCACATTACAGTGGAGTCCTTAAGCATTTATTTGCTCTTGCTCAGTTTCACACACAAAGGCTTCTGCTTCTCTCTCTGCAATCTTTGTTGCATTTTCTTCATCCATATGCATGTTTGCATAATGGGTTTCAATTTTATGGTCTTGACAACCATCATCCACTTTTGAGTGGGGTTCTCCAAGCTCTGTTTTCCTCTTAGAGTCTTGCTCATATACTCTCAGATTTGTGGTTGAATTCTTTGCTTATGACATAACCTGATGTTGCATGTCACTCCCCCTTGCACCAAACTCTACTTCCAGGAACTTCCATGCTTCCTTGGAAGTTGTAACTTTTGCTACCTTGCATAAACACTTATCATCCAATGCTTGTTTTATAAAATTCAATGCTAAAACATCACATACTTCATCATATAGGTTAGAAGACTCATATTCAATTAACTCTTTAGCTCGAAGAAAAGTTAACATCTTGATAACCCAATGATCAAAATATTCACCTGTAAACATAGGAGGTGGTAGCAGATCAAAGCTACACCAATCACCCTTGATTTCTTCTTTGTCTTCTGCTAGACTTCTCAGTTCCTCGGCTGCGGCCTGAACCTCTCTAACCATGGCAATGATCTTTGCCTCTTCTTTTCGATTTCTTTTCTTAATATGCTTCAATCGCGCTTTGCGACCCATGATTGCAGTCTTTTCTCTGTCTTATAGTCTCTTTCCTGATTGCATGAGGCTATCTTCCATATCGCCCCCCAAAAAAATATGATTTTCAATATGCCCCCCTAAGGCACAATATTCACCCAAAACACTTTCATGCTTGACAAAACACCAACAAATTTGCTAACCAATACACTTACAAAACCCTAAGCTTTCTCGTTAATATAACCCTTTTCCTTTTGTTTTTAGAAAATACTTTTCCAAACATAAAACTTCCTTCGGCAAGAACCTTTTAAAATCCCGTCAAACTTCACTTTTTGCACTTGTCAATATACCAAAAAAGACTTTTTTTTAAATACCTCCTTAACTTTTCAATAACTTGCCGACGTACCTTTTTCTTTTAAATATCTTCTTATTGTTTTTTATGAGAAAAAATGCCCACGTATGGTCTTCGGCTTTGCTTTAAGGGACCCTTTCCAATAACCCTGTTTTGAAATCTTTAAACTTGCCTTTGCGCATTGGTTCATGGCAGCTACAACTTCTCTTTAATTTCATTCTTGCCATTTTTTTTCAAACAAGCTCCCTTAGCAAATTTACTGATCTACAAGTGAAGGAGAGGGAATAAATTATCTGCAGAGGACGGCTTGCGAGTTGGTCACAATAATGACAGTCGCACAACACATATGATGGCTCTGCAGCCCAGTGCCTTATCACATATGCAGCGGGTCTCTGCAAAGCGAACGAGTTTCGAAACCCTCTGTCAGGGATGCAAAACACAATAGCTTAGTTGTTTCGGCTCTCAGCGGAAGCGTTTCATTAACTTCTCAAGTTTTCTAGCTCTTCCAACGAACAATACGAAATTTTCTCTCTGAAGACTGCAGTTGCGGGAACACACTTGCACTCTCAATTTTTTGGCTCTTTAAACTTCTTATTCAACTTAGCTCTGATACAAAACAGATAATTCACAAACAAATCCACAAGCTGCTACTCTTGTATTGATCACGCAAAACATGATGCTTACAATGAACCCGGTGAAGGGTATTTATCCTTTTCCCGGCTGCTGCGCTGACCCTCCCGGCACTATCTCTTGCTCTCTACTTCTGTATTCAATTCCCCTCAGCTGCAACTCCAGATCACTCTCTCAACTTTCTCAGCAAACCCAGCCCCAGAAAGTCAAAATCTTGATCTCTTGGTGTGTTCTCCAAGTGACCCTCAAGCCTCCTCTTATACTTTTTTCATTGACAAATCAACGGCCAAGATTAAGTCCCTAATCAACAGCTAAGATTAGATCTGGCTTGATCCATGACTTTTGGACCATTCTAACACAGTTTTATATTATTCACATTAATATTTAATTTCCCTAAGTTTAGACTTAGAGACTTCATTAAAAATATTAATTATTTTAATATCTCCCAAACTGTTTAGAATCTGCCCAAACCCTTTCTAGGTATTGGAGATCTCATGTGCCTTAGCCTTTCCACCAATTTTCATGGCTAGAGCACATCTAATGCTACCCCAAATCGACATAGGGTCCTTGGTTAACCCCCTATTGAACTTGGAGACACTTGTACATGCCAAAGCCCGCTATGGAAGGGCATGCCACCATGAAGTGCCCCATTGATTCGATGACCAGTAAGCTTTATTACTTGATTATTAGAATGACTTGTTCTATTGGAGGGAAAACATGACGCATTGGATCTTATGCAGGATTGGATGTGGGTCTTCATTTGGGGTTTGGTCTCCCTATATGGGGTCCTAGCCCTCTAAAGGGCCACATTGGCACTTGTAGGGTGAGCGTTGAGAACCATGGGCCTCCACCATAGCATATATTACTTCATGGATCCCAAGTAGTACTCATCAATTGCTCGTGTTCCACCTTTCGGATGAGGATGATGCACTTGGTTTGCCCAGTCGGCCCAACAATTGCAACATACACTTGGCAGATGTTCCAGGATGCCTCCCATTGCAGAGGGAGGGCTTATGTCATTACTCCAACCCTAACAGATGGTCTACAGGCAAATTCGATCCATTTGGAGACCCATAAGGACATCCTTGTGCCCCCACACCCACTTGGGAGCACCACAGGTTCTTGTTTGGAAAACAAGGGGCCAACCCCTTGTTCACTATGTTTGGAGTCCACTTCTACATAATGGTACCCCTTGGATTTCATTAGGCCTCCTCAAAGGCCCATCGACCCACTTTATTGATCATTTGACCCTCTTGAGAGGCTTACTCTTGTATTATTGAGCTATTTGGTGGGCTTGTCTCTAAAAGTATTGTTATTATGCACATTATTTTATTTTAGGGGCTAAATTAGGCCAAATTAGCTAAATCGAACTCATTAAACATTGTATAAATAGATGAGAGGTGATTCATTCTCTCATCATCACTTGATTAGGTTATTTTCTCTTGTAATATTTTCACTATCCCTTTGGAGGATGAGTTTGGATGTTATGGATGAATTTTGATGTTTGGATATCTCTCTCTTGTCTTGGAGCTTCATTATTGGCATAATTCGATGATTGGATATACCCTTTTGTACATGTAAGTGATCTTTTCATGCTTATTTACGATCACATGAATGTTGCTGGGATTTTCGCTATACAAGTCTAAAATTTATTGTTTTTCTATACGAATTAGTGGAAACTGTGATCTTTTATAGCTTTGCATAATGTCATGGGCCATGTATGAATGGGTGAATGTTCCTAGAGATAATTTGTGATAAATACATCTCAATAAGTCATCAATTCTTGCAAGTCGAAGTATAAAATCCTTGAAGCAGCTGCTCTCATGCCCTAATGCCATGTGAAGTTGTTCTAAGGCCTCCTTGGTTGGGTGAACTCTTTCCAAACCATAAATTCTCCTTGACTCCATCTCTCCCAAAGGACAAGACACTAATCGTCCATAGATGATCACCTTCAATGCTTAATCTTTTCACCTCCCTCTTTTTCTAAGCCTAGCCTACATAGGTCACCTAGGGCATCAATTATCTCATAATCTAGCCATCCAAAAACTTCAATTTTGGTCCACAACTGCGCCAAGAATTTCTCTAGAGGCCCTCCAAATTTGAAGCATATTCGACGGTGGAATCTCAAGATATAGCAAGCCCTAACTCAAGGACCATTTTTTTCCCCAGTCTTCCCTTGGCTAGTGTCCTCATTAGGATCATTGAATTCAAAGCTCAGAAAATTTTTCTTTGATCCTCTTCTCCTCCCTAATTAGGTCAAGTCCCTCATTGGGTGATCAACTCCATACCCTTGACCTAATTTTGGGTCTGCTTGGTCCTATGTGGTCCCACTTCTTATCAAAGTTAATCCTTCAAAGACCATTTAGAAACCAAGTTTCCACAATGATTTTGAGGTCTAGGAATCTCCTTTGCAAGTCATACCTTCAAACACTAGCCCCTAAAATCGTCCTAGCCCTTCCTAGAGAGCCTTTCACCTTGCTTCCCTGGCAAGCAAGCCACATATTTGAGCCTCTCTTGTGAATAGGCTTTTGGGATCACCTTTCATCCTATCATTGACATATTCATTATAGTGATCCTTATTATATTGGGTCTCCTCCCATCAGTGAAAGTCCGTAAAGAGCAAGGAGTCTTAGCTGAGGTGACAATGGGCTATCACTCCATTTTTGCCCCTTGACCTAGTAGTTGCTCTATAGGATCCCCTCCTAGGACTCCTGCTAGTTTGAGCGGTAACAGACACAACCTTCCATAAATCATTGATCATGATGGAGTTGTACTCTTCCACCATGGAATCTTGCAATACCTCATGTTGTGCAGCCTCATCATAATTGGAAGGCTCCATGTCAACGACCTCTATCGCCAATGCCTTCTACCTGTCTAGCTGGTTTCACTCTCTGGTGCCCGGCCTAGGAGCTCCCACGAACTCCTACGCATCTCTCAATGTCTGAAGCACCTCTCTACTCCTCATATTGGTGGTGGTTTGGAGCTTCATGCTCCTCATCCTGCCCCTTTTGCTTGGTTAGTTGTGAACTCACAGGACCTCCTACACCTGAGCTAGTGCTCATGCTGGTAACTATACTAGTACTCTGGTGTCTTGGTGACTACACCTCTAGTTATTGCTCAACCCTTGGAGCTTTTGCTGGCCCACTCTGATCATCTGTTGGCAACTCGCGAGATCTCTTGAAGGCTTTCTCCTCCTGGAACTTCACATCCCATCTCATGATGATCCTCCTACTGCCAGGAATGTAGATCATGTATGCCTTGGATGTTTTTTTGTAGCCAACGAAATATCCCTTCTTTGCAGTTTGATCTAATTTAGTGTGTTTATTATCCAACAAATGACATTATGTTATGTTGCCAAAGATCCTAAAGTGCCCGACCTTTGGCATCTTCCTTGGGAAGACCTCCTCTGGTGTTAGCTTCCCCAATGCTTTGTGAGTAATCCTATTATGTATGTTACACTGTTGTGCTACATGCCTCTACCCATAGAAACTTGGGCATATCCTAGTCATATAACATCGCCTTTGTTGCCCCAACAGTCATTGTGTATTTCTGCTCTGCAACCCAGTTCTGCTGAGAGTTGTATGGAGTTGTCCACTCTCTCCTTATGCCCTGCTTCGCATAGAACCCTATGAAGTCCTTATTTGTATACTCGCCTCCCTTGTTCGTACGAAGCACCTTGATCTTTTTGCCAATCATATTTTCCACAAGAGCCTTGAACTCTTGGAAGTGACTAAAGGCCTCATCCTTCGTATTCAAAAAATAGATCCAGGTCTTCCTGGAGTAGTCATGTGTATATATATATATATATATATATATATATATATATATATATATATATATATATATATTCACCCCATAACATCATCACATCACTAGCAATTATGTAGAAAGAACAATATCATCAATATTATAGCAGAACAATAAAAGGAACATCAGAAGAAAGGCATTCACAAATAGAGACACCAAGATTTAGTTGGAGGCCAAGGAAAAACCCCACAAGGGGGAAAACCTTAAATCCAATTCTTCTTCTATTAGATAATCATCAATTGTTCAGCTGAGATATAAAGTGCAATGAGACTTCAAACATATTAGGCCAACCAGGAATCATTCATGATCCTCATCAAGCCAAGAATATCAAGCACATGTCTGCCATACATTCTTGTTTCTACCATGATCATACATAGAGATCCTTTTTATAACAAGTCACTATCATCAATCATCATGCTCAAAGACATTCTTATCATAAGGGCAAAGCTACTATCATCATGTATCATGCTAAGATATTGAATTACATAAGGATCATTGCATTGAGTTAAAGACACTATCACAAGCTTGTTGCCACAAGTATAGATATCACTGTCTATGTCACTGTTATGATAACAATGACATAGATTTCTTTCTCACTTTCTTGTTGATCATTGTAGAATGACAAAAACTTTGTCTCACTATTATCACGTAGATCATTGCAATATATATTGTAGAAAAACTTTGTCCATTGATTGTGATCCATCAAGATATCGAGCCATAATATAATAGCGTACCACTGTAAATATATATTGTGGGTGCCAACAAAATATAATGCAAAAGAAGCCATATAACATTGCATACTATGTATCAATTACATCACAGAGATTCCATACATACTACGCAAAGATATTGTACATACTGCGCATACATACCGTGTAATGAAATTGTATATATATCATTCATAGGAACCATACATATGATCTCAAAGGATGTGAGATAATTTGCCATGATACACTCGAGCAAGATCATAGCCATACCATATCTAAGTGTGATCATTTACCATATAGAGATGCGATTTTATGCTAATATAATGAGAAATACCATGTGAATGTCTTACCATTATAGAGGGACGAATGCGAGTTCATAGGTATGCGAGATTAGTGCCATAAGATCGAGATCATTGCTATTAAAACCATATGCCATTATATGTGGAACAGAGAGCGAGAGATGTAACCATGAGATCGAATTAGACCATGAAACATTAGACCTATAGCATCAAGTATGTGAGAGTCAAAGTCCTGAACATGGAAAAGTTTTGTAGCGAGAGTATGACCCTGAGCAAGTGCAAGAACATAATCTTGAACAAGAGTGAAAGTCCTGTGTTATAATGCGAGACTTGTAGCTATGTGAGAGAGTTGTAGTGCGAGAGAGAGAAGGCCTGTGACAAGAACCTTGTAGCGGATGTATGAGACCTGAGGCATATGCGAAACATTTGTAGACAGTCTGAAGTCCTGTAGCCATCCAAAATTTCAGACCATACGAAGTTGCAGAGAAATCCGATTTCATCCATGCCAAAGTGACTAATATGGTTGGGTAATTATAGTTGTTTCAATGTGTTAAAGGTCACGTCCATAGAGGTGAGCTGACATGAATGACCATAATTGAAGCCGACATGAATTTAATTTCAAATTAATTGTTTCCCTCCATGAATTTGAGGCTAACTTGATGTAGTTAATATCTCATTTGATGGAATTGAAGTGATAATAATTGCAAGTGTGAGGAGGCCAAGGGAATTTCTCCCTAGCTTCCAATTTCAACATCATGATTGAAGTTTACAAAATACTCGTAAACCCTGATAGATCTGGTGGACATCGGGCCACAAATATCCAAGTGTACTAACTGCAACATACAGTTGGCTCTACTATCACTCCTTGGGAATGTTCCGTTTGCGAACTTCCTAAGTACACACCCTCTGCACATGTCATTGTGCTCCATGCTCAATTCTAGAACCCCTCTCACGATCTCCCTGAGAAACTTGTGCTCTCCATGATACAAGTGTCCCATCCTCCTATGCCATAGCTCTCCCAAGTCTCTGCCACTGCTGCTGCTACTGCTAATCAGTACCTTTGCAGAATTGAACCACAAGTTATGTAGTTTGTTGCTTTGAACCCCAATCTATCTGACCTTCCTCCAAATCTGGTGCTTAATGTACACCTCCTACCTCACAAAGTAGACATTGTAGCCCTTATCCTTTAGTGCAAAAATTGAAATCAGGTTCATGCCCAAACCTGGCACACGCAGCACATCTGTAACATTGGTATTTTTTCCCGACTCCCTATGAATGTTGATGGTACCTCTCCCAATTGGAGTACACTTTGTCTTGTTTCCCATTTGAATCTGGAAGTCCATCTCCTCTTCCTTGTAACTAGAGAAATAGTCTCTAACCCTCGTCATGTGTGTTTATGCTCCACTATCTATGTACCAGACACCTGTGGACGTGGAGGTAGAGAGGAAAGCTATGAGAGAGAATTCATCTTCCATCCTAGAAGAAAAATCAACAATGTTCATTGAATCTATTGTCTGCTTCCCCTTCTTTTCCTTCTTTTGGTTAGGACATTGGCTAACATAGTGTCCATGCTTACCACAACCAAAATATTTGACCTTACTCAAGTCTTTCTTCTTCTTTTCTCCTTTCAAGCCTTGTCCCTTACTGGGACCCTTCTTCGCCTTCCCCTTTCCTGTGAGGGCCATGTTTTCCTAATCCTTCTCCACCTTCGATGCCTTTCCACTACTACTAGTGCCATTGACCAAGTTGAGCCTCAGCTCCTCCTGAGTGAAATCACTCCATAGGCGATCCCAATCTGAAAGTTTGTCTCACACTGAAATCACTTGGACAAACATGCCCCATTCCCTGAAAAACCCATTGAGTGCTATGCGCACTAGCTCGTCATCACTTGGCTTGTCCCCTACTGCAACCAATTCATCTCTGGCAAGTTGAACTCTGGTGAGATAGGATGTAATGTACTCACCCTTATGCTACTTAATGGTCCTCAGCTTCTCTTTGAGAATCATTTTCCTATTCTCGGAAGGATCTTGGTATATTTTTACTATGGCGTCACACATCTACTCTGTTGTGCCTTTCTCTACGATATGTGGAACAATATGGTCCTTGACTCCATTAAGGATCATCCTCTTTTCTTTGGCATTCTCCTTTTTCTAGGCAGCCAGCTATTGTGGACCTGTCGGTACAGCGATAAAATTCTCGCAAACTCCTTCAAACTATACTCATCCAATAAGAATGCCATTCTGGCTCTCCACACGCCATAGTTGGACGCTCCATCCAACCTGTCTTGATCTCTCAAACTTATTGCGACCATCTCTAGAAATCTGCAAAACTCAAATAAATTGGAGAATAAACTGAAGAAATCGAACTAGGTTAAAACCCTCGGCTTTCTCTTCCTGTGCCTTGTGTTGATTTACTCCTACAAACCCTCTGTGCCTAGATCAGCTCTAATACTATGTGAAAATTCTATTTGCAGTTAATCTGGTTATTATTCTCCTATCTTTAAACAGATTATTTGTCCCAACAAATTATTTACTACAAATAATGAATAAAACACAACTACAAATTTCACCGATTAAATAAATTGTAAAAACTTTGATAGAAAACCAATCACAAAATGTACACAATATTTTTGGACAAAACTTCTCTCGGAAAACCCCAATGTAGGGAAAACCAATTCTGCAAATGAGGGTTTTATTCTAATTAAATTTCAGCGAAATTAAGAAATACAATGAGCTTTCCTCTCACTGGCAAAGCTCCAGTATATAGTTTTCTCCATTGGAAAATCAATCTGGAAACCCAAGTTTCCTCTACAAAATAAAATCAGCCTCCTCAGCGAAATTCACACTTCTTCCCTGCTCTGTGCACTGGGAAAACTAGAAATGTGCATAGCCCAAACTAGAACTCGTACTGCCACAGGAAAATCGTTCTTGCAACTCCTTCTTCCACCTACAACTCAACTGAACAACTCACACTTCCTCTAACAATTGGAAATTGATCTATTTCCCAACTATGCGCACTGGATAATTCGCATCTCCTGGTACGACCTCTCTACAGATAAATTTAGCCTCCTTCCTTGTCACTAGAATGTTGGAATCACTATGGAGAATTTCTCCGGAAATTATCTCCTCAATCTCCCTGCAGAAACTCTGTTGTTGGTGTATCCCTTTATGCCCTTGCTCTCACTGCAAATCGCACCACTGAGTGTCTTCGTTGTGTTCTCCAAAGCCCCATCGACTTGTTCTTATAATCTCTCATTGAGCAACCAATGACCACGATATAATCACAAATGATGGCTAAGATCATCTTCACCCCATCAAGGGACTTTTCCGGAAGTCTCTACAGCAAAATCGATTTTCCTCAATTAATCTGATTTAATTAACCAGTTTTCCTAAGTTTGACTTAGGAAAATAATTAATAATTTGCTAATTAATCTAATTGAGTCATTTTCCTTAGAAATATTTTCTAGGTCTTGGAGAAAAATATCATGTGGTATTCCTAAGCCTCTTAAACACCATAGAGACTAGAACACCTGTCCGCTGCTACCAAAAACTAACAGATATACAATTGGAGATAATGTATTCATGGATTTATATTCCTTGACTTGATGTTTACGTGGCACAATTCTGTAGAAGTTTCAAGACCTATGTGGCTTTCCTTCATAAGACATTCACATGGAGGTTTCTTACTTCCTCGGGAGGATACCTCAATTGGAGGAGGATTGAGCATCTAGGAGGATAGCATTGAGCCCTAGGTAGCATGGGGATGCGTTGTTGCTTGCATCAAGGATTGTACTTGAATTGAGGCTACCTAGGTTGAAAAGTGTTTCAAGTAGGTGGGGTGGACTCAAAGGAGCATATGGTTTAGGAGGCCGCATTGGAGCAATGGAAGCCTTTGGAGGAGAAGGATTGGACACTTCTTGTGGAGTGATCACCTTTGTCTTGATGGATGTGCATACCTTGGAGCTTAAAATGTGTTACTTAGAGTTGGAGCACTTCACATGCAAACTTATCTAGTGATTAGTTAGATCATTTACATGTGGACCTCGTCTGCTTTATTATTGTTGGCATCCCTCACCTATCATATAAAGAAAGAGAGGAAAGAGTCTTTTCATCCCTTCATATTGATAACATACTTGTATTAGAGATGTGAGATCTAGAGAAAACTTGTATCTTTCACTTTTACGCTCCTTCACTATGATTTTCCCTTTGTTGTAAATATCAGCAATATACCATCAATATCACAATACATGATGATTCTTTTAGCTTGACGATATTATCGCCTAAAAAGATAACTATTCTTTCAAACGTCAAACGTGTCGCAATAATTCAAAAAATCGCAATTCAGTGGAAAAACTTGCAAATTCAACAATAGGTCACCTATAAAAATCCATTTTTTTACTTTTTTGACTCATTTTGAAAAGTAAAAGGAAGAGATTGAGATCAATGGAGATATCCATCATCTTCAATTGAGTTGAGGGCAGGAAATTGAGTGTTGATATTATCATTAGTGTATGGATAGTGGAGTGGGATTGATTCACTAATACAATGAGAATCAATGGAAATTACTGCCCCCATGACCTTGAAATCAACCCTAGGAAGTTGAAAACCCTGAAATATCATATTGGATCAATAATAGTCTAATGAAGAGGAAAAAAGTCATAAACTATTTTGCTTATAGCATGCAGACTCAAATCAGTGAAGAGTTAAGAAGATAATTCAAAAATGTTGTCAACTAACAAAAAATTATTGTACAGGAGTTATGAAGATCATCTTGGGAGAAAAATTCACTTTAAAAAAATTACCAATTTCGCGAGAACTATAACCTCAAGATGAAAAATCCTAGCACTAAAATCTCAAATTTTGGAGTCAAAAACACCAAATCAACCTCTAAACCACCTTTTTTCTAGGGTTAAAATAAGCACCTTTTGCAACGATGGTCTTAATAGCTCTCTAATGTTTCCAATAAAAACATTAAAATCAAACCAAATCAAAAAGTAGCACCAACAACACTTTTTTAAGGGTAAAATTACAACTTATTTGAAAGGATGGCCTTATCAACATACATTATTGCAACAAAAAGCTTAAAGTCAACCCCATAATCAAAAAATGGCACCCCACTCTTCTCTCAAGATCAAAAATTGAACTTCTTTGGGAGTTGAGACTCATGACCTTGACAATTGGTACCCTTACAATCAAACTCTTAAAATGAACTTTTAAATCGAAAAGACATGCTATTAGTAATACCCTCCTCTTTTTGGGGCTTAAAATCACAACGGTTTTTAAAACATCCAAAAAAAGATAAAAAATAGCAAAACAAACAAACAAAATGAGGAAAAGCATATTTATTTTAAAAAATTAATAATAACCATTTTATTAAAATACATTTGAAATTTTAAAAAAATAGTTTTTCCCTGGTCTCTATTAATTTTTTAAAGAAAAAATATTAAAAATGTTTATAGCTAAGTTTTTGAAGTGAAAAAAATATTTATAAAGAAATTAAAAACCAATTTTTTATTGTCCGTAAATAAAAATTGAAAATACATTAAAAAAATGGGTTTAACTTAAAAAAGAAAACTAAGAAGAAAAATGGAAATAAAAAAATATATATTTAAAAATTAATTTAAAAAAAAAAATAAAGAGACATATTAAAAAAAATACAACAAAGCGAGAAGGAAGTGATGTTGGGATCACCCCCCACCCCACCTCCTAGTTTCCCCCAAACTCTGCCCCATGCTACTCCCTACACTCTCCCCATGCTACTCCCCTTCCACCCCAATCCACAATGCAAATATTAAGCATCATGCAGTACGTGAATGTTTGGCTTACTGCCTTTCTATCTTGTCCATTGGATGGGAATAATATATTGTTCAAGGGATATGATGAAAAATTAGTAAACCAATGATTGACTTACTACATTGTATTTAACAATGGGTTGTGGTGGAAAGAGGGTGGCAAGAGGTACTCCCCCAGGTTAACCTTTCAAAGAAATTAAAAAAAAAAACTAAATATATAAAAATAAAATAAAAAATAACACTTAAACATATAATTTACCAAACACTAAATATATATTTAAAAAATACATTAAAATTCTAAAAAAATATTAAAACAACTTATTTTAAATCAAAAATATAAATATTCAAAAGATAAAAGAAAAAATACAATTTAATAAAAGCATAATTTTATATATATGAAATTAAAAATAATAAATAGAAGCAAGACAACTCTATGAGCAGGTTCCCAAGGTTGACCCTCCCCCCTTGGTCAACACTGATATTGAACTCTTCATGGTACAAGAGGTAGAGATGGGTATCAAGAAGTTGGTGTTGGAAAAGCAAAAGACTTAGCTGAACTCCAAGCAGAATATCTAAAGTGGGGCTCAAAGATTCTTGCACCTCACATTACAAAAATCTTCAACAACATCATACAACAAGGGCTCCCCACAGATTGGACAACTAGTCTGGCAATACCTCTTTTCAAGAGTGGTGACGTCAATAATCCCTCCAATTATAGGACCATCATGATAAACCCTTTGTTTGCAAAGCTATTTGGAAGCATGCTAGAAAACAAAATTAGCAAGTGGGCAAAAGAAAGAGATAAGCGTGCTAAAGGGCAAGCAGGTTTTAGACTTAAACATTCCACAGTTGATCATTGTATAACTATAACTTTAAGGCACATCATTGAAAAAGTTTGGGAGAAAAAGGAAGAAGTCTTTTGTTGCTTTGTTGATTTCAGAAAAGTGTTAGACTCAGTTCTTAGGGATAAGCTTTGGCACAGAATGGAAGAACTTAGGGTTCCTAAACATTTGAGAGCAGCAGTGCATAGGCTGTATGAAAAGGTGAAAGTCAAAATCAGAACTTCAGCAGGCATTTCTGAAAGTTTTAGAAGTAATATCGGGGTCAAGCAAGGTTGCCCACTGTCTCCTACCCTTTTGGTTTATATATCGACAAGCTTGAGGAGTGGTTAAATTCGCAAGGGGGTAATGGTATCTATTTGGGCAAGTTTGTTATAAGGCTTCTTTTGTATGCAAATGGCCTTATTCTGATTGCTAAATCGGCTCTTGATTTGCAAGAGCACTTACTATCCCTTGAGCATTTTTGTAGAAGTGAGGGGATGCAAGTCAATATCAGTAAAACGAAAGTAGTGATCTTCTCTAAGAAAAGAAAACATAACCAGCATAAGTTCTAATTTGAAGGCAACATTCTGGAAGAAGTTGTGGATTACACCTCGTAATTGACTTCAACAAAAATCTAAGCTGGAATGGTTGTAGAAAGAAAAGAACTTTGGGGAGTTGGAAAGCATTTTATGCTTTTCAAAATAGGTGTAGAGAGGCAGAGTTATGGAACTGGAAAACCACTCAAACTCTCTTTGGGCTTCTAGTGATTCCGGTGATTCTCTATGGTTGTGAACTATGGGCTAGCAGTACATCCGACATGTAGTGGAGACAAATTGAGAAAATTCAGAAGCGTTTGATTACAAGCAAATTTAAGATTAAAAGTACAGTTCCTTATGATATCTTGTTAAGTGAAACAAGGACTACTCCTATTGAAGCAATTGCTATGGTGTGAGTCACAAGGTATTTAAAAAAAATTGAGCAAATGGAAGAGGGTAGATGGCCTAAGGTTGTCTTTAATGATAGATTGTGCAAGAGCAAAAAAATTTGAATGCAGCAAAATAAAAAATGGTTTAGTAAAAGGGTTATTTGCTTGAACGTGTGTCCCATAAACAGCAAAGAGATAAAAGCTTTTGTTATGGAAAATTTCCACAAACTACTTGGGATAAGGAGCTAGGAAGAAAGAAAAATCACTATATTGAAGTGTTTAATCCCATTCATAGTCATCAATCAAAAGCATACATAGAGGCCAATCTCTATTGGAGAGCCAAAATTCTTATTGATCAGTTAAGAACTAATTCTCACCAACTCCGTTGTGAAACAGGGCGCTGGAAAAGGCCAAAGGAAGTGTGGGAGGAAAGAGTATGCATTTTTTGTTCTTCCGGAAAAGTGGAAACTGAAAGACATTTCATTTTAGAATGTGAGGCCTTCAAAGACAACAGGGAAAGTTATGCAGATATGTTGGCAGCTAGCTCTTGGGATAATCTATTTAGCGAGGGGTTTGTCGAGAAGCTGGGAGCATTTATTTTGAAGCTTCACAGAAAAAAGGCCAAATACATCAAGCAGATGATGAAGCAATCTGTCCCATACGCTATCTTTAGCCTCGTGGACGTTAAAATAATTTTTTTCTTTTCTTTCTATATATATATATATATATATATATTGAAACCAAAAGGAACAGCAAAGCAATATGTGGGTGATGCCCTCCACCCCTGCTATAATTAATAAAATTCTACCATGGTAAGGACAATAGTTACTGAGTTTAAGACTGGACAGCGTCACACAAATTGAATACTAAATGTGACAGCCATCCTCACTAATGCACACGTAAAGATAATTAGCTAATTCTCAGAATTGTAATTTTCTCTTTAATAAGCTATGTCAGCCCTTGAACATACTACAATAAAAATACCAGTTACTATCACATAAAAGTAGCATGAATTAGCAATCCAATCATACCTGTCATCGATGGGGATACAAGAAATTGTAACATCAGCACCACTGTCTCTGTGCTTCTGCATATGGAAATAAAATGTTTTAGAAGATAGGGCTTTATATGTAATTTTCTTAACAAAATTGAAAGCTCATAAACAGACAACTATGTGAAAGAAATGCATCTAGAAGTTAATATATTAAACATCGGGAAACCTGAACAAAATCCATGTAATCCATACGATACAAATGATCTCCAGAGAGGATAAGAATGTCATCGATCTCTTTGTTTTTGGCATCCTGTAAAACAAGCACACAGTCATGGAAAACAAATAATGATGTTTTTTGTGCATTAGATTACTTAGTACACTGATTAGAAAAAGAAGACATAAAAGAAATGTTTGCTACATTTTTTTAATCCTTTTAGGATCTTTCCATTTAACCAGATTTTGGGCATTTTATGCATCATAAGTCTTATGCCTGCATTCCCGTAACATCTCTTATTTTATTATGCACATACAGTTACACAGATCAAAGTTGCATAGAGAGAGAGAATATTATTCAATATGTAATAATAAGATACACTGACAATGATCTCTCATGAAAGAGACAATCACCGGGGTCCTGTACAACCACCTATCATTCCGCTACGACATAACTAAGGAGCTAATTAACCTTCATGACTAAACCTTATTCATCAATATGACATGTGACTTATTAATGACTTAAATATGAGTACAGTTAGGAAGCAAACAAGAGACACAGTAAACATATGAAGGAAGTAGGATTCTGGAGATAACTGTCAAGATATACCAACAAAGGGATCTTTATATTGCAACAATGCATTTGAAATATACATAAACACCAATCACACATATCTGCAGTGGACAGAACACCAAAAGGAATCCTAAGGTATCTAGCAATAACCCTAGGAAGAATAAAATTCCACGCTTTAGGAATCCAGGCTGGAGGAATGTTGCAAATTTGTTCAATAATAACCAGTAAAATACACAAATTTGCAAATAAATCATTTGATACAAAGGTGTAAAGATATCCAAATAATAATTACAACTCAAAGAATCAACCGTTGGCTTAGATTTAGCTTTTTTTTATATCCCAAGATAAATAATCTTGTTGTTTATGATAAAAATCTGAAAACACTAGTAAATTTCCTAAACTAAGATACCAAAGGAACTTAGCTCAAGTGGTATGGTTCACAATTTGTGTCCCAATTGACGTGGGTTCAAGTCTCTGGAGACATGTTGGCCCGTGTGGCATTTATGAAATAGTTCTACTAATGGTAGAATAGTGGCAACCGTTTCTATGAAGTTACCAATTGTGCCTAATAGAATGTACTCATTATTGTTAAAAAAACAATTCCTAAACTAAGACAAAAATTAAAAGCTTTTGAGTTTTTTGAATAAAGTGGTGGTTGCAACTTTTACCTTGTCTCTGTTACCCACCATTTTGTGGGTGATATCCCTAGGAGAAATTTGTTTCTCCAAGATGGTCCTCAGTCGGCAGCCCCTTGCAGCCACCAACTAGCTCTTTGTGCCATTTCTCCGCCACTTGAGCCAGCCATGTGCTCCCTCACCCATCTTCTTGTTGATTTGGGGTAGCATCGGATGTGCTCTAAGCCTCAAATTTTGTAGGGAGGCTTGGGCACAGGTATTCCAAAAAACCCAGAAATGAATTCATTAAAATAATTAATATTTTCAATGGGGTTCCTAAGTCTAAACTCAGGAAAATTAAAATGTTAATGGGTATTAATATATTCAAGGGTGAAACTTCTAGAAAAAGACACAGATCAAGCCAAAAAGACCCGAGCCTTTGATTATAATTTAATCTAAACTGTTGGTTGTCCAACATGAAGATATAAGAAGGGGCTTGAGGGTCATTTGGAAAATACACAAAGAGATTGAGAAAATCGATTTTCGGAAGTGAGAAGTTCTTAGGAGGAAAAATCAATTGAGGAGATCTCTTGCAGTTGAGGGGCAAGGATAGCAACTTCTGGAGAGAGAGATTCTCAGTTGGAGATACATCAGCAGAGAGAGGTAGTGAGTGATCTAGAAGCCTTGATGCAGGGCCAGAAGGGCCACGCAGAACCAGCACGGAGGGAGAGAGAGAGTCAACAGTCATAGCAGAGGGTCAGTTTCAGTAGCTGGAAACTGGGGTGTGAGACCAGGAGGCTGAGAGCAGTGACTCTGGGCTACTAATCGATTCCCCAGCTGGTTGACGCAGTGCCTGAAAGGGTTGACGTTGGGACAGTGTAGAGGAAACGCAGAGATAGCGCAGTGCCTACCAAGGGCACCTCATCCAGCAGCTGAAACAACCGGGACTTTTTCTCAGTGATTGTGTGAAGTAAACTCACAAAGCTTATGCCAGTATTTCTCTCTGTAACTGAATAACCATGTTAGGTATTCAGTGATGTATTCAGAATTTGCTACTACTTAATAATAATAAACCCTCGGAGCTGTTGCACCGGTTTTCCTGCATTGGGTTTTTCCGGGGACATTTGTCCAAAAATAATTGTGTCCTATGTGTTTCTATTTTCCTTGTTTAGTTTCTATGTTTCAGAATCATATTTAATGGGTGTAGGTTGCTTCATTAATTTACTTCAATGTTTCAAGAAGAAATCTGAAATAAGTTTGTAATATAATTTACAATCTAGGTGAAGTAGATTCAGTTGGTTGCAGTAAGATTCCTGAAATTGTTAGATCTAGGAATTTTCACATGGTATCAGAGTTGTTGATGTGAAATAGGGAAGAGCAGATCTAGCATTGAAGCAAGGGCCAACTTGCTGCAGCAAGCAACAATTCGAATCCCCTGAGGGATTGTGCAGTTCTAGCCAGGAGGGTTATATTTTCGTGGGTGTCTCTCTCTGAGTGAGCCAACAGAGAGGTAAGACTGCCAGATTGAAAAATTGCCAAGGCAAAGGGAGCTACGTAGAGCCACACAAAGATAGAGGGACGCAGTTTTCTGCAAGTTGAGTGTTGGGCAAAAAAGTTGTCAGAAGGAAGAAGCAGATCACATAGTGAGGGAATACTTCCTCAATGATTTCTTACCGAGGAAATCAATATTTCTCATTTCCTGAGCAACAGAGGAGCAGCAGCTTACCAGCTCCATTAGGGAGTGCATAAGTCAGCCTAGGAGCTACACAGTAGGGAGAAAGAGGGAGTTGTTCAACATTTTTCAGAGGATATGGCAACTAGTGGCTTGAGGGATCAGGACAGGTTGGACAGGGCTTCCAACTATGCCATTTGGAAGGCTAGAATGACTTTCCTTCTAGATGAGCATGCCCTCAAGACGTATGTTGATAATGTGGTAGTTGTCCCTACGGATGCAAATTCGCTGAAGAACTATAGAGCTGAGATGGCGAAGGCGAAGAGGATGATCCCGGATGGAGTCAAGGATCACGTGGTGTGTCACATTGCTAGCAAAGGGACTGCTAAGGAAATGTCCTGTAATATCCCTTATCAGAGATATCCCTCAAACACAAGCAAACTCTAACCAAAGAGATAACAGTAGTGCAACATACAATAATGTATACATGGAATATAATGTAATATCCCTTATCAGGAATATACCCCAAACACAAGCAAACTCCAACCAGAGATGGACTGGGAGGGCATTTACCAGATATGTCGTCTCTAAAAAGTGGATGAGATCCGGAGGCTACCTGGCCCTTTCCAAGCTCTGTCTAAGAGTATAATAGAAACACACAAGTGGTATAATAGCCGAGAATGCTCACAGAGATACAAGTAAAAATGGTACTATATATATCAAATAAACCATAAAGAGATACACAAGAAATGCAGAGAGAATGCTAAGCCATTTTATTATACTGAGTAATAAAATGAGTACAGGAGGTGATCAGGAAGATGGCACCTCTACTTGCACAAGGCAAGTGAAGAAATACACTCAGAATAGCAAAGGAATGGCCCCTCTCTGATCTGCGTCCAAGCTGCTGGGAAAACTGTTGTGTTACTGCTGCTGCTAGAAATCAAACGAGGATTTGGGACTGCTCTCGTCCTCAGAAAAAGCTGAAATTCTGGAATCGGACTTTACTCAATAAACTCGGACTCTACTCAATAAACCCAGAAAAACCCAGAAAGCTTTTCTGAGGACGGGAGCAGTCCCAAATCCTCATTTGATTTCTAGCAGCAGCACCAGCGTAGCAGTTTTCCCAGCAGCTTGGACGCAGATCAGAGAGGGGCCATTCCTTTGCTATTATGAGTGTATTTCTTCACTTGCCTTGTGCAAGTAGAGGTGCCATCTTCCTGATCACCTCCTATACTCATTTTATTATTCAGTATAATAAAATGGCTTAGCATTCTCTCTGCATTTCTTGTGTATCTGTTTATGGTTTATTTGATATATATAGTACCATTGTTACTTGTATCTTTGTGAGCATTCTCAGCTATTATACCACTTGTGTGTTTCTATTATACTCTTATACAGAGCCTGGAAAGGGCCAGGTAGCCTTCGGATCTCATCCTCTTTTTAGAGGCGACATATCTGGTAAATGCCCTCCCAGTCCATCTCTGGTTGGAGTTTGCTTATGTTTGGGGTATATTCCTGATAAGGGATATTACAGTGGTATCAGAGCATAGATCTGGCTCAGCCTGTGGAGCTAGCAATCTATGACACCGAGGAAGAAACCCTATATCTGTTACAGAGGCCGGAGATACAGAGACGTTGGGCGTAGGTTGGAGAATACCTATGAAGAGGGAGACTGTGTTCTGGTGGTGGACGCAGAACAAGAGGAGCCGGTGGTGGACGCAGAGCAGGAGGCTCCAATGGCAGATGATGACGGGAAGAGATTTGCGGATATGCTCCTCAAATCAGTGCAGGATCTGTCGAGGCAGATTGAGGTGATGGGGCAGAGATTCACAGCAGTAGAGGCCAGACAGCGTGAGAGCCCATGGGTTTTCCAGGTTGGTGAGGGATCGGGTGCATCCCACCATTTGCCAGAGCAGCGTGATACTACGCAGCAGGTGGCCTCACATGCCCCTACACGCTCTACCATGCCCACTTTCTTAGGAGTAGACACGGGGGCCGTAGCCCAGCAGGAGGCAGAGCCTGGACACATGGGTGATTATTTTGCAGAGTACCAGGCCTATGGGCAGGAGTTCAGGGAAGCCCTCTCATTCCGTGATTTTGTTCAGCTCCAGTAGGATAGTAGACCCCGCGACCATCACAGAGGGTACCGACATTATCATGATGGTGACACCCACCGTGCAGCGAGTAGATTCCACTTGCCTACATTTGATGGCTCATCAAACAGTTCGGCAAAGTCTTGGGTGGAGAAGCTAGACATTTATTTCCAGCTTAACCAGATGTCGGAGACAGAGGCCATCAAGGTGGCGACATTGCATTTGGATGGTGAGGCCCAGGATTGGTGGTTTCATGGGATGGTTACACTAGGACACTCCATGGTGACGACATATGCAGAGTTCACCAAGAGATTGATGAAGCGATTTGATCGAAGGGATCCAGAGCAGCATTTTGTTGAGTTCACAAGGCTCAAACAGACAGGGAGCCCAGAGACCTACATTGCAGATTTCTTGAGGGTCTCAGTGATGGTGCCAGATCTATCCACGGCACGGAGGATCTATATGTATGTTGAGGGGTTAGCAGAGCCACTTCGGGGTTTAGTCAAATCCGCTAGACCGACCACCCTTCAGGATGCTATCAGCAGGACCCGGGACCTACAGGATGTCTTTCCCAGGACCTGGATACCTTACCCCCAGAGATAGACTTTCCAGTCTAAGGGGAAGGATGTGAGGATTCCACCTCCAAAGGGGAATCCAGGACGTGTGCAGTTTGACGATCATGTCAAGAGGGAGCTGAAGAAGAAGCCATTGTGCTTCACATGTCAGGAGCCATGGGCACCAGGACATAGATGTGCTGCTGGCAAGGCACATTTCATTGAGGTTTTCTGCGAGGGCAGTGGAGAAGAGGATGACGAGGATGGTGTGTAGGCAGGAGATAGCCATGATGGACAGGGACCTTTGCCACCTCCACCGCCAGCAGCAAGTGATGCAGCTTTTGCACCCACCAGAGGGGCCCTTGTCGCATTGCGAGGAGTTCCCAAGTATCTAACGCTACGCGTACGAGGGACAGTGCGTGGCCAACTAGTGTCAGTTTTGGTTGATAGTGGGGCGACCCACAACTTCATCGATGCCCAGATGGTTGAGCGGAGAGGCATACAGACAGAGAGCTTTGATAGGTTTTCAGTCTTGGTCCCAGGAGATCAGACCATGACATGTGCTCGATATGTTCCAAAGCTTTCAGTGACGATGGGCACCTACACATTGACTGACCACTTTTTCGTGGTCGATATTCCGGACACCAACATGATACTGGGTGTTCAATGGCTCATCACTCTAGGGAAGGTCACGATGGATTGGAAGACCCTAGAGATGGAGTGGAATGATGAGAAGACAGGGAGGCATGAGAAGATATGGGGACAGCATGCATATCCGCCTCAGACTGTTTTGGCTCATCGGATGGAGGCAGTTTTCTGGAAGGGAGACACAGAGTGGGCAGTAGAGCTGCTGCATCGGAGGCAGGGACTACAGGGCAGACAGTGCACCCGGAGATACAGTCCATCCTTGACTGATATGCCATAGTATTTGGAGAGATTCCACCGGGTCAACCACCAGACCGTGGGTTTGAGCACACTACTGAGCTTGAGCAGGGCATACAGGCAATGATTACTACCCCCTATAGGCATCCCAAGGCCTATCGGGACGAGATAGAGCGGGCCATTCAGGAGTTGCTGGCTCTTGGGAACATCAGACCGAGCACGAGTCCTTTTGCTTCTTCTGTGGTGATGGTGCAAAAGAAGGACGGTACATTGAGGATGTGCATTGACTACAGGGCCCTGAACAAGAGGACACTAAAGAACAGGTACCCCATACCCAGGATCGATGAGTTGATGGATGAGTTGAGGGAAGCACAGTTCTTCTCAAAGATTGATTTGAGATCAGGGTACCATCAGATTCGCGTGAGGGAGCAGGACATTCCCAAGGCCGCCTTCAGATGTCACTATGGGCACTTTGAGTTTTTAGTGATGCCCTTCAGGCTAACCAACGCCCCAGCTACATTCCAGTCTTGCATGAATCACATCTTCCGTAGTCACTTGAGGCAGTTTGTGTTGGTGTTCTTTGATGATATGCTCATTTACAGCAGGACGTGGGAGGAGCATATCCAGCATATTGAGACAGTATTACGCATCTTGGAGGAGCAACAGTTCTATGCCAAGCTCTCCAAATGTGAGTTCGGGTTGACGGAGATGTTATACTTGGGACACATCATTGGAGTGGACGGAGTAAGGGTCCACGAGGAGAAGATTAGGGCCATCAGAGATTGGCTGGAGCCGAGAAACGTGACGGAACTCTGAGGATTCATTGGCATTTTTACATACTACCGGAAGTTCGTCAAATGTTTCTCACATCTTGCTGCACCCCTGACAGATTTGACGAGGAAGGGGGCATTCAGTTGGTCAGATACAGCGCAGCGAGCCTTTGACAGGCTCAAGGAGGTTATGAGCAGCTGCCCAGTGCTTGCATTGCCAGATTTTACGCACCCATTTGTTTTGGAGTGTGATGCATCGAGAGAGGGGATCGGCGCAATATTGATTCAAGGAGGTCACCCTATAGCCTTTGAGAGCCGGAAGCTCCTTCCGCACGAGAGGTTGTATTCTATATACGACAAGGAGATGTTGGCCATCATGCATGCATTGGTTAAGTACCGGCAGTATTTGGTGGGGAACAGGTTCAGGGTGAGGACTGATCACAATAGCCTCAAGCTCTTTTTGGAGCAGAAGCAGTTGCAGGAGAGGCAGCAGAAGTGGATCAGTAAGATCCAAGCATATGACTTTGACATTGAGTATGTCATGGGTAAGAACAACGTGGTAGCAAATGCCCTTTCATGTAGACCAACCACGTTGTCTCTTATGAGCTTGGATACAGACTGGAGGGCTCGACTCTTAGTAGAGTACTCTAAGGACAGGTTTTCATGTGAGATTCTGGACGGGCAGGTGGCAGATGACAGGTTCAAGGTGATCAATGAGATCATCTATTACAGGGATCGGATCTTCTTGACTGGGGATTCTCAGCTCAAGAAGAATATACTCCAGGCATCACATGATTCACCATTGGCAGGCCATCAAGGGTTTACCAAAACCTACAGAGCCATTAGAGAAAGGTTCTCCTGGAAGGGCCTCAAAGAGGACGTACTCCGGCATATCAAGGAGTGCGATGTTTGCCAATGGAACAAGGGAGAGATGAGCCATCCCGCGGGTTTATTGCAACCACTACCCATTTCGGAGGGGAAATGGGAGAGCATTTCGATGGACTTCATCATAGGATTGCCCACGATACAGGGCAAGGATTGTATCTTTGTCGTCGTTGACCGACTGACAAAGTACGAACATTTCTTTGCCATATCCGCACACTACACAGCAGCACAGGTGGCCGAGCTGTTCTTCAGGGAGATCTTCAGGCTACATGGTCTTCCTAAGACCATCGTCAGTGACAAGGACAGCCGTTTCATGGGCGGGTTTTGGCAGGAGCTTTTCCGGTTGGTGGGGACGAAGTTGACTCCAAGTACCAATTATCACCCATAGACGGATGGGTAGACAGAGATAGTTAACAAGTGGCTAGAGGGCTACTTGCGTAACTATGTCAGTGGGCAGCAGCGAGCATGGCTGAAGTGGCTGCATCTGGGGGAGTATTGCTACAATACTTCACATCACATATCCATTGGTATGTCACCATTCTATGCCTTATATGGGTATCATCCTTTATCTTTTGTTGACGTGATGTTTGGTGACAGCAGGGCTCCTAGAGCCAAGATTTGGATCCAAGAGAGTCAGGATATCCTCCGAGCTCTCAAGGATAACATGGCTACAGCGCAGAACCAGCAAAAGCTGTATGCCGACAGGGGTCGGGTAGAGAGGCAGTTCGAGGTGGGGGACATGGTCTACCTACGATTACAGCCATACTGACAGTCGTCACTGAAGCAAAAGGGGGCTGAAAAGCTCAAGCCCCGCTTTTATGGGCCATACAGGGTGATACGCAGGATTGGACAGGTTGCATATGAGTTGGAGCTGCCCCAAGGCAGCAAGATTCATAACATGTTTCATGTATCATGCCTGAAAAAGGCATTGGGGCAGCAGGTAACAGTGACAGATGAGCTACCACCTATGGATGATGAGGGGCATTTGTTATTGTAGCCAAAGGCTATCACTGATACCAGGGAGAGGCAGCTGCAGAGCAGGACGGTCCATGAATTCTTGGTGAGGTGGAAGAATTTACCGGATGAGGATGCCACTTGGGAGAATGAAAAGGTCTTACAGCATCCATCACTTCAGTTGCTTGAGGACAAGCAACATTTTTCCGGGGGCGACTGTAATATTCCTAATTAGCCCCAGCTAATTGGAATATTCGATTTTGCCAAATTTTGCCTTCTATAGTTATTTTGTAAATCAAAAATAAAGAAAGGGGGACATAACTCACTTTTAGAATAAAAGTCACTTCCTAGTAGCACAATGTTGTGACTTAAAGGGAGAGCCAAGGGGGCCAAAAGGGGGACTCGGAAATGGAGCCCACGCAGACACATGGAGGGACTGCGCAGGAGGGGAGGAACACGTGGCAAAAGGGGAATCACATAGGAAAAGGTGAGCTTTGGGATTGAAAGAGGAAGAAGCTATAAAAGAGAGAGGAGCCCCCTCATTTTGATCATTCGGTTATGTGCATTTGTGATAGTTGTTTTGGCTTAGAACACGCTGGCTGTTTAGCTAGTCTGCAGCACTGTTTAGTGCATTGAGTGTCTCCGTTCGGAGATCTCACCCTTAGCCCCGGGGACTTCGAGTGCCTGCTTGGGCAAGGTATTTTCGTTGGCATTTCAGCAGCAGTATCTTCAGCATTTCAGCAGTGGTTTTATCAGTGTTCTGGAGGACTGCGCAGCACTGGAAGAGGGACGCAGTTCCTTTTGGGAGCAGTCTGGATTGAGGGTTTGTGGAGGATTTGAGCCGAGGGAATGAACAAGAGATCAGCTCTTGCATATTGGAGGAGTTTGGCAGAGTTCTGGGCTGAGTTTCAGAGGGTTCTAATCAGTGGCAGCGCAGAGCAGTGAGGAACTGCATATAACCCCAAGGGGGTGATTTTCGGGGGTCGGCCATTCTAGAAAATCTTTCTAGGTTTTTCTGGGTTTCTTGAGTAGAGTCCAATTCCAGAGTTTCAGCTTTTTCTGAGGACGGGAGCAGTCCCAAATCCTCGTTTGATTTCTAGCAGCAGCTTGGACGCAGATCAGAGAGGGGCCATTCGTTTGCTATTCTGAGTGTATTTCTTCACTTTCCTTGTGCAAGTAGAGGTGCCATTCTCGGCTATTATACCACTTGTGTATCTGTGTGAGCATTCTCGGCTATTATACCACTTGTGTGTTTCTATTATACTCTTAGACAGAGCCTGGAAAAGGCCAGGTAGCCTCCAGATCTCGTCCTCTTTTTAGAGGCAACATATCTGGTAAATGCCCTCCCACTAGTTGGAGTTTGCTTGTGTTTGGGGTATATTCCTGATAAGGGATATTACATATAAGTAGATACTCGAGAAATGCAGAGAGAAATGCTAAGCCATTTTATTATACTGAGTAATGGAAAGAGTACAAGAGGTGATCAGAAAGATAGCACCTCGACTTGCACAAGGCAAGTGAAGAAACACACTCAGAATGGTAAAGAAATGGCCTCTCTTTGAACTGTGTCCAAACTGCCAGAGAACTGCCGTGCTGCTGCTACTGCTGGAATCAAATGAGGATTTGGGGCTGTTCCCCTCCTCAGAAAATGTTGAAACTCTATAATCATCCTCTGCTCAATAAACCCATAAAAGACCAGAAAGCTTTTCTAGAATAGCTGACCCCCGAAAATCATCCCCTTGAGGATCTAAGCAATCCCTCAAGGCTCTGCGCCGCCCCTGAAGAGAATCCTCCAAAACTCTACCCAAAACTCTGCCAAAATCCTCCAATATGCAAGCACTGATCCCTTGCTCAATCTCCAAGCTCAAATCCTCCACAAAAACCCAATCCAGAGTTCCTACCAAAAGAACTGCGTCCTTCCCTCTCAAGACTGCGCAGTCATCCAAATACTCAGCTCCTCCTCAACTATAGAAATCACTCCTCCTGCAAAATACTGATGAAACTACCTTTCCCGAGCAGGCACTCGAAGTCCCCTGGGGCTAAGGGTGAGATCTCCGAATGGAGACACTCGATCCACTAAACAATGTTGTAGACAGGCTAAACAACCAGCGTGCTCTAAGTCGAAGTGACTAGCTCAAATGCAACATAATCGAATGATCAAAATGAGGAGGCTCCTCTATCCTTTATAGCATTGGCCTCTCACAAAACTCTAAGGCCCACATCCTCCAACGTAGCCTCTCTCTTGCCACGTGTTCCTTCTCCATCTGCGCAGTCCCTCCAAGTGTCTATGTGGGCCCCTTCTCTACGTGGTCCTTGGGCACCTTTGGCTCCCCTTTTAAGTTACAATGTTGTGCTACTAGGGAGTGACTTTATTCATAAAGTGAGTTATGTCCCCCTTTCCTCACTTTTTTATTTATAAATAACTATAAAAGGCAAAATTGAGCAAAATCGAATATTCCAATTAGCCATGGCTAATTAGGAATATTATAGTCTCCCCCGGCAAAATGTTGCTTGTCCTCAAGCAACTGAAGTGATGGATGCTGCAAAATTTTCTCACTCTCCCAAGTGGCATCCTCATCCGGTAAATTCTTCCACCTCACCAAAAATTCCCGGACTGTCCTGCTCCGTAGCTGCCTCTCCCTAGTATCAATAATAGCCTCTGGCTGCAACACCAAATGCCCTCATCATCCGTGGGTGGCAGCTCATCTGTCACTGTCACCTTCTGTCCCAATGCCTTCTTCAGGCACGATACATGAAAAACGTTATGAATCTTGCTGCCTTAGGGCAGCTCCAATTCATACACAACCTGTCCAATCCTGCGTATCACCCTGTATGGCCCATAAAAGCGGGGCTTGAGCTTATCAGCTCCCTTCTGCTTCAGTGACAACTGTCAGTATGGCTGTAATCGTAGGTAGACCAAGTCCCCTACCTCAAACTGTCTCTCCACCCAACCCCTGTCAGCATACAGCTTCTGCTAGTTCTACGTTGTAGCCATATTATCCTTGAGAACTCGGAGGACATCCTGACTCTCTTGGATTCAAATCTTGGCTCTCAGAGCCTTGCTAGCACCAAACATCACATCAGCAAAAAATAAAGGATGATATCCATACAAAGCATAGAATGGTGACATACCAATCGACATGTGATGTGTAGTGTTGTAGTAGTACTCCCCTAGATGAAACCACTTCAGACATGCTCGCTGCTGCCCACTGACATAGTTACGCAAGTAGCCCTCCAGCCACTTGTTAACTATCTCCTTCTATCCGTGCATCTGTGGGTGATAACTGGTACTCGGGGTCAACTCCGTCCCCACCAACCAGAAAAGCTCCTGCCAAAACCCGTCCATGAAACAGTTGTCCCTGTCACTGATGATGGTCTTAGGAAGACCATATAGCCTGAAGACCTCTCTGAAGAAGAGCTCGGCCACCTGCACTGCTATGTAGTGTGCGGATATGGCAAAAAAATTGCATACTTTGTCAGTCGATCAACGACAACAAAGATACAATCCTTGCCGTGCACCATGGGCAACCCTGTGATGAAGTCCATCGAAATACTCTCCTATTTCCCCTCCGGAATGGGAAGAGGCTGCAATAATCTTGCGGGATGGCTCATCTCCCCCTTGTTCCTCTGGCAAATATCGCACTCCCAGATATGCTGGAGTACGTCCTCCTTGAGGCCCTTCCATGAGAACCTCTCTCTAATGGCCATATAGGTTTTGGTAAACCCCTGATGGCCGGCCAATGGTGAATCATGTGATGCCTGAAGTATCTTCTTCTTGAGCTGAGATCCCTCAGTCAAGAAGATCCGGTCCCTATAGTAGATGATCTCATCAACTATCCTGTACCTGTCATCCGCCACTTGCCCATCCAAAACCTCACATGTAAATCTATCCTTGGAGTACTCTACTAAGAGTCAAGCCCTCCAGTCTGTGTCCAAGCTCATAAGAGACAACATGGCTGGTCTACGTGAAAGGGCATCTGGTACCACGTTGTTCTTACCCTTGACATACTCAATGTCAAAGTCATACGCTTGGATCTTACTGATCCACTTCTGCTGCCTCTCCTGTAGCTATTTCTGCTCCAAAAAGAACTTGAGGCTATTGTGATCAGTCCTCACCCTGAACCTGTTACCCACTAAATACTGTCGGAATTTGGCCAATGCATGCATAATGGCCAGCATCTCCTTGTCGTATATAGAATACAACCTCTCACGCAGAAGGAGCTTCCGGCTCTCAAAGGCTATAGGGTGACCTCCCTGCATCAACATTGCGCCAATCCCCTCTCCCAACGCATCACACTCCAAAACAAATGGCTGCGAAAAATCCAGCAATACAAGCACTAGGCAGCTGCTCATAACCTCCTTGAGCCTGTCAAAGGCTCGCTGTCTTGTATTCGACCAACTAAATGCCCCCATCCTCGTCAGATTTGTCAGGGGGGCAGCAAGCTGTGAGAAACTCTTGACGAACTTCCAGTAGTAAGTACAAATGCCAATGAATCCACGAAGTTTTGTCATGTTCCTCGGCTCCGGCCAATCTCTAATGGCCCTGATCTTCTCCTCGTGGACTCTCACTCCGTCCAGGCCTATGATGTGTCCCAAGTACATCTCTGTCAACCCAAACTCACACTTGGAGAGCTCGGCATAAAACTGCTGATCCTCCAAGATGCGCAACACTGTCTCACTGTGCTAGAGATGCTCCTCCCAAGTCCTGTTGTAAATGAGAATATCATCAAAGAACACCAACACAAACTTCCTTAAGTGACTGCGGAAGATATGATTCATGCAGGACTGGAATGCAGTTGGGGCGTTGGTTAGCCCGAAGGGCATCACCAAAAACTCAAAGTGCCCATAGTGACACCTGAAGGCGATCTTGGGAATGTCCTGCTCCCTCACACGAATCTGATGGTACCCAGATCTCAAATTAATATTTGAGAAGAACCGTGCTCCTCTCAACTCATCCATCAACTCATTGATCCTGGATATGGGGTACCTGTTCTTCAGGGTCTTCTTGTTCAGGGCCCTATAGTCAATGCACATCCTCAATGTGTCGTCCTTCTTCACCAACACTACGGAAGAAGCAAAAGGACTCGTGCTCGGCCGAATGTGCCAAAGAGCCAGCAACTCCTAAATGGCCCGCTCAATCTCATCCCAATAGGCCTTGGGATGGCTATAGGCGGTAGTAATCACTGCCTGTATGCCTTGCTCAAGCTCAATGGTGTGCTCAAACCCCCAGTCCGGTGGCTGTCCCGGCGGAATCTCCCCAAACACTGTGGCATACTGGTCAAGGATGGACTGTATCTTTGGATGCATCATCTACCCTGTGGTCCCTACCTCCGATGCATGCAGCTCCACTGCCCACTCTACGTCTCCCTTCCGAAAGACTGCCTCCATCCGATGAGCCGAAAAAGTCTGAGGCAGATATGTGTGTTGTCCCCATATCTTCTCATGCCTCCCTGTCTTCTCATCATCCCACTCCATCTCTAGGGCCTTCCAATCTATCGTGACCTTCCCTAGAGTGATAAGCCACTGAACACCCAATATCATGTTGGTGTCCAGAATATCGACCACGAAAAAGTGGTCAGTCAGTGTGTAGGTGTCCATCGTCACTAATAACTCTAGAGCATAACAAGCACACAACATGGTTTGATCTCCTGGGACCAAAACTGAAAAGCCATCGAAGCTCTTTGTCTGTATACCTCTCTGCTCAACCATCTGTGCATTGAAGAAGTTATGGGTTGCTCCACTGTCAACCAAAACTAATACTCACTCGCCACGTATTGTCCCTCGTACGCGCAGCGTCAAATACTTGGGAAATCCTTGCAATGCTGCAAGGGCCCCTTTGGTAGGTGCAAAAGCTGCACCACCTGCTGCTGCTGGTGGAGGTGGCAAAGGATCCTGCGCACAATGACTATCTCCTACCTCCACATCATCCTCTTCATCCTCTTCCCCGTTGCTCTCGGAGAAGACCTCAATAAAATGTGCTTTGCCAGCAGCACATCTATGTCCCAGTGCCCACAGCTCCTGACAGGTAAAGCACAACTGCTTCTTCTTCAACTCCCTCCTGGCATCATCATCAATCTGTGCTCATCCTGGATTCCCCTTTGGAGGCAGAATCCTCACATCCTTCCCCTTAGGTTGGAAAGCCTGTTTCTGGGGGTAAGGTGTCCGGGTCCTGGGTAAGGCATCTTGTAAGTCCCAGGTCCTGCTAATAGCATCCTGGAGTGTGGCTGGTCTAGTGGATCTGACTAGACCCCGAAGTGGCTCTGCTAACCCCTCAAAAAACATGTAGATCCTCCGTGCCGCGGATAGATCTGGCACCATCACTAAAACTCTCAAGAAGTCTGCAATGTAGGTCTCTAGGTTCCCAGTCTGTTTGAGCCTCGTCAGCTCAACAAAGTGTTGTTCCGGATCCCTTCAATCAAACCTCTCTATCAGTCTCCTGGTGAACTCAGCATATGTTGTCACTATGGAGTGTCCGAGTGTAACCAACCCATGGAACCACCAGTCGTGGGCCTTACCATCCAAATGTAATGTCGCCACCTTACTGGCCTCTGTCTTCGACATCTGGTTAAGCTGGAAATAGATGTCCAGCTTCTCCACCCAAGACTTTGTTGAACTATTTGATGAGCCATCAAACGTAGGCAAGTGGAATCTACTAGCTGTGCGGTGGGTGTCACCATCATGATAATGCCGGTATTCTCTGTGATGGTCGCGGGGTCTACTATCCCGTTGGAGCTGAACAAAGTCTCTGAATGAGAGAGCATCCCTAAACTCCTGCCCATAGGCCTGGTACTCTGCAAAATAATCGCCCATATGACCGGGTTCTGCCTCCCGCTGGGCTTTGGCCCCTATGTCTGCTCCTAGGAAAGTGGGCATGGTAGAGCGTGTAGGGGCGTGTGAGGCCATCTGCTGAGTAGTATCACGTTGAGTGGCACCCTGCTCTGGCAAATGGTGGGATGTACCCGATCCCTCACCAACCTAGAAAACCTGTGGGTTCTCACGCTATCTAGCCTCCACCACTGTGAATTTCTGCCCCATCACCTCGATCTGCCTCCACAGATCCTGCACTGATTTGAGGAGCATTTTTGCAAATCTCTTCTCGTCCTCGTCTACCATTGGATCCTCCTGCTCTGCGTCCACCACAGGCTCCACCTGTTCTGTGTTCACCACATGCTCCTCCTGTTCTGTGTCCACCACTCGAACACAGTCTCCCTCTCTGTAGGTATTCTCCAACCTACGCTCAATATCTTTGTATTTCCTACCTCTATAACAGATGTAGGGTTTCTCCCTCAGTGTCATAGACTGCTAGCTCCACAGGCTGAGCCAGATCTATGCTCTGATACCACTGTAATATCCCTTATCAGAGATATCCCTCAAACATAAGCAAACTCTAACCAGAGAGATAACAGTAGTGCAACATACAATAATGTATACATGGAATATAAGCAGATACTCGAGAAATGCAGAGAGAAATGCTAAGCCATTTTATTATACTGAGTAATGGAAAGAGTACAAGAGGTGATCAGAAAGATAGCACCTCGATTTGCACAAGGCAAGTGAAGAAATACACTCAGAATGGTAAGTAAATGGCCTCTATCTGAACTGCGTCCAAGCTACCGGAGAACTGCGGTGCTGCTGCTACTACTGGAATCAAATGAGGATTTGGGGTTGTTCCCCTCCTCAGAAAATGTTGAAACTCTGGAATCAGCCTCTGGTCAATAAACCCATAAAAGCCCAGAAAGATTTTCTAAAATAGTTGACCCCCAAAAATCACCCCGTTGGGGATCTACGCAATCCCTCAAGGCTCTGCGCTGCCCCTGAAGAGAATCCTCCAAAACTCTACCCAAAACTCTGCCAAAATCCTCCAATATGCAAGGGTTGATCCCTTGTTCAATCTCCAAGCTCAAATCCTCCACAAAAACCCAATCCGGAGTTCCTACCAAAAGAACTGCGTCCTTCCCTCTCAAGGCTGCGCAGTCATCCAAATACTCAGCTCCTCCTCAACTCTAGAAATTGCTCCTCCTGCAAAATACTGATGAAACTACCTTGCCTGAGCAGGCACTCGAAGTCCCCCGGAGCTAAGGGTGAGATCTCCGAACAAAGACACTCGATGCACTAAATAGTGTTGCAGGCAGGCTAAACAGCCAGGGTGCTCTAAGTCGAAGTGACTAGCTGAAATGCAACATAATCAAATGATCAAAATGAGGAGGCTCTTCTCTCCTTTATAGCGTTGGCCTCTCTCAAAATCCTACGGCCCACCTCCTCCAACGTAGCCTCTCTCTTGCCACATGTTCCGTCTCCATCTGCGCAGTCCCTCCAAGTGTCTACATGGGCCCCTTCTCTATGTGGTCCTTGGGTCCCCTTGGCTCCCCTTTTAAATTACAACGTTGTGCTACTAGGGAGTGACTTTATTCATAAAGTGAGTTATGTCCCCCTTTCCTCACCTTTTTATTTATAAATAACTATAGAAGGAAAATTTGAACAAAATCGAATATTCCAATTAGCCATGGCTAATTAGGAATATTACAGATGCCTTGGCCACATTGTATCAGGGATCTTCCGAGCAGCAGAAGATGTACTTAGAGCAGAAGTTGAGATGTGCTCAGATGCAGAAGGGAGAACATGTGGATCCATTCCTCACGAACCTGAAGGAGGCACGTGATGAGATGTCAGCTGCGGGGCATACACCTCAGAATTCGGAGTTAGTAACACTAGCTCTAAGTTCCATTTCGGATGAATGGAAAATCTTTGTCGAGAGTATCCTGGGCAGAGCAGCATTTCCAAATTGGGACAAGATGTGGGCAGCTCTGAAACAAGAAGAGTTGAGGAGAGACCTTCTCAAGGTCAAACTTGACAGGAGAAGCAGCAGCAGTGGGTCGAAGCCCAAAGTAGAGGAATAGGATAATGCATTGCTTGCATCGAAGGGACAGTAGGGCCAACAAAGTCGAAAGAAGGACGTCTCAAAGGTGAAGTGCTTCAGATGTGGCGAGATGGGCCACTATGCATCCCAGTGTCCGTTGAATAAAAAGGACAAGGATGAGAAGCATGATCCTAAAGTTGTAGCCGCTAAGATTGAACAGGAGGAGGAGTTCTCCATGAGAGCCAAGATACCTCCAGGAGGGAGGTGGGCTGATATAGAACTATAATTTGATAGAGCTACAGATGGGCAGGATCCTTGAGGAGCCCACCTCTTGGATCATAACCTTGCTACGGGAGCCCATGATCAGTGGTAGCGGGATGGAAGAGTTTTCAGTTGGTGCCATGGAGTGTTGAAGCAGTGACTAGTAGTGCCAGAATGTGAGCAACGCAGAGAAGAGAGGCAACAATATGAGGAGGCACAGTGCAGAGCTTCAACAGCGCAGTGGCTTCAGAAGAAATCATGGAACTCGCAGCAGTCAGGATTCCAACACCGAGGTGTATCCACTAGATACTTGTCCAGTATTTGGTGTTTTTAGTTGCTTCTCTCAGCAACTAAGTTGCAGTACGGATGTAGTGTTAGCAGTGGCAGTGCTGGCAGCATAGCAGATACAGCATTTGAGAGGGAGTTGTAGTACAGATGTAGGATTGGCAGTCGCAGTGTCAAAGGCAATAGTACAGTAGTAGCAGTAGTGCAGTAGTTGGTGGACAGCAAGTCAGACATCAACAGCGTAGAGACGATACTTCAAAGTCAGCGCAGTATGTAGTAGCAGTGTATTGCTAGAGAAAATTCCTCGCTAAGAGGGAGTGTTGATTTGGGGTAGCATCAGATGTGCTCTAAGCCTCAAATTTTGCAGGGAGGCTTGGGCACAGGTATTCCAAAGAACCCAGAAATCGTTTTGGGAAATTGCACCTAGAAGTGATTTTATTAAAATAATTATATTTTTAATGGAGTTCCTAAGTCTAAACTTAGGAAAATTAAAATATTAATGGGTATTAATCTAATCAAAGGTGAAACTTCTAGAAAAAGAAACAAATCAAGCCAAAACAATCTGAGCCTTTGATTATGATTTAATCTAGGTCGTTGGTTGTCCAACAAGAAGATATAAGAAGGGGCTCGAGGGTCATTTTGAAAATACATAGAGAGATTGAGAAAATCGATTTTCTAAAGTGAGAAGTTCTCAGGAGGAAAAATCGATTGAGGAGATCTCTTGCAGTTGAAGGGCAGGGATAGCAGCTTCCAGAAAGAGAGATTCTCAGCCAGAGATACATTAGTAGAGAGAGGCAATGAGTGATCCAAAAGCCTTGACGCAGGGCTAGAAGGGCCACGCAAAACCAGTGCAGAGGGAGAGAGAGAGTTGAAAGTCAGAGTAGAGGGTCAGTTTCAGCAACCGGAAGCCGGGGTGTAAGACCGAGAGGCTAAGAGCAGTGACTTTGGGCTACTGATCAATTCCCCATCTAGGTGACACAGTGCCTAAAAGGGTTGATGTTGGGACAGCGCAGAGATAGCGTAGTGCCTGACAGGGGCACCTCATCCAGTAGCCAGAAGAGTCGGGACTTTTTCTCATTGATTGTGTAAGGTAAACTCACAAAGATTCTGCCAGTATTTCTCTCTGTAGCTGAATAACCCTGTGAGATATTCAATGACATATTTAGAATTTGCTATTGCTTGATAATAATAATAAACCCTCAAAGTTGCTGCAACGGTTTTCCCGCATTGGGTTTTTCTGGGGACATCTGTCCAAAAATAATTGTGTCCTATGTGTTTCTATTTTCCTTGCTCAGTTTCTATGTTTCAAAATCATATTTAATTGGTGTAGGCTACTTCAATAATTTACTTCAATGTTTCAAGAAAAAATCTTAAATAAGCTTGTAATGTAATTTACAATCTAGGTGAAATAGATTCAATTGGTTGCAGTAGGATTCCTGAGATTGTTAGATCTAGGAATTTTTCACACTTGCATGATCGTATGTTTGAAGGTGGGCCTCCCGAATTTAAAGGTATGCCTTGTCATTTGGTAATTGAGTATTGTAGTTTGCTTATCATGGACACTTATGGGTATGGATTAATGGGGGGATTCAGTGGAAAGAATAGGTCAGGTTTGTGCTCTTGTCCCCTAGACCCCTTTTGGATATTAACCTTACATTCTAGTCACGTGGGATCTCTTTTACTGGCCATTTGGCTTTAGGGATGGTATTTCACAGGAAACCCTGATTTTGGTTGCGTGGTCTCGCTCCTTCATCTACATATATTAACCCCCTTTCCACTCATTACTTACCCCATTCATCATTTCTTCCACCTAGGTCCACATTCTTCCACTGGGTCCACAAAGCGCTAGTTCTCCCCTTCCCCTTGCCCACACCTTGGATCAGGCCTGGAATGATGCACCGAAGGTTTATGCAGCTAAAAAGAAAAGTAAAAGCATAATTGGCCACATTCAACAGGAAAATTGCACCACAAAATGCAAAAGATGACCAAAACAAACATAGTTAGCACGTGGGCAAAAGCCAATACATGAGCTCTACTCTATCATCATGGCCATCACCTTGGTTCCTACAGGTTCTATGAGCCTCCTTCATCATATAGGAACCCATGATTGTCCCAACCCCTGGTGGGCAATGAATTGTCCTACCTTAAAAGGGGGTATCCACTGCTACATCTCACACATCATGCTCTTACCCGTTGAGCCCCGAGCAGTTAATTAAAGAAAAATCATGAAAAGACAAAAGGCATATAAAGAAGGGTGGAAAAATCAAGTTCGGGGCACCTCATGTACCACGATTGTTGCTTCCTATACATTATATACCTGTAATGTCCCTTCCAAAATTATTTTGGAACATGATTAATTTCTACATTTTGGGGCCAATTTTGGAGGTGAGGAGGACCATTTCACTTTCTGCCTTGTATTCTCTGGTCCAAGAAAACTTACCCCCGGAAACTATCCTTGCCCCACTGCGAGAAATCTCCTCAATCGATTCTCTAGCAATTGGTGCACTGCCCTCTCTGAGAAATTCGATATCTTGATCTCTCTTCGATGTATTTTGCAAATGCCCATCAAGCCTCCTCTTATAAATCTCCATTTGAAAACCAATGGCCCAGATTAGATTCTAATCAATGGCTCAGATCATTTTGGCTTGATCCTTGTCTTCTTCTAGAAGTTTCACCCATAATTTGATTGATACCCTTTAATTATTTTAATTTCCTGAGTTTAGACTTAGGCAACCATTAAAAATAATTAATTATTTCAATAAAACTATCTCCTGGTGGAATTGATTTTTGGTTATTGTGGAATACATGTGTCCAAGCCTCCCTGCAAATTTTGAGGCTTAGAGCACATCTGATGCTACCAAAAATCAACACTCCCTCTTAGCGAGTGTTGGGTCCCTATAATACTAGTGATTACCCCATTACTATTGTAGTTATACCCACTATTTATATTGTTGTGCCCCTATTACCCCCATATTGTTATTTCTGTGCCCCTTAGAATCCCTCTATTGTTATTTTTGTGGCTTTATATTATTATTGTTAGGTCGGCTGGATTATATTGTGACTCCTTAGACTCCTATATATAGAAAGGAGGTTTTGTCATTTGTATCATCCAAGAATTGTTCATTTATGTAATGTAAAGGAGGTTGCCCCCTCGAAGAGGCTGAATTCTAAGGCGTGGATCTCTCTTTTCTATCTTTTTGTGAGCTGGTTTCATAACATTTGGTATCAGAGCTTTAGATTCTAGGGTTTCGCTGCTCCAAACAGGTCATCGTGGAATTTTCGCTATAACTTTTTTTCTGTGACGTTTCAGAAGTCGCAAGAAAAACCCATTTGAGAAGAAATCGCGCTGAACCTTGGGTCCGAATTTCAGAGCTTTTCACGCGATATTTGCGGAGATATGATCTGAGGAAGTTGGTCTTTTTGCAGACTCCTGAATTACATTCAAAACAGGTGACCTGAGGAAAATCGTCATAACTTTCTCTCTGAGGATCGGATTGAAATTTCGTAAGAAGGTACAGAAAGAGGACGGACTGTAGTTTCTTGTATGTGTGTTTTAGATTCAAAGGTTGAAACAGGGACTCGTGGCACGTCGTACAACTTCGCTCTACTGAACCAGTCTAAAAGCAAGTCACTGTGGGAGATTTCACATAACTCTTCCTTGGAGAATCCAATTTGGCTCAGACTTGTGGCATTGGAAAGAGGACGCAGAAGGCTACTACATGTCGCAATTTCAGAATTGGATGATCCGAAATTACAGAGATACATCAGATTCAATATCAGGCTTCTATAAAGTAAAAAAAAGGTGTGTAGTTTGTTTTTTAATTTTTGTGTAAGCTTGGTTTAACGGAATTCAAAGGGCATAGTAAAGCATTATTATCGGTAACTGATGCCCCGAGGAAAGAAAATGCAAACACCTAGTAAGGAACCTGAAAGCTCTAGCATGACTCATGAAGAAGAGGAAGAAATGCTACATGATATATCAAAATTACAAGAACAAGTGCAACAAATGTCACGCTCACAAAAGCTAACAGAAGCTAAGATAAGTGGCGTGGAATCTAAGGTAAATGGCGTGGAATCTAAGATAAAGGGAATGGAAGCTAAGATGGAGGATTCGATGGCAAATTTGAAGATAGATTTGAATACAAACATGGAAGAATTGAAGAAGTTGCTACAAGAAAGGGTCACTAATGGTGAAAAGGTAGTAAAAGAAACTCATGATGAGAACAAAAGAAATGTTAATCATGATTCCATAGACTCTAATGTTGGATCAAAGACTCACCATGTTCCAAAAATCGATATGAGGAAGTTTGATGGCAAGGATCCCGCCACATGGATATTACAGATGGAGCAATTCTTCGATCTCAATAATGTGCAAAACACACAAAAGGTACGTATGGCAACTTTATATTTGGAGCCAAATCAGTTTGTATGGTATCAATGGCTTTGTTCTCGTAAACCATTTATCACTTGGGCAATTTTTACAGAAGAATTAGTAGCACATTATGAGGATACAAAAAGCAACACTTTTTTTAGCCAATTGATAAGTCTCAAACAAAAGGGTTCAATAATGGAGCACATTGAGGAGTTCCAAAAATTGAACATAAGGGTAAAAGATATTCCAGAGGAGCATAGGATTGATGTGTTCATAGGGTCTTTAAAGGATAATATCCAACATGATGTGCGCCTTTGGGAACCTGATTCATTAGAGAAGGCATTCAGGTTAGCAAGAAAAATGGAAAGCAAAATTATGGCAACTAGGAAGCATACCATTCACAACTATAAAGATGGAAGTGTTGTTGCCCATAGTCTTCCACAACCTACAAGGTTGACACCACAACAATTGGAAGAAAAAAGAGCAAAAGGGCTTTGTTACAATTGTGATAGCAAATACACAAAAGGTCATAAATGTGCTGAGAAGAAATTATTCTACATAGATTGTGAAGAGGAAGAAGAAAAGGAGCAAGAAAGGTCAAAAGAAGAGGATATATTCCAGGAACAAAGCCTAGATGAAGAACAAATAAATCCGACCATATCTTGTAATGCATTGGCAGGAATTACCACTCCTCAAACCATCAAGATAGAAGGACAAATCAAGAAGAAAAAGGTAATAGTGTTGATTGATTCAGGAAGCACCCACAATTTTATTCATTGTAGGGTAGCAAAAGAATTGAATTGCTTCCTATATCCAGCTCCAGAGTGTCAAGTGATGATTGCAAATGGAGGAACAATAAATTGTTCTGGAAAGTGCCATAATATCAAGCTATCCATGGGAGAATATGTATTGACTAGCCCAATGCTTTCCATTCCAATGGGAGGTGCTGATGTTGTACTAGGAGTCCAATGGCTACAATCCTTGGGTACAATAGCTTTTAATTTTCAAGAACTTTTCATGAAATTTTCTGTGGAAGGAAAGGAAGTTGAATTAAGGGGTATTGCAGGGAAACCAGGAAAGATAATCAGCTCTAATGGAATGACAAAGCTTCTAAAAAAGGAGCAAAGAGGTGTAATTGCACAATTATGTTCACTAGATGTTTCCACATTGGAATCATCTATTTCTCCAGATCTCCAAAAAGTCCTGGACAATCATTCCAAGGTATTTGAGACTCCCAAAGGTCTCCCACCTATGCGTGATCATGATCATGCTATTCATCTGATTCCAGGAAGTGTTCCTCCAAACATCAGGCCGTACAGATATCCATATGTCCAAAAAAGTGAAATTGAACGTATGGTTGCAGAAATGTTAGAGGCTGGTATAATTCAACCGAGTCAAAGTTCTTTCTCAGCTCCAGTAGTATTGGTGCACAAGAAGGATGGATCATGGCGCATGTGTCCAGATTATAGGGAGCTCAACAAGCTCACTATTAAAGATAAGTTCCCCATTCCTGTTATTGATGAATTACTGGATGAATTGCATGGATCAATTTACTTCACCAAGTTGGATCTTCGTTCGGGATATCATCAAATTAGAATGAAGATTGAAGACATTCCGAAAACAGCATTTAGAACTCATGAGGGTCATTATGAATTTTTGGTCATGCCTTTTGGCCTTACCAATGCACCTTCAACATTTCAAGGTTTGATGAATTCAATTTTCAAACCATTCCTTAGAAAATTTGTGTTAGTATTTTTTGATGATATACTAATCTACAGCAAGTCTTGGAAGGATCATGTTGAACATGTTGACAGGGTCTTACAACTATTGGAGGAGAAACAATTATATGCAAAAAGATCCAAATGTTTCTTTGGAGTCCAGGAGGTGGAATATTTGGGTCATATTGTATCTCATGAAGGAGTTAAGGTAGACCCTAGCAAAATTAAAGCCATTAAGGAATGGAAAATCCCCACATCCATAAAGCATCTGCGAGGATTTCTTGGGTTGACAGGGTATTATCGCAAGTTTGTTAAGAATTATGGGAGAATAGCTGCACCTCTAACAACATTATTGAAGAAAGATTCATTTTCATGGACTTCGGAAGCAACAAAGGCCTTTGAACATCTTAAAGAGGCAATGTGCCAAGCACCGGTCTTAGCTACGCCGGACTTCACAAAAACCTTTATTGTGGAATGTGATGCTTCAGGAAATGGAATTGGTGTTGTTCTAATGCAAGATGAAAGACCCATTGCTTTTGAAAGTCGTCCAATCAAGGGAAAGTTTTTAAGCAAAGCTATTTATGAGAAGGAAATGTTGGCAATACTCCATGCACTTACGAAATGGCGACCCTACCTAATGGGAAGACACTTCAAGGTAAAAACGGATCATGATAGCCTTAAATACTTTTTAGAACAAAGATTATCCTCTGAAGAGCAACAAAAGTGGGTCACAAAGATGTTGGGTTATGACTTTGAAATCATCTACAAAAAAGGGAAGCAAAATGTGGTGGCAGATGCACTCTCAAGAAAGGATGAGGATGTGGAAGCATTGTTGTGTGCCATTTCTATTATCCAACCAGATTGGATAAACGAAGCAAGGGAGGAATGGAAGAGCGACGAAGAAGTGTGGGCACTTATTCAAAAGCTACAACAAGATTCCAGTACTTCTGATACATTTAGCTGGCAAAATGATTCGCTATGGTACAAAGATCGCTTATACCTATGTAAGAATTCCCAGCTAAAACAAAAGATTCTTATGGAATTGCACACTTCTCCCTTAGGAGGGCACTCAGGATTTTTAAAAACTTACCACAGGGTTAAGAAGGAATTTTTTTGGGATGGCCTTAAATCAGATATTCAAAAGTTTGTGGCGGAATGTTTGGTTTGCCAGCAAAACAAAGTTGAAACAATTAAGACACCGGGTCTATTACAACCTTTATCCATTCCAAGCCAACGTTGGGAGGAGGTTTCAATGGATTTTATCACAGGTTTACCCAAGTCTGAGGGAAAGAGTGTCATCATGGTGGTAGTTGACAGACTTACCAAGTATGCACACTTTTGTGCATTATCACATCCATTTAAAGCCAGTACAGTTTCTACTGCATTTATGGAAACAGTTCAAAAGCTACATGGAAACCCAAAGATTATTGTAAGTGACAGAGATCCCATTTTCACTGGAAATTTTTGGACAGAATTATTTTCTTGTCTTGGTACTCAGTTAGCTCATAGCTCATCTTATCATCCTCAATCTGATGGGCAAACTGAGATAGTAAACAAATGTTTGGAAGGATATCTTCGTTGCTTTGTATCTGATAAACAGACACAATGGGTCAAATGGTTGCCTCTGGCTGAATGGTGGTATAACACTTCCTTCCATACAGCAACAAAAATGACCCCATTTATGGCACTTTATGGGTATCAACCACCATCCATCACATCATATTTAAGAGAAAATTCTAAGGTTCAGGCAGTGGAACATCACATCGAACATCAACAACAAGTCCTACAACTCTTAAAGGATAACCTCATGTTGGCACAAAATAGAATGAAACAACAGGCAGATCAACATCGCAGTGAAAGAAGTTTTAATGTAGGTGATTGGGTATTCCTACGGCTACAACCATATAAGCAAATGTCCCTAAAGCAAGCTAAGAAGGATAATAAATTATCACCAAAGTATTATGGTCCGTACAAGGTGTTGGAAAAGATTGGTACTATGGCATACAAATTGGAGCTCCCTGCAGCTTCTCGATTGCACCCAGTTTTCCATGTTTCATGTTTAAAGAAGGTTATAGGTGACAAGCTCCCAATTCAAACAATATTGCCAGAACTTGATGAGGAAGGAAAATTTATATTGGAACCGGAAGCAATCACAGAAACAAGAACTCGACAGCTACGAAATCGATCAATTTCAGAGTATCTTATCAAGTGGAAGAACTTATCCGCTGAAGATTCCACATGGGAGGATCAGAATTTTGTGCAGAAGTATCCAGAACTGCTCAAGCGTTGAGGACAACACTTTTTTGAAGGAGAGGGGCATGTTGGGTCCCTATAATACTAGTGATTACCCCATTACTATTGTAGTTATACCCACTATTTATATTGTTGTGCCCCTATTACCCCCATATTGTTATTTTTGTGCCCCTTAGAATCCCTCTATTGTTATTTTTGTGGCTTTATATTATTATTTTTAGGTCGGCTGGATTATATTGTGACTCCTTAGACTCCCATATATAGAAAGGAGGTTTTGTCATTTGTATCATCCAAGAATTGTTCATTTATGTAATGTAAAGGAGGTTGCCCCCTCGAAGAGGCTGAATTCTAAGGCGTGGATCTCTCTTTTCTATCTTTTTGTGAGCTGGTTTCATAACAGCGAGGAATGTGCTCTAGTAATGCAACATGCTGAAGCATCACCCTTCTCTGTAACATCTCCCTCTGCACTGCTGATGTCTGACATCGTTGCCCGTCAACTAGTGCGCAAATGTTGAATCTGTACTGTTGCTGACCCTGCCACTGCCAACACTAAATATGTACTGCAACCCTCATAAATTCTGCATTTGTGTTTTTGCTAGCACTGCCACTACCAACATTGCATCTGCACTGCAACCTTCTCCAACTGTTGATGCTACTGTATCAGCAACGGAAAAGAATCCAAAATTACTGAACAGGTGTTCAGCATGATGCATTTGTTGTTGGAGTTCTGACTGCTACTATTCTCTACGCTGACCCTCTGAAGCCTTTGCGTTGTTGCTAACTCTGCATTGTGCAAATTTCACTGCTGCCAACTCTGCTCTGCGCTGCTCAGTCTCTGGAGCTCCTATCCATTGCAACTGTCACTCCGGCACTCCTCTACACCAATTGACACTGGTCCATCCTGCTACTACTAATTTGGGCTACTGTAGCAATGTATTGATCCAAGAGGTGGACTCCTCAAGGATCCTGCCCATCTGCAGTTCTTTCGAACTATAGTTCTAGATCACCCCGCCTCTCCCCTGGAGGTACCTGGGCAACAATGGCAAACTCTTCCTCCTCGATCTTTGCGGATGCAGCCTTCGGATCATGCTTCTCGTCCTTGTCCTTCTTCTTCCAAGGACACTGTGTAGTGTAGTGACCAAGTTCACACCGGAAGCACTTGATCTTCGAAACATATTTATTTTTCTTTTGTTGCTCCTGTTGCCCCTTAGATGCAAGGGTTGCATTCTCTTCCTCCTCCTTTGGCTTCATCCCACTGTTGTTGTTGCTACTATCAAGTTTGCACTTGACTAAGTCTCTCCTCATCTCTTCCTGTTGAAGAGCGGCCCACATTCCTTCCCAATCCAGCAATCTCTCTCTCCCCAGGATACTCTGGACAAAGACTTGCCATTCTTCTGAAACAGAATTCAGGGCTAGCCTCACCATCTCAGTAGGCTAAGGTGTTGACCCCACAGCTGCCAACGAGTCTCGGATCTCCTGAAGCTTCGTTAGGAATGGACTAATGAGTTCCCCCTTCTGCATTTGCATGGATCTCATCTTTTGCTCCAAGTACATCTTTCGCTGCTCAGAAGATCATTCGTATAACGTGGCCAATGCTTCCCACATCTATCGGGCAGTATCTTTGCCGACAATGTGACACACTATGTGATCTCTCACTCCGTCGAGGATCAATCGTTTGGCCTTCACCATTTCAGCCTTGTACTTCTTAAGCGGATCTGGATCCGTGGGTACAGCTACCACACTGTCAACATAGGTTTTGAGATTGTGCTCATCCAGAAGGCATGAGATCCTTGCCTTCCAGATCATGTAGTTGAATGCACCTTCCAACCGATCCTTATCTCGCAACCCATTAGTTGCCATCTCTGCCAACGAAATGTCGAACTACCTCCTCTCTCCTCTACGTTTTTGTTGGGCTGGCGAATGCACTCCCTACTGAAGTTAGTAGATCTGCTGCTCCCTGTTGCTTCTCAGCAAATGAGAATTCAGACTTCTTGGTTGGAAGTCCTCTGAGGAAGAATTTCCTCAACAATGTCTCTCTTCTTCCTTCTGACTTTTTCTACCCCGGCAACTGCTTCAGAAAACTGCTTCTCACCAGAAAAATGCTTTGCGCTAAAGCTTTTCCTACGCTACTCCCTCTGCCGCTGAAAAATTTTGATACGGAAATCTTACCTCTTTGTCAACTCACTCAGAGAGAAATTTTCTTCAAGACTCTTGCCCTCCTGGCTTGGACTACGCAATCCCTCTAGGGATTCGATCTGCTGCCTACGAAGCACTTTGATCTCCCTCCTCTTCAAAACTAGACTCTTCCGGTCTGCTCTCTTGCTTCACCTGCACTCTGATACCATGTGAAAATTTGGAAGCCCCAATTTCTACTGTAGCAATTGATTAAGCTCCTTCTATTTGTTAATTACTAAACAAATTATTTATTGCTGCTACAACAGATACTAAAACTAATAAACTGCAGCCTTCACCAATTAAAATTATATGTGGAAACAAGAAACTGAGCAAGAAAGAAATACACAACACATTACACCATTATTTTTGGACAAATGTCCCCGAAAAAACCCAATGCAGGAAAATCGGTGCAGCAACTGAGGGTTTGTATTATTAAGCAGTAGTTTTCTAAATACAAGCTTTGGATGCCTTGCTGGCTATCCAATATCGAGAGAAACTGGACAAAAAGAGTAGTGAGATGATCTCACCCTGTCACTGGAAGAACCGACGTTGATCTGTGCTGGAGATGAGCCTTTGCTCTGCCTCTGCGCAGTACTGTGTCAAGCCTACACAATCACTGCGTCACTACAGCTGGGACTGTGCTACACCTCCTTCTGATCCTCTGCTTGCTGGAAACTTCAACTCTCAGGCCTCTCGGTTTCACACCCCAGCTCCGGCACTAGATCTTGACTCTTCCTCAGCAGAATTTCGATCTCCCTATGAAGCTCTACGCTTCCACAACGTAGATCTATGTGGCCCAACATCAGCCTCTCTGGACATCTCTCTGCCCTCTCTACCTTGCACTCTTCAATCCAGCAAAACTTCCCCCATAAACTATCTGTGCCCCTCACTGCAAGAAATCTCCTCAATCGATTCTCTAGCAACTGTTGCGTTGCCCTCTCTGAGAAATTCGATCTCTTGATCTCTCTCCAATGTATTTTCCAAATGCATATCAAACTTCCTCTTATAATCCTCCAGTTGAGAACCAACAGCCCAGATTAGATTCTAATAAATGGCTCAGATCATTTTGGCTTATCCTTGTCTTCTTCTAGAAGTTTCACCCACAATTTGATTAATACCCTTTAATTATTTTAATTTCCTAAGTTTAGACTTAAGCACCCATTAAAAATAATTAATTATTTTAATAAAACTATCTCCAGGTGGAATTTCCCAAAACAATTTCATGGTATTGTGGAATACATGTGTCCAAGCCTCCCTACAAATTTTGAGGCTTAGAGCACATTCGATGCTACCAGAAATCAACAACCTTAGCTCATATTGAGCTGCTCCTTACTCCCTTTGCGCAGTCACTGTGTTAGCCTACACAGTTGTTGCGTCCCACAAGCTCGAAACTACGTCTCCTCTCACTGTCTCGTCAGCTGTTGTCTGGAAGCTAATACTCTTTGCCTCTGGACCCTCTACCCAGCTTTTGGCTTAGAATCTCGACTTCTCCCCAGCAAAATGGAAATCTCCCCAAGAGGGCTTTGCGCTGCCTCTCTGTGGCAGTCACTGCCTCTCTGCAATGTACTCACCGGAACTAGAAAAGCTTCCTCCAACCTCACTATATCTACCCCTCTCTCACTGCTTCGACCTCACTAAATCACTTCCAGCAACACATAGTTGCTACTCTGGAAATCGATTTCTCAACAAAATCGAAACCTCTAGTGTGTTCCCCAAGCCCCATCGACTTTCTTCTTATAACCCTCTGTTGAGACTTCAACGACCAAGATTAGATCTTAATCTATGGATATGATTAACTAGAATTCAATCTATGTAAGTTTCTAGAAGATTCACACCATAACTTAATTAATTCTGATTAATTAGTCATATTCCATAAGTTTAGTCTTAAGAAATATCTAAAAAACGATTAATAATCTAATTAAGTCATCTCTAGGTGGAATTTCCAGAAACGATTTCTGGGTTTTGGAGATCTCATGTATTCTAGCCTCTCCACAAAATTTTGTGGCTTGAACACATTTAATGCTACAAAAACTAACATGAACCCCCTCCTCCAACTCGATGGTGTGATCAAACCCCCGATCTGTTGGCCTGCCTGGTGGGATCTCCCCAAGAACCCCCTGATACCTCTCCAACAAGGGCAGTATGTTTGGGTAGCCCCACTATCCACCAGAACTGATACATGTTTCCCCTCTATTGTGCCTTTGATCTAAAGTGTCAAATACTTCAAAACTCCCCGAAGTGAAGCTAATACACCCCAGAGGGCACGAATGGGCCCCCTCCCTGAGATGGCAATGGTAGTGGTGCTCCCCCTGTAAACCATGGTCCTCGATCTCCATGATTTGCCCCTGGCTCAACCTCCTCCTCTGGCTCACTATTTGAGTACACCTCAATGTAATGGGCCCTGTCCTTGGTGCACTTGTGCCCTGGTGCCCATAGCTCCTAGCACATGAAGCAAAACTTCCTCCTCTAGAGGTCCCTCCTAGTCTCATCATCCAACTACCCATGACCAATCTCCCTCTTGGTCCCTAGAAATAGCATCCATCAAAGTGGTGGACTTGTAGGCCCTCACCCAACCATGCAAGGGTTCAACTAACCCCTCCACAAACAACATAATCAATCGGGCCTCCGAGATATTTGTCACTGTAACCATCACGACCAACCTCTAAAACTCTGAGATGTAGGCCTTTGCGCTACCTGTCTGTCTCAAATGGGCCAACTCCCTGAAGTGTAGCTCAAGGTCCTTCCTATCAAATCTCTCAATCAACCTCCCAGTAAACTCGTTGTAGGAGTTGATGTGTATGTGTCCCAGTCAGTGTTTTTAAAATCGGAACCGGTGATCGGACCGGTCCACCTAATGAACCGGTTTACCGACCGGAACCGGTCTAACCGGGACTGGTTTGGTCTAAACGAACCGGTTTTAGAAAAACACATTAAATAATTATTTTTTAATGAAAAAAAACTATTTTTAAGATTTAAAACCATGATTCCAAGCCAATAGAGACAAAATATGCAAAGATTGCTCATTGATATACCATGTAAAGCCTTAAAGGTGAATATATCAAAATGGCACCAAGTGCAATACATATCATCGACAAAATACATAAGCAATGAGGCTCTAAATGGCCACTAGAGTGCAAAAATAAAGCCTACAAACTATGGGGCCAGTGGCCTACTACAAGACTTCAGTCTAGACTCTACATATATGATAATAGTAATACTATAATAGTGATCAACATTATCACTTGAAGTTGAAACTTCTCATGAGTCTCAGTCATCATGATCAAACTCAGTTGGTTGAGTCTCGACTCCCAAACTGTGTAGCCACAAACTTCTCTATTGGTTCAGTGACTTGAGTCTCAAACTTCTGAAGGTATTCTGCCCTAATATGCCCTATTATTTCATTTGGTGCTCCACATGGCTTTACATGGCCTCCTATCCCAGCCAAGTGTTGCTTGAACCTGTTAATACCCCCTCCTTGAATGGATTTTTGGCAATATTTGCAGATCATTTTGCCATCAATCATATCACAATGAGCCCATGCAGTATCTTCGGCTTTTGGAGGCATGATGACTCCCTGGATGGTAGATCATAGAAGTGAGAAGTTTATAACACAAAAAAAAAATTCATGGACAGCAGACTCAAATGAGGAATTATCAAGTGCAAATCCTTACCTGGAAATGCAAACTAGCTCCCTTAGCCTCCTCTTGAAGATGGCAACTCCACTGACAGCTACACACTATCTCCAAAATAGCTCCAACTCCAACTCCAAGATGACTACTTCAGCAAAAACTCCACACTCTCCAAGCTCACAAACAAACTCACAAACACTCACAAACACTCCAAATCAGTTGTGTGAGACAAATGAGAGTGAGAGGGGTCTCTTATAGCAAGTGTGAGGGTGTTTTTGGAGGGAAAATACCTTTCCCTCACCCCCAAAACCCCTAAACCACAAAACCGCTGCACTTTTTGTCATAATTCGGTGGGTTGTCCATAAACCGGTCGGTTTAGGACGGAACCGGCCGGTTCCGCCCTAAACCGGCCGGTTTTTACCGGTTAGGGCTGTTTTCTGGGCACATGAGGTATCTAACCCGGTTTTTTGGCCGGTTCGGACCGGCCAGGCCTCTAACCGGCCGGTTAGACCGGTTACCGGTTTTTGTGGCCGGTTTTTAAAACTATGGTCCCAGTGTGATCAAGCCATGGTACCACCACTCTTGGGAATCTCCCTCCAAGTGTAGTGTGTCAAACCGGATAACGTTTGTCTCTTGCATAGGGTTCAAGTGAAAGTAGGTGTCTAACTTTTGAACCCATGCCCTAGCCGAATTTCTGGCTGACCCATCATAGTTGGGAATTGTAACTTTCCCAACTATCTTTTGCTCCTCTTGATTTGTCTACCATCCTTTATAATGAATCTCAGCTCCAGTGGCATGTCTCTCCTTGAGGTGAATGTACTCCCCAAAGGACCTCACTATCTGGATCAATGCCTAAGGAAACTGAGTTCATCAAATATGCTACCAGGTCTAGTTCCCTCTCACACTCTAGCTCATCCACGAAATGGGGCATCGTGGGATGGCCTGTTTGTCCACTAAAACGGGTGTGAGGATGATATGTACGCTCAAGTGTACGACTTCCTCCCCCTGTTCTAGAGCCCCCTTCACCTTGAGGCTCTGCCTCTTACCTGTCATTCACATGTAGACCCATCACCTGTTGCATCATGTCAATCATAAGTTGACCCTGCCTCAATATCTGTTGGTTTGTTCTCAGCGACTCCTCCAAAACTTGATTTTGGCCCCCTGCCTGGGTTGTTTCAGACCCTCATTGTTCTCCACGTTCTCCCTAAAACTGTCCAATTCGGTATCTGAAAAATAGTCTTGCCCTCCTTCTCTGCCACACCCTCTACCTCTTCCTCTGCCTCGACCTCTCTGAAATACGAAAACTTGGTACCTGGGTGGCATTCCTTGCTTTTATCTCCCCACACCAGCCAAGAACATGCTTTGATGCCACTATAATGTTCCTACTAGGAAAATTAACAATGATATTCAAGCAAAGCACACATGCAATACAAAAAAATCAGACAACAATTAGACACCCATAAAATATTCCAAAACTGTGCCAAGCTGAGCCATTTTATTATCAAGAGGACAATACAAAGATGTATGGAATATGTGCACTTGGGTTTGCCAAAGCAAGCTAGACAACCCCAGGTGAGAAAATGTGTTGCTCGAATGCAAGGAAGTGCTTTCTCAAGCTCTGCGTTGGCCCTAGAATTATACAACCACTGACGGGAAAGAAACCTTTGTTTGAGCCCCCTATAGTGCTTAGAAAATTCTCCCTAATTAGTCTTGGGCTCTCCTTCACAAACCCAGAAAAACCCAGAAAGGATTGGGTTTGGTTCCAACCTTCCGAAATCACCCCCAATTATATTGAGCTCCTCCACCAACTACGTAATTTGCACTACAGGAAATCAGCCACCAGAACCCCTGCAAAATGTTGAGCAAGTCCCCCATTAATCCTCCTTATAACCCCTACCAAGCCCAACTCCAAGCTCCCCGTCAACTTCAAGTCTCACGCACAAGCAACCTCCTCTATGAACTGCGCAGGCCCAAAAGATCCTCTACACAGGCCCAAGGAAGAGTGATTTGACCCCGGTGATGGTCACGCCCTTAGTCCACAAATCCATTGGAAAATTGTTGTAAAAATTCCCAAGATTTGAGCCCTCAAAAGCTTCGAACTAGCTCAGTCCGGAACAACCTCTCCATAAGAATACGTGGTCTTGTTCTGCAGTCAGATTGCTCCACAATGAAGCTCGAAATTCCCTGTAATCTCCGGAATGCCTCCAAGGATATGTCAAGGCTCCCCTAGGATGGCACTCAAAATCCACCAAAGGAGTTGAAATTTCCCCTTAGAACTCTCTTGGTGCTGAACAACACTCCATTGACCCAGCTAAATAGCTTGAGAAAAATGTGGTTTAGAATCTTTAGATGTCAAATTAGCGAAAGGTCCCAAATGTTGCATCCCATCTTCTATTTATAATTGCTGCCTCACTTTCCCCTTGTGGGTCCCTCATCCCACTAATTCGACCTCCCTACTTTACCTCCTTTCCACAAATTCGAATGTTCCTCCAAGGGGTGCATATTTCCTTGAAGGGTTGCCCCCACAACCCACCAACTTTAATTTTTGTCCATTTCTCCTAACTCTGGCATCCAAAATTGTAAAATTGTGGAACTCCATTAGCAAATTTATTAAGAAAGGAAATTACAATTTTGGAGATCAAGGAGAGGAAATTGAGAAGCATAGTCATCAAATAGTACTTGATCAAATGGAAAGATTTGTTGGTTGAAGACGCTACTTGGGAGGGTGAGCAGATCTTACAGCACCCTGCATTGCAGTTCCTTGAGGCCAGGCAAAATTTGGGAGGGGAGGACTATAATGTCCTTTCTCAATAAAATTTGTTGATGGAGTTCCACAATTTTGCAATTTTGAAATTAATACAATTTTGGTGCCAAACTTAGGAGAAGTGGGTAAAAATTAAAGTTTGGTGGGTTGTGGGGGCCACCCATCAAGGAAATACCCACCCCTTGGAGGAAAAATTCCAACTTGTGGATAAGAGGCAAAGGAGGGAGGTTGAATTAGTGGGATGAGGGACGCACAAGGGAAAAGTGTGGCGGCTATTATAAATAGAAGATGGGGTGCAGAATTTGGGGCCCTTTGACATTTTATTTCTGAAACCAACTGTTTTCTTGAGTTGTTCAGCCTTGCCAACATAGTGTTGCTTAGCACACAATATTTCCAGGCGGATATCTCAGTTCTTGCTTTGGTGGACCTAGAGTGCCACCCTAGGGGAGTTTTCCTAGCACTTCAACAAGCTTTTGGAGCATGGGTCAGTGTTCTACACCCAGTTTTGCGAGTTCCAGGACAAAGAAGGGAAGTCGTACAACTTGGGGAAGTCATTTGGAGAGAAAAATAGTTTCTGAGAAATTTGTGGCTGGTCCCAAGGATAGATTGCTAAAGATTTGTGGTGGTTTCCAGCGTGGAGAGTGTGGAAATTTTGGTGAGTGAATTTTTGTTAGTTTTTGTAGCATCCAGTGTCTTATAGCCACAAAATTTGGTGGAGGCGCTAGAATACATAACATTTCCAAAACCCAAAAATCGTTTCTGGAAATTCTGCCTATAAGTGTCTCAATTAGATTATTAACCAATTTTTAAATATTTCCTAAGTCTAAACTTAGGGAATATGGTTCATTAATCAATATTAATTGAGATAAGCCGAGAATAGTCTAGAAACTCACACGGATCGATCCAGAGATGATCCTATCCATCGATTATGTTTTAATCTTGGTCGCTGGTGCTCCAATAATGGATTATAAGAGGAGGTTGATGTGCTGATGTAGAAGACACTTGAGTAGTTCGATTTCTTGGCAGATCGATTTCCAGAGTAGCAGCGGTCAGTTATCAGAGAGAGCCAGAGATCGAAGCAGTGAGTGAGGGGTAAAGACAGTGATCCAGAGGAAGTTTTCTAGATCTAGAAAGGCAGCAGCAAGAGGGCCAGGTTATCCTAGTGAGGTAGTGCAGAGCTTTGCGCAATGGCTTTAGAGAGGTCAATGCGATTTGCTAGAGAGAAAATCATTCTTCGATCTAGAGGACAGTCAGAGGTTCAAGAGGGCCAGAGAGACAAATTTCTTAGCAGCAGAAGGCAAAATGACTTCATCAGAGATGAGTCAAAGCCTAGACATCATAGTGACTGTTAGTCCAGTCCAGAGGGTGACGCAGAAGCTTCAAGAGATCGAGTTTTTTGTAGGCAAGTTGTGTCGGGATCAATGTTGCGAACATCAGAATCGAGATAAAATTAGCAAGGGTCTGGAAAACCAAAAATTTGTAAAAATCGGGAAAATATCGGTAAAAATCAACAAACATCAGCAAAATTAAGATACCACCAAAATATTGGTAAAAATCAGCGAACAACGGCTAGGCCAAAAAATCATGATTTCAAGATAAAATCGAGATGTTCGCAACCTATGTTGCGGGGGAGCGCCCCCCCCCCCCCCAACAAAAGTGACATTCTCTTTAATCTTCATTTTCATCCTTTTACTTAAATTTTTAACATTACCATGAAATAACTCGGGATGTTTGAGAGTGGTTTCGTTCTCATTGGATTTCATATGGAGAAAGTAGAATTTTAGATTTCATTCAAAATCCAGCAGACTTATCAGTTTTTCAGGATTTCAGGATTGGGGGATTGCAATCTTTCCATTGAATTTTGTCATGTATTAGGGTATGGAACTAGTATTTAATCAAGAGCACCAATCCCTCTATGTACCTTGATGTTAGTGACATTGGTTGTCGAACTCCACTATCATGACCCTCCTAAAAATGTACGCATCACTCAAACAAAATCTTGACTTGACATGCTATGCTTTTTCTGTCTTATGTTAATGCTTGGAGGGTGATATTAATGACAAAGATCCTTATACAGATACAAAGGTAATGACAAAGATACCTCTGGATATTAATGCTTGGAGGGTGATATTAATGACAAAGATCCTTATACAGATACAAAGGTAATGACAAAGATACCTCTGGATATTAATGCTTGGAGGGTGATATTAATGACAAAGATCCTGATTTTGCAACAAGACTAAAAAATTAGACATTTCTCGTGGTGGCAAGAGGCCCAAGCATAAGAAATAGATAATAGATTTACTTCTCTTTTCTAGTTTCTAGTAGCTTTTATAACTATTGACTCTTTCATATTTATTATGATATTTATTTAAACAATATATGACAATTTAAGTTTGAAGTTGGCAATTATAACTCATTAGTAATGAATTATGAATATGATGCTTCATGAAAGTTGAAAGTTGTTTCATTTCATTTCATTTTATAACATTTCATTTCATGTTAGATATTATTTGTTGTAATTGTTACACTTAGCTTACAAGTACAACTTTGGTGATCAAAGATGATAAATGTTATATATTGAATTTTGAAAGCTTGAAACTTTAAGATTGATGAATCATGAGACTCAATATGTTGTATGTTACTATGTTACTAACTTGCGGACGTGGTTGATGAAGATTATAACTTCTAGATGATTGTTGTTATATGGTTCAATCTATGTTTTTTATGTTTTTTATATCTAATTCATCATTCTACATGTTTTTGTTGACATATCTGTATCAAAGATTAAAAAATATAAAAAATAGATATATTTTTTAAAAATCACTCCGGGATTTGCTCCCAAACCGGGAGCTTTTGAAAATGATCGCTCCCTCTCCCCACTCCTGCTCCCGCTCCCGCTCCCAAGTAACATAGTTCGCAACACTAGTCAAATTGCTTGTGGAGGAAGGGTAAATTCCCTTCAATAACTTTGCCCAGATTTTCTTGCTATGGATTGTCAGTTTCAGGCATCCAGATTGTACTCAGATTTTCACTGCTGCATAATAATAAAAACTCTCACTACTGCATCGGTTTTCCCAAGTTGGGTTTTTCTAGGGACATTTGTCCAAAAATAATTGTCTCATATCTTATGTGTGTGCTAGCATTTCTCAGTTTCCATCGCATTATTTTTCCGCGGTATTTTATTTGTGAAGGTTGTTGTGTGTTTATTTCGATATTTTCCATGACAAATAAATTGTTAAATTAATTAACAATTAGGAGAAATAATACCAGTTGTTGCAATAGAATTCCATATTGGAATTTTCACATGGTATCAGAGCACAATTGATCAACCAGAGAGCTTAGAAGCGAAAGAAGGAATTTCGTTGTTCAGTAAGAGCAGCAGGTCAAAATTCCCAAGGACAACACAATCTTTTGCCAGGAGGCCAAGTTACTTGAGGAAACTCAATTTTTAAAGAGCAGAAAAATAGATGTTCGAGATCGAATAATACCAGAAGTAGAGAGAGCAGCTCAGATTTTTTCGTTGGGCAGATCTCTAGCTAGACGCAGAGAGTTTTGCAGCAGTTCGCTAGAGTAGAGCCTGCGTCGGGTGAAAGAGAGAGAAGCACACAATTGAGGGAAAATTTTCCTCAAGGCACTTCTAGTCTCAGAAGTTCGATTTTCCTTGCAGATTGGCAGTAGTTGTGAGCAGATCCTCTCACTCCAGAAGGGAGTGTGAGTAGCAGAGTAGCGGCCAAGCAGCAGGAAAGAGGGAGTTTTCGACAATTTGTTGAGATGGCCACTTCAGGGCTTCGTGATCAGGATAGGTTGGATGGAGCTTCCAACTATGTCATCTAGAAGGCTAGGATGTCCTTCCTTCCAGATGGATATGGCCTAAAAACCTACATTGATAATGTAGTGGCAGTTCCCAAGGAAGCAAATCAGCAGAAAGAATACAAGAAAGAGATGGTGCGGGTGAAGCGGTTGATCTTGGATGGAGTTTGGGATCATATTGTCTCACATATAGCCGGAAAAGATACTGCCAAACAAATGTGGGATGCTCTCTCCATGTTATACCAGGGAACTTCCAAGCAGAGGAAGATGTTTCTTGAGGAGAAGTTGAGATGCATCTGGATGCAGAAGGGGGAAGGCATAGATCGCTTCCTTGCCAGGATTCAAGAAGTCTTGGACCAGTTGTCAGATATTGGGGCAGCGCCTCAACCCACATAGCTAGTGCGATTGGTATTAGTTTTTGGTAGCATCGAAAGTGCTCTAGCCTTGAAAATTGGTGGAGAGGCTAAGGAACATGAGTTCCAAAGAACCCAGAAACTGTTTGGTGAAATTCCGCCCGAATTGTATTTTATTAAAATAGTTAATATTTTTAATGGGGTTCCTAAGTCTAAACTTAAGAAAATTAAAATATTAATGGGTATTAATCAAAATATGGGTGAGAATGATGTAGAGAGTGGATCAAGTCGTGTTTTAATCTTAGCCATTAATTAGAGACTTAATCTCGGCCATTGAAGACTCAACAGGAAAAGTACAAAATGGAGGCTTGGGATTCATTTGGAAATGCACACAGAGAGATTGAGGAAATCAATTTTCTGAGGTGAGAAGTTCTCAAGAGGAAAATCGATTGGGCAGATCTTGCAGCTAAGGGAGTAGAGAGAATCCGAGAGAAGGACTTTCTAGAAAAGACAGAATAGAGAGGCGAAGAGAGCTTGCCGAGAAGCAACACAGTAGTCGGGAGAGCTGATGTAGAAAAGTTGTCTGTCACGAAGAATCCAGAACTATTGGAACTGTCGGAACAGACAGGAACTGTCGGAACTGCCGGGAACTGTCGGGACTGTTGGAACTGAGAGGAACTGCCAGAATTGTCAGGAACTACCGGAATAGCTGGGGGAGCTGACGCAAAGGGCAAAGAAGGTGACACAAGGTTGACACAGAGCCAGCGCAGAAATAGTCAAGGTTAGCCAGTCTTGTGTCAGATCAACCGGAATTCTGCCGGGTGAAGTCAAGTAAAACTCACTCAAATTTTCCGCCAGTATTTTCTCTATAAAGTATTGCTAGATGAGCATCCTATATTTGTATTCAGATATTTCTCCTGCATAATAATAGAACCCACAGAGCTGCTACACCGGTTTTCCCGCATTGGGTTTTTCCAGGGACTATTGTGTCCAAAAATAAGTGTGTCCTATGTATCTTGTTCTTTGCTTTGTTTTCTGTTTCATGAGATCAAATATTTAATTAGTGTAGGCTACAAAAGAATAACTTGATGAATGTAATTTAAAAAATCAAGTAGGTGAAGTAGATTCATATTTGCTGCAGTAGGAAATCCTTTGAGTCTAGGAATTTTCACATGGTATCAGAGCATTGATTTTGAAACAGGAAGAGCAAATCCAGTGTTGAGCAGCCAAATCTGACAATTTAGCACATAAAAATTAATTTTTTTTTAATTTTGGAGCAGGTACTAAGCTTGAAACCCTTCATGCATCACCCATAAAAATATCTTATCATAAGCCCAGGATCAAAATCAAGCTGGGCTCTTCATAAAACGTGGATCGGGAGTTGGCTGGTTCAGCCGAGAACTTTCCTGAATGCCCGATGATCTAATAATCAAGGATTTTCCTGTAATACTCGATTCAGTCGTCAACATAGAGCGAGAAAACGATAATAAAATTCATATTTAATAGAGATACCTGCTATTATATTTAAAACTTAAATTACCATTCAAACCCCAGCGACTGAGCAAGATACCTGTACTCAAATCGCTCTTCAGAAAGCTATATCAATGGCCAAAAAAAAATATATGTATGAAAATAATACATCTTACAACATTTCCATGAAGAGTAACACCAGCAGAAGTTAACCCCAAAGTCTTTCTTTATTGCTCATAAAAAAGATTACAAGAGAGAGCTTTTTGCTTAGTACACGATCAAAGATCCAATAATCTCAACTGACAAATGACTTCCTATTTAAACTTTAAAGATAAATCTTCCAATGGCTAGTTCGAGTGATCCTCGTCAAAGCAATCTCGATCGTTGATGACTTCCTATTTCAATTAAATTCATTTTAATATATTCAAAAATTAAAATTTTGCATTTATTTCCTCAAAACTTTGACTTTGACTTAACCCCAAAGACCTAAGACATAAAATTTAGCAAAATAATCAATTAACCTTAGTCTCTAGACCAATTAAGACTTAATTTTTTTTTAAAAGATCCACGAATTTTACCTCTGGAAAATTTAAATTTACCTAGGACCTAGGACCTATGAGGGGATAAATTATTTTTCTAACCCTCAAGACATTTTACATCTCAAGGGGCAAAACTCATTTGAACAAGACCCTCACAGACTACCCATTTCTGCGACACAAATAGAATCTAGCAGATCAAGCAATTTGTAATAAAATAACCTAACCAAATAGTTAGGATTATTCTCAAATTACTTTTACATAGACTTGATCTAGCACACTAGGACTCCCCTAACATTCTAGTGACAAAATCCATTCCGGCTTTGGGGTAAGGTTGAAGGAAAACTCTGCCGACCCTGGGTCGATGAGACAAAAAACCTTCCAGAATGTAGATCGTAACCAGAAAATTAGGTTTACCTAGGCAATTACATACACGACGCAGATATGCTAAGATTATTTACAGTTTACACATGCAAAAAGGGTTTACAATATAACATGATCAAGTTGATGATAATAGTCGAACAACACAGACACGTTGATCAAGCGCTATCTCTTTTGTGAAAAGAGGGAGTGTACTGTTATGGGTCATTGACACGTAGTGGTCAACATCTGGCTCTACTTGGGGACACGTTGCTACACTGTAGGAATATGAGAATCCAGAATCTACGTCCATGCAACACACAACATAACATAAGTAGCGTCCATCCAAAAATCATCATATAACATTAAGCACAGGAAAGATATAAGCTCTTCATTTATTAACTAGTCTAACAACATGGAAAACCAAATCTAACTAAAAAATGAAATAACAGGGCAAAAGGTTAGAGATACAAAACAAAGATGCTCAATGGCATCAAATGCGTTCAATATAGCGTATACTGAGCATTTGCCTACTTTCAGGCAAATCTGTCGGCTGTTTCTCGGATGTGCCCTGTCCAATTCTGCATATGGTAGGACTTTTTCCTATCCAAAAATCGAGCTCCTTACAACCATCTGATGCATCAAATCGCTTTCTAATTTTCTCTCTTGCGTTTTTTCTTTGTGGCAAGCTGTATCACTGATGACGTGGAACATTCTGCTTCCAAACTCTCAGATGAAGTATGTAAGATATGCGTGTCATGTCTTTCTTCATTTTGCATCTGATTTTTATCGTTTTCGATTTCATCTAGGTCACCTTCAATTAGCCACTTTTCAATGGAGCAAATGACCTCCTCATAATAAGATGAAGCTTGTTGTAGCAAAGAGGCTTCTGATCTATTGACGTCTCCTTGTTTCTTTCATCCTTCGACTGATGCTGAAATTTCTGTACCTGTATTGTTATGGCATCCACCTGGCTAGAGTGTTCAACCTATTTCCCTGGCCTGGTCTTTCTCCATGCTCAATAACTTATTCTAAAGACATATCTGACTAGCTTCCATATCTTTTATTACTTTGTCATTCTTTGCCTTTATGGTCATCACGCAATGTTGCATAGAGTTTATCTCTTTCTTATGATTTGCTTGCATGGTAGCCAACTGATTGTTATAATCGAATGTCATGATGGTCATTTCTTCATCCATAGTTAATAATTTGTTTTGAATAAAATTAATTTCCCTGTCATGATTAGCTTTCATGATTTCCATCTCCTTATCACGTTTTTCCAGGTGGGTGTATAAAGTTTTCATATCCTTGACGTAATCAGTTACAAATTTTTCTTGATTAAGCTCCATATTTTTTACTAGCCGCATTAGTTCTTCTATAATCTGCTTCTCATTTTCCCTTTCATTGTCGACACTTCTTTGATAACTTGTCCTTGCTTTTCCACTATCATGGATTTTATCTGCAACGATACAGGTGGATGGCACATTCTGATATGGAGAATTTTCTTGAAATCTTTCATCGACAGTTGAATCCTTCACAAAATCACTTTCATTCTGTTGCATAATTTCAGGGGCACAAGGCGAGCTATCTTGATAACCATATCTATCTTTAAAAGCATGAACGATATCTTGTAAAGAAGTGAAAGAATCTTCAGGACAATTATTAAACCAATTCAAAGCATCACCCTCTAAAGAAAAGACAAATAGATGCATTTTGACATCTTCATGATCATACTGGGGAGAACTACAATATATGAGCATTATACAAGAAAACCTGCATAGATGCTTTCTAACAGCGACTGAATCACCACTTGAGAACAAAGACGATTTATGAATGGCGATTTCCGGAATCTCATGGAGAACATCAGTAAAATGAAACGAGGTAAACGAATAATCCATGATGAATAATGAGGGATCAAATGGATGATAGAGAGAGACCTCTGCTCAAGAAATCAAGAGATCCACAAGAAGGGAGCTTCTAGTAGAAATTCTTGTAGAAATGAAAGAAGTGGAGTCGCCACCTGAACATGAATCTATAGAATCCAAAAGACAACAAACAACCGGATATAAGAGGGGCTTCTTGTCTGGGAAATAATAAATGGAAGAAGTGGAGTCGCCACCCAAACAAGAAACGAACCAAGAAGTCCAGGTGCTAAAGGTGCAGATGCAACGATTAACGAGATAACGAAAGATAGGGTGATGAAAAGATCAAATGACGCCAGGAAATTTTATGTCGCTTGACAGGCTAATGAATGGCGGAAAAGATGAGATGATTAAAACGATGTCGAGAAACCAATGCCAAAAAATGTTGTCATTGTCAGCTCAAATGAATGATAGAAAGATGAAAGATGAAAGATGAATGTCGTAAAGCCCAAGCCCAATAAATCGGTCCCCAGCAATGGCGCCAAAAATGTTGTCGCACAGAATGTCTAGGTAGCGCGACAACGCTTAGAGTAAGGGTTGTCACTCTTAATCCTTACTCACTCCGTTTAGACTATCTCCTAGGTAAGTCAAGGGGGGTAGTCCCTAGGCGAATAGATGAGGATAGCCTGTGAAAAACAGACTCTAGGAGATTTTATAAATGGATAACTTGATGAATTTAAATGATTAAATCAGATTGATAGATTAAACGCCAAAGTAAACAAGACACGACCACAACATAGAAACAATTTTAGACCAGTGCCTTCTATATTTGAATCAACCATCAATAAAACAAGCTATCCAGATCGATTTTCAATATGTGACGAAAAGTGACAATCATAAATAATCCATAAAAATGTCCAACTAGGGAGACAAGCTCTGCCCAAGATACTCTGGACAAATGCCTCCCAGTCTTCGATGACTGCATTCAGGGCAGTCCTGACCATGAACTCAGGATCTAGTGTAGACCCCACTGAAATCAGTTGGTATCGAATCCCTTGCAACCTAAGGAGGAAGGCATCGATCTCTTCTCCCTCTCATGTTGTTAATCCAACAAGACTCGGATCTGGATTTCTTTGGCACTAGAAATCCTCTAAGGAACGAGCTCTTGTAGACTCCCTTTGAGTCCTGATTTCCTTCACGGAAATCCTCCGGCCAAATGTCGAATCACTCCTCTCCAATCCTCCTTTGCTGCTGCAACCCGGATCTAGATTTCTTTGGCTAGAAATATGTCAAGGCAGTGACTCCCTCTACCTCGGCTTTGTCTCCACAGACACTATTCTGCACCAACAACAACAACATCCCACCAGCTCCACTGATCGAATCTTCTCTGCTCCTCCAGCCCCGGCAATTGACTGATTTGAGCCTCTCAGGCTCTGCGCTGGCCCAGAGAGCTGATGCAGTCACTGCGTGAGCTCCTCTCGGGTACTGCGTCACCCTCTACAGGCTCAAAATGCTGACGTAGACACTGCGTGAGCCTATGTGTCACTTCTCTGGCTCTGCGTCACTCCTTCAGCTGCTCCTCTACCTCTGAAACAACGTTGTCACTAAGGACACCTGCTTCTCTGCAACAAATTCACAGGATCTCCTGATTGATGCCTTTAGTGTCTTGTGATCTGCAATGCTCTGATACCATGTGAAAACTTCTGAATCTACAAATCAGAAATCCTACTGCAATCATTGGTTTATCATCTCCTACCTGTTTTTACGTTAAACAAGTTATTTAACTATTTAAACACTAATGAAAAACACTATTGCAAACTACACTGACATACAAATCATAAACAGAAATTGTAATATTCCTAATTAGCCATGGCTAATTGGAATATTCAATTTTGTTCAATTTTTGCCTTCTATAGTTATTTGTAAATAAAAAAGTGAGGAAGGGGGACATAACTCACTTTTAGAATAAAAAGTCACTTCCTAGTAGCACAACATTGTGACTTAAAGGGGAGCCAAGGGGGCAAAAGGGGGACACAAAAATGGAGCCCACACAGACACATGGAGGGACTGCGCAGGAGGGAAGAAACACGTGGCAAGAGGGGAATCACGCAGGAGGAGGTGAGCCTTGGGATTGAGAGAGGCAAAGGCTATAAAAGAGAGAGGAGCCCCCTCATTTTGATCATTCCGGTTATGAGCATTTGTGATAGTCATTTCGACTTAGAGCACGCTAGCTGTTTAGCTAGTCTGCAACACTGTTTAGTGCATTGAGTGTCTCCGTTCAGAGATCTCACCCTTAGCCCCGGGGGACTTCGAGTGCCTGCTCGGGCAAGGTATTTCCATTGGCATTCCAGCAGTAGTTTCATCAGCATTTCAGCAGTAGTTTCATTAGCGTTTTGGAGGACTGCGCAGCACTGAGAGGAGGACGTAGTTCTTTCTTGCAGGAGTCTGGGTTGAGGGTTTGCAAGAGGATTTGTGTTGAGAGGTAGAGCAGGGGATCAACTCTTGCATATTGGAGAGTTTTGGCAGGGGTTTTAGGCAGTTTTCTGGAGGGTTTCATTCAGTGGCAGCGCAGAGCATTGAGGGACTGCGCAAAACCCCAAAGGGGTGATTTTCGGCGGTTGGGCATTTCAGAAAATCTTTCTGGGCTTTTCTGGGTTTCTTGAGTAGAGTCCGATTCCAGAGTTTCAGCCTTTTCTGAGGAGGGGAGCAGCCCCAAATCCTCATTTGATTTCTAGCAGCAGCAACAACACAACAGTTCTCCAGCGGCTTGGACACAGTTTAGAGAGGGGCCATTCCTTTGCTATTCTGAGTGTACTTCTTCACTTGCCTGGTGCAAGTCAAGGTGCCATCTTCCTAATCACCTCCTGTACTCATTCTATTACTCAATATAATAAAATGGCTCAGCATTCTCTCTGCATTTCTTGAGTATCTGCTTATGGTTATATTGTTATATGTTGCATCATTGTTATTTGTATCTCTTTGAGCATTCTCGACTATTATACCACTTGTGTGTTTCTTGTATACTCTTAGACAGAGTCTGGAAAGGGCCAGGTAGCCTCCGGATCTTGTCCTCTTTTCAGAGGCGACATATTTGGTAAATGCCCTCCCAGTCCATCTCTGGTTGGAGTTTGCTTGTGTTTGAGGAATATTCCTGGTAAGGGATATTACAGTGGTATCAGAGCATAGATCTGGCTCAGCCTGTGGAGCTAGCAATCTATGACACCAGGGGAAAAACCCTATATCTGTTACAGAGGTCGGAGGTACAGAGACACTGGGCATAGGTTGGAGAACACTTACGAAGAAGGAGACTGTGTTTCGGTGGTGGACGCAGAACAGGAGGAGCCTGTGGTAGACGCAGAACAGAGGGAGCCTGTGGTGGACGCAGAGCGGGAGGCTCCGATGGCAGATGATGACGGGAAGAGATTTGCAGATATGCTCCTCAAATCAATGTAGGATCTGTCGAGGCAGATTGAGGTGATGGGGCAGAGATTCACGGCAGTAGAGGCCAGATAGCGTGAGAGCCCACGGGTTTTCCAGGTTGGTGAGGGATCGGGTGCATCCCACCATTTGCCAGAGCAGCGTGATACTGCGCAGCAGGTGGCCTCACATGCCCCTACACGCTCTACCATGCCCACTTTCTTAGGAGCAAACATGGGGGCCGTAGCCCAGCAGGAGGCAGAGCCCGGACATATGGGCGATTATTTTGCAGAGTACCAGGCCTATGGGCAGGAGTTCAGGGAAGCCCTCTCATTCAGAGATTTTGTTCAGCTCCAACAGGATAGTAGACCCCGCAACCATCACAGAGGGTACCGGCATTACCATGATGGTGACACCCACCGTGCAGCGAGTAGATTCCACTTGCCTACGTTTGATGGTTCATCAAATAGTTCGGCAAAGTCTTGGGTGGAGAAGCTGGACATTTATTTTCAGCTTAACCAGATGTTGAAGATAGAGGCCATCAAGGTGGCAACATTGCAATTGGATGGTGAGGCACAGGATTGGTGGTTTCATGGGATGGTTACACTCGGGCACTCTATAGTGATGACCTATGTTGAGTTTACCAGGAGATTGATGGAGTGATTTGATCGGAGGGATCCATAGCAGCATTTTGTTGAGTTGACGAGGTTCAAACAGACAGGGAGCCCAGAGACCTACATTGCAAATTTCTTGAGGGTCTCCGTGATGGTGCCAGACCTATCCACGACACGGAGGGTCTATATGTATGTTGAGGGGTTAGCAGAGCCACTTCGGGGTCTAGTCCGATCCACTAAACCAGCCACACTCCAGGACGCTATCAGCAGGACCCAAGACTTACAGGATGTCTTACCCAGGACTCGGACACATTACCCCCAGAGACAGACTTTCCAGTCTAAGGGGAAGGATGTGAGGATTCCACCACCAAAGGGGAATCCAGGACGAGTACAGATTGATGACGATGTCAGGAGGGAGCTAAAGAAGAAGCGGTTGTGCTTCACATGTCAGGAGCCGTGGGCACCGAAACATAGATGTGCTGCTGGAAAAGCACATTTTATTGAGGTCTTCTCCGAGAGTAGTGGAGAAGAGGATGACGAGGATGATGTGGAGGCAAGAGATAGCCATGCCGTACAGGGACCTTTGCCACCTCCACCGCCAGCAGCAGGTGGTGCATCTTTTGCACCCACCAGAGGGGCCCTTGCAGCATTGTGAGGAGTTCCCAAGTATCTGACGTTATGCGTACGAGGGACAGTACGTGGCCAGCGAGTATCAATTTTGGTTGACAGTGGGGCAACCCACAACTTCATCGATGCACAAATGGTTGAGCGGAGAGGTATACAGACAAAGAGCTTCGATGGGTTTTTAGTCTTGGTCCCAGGAGATCAAACCATGATGTGTGCTCGTTATGTTCCAGAGCTTTTAGTGATGATGGGCACCTACACATTGACTGACCACTTTTTCGTGGTCGATATTCCGGACACCAACATGATACTGGGTGTTCAGTGGCTTATCACTCTAGGGAAGGTCACGACGGATTGGAAGACCCTAGAGATGGAGTGGGATGATGAGAAGACAAGGAGGCATGAGAAGATACGAGGACAGCACACATATCCGCCTAATACTGTTTCGGCTCATCGAATGGAGGCAGTCTTCCAGAAGGGAGACATAGAGTGGGCAGTGGAGCTGCATGCATCAGAGGCAAGGACTACAGGGCAGACGGTACATCCAGAGATATAGTCTATCCTCGATCGGTATGCCATAGTGTTTGGGGAGATTCCACTAGGATGGTCACCGAATCGGGGGTTAGAGCACACCATCGAGCTTGAGCAGGGCATATAGGCCGTGATTACCACCCCCTATAGGCACCACAAGGCCTATTGGGATGAGATTGAGCAGGATATCCAGGAGTTGCTGGCTCTTGGGCACATCCGACCGAGCACGAGTCCTTTTGCTTCTTCTGTGGTGTTGGTGAATAAGAAGGACGGTACATTAAGGATTTGCATTGACTACAGGGCCCTGAACAAGAAGACCCTGAAGAACAGGTACCCCATACCCAGGATCGATGAGTTGATGGACGAGTTGAGAGGGGCACGTTTCTTCTCAAAGATTGATTTGAGATCTGGGTACCATCAGATTCGCGTGAGGGAGCAGGACATTCCCAAGACCACCTTCAGGTGTCACTATGGGCACTTTGAGTTCTTGGTGATGCCTTTTGGGCTAACCAACGCCCTAGCTACATTTCAGTCCTGCATGAATCACATCTTCCGTAGTCACTTGAGGAAGTTTGTGTTGGTATTCTTTGATGATATTCTCATTTACAGTAGGACTTGGGAGGAGCATCTCCAACACATTGAGACAGTATTGCGTATCTTATAGGAGCAACAGTTCTATGCCAAACTCTCCAAGTGTGAGTTTGGGTTGACGGAGATGTTGTATCTGGGACACATCATAGGGGTGTACGGAGTGAGAGTCCACGAGGAGAAGATCAGGGCCATCCGAGAATGGCCGGAGCCGAGAAACGTGACAGAACTTCGAGGCTTCATTGGCATTTGTACTTACTACCGGAAGTTCGTCAAAGGCTTCTCACAGCTTGCTGCACCCCTGACAGTTTGACGAGGAAAGGGGCATTCAGTTGGTCAGATACAGTGCAGCGAGCCTTTGACAGGCTCAAGGAGGTTATGAGCAACTGTCCAGTGCTTGCATTGCCAGATTTTATGCAGCCATTTGTTTTGGAGTGTGATGCGTCAGGAGAGGGGATCGACGCAGTATTGATGCAGGGAGGTCAACCTATAGCCTTTGAGAGCCGTAAGCTCCTTCCGCACGAGAGGTTGTATTCTATATACGACAATGAGATGCTGGCCATCATGCATGCATTAGCTAAGTACTGGCAGTATTTGGTGGATAACAAGTCCAGGGTGAGGACTGATCACAATAGCCTCAAGTTCTTTTTGGAGCAGAAGCAGCTACAGGAGAGGCAGCAGAAGTGGATCAGTAAGATCCAAGCATATGATTTTGACATTGAGTATGTCAAGGGTAAGAACAACGTGGTAGCAGATGCCCTTTCACGTAGACCAGCCACGTTGTCTCTTATGAGCTTGGATATAGACTGGAGGGCTTGACTCTTAGTAGAGTACTCCAAGGACAGGTTTGCATGTGAGGTTCTGGATGGGCAGGTGGCAGATGACAGGTACAGGGTGGTCGATGAGATCATTTATTACAGGGACCGGGTCTTCTTGACTGAGGGGTCTCAGCTCAAGAAGAAGATACTCCAGGCATCACATGATTCACTTTTGGCAGGACATCAGGGGTTTACTAAAACCTACAGGGCCATTAGAGAGAGGTTCTCATGGAAGGGCCTCAAGGAGGACGTACTCCAGCACATCCAGGAGTGCGATGTTTGCCAGAGGAACAAGGGAGAGATGAGCCATCCCGCGGGTTTATTGCAGCCTCTTCCCATTCTGGAGGGGAAATGGGAGAGTATTTCAATGGACTTCATCACAGGGTTGCCCATGGTACAGGGCAAGGATTGTATCTTTGTCGTCGTTGATCGACTGACGAAGTACGCACATTTTTTTGCCATATCCGCACACTATACAGCAGCACAGGTGGCCGAGTTGTTCTTCAGGGAGATCTTCAGGCTACATGGTCTTCCTAAGACCATCATCAGTGATAGGGACAGTCGTTTCATGGGCGGGTTTTGGCAGGAGCTTTTCCGGTTGGTGGGGACGGAGTTGACACCAAGTACCAATTATCACCCACAGACGGATGGGCAAACAGAGATAGTTAACAAGTGGTTGAAGGGCTACTTGCGTAACTATGTCAGTGGACAGCAACGAGCATGGCTGCATCTGGGGGAGTACTGCTACAATACTTCACATCACATGTCCATTGGTATGTCACCATTCTATGCCTTATATGGGTATCATCCTTTATCTTTTGTTGACGTGATGTTTGATGACAGCAGGGCTCCTAGAGCCAAGATTTGGATCCAAGAGAGTCAGGATATCCTCCGAGCTCTCAAGGATAACATGGCTACAGCGCAGAACCAGCAGAAGTTGTATGCTGACAAGGGTCGGGTGGAGAGACAGTTCGAGGTAGGGGACATGGTCTACCTACGATTACAGCCATACCGACAGCCATCACTAAAGCAGAAGGGGGCTGAGAAACTCAAGCCCGGCTTTTATGGGCCATACAGGGTGATACGCAGGATTGGACAGGTTGCATATGAGTTGGGGCTGCCCCAAGGCAGCAAGATTCATAACATTTTTCATGTATCATGCCTGAAGAAGGCATTGGGGCAACAGGTGACAGTGTCAGATGAGCTACCACCCATGGATGATGAGGGGCATTTGGTATTGCAGCCAGAGGCTATCATTGATACCAAGGAGAGGTAGCTGCGGAGCAGGACGGTTCGGGAATTCTTGGTGAGGTGGAAGAATTTGCCAGATGAGGATGCTACTTGGGAGAGTGAGAAGATCTTACAGCATCCATCACTTCAGTTGCTTGAGGACAAGCAACATTTTGCCGAGGGAGATTGTAATATTCCTAATTAGCCATGGCTAATTGGAATATTCGATTATGTTCAGTTTTTGTCTTCTATAGTTATTTGTAAATAAAAAAGTGAGGAAGGGGGAGATAACTCACTTTTAGAATAAAAAGTCACTTCCTAGTAGCACAACGTTGTGACTTAAAGGGGAGCCAAGGGGGCCAAAGGGGGACGCAGAAATGGAGCCCACACAGACACATGGAGGGACTGCGCAGGAGGGAAGAAACACGTGGCAAGAGGGGAATCACGCAGGAGGAGGTGAGCCTTGGGATTGAGAGAGGCAAAGGCTATAAAAGAGAGAGGAGCCCCCTCATTTTTATCATTCCGGTTATGAGCATTTGTGATAGTCATTTCGACTTAGAGCATGTTGGTTGTTTAGCTAGTCTGTAGCACTGTTTAGTGCATTGAGTGTCTCCGTTCGAAGATCTCACCCTTAGCCCCGGGGGTCTTCGAGTGCCTGCTCGGGCAAGGTATTTCCATTAGCATTCCAGCAGTAGTTTCATCAACGTTTTGGAGGACTGCGCAGCACTGAGAGGAGGACGCAGTTCTTTCTGGCAGGAGTCTAGGTTGAGGGTTTGCAGGGGGATTTGTGCTGAGAGGTAGAGCAGGGGATCATCTCTTGCATATTGGAGAGTTTTGGCAGGGGTTTTAGGCAATTTTCTAGAGGGTTTCATTCAGTGGCAGCGCAGAGCATTGAGGGACTGCGCAAAACCCCAAAGGGGTGATTTTCGGGGGTTGGCCATTTCAGAAAAGCTTTCTGGGATTTTCTAGGTTTCTTGAGTAGAGTCCTATTCCAGAGTTTCAGCCTTTTTTGAGGAGGGGAGCAGCCCCAAATCCTCATTTGATTTCTAGCAGCAGCAGCAGCATGGCAGTTCTCCAGCAGCTTGGACATAGTTCAGAAAGGGGCCATTCCTTTGCTATTCTGAGTGTACTTCTTCACTTGCCTGGTGCAAGTCGAGGTGCCATCTTCCTGATTACCTCCTGTACTCATTCTATTACTCAGTATAATAAAATGGCTCAGCATTCTCTCTGCATTTCTTAAATATCTGCTTATGGTTATATTGTTATATGTTGCATCATTGTTATTTGTATCTCTTTGAGCATTCTCAGTTATTATACCACTTGTGTGTTTCTCGTATACTCTTAGATAGAGTCTGGAAAGGGCCAGGTAGCCTTCGGATCTCATCCTCTTTTCAGAGGTGACACATCTGGTAAATGCCCTCCCAGTCCATCTCTAGTTGGAGTTTGCTTGTGTTTAAGGAATATTCCTGGTAAGGGATATTACAGAAATAGATATGAGACAAACACACAAGGGGCATCGTTATTTTTGGACAACCGTCCCAACAAAAACCGGATGTGAGAAAACCAGTGTAGCAACTATGTGGGTTTTCTATTATTAAGCAATAATTTTGAATACAACTCTGGATGCCCTCTCGGCTATCCAGTTACAAAGATAAAATATACTGGCAGAAACCTAACTGAGATTACCTCACTTCACCCAGAAAAATCCCTCCGATCCGGCAACTGGACTGACTATCTCCGGCTACAACTGCGTTTCCCCTTTGCAGTAGTTGTGTGGGCCTGGGTGGAGCACTCTGAGACTTTGTGTCAGCTCTGCGCTGCCTCCTCTGCCTCCTGGATCTCTAACATCAACCTTCTCGGTTGATCCTATTGCTCCCCGGCTGAATTCGGACTTCTGTAAGAGGACAGCTCTTCCCCTGCGCTGACACTGCGTCAAGCAATGTGTGGGACCTCCTGGCCCAGCGTCAGCGTCCCTGGTCTACGCTACCTCCTCTGGCTTGTCTCTTCCTCTCTCTGTTGTGTATTTGGGGTCCCGAAGAAGATGCTTCAACCCCAACTATCCCTACCCCTCTGCTGCAACTCAAATCACCTGTTCAATTTTCTCAACAAACCTCGCCCCAGAAAAATCGAACTGACCGATCAACTTGGTGTATCTCCAACTAACCCTCAAGCCTCTTCTTATACTTTTCCTATTGATGAATCAACGACCGAGATTAAGTCCCTAATCAACGGCTAAGATTAAAACAGACTTGATCCTCGTGAATTAGAACTAGAAGTTTCTCACCCATATTCTTATTAACACCCATTAATGTTTTTATTTTCCTAAGTTTAGACTTAGGAACCCATTAAAAATATTAATTATTTTAATAACTCCTCATCTGGGTGGAATTTATCCAAACGATTTCTGGGTCTTGGAGTTCTCATGTGTTCTAGCCCTCCACAAAATTTCGGAGCTAGAGCACATTTGGTGCTACCCAAAATCAACATTAACCAATATGTATACTAGTACAGTACAGGCGATGCATGCATATGTAGCTATCATATGCATGCCTCGCGTGCATGCTAATATCCCTATGTTTCCTTTAATTCGAGATGGGTTGTTACAGGTGGGTAGCAAAAACCAGACATTGACAACGTGACAGGAGATGATACAGAGACAAAGTGTTGTCACAGGGTGTGCAATACTAGAACACATTCTTCGCTAAGAGGGAGTGTTAGTTTTTTGTAGCATTGGGTGTGTTATAGCCACAAAATTGGGTGGAGAGGTTCAAATACATAAGATCTCCAAAACCTAGAAATCGTTTCTAGAAATTCAGCCTAGAAGTGTCTCAATTAGATTATTAACCAATTTTTAAATATTTCCTAAGTCTAAACTTAGGGAATATGGTTAGTTAATTAGTATTAATTGAGATAAGGCGAGAATACTTTAGAAACTCACACAGCTCGGTCCAAAGATGATCCTAGCCATCGATTATGTTTTAATCTTGGTCGTTGATGCTCCAACAGTGGATTATAAGAGGAGGTCGGTGTGGTGATGGAAAAGACACTTGAGTAGTTTGATTTCATGGCAGATCGATTTCCAGAGTAGCAGCAGTCAGTTGTCGTAGAGAGGTAGAGATCGAAGCAGTGAGTGAGAGGCAGCGACAGTGATCTGGAGGAAGTTTTTCAGATCTCGAGAGGCAGCAGCAAGAGGGCCGAGTTATCCCAGTGAGGCAACGCAGAGCTCTGCGCAGAAGCTTCAGAAAGGGCAGTTTGATTTGCTAGAGAGAAAATCATTCTCATATCCAGATGTCGGGCAGAGGTTTCAGAAGGCCGAAAAGATGAATTTCTCAGCAGCAGAAGGAAGAATGACTTCATCAAATAACAGTCAGAGGATAGACTTTATAGGGACTACGCAGTCCAACGCAGAGGGTGACGCAAAAGCTTCAGGAGGCCAAGTTGTACCGGGATTGCTTGTGGTGGAAGGGTAAATTCCCTTCAATAATTTTGCCCAGATTTTCTTGCTATGGATTGCCAGTTTCAGGCGTCCAAATTGTACTCAGATTTTCATTGTTGCATAATAATAAAAACCCCACTGCTGCACCGGTTTTCCAAAAGTTGGGTTTTTCAGGGACATTTGTCCAAAAATAATTGTCTCATATTTTATGCGTGTGTGCTAGCATTTATCAGTTTCCAGCGCATTATTTTTCTGCATTATTTGATTTGTGAAGGCTGCAATGTGTTTATTTCGATATTCGTCATAGCAAATAAATTGTTAAATTAACTAAAAATTAGGATAAATAATACCTGTTGCTGCAATAGGATTCCATATTGGAATTTTCACAATTTTTGGTCTCCTAGGGGTTGCGCAGGCAAAGTTTCTGGGCAATTTCAGAGGGCTTGGAGCAAGGGAATTTGGCTGGAGAATGGGGCAGGAATTGAGGAGGAAATTTGGTAGGAGAATTTCCAGCAGTTGGGGCAGATTTTGTGTGCCATTTGGAGGGGATTAACAGCTGCTTTCCAGAAGTGCGTTTTGCCTGTCTCATTGGGCAGTTCACATAATTTTGTGGGTTTTCCGGTAGCTGTGAGTTGGACCAACCCCTTTTGGAGTTTGGTGGAGTATTTTTAGGAGAGGCTACAGCTGCATTTTCAGACAATTCCAAGCACTTCAGTGGGAGATTCGCACCATTTTCAGGTAGCAGTCTGGGTCAAATCAGAAGCCATTTTGGATCGAAGTTTTCTATTCTTGGCGGCATCTCTCTCACCTGGGTTTGCTTCAACTTGCTTATGCAGGCCCAGGTGCACTTAATCCTTGCTATTTGTGCTCCATGCAGTTCAGAATTTTAATAAAATGGCTCAGCTGCTGTTCTAAAATTTGTGTTGGGTGTTTGTGACTTGTATTGTTTAAATTTCTCTGCCATTGTCTAGTGCATGCTTCTGTTATTCGCTGAATAATTCCATTAGGAATATGACATAAACTGTTGAATCCTCTTTCAAAATTATATCTTGAATTGGGTCTAATTCACTGGTTGTATTTCATAAGTAAATCTTTGCATCATGCATTTATCATTATTAAAATTTACTTACTAAGTCTGGGGCTCTCAATTGATATATCTTCTAGACTTCGTTTTATTTCATTGTTCACATCTAGCAACACCCTCCTTTGCCTTAAGAGAGCTGGCCAAAAGTGAGAGGAGAACTGTACTAAGGTGACAGTAGCACTCCTCAGCTTACCTCAAGGTTGCATCTGGATTAGGTCTTTTTCTACTTAGATACGTGTTGAAGAGGTAACAAGATACATAAAGAGAATCACTCATACAAGCAACAATGATTGTGGTAAAACATAACAGAGAAGTTAATTTAACCTTTAAATGTTCTAACCTTTATCAACATGTGTTAATTAATTAGTTTAATTAACTCACTCTTAACATAAAAGTGCTATACTGAGTTTATAAAATATAAATCCTATCATCTCCAATATCAACTATATTTTTGTATCCTTTGACCATTTATGCCAAATAGGTGGATCCCTCTGATTCCCAAGTGCATGCATACCTCTAAATACATCCCACTGTGACTGAAATAATGTGCAGACAACCTTTCATAAGATTTCCTGTAGAAATTTCATAGTGATGTAATTTACAGTCCAGTTCAAAGTGGATTTTCCAGCCCAATTTGAGTTTCTCTATTTCACATTGTTTTATTTGAATTCAGTCATTCAGTCTTGCAATGATACAAGTCCCTCTAGTTTGTACGTTGCTACTTGGACTCAGAACCCACAATATAGACTTTATCGAAGTTAGCTCAAGTTAGAAACAAGTGACATAGACAGACTACTGAAAAAAGTTTCAATTCCAAGCCTGTGATAGCAAAGAACTTTTCAGAATATGAGTGCTGTGTTGAGTTCTCAACTCTTGTTGTCAAAAGGGGTTGGATTGGATTCTGGAATTAATTGTCACTCTTAATAGAATATCACTCATCATCTTTCACTTGAATTTGGCAATGTCAAACAAATTTCTGAACAATTAATTGATTCAAGGCTTGGTACAAAAAATAAATAAATAAATAAAAAGTCTGATGTTCCAAATTTGTCTCTTTATTTATTAGATGAAAATCTATATAAAAATAGTAAATAAAGTAATTAAATGGAATTCTATATTTTAAAATTATGTGTATATTGATTAGATTAAAAATCCTCGAGTGTAGAAAATTATGGAAACAAAATTGATAGTCAATAGTTAAGTCAATACCTCAAAAAGCCAAGCAAATTGACGGACAGCATCAGCAGTACCTTGAAACCAAGTCTTTCCCAGCTCTCCAGGTCTTTGAGTGGCTGCTAAAACCTTGTAGAGGGAGACAGCAATTCTTCAATTAATTCTGATATTAGTCCAACATTAATGTTCTAACTCTTGAACCGAATTTATTCTTATAGCAAAGTGCCAGGCGAAACCAATTAGAGAAGTGAATATCCTGCTTGCTATTAAGTTCATTGTATAAAGGAAAAAAATAAAGATGTCGACATACGTTTCACATATATGCCTTCAACGTCAACTTTATATTTCGTTCATATAGTGACATGACAATGCATACCATTTAGTATGGCATAAACGTGTATTGCATGTGCAAATGTGAATAATTTCAATTGATTGATAGCTACAACCGACTTATGAGAAACAAGAAACACGACAAAATTCGAGTTTATGATCATGAAAGTATGAAGCCAGAATAGATCCATCAAGCACTGAGAGTGACCATATCTCTCGAGGTATAAATTCTTTGACTATTTAACATGGATCTACGCTGGTTGTAGTCTCACTCAACTCCGTAGAACTCAAAACTCACAACTTATGCAGATATGAATATGTAAAAAAATACAATTTTTTATTATTCTTAAAATATTTATATTTGCATCACAGCAATATTTCTATGTAAATATCATATCTAGTATTTCTATTTATGTATAAATCTGGTATCTCTCTCTTTCATGTATAGAGATATTTATTTCTGTTTGCATCTATATTTGGCTATATTACTACCACAGCTGTCGAAAACAAAGAAGACCAAAACAAATGTGACTTTTGACGAATGCCCTTTATGTTGTACATTGACATTTGACTGATTTATGCATTTTCTTAGGTTATGATCGCAGTAATGGATAGATGTATGGTTTCTTGAATATTTTAATCTTTTCTCAACCATTTGTGGGTTGCCAAGAACATTTATGGATTACCCCCATTGAAACTCCATCCTATCGACAGTGAAAATGTTAGTGCCCACTGAGGATAAAATTGGACTACAACAAGTTCGCAAAATGGGTGAACCTGTGGTCAATGTTTAGAGCCAAGAGTAATCATGAAGGGGACTCTAAATTTTAATTGATTGGATGATCGAGTGAACACAAAGATATGAAGGCCAATAATCAATGAGACATTTATGTGAAGAATAAGGACATCAAGTTTGTGTTGGTTCGGACAAGAAAAAAACCCACAAATTTATAGATATTGTGAGCATGTTGACAAGGTTTGGTACAAAATAGATCCATCAATGCCAATGATCTGAAAATCACTTACAAATGATCTCAGGTTAATTAATGTAGGTATTACAGACTCATGTGCTGGTGTGCCTATGTTATTTTAAGCAATGGATTGATAAGATTGTGAAATACACAGGCATTGGAAAACAGTAAGAGAAACACAGCAAGCAAATGCAAAAACACAACAAATTAATAAGGAGTTCACCCAATCCTCCTGGGCTACGTCTCCTAGTCCAACTTTCAATGGTGGCCTTTTTTATTGTCTTGAAGCAGAATTTTTACAATGAGGAGCTCAAATTGAGTCTCCTGGAACAGATGATGCTTAGTAGGGTGGTATTTGGATTCCCCAAGCCACTAGAGTACACAGACTCCCCCTTACCAAGTCTCGACCTCAGCTGATCTTAATGGGATGAGTCCAATTTGGTACTCAGTTCCTGACAAATATCCTCACAGAGACTGCTTGAACCTCTCAAGCCTTCTCGGTTATGTCTGCTCGATGCTGCCTTAGCTCTGCAGGTCAGCTCGACTTCTTCTGTTCTCTGCTTCTTGCTTCACTCTCTGTTCTATCTCTTCTGTCTTCGTTGTATCTGTTCTCTATCTGTTCGTGGCTTAAAGCCAATCCGTCCCTTGACTGTTCGCTTCCTCTTCCGTCCCTTCGGTTCGCCTGCCTTTGTTTGCTTGGAATTCCCTGCTTTTGCTCATCGCCATTGTGTAACGTTTCACAGGAGGTGGCCACTTGTCTCCTTACGAACTGAGCGCCAGCTCTTCCCCGAACGGTCTTTATTTTGGTTACTTTGTGAAATGATTCATCTGCCAGCTCAGCGGTCAAATCGGACTTCAAACCTTTATGTGTCGTAGTTTATTTCTCCCTCCAAATCCAATCTCCCATCTGGTGCGATCTCCACCATTAGATCTGGGGCCTCCAAATCCTACGGTCATCGCTTCTATCGCGTGGTTGACTTGCTCGACCGTTAGCCTGAGATGAGAGCGGTTTTCTCTCTCATCCGCCTGACACGCGTCATTCAACGTATGGAATCGCTCGGTCGTCTGCCAAACCCACTTTCCGCACAAAATGCCTCCGATATTCTGCCAATTTTGGAGCACGGGACCCACTTGTCGGTTTTAGCGCTTTTCCCATGGTTTTCTGGCTTCACTTGTGACCGAGCGCTCGAGCCTTTTCCTTCTCGAGGGGTTTTTCCCAGCGATTCGCGCATCAGAAACAGCCTCCGTTTCTAGGTTTGAGCCTCCCAACTGCCATTTCTATGCCATGCACAGTCCCCATGGGCCAACGATCAACGCGCTTTAACCAAAGGTCCTCGTTGCTCCGTGTTGGCTGCAATTTACCATTATACAGAGGTTATTTCTGATAGCTCGTTGTTTACAAGATTTTGAAGTCTGTCATGATTTGAAAAAGTCATAGAACTCTGATAATTTTCATGGATCCAATTCGAATCACAGCCTTCCCACTAAAAAAGCTTTTGGACCACCAAAAGTTGGTTTTTAAACATCGACTAAGTGAGGATACAACTGTCTCACTTGTCCAATCTCTATCCATTTTGCACTGCTTGGCTTTGAACCCCTGAACCCAATTCTGAGGTACTGGTCCTCACCTTCCTATCCAGAACTTTGTCTTCCTACAATTCATTAAGATATTCAGGTAGCAGGTCATCAATAGAAGGCAATTGACTCTGCTCTTCAGGATCTTCAATTAACGAAGGTTCAAATAGTCTCAAGCTGTCTGCATTAACGACTGAGTAGATGTGCATGTAAGCTGGTAGATCAAGGTGAAAATCATTTTCACCAATTTTCTCAAGTATCTTGAAAGGTCCATACCTGATAGGCTTTAGCTTTTTACCTTCACCTTGCATCCTGTCCTTGTTGATATACATCTAGACTTGATCACCAACTTGGAAACTATGCTCCATCCAATGCTTGTCATGCCTTGCCTTGTATTTGGCCTGGCTCTTTTCCAGCTGTTCCTGTACTGCCTGGTAGATCTCTTGGATTTATTCAATGAACCTAGTTGCCTTGTCCACATCGTTGTGTCCCTCAACTATTGTGTCCTTACCAAAGACAAAATCCAAAGGAGACCTGGGTGTAAAACCAAAACAGGTCTCAAAAGGAGATCTCTGTGTAGACGAATGTTTGGCTCGGTTGTAAGCATGTTGCACATAACACAAATGTTCATCCAAAAGCTAAGGATGTTTGCTGCAATATCCTCTGAGTAATTGGATCACTGTCCTAATGACTACTTCTGTCTGGCCATCGGTTTGTGGATGGAAGGCTGTGCTTTTCTTCAGTTTGGTGTCCATCAGTTCCCACAGACTTGACCAAAACTTTCCCACAAATCAGGTGTCTCGATCAGATATAATGTAAGTGGGTAATCCAAAATGAACCCATACATGTTGAAAGAACAGTTTTGCAGTTTGTTCAACTGTAATCTGTTTATTACAAGGTATCAAAATACACATTTTGCTGAACCTATCCACAACAACATATAGATAATCATGACCTTTCCTAGATTTAGGCAGTCCTCCAACAAAGTCCATGGAAACATTTTCCCAAGGATGAGAAGGAACTAGTAATGGAGTGTACAAGCCTAGTTTTCTATTGTTGGGCTTGCTCGTAGCACACATAGTACACCCTCTTACATATCTAGAAACTATCTTGTTCATTTTTTGCCAATAACAAAACCTTTGCAGCTATGCAACTGTTTTACTTACCCCAAAGTGACCTGATATTAGAGAAGTGTGTGCTTCTCGAATTATCTTTACTCTTTCAGTTTGTGGAATGCATAGCTTCCCACAATGATATAGGAGTCGGTCCTTAATATGATAATCCAATTCTTCTACTCGTTTGCCTTGACTTAAAGTTGCATATACATCTTTGAAATCTATATCTTGAGCATATTGTTCAATGTAGCTCTCATGTAACACAGAATTATGCTTAAGTATAGTAGATGCATTTATAATGGGTCTAGATAACATATCTGCAACTTTATTGTGCCTGCCCTTTTTATATCTGATGACTAAATGAAACTGTTGTAGAAAACCCATCCATCTATAGTGTCCTGATTGTTGCAACTTAGTTTGGGAGTGTAGATATTGAAGTGGTCGATGATTAGTATGTATTACTATCTCTTTGCCCATTGAGTAATGTTTCCACTTTTTCACACTTTGTACTAATGCATACAATTCTTTATCATATGTAGGATAGTTAACTACTGCAAAATTAAATGTCTCAGAATGATAACATATGGGTTTACCGTGTTGTATCAACACTGCTCCCATGGCATAGTCAGGGGCATCCATTTGGATCTCAAAGGGTCTTTGAAGATCTGGCAGTGCTAGTACTGGTGTTGTACTAATCTTTTCTTTCAAGGTGTCGAAGGCTTTCTGTTGTTTGCCTCCCCACTGAAACAGCTTGTTCAATCCTATTAAAGCATGTAAGGGAGTTGCAATTAAGGAAAAGTTAGAAATGAACTTCCTCCAATATTGTGCTGCTCCTATGAAGCTCCTAACTTCTGTAGCAGATTTGGGCTTAGGCCAGTTTACAATGACTGCCACCTTAGAGGGATCTATCTTCAATTCACCACCCCCTACTATATGTCCCAAATAATTCAAAGATGTTTTACCAAATTAACATTTTGAGAGTTTAACATAAAGTTTTTCTCTTTTCAAAACTTCTAGTGTCTACTTAACATGCTTTAAATGTTCTTCCCATGTTTTGCTAAATATCAGAATGTCATCCAGATATATAATAACAAAATCATCAAGAAAAGCTCTGAGTACATCATTCATTATTCTCATGAAAGTAGCAAGAGCATTAGTTAAGCCAAAAGGCATAACCAGCCACTCATACAATCCCTGCTTTGTTTTGAAAGCAGTCTTCCATGCATCTTGTTCTGCAACTCTGACCTGCTGATATCCACTATGCAAGTCTAACTTGAAAAAATAAACAGCTTCTTTCAATTGAACTAATAGATCATCTATGCGAGGAAGGGGATAACGATTTTTTATTGTTATCTTATTCAGTGCTCGGTAATCAATGCACATTCTCCACGAGCCATCTTTCTTTCTCAACAAAACAATTGGAGATCCACATGGTGATGTGCTAGGTCTGATGAACCCCTTCTCGAACAACTCCTGCACCTGCTTCTTGATTTCTGCGTTCTCTAAAGCGGACAACCTATACATTCCAATGTTAGGCAATGGATCATCTTGCTACAAATTAATTTCATGCACTATTTCCCTTTTGTGTGGCAGACCTTTAGGTTCTTGAAACAAGATATCATACTTTGAAACAACTTTTTCTAAATCAACTTGTTGTTTAGCATCACAGCCCTCAAATGCATTGGTTTTATCAAGTTTTTTTCCTTTACAACCATCAGTAAAAATTGTTTGCATGAATTTATCATTCGTTTCATCTACCCTGAGTTTATGAGAGTGTATTTATTCTTGAGCTTATGAGCTCTTACAAAGTATTCGATTCCATCTTTAATGAGTAGATACTTGTTCTCAGCTCTATAGAAAATAGCTTTTTGTCATACAAGTAAGGACTTCCTAAAACAATTCCACATATATCCAAAGGAATTATGTCTAATTCAACCTCATCTACAAATGCTAACCCAAAAGAAAACTTGAGTTTGCATTGTCTAGTCACTTGTAGTTGTGCTTTATCATTTAACCATCCTAATGGGTATGGTTTCTTGTGAGGTGTAGTCAGTAATCCCAACTTCTTTACAATTGCTTCAGAAATTAAATTTACTTGTGAGCCACTATCAAACAAAGTATCAATCTTTTGATGTTTGGAAATAACTCGAATATGGAAAATCTCATGTCTTTTTCTCTCATTTTCTTCATCAATAGTAGATTGTGCAGAATTACTAGTAGATGCTTCAGAATTCTTACCTTTTATACCTGTGGCTGCAATGGTTGTTTCATCTCCTGAGTCCGACCCCAAATCTTTCTGAATAGCTGCAGCAATCTTCTTCTTCTTGCCCTCGAACTTCTTAGGTCTCAGCTCCGGATGCAGAATCCAATAGTGCTCATCATCATGCCCATCCTTCTTACAGTGAGTGCATGAAGACTTGCTTTTCTGTGCAGTATTGGCCTTCCTTGCTTTCCATTTCTGTTTTCTTTTCTCCTTATTCTTGCTTGCAGTGGGTTGGGATGATCCCCCAACTTCTGGGTTTCCATTCTTTCCTCTAGCTTCTAGATGCGTAGCTTGAACAGATACCTCATCTATACTAGTGGGATTAAACATGAGGATAGTGTGCCTCATGTAGCTGTGTAGACCACCAATGTACTTCAACAGAGTCTCAGGTGAGTCTAATGAGATTCCTAGAATCAATGCTCTCTTCCTAAATTCTTGGGTGTAACCTTGTACACTTTTCCTTTTCAACTGACGAAGAGTTTGCCAGCTCATCATGGCTTGTTGCATGTAGGCCAGTGGATAGAACTGCTTTTTGATTGCAGAAACAAATTCACTCTAGACAAAAAGAGTCTTACCATGTCTCTTCACGTCAGCTTGGGTCCTACCTTCCCACCAAACTAAAGTAGTGCCTCCAAGGCGTACGTTGGCCAGCTGAGTTGGCCAGCTGAATCTTGCTCTTGTCTGAATCAATACTCTGGACTCTGCAATAAACATCAATTTGTCTGATCCAACTGTCCAATTTTTCTGCATTCAACTCTCCATCATATATTGGTAAATCAAATATAACATCTAGTTTAATCAAATATGTCTTCTTTTTATGTTCAGGACTATTAGAGGTGTGAGAAAGCTTTCTTCTTTCCCCTTGCCTTTTGAGTGGTCATGGAGGAGAGAGTCTTCTTCTCCTTTATCTTGTTTAGAGCCTGATGAATCTTCATCTTTATGTTTTCTAAAATCCTTATACATTTCCTCTACCATGGACCTTATGGCCAAGAAACTATCTATAAATTGAGGGTCTAGCCCCATAGAACCTTCCTCTGACATTGTCTTCTGAGGATAGACTCTTCCAATCTCAAGATTAGTTTCGACCAACTTTCCTTCTCCTAATTTGAGCTTTGATCTAGTTAGCATTCAACAGCTAAATCCAACACAAGCTTGTCTAACCTTAACAGCCTAAAGCTCTAATACCACTTGATCTGAAAATCACTTACGAATGATCTCAGCTTAATTAATGTAGGTATCACAAACTCGTGCTGGTGTGCCTATGTTATTTTAAGCAACAGATCGATAAGGTTGCGAAATACACAGGCATTGCAAAACAGTAAGAGAAACACAGCAAGCAAATGCAAAAACACAACAAATTAATAAGGAGTTCACCCAATCCTCCTGGGCTACGTCTCCTGGTCCAGCTTTCAGTGGTGGCCTTTTTTATTGTGTCTTGAAGCAGAATTTTTACAATGAGGAGCTCAAATTGAGTCTCCTGGAATAGATGATGCTTAGTAGGGTGGTACTTGGATTCCCCAAGCCACTAGAGTACACAGACTCCCCCTTACCAAGTCTCGACCTCAACTGGTCTTAATGGGATGAGCCCAATTTGGTACTTAGTTCCCGACAAATATCCTCACAGGGACTACTTGAACCTCTCAAGCCTTCTCGGTTCTGTCTGCTCGATGCTGACTTAGCTCTGCAGGTCAACTCAACTTCTTTTCTCTGCTTCTTGCTTCACTCTCTGTTCTGTCTCTTCTGTCTTCCTTGTCTCTGTTCTCTGTCTGTTCTTGGCTTAAAGCCAATCCATCCCTTGATTGTTCGCTTCCTCTTCCGTCCCTTCGGTTCGCCTGCCTCTGTCCGCTTGGAATTCCCTGCTTCTCTATCATCGCCATTATGTAACGTTTCATAGGAGGTGGTCACTTGTCTCGTTACGAACTGAGCACCAACTCTTCCCCGAACGGTCGTTATTTCGGTTACTTTGTGAAATGATTCATCCGCCAGCTCAGCGGTCAAATCAAACTTCAAATCTTTATGCACCGTAGTTTATTTCTCCCTCCAAATCCGGTCTCCCATCGGGTGCAATCTCCGCTGTTAGATCTGGGGCCTCCAAATCCTACAGTAATCGCTTTTATCGTGCAGTTGACTTGCTCGACTGCTAGCCTGCGATGAGAGCGGTTTTCTCTCTCATCCGCCAGACACGCGTCATTCAACGTATGGAATCGCTGAGTCGTTTGCCAAACCCACTTACCGCCCAAAACACCTCTAATATTCCGCCGGTTTTGGAGCGTGGGACCCGCCTGTCGGTTTTAGCGTTTTTCCCATGGTTTTCTAGCTTCCCTTGTGACCGAGCGCTCGAGGCTTTTCCTTCTCGAGGGGTTTTGCCCAGCAATGCGCAATTAGCGCTTTGCTAATCGCGCAACAGAAATAGCCTCCGTTTCTGGGTTTGAGCCTCCCAACTGCCATTTTTGCGCCATGCATAGTCCCCATGGGCCAAGGGTCAGCGCGCTTTGACTGAAGGTCCTCGTTGCTCCGTGTTGGTTGCAATTTACCATTATACAGAGGTTATTTCTGATAGCTCGTTGTTTACAAGATTTTGAAGTCTGTCATGATTTGAAACAGCCATAGAACTCTAATAATTTTCATGGATACAATTCGAATCACCCAAAGCTTGGAGGTAATTTTAATAGCTAATATAAGAAAATCAAGACAAATTTTCCCCCTGTTGTCACCCAAGATGTACACCTAAACGTGGGAAAAGTTTCCAACCCTACAAGGTGTAGTCTTTACGGTGCAATGCTTAAAGTAGGGGTTGTCACTCTGATCCCTGCTCACTTCGCTTAAGCTCTCTCCTAGGCAAGCTAAAGGGGGTAGTCCTTAAAAGATAGAAAACTAAGGAAGAACTTGTTGGAACAACAAGTCTAGGAAATCGAGAGGCAAGAGAATCACTTCCATTAGTAACTTGAATTAAGATTATATGGCAAGTTGAATTATTAAGTTGAGCAATGTGAGATAGATGTATTCAATTCAAGGTTACTTGGGATCGGGAGAGAAAATGGGGAGCAGGAGCGACATTTTCAGAAGCTCTCGGTTTGGGAGTGATTCCGGGAGCGTTTTATATATATATATATATTATATTTTGATGCATATATGTAAACAAAATCATGTAGAATGATGAATTAGATATAAAAAAACATAGATTGAACCATATAACAACAATCATCTAGAAGTTATGATCTTCATCAACCATGTCCACAAGTTAGTAACATAGTAACATACAACATATTGAGTCTCATGATTCATCAATCTTAAAGTTTCAAGCATTCAAAATTCAATATATAACATTTATCATCATTGATCACCAAAGTTGTACTTGTAAGCTAAGTGTAACCATTACAACAAATAATATCTAACATGAAATGAAATGTTATAAAATGAAGTGAAATGAAACAACTTTCAACTTTCACGAAGCATCATATTCATAATTCATTACGAATGAGTTATAATTGCCAACTTCAAACTTAAATTGTCATATATTGTTTAAAAAAAAATATCATAATAAATATGAAAGAGTCAACAGTTATAAAAACTACTAGAAACTAGAAAAGACAAGTAAATCTAATATCTATTGTAATGCCTGGGCCTCTTGCCGCCACAAGAAATGTCTACTTTTTTAGTCTTGTTGGAAAATCAAGAACTTTGTCATTAATATCACCCTCTAAGCATTAATATCCAGAGGCATCTTTGTCATTACCTCTGGATTTGTATAAGGATCTGTGTCATTAATATCACCCTCTAAGCATTAACATAAGATAGAAAAAGAATAGCATGTCAAGTCAAGATTTTGTTTGAGTGATGCGTACATTTTTAGTAGGGTCATGATAGAGGAGTTCGACAACCAATGTCACTAATATCAAGGTACATAGAGGGATTGGTGCTCTTGATTAAATACAAGTTCCATACCCTAATACGTTGTTGATTTGGAGTAGCATCGGATGTGCTCTAGCCATGAAATTTGGTGGAGAGGTTGGGGCACATAAGATCTCACCCAAAAAGGGTTTGGGCAAATTCTAAACAGTTCAGGAGATATTAAAATAATCAATATTTTTAATGGAGTCCCTAAGTCTAAACTTATGGAAAATAAAATATTAATGAGAGTTAATATGAAACTGTGTTAGAATGGTCCAAAAGACATGGATCAAGCCAGATCTAATCTTAGACGTTGATTAGGGACTTAATCTCGACCATTGATATGTCAATAGGAAAAGTATAAGAGGAGGCTTGAGGGTCACTTGGAGGACACACCAAAGTGATCAGTCATTCCATTCTTTTCAGTGGGGTTTGCTAAGAGAGATAGAATTAGTGATTGGGAGATGCAGCGAAGGGGCATTTGAGTACAGAGAGACAGGGAGGTAGAGATAGTACAGGGAGAGCAACGCAGTAGCTGGGGAGAGTGATGCAGAGCCAGCCAGGGCTCACGCAAGGCCACGCAGAGGCAGCCGAGAGTTGCGCAGAGCCTCAAAGAGGCCAGCGTTGCTGACGTAGAGGGCCAGATGGCTGACGCAGGGCCTCCTAAGGCTGACGCAAACCCATCCGGGGTGACACAAGGCCAACGCTGGGCAAAGAGGGGCTGAAGTAGTCTAGAGAGAGGCTAACGTTGGGGTTTCTAGGGCAAATTTGTGTTGAGTAGCTCCCGGAAGATTAATCTGGGGTTTCAGCCAGGAGATTTGTCAGAAACTGAGAAGTATTATTTCCAAGGAAATTCTCTGTTGGGTAGGCCAGTTTCGACACCTAGATTGTACTCTGATATTGCTTAATAAGAAAACCCTCAGATAGCTGCACAGGTTTCCTCACATTGGGTTTTTTCGGGGACATTAGTCCAAAAATAATGGTGTCATATGGTGTGATTGTTTATGTTTCCTTTAGTTGTTGATCTGTGATATGTTGAGCATGCACTAATGTTTATTTTCAATATTTACATTGTAAATAACTTGTTAAGTAAAATAACAAGTAGGTAGGAATAAATCAGATAAAGTGCATGGAGGGTTTCTAACTAAGTAAACTTAGAAACTTCAACATACATGACAAAATCCAATGGAAACATTGCAATCCCCCCAATCCTGAAATCCTGAAAAATTGATAAGTCTATTGGATTTTGAATGAAATCTAAAATTCTATTTTCTCCATATGAAATCCAATGAGGTCGGAACCACTCTCAAACATCCTGAGTCATTTCATGGTAATGTTAAAAATTTAAGTAATAGGATGAAAATGAAGATTAAGGAGAATGTCGCTAAGGCCTCATTAACGATACTTCCCTATGAGTTCTAACAACCCAAGTGTCTATGTTCCTACAAAGGCTCCCCACAAGATAACTATAAGGTCACTTTTTTTAACCGTTGAGTAAGGATCAAACTTCTCAAATTGGTGCAAAGAAGGTGGTCTTAACTTTCTATCAAGCAAGCTTATGCTTGGAGGTAAAATTTAGGAATGCAAAACTAAACTAGAATGACAATGCAAATAATGATGAGATCGAATAGTTTCAAAGAGATACAACAATGACAATGTGCCTCAATGTAAGAGATATAAACCACTTATAGCCAAGCTTATGAAATCCACTTTAAAACACAAGGTTACAAGATTAGATTGATAACCAATGAAGCAATTAGGATTACTCAATGAAACAACAATATCAAATGCCTTAGTTATAGTGTTTGCTAAAAGGATCTTCACTTATAATATTATAATGGAAACAAGTGAAAATTTAAATGATGCAATGTAATATCCACAATTTCGTGAGCATGGGAGTCACCACGGAATTTTTCCCAATTTTAGTAATATTAATTAAAAAGGGGCAAATATTATTGGATAAAGGTGGTTAATATTATTTTATTGGAGAATAGTGGCAAATTATTATTTTATTAAATGATGGCAAAAGAAAATTAGTGAAAAATGGTCCCCACCAATAAAATAATATTAAAAAAGGAGTCTAGAGGCATGAGGAGAAACTATAAAAGGAGGATGGACTCATTTTGTGGATTATCTTTTGACTATTACACTTCATATTACATCTTCTCTTGGAGTTGTTTAGCACAAGAAGAGAAGTGTTGTTTAGCATAGGAGTTCCAAGTGGAATTCCACCCTCATTTTAGAAAACTTCGAGTGTCTCCCTAGTGAAGAAATTTGGGGATTCCAATTCAGGATTTCCACAGAGAATTATCACAGGTGTCCACCCAGTTTTGCGCACTTCCTAGGCGTAGAGGCAGTTTGTGGAGCTCAAATTTCTTTAGCTAGAATTAATGGGGAGACTCGATGATTTGCAGAGACATTTCCTACCTTGAGAACAGAATTTTGGTAGTGTTTTGTACGACAAAAGTCTTGGCCATTTGATGGGCCGAATTTCTCCATTCTGGCAATGTATAGAGCTCACTAGAGAAAGCTTCCATATGTGAAAATTCCAAACCGAAATCCTATTGTAGCAACTAGAAATTATTCTCCTAATTGTTAATTTAATTTAACAGTTTATTTGTTGTTTGCTACAACAAATACTGAATAAATCAAACTACAACCTACACAAATAAAACTGCGGAAGAATAAACGCTGGAAGAAATGCTAGCACACACACATAAAATAACAGTTATTTTTGGACAAAAGTCCCCAAAAAAACCCAACTTGGGAAAACCGGTGCAGAAACTGAGGGTTTTATTACTATGCAGCAGTGAAATAATTGTTGAGCCCCAAAACTACCTCTCTTCCAAGCATTTTCTTAAACCCTTTCTCTTCTATTTTCCCATGTCAGTGCATCCTAAGCCATCAAAAGTTGTTACATGTTGATTTCAGGAGTGTATTTGAGTGATATATTCAAATTATATCATTGTGTGTGCTATTTGATCTAGGTTTTGTTTATCAGCTACAGAATGTAGCCACTTTTCGTAGCTAACTGGCAATTCCGCAGCCGTTTTCATTGTCCTACAGGTTACAGGTATCAGTAGGAGGAATGAGACACATGGGCAGCTCAGGAATCATCCATACATGGATGAGGTCCTATTTACTTAGCCAAATTCGGAAGGAAAGGTCACGGTCAAAGGGAGGTCAACGGAGAGTTATATACCAACTAGAACTATGTTCCTGCACGTAAAAGAAGCCCGAAGCCATTCATGAACTCATGGATCCGTTTTTGCCACCTGCATGCCATCTCCATAATGCAATCCAACATCCACCTCGCATAGATTTACTGCTCATGGCAACTGAGAGGCTGAATCTTCGGATTTTGACCTGTTCACGTGTCTATCGTTGAAGAAATTCCTCTGAGATACAGTAATCCATTTTCTCTATAAATATAAGTGTTTGCAACGTAGATAGGATGTTCTTGATATTGTTGTTATAGCGTTATTTTGTTGTTCTGTAACCGAGATACATATTACTCTATTTTTATAATACAAGACTCTGTTTTTCATATGGCTATTTGAGCGTGTTTGAAGTAACGGCGTGTTAGTCCAAAGCTGTGCAGAGGGCCCGTGCGTAGCTGAGGTCCCTTCTTTTGTTTTTGTATAGTTTTTCATGTATATTTCCATGTATATTTTTCCTTATTCGAATTATATATTTCTCATGTTTTGCTGATGATCTTAATCATTCTAATCCTGTACATGTTTTTGCAACTTATCGCATTTCCTACTAACACTGTTAAGTGCACTTCAGAATAATTCTTTAAGTCTGGTTATTCTCGAGCTTCTTAGTGTCATTTCTGCATCAAGTGGTGTTACTAAGACTTGCTTCCTCTGTTGAAATTTAGTTTTCAATTTCAGTTGTTTATGCTTTTACTTAGTGAGATTTGTTTATTGTTCAAAATAATTTAGATGTCAGTTCTTCATGCTATATGATGATATTTCTGGAGCCTTTAGCTTAACCTCGTTTTAGAAGTTAATTGGCGAGAAATTGTGATTATAGGTGAAGTAATTGATTTTGCTTTCATTAGTATGCAAGTAGATAGTTTAGACGTCAGTTCTTTCATGCTATATGATGATGTTTACGGAGCCTTTAGCTTAATCCCGTTTTAGAAGTTAATTGGCGATGTTGTCGCGCGGATTGACACGACAACGCTCAGACCGGGGGCTGTCACTCTGATCCCCGGTCTCTCCGTTTAAGCCTGTCTCCCGCGGCTAATGGGGGTAGTCCTTGTGAGATGATGAGACCAACTGTCGACCAGTTGGTTGGGAGACACGAGATACGCTATAAAAAGGACGCGATGGATTTGATTAATTGAGCAGACCAGTGCCTTAAGAGATTGATGTAGAAACGATTACTTGTTAAATGATATAGGAACATGGACCATGGACAGCAACCATCTATCATCAGCTAAATCACATGACCAAAACGATATCCAGCGATTAAAAAAAAACTTCGAAAAGATGAATGTGCTAAAATGAAACCCAAAAAAAAACCCTAAACCCAAATAAAAAACTGCATAAAGCAAAAATTAAAACCCTAGATCAGCTAATTAATTTACAGATTTGGCCCCTTAACAGCCAGATTCAGCAATAAGCACAGAAAACATTTTAAAGAACAGAAATTTCAGATCGTCACTGTGAAGAACTTCAGAAAATCTCTCATGCAAACTTAGAAAAATAAACCGAATGATAAACCCAGGATCAAATCCAACTGGGCTCAGCAAAAAATGCTTGCGGGAGTTGGCTGGTTCAGCCGAGAACTTCCCCGAACGCCCACAAATTTCCTTCAGAAAATGCTTTCTGCACAGCTCAAAACAACCGTCAACAAAGAGGGCAAAAATGCTGCTAGATCTCAAACAGTAATGGAGATACCTGCCATTACTTCAGAAACCCTAACAGCACCCAAACCCCAGCAAGTGAACAAGATACCTGTGCTCACAATACTCTACGAAAAGCTATTATTAATGGCTGAAAATAACATATGCAGAAAATGAAATGATCTCACAGCATTCCAAGAGAGTAACACCAGCAAGATATGGACCCCAAAGTCTTCCTTTATTAACCAGAAACAGATTTACAAGAGAGCTTCTTCAGTATCTGACTCACAGATCCAATGAATCTGAAATGACCACCTAAGACCCTATATAAAAGAAATGATCCCAATGGCTAGTTTGAATGATCCATGTAGAAATGATCTCGACCGTTGATGAAGATCAAGACATCTCTTGATCTCATCCGTCGATTTATTCAATTAATTTTTTATTATTATTTTTAAAATTTTTAAAATTTCTTATTATTTATTATTTTATTATTATTTTTTAAATTTTAAAATTTTTTTATTATTTTTTATTTATTTCATTTTTTTTTTAAATTTTTAAATTTTTTATTATTTATTATTTTATCATTATTTTTTAAATTTTTAATTTTTTTTTATTATTTTTTATTTATTTCATTTTTTTAAATTTTTTAAATTTTTAATTTTTTTTATTATTTATTATTTTATTATTATTTTTTAAATTTTTAAATTTTAAAAAAAAAAATTATTATTTTTTATTTATTTCATTTTTTAAAATTTTTAAATTTTTTTATTATTTATTATTTTACTATTATTTTTTAAATTTTTAAATTTTTTTTTTATTATTTTTTATTTATTTCATTTTTTTAAATTTTTAAATTTTTTATTTATTTTATTGTTTTATTTCATTTTTAAATGGATCATCGAACTAATCCTTTGGAAACATCACCCAGGACCTAGGACTTAGGACTCATGAGGGGATTTAAAACATTTTTCGACCCTCAAGACACATTACATCATGACTTTTACAACTTACATCTCAAGGGGACAAACCCACTTAACACAGACCCTCATAAATCACCCAGTTCTGCGACACAACTATAATCTAGCATATTAACACACTAGGATTCTCCTAAAGTTCTAATGACAAAATCCATCCCGGCTTTGGGGTCAGGTTTGAAGGAAAACTCTGCCGATCCATAGATCGGTGAGACGAAAAACCTTCCGGGACATAGATTATCATAGAAAGTTAGGTCCACCTAGGCAATTTTACATACATGACTCTGATCTGCTTAGATTATTTACAATTCATACATGCAGACTGGGTTTACAATTGAAATGATCAAGCTGCTGATGACTGTAGGCTGGCAGGGACACGTCGTTCAGGTGCTACCCCTTTCTGCCAAGAAAAGAGGGTGTACTGCATGGGAAGTTGACCAGTAGAGGTCAACGTCTGGCTCTACTTGGGGACACGTTGTTGCTTGCAGGAATGTGAGAATCCAGAATCTGCATCCATACAACACAAAAATAAGTAGCGTCCATCCAAAATCATCATATACATTAAGCACAATAAAGATACAAGCTCTTCATTTATTAACTATCTAAAGCAGAAACGAAAATGCGGAAAAAACAAGGAGTAGGGTTAGAAATACGATACAAAGGATGCCCTACGGCATCAGATGTGTTCAATATAGTGCATACTGAGCATTTGCCTGCTTTCAGGCAAATCTGTCGGCTGCTTGTCGGATGTGCCATTTCCCATTTTGCATATGGTAGGACTCTTTCCTATCCGAAAATCAAGCTGCTTGCGGACGTCTGATGCGTCAAATCTTCTTCTCATTTTCTTTCTCTTGCGCTTTTTCTTTCTGGCTGGTTGAATTACTGATGACCAGGTACTTTCTGTTTCAAAGCTATCAGATGAAGTATGTAAGATATGCGTGCTATGTCTTTCTTCATCTTGCATTTGATCTTTATCATTCTTAAGTCTGTCTGGATCACCCTCAATCAACCATCTTTCAATCGAATCAACAACCTCCCAATAATAAGATGAATCTTGTTGCCGCAAATGAGAAGACTCCTGATCTGTTGATGTTTGCTGGTTTCTCTTATCTTCCAATTGTTGAAACCTTTGAACCTGTATTCTAATGGCATTTATCTGTCTAAAGCATTCATCCCTTATAGCACTGATTTGTATGGCATGGTGCTCTTGCATGTGTTTTATTACTTTATCATTCTTTTCTTTTATGTCCATCAAGCAATGTTGCATGAAATTTATTTCTTCTTCATGATTCGCTTGCATGTCAGCCACTTGATTATTATGATTGAACGTTATGATAGTCATTTCCTCATCCATAGTTAATAAATTGTTTTGCATAGAGTCAATTTCCCTATCATGATCAGCTCTCATGGTCACCATATTTTCCTCTAAGACTGACATCTTGCTATGCATGTTTCCAATTTCTGTTTCATATTTAGTTTTCATGGCCTCAATTTCTCTAGCATGGTGACTTTGCGTGACCTCAATCTCCCTATTACGTTTTTCCAGGTGGGTGCATAAAGTTTTCGCATCATTGACATAATTAATTTGATTGATTTCCATATTTCTCACCAGCATCATTAGATCTCGTAAAATTTGCTTTTGCTCTTCTTTTTCATTGTCATTTGTCCCTGATTTTTCGCTATCATGAACTTGATCTGTAATATTTCCAGTGGATGACACATTCTGACATCATGAATCGTCTTGGGATCTTTCAGCTGGACCGCTTATCAAATTACTTTCATTCTGTTGCACAATTTTAGAGGCAGAAGGCAAGCTGTTTGGATAACCATATCTATTTTTAAAAGCATCGACAATGTCTTCTAAAGAAGTGAAAGATTCCTTTGGAAAATTGTTAAACCAATTCAAAGCATCATCTTCTAAAGAAAGGACAAATAGGCGCATTTTGATATCTTCATGATTAAACTGAGGGGATCTACAGTATATGATCATGATGCGAGTAAACAAGACTAGATGCCTTCTAACAGCGATTGGATCACCACTCGAGAAAATAGGTAACTTAGGAATGGCATCTTCCGGAAAATCATGGAGACGTTCAGTAAAACGACATGGCTTAAATGAATAATCCATGATGAATGATAAGGGATTAAATGAATGATAGAACTAGATCTCTGCTCAAGGAAATCAAGAGATGAAAGAAGTGGAGTCGCCACTTGAACAATAAATCTGATTCTAAGATCCAAGAAGTAATCAACAAACAGATATGCAGGAGGCTTCTTGTCTGGGAAAAATGAGAAAATGGAGTCGCCACCCAAACAAGAAACAAACCCAAGAGATGTTGCTAATATGGGATGAAAAGATGCCAAAAATATTGAATTTGCCAGCTCAACTGAGAGATGAGAAGGTGAATGTCGATGAAACTCCAGGAACAGAAAAACTCTGTCCCCGGCAACGGCGCCAAAAAATGTTGTCGCGTGGATTGACACGACAACGCTCGGACCGGGGGCTGTCACTCTGATCCCCGGTCCCTCCGTTTAAGCCTGTCTCCCGCGGCTAAGGGGGGTAGTCCCTGTGAGATGATGAGACCAACTGTCGACCAGTTGGTTGGGAGACACGAGATACGCTATAAAAAGGACGTGATGGATTTGATTAATTGAGCAGACCAGTGCCTTAAGAGATTGATGTAGAAACGATTACTTGTTAAATGATATAGGAACATGGACCATGGACAGCAACCATCTATCATCAGCTAAATCACATGACCAAAACGATATCCAGCGATTAAAAAAAAACTTCGAAAAGATGAATGTGCTAAAATGAAACCAAAAAAAAAACCCTAAACCCAAATAAAAAACTGCATAAAGCAAAAATTAAAACCCTAGATCAGCTAATTAATTTACAGATTTGGCCCCTTAACAGCCAGATTCAGCAATAAGCACGGAAAACATTTTAAAGAACAGAAATTTCAGATCGTCACTGTGAAGAACTTCAGAAAATCTCTCATGCAAACTTAGAAAAATAAACCGAATGATAAACCCAGGATCAAATCCAACTGGGCTCAGCAAAAAATGCTTGCGGGAGTTGGCTGGTTCAGCCGAGAACTTCCCCGAACGCCCACAAATTTCCTTCAGAAAATGCTTTCTGCACAGCTCAAAACAACCGTCAACAAAGAGGGCAAAAATGCTGCTAGATCTCAAACAGTAATGGAGATACCTGCCATTACTTCAGAAACCCTAACAGCACCCAAACCCCAGCAAGTGAACAAGATACCTGTGCTCACAATACTCTACGAAAAGCTATTATTAATGGCTGAAAATAACATATGCAGAAAATGAAATGATCTCACAGCATTCCAAGAGAGTAACACCAGCAAGATATGGACCCCAAAGTCTTCCTTTATTAACCAGAAACAGATTTACAAGAGAGCTTCTTCAGTATCTGACTCACAGATCCAATGAATCTGAAATGACCACCTAAGACCCTATATAAAGGAAATGATCCCAACGGCTAGTTCGAATGATCCATGTAGAAATGATCTCGACCGTTGATGAAGATCAAGACATCTCTTGATCTCATCCGTCGATTTATTCAATTAATTTTTTATTATTATTTTTTAAATTTTTAAAATTTCTTATTATTTATTATTTTATTATTATTTTTTAAATTTTAAAATTTTTTTATTATTTTTTATTTATTTCATTTTTTTTTTAAATTTTAAATTTTTTATTATTTATTATTTTATTATTATTTTTTAAATTTTTAATTTTTTTTTATTATTTTTTATTTATTTCATTTTTTAAAATTTTTTAAATTTTTTTTTTTTTTTTATTTATTATTTTATTATTATTTTTTAAATTTAAAAAAAAAAATTATTATTTTTTATTTATTTCATTTTTTTAAATTTTTAAATTTTTAAATTATTTATTATTTTATTATTATTTTTTAAATTTTTAAATTTTTTTTTTTTATTATTTTTTATTTATTTCATTTTTTTAAATTTTTAAATTTTTTATTTATTTTATTATTTTATTTCATTTTTTAAATGGATCATCGAACTAAACCTTTGGAAACATCACCCAGGACCTAGGACTTAGGACTCACGAGGGGATTTAAAACATTTTTCGACCCTCAAGACACATTACATCATGACTTTTACAACTTACATCTCAAGGGGACAAGCCCACTTAACACAGACCCTCATAAATCACCCAGTTCTGCGACACAACTATAATCTAGCATATTAACACACTAGGATTCTCCTAAAGTTCTAATGACAAAATCCATCCCGGCTTTGGGGTCAGGTTTGAAGGAAAACTCTACCGATCCATGGATCGGTGAGACGAAAAACCTTCCGGGACATAGATTATCATAGAAAGTTAGGTCCACCTAGGCAATTTTACATACATGACTCTGATCTGCTTAGATTATTTACAATTCATACATGCAGACTGGGTTTACAATTGAAATGATCAAGCTGCTGATGATTGTAGGCTGGCACGGACACGTCGTTCAGGTGCTACCCCTTTCTGCCAAGAAAAGAGGGTGTACTGCATGGGAAGTTGACCAGTAGAGGTCAACAGGCGAAACATTGTGATTATAGATGAAATAATTGGCTTTGCTTTCATTAGTGTACAAATTAGATAATTTAGATGTCATTCTTTTCATGCCATACGATGATATTTCCGGAGCTTTTAGCTTAACCCCGTTTTAGAAGTTAATTGGCGAAATGTTGTGATTATGGATGAAATCATAGACTAGTTTCCAGTTTCTTTACTTTTTTGGTTTTGAGTTGTAGCAGTTTATTAGATTTCAATTTTGCAATCATAATGGGCAACAGAGATAGTAATCTCATTTACAGTACTTCATTTTTTGGTTTATGTAGTTGCATGTTTACACTCTTATTCAAAGTTCTGATCTTGTAGATAACATGTTTTAATATCTCTTAAGTTCAAAATTTGGAAACTATCATAAGAAGCAAGAGAATAAACCTTGTCCTCAACTCTACATCCACACTTGATCTTTAAAAGTATTCTTAAACTTTTGCTTTAACAATAGATTAGGATTTCCATTGCATTAAACCACTTTAAAATACCAACAAAACAAAACCCCAAAACAAGATAAAATTGAAAATAGTAAGGTAAAAAAAGGGTTGTCTAGCACATACGGTGCACTACACTTCATCAGTTTACAACTCCCGGATTGATAACTTATGTAGCAATTTAGGACACACTAAATTGACTAAACATTTTGGTGCCATTGCCGGGGAAGTGTAACTAGGTAGACTATCTCTTACATCTAAAAAAAAGGAAAATTAATAATTTCTTGAAGTATGCTCTCCTCTTGCACCTAGTGTGATCTGGAGGATCAGAAAAAAAAAAAAAAAAAAAAAAGAATTATTAGTCCAATAATTTCTTGAGTATGCTCTCCTCTTGCACCTAGTGTAATCGGGAGGATCAGAAAAAGGATTATTAGCCCAATTAAAATCACCAAAAAAAAGTGAGATGCATAGAGAAAGAGATTCTAGGGGAAGGTTATAGCTAGGGGCAAAATTTCGATTTTTACAACTCCAACTACTTCAAGGAATAGACAAGATACACCTCCATCCCAGACTCATACTCCCAGCCTTAGGATTCCTACAATTCAAGGGGCAGCAACTGAATTAGAAGATTCTCCCACTCCATCTACTAAATCTTACCTAGGAGAAGAACCCCTCTTCACCTCCATAGGGGAGCCTATTGTAGTGGAAGAAGTAGAATTACCTGGAGAAGAAGAGGAGGTAGAAACTCTCTCTCATCAGCGATTAATAGAAGAGCCAGAAGATTCTGAGGAAACTATCATGGCAGAAGAAGTGCAAGATGGAGAATTTTCACTATTTGGAGGAAGGGGTAGAGGCAGATGTAGAGGAAATAATGGAGGAAGTAGAGGTAACAATGGAGGAAATAGGGAAGAAGATAACTCATTTGGATTCCCTATAGTAGATGAGGAAACCCATAAAACAATGAAAAACATTTCACCATCCGTCCTCCCAAACTTTTATGGCTTGCGAAGTGAGGATCCCGAAACATTTCTATTTGAGTTTGAAGTCTTATGCCGAACCTATGACTATTTAGAAGACTCTCAAAAACTCAAATTGTTCCCTTCAACATTGAAAGGGGCTACTCTGAAATGGTTTATGAGATTAGTCACTCAATCTATTAGGACTTGGAATGATATGAAGCAGGCATTTTTGGACAGATACCTAGATTATTGTATGCCTACCAATTATAAGGATGAGGTATTCAAAATGATGCAAAAAGAAGATGAGAACTTAGAGGATTTGCTTGAGAGGTTTCAATTCAACTTAAAGAAAGCAAAAATGAACAATTTAGTTGAGGAAACCTTGAAAGCCCTTTTATTGAAAGCCATTAGAGATGAATGGATAGATATTTTAAACATAATGGGGAAATGACACATCTCTCACCTTCCATTAAGTGAGATAGCAAAACTATGTGTCCATCTCTCAAGAGGAAAATCTAAAACTGGAAAAGGGCCTAGAGATCCTTCTTTTATTAAAGCAAACAAATCTAGAACTGGGACAGTAAGTAGGGCAGAAATTGGCAATATGCTTGATGAGTTCAAAATTGACATTCTAGGGAGGCCTTAGTGAACAGCTAGACACCCTTAAAATTCAAAACAAATAGAAAACAGTAGCTGATGCCTTAGCCATCTTTTGCCCAAAATGTAGAAAGAAACATGCTCTAAGAGAATGTCCCTTAGATGCAACAGTTGTAGAAATATGTATGATTTGCTCAAAAAGTCATGAGACCAAGGATTGTCCTTCAATCCCAGGGCTTAAAGCTGTCTTTCAAGAGGACCCAAATTCTGTAGAATCTCTTTGCTTTGTTTCAAGAAGACCTTGGCAAGGGCAACAAAATCAAGGATTTAGCAATCCAATGAATTTTCAACCCCCACCAAATTGGAATTCTTGGCAACAACCTTGGCCTCAACCTCAAAATCAGTATCAATCTCAATCATGGGCGCAAGGGATACAAAACCCTTATGGGAGATTTGTTCAATATTATCAATATCCTCCATCTTATCAAGGCTATCCTCCACCACAAAACCAACAACAAAATCCACAACTTCCAAATCAAAGCCCTCAACTTTCATTGCCATTTCCACAACAACAACCCCCTCAACAAAATCAGAATCCTCAGCTCTTGCTTCCATTTCAACAGAAGCCAAATCAACTACCAGCCCAACCTTTACCAAATCCCAACAACAAGAACCCTCAGAATGCTTACATGGTAGAAGGACAACCATTTCCTACCTACATGATTGTTCCTCTAGATCTTAATGATGTTCAACTTAGATCTGGTAGGATTTTAGAAAAGGAAAAACCTTCTATAAATGTTCAAGAGCAAGATGCTTCTGAGGAGGATTCTCTGAAAGTCAATAAAAGTTTTGAAGAAGCATCCCTTCAAAACCCAACCATTCAAAAGGAAAAACAAAAAGAGTCAACCCACACAACTCCTATAGTTGAGCAACCTGTATCTACATCCACACCTCCTTTTCCTGAGAGATTACAAATTGACAAGGGGTGGAAAAACAAATCTTGTTGCCTGACTATGATTTCCTAGATGAATTAAAGAATGTCTGTATCAAGATTCCCTTGCTACAAGCCATTAGAGAGATTCCTATTCTAGCAAAAACAATAAAGGAGTTGAGTATCAAAAGACCAGGTAGGAAACCAAGAGACACAAAAAGAATCCACCTGGTAGGAAAAATAGCAGATATCATGATGGGAAAGATTACCATGCAGAAATATGTGGATCCAGGTAGTCCAATTGTGAAAACACACATAAATGGAATAGAAATTCCAAATACATTGACTGACTTAGGGGTTGCTATAAACATTATGAGTAGACAGACTATGGAACAGCTTAAACTTTCTAATCTTCTTTTCACACCTACCTTACTGCAACTTGCAGATAGATCAATAATTAAACTAGATGGTGTACTAGAAGATATTTCGGTCTCCTTGGATTCTTGGAAATATCTGGTGGATTTCATGATTTTGACTCCCCAGAATAATCTAGTAAGACACCCACTCATCTTAGGAAGACCTTGGCTAGCCACAGCTAATGCTTTTATTAATTGTAGATCTGGTGACATGTACATTTCTGATGGTAGTTCAACAAAGAAATTTACTTTGTATCGTCCAGCAAAAGCAATTACAGAAGTAGAAGACAATGAATGGGTTGATGATGAAGAAGCTATACAACCTGTCTTTACTCTCTCTGAAGTTAGTGAAGATAGTCAAATACTGAACACATTAGAAAATTTTGAAATATCTTCAAAATATGATCACACACAATTTCAGTTAGATTTTGATATCGAATGCTTGTCATCAAGGAAAATGTCTCTCTACTCTATGGAAGAGTTTGGCAGTTCTACAGTTGAAATTTTTAGAGTTGAAATTTTTCTAAGTAAAACATTGAATATCAACAAAAACTTGGAAAAGTTACAACAAGAAGAGCTAACCAAAATCTTACAAAAACATTCTGCTGCATTTGCATGGGAGTATACTAATATGAAAGGTATTGACCCTAAGACCTACATCCATCATATCTATATTGACGAAAACAGTAGACCAATCAGACAACCTCAGAGAAGGATGAATCCAAATCATAGGGAGATTGTGAAAGAAGAGCTCCAAAAATTACTCAATGTGAACTTCATTAACCACTTTCAAATAGCCGATGGGTTTCTCCCTTGATGATAGTGCCCAAAAAGAATGGTAAATGGAGGGTGTGCATTGATTATATGGAATTAAATAAAGCAACCTTGAAGGATCACTTTCCTTTGCCCTTTCTAGATCAAGTATTAGATACATTAACAGGCAAAAAGTATTTTTCATTCTTGGATGGTTTTAGTGGTTATAATCAAATTCAGGTAGCACCTGAAGATCAGAATAAAACCACATTTACTTGTCCATGGAGAACTTTTGCCTACCGAGTGCTTCCTTTTGGATTATGTAATGCATTTGCAACATTCCAAAGAGCAATACTAGGAATTTTTTTTATCTAATCCATGATTGTGTAGAGGTATATATGGATGATTTTACAGTGTATGGAAATACATTTGAAGAAGCCTTGAAAAATTTGGAAAAAGTCCTTAAAATATGTAAAGAAACAAACATTTCATTACGCCATGAAAAATGCTTTATGATGTTTACTGAAAGTATTGTTTTGGGACACCATATTTCAGGGGATGGAATTAAAGTAGACAAATCCAAAGTTGAAGTCATCTCCAAGTTACCTATTCCAAATTGTCAAAAAGATGTTAGAAGTTTTCTAGGATTTACTGGATATTATAGAAGATTTGTGGAAAACTTTACCAAAATAGCATCTCCACTCTTCAAACTGCTTACAAAACACTGTGAATTCAAGTAAAATCCTGATTGACAATCAGCGTTTGAAGCCTTGAAAACAAGAATATCTGAAGCACCTATCATAAGAGGACCAAATTAGAAACTTCATTTCCATATTTCTATAGATGCTTCAGATACAGCTCTAGGAGCTGTACTGGGAAAAAAAGACTTGGTTCCTTATGCCATTTACTATACAAGTAAAAATTTGACTCCCACTGAGTTAAATTATACTATGACTAAAAAAGAGTTCTTAGCTGTGTTGATGCAATTAATAAGTTCAGACATTATATAACAGGCTATGAAACTTTTATTCATACTGATCATTCTGCAATTAAATATTTGATGAACAAACCTATTACTAATGGCAGAGTTACAAGATGGCTCTTACTTTTACAGGAATTCAATATTACTGTGTTAGATAGACCTGGGAAACAAAACACAGATGCTGATTTCTTGTCTAGGATTCAGAATATCAAAGAAGACTCTCTTGTAGAGGATAAGTTTCCTGATGAATACTTATTTGCAGTAACTACTAAAACTCCTTGGTTTACAGATATGGCTAACTATTTGGTTACAAGGAAACTACCTCCAAATTTATTTCCTAGTAAAAGAAGAAAGATTATTCAGGATAGTTCAAGATATTCATGGATTTCTAACGAATTGTATAAAACAGAGCCAGACTTTGTGATTAGAAGATGTGTCAGGGAAGATGAAATGCTTGATATTCTCAAAGCATGTCATGATAAACCGTGCGGTGGATACTTTGCTAACAAGAGGATAGCTTATAAAATCCTTTCTTTAGGATATTTTTGGTTGTCCCTCTTCAAAGATGCAAAACAATATGTCAAAAGGTGTGACAGCTGCCAAAGAATAGGGAAACCTACCCCCTTCAAATGAGATGCCATTACAACCTCGGGTACTTATCGAATCCTTTGAAAAATGGGCTTTAGACTTTATTGGACCTATTAATCCTCCATCCAAGCAGAAAAAATATATATTGGTATGTACTGATTATGTTACTAAGTGGGTAGAAGCCAAAGCATTATTTTCTACTACTAAAAATACAGTAGTTAATTTTCTTTATGAGGATATTTTTACTCGCTTTGGTGTTCCAAGGGAAATTGTGACAGATCAGGGAAGTCAATTCACATCCTGAATGATGGAGAAACTTATGGAAGAGTACAAGGTCAAGCATAGGAAATCCACTCCTTATCATCTGCAAACAAATGGTCAAGTGGAGTCCACAAATAAAATAATTGAAGGAATCATTACCAAGACTGTGCAGATGCATAGAAGAGATTGGGAAGAAAGGCTTTCTAAAGCCTTATGGGCCTACAGAACTACATGGAGGAACACAACGGGACACACTCCCTATGAACTTGTTTATGGGAAGGAAGTTCTGCTCCCCATTGAGTTCCAAGTTAAAACCTTCAAGATGGCAGTTCAGTTGGGAATGGATTTATCAGAAGCTGAAAAGCATAGACTGGAGCAGTTGAATGAACTAGATGAGATCAGACAAGAAGCAATTCAAAGAACTGACAAATACATCAAGGACAAAAAGTTTCAAGAAGGAGATTGAGCATTGCTATTTGATTCAAAGTTCAAAGATTTTCAAGGTAAATTTCGGACTCATTGGCTTGGACCATATGAGATTGAAACAGTTTTTAGCAATAGAGCAGTAAGAATCAAAACAATTGATGAACATCAAACTCCTCTCTTTGTGAATGGATTGAAGATCTATCATAAGCCAATCTCAAAGGACGAGTTTATCAAAATCTTTCAAGATGACTCTGCAATGAGGCTGATGAAGAATAATCATTCTTCTCCACCAGCCTAGTCTTTGTTTCTTTTCAACATCATTTAAAAAAAAAATGTATAATCCTGAAACCAATCACTGATTGGCAGTCTTATACAGAAAATACAGGGCAAAAATCAGAAGATTCTGACGCCCTATATTTTCCAAAAAAAAAATCTCTCATTTCACTCATAGTTTGTTTCATTCCATTCCATTTCATTTCACTCCATCTCGCCACCACATTCCATCAATAAAATTTCTTTCAGTTTCTCTTCATATTCACCTTTCCATGTATCATCCATAGAGTCATTTTTTATTTCCATTCATTTGCCAAGTCATATGTTATTCACAATGTCATTTTCCGTAGCTGAATTCTGATTCCGCAGTTAATCGCTTATTCCGCAGCTAATCCTGTTACTCTGCAATGAAGTCAAGTGATTAACCAAATAATAATAAAAGCAAGATGCAGGTATGGAAGGAGAAGATCTTTGAAGACATCAACACCTGAAAAGCACCTACAAAGGCGGGCAATTAAAAGTTAGTCAAACGAAAGAGGTATGATTCCAAGGTATGGACAAAACCATTTTAAAATAGAATTTCAAACGCATAATTCGTATAGTTTGTAAATCACAGCTCCATAACGTGTAGTGATTTGACTTGATGACTGCCTTAACTCCACCATATCTTTCGCATTAATCCTAACGGTCTCATAATCTATTTCCGAGTTTAACTCGTACTTAGTCGTACATCCTCATTACATGTGTTAAAACGGCTAATCATGCAGACGTGAGCTGATTGAATATGGCTCTCTTCCACTGACATTCCACTCCGCAGCCTTTTTATGAACCCACTGACGTTCCACTCCACAGCCTTTTATGAACTCAAACTCCGTCCAGTGTCACAAATTTTCACGAATAACACTCTGCCTCCACGCTTGCACGCCAGGTTTACAGTCCTCGGTTCATTTTCCACTTACACCAGTTTCTACTCCGTAAACCCTCTTTCATCTCATGCTTAGTATTTTCCCCATTTCGTAACCACTGATTTTCTCCACGGCCCTCTTCTATTTTTCGCTCACATAACCGTTCTGCTCCCGTAAAACTATCATATACAGAGGTGTCTTCACAGAAAGAAGGAAGAATGGGTCTTATAGTGAAAACAGAGCCCGAATGAGTTAAATTCATGGAAGGATAACCGCAGCTTAAGAGCACATTGAAGTAAGGCAAGATGGTTGCAATTCATCAAGAAGTTTAAGGGTCATAATAAGGAAATTACAAAAACATTTGCAAGATCTTTTAATGGTGCAGAAGTTGAAATTGGGGACATCAAAATTCCAGTGACAGAATCATCAATTGCAGCAGCCACAGAGCTTCCACAAGAAGGAGAGAGATGGTTTAAGAACAAGGACTTCGATGAAAATGTCTGGAGGGTCATTCTTCTTAATCCAGGTATGGACGTATCAATCTTTAAACGAAGGATTCCTGTTTTAGCGTTAAAAGATAAGTGGAATAGTCTGTTGTTGATCATTCAGAAATTCATTACATGCGAGGGCAGGTATGGCTCCATGTACATGTATCATATCAGATTATTAATGAATTTCTTGGAGAATGAAACTATCAACCTCCCTTATTTTTTGTTGAATAGTTTGAGAAAAATGTCTACTACTGTGTAAAAGAATATAGATGATGTGAAACATCATCTCTACCATCATGGCCTTATTAAGATTTTGGTTGAAAATCATTTGAAAGAGAGGGAAGATACATGGGAAAAATTCCTAGTTAGGAACTTCTTCCAAGACCCTCTTGAAGTGCCTAAGGAGTTCAGCAAAGAAAAGTAGGAGGAAAAGAACAACTTTAACAATCCAAGATAGTCCTACTAGTGTGACCAAGCAAAACAGTGAAGAAGAATTGTCTTCTAAAACATTGACTGAAATTAGGAAACAAGCAAAACAAAAAGGAAAGAAGAAAATTGAAGACATTTACCAGACTCCTGAGCCTTCTTCAGAGGAACAACAAGTGCTTTCTAAAAGATTAGTTCATCTTAAAGAACAGTAAACTAAAGCAAAACAAAAAGAGGAAAGGAGAAACAGATCAGAGAAAAGGGAGACATAAGCTCACAAGGGCTAAGAAGAAGCTCTAGATTAAAGGGCAAGTTGAAGAAAATGCAAATCAAAGGAGCTCAATTCATACACTTGGGAGGTGAAACTCCAGATCAGTCACCAAAAAACACTCCACCTGATCAAAGTCCACAATATTCTCCTTCTCCTCAGTTAAATTTTGAAACTAGTCCAAGGAAAAGAACTCCAGAAATTGATCAATCCCAGCAGCAGATGTATGATTTGATTGAATCAATGGAACAGCAGAACAAAGAACTCCATCCAATCAGCCAAGTACAACTCAGGAAACTTTGATTCAGTCATTGAAGCAAGAAATTTATGAACTGGAAGTCTTAAACAGATATATCCAAAGGGAGAATGAAACATTAAAAGAGCAAAACAAATTGGACAAAGTTATCCATGACAATACCATGCTGCATTTAGGATTATGGCATAAGAAAAATAGAAAACTAAAGAAGAAGAATAGGAGGATGAGTAGAGCCCTCATCAATCTCAAGTACAGATGTCTTATGATGAAGTCGAGAATGACGGTGATAGCAAGAAAGAAGAAGAAAAGGTTGGATGTCTTAGCAGAAGTTTCAGAACAGATGAATTGAAGGGAAGATAGAGACAATTTTGGTTGCATGAGGACATGCAACATCTTCACAGTGGGGGCATGTTGAGCCCCAAAACTACCTCTCTTCCAAGCATTTTCTTAAACCCTTTCTTTTCTATTTTCCCATGTCAGTGCATCCTAAGCCATCAAAAGTTGTTACATGTTCATTTCAGGAGTGTATTTGAGTGATTTTCAAATTATATCATTGTGTGTGCTATTTGATCTAGGTTTTGTTTATCAGCCACAGAATGTAGCCACTTTGCGCAACTAACTAGCAATTCCGCAGCCGTTTTCATTGTTCTATAGGTTACAGGTGTCAGAAGGAAGAATGAGACTCATGGGCAGCTCAGGAATTATCCATACATGGATGAGGTCCTATTTACTTACCCAAATTCAGAAGAAAAGGTCACGGTCAAAGGGAGGTCAACGGAGAGTTCTATGCCAACTAGAACTCTGTTCTTGCACATAAAAGAAGCCCGAAGCCATTCCTGAACTCATGGATCCGTTTTTGCCACCTGCATGCCATATCCATAACGCAATCCAACATCCACCTCACATAGATTTACTGCACATGGCAACCGAGAGGTTGAATCCTCGGATTTTGACCTGTTCACGTATCTATCGTTGAAGAAATTCCTCTGAGATACAATTATCCATTTTCTCTATAAATATAAGTGTTTGCAACACAGATAGGATGTTCTTGATATTGTTGTTATAGCATTAGTTTGCTATTTTGTAACCGAGATACATATTACTCTGTTTTTATAATACAAGACTCTGTTTTTCATATGGCTGTTTGAGCGTGTTTGAAGTAACAGCATGTTAGTCCAAAGCTGTACAGAGGGCCCTTGCGTAGCTGAGGTCCCTTCTTTTGTTTTTGTATAGTTTTTCATGTATATTTTTCCTCATTCGAATTATATATTTCTCATGTTTTGCTGATAATCTTAATCATTCTAATCCTATACATGTTTTTGCAGCTTATCACATTTCCTACTAACACTGTTAGGTGCACTTCAGAATAATTCTTTAAGTCTGGTTATGCTCGAGCTTCTTAGTGTCATTTCTGCATCAAGTGGTGTTACTGAGACTTGCTTCCTCTACTGAATTTTAATTTTCAATTTCAATTGTTTATGCTTTTACTTAGTGAGATTTGTTTACTGTTCAAGATAGTTTAGATGTCAGTTCTTCATGCTATATGATGATATTTCCGGAGCCTTTAGCTTAACCCTGTTTTAGAAGTTAATTGGCGAGATATTGTGATTATAGGTGAAGTAATTGATTTTTCTTCCATTAGTATGCAAGTAGATAGTTTAGATGTCAGTTCTTTCATGTTATATGATGATGTTTCCGGAGCCTTTAGCTTAACCCCGTTTTAGAAGTTAATTGGCGAAATATTGTGATTATAGATGAAGTAATTGGCTTTGCTTTCATTAGTGTGCAAATTAGATAATTTAGATGTCATTCTTTTCATGCCATATGATGATATTTCCGGAGCCTTTAGCTTAACCCCGTTTTAGAAGTTAATTGGCGAAATGTTGTGATTATGGGTGAAATCATTGACTAGTTTCCAGTTTTTTTACTTTTTTGGTTTTGAGTTGCAGCAATTTATTAGATTTCAATTTTGCAATTAGGATGAACAGCAGAGACATTAATCTCATTTACAGTACTTCATTTTTTGGTTTATGTAGTTGCATGTTTACACTCTTATTCAAAGTTTTGATCTTGTAGACAGCGTATTTTAAGATCTCTTAAGTTCAAAGTTGGAAACTATCATAAGAAGCAAGAGAATAAACCTTGTCCTCAACTCTACATCCACACTTGATCTTTAAAAGTATTCTTAAACTTTTGCTTTAACAATAGATTAGGATTTCCATTACATTAAACCACTTTAGGGGACCAACAGAATAAAACCCCAAAACAAGATAAAATTGAAAATAGTAAGGTAAGAAAAGGGTTGTCTAGCACATACGGTGCACTACACTTCAGCAAATTATGACTCCCGGATTGATAACTTATGTAGCAATTTAAGACACACTAAATTGACTAAACAATAATCTGAGTGCAACTAGATGCTGAGACTAGAAATCCTACAGAGAAATACTAGAAAAAATCTGGAGAGGAATTTTCCTCACCCCACAAGCAACCTCCTAGCACAGCTTGCCTTCATAATTCTGGCCCTCTGAGCCTCTGCACTGCTCTATGAGCTGGCTGGACATCTAGCCTTGAACTAGACTCTCATGAAGTCGTTCTGCCTTCTACTGACCAGAAATATGCTTCTTCAGCACTTTGCGACTCCTTCACAACCTCTAAAACTGAAAACGTCAATCTCTCCAACAAATCGACTTTGCCTCTAGAAGTTACAACGTTGCCCGAGCATCAACCTCTTTGTGGCTCTCTTGTCTCTCTGCAAATGCACTCGTGACTCACCAGATCTAGAAACCTTCCTCCGGCTTCATTGTCTTTGCCCCTTTCTCATTGCTTCGATCTCACTAGCTCTCTCTCTGGCAACTGACTGCTACTACACTGGAAATAGATCTCCTCATGAAATAGAACCTCTCAAGTGTATTCTCCATCCATAACGATCTCCTCTTATAATCCTCTGTTGGACCACCAACGGCCAAGATTAAAACTTATTCAATGGCTAGGATCATCTTTGGATCAATCTGTGTGAGTTTCTAGATGACTTAATTAACACTGATTAATTAACCATATTCCCTAAGTTTAGAATTAGGAAATATTTAAAACCGGTTAATAATCTAATTAAGTCATTTCTAGGTGGAATTTCCAGAAACGATTTCTGGGTTTTGGAGATCTCATGTATTCTAACCTCTTCACAAAATTTCAAGGCTAGAATACATTCGATGCTACAAAAACTAACACTCTCTCTTAGCAAGGAATGTGTTCTAGTGCTATTGCACACCCTGTAGCAGCACCCTATCTCTACATCATCTCCTGTCACGCTGCTGATGTCTGGCCATACTGCCCACCAACCACTACGCAACTCTGATATATGCTACATCTGTGCTGCTGCTGACCCTGTTGAACTGCTGCCAACACTGCATCTGCACTACAACTCCCTCTCATCTATTGTTGTTGCAATTACAACATCTGCAACTAAAAAGCATCCAAAACACTAAATCAACTCTGATCAGTATAATGGATCTTTCACCCGAGTCCCTGGCTATTGCTAGCATCTACACTATCACTAAAGAATTTGCGTTGCTGCTAACTCTGCACTGTGCCAACTGCATTGTTACCAACTCTGCAATGCGCTCCCCGGTATCTAACTGCTACTAGTCTCTTAATGCATCAACTGCCACTGACCCATCCTACTACTGAATATTGTGCGCCCTCATAGCAAGGTATTGACCCATGAGGTGGACTCCTCAAGGATCCTACCCATCTATAGCACTCTAGGGCTACAACACCAAATCTCCCCACCTCACTCCTGGGGGTATATCAAAAAACATGGCGAAGTCTTCCTCCAACCTGGAGGACAGCCTATTGATCTTTGTTGAAGTTGCATGTTGGTCCTGCTTGTCCTCCTTCCTAAGAGGACACTAGGAACTGTAGTGACCATGCTCACCACATCTGAAACACTTGACCTTAGACAGGTCCTTCTTCTTTCTATGCTCCCACTATCCCTGCCTGGGACCCTTCGATGCCAGGGCCACATTCTCCTCCTCCTTCACCTGCTTCTGTCTGTTGTTGATGCCACTGATGGAGCTCTTTAGAAGAGCTCGCCTCAATTCCTCCTGCTGCAAGTCAACCCACATCCTATCCCAATCTGGTAACCTATCTCTGCCCAATATGCTTTGGACAAAGACTTGCCATTCGTCAAGGACACTGTTGAGTGCCTATCTCACAAGCTCTGTGGCTTGAGGCGCTGCCCCAACAGTTGACAACTGGTCCCGAACCTCCTGAATCCTGGTGAGGAAGGGATCTATGCCTTCTCGCTTTTGCATCTAGATGAGCCTCAGCTTCTCCTACAGGTACATCTTCCGTTGCCCAGAAGTACCCTGATAACTAGGTTCGGTCTTCATAAATGTACTTTTGATATTGGTATTTATTCAAGAAAAAGAAATATTATTTTTATAATATATGTCAATGAGTTTCTTGCTCATTGAAAATAGGTCCAGCACTATTTAAAGTGCTATAGGTGAGTCAAATAGTCAAAAGAATAAGTTGAAGACATTAAGGGAATGTTATACCTTGTATGTGTATGTATTATGGTCAAGAGAACACCTCCAAGCAAAGTCACAATTCTCCTCCTAGCAACGGCACCATCAATAAGCTCATGCAAGCTCTCTACTCCATCAAAGAACCATCCGAAGTCCACTCTACAAGTCGGCCTACAAGTAGCCAAACAAATCGGCCTAAAGGACTATCAAGTCAGCCTAAAGAGGAGGGATAGACCTCTATTTATAGAAGATGTCCACTCCTCATAAAACGCACAACAAGAGCTCTAAAATCAGCGAAGAAGAAGGTAAGGAAAACGAAGTGAGAAGGTCTCCAAAGGCAGCAAAGTGAGAGGGTACACCACCGAAGTCTTGAAGGTTGTTCCAAGGACTACTACAGTCACACGTGCGGAAATCTAAAGTTGTTCCTGTGGCTAGGACAGCAGTAAACCACAGTCACACATCCACTCTCGGTTGAGGCTGAAATGAGGCCTACAAGGCCTACTACTCTAGCATGGAAGAAAGACCTTCAAGCGAAGAATAAGGGCACTCAAACAAAGAAGGAAAAGAGGCTACAACAGTCACACATGTGAGAATTTAGGGCTTCTAGACAAGTCACTTCCAGTTTGCACCTACACTTTGAAGAATGAGCTCATTTGTTTAAAGAGTGAAGGATCATCATAAGGGAAAGACACCTTCTCTTGAGCAAGTGCAACAAGGTTACTAAGAAGTTGAAAGAAGAATGAAGTGCCGAAGGAAGGAGAACAAAGGGCCGAAAGAAGTGTCGAAGTACATGGTGCAGAAAGGAGTGAAGACCTAACTTGTGCTTGGAGGATCTCATTGTCAGGGGTCTAGTGTTTGGCATTGATCAATAGAAGCTTCAATAAGAGAAATTCACTAAAGGGTTTTCCTCTCAAGAGTAGAGAGGTTTTGGCCTTGGCAGAGAGCCAACATCTTGTGTTCTTGCTTTTATGTTTTGGTAGCAGTCTGATGAAGTACACACATATGCACTAATAAGAAGAAGAATAAGAAGAATAAGCTGACAAGAAAAGTAAAAAGACTCCACAAATTGTTATGAAGTAACGAAGAATCACACTACACTACTTTGCCCTAGATTCTTCAACATGGTATCAAAACTAAGGTGACACATCAAGGAAAGGGCAACTCAAGAACACTCATCAAGAGGAAGCATCTACAAAGTTGAAGCATCAAACCTAGAAGTCTCAATCACTTCAATGACAAGGAGGGTCTACAATCCAACATTCATCAAGGAGGTCTACAAAGCCAGAAGAAGAGCCTTATATAAAGGCACCTACAAAGAAAAGCATATTGAAGCAGGGCCTACATCAAGCTACACGTCTTCAAGCAAACATCATCACCAAGCAAGTCCACTTGGAGAAGGAAACTTGAAGAACATCAAGATCCAGGGAAGACAAGCCATCAAGCCTTCCAGGAGGAAGCAAAACCATTACATCTCAAAATCTATCAAGTAAGTACATGTCCCATTCTGAATATATCAATGTCTTTTTGCAAGGAAAGCAATAAATTGGTAGGTACCAATAACTTTCTTGCATGGAAGAAGAGGATTGATCTACTACTCAAGGAGAATGAACTCCTAGAGCATGTCAAAGGGAATATCATTATCCCTGCTAAGGAACAGACTCAAGCCTTAGCCAAGTACAATAAGGATGAGACAAGCTCTCAAAGGATTCTGATAGAATCAATAAAAGACTCTCATTCCCTATGTCTCCAAGTTTGAGAAATCGAAATAAATCTATGATAAGCTAGTAGAGCTATTCTCGGTATCTACAACCGAAGAAGTAATATCTCTAAGGAATGAATTATACAAGATGAAGATAACAAAGGAAGGAATAGCTCCCTACTTCATGAAAATTGTTGAAATGAGAGATCAACTTCAAGAGCTTGGGGAAGTCATGTCTAACAGAGAGATGACAACTGTAGTACTCAATGCTCTACCTGAGGAGTGGGGAAACTTCACATCTAGCATATATGCCAAGAAGGAAGCAACCACTCTCAGTGAGATGTGATCTCTATGCAGAACAGAGGAAACCAGACTTGAGGCAAAGGAAGATGTGGGATCAAAGGATCAAGCATTTGCTACCATGGCCAAGAGAAAGGGTAAATTTGGCAAGTTTGGTCGATGAAGAACAAACAACAAAGACATGTCCACGATCCAATACTTTGGATGCCAAGAATATGGACATTACAAAAGGAATTGTCCTAAACTTAATAAGGACAACAACAACAAAAGAAAGAGGGAAGAAGCTCACATAACTCAAGAAATGAAAGAAGAAGGAAAGAAGCAAAAGAAGGAAGATCCTTCGGATCTCTACTATGACTAGGTCAAAATTTTTACTTCTAGACTTCTTTCAAAATTTTGAGTAGAATAGGAGCATGTAGGAATAAATTAAATTGCATGGCTAGAATCGCCCTCTAGAATCTAGCAGCATGATGTACATAGAATTCTAGACACTCATGTAGATGTAGCATTTATGATAAGAACACAAATGCATAAGTAGAAATATCTTCTAGAATATAGGAGCATGGCAAATATAGTTCAAGAAATTCATGTAAAAGAAGCATACCTAGTATAGGACCTCATACATGATGAAAGAAAAATTGATCATGATAAGAATCTTAGAAGACCTACATCATCAAAAGAAAGGAAACATTTGCAAGGCAAGGATCTTTAAGATCCTGCAATAGAATCTCCAAAAGAAGGTTCATGGACTCAAGCAAATGTCTCATTGGAAATCCCATTCATGGGTTTCAAGAAAAGAATGATATGCAGGCAGGCTAAGATGAAGCAAGAAGGGCCACACCAAAGGATGATCAAAGGAGAATCAAGATGAGGTATGTATGCATCAAAGTTTAAGTCATGTTATCATTTGTATATTATTGAGTCATGGGTATAGTTCTATAACATGATCAAGCATGAAAGAATCTCTTTCACCAAGGACATGCTCAAAGGCATGCACTACAATGCGATGAAGGTCAACAAAAGAATATGCTCACATAAGGAGCATAAGATTGTTGACTAAGAAGCAAGAAGAAATGCTGACAAGTCCAGAAAGCAAGCAATGAAGGAATGCTCTCACAAGAAGCATTAGATGGTTGACCTATCTATCTGAAAAGAAGAAAATGAAGAAAAAGATCAAGGATGTGAAGAACACCATAATCACCGAGAATCACTATTTGACAAAATGCCTTGAAGACATCTCCTAAAAGAAGGTAGGACAACTCTGATAAAGGAAGAAAGGACCCTTGACACCTATGAAGACCTTGGAGATATAAAGGTGCAGATAACTGATTCTACTCTACAGAGATGTCGTGATGAAGAAGCCATCCAACAAAAGTAGCAATATCAAGATAAAGTCATGATGGGCTACTAGGTCAAAGCATGTAACCTAGCAAGTACTATGAAGCATCCATGAGGAGAGTATTCCAAAGCATGGACAAGATGACAAGAAAAACCTGATAGTCACTTTCCACGAAGTGATGACATGACAAACCAAGGAGGAAAGTGATCAATGGATGGTGCCCTACCTAGAAGAAGTTCGAACAAAGACTTCATGACATCAAGAAAGGAAGGAAATCAAGTAGCTGAAGGACCCACAAAGAAGAATTTGTTGATGAAGGAAAGAGTCCCCAGCTAAGAGGGAGCTCTAACAGGACCCTGATCAAGAGGGAGTTTTGAATCATCCCTGATTACAAAGGAGTGACAATTGTGTTTTCCATTTCATGGGTCATGCATTAGACCAGGACTAGCAGTCGTAAGTCTAGATGAAAGCCATGAATGGAAATGTAGACACAAGATAGACACAACATTCTTGTCTTCATTTGGGAAGAAAGAATGGGAGGATTAGGTAATCATCTAGCATCCGGTACTCTTTGAGGATGTGTACGACATCCAAGATAAGAGTAGGCAAGAGGACCAATATTCTTTGATGGCTGGGAACCCAAGATAAAATAGTCCTAAAAAGTCATACTCGAAGAACCCCCGGGTGGGTATGTACCTTGAGAGACAATGATGAAGGTGTCTATAAATCATTGGTCTCGCCAGCATTGAAGCTCATGGTCTCGTAAAGAGATGGAGCTGCTAGTCAAGGCCTTGCACTATGACAATGCTAATGAATATGATGCTATAACAGATGGATTGCAAATCCGGTTTCTCTTATGTGAATTCTTCAAGATTGATAATAGCCAAACACCTTGTAATATTGTATGAATACCTCCCTAGTTAAGAGGGAGTGTTGAAGGAAAGGTAACTAGGTTCGGTCTTCATAAATGTACTTTTGATATTTGTATTTATTCAAGAAAAAGAAATATTATTTTTATAATATATGTCAATGAGTTTCTTGCTCATTGAAAATAGGTCCAACACTATTTAAAGTGCTATAGGTGAGTCAAATAGTCAAAAGAATAAGTTGAAGACATTAAGGGCATGTTATACCTTGTATGTATATGTATTATGGTCAAGAGAACACCTCCAAGCAAAGTCACAAGTCTCCTCCTAGCAATGGCACCACCAATAAGCTCATTCAAGCTCTCTAGTCTGAGATTGCGAAATCATTCTCACTGTAATTGTCTTTTAATAGTCCGAGATCAACTCACGAAGAATCTCAGAGAAATCCGAGTTATATCCTTTCTCTTTTGCATAGCCCCTATTGGGTATATATAGTGCTCTGTCCTATGGGTAAGCCGACTTGAGTTCATGAATAGATGCCACTTTAACTAAGCCGACATGATTGTTCTTCAATATATATTTTGAGACCAACTTAACTGATTTCTTCATCGTTTTGCAGGCAGACTTCTTCGTGCTTGTCTTGGAGGGTTGTTCTAGGCTTATATACATTTTACATATGTGCTCAAGAAGAGCTCTTTACATGTCTTTGACTCTTTGACTTTCCTAGACCTATGGAATGAGCAAGAAATTCATTCTTATAATTTACAACAATAATGTTTCTTTTTCTTGACAAGTACAAAGATCAAAATTACATTTGTAAATACCGAACCTAGTTACACTTTCTTCAACATGTAGCACATTGACAAGGTCTTGGAGGGTCCCTTGACTTGACTTTGACTCAAATAATTTTTCTTACAATATGTAACATGCCCAAATGGGTCTTTTATACATGACAATGACCTTAATCACTTGTAGACTCAAATGACAAGCCCTAAGAGCTCATAATGGGAGCTTGACCTAAAAATAAATTTCCTTGAGCATGAAATCCATGCCTCAAGGTCAACATTAATAAATTTATTTTCTCTTTATATTAAATAATAAAAACATGATTACATATTTCATTATGAAGACCAAACCTAGTTACATATTTCAACAGCTCTTCCCAGTAGTTCGTAACTGTTATGGAGAACAGTTTAATGTTGTGAATGTTACAATATGAATGGAAAACAATAAAGCTGGACTATATTAGATGATTAAGTCCCTGGACATGATGACTGAAAAAATATAATTGTAAAAGTCAACCTCCAGAGAACAATGTAAAAGAGTACATGCTAAAAGAATGAAGTTTAATATTACAAAATTCATCCAGAGCGGAAATTGAGGTCCAGAGGGACACTTTTCAAAGTTGTCGGGCTTGGTGTTTTATACACTAATTTTCACATTACATTTTCTATCAGATAGGAAAATAGAACAATATTATGCCAAAAGTTTAAAGCTTTACCTCCACAAAGCCATCTCCAAAGTTTACTCCATTGCAAAAATTGTAGGCCCGTGCAAGGTGTCGATTGAGAGAGGCTGAATTAAACTGTGTAAGAATATAAACCTTATTGATTCCGCTGTTGATACAATTGCTCATTGGTACATCAATTAAACGGTATGCACCCCCAATAGGAACCTGCAAGACAAAACTCTATGTAACAATTGTGCCTGGATCTTTACAAATTGCAATGGTGTAATTTATTTATCTACAAGAAAAAGAATTTAATTGAACACTAACTTTAATTATAATGATTAAAATTTTGTGTACAAGGATTACCAGTGCTCAAAAGTGAATTGAAAACAAGAATAGAAACTCCAAAAAGATGCCTGATGGTATAACAGCACAGAAGAGCATTTAAAAAATCATAAGAAACAATTCTAAGCTACTTTAATGACAGAACTCCTGAAGCAGTGACCCTCTTTTGTGTAGTCTTTAACTGTGCTTTTAGGAACACCAAATAATTTCTCCATTTCTTCTTTTAGTGATTGGGCCATCATCGAGAAGAGGAAAGAGTACTTACTCCAGCTAGTTGAATTGCTGCACAATAATGTTTGTAGGATGGACGTAAGAGTCCTTCCTAATTGAGCCATCAAGAGTCAGGACTAAGGCTTCGAGATATTCCAAGTGGGATATCATCATTAACAAGTTTTTGGCCACTCAAATTATCACATTAGTTCACAGGGGCTTGTTGGGTCAGTGAATGTAGGACACTATTATTTCTCCCACCAGGTTTCAAGTGTCCCTGCAACATGTTTGGCCCTCATGAGCATGCTTGCCCTTGTGCTTGTTATTGCAGTCGGGGCCAACTGCAAGTCCAGAGTGACTTTGGAAGAACAGATAACCCCATTCACAGCTTAATAGCTGAAAAAATCTGGTTTGTTTTTTAAGCTGGCCTTGCTCATTGTAAACACTCCCGGGTTGGGGAAAAGGCACACTTTCCACATTGTGATAAGAGGAAGCAGTTGAAACACCTTTAATGATTACTTTTCCTTCTACATTATACATAATAGGTTATATATTGGTGAATAACTCCCTCCATTGGCCGTGAACTTGTTTGTTTCCATGAATTTTAAAGGAGGCATCTTAATTATATTATACTCTTCATGCAACAAAGCATCCAAAGCTACACAGTGGCATAAGAAAAAGGCACTTGCATATTTTCTTGCCTCTCTGGAGCCATCTTGGCACTATACAAGGCAATAAGACCAGATTAACAAAAATATTATGTTTAAAACACTTGGTATTGGAGAACAATGTCCTTTATTCATGTGAATTTATTCCTGCTAAATTGGTACGAGAAGTTTTTGATGAGCAATATTAAGTTTCAAATTTCAGTCAGTTAAGAATATGCAATGACCCTTGAGGGATCGAGAGTAAATGTAATAGAAAGATTATCTACAACCCAACTAATGAGCCACACAAGTTTTAAAGGGAACCATTACTCCTATGGGCGCTCCAGAATAATTGTAAGGAAAGTGATTATGCCCTTCATGCATAATCAACTTTGAATTAATCATGTCAGCTAACATTCTTTATCAAAGGATCAATCAGCAAAATTATCTAGGGATTAGACTAATGCAGATTTAATGCGTACCTACTTTCTGTGTATGAGGATTTCATGCACAAAACAAGAGAATGGATGGAAATGTAAATGTAGTGAAAAAGAAGCACTTGCTACAGATACTGTTTCCATCCAAACTAGATGTTCTTTTTTGTAACAAGCGTCACTTGTAGAAATCATAATTCAACAAGAACAAATCAGATCATTAGCTTAAACTAATAAATATGCAGAGATGTGAATTCTAAGAAGAAAGCATTTTTGTAGCATAAGAAAGTGCATATTTCTTGCGATGGGAACAATAAGGGGTGTATGCATAATTCGAAACAACCAACCAACAAACAAATATTTAATGACACGTAAGAAGGAATCGACACCCTTTAAAGGACGTAGAAACAATGCACATGTTTCTCTAGGGAAAGGAGATTGAGTATGCCCTTTGCCTAATATGGGTGCTGAAGAATAATTACAAGGAGAGTGATTATGTCCTTTGTGCATACTCAACTTTCAACTACACAAAGATGATGTCTAATCATGTCACATAAAATTCTTTATCAAAGGACCAAAATGACCTGGGGATTAGTCCAATACAAACTTAATGCCTCTCTACTTTCTGTGTATGAAGGATTTTCATGCACATAATAAGAGAGTGGATGGAAGTTAAATGTAGTAGCAAAAGAAGCACTTGCTACAAATATTGTTGCTATCCAAACAAGATGCTCTTTTTTTGCCACAAGCTTGTCACTTGTAGAATCTATACTTCAACTAGAACAAATTAGAACATTAACTTAAGCTAATGGATAGTCAGGGTTGTGACTCCTCCAGCGAAAGAATTATTGTAGCATTGTAATGTCCCCTAATTAATTAATTTTGTTAAGAAGAGTTTCCATTTTTTAAATTTGGCAATTGGGGAGATATTTTGGCCCACAACTTAGGAGAATAGAGAAATCAAAGGAAGATTGGATTTTTGGGTAAAGAGAAGGCCCCAATTTAGAAAAAAGGGGAAAAATTGTGGAGTTGGTGGAATGTGGGGGCCACCCCTCAAGGAATACGCACCCTTTGGAGGAAAAATCGATTTTGTGAAGGGAGGTCGAAATATTTAGAGGAGTGACCCACAAGGAAAGGTGAGGCAGCAATTATAAATAGAAGGGTGAGGGCAGCAATTGGCACATTTTGCTAATTTGATATTTGAACCATTGTTTGCTCAAGTTGTTTAGCTAGGTCAACAGAGCGTTGTTCATCACACGAGATTTCCGAGGGGAAATCTCAACTCCTACTTCGGTGGACTTCGAGTGCCACCCTAGAGGAGCTTGTTGCATTCTTAGAGCTGTTCCGGAGGGTTTACACAGGAAATTCGAGTTGTTGAGGAGTAGACTGGGCGTAGTAAAGGACCACGCACATCTCAGAAGAGTGAGCTACATGATAGTGTTGGTTCTGGAAATTTAGAGGCACATTCTCTTGGTACCTAGCAGTGTTTTGCAGTGGTTTGAGGGGCAGGTTGAGTGGACTACATACAAGCCGAAATTCTTCTTCCTGGGCCAGCGCAGAAGTGTTATTGACTAGGCCAGTGTAATGATTAGAGGATCATCTTGGTTGTGGGAGCTTGAACCGGAGTTGCGCTGAGGATTTATAAGGGGGACATAAGGAGAATCCTTGGAGGAGTTTTCAGCTAATTTTGGAGGGATTTGGAAGTTGTTTCTCAGGTAGTACGAATTACCCAACTAAAGAGGGAGCTTACACAATTTGGGGGTAATTTTGAAAGGCTGGAACTAGGCCCAACCCTTTCTAGGTTTTTTTGGGTTTATTGAGGAGAGGCCAAGATTAATTTGGCTGAATTTTTTGAACACTCTAGAGGGCTCAAACAGGTGTCTTTTTCTAACTAGCAGTTGTTGGTAATAGTTTTTTAAACCAAGCTGGTTTGAATCGGACTCAGCCTAGTTTATCAAGTCGAACCCCTGCCCGAGCCGACTCAGTATAAAAACCGGACCAAAGGTCGGTCCGTTATCGAACCGGCTAAACAAGACACCGACTCAGTCGGTTCGGTAATGAACCAGTCGGATCTACCGAGCCCGTCATAACCAAGCTAAGTCAGTCCATGAAGGAAAAGGGAGGGAAAACCAGATTCCAAAATTGATTTCTTTTTTGTTTTAGGTTTTTCTCACTTCATCTACACTGTCCCAAGCCTTTAAAAGTTACCCAACCCCCTCAAATTTCCTCACAACTATCTCATTGCATTTGTGTGAGCATTTGTGAGGAATTTGTGAAGAGTTGGAGTTGGTTTTTGGAGCAGCGGTCAGGAGCCTCTTGGGCAACCATTGGAGCAGCAATGAGGAGCTTCTTGGGCAATCATTGGAGCAGCCTTTTGGACCAGCATTGAGGAGTTGGATTTTTGGAGCAGCATTGAGGAGGCAAGAGCCTAGAGGTACATTTTTTTTCACTTCTCAAATCTGCCCTTGCTTTTTTTTTTGCAAATTTGGAAATTGAAAAGAGTAATTTTTGTAAAAGAAATGAACATTGAAGAGTTGCTTTTTTTTCTTTTCATTTTCATATTTTTGTCCTTTCATTTCCAAGTCCAAATATCAGAAAATGGCTCCTAGAATGAAAGATGTTGCTTGGGTAGATCCAAATTGGATCATTATATTGTTTGTCATCTATCTCAATGCATTTAGAGTGGAAAAAGTGGAGGAATCAACTCACAAGACTATTCTTACCAGCGGGACCCAGTTTGGCGAAACAAGATCTGAAACCTTCCAAGAGCATTTTGAAGCATCAATCGACATTTTTTGGGGGTAAAACTTTGCCGCTAATGCGCAACACCTTTTAATGCTATTCTACACACAGAAAGCTTTCCAACGACGCAAGAATCACATCAATCGGAGTCCGTATGCAAAAGTTATGCCACTCAAAAGTTGACCTTCCTGTTTTCACACCTATAGTTCGAGAGGATGCCACGTCAGCACCCATTATTCATGAAAATGGGGCTAGCCACATGTTTGTGATGTAAAAGACTCTAGAAGAGTCTATTTTGTAACTCTAGTTAAGAGTTGATGTAGTCAAATTTAACCACTAGTAGGCTAAACACACCTATAGTTCGGGAGGATGCCACATCAGCGCCCATTATTCATGGAAAAGGGGCTAGCCACGTGTTTGTGATGTAAAAGACTCTAGAAGAGTCTATTTTGTAACTCTAATTAAGAGTTGATGTAGTCAAACTTAACCACTAGTAGGCTATCGAGCTGTGAGATAACCGGGCCACTAGGAGGAACAACATTCCATTCTTTTGAGAGCATTTTGTCCCATAGTTGAGCAAAGATAGCCAGGAGAGATAGGAGGTAGAGCACACACAAAGGATTTGTGCACTGTAGCAACCCACGAGCGACAGGCATTACTTCTTTGTATCTGTAGCCGTATTTCCCAAAAGAGAAAGAGAGCGAAGCAAACTCACTTTCCAACTAGGTTTTCTCCCGAAATTGTTTTCCAAAGAGCATATCTTGTGTATTGTGTGTGTGAGAGATTATTTTGTCATTCTCTACTTTTCTTCTTGATTTACTTTTATTGTTTTACATGCATGCACTAATTGCAGTTAATTTTACAGATCAAGAAATTAAATAAAACTGTAATAGTGTAGAATCTCAGAGATTTTTAATATAATATTATTAGAGTTGTTGCGACGAACTGTCCAGTGGAATATCCACGACAGTTACAGATCATTTCGTATCAAAGTCGGTTTCTTTGGGTATTTTGTGGAGATTGCAGGGATCTAGATCAGCGAAGCCGAAAACCGTAAAACCCTAATCATGAGCGACGAATCTGTAAACGAACCTCATGATCCTGCAGAGGTGAGGTTTTCGCAGCTCGAAGAACAAGTCGCGGATATAAACTGCAATGTAAACCTCCTCATGACGGCCCTAAGAAATAAGCTGGGGATATTTGGAGAAGAAGGGGGTTCGAATGCAGAGGACAAATCAGAAGGGGGATCAGGAGATCGGGAAGCAGAGAACCAGCCGAAGAAAGAACCCAGAAAAGATCAACCCAGTTCGAGTGTCATGAACCAATCCCTGTTTAAAATGGAAGAAAAAGTCGATATCAAGCCATACCACGGTGAGATCGATGCTCTGAAGTTGAACCACTGGTTGCAGCAACTAGAAATTTATTTCAGTGTCCATCAAATCGAGGAAGGGCAGAAGATCTCATTCATGCCGCTGATATTGGAGGGTCGTGCACTGACTTGGTAGGAGAGACACACGGAAACCATGAGGTTGGAGGGAGAACCTCCAGTGACTAAGTGGGAGGATTTCAAAACCCTCATTAAGTCACAGTTTTATCCCATTGGGTACGTGGAAGACCAGTGGATCCAATGACATTACTTCAGGCAAAAGTCGGGCCAAAGCGTGCAGGAGTACACCACAAAATTCAAAAAGACAGCTATAATGTTGGGTATCTCTCCAAAGAACCCAGATGTACTCCTCAATTATTTGAGGGGTCTGCACCGCCATATACGTAAGCAAGTGATGTTGTTCAAGCCCAAAACAATGGACAAGATTTGTGTACAGGCACAGTACGTGGAGAACATAGGCCTAAAAAGAGCGCAATCAAGTGGATCGAAGCAAAAGGAGAAACAAGACGCTTCTAAGGAGGGGAAGAAGAAGCAGAAAGAGGGAAAGATAAAAAGACAGAAGCCACAGCACACCAATGCAAAGATCGTAGCAACCACCGCAACATTGATGGCCATACAAAGGAGAAGTGTTGGAAGTTGCATCCAAAGCTAAACCAAAAGAACAAGAAGAAAGATAATAAGAAGAAGAATCTCATGGCCACTAATTCGAGCAACCAAGTTGAAAGCAGCTCATACGTGGATGAAAAGATCGTTTGTACGTTAATGGAGAAGGAGGTGAATCTGAGTAGCCTCCAGTGACAGGAAGAGAAATAAATGATCAAACTCTTCCATGTAAAGATACAGGTCAAGAAGACGACGATTGATGCTCTATTTGACACAGGATCGCAGGCAAATCTCATTGCAGCAGATCTAGTCAAGAAGTTTGGACTGGAAGTTCATGATCATCCAAACCGATATCCACTAGGATGGGTACACAAGGATGCAAAGCTGAAGGTAACAAAACAGTGTAAAATTAGATTTGCTACCAGTGTTGATTTTATTAATGAAGTAGATCTGGATGTGGTTCCCCTTGATGTATGTGGAGTCGTGTTTGGGGGTCCATACATGTACATGCCTGATGCAATATTCATGAGGAGAGCTAACCAATACCAGCTCATCAAGAATGGAAAATCGTTCATCATCAATGTGCATAAAGGCAAGTCGAGAATTTCACTAGTAAGTGCCAACCAAGCCAAGAAATTGACCAATTCCAGCAAGATGTATGTTTCATTGTTTTGAAGAGAAAATCAATCTATAGAAGAGTCAATAAGAGGCAAGGCATCCCAAGAGGGGTGTACCAAGAAACAAAAACAGCAGTTGGAGGAGTTGTTACAAGCATACAAGGACGTGTTCCGAGAACCTAAAGGGTTATCCCCTAAGACAGAAGTGGAGCACGAGATCCAACGATTGCCAGACTCCCCATTGCCAAATATTGGGTTGTACAGGCAGTCTATTATAGAAGCAAGTGAGGTGAAGAAACAGTGGAAACAGCTATTGGAACGAGGTGTCATTCGGCCGATTACTTCACCATGTGGGTCATCCATCATCATTGTGCCAAAGAAGGATGGTACTTGGCGGATGTGTATAGATTACAGGGCATTGAATAAAATCACGCTCAAGAACAGATACCCCCTGCCTAGGATAGATTGTCCACTAGATTAGTTGTAGCAAGCAAAGTATTTCACCACGTTGGACTTGAAGTCTAGATATCACCAGGTTCGAGTCAAAGAAGAAGATACATGGAAGACCGCCTTCAAAACCAGGCAAAGTTTGTATGAGTGATTAGTTATGCCATTTAACCTATGTAATGCACCAACTACATTTATGAGATTAATGAATGATGTATTGCGCCCTTTTATAGATTCATTTGTTATTGTCTATTTGGATGATATACTAGTATATAGTGCTACCTGGGAGGAGCATATTTCAAATTTGACGCAGGTGCTGGAAACAGTGAAGAAGCACTAGCTACTAGCAAATCTCAAGAAGTGCAAATTTGCATAGTAGTCCTTGGTGTATTTGAAATATGTGATTGGTGGAGGAGAACTGAAGATAGATCCTTCCAAGATGGAGGCCATTATGAAATGGCCAATGCCTACTAATGTTACTGAAGTTAGGAGTTCATTGGAGTAGCACAGTACCCGAGGAAATTCATAGCTTTGTTTTCAGCGGTAGCAGCACCGCTCCACGCCATAACAGTAAGTGGAAAGAGTTTCCAGTGGGGAGAAGGGCAGCAAAAGGCTTTCAATGAGTTAAAGAAGAAGATTAGTGAAGCTCCAAAATTGCAATGGCCCTTTGAAGTGGAGACAGATGCGAGTGGGTATGCTATGGGAGCTGTCTTGATGCAAGGAAGGCCCGTTTGCTACCATTCTGAAGTATTTCATGGGGCAGTTCTTAATTACCCTACCTACGATAAGGAGCTCTACGCCATGGTGCAAGTTGTGAAGAAGTGGAAGCACTATCTGATGGGAAAGGAGACAATAATCCACACAGATCACCAGCTGTTACAGTACTTGCAGGCCTAAAATAAGCTCCAGCATACCAGGCACTACAAGTGGATGGGGTTTTTACAGCAATTTCATTTGGTGATCAAGTATAAGAAGGGCAGCACAAACAAGTTGGCTGATATGCTTTCAAGGCCACCCACATCAAAGATCACAGCTTTGGGGACTCTTATGCACATGGAGCCATTCACCCATGATGCATACATAGAGGCATATTCAGAAGATGAGGACTTCAAGGAGGTGTATCAGTGATTTCAAAGTCAGCGTCATGTGCACGATGACGACAACACCGTTGACTACCATCTCCAGGATGGGTTACTCTACAGGCTGGATAAGCTATGTGTTCCTAAAGGTGAGCGTTTGCAGCTGATTAGAGAGGCTCACACCTCCAAGGTTGCAAGGCACTTTGGTGTAGGGAAGACCGTGGCTAACTTGCAGAGGTATGTGTATTGGCCCAAGATGCAAGAGCAGGTAGCTAGGTTCATAAGAGGATGCATGCTTTGTTGTACCAGCAAGCCTAGCAATAGGAAACAGGGTATGTATCATCCCTTACTGTACCTACTCGTCCTTGGGAAAGCATTTCCATGGACTTTGTGGGAGGTTTACCGACAACCAAGAAGGGACATGACTACCTATTTGTGGTAGTTGACAGGTTCAGCAAGATGTGTGTTCTAATGCCCTATAAAAAGACCATCAGCAGACAAGAAGCAGCAAACTTGTTCTTTGGACAGGTCTAGGTACACTTTGGGATACCAAGGAGCATCATTTCAGACAGGGATACAAGATTTCTCAGTGCATTCTGGACTACATTGTGGGAGAAGATGGACACGAAGTTGAAGAGATCTACAACATTCCATCCACAGACAGATGGGCAGACAGAAGTAGTCAATAGGACTTTGGTGCAGCTTCTAAGGGGTTACAACCAGAAGCATCCGAAGACCTGGGATGAAAATATGGTATATATACAACATTCTTATAACAAAGCAGTCCACACTTCTACAAGAAAGTCCCCATTTAAAACTTGTTTTGGATATTTTCCACCTTCACCTTTGGATATTGCATATGGGAAGCAAGGAGGAGTGAAGGAATACCTTACAGGAGATGCCTAGAGGCCTAAATCATTTATAGAGAAGATCAGGTAGATCCATTTACAAGTACAAGAAACACTGCAAAAGTCGTAGGTGAAGTATAAGGCCAAAAATGAACAACATGGAACAGGAAATCATTCAAGATGGGAGACAAAGTATGGCTACAGTTGAACAAGGAGAGGCTGCAGGGGCCTGGTAAGAAAATCAAGGCTCTAAGGTATGGCCCCTTTGAGATACTGGAAAAGGTGGGTGATAATGCCTATCGACTCATTTTACCACCATATATGCGCATTTACTTGTTGATTTTGGGTAGCATCAGATGTGCTCTAGCCTTGAAAATTGGTGGAGAGGCTAAGGCACATTAGATCTCCAAGACCCAGAAATTGTTTGGAGAAATTCCACCCATATGAGGAGTTATTAAAATAATTAATATTTTTAATGAGTTCCTAAGTCTAAACTTAGGAAAATAAAAATATTAATGTGTATTAATAAAATATGGGTGAGAAAGTTCTAAGTAACGAGGATCAAGCCAATTCTAATCTTAGCTGTTGATTATAGATTAGATCACGGTCGTTGATTCATCAACAAGAAAAGTATAAGAGGAGGCTTGAGGGTCAATTGGAGACACACCAAGAGATCAAAGAATTCAATTTTCTGGGGCGAGGTTTGCTGAGGAAATCGAGTTAGTGATCAGAGTTGCAGTGAGGAGCAGTTCAGCAAGGGATTTTCATCTGAGGCTGAAGAATACATAGCAGAGAGGCAGTGTAATGACGGGAGAGGCAGCGCAAGCCCTAGAAGGGTTGACGCAGAGGACGCAGAACGCTGATGTAGGTGACGCAAAAGCTGTAGAGGCTGATGCTAGGCCTCATAGGCAACGCTAGGTAGATTCTGTGGGGCAGACTTGGCATAGATCAGCAGATTCTGAGTCGGGAGAGGGTGACGCAGCTCCTGGAGGAGTGACGTAGTTCCAAAGTAGTTCTTGGAGCAGCTTTCGCTGTCCAGCATAGGGAACAGTTGAAGTCACTGTGGGGTTTGATTATCCATTTGTTGATTTTCCGGAATATCTGTCTCTGGATAGAGGTACTACTGCCAAGGATATTCTCTGTTGGGTGAGCCATTTCTAGCACCCTAGTTGTATTCACGAATCTGCTTAATAATACAAACCCTCTATATGTTGCACCGATTTTCCCGAATTGGGTTTTTCCGAGGACTATTGCCCAAAAATAATAGTGTCCCTTGTGTTATTGTCTTATACACTGCAGCCTCCACTAATTTAAATTAATATGCAGAAACAAGAATCTGAGCAAGAAAGAAATAACAAACAAGTGACACCATTATTTTTGGACCAATGTCCATGGAAAAACTCAATGTGGGCAAACCGGTGCAGCAAATGAGGGTTTGTACTATTAAGCAGTTATTTTTTAATACAATCATTGGATGCGTTACTAGCTATCCAATACAAAGAATCTAACTGACAGAGAGATGAGTGAGATATACCTCACACTATCATTGGCGATCCAATACTGATCCAACCACTGAATGGCTAGCCCCTAGCTGCCTCTGCGTAGTTTCTGCGCAATCACTGCACTACTCTGCGTCACAGCTTCTGGGAACTGCGTCACTCCTTCAGGCTGATCAATTTGCCTCTGGAACTTCAACTTTCTGCCCTTCCGATCTCACACCCCGGCTTCTGGCTCTGGAACTCGATTCTCCAGCAAATTTCGGATCTCCTCTCAGGCTCTGCGTTGCCTCAACGTGGCCCTACGCTGCCCAGCGTGGCTTTGCGCTGCCTCTTCTGGATCTCTCTCTACCTCCTCTGCAATGTATCCCTGGATCAGGAAATCTTCCTCCAGAAACTATCCCTGCCCCTCACTGCAAGAAATCACCTTGATCACTTCTCTGGCAACTGTTGCGCTGCACTCTTGAGAAAATTGATCTCTGATCTCTCACTCGATGTGTCTTCCAAATGCCCATCAAGCCTCTTCTTATAATCTTTTCATTGAGTAACCAACGGCCCAGATTAGATTCTAATCAATGGCTTAGATCATTTTGGCTTGATCCTCGTCTTCTTGTAGAAGTTTCACCCCCAGTTTGATTAATACCCTTTAATTACTTTAATTTCCTAAGTTTAGACTTAGGCCCCCATTAAAAATAATTAATTATTTTAATAAAACCTTCTCCGAGTGGAATTTCCCAATACGATTTCTGGGTATTTTGGAATAAGTGTGTCCAAGCCTCCCTGCAACTTTTGAGGCTTAGAGCACATCCGATGCTACCAAAAATCAACACTCCCTCTTAGCAAAGAATGTGCTCTAGTAATGCAACCTGCTGAAGCATCACCCTTCTCTGTAACATCTCCCTCTGTGCTGTTGATGTCTGACATCAATGCCCACCAACTACTGCGCAAATGTTGCAAATGTATTGTTGTTAACCCTGCCACTGCCAACACTGCATCTGTACTGCAACCCTTGTAATTGTTGTTGCCAGCCCTGCCACTGCCAACATTGCATCTGCACTGCAACCTTCTCCAATTGTTGTTGCTACTACATCAACAATGGAAAAGCATCCAAAATTACTGAACAGATGTTCAGTATGATGCATCTCTTGCTAGAGTTCTGACTGCTGCTAGTCTCTATGCTATCACTGAAGTCACCGCGTTGCTGCTGACTCTGCTATGTGCCAACTGCACTGTTGCCAACACTAGCTTTGCGCTGCTTAGATTCTAGCACTCCTAGCCACTGCAACTGTCACTCTGACACTCCTCTGCACCAACTGACCCAGTCCATCCTGCTACTTCTGATATGGGCTCCCGTAGCAAGGTATTGATCCAAGAGGTGGACTCCTCAAGGATCCTGCCCATCTATAGTTCTTTCGAACTACAGTACTAGATCACCCCACCTCTCCCCTGGAGGTATCTGGGCAATCATGGCAAACTCCTCTTCCTCGATCTTTGTGGCTACAACCTGCGGATCATGTTTCACATCCTTGTCCTTCTTCTTGAGAGGACACTGTGTAGCGTAGTGACCAAGTTCACCACACTGGAAACATTTGATCTTTGAGACATCTTTCTTCTTTCTCCATTGCTCCTGCTGCCCCTTTGATGCAAGGGCTGCATTCTCTTCCTCCTCCTTGGGCTTCGTCCCACTGTTGTTGCTGCCATCAAGTTTACACTTGACTAAGTCTCGCCTCATCTCTTCCTGTTGAAGAGTGGCCCACATTCCTTCCCAATCTGGCAATTTCTCTCTGCCCAGGATACTCTGGACAAACACTTGCCATTCTTCTAAAACTGAATTCAGGGCCAACCTCACCATCTCTATAGGTTGAGGTGTTGATCCTACAGCTGCCAACTAATCTCGGACTTCTTGAAGCTCTGATAGGAACAAATCAATGCGCTCCCCTTTCTCCATCCTAGCGGATCTCAGCTTCTCCTCCAAGTACATCTTCCGCTGCTCGGAAGATCCTTGATATAGCATAGCCAAGGAATCCTACATCTCTTTGGTCGTCCCTTTGCCAGCAATGTGACATACAACATGATCCCTCACTCCATTGAGGATCAGCCTCTTGGCCTTTGCCATCTCAGCCTTGTACTTTCTGAGTGGATCTGCATCACCGGATACAACTACCACACTATCGACGTACATCTTGAGATCATGCTCATCTAGAAGGCATGAGATCCTAGCCTTCCAGATCACATAGTTGGATGCTCCATCCAACCGATCTTGATCTCTCAGCCCGTTAGTTGCCATCTCTGCCAACAAAAATGTTGAACTGCCTCCTCTCTCCTCTGCGTTGTTGCTGGGTTGGCCTACACACTCCCTGCTAGAGTTAGTAGATTTGCTCCTCTCTACTGCCACTCAGCAAATGAGAGTTCAGACTTGTTGGCTAGAAGTCCTCTGAGGAAAAATTCCCTCAAAATAGTATCTCCTCTCTTTTGATGTTTTTCTGCCCCAACAACTGTTGCAGCAAACTATGTCACAGCAGAAATTGCTCTACGTTGAAGCTTCTGCTGCGCTTCTGCTGAAAAATCTCGATCTAGAAATCTTACCTCTCTGTCAACTCACTCAGAGAGAGATCTTCAATGAAAATCTTGCCCTCCGAGGTTGGATTGCGCAATCCCTCTAGGGATTTGATCTGCTTCCTACGCAACACTTCAATCTCTCTCTCTCCTCTTCCTCTTCAGTGTTGGCTCTTCCAGTCTACTCCCTTGCTTCACCTTCACTCTGATACCATGTGAAAATTTGGAAGACCCAAATTTCTACTGTAGCAACTGATTAAGTTTCTTCTATTTGTCAAATAACTAAACAAATTATTTATAGTGTTCTACGATAAATATAGAAACCAATACACTGCAGCCTCCACTAATTTAAATTATTATGCAGAAACAAGAATTTGAGCAAGAAATAAATAACACACAAGTGACACCGTTATTTTTGGACCAATGTCCTCGGAAAACCCAATGTGGGAAAACCAGTGCAGCAACTGAGGATTTGTATTATTAAGCAGTAATTTCTAAGTACAATCTTTGGATGCCTTACTAGCTATCCAATACAGAGAATCTGACTAACAGAGAGATGAGTGAGATATACCTCACACTATCACTAGCGATCCAATACTAATCCAGTCACTGAATGGCTAGCCCCTAGCTGCCTCTGCGCAGTTTTTGCACAATCACTGTGCTGCTCTGCGTCACAGCTTCTGGGAACTACGTCACTCCTTCAGGTTGATCGATTTGCCTCTGGAACTTTGACTTTTTGCCCTTCCGGTCTCACACGCCGACTTTTGGCTCTGGAACTCGATTCTCCAGCAAATTTCAGCTCTCCTCTCAGGCTCTGCGTTGCCTCAGCATGGCCCTACGCTGCCCAGCGTGGCTCTGTGCTGACTCTTCTGGATCTCTCTCTACCTCCTCTGCATTGTATCTCGGGATCAGGAAATCTTCCTCCGAAAACTATCCCTGCCCCTCACTGCAAGAAATCACCTTGATCACTTCTCTGGCAGCGGTTGCATTGCACTCTTGAGAAAATCGATCTTTGATCTCTCACTCGATGTGTCTTCCAAATGCCCATCAAGCCTCTTCTTATAATCTTCTCGTTGAGTAACCAACGACCCAAATTAGATTCTAATCAATGGCTTAGATCATTTTGGCTTGATCCTCATCTTCTTCTAGAAGTTTCCCCCCCAGTTTGATTAACACTGATGACAGCTAAGCCGCTTTTACGCAGCAAAGTTGCATCTTTACAATATTAGTGCGTGGACCTGTGGGTTATGGGCCCACATTTATATTGAAAGCTTTCTAATTGGCGGATTTCACAACAAAACCCGACCAATCGAACGGCAGTCCTTATATGACGTTTATGGCCAGAACCCAAATAAAGTTAAACCCTCTTTTATAACCTATCGGGTCCGCCAAAAATGTTAACCTGCGCGCACTTTCGCGCGCGATTACCGTCCGATCAATCAACCAACGGACAGTCTTGATTGCCGGAACCCAACGAGGTTTTAATCTCGTTGTATAAACCCTCACCGCGTCTATTTTTGGAATTAGCGGCTGTGTTTGTTTGCACATGATATGCGTCTGATTGCCTTTAAATGAACGGTCCGATCCTTTTGAACTTTAAACTCATTTTAATGATTTTCTCGGGTCCGTTTTTAGAGTTAAACTTTGGCGCTTATTGCCATGCGATGACCGTTAGATCTGTTGGTCTGTCGATTGGACGATCCAAATCTACTCCGGGGTTTCTCCACGAATTTGTCAGGTTTCTCACATTCCGCCAATACTATCCGTCAATCTAGACGATCTGATGGTTTCCGCTGTGTGGATCTCTTATTTGCTTATTGGTGGAATTTCACGTTACACACAAATTTACCCTGCCATACTCTGTTTAAGGCACTCACATCACTCCATACAATAACGCTCGCATTATCATTGGATCGCCATCGATCCTTATAGTGATCAATGGTCGATCAATAAACTTATAACACGGAATTTAACTCTTTCAACGCATATATCTAAACTATAGGCAAATAATACACAGATACACAAAGATCTAGACAACACGCAATATTTCAATTATATACAAAATTAGATTACAGTCTAAGGCATCTCAGCCTTAGTCACAAATTCTCATACGGTTACATTGTATCCACGATTATATAGAAAATTACAAAAGCGTGGATCATCTAAGATCTGCGATTTCCTCCCACAATCGCTCAATTAAATCCCCTAAATCTCTCTATACGCATACATGGCAGATAATTACATTTAATCAAGTCTTCTAAAGACTTATCAATTCCATCAATTTAGCTCTGTTTAAAACAGAATTTGCCCCAGTTTAAAATGATTGTCCACATTTCCTCTTCCACAGCTTTGGATTCCAATTTTAATGAAGAGTGCTCGGATGCTCCTGCATCAGACTCCCAAGGTACAAAAATTTATGACCTCCTGGTCATATGCCTTCTCCATCCCTTAGTAATTCTACCCACATCCTCTGTGGAATTGCCTTTATGATCTTTCTGTGAGCTGCAACAAAACCTCTGCAGTAACAAGTCCTCCTTGCTACACATGCCTCACTAAGCTTCTCTCCTCTGAGCTCAGTCTTTTGGCATTTTTTTGGTTCTCTTTTCTTTGGAACCATATGAGCACTCCAAGCTCTAGGTTGCTGCAATCTTCTCACATTTTCTGCCACTATCTGTACGACAGTATAAAGATCACAAACTTTCCAATCTTCAACATGACTGTACCTCCCTTTGCACGCAGAATCTTCTTCGGCTTTGATACCAAAAATTGATGATAGCTAAGTCGCTTTTACGCAGCAAAGCTGCATCTTTACCTTTTCCGCGCATGGACCTATGGGTTATGGGCCCACATTTATATCGGAAGCTTTCTAATTGGCAGATTCCATAACAAAACCAGACCAATCGAACGGCGCTCCTTATATGAACGTTTATGGATGAAACCTAAATAAGGTTAAACCCTCTTTGATAACCTATTGGGTCCGCCATAAATGTTAACCTGCGCGCACTTTCACGCGCGATTACCGTCCGATCAATCAACCAACGGACGGTCTTCATTGCCGGAACCCAACGAGGTTTTAATCCCGTTGTATAAACCCTCATCGCATCTGTTTTTGGAATTAACGGTCACGCTTGTTTGCATGCAATATGCGTCCGATCGCCTTTAAACGGACGGTCCGATCGTTTTGAACTTTAAACTCATTTTAATGATTTTCTCAGGTCCATTTTTAGAGTTAAATTTCGGCGCTTGTTGCCACGCGATGACCGTTAGATCTGTTGGTCTGTCGATTGGACGATCCAGATCTACTCCGGGGTTTCTCCACGAATTTGTTAGGTTTCTCACATTCTGCCAATACTATCTGTCGATCTAGACAATCCAACGGTTTCCGCTGTGTGGATCTCTTATTCGCTTATTGGTGGAATTTCGCGTTACACACAAACTTACCCTGCCATACTCTGTTTAAGACACTCACATCACTCCATATAACAGCTCTCGTATTATCATTGGATCGCCATCGATCCTTATAGTGATCGATGGTCGATCAGTAAACTTATAACACGGAATTTAACTCTTTCAACGCGTACATCTAAACAATAGGCAAACAATATACAGATACACAAAAATCCAGACAACATGCAATATTTCAATTATACACAGAACTAGATTACAGTCTAAGGCATCTCAGCCTTAGTCACAAATTCTCTTGCGGTTACATTGTATCCAATCTCTCTCTCTATCGCACAACACAGACTCTTTATATAGAAAATTACAAAAGCGTGGATCATCTAAGATCCACAATTTCCGCCCACAATTGCTCAATTAAATCCCTTAAATCTCTCTATACCCATACATGGCAGATAATAACATTTAATCAGGTCTTCTAAAGACTTATCAATTCCATCAATTTAGCTCTGTTTAAAACAGAATTTGCCCCTGTTTACAATGATTGTCCACATTTCCTCTTCCACAACTTTGGATTCCGATTTTAAATTTTTAATGAAGGGTGCTCGGATGCTCCTGCATCAAATACCTTTTAATTATTTTAATTTCATAAGTTTAGACTTAGGCCTCCATTAAAAATAATTAATTATTTTAATAAAACCTTCTCCTAGTGGAATTTCCCAAAACGATTTTTGGGTATTCTGAAATACATGTGTCCAAGCCTCCCTGCAAATTTTGCTACTTGGAGCACATCTGATGCTACCAAAAATCAACATGCTACAGGGGCCCACAATATTCAACAGCATGAGGATCAATGTCAGTTGGTGTTGTTAGTTCCAAGGTGACAGTTGCAAACTAGTTGCAGTCAGATGTTGAGAGGCACAGAGCAACATTGATAGCATTGCAGAAGGCACAGTGCAAAGTCAACAGCAACGCAAATTTCCCAGTGGACAGTGCATAAGCTAGTAGCAGCCAGAGACTCAGGAGACAGTTGCAGCATGTGATCACAGTTGATTCAATATTTTGGATCTCAGTTGCAGTCATTGCAGCAGCTTGAGAGGGAGTGTTAGTTAGTTGCAGTGCAGTGGCAAAGTTGGCAGCAATACTAGTTGTACAGTGCAGTGTCAGTAGCAACACAGATGTAGCATGGTCCAACTACAACCAATGGCAGATGAATCAGAGTTAGCTCAATAGTTGATGGACAGTGGTAGGCAGCTACAGTTTTCAGACATCAACTACGTGTATAAGAGGATAATGCAGAGACATGGTGTTGTAGCAGTGCAACGTTATAGAACACCTTCCTCGCTAACAGGGAGTGTTAGTTTTTGTAGCATGGGATGGTGTTCTAGTCTCAAACTTTGTGGAGAGGCTAAAAAACAAGAGTTCTCCAAAACCCAGAAGTCGTTTCTGGAAATTCCACCTAGAGATATCTCAATTAAATTAATTGACAATCATTTCAATTTTTCGTAAGTCTAACTTAGGAAAACTGGTTAATAGGAATTAATTGAGAAAGGTGAGAATTCTCTAGAAACTCACATGGATCGTCTTAGAGATGATCTCATCCATCGATAAGGATTTGATCGTGGTCGTTGGTGATCCAACTAGAGATTATAAGAGGAGGTGACGAGGTCGATGGGGTTGGAGAAGAACAGACAGGAAGAGCGAGTTCCTTGGCAAAGGTTGAGTTTCCCAGCTGCAGTGATTTAGCAGAGAGAAGCTCAAGCCAAAGAGGAGATGCAGAGAAAATGGGGGCAGAGATAGTGAGTCCGGAGGAGGATTTCTAGTTCCAGAGAGGTAGCAGCTAGTGAGAAATGTATTCCACAATGAGGCTGCACAAGGCCTATGCAGAAGCTTTAGCAAAGCAGTTCGATTTAGCTGGAGAAGGAGACGATTCAGCTTCCGAAGGTCGAGAAAGTCTTCTAGAGGTCCAGAGATTCACTTCCAACAGCAGAGGCAGGCAAGACGGCTTGATCAAAGGCAGAACAGAGCCACACGTGTGAGGTTTTGTGCAGCATTGGCACAGAGGGCCTACGTAAGGGTTTGGATGGCCAGATTTTATGAGCAGAACAATGTCGAGATTGCTTGTGGAGCGAGAGAATTTTCTCTCTAATATATTTTCCAAATATTTGCTAATTGGATGGCCAATTGGACATTCATACCTTGTACTCGGAATTTCTCACTGCGGCATAATAATAAAAAAACCTCAATTGTTGCATCGGTTTTCCCACATTGGGTTTTTCTGGGGACAATTGTCCAAAAATAATGATGTCAAATTTTATGTGTGTGTGCATATTATTTCTCAGTTTCCAACATTTTATTTTCCGCAACGTTTTTATGGTGAATATTGCAGTTGTGATTTTATTTGTTATTTGTCGTATCAAATAAACTACATAATCAAATTTACAGTTAGAAGAATAATTTCCATTGTTGCAATAGTTGTAAATTTTCACAGATACCTCTGAGGAGCATGAGCAATCATATGGAGTTGTTGACATCAACGTCGGTATGCATCTATGTGGGATGAGGAGTATGTTGTGCAGTAGATTGTTCCCATGTGGGAAGAAAATCAGGGAGTAGACTGGCGAGATGAGGGACTGGTGATTCAGCACGAGCACATAGAGGAGCATAAGTCAACCGAGGAGGATGATATGCACAATATGCATGATGAGTCGTTTGTGGAGTACCAGTTGGCTCATATTGAGCCCATGACAAAGGAGGATGAACAACCATCTTATGGACCAGCCATTGATGAGGAGCAGACAAATGCACACGCAGTTGGCAGAGTTGCAATACTTTCAAGAAGCAGCCCTCTCCAGGAGTACATAAACAGGGCTTGCAACACAGCATTCCCACTTTTGACCATTATAGATATTAGAGAGAGGGGCAAGATTTCTTAGACAGATCTTGTTGATTGACCGGGCAAAGCAGCATGAGTTGAGCGTGGACCAGCATCAACATAGTAGACTTGTTCCTTACACGAGTGTCCATGCTTTGAATTGGCAGGAGATCATGAGTTGGTATCCTATTGATGGAGTATCATTCTTAGTCAGGGGCACAGTACAGCAGGAGCCCTTAGATGAGAGGGTTATTGCATGTTTCAGTCAATAGTGGGATATAGGCTAGTAGTTTATCAGCATACCAATTGCACTAGACCTACATCAGCATAGTGGGGTTGACCTTGGTCTATGCCGAGGGCACTGGAGAGAGGTGATGAGTTGGTATTCTACTGGTGGAGCAGCATCTATGGCCAGAGACAGAACACAGTTACAGCCATGGGACATGGACGATGATTTTCCATGGTGGCATTGGGATCCAAGTGGGTCTATTAATAGTAGGCTGAGTCAGAGATGGGCTTGGGATCTAGGTATTGGGGGATCCATTCATGTTTGGATTGCATGGAGGCATGATGTGGACCAATGGTTCATATGGGATCCTGGTATCAATTTGTAGATGCCTCTACAGTGGACAGGTGCAGATTGCTTGAGGGCAAACAATCTTGGGGCGAGAGGATTTGTCGTGTCCCCATTTTTATTTTCCTCTATAGTACAACCAAGGTGGATTTCCATGCCACGGGATGGTCAGGTCATGGGAGCAAGATTATGTCATCAGGGATCTCAGTGGAGTTTCGAGGAGATTTTATGGGATCCAATGGCATTCGTTTGGCAAATTCCATCATCTACACAACATGGCTTGCATTCTGACAACTTTTGTAAAATGGGATTATTATTGGGTCTGACTCAATTAATTACGCTTGAGGTGGTATTCTAGGAGAAATATTTGATGGAACACCTCAGTGTAATAGCTCGTTGGAACCAGAATGAGAAGATCTACAGAATGTGATGCTGAGGAGTCGCTTTCAGTAGCCAGAGAGAGTACAGTGGGTTGTATGGTGGGTGATTTACAGATAAAATAATTCAACTTCTTTTGGAGATCAAATTCAGCCCTTGATGGCTGGTTATAAACCTTGTTCCCACAATCTGAAAATATAATATGTAATATTCCTAATTAGCCATAGCTAATTGGAATATTCGATTTCGCTCAATTTTGCCTTCTATAGTTATTTATAAATAAAAAGGTGAGGAAAGGGGGGACATAACTCACTTTTTGAATAAAGTCACTCCTTAGTAGCACAACATTGTAACTTAAAAGGGGAGCCAAGGGGGCCAAAAGACCATGTAGAGAAGGGGGCCCATGTAGACACTTGGAGGGACTACGCAGATGGAGAAGGAGCACATGTCAAGAGAGAGGCTACATTGGAGGAGGTGGGCTTAGGGTTTTGAGAGAGGCCAATGCTATAAAGGAGAGAGGAGCCTCTTCATTTTGGCATTCGATTATGTTGCATTTGAGCTAGTCACTTCGACTTAGAGTACGCTGGCTGTTTAGCCTATTTGCAGCACTGTTTAGTGCATCGAGTGTCTCCATTCGAAGATCTCACCCTTAGCCCCAAGGGACTTCGAGTGCCTACTCGGGCAAGGTAGTTTCATCAATATTTTGCAGGAGGAGCGATTTCTGGAGTTGAGTAACTGAGCATTTTGATGACTATGCAGTCTTGAGAGGGGAGGACGCAGTCTCTTTTGGTAGGAGCTCCGGATTGGGTTTTTGTGGAGGATTTGAGCTTGGAGATTGAGCAAGGGATCAGCCCTTGCACATTGGAGGATTTTGGCAGAGTCTCGGGTAGAGTTTTGGAGCATTCCCTTTAGGGGCAACGCAGAGCCTTGAGGGATAGCGTAGATCCTCAAGCGGGTGATTTTCGGGGGTCAGCTATTTTTGAAAAGCTTTCTGGGCTTTTCTGGGTTTATTGAACAGAGGTTGATTACAGAGTTTCAACATTTTCTAAGGAGGGGAACAACCCCAAATCCTCACTTGATTCCAGCAGTAGCAGCAGCACAGTGGTTCTCCGGCAACTTGGACGCAGTTCAGAGAGAGGCCATTTCCTTACCATTTTGAGTGTATCTCTTCACTTGCCTTATGAAAGTCGAGGCGCTATCTTTCTGATCACCTCTTGTACTCTTTCCATTACTGAGTATAATAAAATGGCTTAGCATTTCTCTTTGCATTTCTCGAGTATCTGCTTATATTCCATGTATACATTATTGTATGTTGCACTACTGTTATTTTGTTTATCTCTTTGAGCTCTCGGCTACTATACCACTAGTGTGTTTTCTCCTATACTCTTAGACAGAGTCTGGAAAGGGCCACGTAGCCTCCAGATCTCGTCCTCTTTTCAGAGGCGGCATATCTGGTAAATGCCCTCCCAGTCCATCTCTGGTTGGAGTTTGCTTGTGCTTGAGGGATACCCCTGATAAAGGATATTACAGTGGTATCAAAGCATAGATCTGGCTCAGCCTGTGGAGCTAGCAGTCTATGACACTGAGGGAGAAGCCTTACATCTGTTACAGAGGTAGGAAATACGAGATATTGAGCGTAGGTTGGAGAACACCTACAGAGAGAGAGACTGTGTTCGGGTGGTGGACACAGAACAGGAGGAGCCTGTGGTGAACACAGAACAGGAGGAGCCTGTGGTGGACGCAGAGTAGGAGGATCCGATGGCAGATGAGGACGAGAAGAGATTTGCGGACATGCTCCTCAAATCAGTGCAGGATCTGTCGAGGCAAATCAAGTTGATGGGGCAAAGATTCACGACGATGGAGGCTAGACATCATGAGAACCCACAGGTTTTCCAAGTTGGTGAGGGATCGGGTACATCCCACCATTTGCCAGAGCAGGGTGCCACTCAGCGTGATACTACTCAGCAGATGGCCTCACATGCCCCTACATGCTCTACCATGCCCACTTTCCTAGGAGCAAACACGGGGGCCAGAGCCCAGCAGGAGGCAGAGCCCGGTCATATGGGCGATTATTTTGCAGAGTACCAGGCCTATGGGCAGGAGTTCAGGGATGCTCTCTCATTCAGAGACTTTGTTCAGCTCCAGCAGGATAGTAGACCCCGTGACCATCACAGAGGATACCGACATTATCTTGATGGAGACACCCACCGCATAGCTAGTAGATTTCACTTGCCTACGTTTGATGGCTCATCAAACAGTTCGGTAAAGTCTTGGGTGGAGAAGCTGGACATATATTTCCAGCTTAACCAGAAGGTCGCAACATTACATTTGGATGGTGAGGCCCAAGACTGGTGGTTCCATGGGATGGTTACACTCGGACACTCCATAGTGACGACATATGCCAAGTTCAGCAGGAGATTGATAGAGAGGTTTGACAGGGGGGATCCGAAACAGCACTTTGTTGAGCTGACAAGGCTCAAACAGACCGGGAACCCAGAGACCTACATTGCAGACTTCTTGAGGGTTTCAATGATGGTCCCAGATCTATCCGCGGCACGAAGGATCTACATGTTTGTTGAGGGGTTAGCAGAGCCACTTCAGGGTCTAGTCAGATCCACTAGACCAGCCACACTCCAGGATGCTATTAGCAGGACCCGGGACTTACAGGATGCCTTAACCAGGACCCGGACACCTTACCGCCAGAGACAAGCTTTCCATCCTAAGGGGAAGGATGTGAGGATTCTGCCTCCAAAGGGGAATCCAAGACGAGCACAAATTGATGATGATGCCTGGAGGGAGCTGAAGAAGAAGCGGTTGTGCTTTACCTATCAGGAGCCGTGGGCACCGGGACATAGATGTGCTGTTGGCAAAGCACATTTCATTGAGGTCTTCTCCGAGAGCAGCGGGGAAGAGGATGAGGACGATGATGGGGAGGCAGGAGATAGTCATGCCATGCAAGGTCCTTTGCCACCTCCACCAACAGCAGCAGGTGGTGCAGCTTTTGCACCTACTGGAGGGGCCCTTGCACCATTGCAAGGAGTTCCCAAGTATTTGACACTGCGCGTACGGGGGACAATACGTGGCCAACGGATATCAGTTTTGGTTGACAGTGGGGCAACCCACAACTTCATCGATGCACAGATGGTTGAGCGGAGAGGTATACAGACAGAGAGCTTCGATGGCTTTTCAGTTTTGGTCCCAGGAGATCAGACCATGATGTGTGCTTGTTATGTCCCAGAGTTATCAGTGACGATGGGCACCTACACACTAACTGACCACTTTTTCATGGTCAATATTCCGGACACCAACATGATACTGGGTGTTTAGTGGCTTATCACTCTAGGGAAGGTCACGACAGATTGGAAGGCCTTAGAGATGGAGTGGGATGATGAGAAGACAGGGAGGCATGAGAAGATACAGGGACAGCACACATATCCGCCTCAGACTGTTTCAGCTCATCGGATGGAGGCAGTCTTCCGGAAGGGAGACGTAGAGTGGGCAGTGGAGCTGTGTGCATCAGAGGCAGGAACTGCAGGGCAGATGGTGCACCCAGAGATACAGTCCATCCTTGACCAGTATGCCACAGTGTTTGGGGAGATTCCGCCGGGACAGCCACCAGACCAGGGGTTTGAGCACACCATTGAGCTTGAGCAGGACATACAGGCAGTGATTACTACCCCCTATAGGCATCCTAAGGCCTATCGGGGTGAGATTGAGAGGGCCATTCAGGAGTTGCTGGCTCTTGGGCACATTCGACCGAGCACAAGTCCTTTTGCTTCTTTTGTGGTGCTGGTGAAGAAGAAGGATGGCACATTGAGGATGTGCATTGAGTACAGGGCCTTGAACAAGAAGACCCTGAAGAACAGGTACCCCATACCCAGGATCGATGAGTTGATGGATGAGTTGAGAGGAGCACGGTTCTTCTCAAAGATTGATTTGAGATCTAGGTACCATCAAATTCGCGTGAGGGAGCAGGACATTCCCAAGACCGCCTTCAGGTGTCACTATGGGCACTTTGAGTTTTTGGTGATGCCCTTCGGGCTAACCAATGCCCCAGCGACATTCCAGTCCTGCATGAATCACATATTTTGCAATCACTTAAGGAAGTTTGTGTTGGTGTTCTTTGATGATATTCTCATTTACAGCAAGACTTGGGAGGAGCATCTCCAGCACATTGAGACAGTGTTGCGCATCTTGGAGGAGGAGCAGTTCTATGCCAACCTCTCCAAGTGTGAGTTTGGGTTGACGAAGATGTTGTACTTGGGACACATCATAGGGGTGGACGGAGTGAGAGTCCACGAGGAGAAGATCAGGGCCATCAGAGATTGGCTGGAGCCGAGGAACGTGACAGAACTTCGGGGATTCATTAGCATCTGTACTTACTACCGGACGTTCGTCAAGAGTTTCTCACAGCTTGTTGCACCCCTGACAGATCTGACGAGGAAGCGGGCATTCAGTTGGTCGGATACAACGCAGCGAGCCTTTGACAGGCTCAAGGAGGTTATGAGCAGCTGCCCAGTGCTTGTATCGCTGGATTTTTCGCAGCCATTTGTTTTGGAGTGTGATGCATCAGGAGAGCGGATCAGCGCAGTGTTGATGCAGGGAGGTCACCCTATAGCCTTTGAGAGCCGGAAGCTCCTTCCGCATGAGAGGTTGTATTCCATATATGACAAGGAGATGATGGCCATTATGCATGCATTGGCCAAATTCCAGCAGTGTTTAGTGGGTAACAGGTTCAGGCTAAGGACATATCACAACAGCCTCAGGTTCTTTTTGGAGCAGAAGCAGCTACAGGAGAGGCACCAGAAGCGGATCAGTAAGATCCAAGCGTATGACTTTGACATTGAGCATGTCAAGGGTAAGAACAACGTGGTAGCAGATGCCCTTTCACGTAGACCAGCCACGTTGTCTCTTATGAGCTTGGACACAGACTGGAGGGCTCGACTCTTAGTAGAGTACTCCAAGGACATATTTGCACGTAAGGTTCTGGATGGGTAGGTGTCAGATGACAGGTACAGGGTAGTCGATGAGATCATCTACTATAGGGACCAGATCTTCTTGACTGAGGGATCTCAGCTCAAAAAGAAGATACTTTAGGCATCACATGATTCACCATTGGCCGGCCATCAGGGGTTTACCAAAACCTACAGGGCCATTAGAGAGAGGTTCTCATGGAAGGGCCTCAAGGAGGACGTACTCCAGCATATCCGGGAGTGCAATGTTTGCCAGAGGAACAAGGGGGAGCTGAGCCATCCCGTAGGATTATTGCAGCCTCTTCCCATTCCAGAGGGGAAATGGGAGTGTATTTCGATGGACTTCATCACAGGGTTGCCCATGGTGCAGGGCAAGGATTGTATCTTTGTCATCGTTGATCGACTGACAAAGTACGCACAATTTTTTGCCATATCCGCACACTACACAGCAGCGCAGGTGACCGAGCTGTTCTTCAGAGAGGTCTTCAGGCTACATGGTCTTCCTAAGACCATCACTAGTGACAAGGACAGCCATTTCATGGGCGGGTTTTGGCAGGAGCTTTTTCGGTTGGTGGGGATGGAGTTGACACCGAGTACCATTTATCACCCACACATGGACGGATAGACAGAGATAGTTAACAAGTGGCTGGAGGGATACTTGCATAACTATGTCAGTGGGCAGCAACGAGCATGGCTGAAGTGGCTGCATCTGGGGGAATACTGCTACAACACTACACATCACATGTCCATTGGTATGTCACCATTCTATGCTTTGTACGGATATCATCCTTTATCTTTTGCTAATGTGATGTTTGGTGCTAGCAAGGCTCCGAGAGCCAAGATTTGGATCCAAGAGAGTCAGGATATTCTTCAAGCTCTCAAGGATAATATGGCTACAGCGCAGAAGCAGCAGAAGTTGTATGCTGACAGGGGTCGGGTGGAGAAACAGTTTGAGGTAGGGGACTTAGTCTACCTACGATTACAGCCATACCGACAGTCGTCACTGAAGCAGAAGGGAGCTAAGAAGCTCAAGCCCCGCTTTTATGGGCCATACAGGGTGATACGCAGGATTGGACAAGTTGCGTATGAGTTGGAGCTGCCCCAAGGCAGCAAGATTCATAACGTTTTTCATGTATCATGCCTGAAGAAGGCATTGGAGCAGCAGGTGACAGTGACAGATGAGCTACCACCCATGGATGATGAGGGACATTTGGTGTTGCAGCCAGAGGCTATTATTGATACTAGGGAGAGGCAACTGCGGAGCAGGATCGTCAGGGAATTCTTGGTGAGGTAGAAGAATTTACCGGATGTGGATGCCACTTGGGAGAGTGAGAAAATCTTGCAGCATCCATCACTTCAGTTGCTTGAGGACAAGCAACATTTTGCTGAGGGAGACTGTAATATTCCTAATTAGCCATGGCTAATTGGAATATTCGATTTTGCTCAATTTTGCCTTCTATAGTTATTTATAAATAAAAAGGTGAGGAAAGGGGGGACATAACTCACTTTTTGAATAAAGTCACTCCCTACTAGCACAACATTGTAATTTAAAAGGGGAGCCAAGGCGGCCAAAAGACCATGTAGAGAAGGGGGCCCACATAGACACTTGGAGGGACTGCGCAGATGGAGAAGGAGCATGTGGCAAGAGAGAGGCTACATTGGAGGAGGTGGGCCTTAGGGTTTTGAGAGAGCAGCCTCCTCATTTTGGCATTCGATTATGTTGCATTTGAGCTAGTCACTTCGACTCAGAGCACACTGGCTGTTTAGCCTGTTTGTAGCATTGTTTAGTGCATTGAGTGTCTCCATTCGGAGAACTCACCCTTAGCCCCAGGGGACTTCGAGTGCTTGCTCAGGCAAGGTAGTTTCATCAGTATTTTGCAGGAGGAGCAATTTCTGGAGTTGAGGAGGAACTGAACATTTTGATGACTATGCAGTCTTGAGAGGGGAGGACGCAGTCTCTTTTGGTAGGAGCTCCAGATTGGGTTTTTGTGGAGGATTTGAGCTTGGAGATTGAGCAAGGGATCAGCCCTTACACATTGGAGGATTTTGGCAGAGTCTCGGGTAGAGTTTTGGAGGATTCTCTTCAGGGGCAGCGCAGAGCTTTGAGGGATAGCGTAGATCCTCAAGGGGGTGATTTTCGGGGGTCAGCTATTTTTGAAAAGCTTTCTGGGCTTTTCTGGGTTTATTGAGCAGAGGTTGATTCCAGAGTTTTAGCATTTTCTGAGGAGGGGAAAAACCCCAAATCCTCACTTGATTCCAGCAGTAGCAGCAGCACAACAGTTCTCCGGCAGCTTGGACGCAGTTCAGAGAGAGGCCATTTCCTTACCATTCTGAGTGTATCTCTTCACTTGCCTTGTGCAAGTCGAGGTGCTATCTTTCTAATCACCTCTTGTACTCTTTTCATTACTCAGTATAATAAAATGGCTTAGCATTTCTCTCTACATTTCTCCAGTATCTGCTTATATTCCATGTATACATTATTGTATGTTGCACTATTGTTATTTTGTTTATCTCTTTGAGCTCCTGGCTACTATACCACTTGTTTGTTTTCTCCTATACTCTTAGACAGAGTCTGGAAAGGGCCAGGTAGCCTACAGATCCCGTCCTCTTTTCCGAGGCAACATATCTAGTAAATGCCCTTCCAGTCCATTTCTGGTTGGAGTTTGCTTGTGTTTGAGGGATACCCCTGATAAGGGATATTACATAATATTAGTCCCTTCTCTAAAGTCTGATCTGGAATGATTGATCTTGGAATTTGCCTGAACGTAATGATCATATCGATTCGGCCCTTTTGGAGAAGTTATAACCCTGCAAACAACGAATTCAAATGATGTAGATTCTTTGCAATAAGCACAATGAAAGATCTGAAGTAATCTCTCCATATAGCTAAATAGGGTGGCACTCGAAGTCCACCGAAATTAACTTGAGTTTCGCTTGAAACTCTTGAACTCGCATGAGCGCTTTTCAATTTGTCAATGAAATAGATAGGAATAGAATGAATTGTCATTGAGCTCTTCCTCCTTTTATAATTATTCATGGAGTCTCCCCTTAGCTTCTAGATTCTCCCTTTTTCCTTATTATTTTATTAGCGGGGACCATTTTTCACTTTGCCTCCATTTGAATAAAACATTAATTTGTCGTCATTCCAATAAATTATTAATTGCCTCCTTTATTCAATAAAATATGATTTTGCCGCCATTCCATTAAAATAATGATTTTCCTTTCTCCTCCAATAAAATATTGATTTGCCACCATCACATTAAAATAATAATTTATCCCTTCTCTCAAAAAATAATGTTTTCCCCTTTTTAATATTATCCAAAAATTTTGCAAAATTCCTAAGTGATTTTTGCCATAGTATTAAAAGCCGGTCAAACCGGTCAATTCACTGGCTAAACCGCCCAAAAAACTTGGTCAGACCCCCTCTTTCGCCTTTTTTAAGAAAAACCAAGCCTAACGGGCCGGTTTATGACAAAACCAATTGGTTTTCCCATAAACTAGTCAGTTCCATCATAAATCGGTCGATTTTCACATAAACCAGTCGATTCCATCATAAACAGATCGGTTTATCGCCACTGTACTCAAAAGAAAGGTTTATTGTCATTGCTTTGTGGTTGTCCAACATTTTTTGGAGAAAACTTATCCATATGATCAAAGATCCTTTGAGTGTGCAGGAATGATCACCTCATTGTCAAGTTCACTTCTTAAATATGAGTCATTCTAGTCTCTAGGAGAAGGAAACAAGTTTTGTTATCTCATAAATGAACTTTCTGTTGTAGGGAATTTTGGCAGAGCTTATCCCAAGGAAAACTTGAAGGAAACATAAATCCTATTCTTCTAGAGCTTGAAATGCCAAGTGCTATTTTTTCCTTGCATGGTGTTTTTAATGGTTTAATAACTTTCACAAGCCAAAAAGTCTTAAAATTCTTTGAGGTAGAATGAATTCAAGTGATAAATTCTCCCATGGTGTAGTCATGAAGCATAAATAATCACAATGGTACAAAGTAGAAATTAACATGTTCATGAGTCATCTAATTGATTTATGGGTTGGTATATGTAATGCATAAAAGAGCATTAAAATGGCAATCCTTTCTTTTGAGTTCCATTTGTTGTTGTTGTTGCTACAATGTTTTGAAGAAGTTTGATAGAGCCAAATTATTGGACAAAATGTTCTTGATTGATTGATGACAATGATGGATTTCATTTCTTGTATAAAAGGGCATTGCGATTCGAGGGTTTTGGACACTTGGATGTCTAGGGTTTGTAAACCCTAGTAGGCAAAAAGAGCTACTAGATGTCTAGGGATTGGATATCTAGTTTTATTTCTACTGGTGCTACTAGTGAGGTTGCAGATGACATTGAGGCTTCCTCAAACTCCGATCCAAATGATGTTTATGTAGCTCATGTTGATGATCTCGTGTCTAGTAGATTGATCATGATGAGGAGTGATCATGTTGATCACTGATATGTAGACTTGTAGTCTTGTAATAGGCCAATGGCCCCATAGCTTGTAGCATTGTTTTTGGACTTTATAGGTCATTTAGAGCCTCATTCATTATGTATTTTGTTGTTGATATTTATTGCACACGGTGCCATTTTCATACATTCACCTTTACATGGTATATAGATTAACAAACTTTGCATATTTTGTCTCTATTGGTGTGGAATCATGGTTCTACATATTAAAAATAGAGTTTTCCATTGAAAATTAATTACTTCATGTATTTTTTTTAAAATTGGTTCTTTGAGATCTAACCAGTCCCGGTTTGACCGATTCTGGTTTGAAACCCGGTTTATTAGGTGGACTGGTCTGGTCACTGGTTCCAGTTTTTAATACTACGATTTTTGCATGCACAAAATGGGAACATCGCAGAGTATTTGTCTTTGGTGTGGATTGGAGAATTCAATTCAATACCTTAGTAGCCCCAGGACGAAAACCCTCAGGTGATTCAATAAGAGTGGGTGAGAACCCATCTCTCCCTTTGGTGAATTCACTCAGAATTCACAAGTGCAGCTTATTGATTTCCAATTTCTATTTTAGAGGTCCGATTTATTATTGCAGTAGATCTTTTGTGGACATCACTGCAACTATTTCTATCGAGAGCTTTGTATGTGTAATATTCCTAATTAGCCATGGCTAATTGGAATATTCGATTTTGTTCAATTTTTGCCTTCTATAGTTATTTGTAAATAAAAAAGTGAGGAAGGGGGACATAACTCACTTTTAGAATAAAAAGTCACTTCCTAGTAGCACAACGTTGTGACTTAAAGGGGAGCCAAGGGGGCCAAAGGGGGACGCAGAAATGGAGCCCACGCAGACACATGGAGGGACTGTGCAGGAGGGAAGAAACACGTGGCAAGAGAGGAATCACGCAGGAGGAGGTGAGCCTTGGGATTGAGAGAGGCAAAGGCTATAAAGGAGAGAGGAGCCCCCTCATTTTGATCATTCTGTTATGAGCATTTGTGATAGTCATTTCGACTTAGAGCACGCTGGCTGTTTAGCTAGTCTACAGCACTGTTTAGTGCATTGAGTGTCTCCATTCGGAGATCTCACCCTTAGCCCCGGGGGACTTCGAGTGCCTGCTCGGGCAAGGTATTTCCATCAACATTCTAGCAGTAGTTTCATCAGTATTCCAGCAGCAGTTTCATCAGCATTTTGGAGGACTGCGTAGCACTGAGAGAGGGACGCAGTTCTTTCTGGCAGGAGTCTGGGTTGACGGTTTGCAGTAGGATTTGTGCTGAGAGGTTGAGCAGGGGATCAGCCCTTGCATATTGGAGAGTTTTGGCAGAGGTTTCAGGCAAATTTCTGGAGGGTTTCATTCAGTAGCAGCGTAAAGCATTGAGGGACTGCGCAGAACCCCAAGGGGGTGATTCTCTGGGGTCGGCCATTTCAGAAAAGCTTTCTGGGCTTTTCTGGGTTTCTTGAGTAGAGTCTGATTCCAGAGTTTCAGCCTTTTTTGAGGAGGGGAGCAGCCCCAAATCCTCATTTGATTTATAGTAGCAGCAGCACAACAGTTCTCCAGCAGCTTGGACGCAGTTCAGAGAGGGGCTATTCCTTTGCTATTCTGAGTGTATTTCTTCACTTGCCTTGTGCAAGTCGAGGTACCATCTTTCTGATCACCTCCTATACTCATTCTATTACTCAGTATAATAAAATGGCTTAGCATTTCTCTCTGCATTTCTTGAGTATCTGCTTATGGTTATATTGTTATATGTTGCACCATTGTTATTTGTATCTCTTGAGCATTCTTGGCTATTATACCACTTGTGTGTTTCTCCTATACTCTTAGACAGAGTCTGGAAAGGGCCAAGTAGCCTCCGGATCTCGTCCTTTTTTCAGAGGTGACATATCTAGGAAATGCCCTCCCAGTCCATCTTTGGTTGGAGTTTGCTTGTGTTTGAGGAATATTCCTGATAAGGGATATTACAGTGGTATCAGAGCATAGATCTGACTCAGCCTATGGAACTAGCAATCTATGACACCGGGGGAAAAACCCTATATCTGTTATAGAGGTCGGAAATACAAAGACACTGGGTGTAGGTTGGAGAACACTTACGGAGAGGGAGGCTGTGTTCCAGTGGTAGACGCAGAACAGGAGGAGCCTGTCGTGGACGCAGAACAGAGAGACCCTGTGGTGGATATAGAGCGGGAGGCTCCGAAGGCAGATGATGATGGGAAGAGATTTGCGGATATGCTCCTCAAATCAGTGCAGGATCTGTCGACGCAGATTGAGGTGATGGGGCAGAGATTCACGGCAATAAAGGCCAGACAGCGTGAGAGCCCACGGGTTTTCCAGGTTGGTGAGGGATCGGGCGCATCCCACCATTTTCCAGAGCAGCATGATACTGCGCAGCAAGTGGCCTCACATGCCCCTACACGCTCTACCGTGCCCACTTTCTTAGGAGCAGACACGGGGGCCGTAGCCCAGTAGGAGGCAGAGCCCGGACATATGGGCAATTATTTTGCAGAGTACCAGGCCTATGGGCAGGAGTTCAGCGAAGCCCTCTCATTCAGAGATTTTGTTCAGCTCCAACGGGATAGTAGACCCCGCGACCATCACAGAGGGTACCGGCATTACCATGATGGGGACACCCACCATGCAGCGAGTAAATTCCACTTGCCTACATTTGATAGTTCATCAAACAGTTCGGCAAAGTCTTGGGTGGAGAAGTTGGACATTTATTTCCAGCTTAACCAGATGTCGAAGACAGAGGCCATCAAGGTGGCAACATTACATTTGGATGGTGAGGCCCAGGATTGGTGGTTTCATGGGATGGTTACACTCGGGCACTCTACAGTGACGACATATGCTGAGTTTACCAGAAGATTGATGGAGCGATTTGATAAGAGGGATCCAGAGTAGCACTTTGTTGAGCTGACGAGGCTCAAACAAACAGGGAGCCCAGAGACCTACATTGCAGATTTCTTGAGGGTCTCCGTGATGGTGCCAGACCTATCCACGGCGCGGAGGGTCTATATGTATGTTGAGGGGTTAACAGAACCACTTCGGGGTCTAGTCCGATCCACTAGACCAACCACACTCCAGGACACTATCAGCAGGACCCGGGACTTACAGGATGTCTTACCCAGGACCCGGACACCTTACCCCCAGAGACGGACTTTCCAGTCTAAGGGGAAGGATGTGAGGATTCCACCTCCCAAGGGGAATCCAAGACGAGTACAGATTGACGACAATGTCAGGAGGGAGCTGAAGAAGAAGCAGTTGTGCTTCACATGTCAGGAGCCGTGGGCACCAGGGCATAGATGTGCCACTGGCAAGGCACATTTTATTGAGGTCTTCTCTGAGAGCAATGGGGAAGAGGATGACGAGGATGATGTGGAGGCAGGAGATAGCCATGTTGTACAGGGACCTTTGCCACCTCCACTGCCAACAGCAAGTGGTGCATCTTTTGCACCCACCAGAGGGGCCCTTGCAGCCTTGCAAGGAGTTCCCAAGTATCTGACGCTACGCGTACGAGGGACAGTACATGGCCAGCGAGTATCGGTTTTGGTTGACAGTGGGGCGACCCACAACTTCATCGATGCACATATGGTTGAGCGGAGAGGTACACAGATAGAGAGCTTCAATGGGTTTTCAGTCTTGGTCCCAGGAGATCAGACCATGACGTGTGCTCGTTATGTTCCATAGCTCTCAGTGACGATGGGCACCTACACATTGACTGACCACTTTTTCGTGGTCGATATTCCGGACACCAACATGACACTAGGTGTTCAGTGGCTTATCACTCTAGGGAAGGTCACGACGGATTGGAAGACCCTAGAGATGGAGTGGGATGATGCGAAGACAGGGAGGCATGAGAAGATACGGGGATAGCACACATATCCACCTCAGAGTATTTCGGCTCATCGGATGGAGGCAGTCTTCCGGAAGGGAGACATAGAGTGGGCAGTGGAGATGCGTGCATCAGAGGCAGGGACTACAGGGCAGACGGTACATCCAGAGATACAGTCCATCCTTGATAGGTATACCATAGTGTTTGGGGAGATTCCACCAGGACAGCCACTGGATCGGGGGTTTGAACACACCATCGAGCTTGAGCAGGGCATACAGGCAGTGATTACCACCCCCTATAGGCACCCCAAAGCCTATCGGGATGAGATTGAGCGGGCTATCCAGGAGTTGTTGGCTCTTGGGCACATTCGACCAAGCACAAGTCCTTTTTCTTCTTCCGTGGTGTTGGTGAAGAAGAAGGACGGTACATTGAGGATGTGCATTGACTACAAGGCCCTGAACAAGAAGACCCTGAAGAACAGGTACCCCATACCCAGGATCGATGAGTTGATGGACAAGTTGAGAGGAGCATGTTTCTTCTCAAAGATTGATTTGAGATCTGGGTACCATCAGATTCGCGTGAGGGAGCAAGACATTTCCAAGACCGCCTTCAAGTGTCACTATGGGCACTTTGAGTTCTTGGTGATGCCTTTTGGGCTAACCAACGCCCCAGCTACTCAGTCCTACATGAATCACATCTTCCGTAGTCACTTGAGGAAGTTTGTGTTGGTATTCTTTGATGATATTTTCATTTACAGCAGGACTTGGGAGGAGCATCTCCAGCACATTGAGACAGTATTGTGTATCTTACAGGAGCAGTAGTTCTATGCCAAACTCTCTAAGTGTGAGTTTGGGTTGAGGGAGATGTTGTATCTGGTACACATCATAGGGATGGACGGAGTGAGAGTCCACGAGGAGAAGATCAGGGCCATCAGAGAATGGCGGGAGCCGAGAAACGTGATGGAACTTTGAGGATTCATTGGCATTTGTACTTACTACCGGAAGTTCGTCAAAGGTTTCTCACAGCTTGCTGCACCCCTAACAGATTTGATGAGGAAGGGGGCATTCAGTTGGTCAGATACAGCGCAGCGAGCCGTTGACAGGATCAAGGAGGTTATGAGTAATTGCCCAGTGCTTGCATTGCCAGATTTTACGCAACCATTTGTTTTGGAGTGTGATGCGTCAGGAGAGGGGATCGACGCAGTATTGATGCAGGGAGGTCACCCTATAGCCTTTGAGAGCCGGAAGCTCCTTCCGCACGAGAGGTTGTATTCCATATATGATAAGGAGATGCTGGCCATCATGCATGCATTGGCTAAGTACCGGCAGTATTTGGTGGGTAACAGATTCAGGGTGAGGACTGATCACAACAGCCTTTAGTTCTTTTTGGAGCAGAAGCAGCTACATGAGAGGTAGCAGATGTGGATCAGTAAGATCCAAGCATATGACTTTGACATTGAGTATGTCAATGGTAAGAACAACATGGTAGCAGATGCCCTTTCACGTAGACCAGCCACGTTGTCTCTTATGAGATTGGATACAGACTGGAGGGCTTGACTCTTAGTAGAGTACTCCAAGGACAGGTTTGTATGTGAGGTTCTGGATGGGCAGGTGGCAGATGATAGGTACAGGGTGGTCGATGAGATCATCTATTACAAGGACCAGATCTTTTAGACTGAGGGGTCTCAGCTCAAGAAGAAGATACTCCAGGCATCACATGATTCACCATTGGCAGGACATTAGGGGTTTACCAAAACCTACAGGGCCATTAGAGAGAGGTTCTCATGGAAGGGCCTCAAGGAGGACGTACTCCAGCACATCCAGGAGTGCGATGTTTGCCAGAGGAACAAGGGAGAGATGAGCCATCCCGCAGGTTTATTGCAGCCTCTTCCCATTCCGGAGGGGAAATGGGAGAGTATTTCGATGGACTTCATCACAGGGTTGCCCATGGTACAGGGCAAGGATTGTATCTTTGTCGTCGTTGATCGACTGACGAAGTACGCACATTTTTTTGCCATATCCGCACACTATACAACAGCACAGGTGGCCGAGCTGTTCTTCAGAGAGATCTTCAGGCTACATGGTCTTCCTAAGACCATCGCCAGTGATAGGGACAGTCGTTTCATGGGCGGGTTTTGGCAGGGGCTTTTCCGGATGGTGGGGATGGAGTTGACACCGAGTACCAGTTATCACCCACAGACGAATGGGCAGATAGAGATAGTTAACAAGTGGCTGGAGGGCTACTTGCGTAACTATGTTAGTGGGCAGCAGCGAGCATGGCTGAAGTGGCTACATCTAGGGGAGTATTGCTACAATACTTCACATCACATGACCATTGGTATGTCACCATTCTATGCCTTATATGGGTATCATCCTTTATCTTTTGTTGACGTGATGTTTGGTGATAGCAAGGCTCCTAGAGCCAAGATTTGGGTCCAAGAGAGTCAGGATATCCTCCGAGCTCTCAAGGATAACATGGCTACAGGGCAGAACCAGCAGAGGTTGTATACTGACCGAGGTTAGGTGGAGAGACAGTTCGAGGTAGGGGACATGGTCTACTTACGATTACAGCCATACCAACAGTCGCCACTGAAGCAGAAGGGGGCTGAGAAGCTCAAGCCTTGCTTTTATGAGCCATACAGGGTGATACGCAGGATTGGACAGGTTGCATATGAGTTGGAGCTGCTCCAAGGCAGCGAGATTCATAACGTTTTTCCTGTATCATGCCTGAAAAAGGCATTGGGGCAGCAGGTGACAGTGACAGATGAGCTACCACCCATAGATGATGAGGGGCATTTGGTATTGTAGCCGGAGGCTATCATTGATACCAGGGAGAGGCAGCTGCGGAGCAGGACGGTCCGGGAATTCTTGGTGAGGCGAAAGAATTTGCCAAATGAGGATGCCACTTAGGAGAGTGAGAAGATCTTGCAGCATCCGTCACTTCAGTTGCTTGAGGACAAGCAACATTTTGCCAGGGGAAACTGTAATATTCCTAATTAGTCATGGCTAATTGGAATATTCGATTTTGTTCAATTTTTGCCTTCTATAGTTATTTGTAAATAAAAAAGTGAGGAAGGGGGACATAACTCACTTTTAGAATAAAAAGTCACTTCCTAGTAGCACAACGTTGTGACTTAAAGGGGAGCCAAGGGGGCCAAAGGGGGACGCAGAAATGGAGCCCACACAGACACATGGAGGGACTGCGCAGGAGGGAAGAAACACGTGGCAAGAGAGGAATCATGCAGGAGGATGTGAGCCTTGGGATTGAGAGAGGCAAAGGCTATAAAGGAGAGAGGAGCCCCCTCATTTCGATCATTCTATTATGAGCATTTGTGATAGTCATTTCGACTTAAAGCACGCTGGCCGTTTAGCTATTCTGCAGCACTGTTCAGTGCATTGAGTGTCTTCGTTCGGAGATCTCACCCTTAGCCCCGGGGGACTTCGAGTGCCTGCTCGGGCAAGGTATTTCCATTAGCATTCCAGCAATAGTTTCATCAGTATTCCAACAGCAGTTTCATCAGCATTTTGGAGGACTGCGCAGCACTGAGAGAGGGACGCAGTTCTTTCTGGCAGGAGTTTGGGTTGAGGGTTTGCAGTAGGATTTGTGCAGAGAGGTTGAGCAAGGGATCAGCCCTTGCATATTGGAGAGTTTTGTCGGAGGTTTCAGGCAGATTTCTGGAGGGTTTCATTCAGTAGAAGCACAAAGCATTGAGGGACTGCGCAGAACCCCAAGGGGGTGATTTTCGGGGGTCGGCCATTTCAGAAAAGCTTTCTGGGCTTTTCTGGGTTTCTTGAGTAGAGTCCGATTCCAGAGTTTCAGCCTTTTCTGAGGAGGGGAGCAGCCCCAAATCCTCATTTGATTTCTAGCAGCAGCAACAACACAACAGTTCTCCAGCAGCTTGGACGCAGTTCAGAGAGGGGCCATTCCTTTGCTATTCTGAGTGTATTTCTTCACTTGCCTTGTGCAAGTCGAGGTGCCATCTTTCTGATCACCTCCTGTACTCATTCTATTACTCAGTATAATAAAATGGCTTAGCATTTCTCTCTGCATTTCTTGAGTATCTGCTTATGGTTATATTGTTATATGTTGCACCATTGTTATTTGTATCTCTTGAGCATTCTCGACTATTATACCACTTGTGTGTTTCTCCTATACTCTTAGACAGAGTCTGGAAAGGGCCAGGTAGCCTCCGGATCTCGTCCTCTTTTTAGAGGCGACATATCTGGTAAATGCCCTCCCAGTCCATCTCTGGTTGGAGTTTGCTTGTGTTTGAGGAATATTCCTGATAAGGGATATTACAGTATGTAATTGCTCCAGTAGATGAATAAGGCTGATCCATTCTCTATTTCTTGTATTATTTGCAATTGTGGCATTTTTGGGTTTATTTGCAAATTTTATTTTAGTTTTGCCGCAATTTCATGGTTCCTGTTTTGCAATTGCTTGAGAAATTTATGGTAGAAATTTTTAAGCAATTTCCTGAGAAATTTAGGAAAATTATAAATCAGGACATTACATGAACCAATAAGGAAAAAGGCAAAGAGAAGGGGTAGTAAGAAACATTGTCGATGAAAGGAAATTCAAAGATAAAGCTCCCTATTAAATGCTTCCATACAAAATCCTAGCTCATGAAAGCTAGTTGAACAAAGTTGTAAGACCTAGATAGCATCTTATAGGAAATTGAGGTTTATTAAATGAATTTTTCCTTTTCCTACCTTTTACATAGGGACATAGGAAATACTCCTCGTCCTAGGATATGTCACATGTATAAGGGTTAGGGTTGTTCTCGCATGGTAAAACTTAAGAAAATTCTAAATTTGCTAATGTTATGTTGTGCTAGAAGAAATCACTATTTATTCATCACCTAACAGTGTGTGAAGGATTTGGACGCACCACTATAAGCAGGCACCTTGCAATGGGATCCATCTACCATTACTCAAGATACATGACACTACATTTAGCAATTGACAAGGTTGCCATGTCATTGCAGTTACCACATGGGTCACTCCAAGGTAACACCCTTCCCCAATGGACTACTCACACATGTGACTTGATTTCTCCCTCATGGACCAAATGTGGGAGGTTTGTTGAGGTTGTTGAGGACTTCTAAGAGGTGGTTACATTTGGTCACGAGAGGTTATCGCAGTTACAGGCGGTTATGATGTTGACTACATTATTTTATTGAGGAGCACCCAATTTTTGAGGACCACACATGCTACTCTTCACAGGATTCTCACTTTGGGCATCCCACATGTGTTGCATGAAGTTACCCTTCTTTCCCATTTGTTTCACTTGGAGATCCCTCTTTCTTACTTCATGGATTGGATAGAGGAGTGCCCTTGTCCCTAGGTACTTGTTTGACCATTCATAACACTTTTGAGGGGTCATTGGTTCATTTTTTAGGAGGGCACACTTGTCTTCATGCCTTGTTGACCACACGTGTTGCATATTGTTGCATTATCTGCCATGTTCAGGAGGGTTCCCTTGTATTTGATGATTTTGAGGGTTGCTTTGTGACCACACATTGTATTTTCTCATGGATTTGACTTGTAATACCCCTAATTTTGTAATGTAATTGACAAAATTGCTATATATGCTAGTGAGCCAAATGATATGGACAAGGGCCAAACTATGTATTGTAAACAATGTACATCATAAGTATAATAATAAAATACATGTCGGCTACATGACAGAAGAACAGAAATAGTATGGGGTGTCATGACTTCACGAGAGTGGAACAAGAGGGCCCCCTTAGGGCCCAAAGGAGCCAAAACCAAAGTCAAAAGATAAAATAATATTTTATTATATTCTAAAGTACTTTAACTTTGGAGAAGATCCACGTTGGGGAAGTTATGCCAAGTAGTTGGGAAAAGACTTCCCTTTGTGCCAAGTGGTGAGTTGGATGCATGCATGCAAAAGTGGTGCCTTTGTGCATTGAGGGGGATTCTCTCACATCTGATTCTTCCATTACAATGTACCAAATTCGTAGGGTGGTCCAAGCAGAGGAACATTACAGAGAATCAAACTGCATAGAAAACTAGTGTAAAATTGTCACAGAAGCATTCGTGTTGTCACAACATAGAGATTCTTCCGGCCAACTTGTAATTGCTTAAAATGGCACAAAACTCCTCCAAGCGTGCTCCAATGTTCCAAAAATGGTATCCAAGGTGTAACTACCTCCTCAAAATATGCCAATGGTCATCTCCAAGAAGTGAGGGATCAAAGCCCTCCTCAACAAGCTCCCCATCCAAGGTAGAACCCAATGGCATCATGAAGAAGAGAACAATTCCTCGAAAGGGGTGACATATGCCTTTGAATATGTGCCAAATGAGAGAGTGCTCAAATGGGGATTATGAGTCATCATTTCATAGTCTATCATGGATGCAAAGTAGCCCTTGATAAGGATAAGCATTCTAGGGAGGGCCCCTCCATTGTGTAAACACATAAAACTATGTGGAAGGGGGAGAGTAATCTGTGAAAATTCCTAAACTGGAATCCCTACTGCAGCAACAGATTATATTTCTCCTACTTGTTAGATTTACATGAACAAGTTATTTGCAGTTTCCTACGACAAACATTGAAATACATACATTGCAACCTGCACCATTTAAATAATATGCTTAAACAAGAAACTACACAAGAGAAAGATACAACACAAATGGCACAGTTATTTTTGGACAAACATCCTCGGAAAAACCCAATGCGGGAAAACCGGTGTAGCAAATCTGAGGGTTTTTATTATTAAGCAGAAATTATACCTGAATACAATTTTTGGATGACTTGCTGGAAATCCAATACAGAGAATATCACTCAGCAGAAGAAATTAGTGAGATTACCTCACTCTACACTGCAAGTCCCAGTTGATCAGCAATTGAACCAATGAGTCCCCGCTACTTCTGCGTTGCCCCTACCGAGTCACAGTGTGGGCTTGCGTCACAGCCTCTAAGGCACTGCGTCACCTCTTTGCTGGATTGATTTTCTCTCAAGAGCTGACTCCAGCCCTCCCGGCTCAAAACGTCAACCTCCTCAGCAAATTTTGGACCTCTGCGTGGAAGGATTCTGCACTGCTCTGCGTGGGCCCCGTGTGAACCCTTCTTGGCTCTGTGTCACCCTCTCTGGGCACTGCACTGCCTCCTCTGTGTGTCTCTCTGCCTCTCTGCTGAGTATTCTTGGCCCCGGAGAAGATCCTCCAACCAAAACTCTCTTTGCCCCTCTCTATGTGATGACTACAAAATCACTGCATTACCTCTAGCTTCAGCAATTCGATCTGACTGATCAACTCTCTGTGTTTCTTCCAAATGACCCTCAAACCTCCTTAAATAATCTTCTCATTGGCATTCAACGGCCCAGATTGGAAGCTAATCAATGGCTAAGATCATTTCTGCTTGATCCTTGTCTTCTTCTAGAAGTTACACCCACGGTTAGATTAATATCCATTGATTATTTTAATTTCCTAAGTTTAGACTTAGGGACCCATTAAAAATAATTAATTATTTTAATAAAACTATCTCTGGGTGGAATTTCCCAAAACGCTTTCTAGGTTCTTTGGAATACATGTGCCCAAGCCTCTCTGCAAAATTTGAGACTTGGAGCACATCTGAAGCTACCAAAAATCAACATAATCCACATGAAGGTGTTTCAAACTTTCACATAATCTCAAGTGCCAAATACATATCAAATAACCCCAAGTGCTAGGGAAATAATCACCTAGGCCAAAGTGTGACATACATGTATGGATCCACGGTTAAGCCAAAAAGGAAAGTGTGCTTTAGATAGGTATAGAACCTTAATAATAATATAGCACAACTCTTACAAATGGTAAAATGAAAATACTTGGGGGAACTTAAGTCATGTTTCTCAATATATCCATTTCAAGACTCACACACTCGCCTCGACCATAATGATCTTTATAAGATGGTCAAAACAAGCCACCATAAGGGCAAGACTAGCCTTGAAATGGAACCTAGAAGGACATGCTATGACCAACCACAAGTGTCACGCCCCCAAGCCTACGGTGGTCTTTCAACCGTGCCGGTGAGGTGCGGCACCACCGTGCACTTTCTTTTCACCAATACTCGTACACATGGACTACACCTAATTCACTTGTCCTTACTTAGTTTGTGTTTCGCAACAAAGTAAAATGCATTTATCCTTTATACTTAATGAAGCCCATACTCATTCATTATCCAAATGCAATTAAACAAGAACAATAACAATTGCACACAAGTATAAAGGGAGGGGCAACTCCCGGTAAAGTCTGCCCGACAATAATATATTATAACAGTTCTTAGTTAATACATCATACAAGTGTGCTTGACAGACTTCAAGCCAACACTTAGAAATATTTACAATCAAGGCATAGACAGCCTTTACAACATTTGTGCACTCTTGCACGGTAGAAAGATGTCCACCCGGACCACCTACAACACTACCTCAAGCCCGGCACAAATCTGCAATCATACCGCACCCTGAACACCCTTGTTCAACCTACGATCCACTTCCGGTAAACTGCACACTATTCAAGAGGAGCGCATGAGATATGCGCACTCCTCTTTTTTGCGCCTCCTTTTACCCCTAGTACAATGCGTAGAGGAAGTGCGAGTTGATTCCTGTTCGAATGAGCTCAAAGCTTTTATGTTTATACATGTTCCATCGTGGGTTTATGGGAGGGTGTCCAGCCTTAAGGCCGACCCCATAACCCATCACCAAACGCCCATGAATACACATTAACATGTCGGCTTCACTCCATAATCCGTTGCATATGAATAAAGGTTCAACACTTAGTTTTATTTTAAGTGTCGCTCGCTTATGTCGCATTCTTTCGTCGCAAGTGGCTCGGATGTTCCTCACACAAGAGCGCCCGCTCGTCGTGCACGGGGCGCCCGCCCGTCGTGCAAAGAGCGTCCGCCCGTCGCGTTAACCGCCCGCTCGTCGTGCACACCTGCCCGAATCGCGAAGGCCTTACATCCTCCTCCACCTGAAATCGTTGTCGTCCTCGACAACTTATCATCTCGGTAGCCATCCACCAAGATCAATATCCATGATGTCAACTCCTCCATATAAGGCAAACATCCCTGCAACATATGTAGGACTCCATCTCCACCATGTCTCATCTTAGTAACCAACTGTCACCAAGATACTCCATACTAATGTATGTCATATATCAGATGTCCATGATCATTGACCACCCTGTCACAATCTCCTCATGCTGCTCTCCACCATGGAAGGTTGATCCCTCCAACTCAAGCTACATGTCCACCGCAACAATGTGTCAACTCCATCATGTCATCACCACCATGTGCAAAACTGTCCATGATATATCAACAAGTGTTAACACACCTCAACCATGTGCCAACATCTCATCTCAACAATATGTCATCTATCAGAAGTCATCTCAATCCATGATGATCAACCATCATGTCACAATCTTCACATGCTGCCCCATCGTGGAAGGTTGGTCCCTCCATCCAAGCTGCCTGCTCACTGCAACATATCGCGTCGACCTCATCATGTGTCGTCCTCATGTGAACTGCTGCCATGATACTCCAACACAATGCTAACACATCTCTGCACACTGCTAGCCCTCATTCCTGAACTAGTTGGGCAGCTAATCCAACTATCACGCCCAAACAATGAGAATGCACATCCTCATGCCACCATCAATCGTTCCTCAAAGCATCCTGTCACATCCTGAACTCGATCAAGAATCAATCCATATAAGTAAACCATGCTCAGGTCCATGAAGTAGTCCCCATCTCATCTGCAACATGTCATCCATGATGTTTGGTGTCAATGTGCTATACGAAGTCAGCCACATCTACTCCAACATCATCCATATGTGTATCTCTTCCATATGAAGAGACCATCTCATCAAACTCCAACTCTCGGTATGCCACATCCAAGTCCATGAAGCTACCTCCATCACATCTGCAATGTGTCATCCCTCAAGTCTCCATAGAAACAAGTATACACCTGCCTCATCTATCCATGTGCTGCCCATGATCATAGATCAATCAGCTCCCATGTCAAAAGGTAGTTGAGTCTCGGCTCAACCCATGCCCCAAGTGTAGCCACCAAGGCATCATCATCATCGTAACTCCATCACTCCAAAGTGTCTCATATCGATCCTCCACATCAAGTCACTCTTCCAAGCCATGCCCACACATGTACTTTGGAAGTATGCATTGCATACTGCATCAAAGTCTCCTGACCTCAGCTCCTCAATGCATCAAATCCTCTAAGTCCACCATATATGAAGTCCCCAAAAGTCACAACAATCTCATGTCATCATGAGCTCCATAAGTCATCCCCAACCAACACTCTAGCAAGCATACAAGTCTCGGTCCAAAGGTCCCTGCAAGATGCCTCAGCTCTCTATGTAGTAGGAATGCTCCATAGTCTGCTCACAACTCCATCCAAGTCCATGGTCTTGTTGCACAAGAGTGTACAACCTCTCCATTGACTCATAAGTAATAAGTCTCCATGTCACACTAGCAAATCCATCTGCACAACATCCTTGTCTTGGCACTCCTCATTGGATGTCCATGACACCTCTACAAGTGCTCCCACATAACGTCCTTGCATAAGACTGCCATGCTCCATGCCTCCAACCTGATGTCCATGACTATGTTGTCCATGTAGTCCCACCAAGCAGGCTCATCACAACAATCGGTCATCCTCACCCAAGTCTTCAATCTTCGGTTTAGTGAACTCGGTCACCTAACCATATCATCATGCCATGAGTCTCTCCATCATAGTTCCCCCACCAAAGTGTCCATCAAGACTATCTCTTGGTCTCGGCCATGAGAAGTCCACCCAAGCATCATCAAATGTGTGCCCTCCTCAACCTGTCCATGAGTCATGCCAGGCACTTAGCCATGTGGCTAAAGCATGACCCAATCATCCACAACGATCATCAAGTTCCACCCTTGTCAAGGGCCTTTGTATCTTCTACCATAAAGTCACAAGCAGCCCCAACAAGTCCTGCAACAATCGACAATCTTTGCTCATCATCATGAGGCTCCTCCATGTGAGTGACCTCATCCACACATGTTGACAAACTGCACGATCCTGGTCCAGCTTGATCAGCCCCAAGTTCGTCCTCCATCATGTCTTCATCATCATGAGGTTCTTCCATGTGAATATCCTCATTCCCCCATGATCCTGGCTCAACTTGATCAGCCTCAAGTCTATCCTCTATCATGTCTTCATCATCATGATGTCCTTCCATGTAAGTATCTCCATCTGTCCATGTCCACAAACTGTATGATCCTGGTCCAACTTGATCATTCTCAAGATCGACTTCCATCATGGTCAAGTCTGCAACATCTTCAATCATCATCACTTCATCTTCCTTGATAGCACAATCTGCAACTTTACCTTGCTCCATTGTCCAACCAAGTTGAAGAAGTTCTTTCTCCACATTCTTTTCCAAGGCTTCAAGCTTATCTCGGATTCGGGGATTCTCTTCCTTCAACCTCTTCAACCTGTATAAGGTAAGCAAGAGCTTCCCTTCACCTTCTTCCAAACTTGCCATGCCTTGTACTTCGTCTTCCCCGGTTCGTACTTCGTTTGGTCCACAGACGCCCAAACCGTGTATACCTGCCCACACGCAGTCCCACTTGCCCATCTAACAAGTGCCCAAATCGTATGATCAGCACGTAGTACCGCCTACCCAACTCTACGACACCTGGTTCCAGCTTCACCAAGTTCCCTGCAACCATGAACCGGCCCTTGTTCCACTTCGTGTGAAACGACTTCCTTCACCTGCAAGTACCCTTGTCACTGTCACGAGCAACCTTGCTCAAACCTTCACGAGCAAACCTTGCTTTGATACCACCTTCACTTCGGTGAAGGTGTGTAGCAGCTACAACCTTCAATACCCGGATCAGTTGCTCTGATACCAACTGTCACGCCCCCAAGCCTACGGTGGTCTTTCAACCGTGCCGGCGAGGTGCGGCACCACCATGCACTTTCTTTTCACCAATACTCGTACACATGGGCTACGCCTAATTCACTTGTCCTTACTTAGTTTGTGTTTCGCAACCAAGTAAAATGCATTTATCCTTTATACTTAATGAAGCCCATACTCATTCATTATCCAAATGCAATTAAACAAGAACAATAACAATTGCACACAAGTATAAAGGGAAGGGCAACTCCCGGTAAAGTCTGCCCGACAATAATATATTATAACAGTTCTTGGTTAATACATCATACAAGTGTGCTTGACAGACTTCAATCCAACACTTAGAAATATTTACAATCAAGGCATAGACAACCTTTACAACATTTGTGCACTCTTGCACGGTAGAAAGATGTCCACCCGGACCACCTACAACACTACCTCAAGCCCAGCACAAATCTGCAATCATACCGCACCCTGAACACCCTTGTTCAACCTACGATCCACTTCCGGTAAACTGCACACTATTCAAGAGGAGCGCATGAGATATGCGCACTCCTCTTTTCTGCGCCTCCTTTTACCCCTAGTACAATGCGTAGAGGAAGTGCGAGTTGATGAGTTGTTCGAATGAGCTCAAAGCTTTCATGTTTATACATGTTCCATCGTGGGTTTATGGGAGGGTGTCCAGCCTTAAGGCCGACCCCATAACCCATCACCAAACGCCCACGAATACACATTAACATGTCGGCTTCACTCCATAATCCGTCGCATATGAATAAAGGTTCAACACTTAGTTTTATTTTAAGTGTCGCTTGCTTATGTCGCATTCTTTCGTCGCAAGTGGCTCGGATGTTCGTCGCACAAGAACGCCCGCTTGTCGTGCACGGGGCGCCCGCCCGTCGCGTTAACCGTCCGCTCGTCATGCACGCCTGCCCGAATCGCGAAGGCCTTACAACAAGGGTCTAGAGAAACCACCCAAGTAAAAACACTTTACATAGATCAATAAGCATGGTTGAGTGAAAATACAAATGTGACATCGTCACAACTTTTAGCTCATCATGATATGTCACAAAGGTCTTGAAGGCACAACTTGATCATGGAACACTGGGTTTGAACATCAGCTCAAAAATGAGTGCAAGAACAACTTAGTTGTTGGGACAATTTGGATTTTGTAGAACTTCAGCTATCTTAGCGACATTTAACATCTCACAAGAGTTTGCTTCATGTGTAAGCATCTTGGTTCAATACGTCAATTTGGCCTCACAAACAGTTTAATAAAATCCTATATATCTGTCTCTCACTTGGTGAGGAGGAAGAGGGCGTTTTTTTTTTTCAATTTTTAAGTTAGGTTAATCTTCTTTCTTTGCTTTTTTTAAATCATTGTTTGCCCTGCTAAGTTACAATGGGCACACAATTGGCCAACTAGTCACCAAAATATGCCTATTTTGATGGCTTTTTGGTCCCGCCATGTTTGGGGATGTCCATACGTCTCAGATTTATCAAGGGTGTTTGGGACATTTGCTGGCCAGCCCTGATTTTGGGCGGGAACATCCCCAAGGCCGTCGCCAAAATCCCCAGACCATAGCGGACGTTTCCAACTTGTCTCAGGTCTTTTGCGACAGGCAACTCGAAGGACAAGTCCCCATGGTGTTGGGCCGCATATTCATGTTACTATGAAATTTACACATATGTTGGAAGATCAGCAAACTAGCTATGTAAAGTTTCAGTATGGCGAACCCCCGCCCCTTTTCTTCAAGGAAATGACAGGAATACTATTTGACAAGAAAGTCCGCAAAATTCAATTTATTTACTTTGGGTTCAAATTTCATGCAAAAATACCAATTCTAATAGATAATTGTCCAATCCCGGTAAATGTTCCAATAACAAGTTAGTTGAGTTCGGCTGCAAAAGTTTCAAGAATGACATATTCGTATCCTACATACAACACTAGTTAAGGTCTTCAGCCCAACAAGAAAAGGCGGCATCTTGGTGAATGTTTTAATAACAAATTAGCTTGCTTTTCCTTCAAAGGTCACAATGACATTTTTGAAACCTACATACAATGTTGTTTTGGCATCAATAAGAAAAGGAGGGATGAGGATTTGTTTTTGTTTAGTGTTACTGTTCACAGTTGTTAAATACTTAAGGAGTAAGACATCGTGTAAAATAAATAACAATTGTTCATCAAGGCATCAGCAGTTACGATTTTTTACAAAAGATAACTTACAGCTGGTTTGGCTCTTCTTTTGGTAAGTGGAAAAAGTCTAGTGCCAGCACCACCTCCCAGGATAACAGATACAACCGTTCTAGGGTCTGCCTTTGAGCTTTCAACTGTTTGCAACTGCAAAACCAGCACAACATAGATTAGTCCAAAGAAGAAGATTGATGCCCAATGGAATGAAGTTATCCATATTTATATTTTATCTTCAAAGATCCATATTTATATTTTATCATAGAATTATGTTCCCTGGTTTGTTGGACATAGCTAGTGCTAAGTACCCCTGGGAAGTGTCATAATGAAGCCTTCTGACAGCTGTCTGGGATCCTGAATGACAGGTTCCTGCTCGGAACATTGCAGATGTGCAACATTCAGAGCAAGAATTTGTCCTTTCAGGATTATGGAATTTTGCAACAATTTATCACTTTAGGATTCTGAGCAAGTCTTTAGAGCGCTTCCCAGAGTTGCTTAGCACTGGCGGTTGGACATTTTCTGCTTTCAATTTCAATTTGTGAATCACATTGATATAAGAGATTTAACATATTATTTCTATTGAAAGGATCTATGGTTTTATGGCTTGGATTTTAAGCTCATGTTATTTTGCCAGGTTGGTAAATTGCTTCCCAAAATAAAACTAAACATTTAATATATCGACTCTTTAGTATTATATCTATGTAATATTAATATGCAATTCCAGAAGGTCATGGGTTAAAACCATTCCCTCGCAAATGCTAACGTTTTGCACAGGTGAGGTTATTTTGTTTTGGTCCCTTTATTTGCCACAAACCTGATTTTGGCATTTTCTTTTTGGCTTGGGAAGTTAAGAAGAAGAAAAAATCATTTTAATGTTTATGAGGCTAAAGATATATGCATAAAAATGCACGATTCTAATGACACATGGCATGTTTCAAGCCAACTTTCTTTCTCTCCAGAAGAATGAAAAAGAAAAGCTCATTCAAGTGATATATATATATATAGTCTAAACGGGTCATGTTTTCGTTCAGAAAATAATAGAAAATTCAGCATGGTTTTAAGAAAATTTAGCAGAAAATTTTGAAAATCTAGGTTACAGTTGTCAAGTTCTAAAATTTTGGATGCCCCGAAAGTTTCTGATAATGCCTAATCCATTTTTGCCATCAAAAAAACAATTACACACTCTCACAGTCTAATTTCTTAAAATTATATCCTCATTAGACAGCTCCTATAAAAATATTAATCATTTAACAAAAAATTATAATTTCGGATCAAACAAAATTTTCTCTTTTTGCACCATAGTCAACAAAAATGCTCATCTAAAGTTGAGAAGCTACCACAAGTGGAATTGTTATAGTAAAAAGATTGATACAAATTTCGCTGATATAATAAAAAGGGTTGGATAAAAAAATTATAATTGTAAAAAGATTGATACAAATTTTAATGATATGATAGCAAAAGATTACAATTATCATATGACACAGTAATACTTTGCTATAGGGAAAGCTATTTTTTATTTTATGAAGTTACTACAAGTGAAATTGTAATAGTAAAAAGATCGATACGACTTTTTTTTGTGTAAGGTTCGATATTTAATTATCTACGAAAAAGAGTACAAACATGTTTTCTTGATGTTAAGGCCATGCCGCAAGGAAACTGGCGCAAGAACACCAATTCAGAGTCGTAAGAGTCAAGATTACAGATATTGAATTTAACTAAATTATCTGGCAAAATTATATGCAGAAGAGCCAGTGTTTTGCAAAAAGATACAACACATCTCTGGTTTGGCCTCTGGCCACAAAACTGACTATATAAATAGCTAACATGACAAAACTATGATAAGAACCAACCTATAAGCCACATAAGAAAAGCAGACTAACATAATAGTAAGGAGACGGCAACTTGGGACCATAAGGAAGCTTCCACAGGCCACGACACACCAGTCAGTATTAACAACTCTGCGCACCCATAAGAAGCCACAAACCACCAGCGAAGACCACAAACTCCCAGCAAGCCATGAGCCATCAGAGGATACCCGCACACACTCCCAACCAGCAAACACCATGTACCTCCAGTAGAGGCAATAAAATACCCACAAGTCGTGCTTTAGAAGCAAATACCGGAGGCCACAACCGACCTCCATTTCTTCCCAGGCGACATAACCTATGAACAACCACCATCTAAGCCGCAGTATGCTCTCCTCCTCGACCAACAGACTCCTACTCACCAACTGAGAATGGACCTGCCCCATCAAATGACTACGAATTGTCCACCACCTTCCGGAATGATGAATCACCATGCCCGAATGAACAAAATAATGCCTGACCCAAGTTGTGATGCTCACTAGGCAATAGAACCAATTATTATGTTGACTAGGCACCGAATGGGATTTCAAACTCCATGAAAGCTTCCAAGCATGAACACACCTCTGAGTTGCTAGACTCCCTGAAGCCGGGAAGTGACTCTGAGGGCCGAATTGGCACCATTGAACCTCCATAGAAAGTCCTCGGGGGGTGAATTGCTCCATGTCCAATGGGCACTGAACCCTATCCTCCATGCCAAAGAGAAGAACAAAACTCTGAATATGGGCGATGTCCCTGGTTGCCACAGAATTGCTATGACTACCAACATTGCAGAGTATGTGCACCATGGCACTTCCTGCAGTCCAAAACTTAATACCATCCACTGTTGAAATTTCAAAGTCTATCCGTTAGAAATTTAATCTATATTCTGTTGGTTTATTTCTTCTACTTGTTAATTCTAAACAAGTTATTTAAAACATATAAATACCGAAATAAACACAATACAGTCTCAACATCTACAGATCAACAGCTAAAAGAAAACAAACACACAAGTGACACCGTTATTTTTGGACAAATGTCCCTGGAAAAACCCAATACAGGAAAATCGGTGCAGCTATTCTGAGAGTTTATTATTATGCAGTATCTCCTTGAGTACAACTAGGTGCCAAACTGGCTCACACGATAGAGAAAAATAACTGGCAGCAATACCTCTCTATTCGTAAACAGGTATTCAAAAAAATTGTCCCACGAACCCCTCTCTAGCAACTCTGAAGCTTTGCGCTGGCCCTTCTAGCCTCTGCATCAGCCCTAAACCCCTCTGCGTCAGCCCTCTGAGGCAATGCGCAACCTCTGGGACCCTCTGCGTCACTCCAGCCACTCTCTGTGTGGATGACGCAGTCCCTCTGGCCTCTGCGCTGTCTCTACTAGGCTCTGCGTGGCCTACTCTGGCTGTTGCTTCTCGCTCTCTGCCTCTGCGCTGGTCTCTTGGCACTGTCTCTACCTCTCTGTCCAGTACTCACTACCCCTCGTTGCTGATCACTGATTTGACTTTGCTTAGCAACCCCGCTCTAGCAAATCGAATGACTGATCACTCTGGTATGTTCTCCAACTAACCTTCAAGCCTCCTCTTATACTTTTATTGTTGGTCCTTCAACAGCCGAGATTAAATCTCTAATCAACGGCTAAGATTAGATTTGGCTTGATCCATGACTTTTGGAACCTTCTAACCCAGTTTTATATTAATACCCATTAATATTTTATTTTTCTTAAGTTTAGACTTAGGAACTCCATTAAAAATATTAATTATTTTAATATCTCCCAAACCAGGTACAATCTGTTCAAACCATGGGTCTTGGAGATCTCATGCGCTTTAGCCTCTCCACCAATTTTCATGGCTAGAGCACATCTGATGCTACCCCAAATCAACATCCACCATGCGATCAATTGAAGGAATAATCACCTCACACTCCCGAATAATTAACCACCTCCAAGTTTCCTGATGTTGAATGTCCATAGCTGCATCGTGCTCCATTATAATCCGAGTAGGGAAGTACTGAATTATCAAAGAGGCGCCAGACATGGCTCAGATTTCACACGAAGAACCATCTATAAACCATAAAAGACCCAGTGGATGAGTGACTATGATATGATCGATCGTTATCCTAAACCGAATAGAGAAGTACCAACTTTCCCCTCTAGCGAAGGTACCCAACATCATCCAATTTAATGGAGCGTACTGACACAGAGAATGAGACACATTACCTCCCAGGTGGAGGATGAAGCCGCCCCTGTCAATCAAATCAATTTGATTGTCTGTCATGGGAACCCACAGTGGAGATAAAAAGATTAATAAAAATTTAGTTTATATAATAAAAAGGATTGGAAAAAAAATTGATAATTGTAAAAAGATTGATACAAATTTTAATACTATGATAGCAAAAGATTACAGTTATAATATGACAGTGATACTCATGCTATAAGGAAACCTATTCTTGATTATGCAAATAAATGCTATTGACAAAATCCTCACAAATCAAGATGCTAATATGCTATTGATCACAAACAATGAGCTTCTAAACCCTGTACTAAATTAGGTTTGAGTTAGTAAATTACCCTATACTAAATTAGGTTTGAGTTAATTAAATTAAAAATAAAGATAAGGAAATGTGGTGAAAATTATAATATCATTTTGAAATGAAAATGATTTGAGTATTTAGGATAATTCATATAAACTATGAATGTGGTGAAAATTATAATATGATTTTGAAATGAAAATGGTTTGAGTATTTAGGATAATTCATATAAAGTATGAATGTTGATTTTACTTTTGTGAGTATAGACTTGTATTGTTTTTTAATTAAAAACACTTCATATCTTTTATATGAATGTGATTTTTTTTATGGGATATGAATTTGTATTGAATTTTATTTGAAACTATTTTATTATATTGTTGAAAAGATATGTAAAATAAGAAAATATTAAATTAAAAAAAAATAAAATTTATATATATATATATATAAAATAAGAAAATATTAAATTAAAATAAAATAAAATTTATATATATATATATATATATATATATAATAAGAAAATATTAAATAAAATAAAATAATAATATATATATATATATATATATAATTGAATTGAAATAACTTTATAATAAATAAAGTGACACTTCTAATATATTAATAGAATGCATGTATATATAGTTGTGATTTAGTAGCATGTTGGAGCCCTGTTATGATGATGATTTAAATTAAAAACTCCGTAGATAAATTTTAGTAAATAAATTTTTACTCTAAGATCAAACAAAAGCCTCGACAAATTTATGATTTGTGAATATAAATTATTATAAAATAACTTTATATGTAAATGTTATTACCCATTTTTTTCTATATTAAAAAAGAACTAATGGAAACATATTTAAAAAAACTTAACTTCATATTATTATAGCATGTTAAAATATTAATATGCCGCTTATAAATACTTCTTGAAAAGAATGATACAAGCTTGATTGAAAAGAATTGTACAAGCTTGATTTTGATGGCCTGGATGTCAAAAATAATCATGATAGGTATGAAGGGGGATTTAAGCCGATGGATGTATTCTTCATTTACTCAATTTAAATAAGTAGGACAAGTTAATTGATTTATAACTTGATTTAACATATGGAATGATTATGTATATTGAACTCAAAATATTCATAGTAATAATTAAGTATAAGTCTTTGCTTATATTAAATTTTATTATACATTTAAGTGATAGGAGATTAGAAATTATAAGACACATTACATCATAGGAGTGTAGGAATCTCTGAAAGGCTCTGTAATCATGTAGAAATTTGAAAATTTGATTTTTAATGTGGAATTATAAATTTCACCTTGATCTTGAAGTTTTCCAAATCTATTTCCTGTGAACTTTCTTGAAGTTTTCCAAATCTATTTCCTGTGAACTTTCAGCATTGGAGATAAATCTGAAATATCTATTTATAAAGCAACCCATAAATTTGCAAGGCAACCCATGAAAATAAATACCAAACAAGTGTACTTCAATGCAACAAATCCTTTAGGGCACACTTCTTTAGTATATAACAAATCTGAATATATTTTATTATATCAATAAATCCACTCCTTTATGTTTTGTATATGTGTTAAATCAATCAAAAAATTCATTGCAATGTGATGTCAAATTGACATGCATAACCAGCACTAAAATCTAGTAAATCAAAGAACATAAGCTGAAATTTAAATCTGCAAGTAGACAAAATTTGGAAAGCTGGAACACTTTACACACTCACACAAGATGAAATACATGTAATACCAACATCTCAATACAAACTCATACAAGTGAAACACTCCAAATCCTAGCTAGAGAAACCCTAAGAAAACCCTAGTCACCAACTCCTAGCGAGGAATCAATCCCAACCAAAGATGGTCACTCCACCAAAAAGCCTAAAAAAGCTAGCAGACACACTGGCAAGTCCTCTTTGGCATCTACACTTGCATCCTACAAATACACATGATAGTCTCTCTCTCTAGCTTCACCACATCAAGCACTCCAAGTAGTACTAGGGTTTTCAAATGCCACAAATCTCTCAACTTCTTCTCTCACAAGAATTACAAGATAAAATGTTTTATTTGCTTCTCTAGCGTTTATCCCAAACCCCGGTCTTCTTTAACTCCTTAGGATAGAACTCTATGTAATATTCCAAATGGAAAAATACCATAGATAACAGAAGCAATGAACTAGCTACAGCTACAAATTCATAAATGCACAACCATACACATTTGAACACATAAACATAAGCAAAAACTCTACGTCATTGTATTAACTTTGATAAATATGAGTGCAATAAATGAAATTAGAGGAACCTAGGCTTTGTTAATTTTTGGTAGCATCGGATGTGCTCTAGCCTTGAGTTTTAGAGGAGAGGCTAAGGCACATGAGATCTCCAAGACCCAGAAACCATTTTGAGAAATTCCACCCGGATGAGGAGTTATTAAAATAATTAATATTTTTAATGGGTTCCTAAGTCTAAACATAGGAAAATAAAAATATTAATGGTTATTAATAAAGATAAGGGTGAGAAGCTTCTAAGAGACAAGGATCAAGTCTGTTTTAATCTTAGCCATTGATTAAAGACTTAATCTCGGCCATTGATTCATCAACAGAAAAAAGTATAAAAGAAGACATGAGGATCATTTGGAGACACATCGACAGATACTCAGTATCTCTAGGAAAATCGATTCTCAAGTAAAGGAGATTGATTCAGGGGGAGAGTTGCAGGGTGGAGCAAAAGGAGGGCATCAACAACAGGCAATGACTGAGGAGGAGGTGATGCAAGGACAATGGGAGATAGCACAGAGAGAAATGCAGTCAAGAGGAGAGACGTAGCCCTCACGCAGGCTGACGCAGAGCCACTTAGAGCCATGCTGAGCCACACAGAGGTGACGCAAGAGTGGGAGCAAGGTCTCCAAATTGTCAGAAAGTCTCAAAGGGAAAGTCTCAAGTGTTTTCTTTCAGTTTCTCTGTAAAATCATTCCTTGTAAAAGCAATTGTTGTTGAAGATTAATAAAGCCCTCAATTGCTGCACCGGTTTTCCCGCATTGGGTTTTTCAGGGACAATTGTCCAAAAACAACTTTCTTAATGTGATTGGTTCTTGTGCATGTATTTTTTCTCTGGGTAATTGTGTGATAATTGCAGTAGAATTTATTTTAATATTTGCTAAAGGGATTTCATAAATAACTTATTGTGAATAATAAGTAGGTGAAATAAATCAGTTGTTGTAGTAGAATTTCAGTTTAGAAATTTTCACATGGTATCAAAGGAGAGATTCGGCAATAGGAGAGGAAAATCAACTATGGGTCAAGAGCATGATGCAGAGGCATCCAGTCAAGGAGACTCGCACAGATTTCCAGAAGAATGCACAAGGGACATGAATTTCGATTATTCTATGTTAGCTTCCAAATTGGAAGAAGAAGTCGCTTGCTTAGCAAGCTCTACCTCCTCAGAGGTTTGGTATATAGACATTGGAGCTCCCTGGCATATGACAGGAATCCGAGAAAGTTTTTCAGATTATCAGGAAGAAAGAATGAATTTTCAGATCACCATGGGAAATAAGGCAAAGTGTACTCCGGCAGGAACAGGTACTGTAGTCTTTCAAACTAAAGCAGGAAAGTGACTTCGAGCAACCAAAGTGTTGCATGTGCCAGGATTGGGAATGAACTTACTCTTTGTATCTTGTTGATTTGGGGTAGCATAGGATGTGCTCTAGCCACGAAATTTGGTGGAGAGGTTGGGGCACATGAGATCTCCAATACCCAGAAAGGGTTTGGGCAGATTCTAAACAGTTCAGGAGATATTAAAATAATTAATATTTTTAATGGAGTCTATTAATGTGTATTAATATGACACTATGTTAGAATGGTCCAAAAGACATTGATCAAGCCAGATCTAATCTTAGCCGTTGATTGGGGACTTAATCTCGACTGTTGATATGTCAACAGGAAAAGTATAAGAGGAGGCTTGAGGGTCACTTGGAGAATACACCAGAGTGATCAGTCATTCTATTCTTTAGAGTGGGGTTTGCTAAGAGAGATAGGATTGGTGATCGAGAGATGCAGCTGAGGGGAATTGAGTACAGAGAAACAGAGAGGCAGAGATAGTGTCGGGAGAGCAGCGCAGTAGCCGGGGAGAGTGATGCAGAGCCAGCCAAGGCTCACGCAAGGCCACACAGAGGCAACTGGAAGATTCGCAAAGCCTCAGAGAGGCCAACGTTGCTGACACAGAGGGCCCGAGGGCTGATGCGGGGCCTCCTAAGGCTGACGCAGACCCATCCGAGGTGACACAGGGCCAACGCTGGGCAGAGAGGGGTTGACGTAATCCAGAAAACACTGACGCTAGGGTTTTTGGGGCAGATTGATGTTGAGGAGCTGCCGGAAGGATTATCTGGGGTTTCAGCCAGGAGATTTGTCTCAAACTGAGAGGTATTACTACCAAGGAAATTCTCTATTGGATAGGCCAGTTTCGGCACCCAGATTGTACTCTAATATTGCTTAATAAGAAAACCCTCAGATAGCTGCACCAGTTTTCCCACATTGGGTTTTTCCGGGGACATTGGTCCAAAAATAATGGTGTCATATAGTGTGATTGTTTCTGTTTCTTTCAATTGTTGATCTGTAATATGTTGAGCATGCACTAGTGTTTATTTTCAGTATTTACATTGTAAATAACTTGTTAAGTAATGGAACAAGTAGGTAGGAATAAATAAGATAAAGTGCATGGAGGGTTTGTAACTAAATAGACTTAGAAACTTCAACATGGTATCAGAGCATGATTGCAGATCACAGGAGTACTGAGGACATCAGTCAAGCGGAGCAATAGCAGCAGAAAACAGTTGTCCCGAGGTGACAGAAGTTGTTTCTAGCGAAGCAGCAACAAGGGAAGGATGACACAGTGCTTGTGTCATCAAGGGTGAGCCAGGAAGAGGCAGCATAGAGGCTAAGGAAGGCAAAGGGAGCCTCACACAGAGCCACGCAAAAGCTGGGAGGGCTGACGCAATTGGTTGAGGAGGCCGGGTTGCTGGTGCCGAGATTGCGCAGAGCCTAGGAGCTCTCACCTTCAAGTTGCTAGGGTTTAGAAGGCTGTGGGAATATTGCAGAGTGGAGCTGGTGAGGTACTGTAGTTAGAACAGTACCTGACAGAGCAAGGCCAAGAGGAGGGAGTTGCTACCGAGGGTTTCTAGCCGAGGAACCCGGATCAGTGGTGCGGTTGCACAAGACGATCAGAGTAGGGGGCATCTCGACAACAGTAGGAGGATTTCCAAGAGGGAAATCGGGACTCAGAGGGAGTCCAGAAGAGAACTTCTAGGAGGGAAGTAGAAGAGCATCATGGCACTGCACGGAGTAAGAGACTAGGATAGACTGGACGGAGCATCGAACTTCGCAGTCTGCAAGGCCAAAATCTTATCCGTACTTGACAGAAATCATGTCAAGAACTTCGCCTTGAAGGTTATAGCTATCCTTGTCGACCCCAATGATCACGACAAGTACGAGGAGGTAATGACGAGGGCCAAGAGCATCATCCTTGACGGGGTCAAGGACCATGTAGAACCACACATTGTCGAGAAGGAAACGACATATGAGATGTGGGAGGCCCTCAAGAAATTGTACCAGCATACTTCTGTGCAGAGAAGAATGTTACTTGAGAATCAGTTGAGGTCGTATCAGATGAAGAAGGGAGAACCGATTGACACCTTCCTCAGAGGACTGAACGAGATTCGAGATCAGTTCACTGCTATAGAAGCCATGCCGGAACAAAAGTTGATGGTGGGGACGACCCTGAATGCAGTCTCAGAAGACTGGGAAGTATTTGTCTAGAGTATACTAGGCCAAGGGACACTTCCACCTTGGGATGAGATGTGGGCAGCTCTTCGCCGGGAAGAGACCAGACGGCAGTCGAAGACGGGTAGCAGCAGCAAGGGGATCAAAGTCAAGCAGGAGGAGGAAGATGTTGCCCTAGCATTTGAGGGAAAGCAGGAGAAGCGGAAGAAGAAGGATCTCTCCAAGATCAAGTGCTTCCACTGTGGGGAGCTAGGTCATTATCCGACCCAGTTTCCAAGGAAGAAGAGTAAGGGAGAGTCTTCTGAGACTAATGCAGCGCCAGCACGGGTAGAGAAGGAAGTTTTGAGAGACAATGGTTGTGCCATGAGTGCACATGCGCCACTTGAGAAGAAGTGGGGAGACATTGAGTTGTATTCAGGCAGACTACAGGCGATGAGGGGCAGGATCCTTGAGGTACCCAGCCTCTTGGACTAGACCTTGCTACGGGAGCCCCGAAGAGGAGTAGCAGGACTGGCTGAGTCGGGTAGAGATGGATGCGGATGGAGCGCAGAGAGAGATACAGTGCAGGAGTCCCGAGACAGCGCGAGGCTAGCAAGCTGCAACAGTGCGAGAGGCACAGGAGTTTTGCACCAATGCAGGATGGCACAGAGAGGTGTGCAACAGTGCGAGATGCAAGAAGTTGTTGCAGCAGCGCAGAGGTCAGAGAGGAAGCACTTGTCAGCGACAGAGGGAGCTTCAGCATCAAGAGGATCTCTAGCCGAACAAAGAGGTCAAAGTTGGGAGATCAGTTACTTACTTCTCAGTAACTGAGTTGCAGTGCAACAGTGGGCAGCACGATGCAACATGATGAGAGGAGGTGCAGTGCTAGGAGAAAGGACAAGTAGCAGCACGGATGTAGAGGGAGCTGTCGTACAGATGCAACAATGGCAGTGGCAGAACCACAGGCAGTAGTACAGGATACGACATTGCAGAGGATGGTGAGCAGCAGGCCTAACATCAGCACAGGGACCGATGCAGGATGATCAGAGTAATACTCAGTGAGGAGTATTGCTAGAGCACAATCCTCGCTAAGAGGGAGTGTTGATTTAGGGTAGCATATGATGTGCTCTAGCAACGAAATTTGGTGGAGAGGTTGGGGCACATGAGATCTCCAATACCCAGAAAGGGTTTGGGCAGATTCTAAACAGTTCAGGAGATATTAAAATAATTAATATTTTTAATGGAGTCCCTAAGTTAAACTTAGGAAAAATAAAATATTAATGTGTATTAATATGAAACTGTGTTAGAATGGTCCAAAAGACATTGATCAAGCCAGATCTAATCTTAGCCATTGATTGGGGACTTAATCTCGACCATTGATATGTCAACAGGAAAAGCATAAGAGGAGGCTTGAGGGTCACTTGGAGAATACACCAGAGTGATCAGTCATTCTATTCTCTAGAGCGGGGTTTGCTAAGAGAGATAGAATTAGTGACCGAGAGTTGCAGCTGAGGGGCATTGAGTATAGAGAGACAGCGAGGCAAAGATAGTGTTGGAAGAGCAACGCAATAGCCGGGGAGAGTGATGCAAAGCCAGCCAGGGCTCACGCAGGGCCACACAGAGGCAGCGGGGAGATGCATAGAGCCTCAGAGAGGCCACCGTTGCTGACGTAGAGGGCCAGAGAACTAACGCAGGGCCTCCTAAGGTCGACGCAAACCCATCCGGGGTGACACAGGGCTAGTGCTGGGAAGAGAGGGGCTGATGGAGTCCAGAAAAGCCTGACGCTAGGGTTTTTGGGGCAGATTGGTGCTAAGGAGCTACCGGAAGGATTATCCGGGGTTTCAGCCAGGAGATTTGTCTCAAACTAAGAGGTATTACTGCCAAGGAAATTCTCTGTTGGGTAGGCCAGTTTCAGCACCCAGATTGTACTCTGATATTGCTTAATAAGAAAACCCTCAGATAGCTGCACCGGTTTTCCCACATTGGGTTTTTCCGGGGACATTGATCCAAAAATAATGGTGTCATATGGTGTGATTGTTTCTGTTTCTTTCAGTTGTTGATCTGTAATATGTTGAGCATGCACTAGTGTTTATTTTCAGTATTTACATTGTAAATAACTTGTTAAGTAACGAAACAAGTAGGTAGGAATAAATCAGATAAAGTGCATGGAGGGTTTCTAACTAAGTAGACTTAGAAACTTCAACATATCTCAACTTCAAAACAAGGGCTACGACGTTTTCTTCATTAAGGAGAAAGTATATGTCAAACACCCGAGTTGGAAAAAGAAGGCCCAGATTAGAATCAGAAGTAACGGCTTGTACAGGTTGCAGCTAGAATCACCAATGGCACTGATAGGCAGTAATGGAGACAGATTTGAATGAACTATCACACAGGAGGATGGGACACTTACACCATGGGGCTCTGAGAATTCTCAAGAAAAAAGTATCAGGAGTTCCAGAACTAAGTACCGAACGAGATGATGTATGCAGAGGGTGCGCTCTGGGCAAGTATGCCAAAGCAGTGTTTTCCAGAAGTAACAATAGGGCTAAGAGTGTGCTAGGATTGATACACTCAGATATCTGCGGACCGATGTCCACAAAAGCTTTGAGTGGTGTCGAATACTTCATCACCTTCATCGATGACCATTCCAAAAAGACTTGGATCTAATTTCTGAAAAGAAAGGATGAGGTTTTTGATCGATTCAAAGAGTTCAAGGCTCTAGTGGAGAATCTGACAGGAAAGTGTTGAAATTTGGTACCGGAGGACAGGTGGTTCCCTTAGGCTTTGATCTTTGGCCTAGGGAAAAGTGTCCAAATGAATTTAATTTTTCTCCTAAAGTGACTTTATAATTTTATAAAGTTAAATCTAATTTAAAAGTGACTTTAAGTGATAAAGTTATTAAGTCTAATTTTAAAGTGACTTTTATAAAGTCAATGAAAAATTAGAAAGGAAAAGTGACTTTGGAAATAAATGACTAAGTGGGTCTTTATTAAAGTGGGGTGAATTAAAAAATAGAAAGTGAGATTTAAATGAGCATTTAATCTCAACCATTGATCTAAATCTATTTCAGCCATTGGATTTAGAGATCACCCAAAAGTCACTTGGATCACCCAAAAGTCACTTGGAGTTATATTAAAGGAGGAAAAGGAGGAAAAGGTCATTCATTCTTTCATGAGCAGATTGGGAGAAGGAGAGCAAGAGAGCAAGAGAGATTTCTGAGCAGGAAGGAGAAGGAGACAACAGCTTGGCACACATTCCAAGGCAGCAATTGAGCAGATTTGTACAGCTGATTCAGCACATAGTGAAAGGCAGATTTTTGCACAAACATCGAGGAGCAGTTTGCTGATTTTTCTACACACAAAACGGAGGTCGTACAACATTTATTGTTGTCCTGTTTGCTGTAATTTCCAGATTGCTGTGAGGCACGGGAAAGGAGATAAGTTGTAAATTTGCTTGCTGATTTTTTGCTGAATAATTCTCACTGTAAAAAGGCAATTTTCAGAAATAAAGAAGAGCTCTCAAACTGGTTTTCCCCAAGAGTTGTAGGGGGTTTTTCCAGGGTCAAGTTGACCAAAAATATCAGTGTTTTAATGTGTTTTAATGGCTGTTTTTAATTGCTGATTTTTATTTCTGCAATTTCCAGCACTCTGAAAAATTTCCAGAATTTGTGTTTTCAGCAATATTTATTTTTTTTCAGTCTGTTAAATGTATGGCTATGGGAATGGGCATTTAACTAAATGGGAGAAATAAGGTGAAACTGAAAACCGGGGTGGGAAAACAGAAATTTTTACATGGTATCAGAGCTTGAGTGCTGAAGGGCAGTTTGGGACAGCAAAAGGAAAAATTACAGTTGCTGATTTTTCACTCAGAAAATTCCAGCAAGCTGATTTTTTCATAAACAGCAATTTTATCTTTACTACAGCAGTGCTATTTTTCAGTTTTAGGACAGCAGGATGTCATTGGGATTGAGGGTGGAGGATAGGTTGGATGGGCATATAAATTACAACGTTTGGAAGGAGAGAATGCAGAGTATCTTTGAAGAGGCAGAAGTCTGGGATATCATGGTGCATACCGCACAGAACCCTGTTGTTGTGCCCACTGATGTTACTCAGTTGGCTGAGTATAAAAAGAAGAACAATAAGGGTAAGAGGCTGATTCTAGACGGAATCAAAGACCATTGCATTCCTCATGTGAGAGGAAAGAGCAATGCCCATGAGATGTGGACAGCATTGTCCAATCTCTACCAGAGTACCAATGAGAACCGGAAGATGGTCCTGAAAGAGAAGCTGAAGAACATTAAGATGGGGAATGATAGTGCAGCTGGATATCTCACAAAGATTACCAATGTGAGAGATGAGTTGGCAGCGATTGGAGAGGCCATTCCATCCACTGAGTTGGTGCGTATTGCAGTGAATGGCCTCCCCCGTTCATGGTTGAACTTTGCTGATGGGGTTTGTGCACGTGAGACCCTTCCCACATGGGAGAGGTTTTGGGATGATTGTATTCAGACAGAGATCAGGAAAGGACAGCTTGGGGCAGCCAAGCCAGTTGAGCAGGATGAGGACGTAGCACTGGTGGCAGGAGGCAAGAAAGGCAAAGGGAAGAAGCAGGCTTCCACAAGCAGTGGTGGGGGCAAAGGCAAAGGTAAAGGTAAACAGGGTAACTCACAGAAGGACTATTCCAAGGTGAAGTGTTGGAATTGTCAAAAGATGGGACATTATGCAGTTGTGTGTCTGGAGAAGAAGAAGAAGAAGGGGAAGAACCAGGACGTGGCAGCTTCAGCAGAGATTGAGGACTTTGCTGGTCGTTTTGACCGAGAGTTTGCGTTCACTACGTGTGAGTCCTCTAGTGCAGGATCACCTGCCACACAGGTTCAGAGGGAGCATGCTTTTCCCTCGATTAGCGGAGCATCTTCAGGTATCTGGTATGTGGACAGTGGGGCTTCACGTCACATGACAGGAGTCCGGGAGTACTTCTCAGAGCTTTCAGAGAGTGGCACTGATATTGAGGTAGTACTCGGTGATGACAGAGTTGTTAGAGCAGTCGGGGTGGGGACAGTGACATTTCAGAGGGAGTCCAAACCTCCCTTGAAGGTGTCAGAGGTTCTTTATGTGCCAGGGATGAGGAAGAACCTCATATCCGTCTCAGCTTTGGAGGACAGAGGATATGAGGTACTGTTCAGGGGAGGACAGGTGTTGATGTATCCCAGGGACGCTCCAGCTGATTCAGCTAGAGTGATAGGTGTACGCCATGCAAAGGTGTACAAGTTTGCATTCCAGCCCCTTTTGGCATTGAGCAGTAGTACCGACAGCAGAGCTAGCAGTTCTGAGCTGTGTGAGATTTGGCACCGCAGGATGGGACACATGTATCATGGAGCCTTGAGGACATTGCGGGAGATCACTACAGGTGTGCCAGATTTCAGTACTGATCACTTTGATACTTGCAGAGGTTGTGTGATGGGCAAATTTGCCAAATCCCCTTTTCCCAGCAGTGACAGCAGAGCGACGGGGATACTTGATTTGATTCATTCCGATGTGAGCGGTCGGATGTATCATGTTTCCTTGAGTGGATATGAGTACTATGTGTTATTCATTGATGATCACTCCAGGAGGACCTGGATTTATTTTTTGAAGACCAAGAGTGAGGTCTTCAAGCGGTTTCAGGAGTTCAGAGCTCTTGTGGAGACTCAGACAGGTCGAAAGATCAAGTCCTTGAGGTCGGACAATGGAGGAGAGTACACCCTTGGAGAGTTTGTTGACTATTGTGCAGAGGCAGGCATTAGGAGGGAGTTTACTGTTCCTTACAACCCCCAGCAGAACGGAGTTGCAGAGAGGAAGAACAGATCCATCATAGGGGCTGCCAAAGCCATGATACATGATCAGGGGTTGCCATTGTTCTTGTGGGCAGAGGCCTGCAACACAGCTGTTTACTTGCAGAACAGGAGTCCGCATCGTGCCTTGGGGCACATGACTCCTGAGGAGGCTTTCTCTGGGAAGAAACCTGATCTTGGTCATCTTCATATCTTTGGATGCATTACATACTCCTATATACCCAAGGAGGAGAGGACCAAACTAGAGCCCACCGCAGAGAAGGGTATCTTTGTGGGCTACAGTGAGACCTCAAAGGCCTTTCGGATTTACATTCCTGCACAGAGGAGAGTTGTTGTCAGACGGGATGTAAAGTTCGAGGAGGACAGGGCCTTTAGGAGGTCACGGGAGTTAGAGTATCTGGATCAGCCAGACCCTCAGCAGCAGTTGAGTCAGTCGCAAGGATCCAGTGGGCAGGGATCAGGAGGATCCGGAGGTACATCTATGAGGATGTCAGGTCCATCAGTGAGCAGTGGCTCGCCGAGCCAGAGGGGTGGTGCTCCGGGCAGCATGCAGAGCAATTCACAGAGCAGTTCACTAGGGAGTCCACTGATGGACAGTTCACACGGTACCTCAGCTTCTACAGGTTCAGGTGCAGGCAGGAGGACAGCAGACAAACAGTCAAGAGTTCAGGCTACTGATGGTGATGAGGAGGAGGAGTTTCATTCTCCTATGGGAGAAGCATGCTCAGGGAAGAGGAAGCCCAAGTGGCTTCAGGACACCTTGAGAGATGCCACATCTGTTGCTGAGCCGAAGAGGCCGGTCAGAGAGAGTAGACCACCTGAGAGGTTCTGTAGCTATATGGCGATGGTTACCAGCATCCTTGACTCTGAGCCTTCTAGCTATGAGGAGGCAGCTAGCCAGCAGGTCTGGAGAGAGGCCATGCAGGAGGATTATTCTTCTATCATGAAGAATGATGTTTGGGAGGTGGTGCCGAGGCCTGAGGGAAAATCCGTGGTTACTTCCAAATGGCTTTACAAGGTAAAGCATGCTGCAGATGGCAGCATTGAGAAATTCAAAGCGAGGTTTGTGGCTAGAGGGTTCTCCCAGGTAGAGGGAGTTGATTATGAGGAGACCTTCGCTCCCGTGGCTCGATATACTTCGATCCGCTCCATTATATCGATAGCAGCAGAGATGGGTTGGAAGATCCACCAGATGGATGTGAAGACCGCATTTCTCAATGGCTTCATACAGGAGGAGGTGTACATTGAGCAGCCACAGGGCTTTGAGGTGCATGGGAAGGAGTCCCATGTGTGCAGATTGAAGAAGGCCCTTTATGGCCTGAAGCAAGCTCCCAGAGCTTGGTACTCCAGGATAGATGCATACTTGCAGGGGATGGGTTTCACAAAGAGTGAGGCAGATCCGAACCTTTACTTTATTGTGATTGGTGAGGAGCCTCTCATTCTGGTGCTGTATGTGGATGACTTGATCATTACAGGTGCAGAGAGACTCATAGAGCACTGCAAGAGAGATCTTGCGGCGGAGTTTGAGATGAAGGACATCGGCTTGATGCATTACTTTTTGGGTTTGGAGGTGTGGCAGGAGGAGGGGCATTTCTTCCTGGGGCAGGGGAAGTATATTGTGGACATCCTTAGCAGATTCCACATGGAGGATTGTAGACCCATGTCGACACTGATGATCACCAACTGGAAGAAGCTTCATGCTTCGGATTCCGAGTTGGTGGATCCCACATTGTACAGGCAGCTGATTGGTTCCTTGATGTATTTGGTCAACACTAGACCAGATATCTGTTTTGCAGTCAACACGATGAGTCAGTTTATGTGTGAGCCTAGGAAGGTTCACTGGGTGGCTGCAAAACACATTTTGCGGTACTTGCAGGGGACAGTGGATTATGGTCTGGACTACAGGCAGGGAGATGGAGTGAGATTGGCAGGATACACTGATTCTGATTGGGCAGGTTGTGCTTCTGATAGAAAGAGCACTTCAGGGTGTTGTTTTGGGTTGGGTTCAGCAGTAGTGTCATGGTTCAGCCGGAAGCAGCAGTCAGTAGCACTGAGTTCAGCGGAAGCAGAGTATATGGCAGCCAGTCTAGCTAGTTGTGAGGCTATCTGGCTTCGCAAGATGTTGTTTGGCTTATTTGGTCAGCCGTTGAGACCTTCAGTGATTTAATGTGATAATCAGAGTTGCATTAAACTCACGGAGAATCCAGTATTTCATGACAGGTCAAAGCATATCGGGATCAGATATCATTTCATCAGAGACTATGTTCAGAAGGGAGCTGTGAAGCTTGAGTATATTTCCACTGATGAGCAGGTTGCAGATATCCTTACCAAAGCCTTACCACGGGGCAAGCATGTCTACTTCAGAGACAAGATGGGTGTGGTGAGGAACACCTTCCTCGGTAAGAGGGAGTGTTGAAATTTGGTACCGGAGGACAGGTGGTTCCCTTAGGCTTTGATCTTTGGCCTAGGGAAAAGTGTCCAAAAGAATTTAATTTTTCTCCTAAAGTGACTTTATAATTTTATAAAGTTAAATCTAATTTAAAAGTGACTTTAAGTGATAAAGTTATTAAGTCTAATTTTAAAGTGACTTTTATAAAGTCAATGAAAAATTAGAAAGGAAAAGTGACTTTGGAAATAAATGACTAAGTGGGTCTTTATTAAAGTGGGGTGAATTAAAAAATAGAAAGTGAGATTTAAATGAGCATTTAATCTCAACCATTGATCTAAATCTATTTCAGCCATTGGATTTAGAGATCACCCAAAAGTCACTTGGATCACCCAAAAGTCACTTGGAGTTATATTAAAGGAGGAAAAGGAGGAAAAGGTCATTCATTCTTTCATGAGCAGATTGGGAGAAGGAGAGCAAGAGAGCAAGAGAGATTTCTGAGCAGGAAGGAGAAGGAGACAACAGCTTGGCACACATTCCAAGGCAGCAGTTGAGCAGATTTGTACAGCTGATTCAGCACATAGTGAAAGGCAGATTTTTGCACAAACATCGAGGAGCAGTTTGCTGATTTTTCTACACACAAAACGGAGGTCGTACAGCATTTATTGCTGTCCTGTTTGCTGTAATTTCCAGATTGCTGTGAGGCACGGGAAAGGAGATAAGTTGTAAATTTGCTTGCTGATTTTTTGCTGAATAATTCTCACTGTAAAAAGGCAATTTTCAGAAATAAAGAAGAGCTCTCAAACTGATTTTCCCCAAGAGTTGTAGGGGGTTTTTCCAGGGTCAAGTTGACCAAAAATATCAGTGTTTTAATGTGTTTTAATGGCTGTTTTTAATTGCTGATTTTTATTTCTGCAATTTCCAGCACTCTGAAAAATTTCCAGAATTTGTGTTTTCAGCAATATTTATTTTTTTTCAGTCTGTTAAATGTATGGCTATGGGAATGGGCATTTAACTAAATGGGAGAAATAAGGTGAAACTGAAAACCGGGGTGGGAAAACAGAAATTTTTACAGAAAGAAGATAAAAGTGTTGCGCTCAGACAATGGTGGAGAGTATGTTGACAAGGACTTCACCGATTTTTACGTTACGGCATCAAAGGAGAGTGGACAACTCCCTACAATCCAAAGCAAAATGGAGTAATAGAAAGGAAAAACAAGACTATTTTGGAAGCAGCTAGGGCAATGTTGTATGATCAGGTTGTGCCTAAATTCCTGTGGGAAGAAGCATGCACCATTTATGTCCAAAACAGGACTCCACATAGGAAATTGGGCGAAATCACTCCGGAGAAGGTATTCACAGGGAAGACACCTGAAGTCAGTCATTTCAGGATATTTGGGAGTTTAGTGTATTGTCGTATACCCGAAGAAAAGAGAAAGAAATTAGATCAAACTGCTGAGAAAGGATATCTTGTGGGATATAGCGAGAATGCTAAGGCATATAGAGTCTATCTTCCAGGGAGTAGGAAGGTAGTAGTTCGGCGGGATGTAAAGTTCATGGAGGACAGAGCTTTCAGGAAATCCCGAGAAATGCCTTCCGAGGAGCAGTCGAAAGACGAGCCGTTGGTCAAACCACTTCGACCAGCAGAAACTAGTACCAGAAATTCTCTTGAAGACAAAGCTTCAGAACAGGAGGAATCTCAGGAAGAGGAAGAGTTGATAGATGTGCCTACTACCAGTGGAAGAATGAGCCGGGAACTCCGACAGATTCTACGGGATGCAGAGGACTTCATTGGTGCACCCAGGAATAATAAAAGGGAGCAAAGACAACCAGACAAATACTAGGCCTTAGTAGCTCAGGTTGGGGAACTGTCTAGTTTTCAAGAGGTCGTTCAGCATCAAGTATGGGTAGATGATATGGTGGAGGAATACAGCGCTATAATGGTCAATGATGTCTGGGAAATGGTACCTAGGCCTCAGGACAGGTCAGTGGTAGGTTCGAGATGGATCTACAAGTTCAAATATGCTGCAGACAGCAGTGTGAAGAAATACAAAACCAGGTTTGTGGCTAAGGGGTATGCTCAGAAAGAAGGGATAGACTACGAAGAAACCTTCGCCCCAGTATCCAAGTATATTTCTATTAGAACCTTGATATCTCTTGCAACACAGATGGGGTGGGAGATTCATCAGATGCATGTCAAGACTACATTCTTGAACAAGGTAATAGAAGAGGAAGTATACATTGAACAGCTAGAAGGTTTTGAGACACATGAGAAGAAATCTCATGTATGCAGATTAAAGAGAGCCTTGTATGGGCTTAAATAGGCACCTTTTAACAGGAACCTAGAGCATGGTATGGTCAAATTGATAGCTACTTGCAGAAGATGGGGTTCGTTAAGAGTGACGCAAACCCTAATCTATATTATCTTGTCATAGAGAATGAGCATCTAATCCTAGTGTTATATGTGGATGATCTCTTCTTGACAGGATCATCCAGGCTCATCAAAGACTGCAAGAAGAACCTAGCCATAGAATTCTACATGAAGGATTTGGGACAGATGCATTATTTCTTGGGGTTGGAAGTTTAGCAGCAGAAGAGTGAGATCTTCCTTGGACAAGGGAGATATGCTACAGAGATCTTGAAGAGATTCAAGATGCAGGACTATAGACCTATGGCTACTCCAATGATCACTAACTGGAAGAAGATTGATGCATTAGAAGATACAGACATTGATCCCACCTTGTTCAGGCAGCTTATAGAGTCCATGATGTATCTGGTCAATACCATGCCAGACATTTGTTACGCTGTCAACACCCTCAGTCAGTTCATGGTGGAACCTAAGAGGGCACACTAGGCAGCAGCCAAACATGTTCTCAGGTATATACAAGGAACGGTCGAGCATGGAATATTGTACACCAGAGGCAATGACATCAGGCTAAGTGGGTTCACTGATGTAGATTGGGCTGGAAGTTCAATATATCGGAAAAGTACAACTATGTACTGTTTCAACATTGGATCAAGAATGACCTCCTGGTGTAGTAGGAAACAGAAATCCGTGGCTCTGAGCTCAACTGAAGCAAAATATATGGAAGCTAGCATAGCTTCGTGCGAAGCCATATGGCTTAGGAAATTGCTTGTGAATCTATTCAGGAAAAGGATGGAAGCGACCAGGATCATGTGTGATAATCAGAGTTGCATCAAGCTCTCTAAGAATCCAGTATTTCATGATCAGTCGAAGCACATTGATATCAAGTGTCACTTTGTCAGAGACTGTGTCCAACGAGGAGCAGTACAGTTGAGGTACACTCCTACAGGAGAACAGGTGGCAGACATCCTCACCAAGGCTCTAGGAAGAACAAAGTTTATTTATTTCAGGGAGAAAATGGGGATGGTAAAGAATCCATTTCAGTAGCAGAAATGGATAAGTTTCGGGAGTTGCAGTGCAACAGTTAGCAGTGGCAGTGCTATGGGCAGCATGATGCAGCATGTTGAGAGGGAGCTGCAGTACAGATGCAACAGTGGCAGTGGCAGTGTCATGGGCAGTAGTATAGGAAGCAGCAGTGCAGGGGATGTGAGGCAGCAGGCCAAGCATCAACACAAGTACCGATGCGGAAGATCAATGTGATGTTTCTATAGTGAAGCATTGCTAGAGCACATTCCTCGCTAAGAGGGAGTGTTGATTTTTGGTAGCATTGGATGTGCTCTAGCCTTGAAATTTGGAGGAGAGGCTAAGGCACATGAGATCTCCAAGACCCAGAAATCATTTGAGAAATTCCACCCGGATGAGGAGTTATTAAAATAATTAATATTTTTAATGGGTTCCTAAGTCTAAACTTAGGAAAATAAAAATATTAATGGTTATTAATAGAGATAAGGGTGAGAAGCTTCTAAGAAACGAGGATCAAGTATGTTTTAATCTTAGTCATTGATTAAAGACTTAATCTCGGTCATTGATTCATCAACAAGAAAAGTATAAGAGAAGACTTGAGGATCATTTGGAGACACATCGACAGATACTCAGTATCTCTAGGAAAATCGATTCTCAAGTAAAGGAGATCGATTTCAGAGGAAGAGTTGCAGGGTGGAGGAAGAGGAGGGCATCAGTAGCAGGCAATGACTAAGGAGGAGGTGACGCAGGGACAGTGGTAGACAATGCAGAGAGAGACGCAGCTGAGAGGAGAGACGTGGCCCTCAAGCAGGCTGACGCAGAGGGAGCGGACCCACTCAAAGCCATGTTGAGCCACGCAGAGTGACGCAGAGGTGACACGGGAGTGGGAGCAGGGTCTCCAAAGCGTCAGAAAGTCTCAAAGGGAAGTCTCAAGTGTTTTCTTTCAGTTTCTTTGTAAAATAATTCCTTGTAAAAGCAATTGTCGTTGAAGATTAATAAAGCCCTCATTTGCTGCACCAGTTTTCCCACTAGTTTTTCCAGGGACAATTGTCCAAAAACAACTATGTTGATGTGATTGGTTCTTGTGCATGTCTTTTTTCTCTAGGTAATTGTGTGATAACTGCAGTAGAATTTATTTTAATATTTGTTGAAGGGATTTCGTAAATAACTTATTATGAATAATAAGTAGGTGAAATAAATTAGTTGTTGCGGTAGAATTTTAGTTTAGAAATTTTCACAAGCTTTCTACTGCAAGCTATGGCAAGAACCAAGGTGTGACTACAATGCTCAAATACTGGAAAGATCCCCCAGGAAAAATTGTGCATGCCCATGAAGAAGTACTAGATGTTGTTGGAAGGGAACTGGAGCAACTGCTCTGAAGAGTGTCTGAAATGAGCTATAACACTGATGGTGATCTCCACACTAGATACCCGACAAGACCCAGAAATATCTCATGAGCCCAAGTGGTGGAAATGGTCCCAAAGTGAACTGCGCCCTCCTCCAACAATTTCTATTGTTGGTTGTTGAAGGGAACTAGGTGTTCTGCCCTAACAAGTGCTCAAAAAATTCTGCAAAATAAATCCGAGCTTCCTCTCACCAAACCCACAAAAACCCAGAAAGGGTTTGGGTTGAATCCATCGACCCCCGATGACCCCCAACAATTTCGAATTGCTCAATTTGGCCAGAAAACGCCCCACAATTCATATATTGTTGAATTAGAGCCAAATATCCCTCCAAAAAATCCTCCCTAACTCTTGCAAATTACCCCCCTCAATCACCAAGCAGATCTCAGCTCGAATGCTCCCCAAACTCTGAGTCTCTACAAGTGCACCGAAGTTGTCAGTAAACCCTTGCACAGTCCCTGAATAGACAAAATCTTCCCTCTAAAATGAAACACTCTCACCCCTGCAAATCACCAAGGAATATTCGTTCTCCCTAAGGATAAATCTCTACAAATTCTCTAGCCAATACTCCACTAATTGTTAGCTTCTCTCAGCCCCCACGAAATTGTTTTGTGCCCTTGGAGTAGCAAGCACTAGCTGAAAAAAACCTGTAAAATAGCTCTTCAATGATCTAGAATCAACTTTCCAAATTCTCTCCTAGGGTGACCCTCGAAGTTCACCGAAAGAAGTGTTGGAATTTCCACTTGGAAATTCCATGTGCTAATCAGCACGGTTGTCTTAGCTAAACAGCTCAAGAGAACTAAGGTTTGAATTGTAAAATGACCAAAAGATAATCCCCCAAAATGAATCCATCCTCCTTTTATAATTTCTCCTCATGCTTCTAGACTCCTTTTTAATATTATTTTATTGGTGGGGGTCATTTTTCACTAACTTACTTTTGCCTCCATTTTAATAAAATAATAATTTGCCACTATTCTCCAATAAACAATACTAGCCACCTTTCTCCAATAATATTTGCCCCTTTTTTAATTAATATTACAAAAATTAGGCAAAATTCTTTAGTGACTACCATGCTCACAAAATTAGGGATATTACAGTTCTCCCCGCCAAAAATTGTCCTCAAGCAATGCTCGAGCAAGCGCCCAATCTCTCTGTTGGCCCAAATTGTCACTGCAAACAATACCGAGGTCCCAAATGTGCCACTGAGTCACCCTAAATCTGTGCACCATCCTCTCATAAATGAATCCCTCAATACTAGGGTCCCACACTAATCTCAAAAAGATGCCACCATGTGCCACTTTGATTGTAACTCACTGCCCATCGTGCGCATACTGTATCCTCCTCTCCTGGAACCTGATGATGAAATATTGGTAAAGGCCAAATACATCCCTGCCCAGGCATCTCCATGATGCCAAAGCCTACCCATCCAAAGCTAATCATGAACCTGTGTTGCAACAAGGAAAGTCTGCCTCGCCATAAGATGAAGGCCTCCGTGAAACCCCACGTGTCAACCCAAGAGTGAACTAGATCACTCTCTGCCATGACTTCACTCATCACAAGACAAAGCGATCTATCAACCAACTGAATCCCTGGATCCCATAGCCAGACCTATTGTGGCATAGCTCTAACAACTGTTGGAATCCATTTGTGCCTTGTCTCTAGTCCCTGCATGCAATCAATATGTAGGCTCCATATATCATGAACTAATTTAATGCATGCTAAACTGCCATATGTCTGCCACTACGTAGTACCAATGACTGCTGGAAACCACATGTGCCAAATAGCTACCCCTGAATGCAGCCAATAGATGGGTATCTGATACTCGCAATCGACTCAGTGTATGTGGATCCATTCTACTCCTATCAACCATCACCATTAAGTCTTCCATCCACCCTCTCGACAATGTGCCAACACAATGTCTAGAGCTCGGACACCCACTGGAAAACTACCTCAATCATACACGGCATCATCTGCTCATGCAGGATCCTAACATGCCCTGCGAAAAGAGTCCCATATTTCTCCCCCGTGACCATCTCCTAAAGTGTAGGCTCAATCATGAACGGTATGCCACCCCTATAGAAGCTCACCTCATCCCCCAACCTGTGGTTGTCAACTCGTGCACTAACCCTACTCCTCCAGTGGAGAATATCTATTGTGCCCCTGAGGCACTGAATCTCATAGCGTCGTCTCAGGAAAATCCCCCAAGTCTTGTTATCGACACAGTGGATCTGGATCAAACACAACAAGGCTCCCCTCAACTGCACGTGGTGCCAGTCAATGGAAGATGTGTGGGTTCTGATGGGTATGATCAAGAACCCATGTGGACGCTCCCAACTCGTCCTATGACCAATCTAATCTCCCAACTTGGGTATGTCCAGCCTGTTGACCACTACTTGTCAACTACCCATAGCAGTACACCCCCTTTTTCTTCACAAAAGGGATAGCGCTTGATCGATATGTCCATGCCATTAGACAGTCATTGTCGACCCGATCATGTTATGTTGTAAACCCAGTTTGCATGTGTAAATTGTAAATAATCTTAGCAGATCTGAGTCATGTATGTAAACTGCCTAGGCAAACCTAATTTTCTAGTGATAATCTACGTTCCGGAAGGTTTTTGTCTCACCGATCCATGATCGGTAGAGTTTTCCTTCAGCCTAACCCCAAAGCCAGAATGAATTTTGTCATTAGAAACTTAAGGGAATCTTAGTGTGCTTCGAGTCTACGTAAAAGTAATTTGGAAATAATTCTAACTATTTGGTTAGGTTATTACAAATTGCTTGATCTGCTAGATTATATTTGTGTCGCGGAACTGGGTGGTCTATGAGGGTCTATGTCAAATGGGTTTTCCCCCTTGAGATGTAAAATTGTAAAAGTCATGATGTAAAGTGTCTTGAGGATTAGAAAAATGTTTTATCCCCTCATAAGTCCTAAGTCGTAGTTAATTTTTCCAAAGGCTAAGTTCGAGGATCCAATAAAAATAATAAAAGATATAAATAATAAATAATAAAAATTAAAAAGTTAAAAATTAAAAAATTAATAAAATAATAATAAGTCAAAGTTTTGAGAAAATAAATGAAAATTTTTAATTTTTTAATATATTAAAATACATTTAAAATTTCGACAGATGAGCTTAAAAGTGATTTTGATCCTCATCGACGGTAGAGATTAGTTTGACATGGATCACTCGAACTAGCCGTTGGAAATTTTTCCTTTAAATAGGGTGTTAGGGGTCATTTGAGATGATTCGATCTGTGAGTCTTGTGCTGAAGAAAGCTCTCTTGTAATCTTTTTCTTGTGCAATAAAGAAAGACTTTGGGGTTGAAATCTTGCTGGTGTTACTCTTCTGAAATGCTGTAAGATGTTTCATTTTTCTGCATAAATTTATTTTCAGCCATTGGTAATAGCTTGATGAAGAGTGATGTTGAACACAGGTATCTTGTTTACTCACTAGGGTTTGAATGGTAATAGAATTTCTGAAAATAATGGCAGGTATCTCCATTGGATTTGGATTTTACTATTGTTTTTTCCCTCTTTATTGATAGTTGAAGTGAGCTATGCAAGAAATATAGATTGTGAAGATCAACGGGCGTTTGGGGAAGTTCTCGGCTGAACCAGCCAACTCCCGAAAAGCATTTTCTTGAAGAGCCCAGCCAATTTTGATCCTGGGTTTATCATTTAAATTTATCTTTTGAATGCATGAGAGGTTTTCTGAAGTATCTCATAGTAAATCTAAAGTTCTGAAAATATTTCTATGGATTATTGACAAATCTGGCTGCTTAGAGTCATAAATCTGTAAATATTGTAATTGTTTGACTAGTTTGTAGGGTTTTAGTTTTAATTCTTGCATATATTATTTCTAAGTGTTTTTCTTTTGCTGTTACAGGTTTCAGATCTAAAGATTTAATCTTGTTCTGAAGGCAAATCTAGGCCTTGGAGGGTAAGATCTGGCCTCAACATCATTTTTGCAGGGATAATCTTCAAAGGGTTTTCAATTTTTCTGAAGAAGGTCGAAGCTATCTGCTTGCTGGGGTTTCATTTCCAGGGAAATTTTCGAAATTTTTTTTAAGGAGGTTGTGTGGAGTTCCTGGATTGTTGCCAAGCTTCAGCATTACTATCTATCAGCTCTTTCCCTCAAAACGCAGCTTCATTCTGCCCAACCTGCAAGCGGATCTTCAGCATTGTTGCTGCCTTCACACACTCAAGATCCCACGCTGCCAAAAAACCTCAATCCTCTCCAGTGCTGCCTGTTTTTCCTTCACACATTTGCTCACTCCACGCAATCCACTGTCCGTATCCTTGTGTGCTGCCACAAGCCCACTTCCCTATCCACGCAGCTCATAAACCTCACGCAGCTTTGTCCTCTCCACCTCCATGCGGCTGCCTCGATTCCACGCATACCTACACATTATCCATCTGATTGCAACCTTCAGCTGCCAGCAACCAGCACACACAACAAGTCAGCAAATCCATTGAACTTCTCCATGTATCCATCTTTTGCTCCATTAACCCTGCGTGAAATCCATCTGCTGCCCATCGTGAACCATCCCTTCTCCTTCTCTGTGCATTTATTCTCCAGCCTCCAGGCCTACAAAACCCTCACGCAGTGGTTCCAACTCCACGCTTTCTGCCTTTTCATTTCCACGCAAACGCTACACCCACGTTGTCGTCCTACGTCGAATAGGTTTCAGCTCCTCACGCGTGCCTGCAAATACTCCAAAACAGCAATGAAAATTCGATTTTGGTAGTCCTATGAGCATAGTTCGGTTTCATAGATTATTTAGGGTAGCGTATTTCCTTTTTTTGTTTCATTTCAGTTAAAAATTAAAATTTTTAAGTTTTAGTTTTTTTGATATACGTTAGCTCATTTTAGTTCTAGATTTATTAAATTTCTGTTTTGGCTTTAAATTTAGATTTAATTTTTAAAAGTTCAATTTTAAAAATAATATCAAAAAAATCATAAAAAATATAAAAAGTCCCAAAAAGGCATAAAAAGTTTTAATCTTTAGTTTTTTTGGGTTTTGTTTAATATTGTCATTAGCTTTTGATTGATTAGTTTAATATCTAATTTTTAACTTAGGTTTTAGTTTTAAAATTAGATATATTCAGTTTCATTCAAAAAATCAATAAAAATATAAATATATATATATATATAAAGAGGATAAAATTTTGAAATATTTTGTCAGATTTAGTCTTGGCTCAAGAATTTGTCATATTTACAATCTTGGTGTATCTTTTCCGCTAAGGCTAAAATTTTGATGTGGGATTTATATTTATCATTTTTTATATAGTTAAACATGCTTAAATATTTATATGAAGATTAGCTATATGAAAGTGGTAGTTGATTAACATTTAAAATTGCATGGTTATTTAAAGCATTTAACCTTTTGAATTTTAATTGCTGGAATATTGTTAAGGCATTGCGCATTTATTGATTATCTCGCATTTGGTAAAGTTAATCTTTGCTTGAGTTATTTGATGATAAATGATTGTTTTACAAGGTTCATGTTTCTGCAACATTTAATAAATAATCATTTAATCATAAGGCACTGGAACATTAATTTCTAAAATCAATCAGGTGCTAAATTGTCTCACTGTGTCTCCCAACCCAACTGGTCCACAGTTGGTATTCCTTTATCCCATAGGGTCTACCCCACTTAGCCTCGAGAGACGGCTTAAACGGAGGGATAGGGGATTAGGGTGACAGCACCCGATCTAAGCGTTGTCGCACTGCCCAGACAATCTATGCGACAACACAACCCAATGGCATGCTTGAAATCCTCGTTAAGGAATCTCCTGCTAGTAGCACTCCCTCAATCGTTAATGCATCCTTGCACACTACTACATATAACCATGTATCCTCGTGTCCTCTGGCATACAACTGCACACAGTCACACATCTCTGGGATCCCTCTTGTCTTGATGTGTTTGTCACTCTATGAGGAAATGCACTGCAATGTGATTTGCTCCTCCTACACCACAGAGCAACCCTGCACACCACTACACACCACTGCACACCTCCATGCTCCTCTCCATATTGTTGTGCACTGCTGCATGCCCCTATACACTCCTGGATATCAAGGTCTAAGACTGAGTCCATAGGCATCATCCTGCGTCCTATCAGGGTCGCCATCTCCACCACAACACCTCCATAACATCAGATGAGTGTTCCTCCTCTCCTGATCCTCTCAAAGAGATCTGGCAGGAAAACCTCCCTAAATTCCAATGGTGGTGTCACTAAGGTATTGCTGCTCGCAACCTTTGCGCCCCACATATCCGTGGGAAATCCTCATCCCCATACGACGCTCTGTCTAGTGGCATGTCGATGCCACCTCCTCTGATTAGCCCCTGTCAGAGTGTGCTAATTAACCCACAACCCCATGCACAACCAACATGCCAAGACAACCCATGGAGTCTACTCACAAACCGATTGACCAATAGCGCTAACTAGAACACCCCTAAGGAATGTATGCGCCCAATCACTGGGTCAACTATCTCATAGGTGCCATGGCCATCTCTCATCTTTGGTATATCATAGGAAGCCCCACCTGGATCCCAATGCCAACCTGGGCCTCTCGTACCCTCAATGTCTGAAAGCTCCTGTTGAGCCTCGCTCCGGACTACGACCATCTCCATAAGTCTATCCCACGACTCTAAGTACCAACTCAGTACCTCTCGCCATCCAATCCCAAAGGAGTGATTGAATGTACAATCTCTTGAGTACGGAACAATCCCTCCATGCTGGTGTCGTGCCATACTCAGCTCAAGTCACTCGCTCCCACTCACCTGGCCATCCCTTATGATCTGTTTAGACAACTTCGCCCCTCTCAGTCTAATGCATTGAGGTGACCTAAACATGTTGAAAGCCCTATGAGCGCGCCTCTGAAGTGAATTGTGTTGAAATCCCATCATGTGCTCTCTGCTCTAGCCCTGATCAATGGCTAGCCCTAAAGACAACTGCTCATCCTCCTCCACCTTGGGCTCAACTTGAGCCTCTAACTGCTCCTCAATAGAGAACCCATCATGCAAAACATCCTCACCAGTCAACTGTAGGTGGTTGTCATTCAGAAACTCTATTATGGACCTTAATGCCTTGGTACCTATCAGCACCTCATCAATGGATATGTCTTCTGGTACCTCACCAATCTGCTTGAGGCTGCTATGACCTAGAAACTTGGACACGACCCTGGACACCTCATCAATGGATACCTCAAAAACGGATGACTGTATGATTGTATGCTCTACTTTCTCTCCTGAGGTGTCAGCGAGAGACATCAAAGAAATCTCCAACAAGGGTGACTCCTACGTCACTCTAGGTGCATCTATGTGCCCCTCTTGGGTACCATCAACCTCACGCTCAATCTCCTCCTCAGGCTCCTGATATTTAAAGCCAAGTCTCCACCAGCAGAAGTGCCTCCTGGTATCACCCTCTAACTGTCCCTATCCTGTCCACTCTTGCTAAGGGGGTTTGGTGTCCTCTCGATCAAATCTCTCTATGAGCCTCCATGTGAACACCCTGTAAGATGTGATGTTTGCATGACTCAAAGGGATCAATCCACAGTACCACCACTCCATGGCATCTCCATCCAAATGCCAAGTGGCATATCTAATTGCATCCACCTCTCTCATGTGGTTTAGCCGGATGTATGTGTCCACTTCACGCACCCATTTCTTGACAAAACTCCTAGTTGAACCATCAAAGCAAGTAAGGACTAATTTTCCCACCGTTTTCAGTATGCCTTGCTTTGGTTGATCTCCCATGAGTGATGTGAATGGCTTCATCCTCGTGACATGCCTATCTCTAGGGTCACTGTCATATAAATGAAGATGGCTCTAGTTTATCCCCTCAAGGCTACTCAACTGGGCCCATACTTCTTTTAGTCTTTCATTGTTTCTGTTGATTTCCTCCCTAATCCTCTCTCTACTCCATCTTTCTTGCTTGACCAAAATGTCCATAGTTTTACCATTCACTGTGCATGCATGCCTACCCCTCCATGATCTTGCTAGCTCCCCCACAGCTGGCCAAGATCATGCTCTGATACCACTGTAATATTCCAAATGGAAAAATACTATAAATAACAAAAGCAATAAACTAGCTACAACTACAAAATTCATAAATGCACAACCATACACATTTGAACACAGAAATATGAGCAAAAACTCTAAGTCATTGTATTAACTTTGACAAATATGAGTACAATAAATGAGATCAAAGGAACCTGGGCTTGCTACTGCAAGCTATGGCAAGAACCCAAGTGTGACTACAATGCTCAAATATTGGAAAGATCCCCCAGGAAAAACTGTGCATGCCCAAGAAGAACTACTCTTTGTTGTTGGAAGGGAACTGAAGGAACTGCTTTGAAGAGTGCTCAGAATGAGCCAAAACTCTGATGGTGGTCTCCTAACTAGATACCCGACAAGACCCAGAAATATCTCACGAACCCAAGTGGTGGAAATGGTCCCATGGTGAACTACACCCTCCTCCAACAATTTCTATTGTTGGTCGTTGAATGGAACTAGGTATTCTTCCCTCAGAAGTGCTCAAAAAATTCTGCAAAACTAATCCTAGCCTCCTCTCAACAAACCCACAAAAACCCAGAAAGTGTTTGGGCTAAATCCACCGATCCCTGATGACCTCCAAGTTCCAACAAGTGCAAATTGCTCAATTTGGCTAGAAAACACCCCACAATTCATACACTGTTGAATTAGGCCCAAACTTCCCTCCAAGAAGTCTTCCCTAACTCCTGCGATTTACTCCCCTCAATCACCAAGCAGATCCCAACTCAAATACTCCCCAAACTCTAAGCCTCTGCAAGTGCACTGAAGTTGCCAGGACACCCCTGTGCAAGCCCTGGAATAGACAAAATCGGCCCTCTAAAATGCAACACTCTCACCCCTGCAAATCAGCAAGGAAAAATCCTTCTTCCTAAGGATAAATCTCTACAAATTCTCTGGCTAATACTCCACTAATTGCTAACTTCTCTCAGCGCCCACAAAATTCTTTTGCGCCCTTGGAGTAACAAGAACTAGCTGAAAGAAACTTATAAAATAGCTTAATGATCCGAAATCAACTCCTCAAATTCCCCCCCTAGGGTGACACTCGAAGTTCACCGAAGGAAGAGTTGGAAATTTTGCTTGGAAATTCCTTGTGCTAAACAACACAGTCGTCTTAGCTAAACAGCTCAAGAGAACTAAGGTTTGAATTGTAAAATGACCAAAAGATAATCCCCCGAAATGAATCCATCCTCTTATTATAATTTCTCCTCATGCTTCTAGACTCCTTTTTAATATTATTTTATTGGTGGGGGCCATTTTCCACTAACTTACTTTTGCCTCCATTTTAATAAGATAATAATTTGTCGCTATTCCCCAATAAATAATACTAGTTACCTTTCTCCAATAATATTTGCCCCTTTTTTATTTAATTAATATTACTAAAATTAGGCAAAATTCCTTAGTGACTCCCATGCTCACAAAATTGGGCATATTACACTCTAGCCTTAGTCTTCTCTTGAAATTCCCACAAAAACCTTAGCACTCAAGACAAAGAAAGCAAATACACATGAAGAAGTGTACAAAAAGACAAGTTCACCCTAGCTCTCACATCTCTAACACAAGTTTAAATGAATGGAAGTACAAGAGATGAAAAGACTCTCCCCTCCCTTTATTTATATGAAAGGCAAAGCAAGCCAACAATACAAAGTGACCATAATCAACTACAAAAAAACATAACTCTACGCAAGATAAGCCCCTATGTGGAGCACCCCAACTCTAGGTGACACATGCCAAACTCCAGGACATGCACATCCAAAAAGCAAGGCTTTAATGCTAAAGACACTCCACCTCTACAAGCCTCCAAAACTTCAACACTACTTACTAAACCATTTTTATCTTCAAGTATATATAGTTAGATTTAGTGCCTTAAATGCTCCAACACTCCACCTCTACAAGCCTCCAAAGCTTCAACACTACTTAGTAAACCATTTGTATCTCCAGGTACATATAGTAAGATTTAGTGATTCAAAATAAACTTTACAAGGTTAAATTTAGTGGTCACAAGCTTACACATCCATGAGAGTGCCACTTCAAACTTTAGACGTAAGAAACGAACATATGTGCTTTCGGAAGGGGACTCTTTTCTGTGTTCACATTGTAAAAATATCTACGAAACTGGTCTATAAAGCACATAGCATGAAAGATCATCACATATATGATGCCTATAGGGCTTTGATTATTTATGGAAAGCAATTTCTTGTGTAGGGAAGGTGAGAACTTGGTTACAAGACTTAGACTCTACTAAGATTTGGCTTTTAAACGATAGGAGTTTACTGGTCAGGGCTAAACTTAATCAAGTTTGGTCAATCTTGACAATCCTCGGTAGGTTTGAGCAAGCGCTAGTAAGTTTTTGGAAAAGTTTGATTGAATAATTACTTACGGAGTTTAATCAAAGCTAATTGCATTTGATCCAATTTGACCAACAATCCTATTTTGACATCTACTAAGATATTACAAAACTAATTACAATAATAAGAGAACTAGCTTTCTTACGTCAAGTGTGTAGATTTTGATGGCTGCAATTACAAATCGAAAGTTGTCGCCGTGGACAGATTCACATATGTTGTATGATGTCTGTTTCAGAGAATCAATTGTTCCACACACTGAGTATTCTGGTATTCGATTCTTATTCTGTAAGCTGGTGTTTGGATGATGAAAGTGTTAAAAGGAACAAACACCGTAAGTTATGGCGTTTATGTTTTGGGATTTAGAAATGCCCTTTTTTCTTGTTTTGGGATTTAATAATGCCTATTAATTGGGTAAGTGTGGAGGGCAGGTGTTTAGACAAGATAACGATCGAAAACAACAGTGTCCAAAATCCCAATTCCACAAATCAATGGACACTTTATACACTAACACAGGTAGAGGTAGAGAGAATGAAATTAGCTATAATGATAATAATCTATTTTTATAATCACATTCCAGGGAATGAAATTAGCTATAATAATAATCTATTTTTAAAATCGCAATCACAAGATAGTTATTGAAATTAATAAGTGTATAAGATTTATGTTTGTTTATAAACTAAAATCCACCTAAGTGTACAAACTTTACTCGAACATATAAACTCTTATTAAAAAACACATCCTTTTAATAATTAAACCGATTCAAAGTATACATAACTTTAGTAGGTATGTACTTTACTCTTCTAGATTTAAACCTGTGATCTCTCGCAAAGAAACACATACTCTGACCCATAAAGAAACACTTACTCTGATCCACCCAAACTGCATTAATCATGATGAACTGCAACTGTCGCCTTGCACATCTGCAAATTTTCTTGATTTAGTGGGGAATTACCATGGATAAGAACACTCGACAGTTTCGAGATTCCACTAACCTCCTCAATGTGATCCCTCTCGTTTACATGGTTATACGCATCGCGCTTTACGACCAACCTTTTGAGTCAATACCCTGTCACATCACGTGTTCAGAAATTGGAATCACCCAATTAGAGTGAGAATAGGATTGGTTTTATTGACAGTGGTCATGGACGTGGTTGCCACAATAAAGGTATTACTTGGGAAGACTCCCTGGTAGACATCGTTGAACCATTGCCCATCCCAGTCCTCTATTAGGGTGGCAGTCACCTGTGCTGGGCATTGCAGATCCGGTTACGTTGGCCGCTCAGCAATTTTTCGGCATCCAAGCATCCTCACGGTTGAGATTGTTGGGTAAACAATAAGCACCGAGTGAAAGAGCATTAATGGCAAAAAGTTGGATGTACATCCACAGAGACCCAACGTAGGAGGCATATTGGTGCCTACTGCATATTGCTTGTTATTAGTGCTTAATCGGTTAATAAGTTAGCAATTTTCTTAATGTTTACTACGGTTGGTTTATTATACCAAATAATAAATAATTAAAAGTATGTACATTTACATTTACATTTTTATTTTTATTTTTTTTTATTTTTACATTATAGGTCATGGAGACAGTCATTATTTGCCGGATTTATCACTATTATTCAAGGGAAATCATGCCACCTAGAATTATTTGTTGATATTTGTCTTCTTTTATTGTATATTGAAAATTTATTTTCTCTTTTAATTTAAATGTTCATTTTATAATGATAAATGAAAGATGTTGGCATATTTCCATATCTATCAATTACATTTGCTAATTTGGTTATGCTAATTTTTTAAAAGGTAAAGTTTCACTCTAATCTATTTAATTTTTAGGAAAAAAAAATTACAATTTTATTGTGTTAATATAAATAAAATCTTTACTAATAATAAAAATTCAAAATTCTTATTAATTAAATGAAATTATAACTTTCATAAAAAAATCCTATTAAATTTGAAAAACATGAAAATAGAAGGAGTTTGAGTTTATTCACTATTTAACTTCCTCTAATAATGATTCATATGTCAATCTCATATACAATTTGATAGCTAAACTATGGGAAAATGTAGTTACTTAAACAATATTATAAGCACTACAAGAGACACTAAGCAGTCACATATAAAAAATACAATCAGGAGTCTTACAATGACATGTCCTGAATACTAAAAATGCAACTCTTATACTGGAAAAACATTTAGTCTCGAACAATGACATTATTGTTTGTGATGGAGTGTAAACCCTTTGGTGCATCCATACACCTATTTAACAAATATTTTGGTCCATCGAAGTATTAAAAACATGTTTCAAGCATTGAGCATGCCATTCACATGCACTGTCATTGAGTTCCTTAGCAATATCATTAAGTGTTGTTACCATGGTGAAACTGAGTACGATGATGACCACCAAGTGGACTACACAAAAAATTGTTATTTATCTAACAACAAGTTATGTTATTATGCAATTTGTAAGTCCAAGTATTCTTGGTAAATAGAGCTCTAAGAATGGTCATTAAGATTGCCTACAGATATGGATCAAGTCATGGTGAAACTAAATACAATGGTGGCCACTAAGTGGAGTATACAAAAAATTGTTATGCATCTAATAACAAGTTATGTCGATATGCACTCTGTAATTCCAAGTACTCTTGGTAAATAGAGCTCTAATAAGGATCATATATATTGCCTACACAAATGGATCAAGGCTTCCCAACTTGACAACATGTCTTGTTGTGGAGTTTGATACTTACTTCAATCCGCCATGGGACTAAGCCCAACATTCAAAAAAAAAAGTACCAATTCCACTCATAAAGTGCCATGCCAAAAAGAAAAAGAAATCCACTTAAAATGGCATGGATTCCAATGATTGGCATTAACCAAGGTAGCCCTTGATATTGAAAACTCTAAATATCAAGGTTTAACCCTCGATGATTTAATCCATGACCTCTTTACCATGATTGTGAACAATCATACACCTTATCCATAAAACATTGTGCAAAAATGAAAGATATTGCATACATCTCATTAATGAAAGAAACATTCACACATTGCAACTCTTCTCATATCAATATGCTTTTCCTTGTAGAAAATCCATGAAATTCTACCACTGCTAGTATGAACAATCTAAAACTAATTTCTTTTCATATAGACACAAATTTTCTCTAAAACTAATTTCTTTTCATATAGACACAAATTTTCTCTACTTATTTTGCAGCGAAATAGGAACAAAAATAAATACATAATCACACAATTCAACAACACAATTTTTCTTAGGGAACCCAACTGGGAAAACCCTCCAATTGATTGAGAATTTTATTGATAGAAACTGAGCAATTGATCTCTTCCAAATACAATTGTTTCAATCTGAAAGACACACTTGTCTTTCCTACTTGATCTAAGCTTGAAACTCTTGCAAGAAATGTTGATCATGCTGCCCTCTTCCCTTGCTTGATCTCTGCTCTGAATTCCTGGCGCAAGAGCAAGAGAAAGCTACCTTCTACCAACTCACACAAGCCTCTCCTTGGCTTGTTCTATCTCTCACAAGCTCCACACAAAACCATGTTCAACCTGCTCACAAACCCTTGAGCTCTATTATCTTGTCTCACCAACTTGTGCTCACAAGACAATGAATAATTGTGTGCCTTCGTCCTCCTTATAAGATTTTCGAATAGGATAAATATGGCTAGTTCTATTTTTGGAACTCAAACTAGTGATTGATTAATTAACTAACTCATGCAACTCGTCCTGCCTCAATTTAGAACTTAAGGCTCACTGAGTTGTCTTTTCCCAAAAATAACTCACACTAGAAGACAACAAACTAAGCCTTCCACTTCTGCATATCAGTCAAACTGCTTCATGAATTGTCCTAACTTACAGGAATTTGCCCTGATTTTTAGGAATTCATCCTAAATTTTAGGAACTTATCCTAATTTTTAGGCATTAGCTCCTAACTTATAGGTTTTGGTTCCTAACTTATAGGAACTCGTGCATGCTAAGGAAAAATGCTTCTTGGTCCTTCTTTGACTAAGGCACAAGTCAAAGAAGGACCTTTCTCGCTATTATTTTCAACACTCCCTCTTAGCGAGGAAGATGCCTCTGGAAGAGCCTTGTCCACCTGGATATGTCTCCAACACTACCAAGTTCTCTGTTGTTGCAGTTGCTCCCTCTGAACTAGAAGACTTCCTTGCTTTCCTCTACGGAACCTAATTTGAAGACTTGTTCTTTTCCACCATGCTCTACAAGTCCACCACTTCAGTCATAAGTTACATTTACCCTGTGTACCTTTGTGACTGCTTCCTCTGGCTGGAAGTGATAGTAGAAGATCCAACTCTATCATGATCTTTCGTAGACAAATCCTCTTCCAACTTGGCTCGAACTATCCCTATCCTGGAAGTCTCTGACTAAGTGTCTGCCTCCACTCGCCCTGGGCTATGCTCCTCATCATCCTGTTGGTCAACCCAACTACCAACTAGCTTGGACTGAAACTGAAATAATGGTTGAGGTTCCATCTTGAGAGCTCTATCCTTCTCTTGCTCAACCATAACTTCTCTACTCTAAGAACTCCCTACCTTGTTGCTCAAGGCTGCATTTGTCTCTACCTGCAACTTGTAGAGATTATTCACCCTCACACATATCTGCTTCTTACATCCAAAAGCTAAGTGTTGGAGGTACGACTTACCTCTTCTAAAGATGATATCATATCCCTTGCCCTCAAGTGTAGCTATAGAAATGAGATTCTGCCTCAATCCTCGAACATAGAGAACATCTCTGAGATGAAGAGGATTACCTGACTCCCTCTGAAAACTGACAGTACCAACTCCTGTAGCTGCATATTGACCATCATCTTCTAGCTCAATCTAAAATTGCATGCCATTCTCCTTCAGGTGGCTAAAACTCTTCTTGTTCACGATCGTGTGGAAGGATGCTCCTGAACACATACGGCAGGTATTTTTCCTCCTCTTGATTTGATTACTGCAGCTTGCATGCCACTATCAATGATCAAAACTCCTTTTGTGTCACTGAACTTTGGGTCACTAATTTGTCCCACTAGCAGGCATCTAGTTCCACTACGAAGTCTACTCATTGGGTCTTCTAGATCTACCCTCTTATTAATGGTTTGGCCATTTGCAACCCACTGAACTAGGGCTCCACAACTTTACCTCGTAACATCTCATTAGTCCTTCAATGATCATTGTACATGAGGACTTCAAGGACTGCCCACTTGTCAAGATTATGGCTACTCTAGAATGTTAATCCTAATTATGTTCCAAGCTTCGATATGTTGATTTCTGGTAGCATCGGATGTGCTCTAAGTCTCAAATTTTTTAGGGAGGCTTGAGCACATGTATTTCAAAAAACCCGGAAAGCGTTTTGGGAAATTCCACCCGAAGACTTTTTTATTAAAATAATTAATTATTTTTAATGGGTCCCTAAGTCTAAACTTAGGAAATTAAAATAATTAATGGGTATTAATCTAAGTGTGGGTGTAACTTCTAGGTGAAGACGAAGATCAAGCAAAAATGATCTTAGCCATTGATTAGCTTCTAATCTGGGCCATTGAATGTCAACAAGAAGATAATTTAAGGAGGCTTGAGGGTCATTTGGAAAACATACAGAGAGTTGATCAGTCAGATCGAATTGTTGAGCCAGAGAGCAGCATAGTGATTTTGTGGTGATCATGCAGAGAGGGGCAGAGATAGTTTGGTTGGAGAATCTTCTTCGGAGCCAAGAATACACAGCAGAGAGGTAGAGAAAGACATAGAGGAGGAAATAATGCCCAGTGAGGGTCACACACAACCAAGAAGGGTTCACACTGAGTAGCGCAATGCCTTCCAAGTAGAAGTCTGAGATTTTGCTGGGGGTTTGACATTCTGAGCCGGGAGGGTTGAAGTCGAAGCTCCTGAGAGAAAATCGATCCAGCAGAGAGGTGACGCAGTGCCTCAAAGGCAGTGATGCAGGCCCACACAATGACTGCGTAGGGGTAGCGCAGAGGTAGTCGGGGACTCGTTGGTTCAGTTGTCGGATCAGCCGAGACTTGCAATGTAGAGTGAGGTAATCTCACTAATTTCTTCTGCCGAGTGATATCATCTGTACTAGATAGCCAGCAAGGCATCCAGAGATTGTATTCAAAAATTACTACTGCATAATAATAAAACCCCTCAGATCTATTGCACCGGTTTTCCCACATTGGGTTTTTCCGGGGACTTTTGTCCAAAAACAACTATGTCACTTGTGTTGTATCTTTTTCTTTTTCAATTTCTTGTTTTGACATGTTATTTTTAATAGTGAATGTTGCAGTTGTATTTACTTCGATATTTACCTTAGAACACAATAAATAACTTGTATGGATTAAAAAGTAGGAGAAATAAGATCAGTTTGTTGCAGTAGGGATTTTGGGTTTAGGAATTTTCACATGGTATTAGAGTAGTGTCATAGAACCCATCACTGAGCAGAGAAGGAGGTTGAATACCTGCAGGAGGCAACAATTGAATCCCCAGAGGGATTGCGTAGTCCAGGCCAGGAAGGCTAAATTTTCGAGGAAAGTCTCTCTCTGAGTGAGTCGACAGAGAGGAAAGACTTCCAGATCGAAATCTTGCCAAGCCAAAGGGAGCAGCACAGAGCCTCAGCGTGAGGAAAGAGCTGGTGGGACGCAGTTTTCAGCAGGCAAATTGTTGGGCTGAAAGACGTCAGAAAAGAGAGGAGAAGCACAGTGAGGGAATTTTTCCTCAGTAGACTTCCCGCCAAGAAGTCCATTTTCTTATTGCCTGAGCAGCAGCAGTAAGAGACAGAGAGGAGTAGTTCGACATTTTCGTGGCAGAGATGGAAGCCAGTGGACTGAGAGATCAGGACAGGTTGGATGGGGCATCCAACTATGTGATATGGAAGGCAAGGATGTTGTGTCTTCTAGATGAGCATTTTCTCAAGGCCTATGTCGACAGCGTGGTGGTTGTGCCTACAGATCCAGATCCGCTAAAGAAGTACAAGGGAGAAATGGCGAAGGCCTGGAGGATGATCTTTGATGGAGTAAAATATCACACGGTATGTCACATCGCTAGCAGAGGGATTGTTAAGGAGATGTGGGATGCCTTGGCAATGCTATATCAAGGATCTTCCGAGTAGCGGAAGATTTACTTAGAGCATAAATTGAGATCTCCACAGATGCATAAGGGTGAACGCATTGATCTGTTCCTCACGAAGCTTCGGGAGACCCAAGACGAGTTAGAAGTTGTGGGGTCTACACCTCAAGGTTCTGAGATGGTGAGACTGGCCATAAATTCAGTCTCAGAAGAGTGGCAAGTCTTTGTCTAGAGCATCCTGTGCAGGGCAGCTTTGCCGGACCGGGATAGTATGTGGACAGCTCTCAAGCAGGAAGAGCTGAGGAGAGATCTAGTCAAGTGTAAGCTTGACGGAAGCAGCAACAGTGGGTCGAAGCCCAAGGAGGAGGAAGAGAATGCAACCCTTGCATCCAAGGGGTAGCAGAAGCAGCGGAGGCAGAAGAAGGACGTCTCAAAGATCAAATGCTTAAGGTGTGGTGAAATGGGTCACTACGCAACACAATGTCCTCTCAGGAAGAAGGAAAAAGATGAGAAGCACGATCCAAAGGCTACACCCGCGAAGATTGAAGAGGAGTTTTCCATGACAGTCGAGATACCTCCAGGAGGGAGGTGGGTTGATTTAGAGTTGTAGTTCGAAAGAGCTATAGATGGGTAGGATCCTTGAGGAGCCCACCTCTCAGATCAATTCCTTGCTACGAGAGCCTAGATCAGAAGTAGCAGGATGGACCAGTGTCAGTTGGTGCAGAGGAGTGTTGGAGTGACAGATGCAGTGGCTAGAATGCCAAGTCTGAGCAGCGTAGTGTAGAGTTGCAGCAATGCAGGGAGGCATAGTGCAGTGGCAGCAGCAGCGCAGTGGCTTTAGAGGGGTAGCATGGGACTAGCAACAGTCAAATCTTCAGCATCGAGATGCATATATGTTGAACACTTGTTCATATTTTGGGATGTTTTTCAGTTGCAGTGCAGATGAAGTGTTAGCAGTGGCAGTGCTAGTAGCAGCACAGATGCAACACTTGAGAGGCAGCTGTAGTACGGAAGCAGTTTTGACAGAGGCATTGTCAGCAAAAATACAATTGCAACAACAACGCAGTATTTGGTGGACAACATGTCAGACTTCAGCAGCGGAGAGGACGATGTTATGAAGTCAGGGTGATGCTTCAGTGGGAGGCATTGCTAGAGCACATTCCTCGCTAAGAGGGAGTGTTGATTTCTGGTAGCATCGGATGTGATCTAAGTCTCAAATTTTGCAGGGAGGCTTGGGCACATGTATTCCAAAGAACCCAAAAATCGTTTTGGGAAATTCCACCCGAAGACAATTTTATTAAAATAATTAATTAGTTTTAATGGGTCCCTAAGTGTAAACTTAGGAAATTAAAATAATTAGTGGGTATTAATCTAATTGTGGGTGTAACTTCTAGAAGAATACGAGGATCAAGCAGAAATGATCTTAGCCATTGATTAGCTTCTAATTTGGGTCGTTGAATGTCAACGAGAAGATTATTTAAGAATGCCTGAGGGTCATTTGGAAAACATACAGAAAGTTGATCAGTCAGATCGAATCGCTGACCCAGAGAGCAGCACAATGATTTTGTGGTGATCGCGCAAAGAAGGGTGGAGATAGTTTTGGCTGGAGAATATTATCAGGAGCCAATAATACACAATAGAGAGGAAAATAAAGATGTAGAGGAGGCAACACAGTGCCCAATGAGGGTGATGCAGAGCCAGGAAGGGCTCATGCAAAGCAGCATAGTGCCTTCCAAGAAAAAGTCTAAGATTTTGCTGGGGATTTGACGTTCTGAGCTGGGAGGGCTGAAGTTGAAGCTCTTGAGAACAAATCGATCCAGCAAAGAGGTGATGCAGTGCCTCAAAGGCAGTGACGCAAGCCCATGCAGTGACTGCGTAGGGCAGCGCAGAGGTAGTCGGGGACTCATTGGTTCAGCTGTCGGATCAGTCGAGACTTGCAGTGTAGAGTGAGGTAATATCACTAATTTCTTCTGTCGAATGACATTATTTATATGAGATAGCCAACAAGGCATCCAAAGATTGTATTCAGAAATTACTACTACATAATAATAAAAACCCTCAGATATGTTGCATCGGTTTTCCCACATTGGGTTTTTCTGGGGGCTTTTGTCCAAAAACAACTATGTCACTTGTGTTGTATCTTTTTCTTGTTCAGTTTCTTGTTTCGGCATATTATTTTTAATAGTGAATGTTGCAGTTGTATTTACTTTGATATTTGCCGTAGAACACAGTAAATAACTTGTATGAATTAGCAAGTAGGAGAAGTAACATCAGTTTGTTGTAGTAGGGATTCCAGGTTTAGGAATTTTCACATGATACCATGTAGAAAATCCACGAAATTTTACAACTGCTAATATGAACAATCTGAAACTAATTTATTTTCATATAGACACATTTTCTCTACTTATTTTGCAACGGAATAAGAACATAAATAAATACATAATCACACCATTCAACAACACAACTTTTCTTAGGGAACCCAACTGGGAAAACCCTCCACTTGATTGAGAATTTTATTGATAGAAACTAAGAAATGGATCTCTTACAAATACAACTATTTCAATCTGAAAGACACACTTGTCTTTCTTGCTTGATCTAAGCTTGAAACTCTTGCAAGAAATGTTGATCATGTTGCCCTCTTCCCTTGCTTGATCTCTGATCTGAATTCCTAGTGCAAGAGCAAAGTAAATTTTCCTTCTACCAACTCACACAAGCCTCTCCTTGGTTCATTTTATCTCTCATAAGCTCTAAACACAACCTTGTGCAACCTTCTCACAACCCCGTGAGCTCTATTACCTTGTCTCACCAACTCATGCTCACAAGACACTGAATAATTATGTGCCTTCATCCTCCTTATAAGCATTGCAAATAGGCTAAATCTGGCAAGTTCTATTTTTGGAACTCAAACTAGTGATTGATGAGTTAACTAACTCATGCAACTCATCTTGCCTCAATTTAGAACTTGAGGCTCACTTGTTTGTCTTTTCCCAAAAATAACTCGCACTAGAAGACAACAAACTAAGCCTTCCACTTCTGCATATCAATCAAATTGCTTCATGAACTATCCAAACTTATAGTTATTCGCCTTGATTTTTAGGAATTTGTCCATTAGCTCCTAACTTATAGGAATTGGTTCCTAACTTATAGGAACTTGTGCATGCTAAGGAAAATTGCTTCTTGGTCTCTTTGACTAAGGCACAAGTCAAAGAAAGACCTTTCCCGGTACTATTTTCATCATTCTTTATATTATTTCTATAATTTGTGAATGCATACATCACATGGATTTCTCTCGTTTCTTACTATATCTAGAGTGTTGCCCACTTACAACTTATTTTATACAAATTTTAGAAAAGATTAATATGTTTTACATTTCTAAAACATTGTACTTCATTTCACATGCCCTTGTGACAATGGCATTGTAAGATTTTATTGGGTATCAAAGGCAATTTCAACCATTGAAAAAATCACTAAAATCATTATTCAAATTATTGAGTTCGTATAATAAACACTTACTACTAAAGTTTCTTTTTATTTTTTATTTCATTATAAATATAACTTCTAAAAATATGCATAACTATTTTTACACATATACCCCACATATATATATATATATATATATATATTATTTTATTTTTACATTTAATAGGTAGAAAATTTTGTGGATTTCTATCCTACCATAACATTCATTATTTCACATGATTCTTCATCCACACTTAATACTTTTAACATTCCCTTGCTCTATTTATAGGTATGCTAATACATATAAACTTTTGGCGGTTAAATTCTTATCAACTTTATGCATTTGATTCTTCATCCACACTTAATACTTTAACATTCCCTTGCTCTATCTATACGTATGCTAATACATATAAACTTTTGGCAGTTAAATTCTTATCAACTTTATGCATTTCCTCATTGTGTTTGAGAGATAATCGTATATAAACATGTGGTGATCAAACTTCTATATCATTATTTTATATATAAATATTAGATTTATAAATAGAAATATTTCTTTTTCATTTTAGACATTAATACATTTTATAGGGAAGAATATTAGTAAGATGATCAATGTTAATTAATAAAAATAAATCCATGGCCATGGCTAAGTGATCCGAATTTAAATGAAAAGATACCCGTGGACACATTTCTGTGATGAAGTTGCTTCTCTCACACTTTCAAGGTTCAGAAATTTAATGAGACGTTTCGTCATACTCTTCTTTTCACATTTTCAAGGTTAAGAAATTTAGTGAGACATTTATTTATATCTTCCATGAAGATGCTTCTCATACACTCTTTACATGTGTAAGATAAAAAAATCAGTGAGACATTTGCGTCACATCTTTCTTTTCATATTTTTAAGGTTAAAAAAGTTTAGTGAGACATATTTTTTATATTTTTTTTAATTGAAAATTCTATTTATTTCACAAAAGAGATATATATATGGAATAACAAAAAACAGGTGGTCTCACTCCAATCAGGTTTGTTGACCATTGTTTGCAACATGTGACAAAAATACAAAAAAAAAGACTAAGGATATCGTCCATAAACGGGAAGGCCAAAGACACCAAAAGACAAACAACACATAGAAAACACTTGAGGGTATGCTACTCATCCAACATGATGGACATTGGGTTATCCGGGGTTGTTCCTAGAGGAGGCGAAGGGTAGAAGTTGCACTGGACATGCCCTTCAAAGTGCGCCATCTGTGGGTTTTGGCCACGTCATACCACCACCACGCACTCTCTAACCTAGCACTAAAAGTAGTGCATCCTATCCAGGGTGGCCACCAACTCAGCATGTTCCTCCCTTCGGATCCTTTCAGCCGAATCCACCCGATCTAGCAAAGTTTGAATTAACTCGCAACAATTCTCCAGACAGTAGTGTCGAATTACCTGTGGGCTGGGAGTTGAACCTCTGTCAGACCCCCGACTAACCTTACCACCACACCACCATGTCGTTGAGGTCGCTGAGACCACCCTCCATGACGTGTCGCCTACTTGCTATCGCCGCGGCCACCACACGCTCCAACACCCATCTGTCGAGAGCGACCGACAATCTTGCCACCCCGGCGCATCCCAACTGCCACCATTCCCAGCTCCACAGATTGAATTAACCTGTCCTGGTCCCTGTGCCCCGCTGAGCCTGGCTTGGCAAGGAGGGAGGAACGCCCACGCCGAGGGGAAGGTCGCATGTTGAACAGACCAACAACACCACTACTTGTACCCAACTCAAGAGTGTCGGAGCCACCGACAACCTTCAGGGCTTGACCCACTGTAAATCGCTAAGACCGCCTCACCCAGAGCCCAAACCTCCCGTCACCCAAACTACTCCATAGACAACCACGTAGCAACCCGACTACTACCACTCCACCAATTATGCACTCCAAGTTTTCAGCCCTTCAGAGCGTCGAGAGCTTGAGCAAATAGAGATAGAATGGACAGGTTAATCTCACCCCTGGCCGAAGCTCCCCAAGGGGCCTCTCACAGACCACACCAGCATACCTCCACAGTAACCTTCAGGGAGGCAATTCTATTATCCCCATAACACACAAGAAAACACCCACTGAGACACAAGGCACGCCAATTCTCGATCCAAACACTTGAGACAGAGTATCCCACGCACAACCACCGCCACCCCCAACAACACCACCAACTATACCACCTCCAGCAACCTCCAGTGGACCAACAACTCACACCTTCTAAATTCCAACATAACCAGAAATACCAACTTACCTGAACCACCTTAGGCCGCACTGTGCATGCGCAGAAAATCACGGGGTGTCGCCTTTGGAGAAGAACAATGATAAATTTACACTACCAAGAGTCAAAGGGGAAGCTCAACAGCCGCCACCCTGCTCTAAAAATCCACCATCGTTGTTTTCGTTTGCTCGCAGAATACTAACCGGGAGCACAACACTGAACTAAAACGCCAACACCATAGTAATGAGTCATCCCACTCCTTAGATCTTTGTCATCCACACTTGCTGAAACATTAAAATGTTTCACACGAGCACCTTTACACCCTAGTGCACCGATTTAGACGAGAGGACAGAGAAACCGATCCTCCACCACACGACAATTATTTGCAATCATAAAACTCGATTTACCACATACTCACTCGATCAAAAATTTCTTTTCGCATTTTCAAAATCAAAAAATTTCACATTTTCAAAGTTAAAAAATTTAATGAAACATTTCTCAACATCTTTCTTTCAAAGCCAAAAAATTTAGTAGGATATTTCCCCTGCATCTCTCTTTACAAAATAAGCATAAATACATTGAATATTACTTCTATCAAAATTTTGTAGAAATCTATAAGCTATATTTACTCAATAATTTTAAATAAAAACCAAAATAAAAATAAAAAAATAAACACTTTAAAAATAATAAAATATTAATATTAATTTCATACTTTTGCTGGTTGATGCCTGTGAATCCTTTAATTCTTTTAAGAATGTTGCACTCACACAGTTCCGATCGGTTTTTCGACACGTATTCACTGAGTCTTTTAATTTCTTTAAAGGATGTTGCAGTCACAGAGTTTCGATCGGCTCTTCGACACATTATTCCCTCCTCCCCCTCCTAGAAAACTTGGTGTAACATTCAATTGATCATACATGGTTTCACCCACCTCTCATTGACCCGATGATACCAAATAATTCATTTCAAATTAGCGGAGAGCATTAATACAATTACGAAACGGAGGTCCAAGGATCGATTCCACTCACTATGCTTTCCTTCGCAACTTCGGTCAGCAATGACATTGAAACAACCGATCTGCGACAACGGTCGTGCGCTCCTTGCCCTCCTATCCACAAACCCTGACCGTAAGCGGAGCCCACCTGCTGTCCGAAGAAGGCCGTCTTACTTCCATTACAAGAAGCCGTCGCACTATTTCCCTTATTAATAAGATTTTGCCTCCAATGGCAATGCTGCACTGTCGCTGCTGCTGCTAACGCCATTGCGCCCAAACTCCTGCACAAAAAATGGCAACTTACATTAAATTTTCCCTTCAAGGCTTCAAAATGCAGAGGTGCTTAACACAAATAGCACAAACAAAGAAGTTAAAGTTTGCCATTGCCTGCAGAATTGGCAGGAGATTACTGAATTTAGAGAAAAATTGGATGGTTATCTCTGCTGCTGCAGGGGAAAATGAATGCTGAATGTGGATAGGTATGTATGTATAATGGTGGATGGTGAATGAAAAATAAATTTAGTATGAGTTGGACATTTCAATTTTGTCTCTGTGTTGTGTCGCAGAGGATGGGATTTAGGCTTTACCAAATCTCCGCCGCATGCTCTACTGTGAATGAGAACCGTCCATTGCCTCCAGTGGACGGGCCTTAGCACTTTGAACGTGAACATTTGCCGCTCTATTCGATTTTGCAATAGCTGACATAAGACAATGGAGTCTTCTTGTAAACCATAGTTGAAATATGTGGTGGAGATAATTGCATATTTTATACCAGCGACAGGTTATCTTTCTCATTATCAAATATATTTTGTTTTACTATCTCAGCAATATTTTATTTTATCATACCATTGCTGGTTAAATTGAAAGTCAGAAAAAGACACATGAATAATGTCAAGTTTTAAGAAAAGACAAAAGCACTTTATTATCCTGATGAAGGAAAAACAAAATCAAGAATGGTTAATAAGGGCGTAGTTAATGAAATAGTTATGATGGTATTTTTTTCTTCTTAATTTTAATTAAAAACTTGAATTTAAGTTATTTAAGGTGTAAAATTTAAGTATGTAGGGTTTTTTTAAGGTGTTAATCTATTTACAGGTTTAAAAATGTATTTTAAATAATAAGAAATCATAATTTTGTTTGTAAAAATGTATTTTAAATAACAAGAAATCATAATTTTGGTTTATATTGTATTTCCACAAAAAAATTATTTCATTTATAAGTTTAGACCGTTAATAATTAGAATTTATGTTTTTATATGTTAAATGTATATATTTTCACCATTACATTTTACAAATAAAAAAGACAAATAAATTATTTGATGTAAAATGTAAATCAAGTTTTGATTATTCATTTTTAATATATATAATTTGTTTTCATGAATATAAAAAATGCGAGTATATATTATTAGAATCTAGGATTTTTATTGTAAATTTGTTTCATTGGATGCATGAATGGGACCTAATTGTGATGAGATCGATCTGACCCAGATCGCATTTAGATTGATCATATAGCTTGGACATATAGAAATTGATTTTGTCCACTTAAATAATTTAGATTCATATTATGTAGGTGGTTATGGAATGTGGTCCCATAAATTTGGGTTTCATTTATATATATATATATATATGGTTTCAGCTATACATATATAAGATCTTATAAATTAGTTTATCATCTTTGAAGACATGCTTTTTGTGCTTAAGTGCTAAAGAGTCTTTATAGCATACATTCATGAGAGAAAGTGTATAGTATATAGTAAAAGGAGACGACTTTCATAATTTTTCCTTATATATGGATTTTCTAATATTTCATCATATAACCATAGTCAAATCCAGTTCTCATGTAGCATTAGATTTTTCTCCTCATCTTTCTCTAGAGCATGTTCCAATCAAATATTGATGCACTTATCTCTCTCTTTTCTAAATTTTTTGAGGTGTTATTGTATTAAAGATCTTCTTTCCCTACCTAATTTGATCACTCTATAAGTGTTAACATCAAAATTAAATTTAGGGGTTTCATCATAGACTCCAAGAGAAATAGATCACTTTCTTGCATGGGGGCTAGGTATTGTGTCAAATACTAAAGTGGACACACTAGTAGCCTGGTATCTCACCATACTAAGTTCCTACACTCAATCAAAAATTTATGTTCTATGAGACTCTTTAATTATCATCAAATCATATAATGGTCATAATTTCATGTCCACTCACTCCATCTCTCACATCATCCATAGCACTAAACTCCTCCTCAAGAAATTCCATGAAGCATACCACTTCCATGTCCTTTGAGATAACAATTCCTATGAAAATCAAAAGGCAAACAAAGAATCCTTTTTTGGTGAAGGAATTCTTCTTACAAACATAGAGTTTTATTTTTCGCCTTGTCTATGCATTCTTCCATGGTCTCCACTCACTCAAGGTGTCCCTATTTCCTAGTTAAAGGAATCTAATCCCTTCATGCTATGGTAAAGAAGTATGAAATAATACTAGACGATGCTTAAGAGGAAACATCACATGCTAACTTCACCATCATCAACTATAAAATAACATTGAATGTCATAAAATCTAATCATAAAAATGTGCATTTTTCACTTCATGGGAATATACAATATCACTTTTAATATTTTCAAACTTGTAAAGCTAGCACTCAGTTGCACTTTTTATTCCTACCATGATTAACAAAAAAACACATCACAAGATATTACCCTCCATATATTGAAGACCTAAAGACCTGGATAAACTTTCCTCTACAAATTTTCCCATAATCAAATAAACCCTTGCATGATGAGATAATACAACCTCAATGCTTTTACTTAAAACTTTAATTCTTTAGTATTTTATATTGTTTATATGTTTTTCCATTTTATATTCATATTGGAATAATTCTATCGGCCATACACCTATTGAACTTTGAAGAAGTACTCTTCATTTGTAATCCTAATATGCACTTTGCTTAAACTTTTTGAAAGTATTGTATGACAATAAACTCCCAATAACCATTTTGTACTATGTTAATGGACTTTAAATTTTAACCTTATGATACAAAATAGTAATCGTTTATGTTTTTAAAATGGAATAAAAAATGGAATCAAAGTGAAATTACACGTACCATTATGTTGAAAATTGGTACAACACTTATATATATATATATATAAAATCAGAGGTTGAATGTTTGCATTATTGGGATGTTAAAGCATTTTAACTATCCTATAGTTGTTGTTTATATGTGTGTTTAGGGTGAATAATAAAGCATCGGCCTATGTGGTTTATTTGTATGCATTTTATTCTAACTTTATCTATTTGTTGTTTCAAAGTTTTATAGTTTTTTAATATGGTATTGAAGCTCACATGGTATAAATGATTTTGCCAGAGATGTTTGTGATTATGGAGTTCCATGGACCATTTGTATATGTAGTTGTTTTTCATTTCTTTTATCATAGTTTGTTTTATTTTGTTGTTTAATAAGTGAAATCTATGTAACGAATGAGGCGTGTTGATGAAGTATTTTCATGTAGATAAATTGGTAACATTATTTTGGTATAAATGTTGGAAAATTTGCTTTCTTTATTGTGTAGATTACTTATTATTTGGGTGTATAATCTACATGTTCTCATGTTGCTCAAGTATGATGGTATGTTTTAGAGGAGTTATACATTGTTTTGGTAATTTATGTTATTAGTGGTGCTTCATTAACTAAATCGCGGTTGCCTTTGCTCAGTCAATCAAATATGTAAATGCCATGTTTCCTTGTTGATAGCTAAATTGTAGCTATAATAAACATACATAAGTGATGAGTATTTTTCCATGCGATATGGAGAGAATAATGAAGAGGTGAATAAAGAATTGGCGATACATATTTGGAAGGTCACTTTGGTATATCTCAAGTATTAAGGACCATTTCAAATGCTTTAAGTTTTTTTTAAACGAGTTTTGCATTTATGGTCAATCTATAAATATTTGCGTCCACTTGTGAAAGAGATAATGAGCTTATTGCAAAGAACATGTGGAGATTATAGCTAGAAAAAAAATCGTAAATGAACATGTGATATGGAGGGAACAATGAAAAGTTGAATAAGAAGTTAGAAAGGTCAATTTGGTATGCCTAAAGTATCAAGAACCATTTTATATGCCTTGAGGTTTTGCTCAAAATAATTTTTCATTTATGATCAATCCATAAATATTTGCTTCCACTTGTGGAAGGGATGATGACCTTATTGCAAAGTGCATGTGGAGATTCTAGCTAGAAAATCAAATAAATATAGACAAATATTGATCATGTTGAAAAATGTCAATAATCATGATGATATTTTTTCACCAATTAATTAATAACATCAATATTATGAAAAAAATATTTAAATTTATAACTAATTTGATATTTATTCTTTAAAAAATTAAATGTTAACTATAAAAACAACAATAGTTCAACATCTATATATATAATTCTCAACTTAAAGATAATCCCGAGTGTTAGCTTAATTGGTCGAGTCCTCATTATTAATGCACCTCTATTATTGAGAGGTCATAGGTTCAGTTCTCTCGACATTCTTAGGGTCAAGCTCCATAGTTGAGTCAACAAGAAGTGATCCCTTTGGATAAATCTTCCTAATACAAATATTCCATGGACATAATAGTCATAAATCTCTGAATCTATAAAACACATTAAAAAAAATCTCTACTCAAAACATTATTTCAACAATTTTATATATATATAATTCTCAACTCTTCCCTTCCATACAAACCATGAATCATGTAGTCTTGTATTAATTTTTTTCAATTAACATCTAATTTAAATATCTTTAAAAGAAGTATATACCATATGAAAGTATATTTGATTCATTTCTATAACTTTGAGTACAAAAAGGGTCCCATTCCCATTAAGAATGATACTCTTATTAATTTTATACATCCCACCCCCACATATACTAGTTTGTACCCATTATCAAATTGTACTTATATAATTTCCATTGCAAAAGTGGTCCTTTTCCAAGAGTAGTACTCTTCATTTAGTTTCATCCATATATATATGTGTATATATATTATATTATATGATATGATATGGTCTGGTCTATATTTTAACTTTTATTTAAAAGTGACATTTTATTAAAAACTCTATTTTTAATTTTATCTATATACCTTTTTTATAATAAAAATAATTATTTTTTCTCATTATTATTTTTTATTGCCATTTTATATTATATGGTAAAAATTACTTAAATGAGAAATGCATTTTTATGTTGAAATCGTATTCCACTTAATATTTTTATATTTTACTTATATCTAAAAACATATAATCAATTTTAAAAATTGTGGATTTTTTCTATTTATACTATAAACATTTACTATATATTTTCAACATTTTACTAATTTGAAATGTGTAAATTGTCCATGTAAGTTAAATAATCAATTGCATATCATACAAAATAAAGAAAGGTCTAATGTTAATGTCTACACCCCTGGTCAGATGAGGTGTGAAATGTGCATGTGTATTGGAAGAAGTGGATCGCGTCCACATATGATCTAATATGAAGGGGAATCATGAAGGACGAACAACTTGTTGACTATGATCCAAAGGAGACTAGGTATGGGTTAATTTGGGTGACTACCACACGATTCCTATCAAAATCAGTTGGGTCCAACAATGTGGACATTGAGGGTTATTTTTCGGTTTCTCAATCCTTACCTACAACTCCTGGCATGGTTGAGGCTCGGGGTCTGGTTGCTAAAACATTCTTTGTGGAAGATCCCAACCTAGGGTTTCTTCAAGCTTCAGTCTCAGAAGCTAAGGCTCAAGCCCAAACCGATTCAAGCTTTATGTGGGGCCACACCTCAACTTCTCCTCCTTCTCTCTCATATTTTATGCATTTTTTTCTGAATTTTTCTCTGGCAAGTCAATTCAGGTATTATTTTAATGGGGTTTCACAAGGTTATACAATGACAAGTCCTTTATTTCACTATGATAGTTTTATGGGTCAAGGTATTCCTCGCTCAATTGGTTCAACTAACTACTAGGCCTTCGCTGTAAAAGGGGGTGAGGGATAGAACCTGTTCGACATCGAAGATAAGGTATTCAAAAAACAAGGAATTAAAGGAGTTGTAGGAGATTTTATCTCCTTAAGAGAAAAGGAAGTTGGTTTGAAGGAGAGGAAGAGTAGTTGCTTGAAGAAAAAAATGTAATCGAACGAAGTTGAAGGTGGTTTTGGGGGAAGACATTATGATGAGAAATGTTGTAGAGTTGGTGTAAAAAACCATAGTGAGTGGAGCTTGAAGCCAGAAGTTCAATATCAACATTATTCAAGCTTGGGCAAAAGAGAATTGAATCCTCATGGGAAATCCCCCCCCGATATTAAAATGCTTGCCAAAGGTTAGGTTAAACTCAGTTTTCAAGATCATGTTGAAGCTTATAGACATCTCAAAAGGTTTGGCAAATTGGCTCTACCCCTGTTCTCTTTAAATTTTGGACCCTTCTCTTTGATGTGAGCTATGTCACAGGGTTCGCTGAATTTGAACCTTGAGGTTCGAAATTCGGCGAACCAAAAAAAAAAAAATCGTTCAGGTTTAGCGAACCCGATAATCGAACCTCAACAAATTTGAACCTCAATGAATTTGAACCTAAAGGCGAAACTAAAGACAAACCTGAAGCTGAATTTTATAATTTAAAAAAAAATAAAATTGGGTTCGATGTTAGAGTTTGGGCAGTTTTTGTCAGTTGTTTTAAGGTTTATGAGAAACACCATGGGCAGCACATCGTTTTCTCTTGTTTCACTTCCCGCTAGTTAGTTTCCCGTAGTGGCCACAGGTTTGGCCTTATTTACCATGGATGTCGATAGATTTTCACAAGCCAACTTCAATCTGAGTGTACTCTCTCTATTGTGCTCAGTGTTGCCGTTGCGTGTTGTATTCTCTGCAATTTCCTGAATTCAATTTCTAGATGTTGCTTGTCCCTGCCGCCTGGAGCGTGAAGTGAATAGTGGTTGTGATTTGTGGCTCATGGGTGCTCACTTCTACTCATATAACTTTATTGATTTAGTTTGATGTATTATTATTATTATTATTATTATATATACATATACATATTTGTGTGTGTGTGTGTTGAAAAATATGTATAGTCGAACTTAATGTCGAACCTCATACGAACCTCATCGGAAAATTCGAATTCTAATCGAACTTAATTGTTGTCGAACTCGAATTCGAACCCAAACCGTGTGACATAGGATGTGAGTATGGAAAGGATGGATGTATTCCCTATTTGGGTTTGTTTGCCTAGCCTTCCATCAAATTACTGGGACAATTTGATTTTCAAAGATCTGAGTAATTTTCTTGGCACATATTTGGACTGTGACTCTTCATATAAACATTTTGAGGATAGGTCTATGGCTAAAATTCTTGTGAATATAGATCTTTGTGAAGGCATGGTAGAAATGATGGATATTGGAGTAGGTGAGGAAATATGGTTGATTCTTGACTATGAAGGGGTCCCCTTCAAACATAGGAGATGTCACAAGTATGGTCATGTAGTAAAAGATTGTGAGCTCCCTCTACATAAGAAGACACATGATTTCAAGATCAATAAATCAAAGAATCTAACCTTAAATTTACTGGACTCAAAGGAAGATGTGCAACTGACTAAGGCTTTGAACAAGTTCAAAGCGAAGGAATAGTTGAGGAATCATACTTGTATATTATGCCTACTATTCCTCAAAATATGGTGGTTCCCGAAGTGGTGGAAGTGGTCTCGACATAGATGATCAAGGAAGGTATTGATATGTCTTTGATTTCTATTATTTCTTCTTTTCGTGTTACTCTTGTGTTTATCTCTCTCTTAGAAAAAGGGGAATTTGGGGGTTCATTTTCCACAATTATTAATTTGTCAATTTCCTACTCGTTAGTCTCACTCCCCTCTCCCTTAATGGGCGCCTACCTATGTCCTAGTGCTGATATTAATTTCTCTTCCCTTACGGTCTTTGCTTTGAAGAATATATCTAACAAGCCAATGTTGGAGGACATCCTATATAATCTCTTCTCTCGAATGGTTTTCACTTGTACATAAGACATTGTGGGGGGTTTGGGGAACTCTCTATTTCGACTCAAGGAGCAAAAGAGAGGGGAAGGAAGTCACATTTGTCAAAAGCCAAAGAAAAAGCACGAGAGGACCTTGTTGCAGGAAAACAATAATCGATTCATGGGGCGATTAGAGCAATGATAGCCCTTGGAGGAGTTACCTAATGAAATTTCTCTCCTTTAGTCACAAGGGTTTAGCATGTACCTCAAAAAAATGTGCTTTCAGAAGATTATTTGACTTGAATAAACCATACATCATTCTGCTACAAGAAACACTGGGAGATGGTATCTCAACTTCATCTCTTTTAGAATCTTTGTACGGTGGATGGTATTTTATTGGCCTTTATGTGAGGGGATCTTTGGGAGGATTTGATCTTGGGTGGCCCTCCAGAAATGTCAAAGTCTCAAATTTCTGGAGTATTTATTCTCGACGATGCATAGTTTTTTCTCTAAATATCTTAGAACTTCCTTGACCCTCATCAATTTGTATCGAGCCTATTTAAATAGGATTAAATTCCAGGACAATATTTTTTCAAAATTTATTATGAACTTGAATTCATTGATAATTGGTGGGGACCTAAATTTTTCCCTTGGGGCTTGAAAGGTATGGGGCCCAAGGGCCATGCTAGATCCATTAGATGAATACTTCACCTAAAAACTTGCAAACTCTAAACTAATGGATATTAAACCTATTGAGATGAAAGCGGCTTGGTCAAACTATCGAGTTGGAGAAGAGTGTATTGCAAAAAGACTAGATTGTGTCTTGATTTATAAGGCTCTTGTAGCTCATTTTAATCTAATCAAACATAGGTTAGAAATGGGGGGATGATCACTCTATGATTATCCTGGAATTCAAAGAGCCTAAAGATAAGCTTTTCATCCCCTTCAAAATGATTTTTTCCTAGTTAAATGATTAAGAATTCTCTTCCTTAGTAAAACAACATTGGAAACATTTTGATCCTTAGGCGGGTGTCTTTGTAGCTAGTTAGTTTGAGGCACATATTAAGCTCATAAAAGGCATCATTAAGGGTTAGGACTTCAATAAGAGACAGGTGGAGGATCAAGAACTTAAAGAGGTGGAGATGGATTTAATGTGTTTCTCAAATGTTGGAGGGGAATATTTTGTCGATGTTGATTCAAGGGAGGTCCTGATCCATTTGGAATCTAAATAAAATCCCTCTTGGAAGCAAAGGAAACAACTTGGAGAATTAAAAGTAGAGCTACATAGTTGTAATGTAGGGATGGAAACACATTTTTTTTTTCAAGCATATGTCAAGGGTCACAAAATGTGTAATACTATTTGGAATCTCGTCGATATGGATGGAAGAGAACTCTCAAGTTTTAAAGATTTTGCAGAAGGGTTTCCATTACAAAAATCATTCAAGTGGCTCAATCGTTCCCTAGTTTGGTTGAGGAGGAGGAAAATAGGATGATCATGGAGGAAGTCTCAAAGTAAGAACTCAAAGTTGTCCTTCATTCTTTTCAAAAGGACAAAATCCAAGGTTCGAATAGATGGTTAATGGAATTTTTTTGGGTATTTATGATACAATTAAGAACGATTTATTAAGATTTGTTGAAGAATCAAGGAGGGAAGGAAAAATTCTTCTAGCCTTAAATTATATCTTCATTTCCCTCATTCCAAAAGTGGATAATCCTTTTTCCTTCGATGATTTTCGTCCTATTTATATGTGTAATTGCATCTACAAGGTTATTGCCAAAGTGATCACCAAGAGAATAACGCCCATTTTATGGAAGTCCATTTCAAAAGAAGAATTTCGTTTTCTTAAAGGTAGATAGATTCATGAAGCTATTGGTGTGGTTCGGGAAGGTTTGCACAACATTAAAGTGCACAAGTTGAAAGGGGTTATCCTTAAGGTTAATCTCTCTAAAACTTATGACCGGGTTAATTGGCTCTATATTAGGTTATTGTTAACTCATATAGGATTTAAATAGACCTTTATAGTATGGGTTATGAGCTCGCTTTATATTGTCTATCACAGTCCTAATCATTGGTTCAACTTCTCCTTTCTTTCATGTTCATAAGGGTTTGTGGCAAGGGTGCCAATTATCTCTTTTCCTTTTCATGTTGATGGCGAAATGATTAAGAAGAATGTTGGTCAAAGCAAATAGAAGAGGTGAGTTTCTAGGAACTATTATTGCTCATGCCTTATCTATTACTCATGTTTAATTGTGTAGCTTGGGAGGTACTCCAAGCCCTAGGGTTCAGGCTTTGGAGGAAAAACCGCCACAAGGGCAGCTTGTGGCCTTGGAACCCAAGTGTGGGGTTTTGGCACCCATCGTGTTTTTTGGGGAAAAACCATGATGGATTCACAAAATGTGATGGATGAGGATGATAGTTCTCGGAAATACGATTCCAACGCATCGAAAATCATCCGAATCTGATTTTTCATTAGAGAGATATGAATTTTTGAAGTTAACATAATTATTATTGGGTGTCAAGTAGGCCGACTTGAAGAATCCAAGTAGGACGTGTTGCTTCAAACATGACGTTTTGGGAGCCCTTGTTTATGGTGTATATAGAAGGTGATATGGAGTCATTTTAGGCATCAAAAAAGTGAAACACACAAGGAGAAAACAAACTCATTGGAGAGGAGAAATTTATGAACTAGCCGCAAAAAAGGAGGAAGGGACAACGTGGGAGTTTTAGGGTTGTTGGAGCCTCTTTGTAGCTGGTTGAAGGGTTGTTTTATGCCACATCTAGGATGAGTTTTTTGAAAGGTAAACATAGGTCTGTTGGGGGCATAAGAAAGGAAAAGGAGGGTTGTTTTGTGAGGGTTGAAAGTGGTAATGCATTGTTGTGGTAGGTCGCAGGCCTAGCCATCACAAAACAGGGTAATGTGGAGGTGTTAGGGGTTGTAGAGTGCCCAAAACAACATCACGGTTGGAGAGGAGTCTTCCTTTCCTAGGCCACATATTTTCAAAAGGTTGTCTATGGACTATTGAGTGGCTTGAAGGGTTGTTGCAGCGTGGTCACTTTCCCTAACCAGAACAGTCAAAGGACAACAGGAACAACAAACTTGGAGGGAAGCGTTAGATGTGTGTTGGGTCAAATTTGTTGACCAAATTGGATCAGATGTTTGTGCAGCCTGTTGGTGCCATGTAAATGACATTATGTGGTGGTGAAGTGCCATCTTAGGTGCAAAATCAGCAATGAGTTGATTGGGTGTCATAAAGTTGGTTGGAGGGCAGCGTGTTGGCTACCTAAAGTAGCCCTAGATCAGCAAACAAGAAGGACTTTGTTGGTATGATATTGGGTGAAGTTTTGGTGTTGAAGTGTAGCACCTTAATGGATGAAATTTGCTACTAGCATGGCAGATCGGAGCTCGGGAATTAGGCCTACCCAGAGAGAAGTTTATGAGTCCTCTTGGAGTCTCAATGTGTAGATGCCTTGATGGAATAACTACTAGTGAGTAGTATGGGAGTGAAGGAATGACAGGACAAGATACGACATAGAAGTTGCACAAATAATATTGTCATTATATCTTGTAACCATAGACTATTGTATTTATTAGATATGGATTAATATAATGAAGATTGGTGATTGTACATATTGTACAATTTTGTTTAGAATTGTGTTTATTTCGCATATGTGATTTACTGCTTTATATTTCCACACAAAGTAGTTTATGGTTGAGATTCTTGGTTTGGTAGCGTCAGTGATTTTAAGATTCTATCCTAGACCAAAGATAGTGGAAATTCAACATGGTATTAGAGCGTGTCTGAGCTACTTTGGAAGTAAGTAAATAAGAGTTTTGTGCAGCAAAGTACAATGTGAGAGGGAGTTGGTCACTTTGTGAGTGATGGGTTCACTACAATGTCGAAGTTGTAGGCAAGTATCCGATATGAGGACAGGTTGGAGGGGTTGTCCAACTATATTCTGTGGAAGGAAAGGATCAAGTTGATATTGCAAGTCAACAAGATTTGGGATTTTGCTGAGAAAGAGATCAAGAAGCCAACCGAGCCTAAGGAGTTGGAAATATGGGAATATTTGGATGCGAGGGAGAGATTGATCATCCTTGATGGTGTGAGGGATTCCCTAATACCTCATTTGTCTGGGAAGAACACCGCACATGAGATGTGGATGTCTCTTTAGAATTTGTTCCAGAATAAGAATGAGAACCGAGTATTGGTATTGGAGGATAATTTGAAGTCCACCAAGATGCTAAAGGGTGAAAGTGTGACCTTGTATCTGACGAGATTGTCTCAAGTCAAAAATGAGCTTTCTTCCATCAGTGTGACTCTCTCAGATGGAGATATGGTAAGGATTTCCTTGAAAGGGTTCATCGAGGAATGGAAGTCCTTCATCAAAGGAATCATTGCCAAGGAGAAGCTGCCAGACAGGGATAGGTTGTGGGATGAATTCATTCAGGAAGAGTTACGAGACGAGGATCTTCAGCCAAAGCAGAAAGATTCAAATGATGACGTGGCACTTGCATCACGAATGAAGGGTAAGAAAAAGAAATACTTGAGTAAAGTCAAGTGTTTCAACTGTGGCGAGATGGGTCATTTTTGTTGAGATGTCTGAAGAAGAAGAAGGGAGATGATGAGAAAAGAAAAGGGAAGCAGGTTGCCCTTATTTCCATTAAAGCAAAGATGGATAAGCTCACTAGAAGATTGGAAGACGAAGAGGAGGATTTTGTTATGATTTCTCATTTCTCACAGAGTATTATCAAAGAGGATGGATGGTACGTGGACAGTGGTGCGACGAAGCATATGACAGGGTCATAGGATATCTTTGAGACTCTAGCTGGATGGGACTCAAAGTTGCACATGGTGTTGGGCGACAAGAGTCAATTGGAGATCTGAGGATCGAGTATTATGCCATTCAGAATGGAGACATGATGTATGATGCGGGTCTAGGATGTATTGTTTGTACCAGGACTGAAATATAATGTGCTCTTTGTCTCAATGATGGAGAAGAAGAGGTTTGAGGTCATATTCTAGGATGGAAAGGCAAGACTCAGGCTCAGAGGCTCTAAGTCTGATGGGATTGTACTTGGAGTCAGGGAGCATGGTCTCTACAAGTTGACTGCCAAGCCTGAGGATCATGGAAAGAAGAAGGGATAGGTGTAGGTTACAAAGAAGCAGGAAAAAGTGCAGTTATAGGTGTAGGCTTCAGAGGAGAAGGCACAGGTTCCTGAGAAGAACGTACACTTTTACAAGAAGGTCCAGGTTCCAGAGACTCGGAAGGAGTGGAGTTTGAGAGGGAGCTTGCAGATTCAGAGGGAGACTCTGCAACCCAAGAAGAGCACGTGGTCAGTGGTGATCAAGGGTGATCCTAAAATTACCAAGAAGGAAACATGCAAAGAGTGGAAAATGTTACAGGATAAGAAGAAGAAGTAGGTTTCTTCTGGAAGTGACAATGACACTTCCGATAAGGGCATAATTCACCGTACATGAATTGTTGCGATTGTGAGTGCCAAGAGTTTGGCAAGTGTTGTGAGTAGTGATGATGATGACGAGATACTTCCTAGTACTAGAAGTATCTCCCTCGTTGTTGGCTTGAGGGGGTCTGGACCCAGGTTCAGAGTTAGTTGCACCAACCAACAAAAACCTACATTGTTGGCCCTTTCGAAAATAACCTACGTAGTGCAGGCTACAGTCTCACCCGAGGCAGTATTGGGGGATGACAAAACCAGGTTTCTGCATCCAGAGGTCTGTATGATGTGTTCCTGTTACTCCTAGGGCTTTATTTCGTCCTTAGCAAACCCTAACCCTTGAAACACGGAAATTACAATAACTTACAGATAACAAATTCTAGCTCTGCGCCAATTGCTTAAACATTCATAACATTAAGTAAATTAACATATCTACCACTTTTGCTCATCCATTACGTGTTTCTTATGATAAATGAAAAACAGAGTGAATACATAGTAAATGCTAAAGAAAAAATAAACGCACATATACACAGATATTACTCCAAAATAGTCTTTATTATGTTTAGATCTTCTATTATAGACTCTTTCTTCCCTGTGCACACAATTGCAGGGGCTCGCGCACTCAGTTGCGGACTTACCAAGGTCTCCACGCACATAGCTGCAGGAGCCTTCCCCTTCACCTAAGGACAAAAAACAGACTTCTCTAACTTATAACACTTGCCTATACAATCTTAGATCTTCAATGGATAGATATATATCTCCTACGAATCCTTTTTATAACATCTTCTTTTTATAATACCATGGATGGGTCACAAACTACTTAACTTCTAACAAACTAAGGGGCTTTGACCTTCCTAAAGCCCCTTTGACTTCTAATGACCTTTGCACTTCGCTCCTCAAAATGTAGAGACTTTACAAAAATAACAAAACTATTTGAAAATTATACCCCAAAGGACCCTATCCCAACAAGCCCCCACACAAAGTCGTGACTCATCCTCAAGTCACTCTGTTGGTGGCGCTTCAACCTTAATCTCACTAAACTCTATCTTCAATACTTGAAAGGTCTATTGTCCCCTGTGAAGCGGCCTAGCGGACTTCTTCAACCAAATTTTTTGTGGTTGGGCCTTCGACTGGAAGGCCCATGGTTCTCTTCATTTGGTGGATCACCTTCAGCTTTCTCTATACTGACATCGTCAACTGACTTGCCTCATCTTCCAAGGGTTGCATCCTTGAAGATATAAGGGCTTCCTTTCAACGCAGCTCATCGATCTTGCTCTGGATGAGCTTACCCTCCTATAATCTTGTGAACCTTTGCACTGGTGCTAAGGTTTGCATTTTCGACCTCATCTCATTGAACTGCCTCTGCTTTTCTTGGATATCTGCTTCAATCTTCTGCAGAGTTGGATCCTCCTGCAGAAAGGTTCACAGTTCCATGGCTTGTTCAAACAACTGAGTGTAGCCATTGACTGCAGCTTCTAAGGTAGCCATCTCTTCTTTAATAGCAACCTCACGTTTCTCTCAGAATTCTGGAGGAGTGGTTGGTTGCAACTTAAGTTGGAGCTCATATATCTGTAGTTGCAGCTCAAATGTAGCTTTGCCAATTTCCTCCTTTTGATTCCTTTACTGTGGCAACTAGCTTTTGAATCTTCTCTACAGAGGCCACATTTGCTAGAATCTGGAGCTCGAGAAACTCACTATAGGCCTGTGCTATTGTTGCTTCTAACTAATGATTCTGCACCATCACTTCCTGCCTTTCTTTGAGGGCCTGCGCCTTTTTGTTATGCTTCTTAACCTGCAAAGCGAGACCCAGACATAGAAATAGCGAAGAAAAGATACCGAGACACAAAATATGCGAAGAAAATATACCCAGAGCACAGAATAGCAAAGATTTTATTATCCAGAGAGAAATGTTCACAGGCCTCTTCGAGGGGGCAACCTCCAATAGAGCAGAGCTCGATTACAAAACAAGACACAATGCTTCTCGCAGGGAGTCTCTATCCTTTATATATGACTCATACATGCAATATCTATCTAATACTACCGCCCATTTGCAACTAACTGTGGTCCCGTCATTAACTGCGGGTTAACCACTTACAATTATTAATATGGGCTTTATTGACTCTAACTAATACTACCGCCCATTTGCAACTAACTGTGGTCCCGACATTAACTGCGGGTTAACCACTTACAATTATTAATATGGGCTTTATTGACTCTTGACTATGACGTGATCCCATGACATAAATAAGGGGGTTAGGGTGGGACCCTAACATGCCCTCCCCCTTAAGACTAGCCTTGTCCTCAAGGCTGAAGCTGCGGAAACTGCTGAAGAATAGCAGCTGGTTCCCAAGTTGCATCTTCCGGCGAGGTGTCTTTCCATTTGACTAGGACTTCCTTAATCACGCGGCCACGCAGGTGCTTGTCTCGTGTGTCTAGAATCTGTTCAGGTTGAAGCCATATTGATCCTTCTTCATCCAATTCGGGTAGACTGGTTTGAATTCGGCAATTGTTCCCAATCACTTTCTTGAGGCACGATACATGGAAAACTGGATGGATTTTTGCTGTAGGTGGCAAAGCCAGCTTGTAAGCCACTTCTCCAATGCGCTGAAGTACTTGATATGGTCCGTAGAATTTTGGAGAGAGCTTTTGACAGCCCTTGTCTTTGAGTGAGGTCTGCTTATATGGTTGCAGCTTCAAGAAGACCTGATCCCCTTCTTGAAATTGGCGCTCTGAGCGATGTTGGTCAACCTGTTGCTTCATACGGTTCTGAGCTTGATGAAGATTCTCGCGCAAATGTGCCAACATGGTTGCACGGTGTTGTAAGAGTTGATCCACTGCTTGTACTTTGGAGCACCCCGTTAGGTAAGAAGTAGGGGACGGCGGAAGTTGTCCATAGACTGCTTCATAGGGAGTCATTTTGGTGGTGGCATGATAGTTGGTGTTGTACCACCATTCCGCCAGAGGTAGCCACTGTGCCCAAAGGTGTTGTTTTTCTGAAGTGAAACACCTAAGGTAGGTTTCTAGACATTTGTTGACTGCTTCGGTTTGACCATCTGTTTGTGGATGATATGAGGTACTGAGTTTGAGTTGAGTGCCTTGTATTCTGAAGAGCTCCTGCCAAAAATTACTGGTGAAGATTGGGTCACGGTCGGACACAATCGAAGTGGGCATGCCGTGCAATTTGAAGATTTGATCCATGAAAGTTTGAGCAACCAGAGTAGGTGTGAATGGTTGGGGTAGAGCGCAGAAATGAGCATACTTCGATAGTCGGTCTACGACCACCATGATGACTGATTTGTTCCCCGACTTTGGAAGACCTGTAATGAAATCCATGGAGACCTCCATCCAAATTGATGCCGGAATGGGCAATGGTTGTAATGTGCCTGGTGTGTTGACTGTTTCCCCCTTGTGGCGTTGACAGACGTCACATTCGGCTACAAAAGTAAGGATGTCCTGTTTCATGCCAGTCCAAAAAAATGATCGTCTGGTGCGAGCGTATGTCTTCTGAAAGCCCGAATGTCCTGCAATGGGGGAGGAGTGCAATTCTGCCAAAATGCGACTTTTGAGGGTGGAGGTTGGTGATATGACGACTCTGTCCTTGTAGCGAAGAATATCATTCTGCCACGAGTAGCCTTTGCTGGAATTAGGATCTGCCTGTAATTGAGAAATGAGTTGGGAGAGCTCAGGATGCGAAAACCATTCCCCGCGAGCCTCTTCAATCCAGTCTGGAATGGGGAGGGATATTGCGAGCAGAGTACTTTCCTCCTCAAATTGGCGTGACAATGCATCTGCTACCTTGTTGTCTTTCCCTTTCTTGTAAATGATCTCATAATCATAACCCAGCATTTTGGCTAACCATTTATTTTGTTGGGGGGAAGATAGGCGTTGCTCCAAAAAATATTTGAGACTGTGATGATCTGTGCGGATTTGGAAACGTCGCCCCAACAAGTAAGGTCGCCAGGTCTCCACTGCATGTAAGATGGCCATCATTTCCTTCTCATAAGTAGATTGGCCCAAGTTCTTCCCACTTAGTTGTTGGCTGGTGAAGGCCAATGGTCGCCCTTCCTGCATTAATACTGCTCCAATACCTGTTCCCGAAGCATCAGATTCGATGACAAATGTTTTGGTGAAGTCCGGTAGTGCTAAGACCGGAGTGGAACACATAGCGGTTTTGAGAGCGGTAAATGCCTGTTGTGCCTCGTCGTTCCAGAAGAAAGAATTTTTCTTGAGAAGTTACGTCAGGGGCTTTGCTATGCGGCCATAGTTGCGGACAAATTTACGATAATAGCCTGTGAGACCCAAAAATCCTCTCAAGCTTTTCAAGGTCTTAGGTTGAGGCCATTCTTGCATTGCCTGAATCTTTTTGGGATCAACCTTGACACCTTCACGGCCCACAATGTGGCCTAAATACTCAACTTCTTCCCTGCCAAACGCACACTTAGACATTTTGACAAATAATTTATGCTTGCGGAGCAGTTGCAAGAGGATATCTACATGCTTAAGATGTGCCGCCCACGTGCCACTATAGATGAGGATGTCATCAAAGAAGACCAGGACAAATTTTCTGAGATATGGTTTGAGGAGGTGATTCATAAGGCTCTGAAAAGTGGAGGGGGCATTACAGAGACCAAATGGCATGACCAAGAACTCATAATGGCCTTCATGAGTTCTGAAAGCTGTCTTGGGAATGTCCACTTCCTTCATGCGAATTTGGTGGTAGCCTGAGCGAAGATCCAGTTTAGTGAAGAATTGAGCCCCATTGAGTTCGTCCAGCAAATCGTCAACCACTGGGATGGGAAATTTATCTTTGACTGTTAACTTATTGAGGGCCCTGAAGTCTGGACACATCCGCCACTCCCCATCTTTCTTGAGGACCATGACGACTGGAGATGAGTAAGGACTAATACTGGGACGAATGACACCTGCTTCCAACAATTCCTTGATGATTTTTTCTATTTCATTCTTTTGGGTGAACGGATGTCTGTATGGCCGTACATTTGGGGGTTGGGCCCCTGGGACCAATGTGATGCTATGATCGTGTTCCCCTCGCGAAGGTGGAAGTTCATGAGGTTTGTCAAAGACCATCCGATGTTTATTCAAAATTTGTTGCATCTCAGGATGAATTGGCGCCGACATGGTATCTACTACCTGGATGGCATTAAATTGAGCTACTACTCCATGATGGCCCTTTTTTAACAATTTCTCCATACGATGCGAGCTTATGATAGAAGGGGCTCCTGCTTGTAGCCCACGGAGGGTATGTGTGTAGTCGTTCTGCTTAAAACTCATATATAACTCCTGGAAATCCATTGTGATTGGCCCAAGAGTGCGGAGCCATTCCGCCCCTAGGACAATGTCGCAGCCCCCCATGTTTATTGCAAACATGTGGGTTTTCAATTGATAATCCCCCATTTGAAGTTTGACATTTTCACAGCGACCTTCACATTTCATTGTGCCTCCATCTGCAATCTGGACTTGGAAGTTAGAAACTGCTCGTACATAACAATGCGCTGCTTCAGCGATCTTTTGGTGGATGAAATTATGGGTACTTCCACTATCAATCAACACTATTACTGGCCGATGTTTAATAAAACCCCTGATTTTAAGAGTTTGAGGGGAAGAGATTCCAGCTAATGCATGCAGCGAAATCATTGGTTCATCAGATACCATCTCCTGTTGGTTATCTTCTTCGGTTGCCTCTGGTTCCTCAAGTGGTGGATCTTCCTCGGTGGAGCTGTATTCAGTGGCATCGATTTGAAAAAACTTGTGCTCTTTGCATTTATGACCCGGGGAGTATTTTTCATCACAGTAGTAACATAGTCCTTGCCTCCTTCTTTCCGCCATTTCTGCAGGTGACACCTTTTGAATTTTGAGTGTTTGGGTCATATTGGGAGCCTGTGAGGGACGACCTTTAGCGGCAAAGTTGAGGCGGCTGGATTGAGCTGTTAATGCCCGTTCCACCTTACGGGCTACCTGGCAAGCCTCGTTCCATGTGGGGGGGTGGTGGAGTATAACCTGAGCTTTGATGGCTTCTTTAAGACCGCTGATAAAGCATTCCATGTAGAATTCATCTGTGAGAGCCTTAGTGCGGAATGCTAAGGCTTCAAAAGCGGTAATATATTCCTCCACTGTACCCGTCTGTCGGAGCTTAGTCAGACGCCCCAAGAAAGAGTCTTCCTGTTCAAAGCGATTTCGTAGAGCTTTGGTAAATTGGCCCCAATTCCGAAATTGTCCATTGCATCGCTGATACCATTCCTTCCATTCCCATCGTTCACTGTCCAAGTACATGGTGCCCACCATAAGCTTAGACCCCTCATCTACGATATGATTCAATTGAAAATACTGCTCCATTTGTGCTAGCCATGCTGACGTGTGAGACCCGTCAAACTTATGCATATCCAACTTGGGAGGTCTCTGATTGGGTGGTGGGTGGGTGTGCCATATGTGAGGAGAGTGGCTAGATTCCCCCTCAGGGTATTCATGGCCCTTATACTCCTCCTCGTGGGTTGGCATCTTGCCCTTGTCTGTTAGGAGGCCCTCCAATCCTTTGAGAAGAGTTTGCATCTGTGCCATTGTAGAGTTGATGAGGTGCACCTCTTCTTCTAGTTTTTCCATCCTTTCAGCGGCCATTGCTTGAGCGCGAGTTTCTACCATACACTCGGCTGACGAAAATTTGGGACCGCCGAAATTTTTTTTACTAAGAATTGAATGGTACGACCTTGCTCAGCTCGTCGTCCTGATTCTGATGGGCTAGGTCACCAATAAACACCCCGGCAGATCCCAGACTCTTTTTTTTTTTTTTTGGAAAACTCCTAACGGAGTTTTACTCCTTTCTGATCAATACTGCAGTCACCAAATCCTCAAAATGTCAATGCCACCAAAAGTCCTGCGAAAATCATATTCAGGTACAGGAACCCTTCGCAACTACTCCGATCTGATGGATCTGAGATATCTGAATGGTGGAACACTGCTGCTGCTGATCTGAAATATCCGATCTGGTGGATCTAAGAGATCTGAATGGTTGAACAACTGCCGCTCCTGACTGGAATAGATGATGTGTGATCCCCCAATAGAAAAGGGAACTATGGTCTTGGGGAGTGTCAGGTGCTACAGATCGCAATATACATAAGGGTCTGACAGTAGTACTCGGCCCAATGTTTCAGGGCTCTAACTAAGGAGGATCGACCGTACCCTTAGCCGTCCAACCCGACTACCCTATCGTACGGGCGAGTAATCTCTCCGAGTGCTGTTCTCGGTGTACTGTAGCAACAAGACGGCCGAAGTTTTATCTATGGCGAGGTTTCAAGGGAGCTAGGGGGCTTCCTATATACCCAGAGGGTACGTGGAAGACAGTCCGTGCGCGGTTCTGTCTAATGCGCTACTACTCGAAGGGGTACCCACAGGGGTTACAAGGGAGTCCAACAGACGTGACCACCTCTTGTATTTCCTGCGTGCATGCCTCCCCAAATCCGCAGGTTTATGCGCTTAACGACAGATCCCGTGGTTTAAAGACGCCGGAACACGTCTCTAGCCTAAAAAAATTTCGCTAAAATTTGGAGATCCCACCGAGCCCTGGAAAGTGCTCTGATACCACTTGTTATGCTTCTTAACCTGCAAAGCGAGACCCAGACATAGAAATAGCGAAGAAAAGATACCGAGACACAAAATATGCGAAGAAAATATACCCAGAGCACAGAATAGCAAAGATTTTATTATCCAGAGAGAAATGTTCACAGGCCTCTTCGAGGGGGCAACCTCCAATAGAGCAGAGCTCGATTACAAAACAAGACACAATGCTCCTCGCAGGGAGTCTCTATCCTTTATATATGACTCATACATGCAATATCTATCTAATACTACCGCCCATTTGCAACTAACTGTGGTCCCGTCATTAACTGCGGGTTAACCACTTACAATTATTAATATGGGCTTTATTGACTCTAACTAATACTACCGCCCATTTGCAACTAACTGTGGTCCCGACATTAACTGCGGGTTAACCACTTACAATTATTAATATGGGCTTTATTGACTCTTGACTATGACGTGATCCCATGACATAAATAAGGGGGTTAGGGTGGGACCCTAACACTTTTCCTCGAACATCTTTTGATTATTGGTTTTACCTTCGTTGATGATCAACAGGGCACATTGTTCCCGAACTCTGAGCTCATTAGATACTCCTTGATGCATCTCGTGAAATGTTTGGATAGGAAGCGCTGCCATGTTCAGACTCAAATCCTTCATGTGTAGGAGGAGCGCCCTGTCTTCTAATGCCTCGACGTGAAATGACCCCTCTGGTAACTGCACTATGCATAGGTCCATGGTGAGGTCTACTACTAAGTTCGACCTGCTTGCTTGTTTCAGGTTCGCTTGCTTCAGGCTCACCTGTCCCACTCTCGCTTGAATGATACATGTTTGGACTTGTAATTTCTGCAGGCCCTTTTGCACTTTATCTAGCATTTTGTGGTACTGTTCTTTGATGTGGTCCCAAAGATTCTCTGTGTCGTCGTGGACCACATCTCCAATCTCGTCTAGGTCCCCATTGATGAGGACCAAAGGTGTCACGCTCACCGATTTTTTTGACTTCTGCTTCTTGCGCAACATTGTAGAACTCTTCTTTTGCCTCTTTTTTACAATGAAGGGGGACTCCAAGCCTGCGCTGCCTTCCCCTTCTCCCTTTGTTTCACCCTTGAAATTTGTGCACTTTGTATCTAACTCGCTGAGGTCAATAGTGGCCTATGACGTAGTAGAGACCTTTTCCTTTATTCCTTCTTTCTCCTTGGAAACAACATATTTCTACTACGCAACCTTCTCTTTCGTAGAAGCCTTCTGTGCTTCCTTCTTATTTTCTATTTTTGTTGTTGCCATTGTTGTGGTTTGTGTTGCTTCACCTCCAGCAACCTTATTAGTTCCTGCATCGACATCAGAGGGCATAAGCCAGTCACTCAACCATTGACTGACAACCCCAGAATATCATCCTCGACAACTAAATATGGCAACTTATGCCAAGTGCGCATGGCATCTTTCTTCAAGCAGATGTGAAAATTATAAAAATTTGCCTTGAAATATGCAACATTGTTGTACTACGCGTGCAAATTTGTGATAAACTTGCCCGGTAGTTAATCACCATCCTCAGCTCTGACTCAAATATGACCCAAAATATCTTCGTCTCCATAACGCGCTCGGGGACTTTGGTGGCCCACAACAAAGAGAACTTCATGGCCTTAGGTAGATATGGATCATGCTGAGGGAATTGACTTCCTTCGAGTGTCCTCCATGCCACCAACGCGATCAACAACAACAACCATACATAGCGGAACGCCTTGCCCTCATCCTGGGCCTCTTTGTAGTCCTCCAAAAATTCATGACACAAGTACTAAGCCCAGTTGTACTAGGCTCCTTTGGCACACTACGAAGCCAAAGAGACTACTAGCATTGACACTTCATCCGCGCGGCACTTCCACATGATTTTTCCAACCAAGATTTTTGCAACGAACTGTACCGCACCATATGATATTGAACTTATTGCATAGCCACATGAATTCTTCATCAACTTGAAGTCGCTCTTCATTTGATCTGCTAATTTCTTCTCTCGCAACTTTCCTACAAATGTGTCTGCAGGGTTCACTCCTTCGTAAGGCAACAAGTTATTTTGTGGATTAGCATATCATTGATCGAGATGGGCCCTCCCAAATAGAGGCACCCATCCTACACTAGTGTCAAAATTTGACGCACACAGACTGTGTTTATAATGCTGCTGCTAAAATGCGGCACCCACAACATATTCAGTAGCCTCGCGCACCCAACTCTAGCCACTCATTTCATCATCTCAAGCCGTGTGACGTCTGATTCCTCATATTATACCTTCTTCAAGTACTTCCTTAGCTCCAAATGTGGGAACTTTGCGTGGTCCCACAAGTCCCAATCCTCCATTTTTAAGTATGGTATCCGGGCCAGCAAATTTCCCTCAAACGACACATTCTCCAGAAACAAAGGTGTGGAGATCATGAACTTCGTCGAATCCGGGTCTTTAGGAACTTTAGCTATGGATTTTCTTGGTGGTATATACGGTGGTAGTCAAGTTATCGGCTCAACCTCCTCGACATCTATTGTGTGTAGTTTTTATACCTATTTCATATACCTATTTTCCCCAGTTTTGATCCTCTTTCCCTCCAGGCCAATGAAACTTTACATGTTAATCACCTTTTCTTTATTATAAACAACCTATTTTTCTGTCATGTTATTTTTTCATTTTTGCAGAATATAACGATGCAATATTCCTTTTTATCTCTAACTGGGGTAAGCATTGGAGAAGTATTTTGGATCCTCTCCTCCTTTTCAAGTGTTTGTTTCAAGAACGAGGTTATAGAGTGAACAACCGCGTTGATCGGTCTAAGAGCAGGATGGAACAGATTGTTGTTACACTGTATATTGTTACTGTTACAAAAGTTGTTGTTACATCACGTGATGTTATAGGTGATCATTGTTACACCTCGGGTGTCGTTACAAGGTTGTTGTTACCCAATGATTGTTGTTACATCCCAAACCGTCATTTGACCGTAGGATGTTGTTACACTGTAGCTAGAAAAGTCGTGGGTACTATTCCACGCAACAACTATTGGAAGTTATGAAATATTTATTTAGAAAGTAACAGATCCAAGTGTTGTGATCTTAACCAATGTATTTGAATAGCATTTGTATTTAGGAACAAGTTATAACGATTTCTATTTTATGATCAGCATGAGAATCGTGAGATTCTCATGACTGATCTATTCCTGATTTTGGGTATGTAATAAATATAAGAGACACTTACTCTCTCATGTATGGGGACGACATAGAGAGCACTGTTATTTTGATCTTGTAGCTTTTAATTTTTTTAATATCAAAGACACTGCGGTGATGTTATTGTTGTTTCTAAGTTGATTTGTGTTCATTCCTCCGCCCCTGTTAGGGAGGAAGGGCCCTCCTCTTTAGCAGGGGCTACAATGGTAGAGTAGTTGTACATTAATGTTTCTATGGTTTTTTGTTGTCGCTGTATAATTTGTAGAATATATCTTCTTCAGTTCCAGAATTATGTTATGTTGTTACACCAGTTCGATTAGCAGTATGGTAGTTGACCAGCTGGTGTAGTTATTAGTATAGTGTGTGGCGTGCCTTTACTCTGATAATTGTGAAGTGCGATTTCATTTCTATAGAGTGTTTTAATTTCTACATGAACGATTTGATTTCTGCAATCGATTCAACGACATTCTTTACTTTTTTCTATTTTCATTCTTGGTTGTAGTGTATCGGCATAGACATTGCAAACTCCATTGAAATATCAGACCTACCTTGGGTTGACAATTAAATGGTTGTAGTCTTGGTCAATTAGGATTTATTAAAACAACACTACATTTTTGTGTTGTTGTTGGGGATGGCAGTCGACGATATAGTTAGCCAAGTTGTTTGTTTGATGATAGAGTGTTCCAAGTCCACAATCGTTGGGTGGTAAGATGAGAGGTAAGAACCTGTGCATCACTCTAATATACCTAGACGGGCTCACCGTTGTGATCACTAAGGAACTTAGGGCGTGGAATTTTGGTGTTTTCTTAAAGCGTGTCTTCATCTCTTTAGTTGCTGGGCGGTAAGACGAGAGCCAAGAACCTGAGCATCGCTCTAACATACCTGGGCAGGCTCATCACTGTTGAAGACTGAGACACTTTAGGGTGTGAATTAATACACATAGGGTCCATGTGTGCAACCGCATTAATTATAAAAATACCAAAAATACCCCCCACTCTAATTAGTCACAAGGAAAAATGGGTCGTAAAAAGGAAAGGAAGAGTGTAGATTTGGGAAGGAAAAAATTTATCCATGAACTGATCTCGAGGGCAGAAAAATAACAGTCAAGTTATCAAAAGGACGCAAGGAAAACAAGGCCCCAAAAAGTTGTTACTCCCATAACAAGGACAAAAACCTCTGATTCCTCTGTCTCAGGACCATACCATTCTAAAGCTAGCGAAAACACTCCCAAGATTAAGCATCCAATTCAGGAACAATAGGGGAAAGCTAGTAACTAGAAACTTATGACTGAGGGACAGGGGGAAAATGAAGGGGAACATCAAAAACCTGAAATAGGAGAGCACCTATTGGTTTATAAATATCCAGATTCAGGCAATGCAGTGAAACAACTAGCCCTGAAGCCACCTGAGCCACCAATTTCACCTGCAAGACAATCACAAGAATAGTTTGAAGAACGTCTGTTACAACAAGGATTAGAAGGGTTAACAATGGGGGACAACAATAACAACAACACTAAAATAGATGCTACTGTCACCACCTTTGAGTTCCCAATTGGGGATATCAGAGGCGAGGCTCCCATGAAAAATATTCCTTTATCATCCTTACCATATTTTCAAGGAATGACTATAGAAGACCCTGACACCTTCTTATTTGAATTTGATGTCTTATGTAGGAGTTATGACTATGTTTCAGATGCTCAGAAATTAAAATTATTTCCTGCTACTCTAAAAGGAGCAGCCCTGAGATGGTTCATGGGGTTAGGCTCTGCTTCTATTTGAACATGGAGCGACATGAAGGAGAAATTCTTATCAAAGTATTAGGACTATTGCAGAACCAGGGACTTAAGAGAGGAAGTATTCAGGATGACACAGAAGGAGGATGAGAGCCTGGAGGACTACGTAGAGCGGTTTCATTATAATTTGCAGAGGTCTAAACACAGTGATTTAGATCACGAGATCTTGAAGACCATATTTATAAGAGGAATGAGGGATGATTGCCTTGATACCCTGAATCTACTAGGAAAAGGGGACATATCTCAGGAACCATTCACTGAAATCGTAAAGCTCTGTCTAAGATGCTCTAGAGGATCATCGAAGGGAAGAAGCACAATCTGAGATGCCTTTGCCCAAATACAAAAATATGTAAGTGGAGGAGTAACTAGAGAAAAGATCGGGAATTTATTTGAAATTTTCAAAACCCACATCCTCAGTACTCTATCTTCCGAGAGAATGCCAACATAGATCAAGAAGACACAAGGAGAAGCTAATACAACTCTGGCTGTGTTTCGTCTGAATTGCTGGAAGAAACATCCCTTGAGGGAGTGTGAAATGAACAACATCAGCTTGTGCAATATTTATGAGCTGGAACATTCTATAGGTCAATGTCCGGAGATTCCCAGACTGAAAGTAGTACTTAGAGAGTCGAGTGAAGAAGTTTAGTCCTCTTATTTCATCACACCTAGGAGACCATGGCAGCCATAACCTCCAGGTATGTCCCAAGATTTTTCTTCTTTTAATTCGTGGAATAATGCATATAACGCTCAACAATATCCATGGAAATACTCTGCTCCTTCTCTAGCATAGTTTCCTTTACCCTGGAACCAGTGGTCCCCCTCTCCATTTATTCAATATCCTCCATCTCAACCATATCCTTGGAATCAAAAATGGAGGGGGAATGCCCAGAGTACAGCCCCACCTGGATTACCAATGCAGCAGCAGCTACAATTCCCCCCTTTCCAAACTCCTATTCCTACACCACTTGTGTGACCCCAACTACCTGTGCAACCTAAGCCTAACCTGAATAATAAAGAAACCCAAAGCATAGAGGCTTCAACTACCTTCCAAACTTACCTTATCACTCTTGTTGGACTCATTGAAATTCAACTACGGTCAGTTAAGGTAATTAAACCAAACCACTCCCCTATCATTACCGAGGAGGAATGTGAACATTCCAGAGAAGGTACAATAAATCTTGAGGCAACTGTTACACCTGTAACAACATACATAGCAAATTGTTACACTTGTAACAACCAACCTAAGAAGAATTGTTACTCCTGTAACATCCAACTCGAGTAAGGTTGATAAACTTGTAGCAGCCGATTCGACTGTTATGACTCAAGACCCTCCTATCCTCTGAGATTAACTGAGACTGGAATGACCTCACAACCCAAATCAGATTTCCTTAGGGAGTTACAAACCCTACACGTACGAATTCCTTTGCTTCAAGCTCTTAAAGAAGTATGTATTTATGCCAAAACAGTACGAGATTTGTGCATTAAGAAACCTGGAAGGAAGCCTATGGACCTTGCTACCATACACATGATGGGGAAATTGTCTGAATAAATGACTGCTCAGCCTCTTTTAACCAAGTATAATGATCCAGGGAACCATATGGTTACTGTCTATATTATTGACCAACCCATAACTAATACATTGATTGATCTAAAGGCTGCCATTAATGTGATGACAAAGGATCTCTTTACCACCCTAGGGCTACATGGGCTTATACATATGCCTACTATACTTGAATTAGCATATAGGTCCCATGTTAAACCCGAGGGGGTATTAGAAGACATAGTAATCACAATAGCTTCCTGGAGGTATCCGACTGACTTTCTTATCTTACAAACCAAATCCAACCTGGGGGGACATCCTTTGATCCTAGGGAGACCTTGGTTGGCCACTGCAGATGCATTTATAGGATGCAGATCCAGATCTATGATGATTTCAGATGGTTAGGCTACAAAGAACCTTAATATTTACCCCCCAAAACCAAATATGGATTTGAAAAATCCCTGGTGGGATGAATTTGAACCCGAATCAAATATTTCCCTATTGTTCCTCACTATGGGAAAAGCCTAGTATTTCAAGGATGAGACAAAAGATGATATCATTAATGGCTTTATCAGTAAATCGATTTCTATCACTTCTATTGAAAATTCAAAGGATGAAGAGGAGGTAGGAGATATAAACTTTAAACAAATTGGAACCACTCCACATACTGATAGCAGTTCAGTCGAAATAGAACCAGGAAAGTATCTGAACATTAATCCCAACCTGACTGCTGAGCAAAACAAACTGTTGTTACAGTTGGTATAGAAACACAAAAAGGCATTTGTATGGGACTACAGAGATATGAAAGGGATTCATCCCAACCTGTGCACTCACCACATTTATTTGAAAGATGGCTGCAAACCAATTAGACAACCATAGCGCCGCATGAGCCCTACGTTGAAGGAGGTAGTGAAAGAAGAATTACAAATACTCCTGAGGCTAACTTTATTTATCTGATATCTAATAGCCAGTGGGTGTCTCCACTTGTCATTATCCCTAAGAAGAATGTCAAGTGGAGATTCTGTGTGGATTACAGAGAATTCAATAAGGCCACTCAAAAAGACCATTTTCCTTTACCATTTATAGTTTAGATCCTTGACACCCTTTCCGGGAAAAAGTTTTTTTCATTTTTAGATGGGTTTAGTGGCTACAACCAAATACAGATTAGCCCAGAGGATCAGGATAAAATGAACTTTACTTTCCCTTGGGGAAATTTCACATACAAAGTACTCCCTTTTGGACTTTGCAATGCGCCAACAACTTTTCAGAGGGCAATACTGGGATTTTTTTTTATTTGTTGAATGACTGCATTGAAATCTTCATGGACGATTTTACACCTTGAAATCTTTAAAATCTTCATGGATTTTGAAACAACATTAGCTAATTTAGAAAAAGTGCTGGAACGTTGTGTACAAACTAATGTTTCTTTGAGCACCGAAAAATGTCACATGATGATGACTGAAGGGATCGTGATGGGACACTACATTTCTACTGACAAGATCAAGGTAGACCTTGCTAAAATAGAGGTAATTCTGAAAATTCCAACTCCCAAGATGCAAAAAGAGGTACGTAGTTTCTTGGGACATGCAGGGTATTACAGAAGGTTTATAGATATTTTTTCAAAAATTGCATCGCCATTGTTTTCTTTACATATGAAAAATGTGGAATTTTTGTGGACAGGAAAGTGTCAGCAGGCTTTTTTTAAGCTGAAATGTTGTGTATCAGCAGATCCGATTTTACGTGGACCTAATTGGGAACTTTTGTTTCACATAGCTACAAATGCATCTGATATTGTTGTAGTTGCTATTTTGGGCCAACTAGAGGATAGGAAACCTTATGCTATTTATTACATAAGAAAGAATTTGACTCCAGCTGAGCTCAATTACATAATGATCGAGAAGCAATTCTTAGTAGTAGTGCATGCCATCAATAAATTTCGACATTATATCACTGGATATCAAGTATTTGTACACACTGACCACTCTATCATTCGCTTTATAATGAATAAGCCAATTACCAATGGTAGAACTACATGCTGGTTATTGCTGTTACAAGAATTTGATATCACAATTTTAGATCGGCCTAGAAAAGATAATGTAGTAGCTTATTTTCCTTCTACGTTAGCTATTGATGACAATTGCATTCCTACTGATGACTCTTTCCCTGATGAGTATCTCTTTGTTATTTCTACTTACTCACCATGGTATGCAGATATAGCCAATTATCTTGTTGCAAGGAAGTTTCCACAGTACTTGTCCTCCAAGGAAAATAGAAAGATCATACAACAGTGTGCTACCTATACCTGGATAGATGGGAATCTCTATCACACTCGACCAGATTTTCAGATCAGATGTTGTGTTAGGGAAGATGAGATCTTTGACATCGTTAAGGTTTTTCACGAAGAACCTTGTGGAGGGAACTTCGCAGACAAGCGGACAGGATGCAAAGTCCTTTCAATAGGATATTATTGGCCAACAATATTTCAGGATGACAAGAAGTCCGTGAAAGGATGTGATAGTTGCCAAAGAATGGGCCAACTGCTGCAATAAAATGAGATGTCATTACAACCTCAAATAACATTAGGACCTTTTGAGAAATGGGCATTAGATTTTGTGGGACCAATTAATCCTTCATCCAAACAGAAATCCTACATCTTGGTTTGCACTGATTATGCCATAAAATGGGTTGAGGCAAAAGCACTAACTAGAGCCACGGAGCAGGGTGTTTTAGACTTCCTGTTTGAAGACATATTTGTTCGTTTTGGGATACCTAAGGAGATAGTTACAGATGGAGGGCCCCATTTTACATCCCATATGATCCAAAAGTTGGTTGAAAAAAAAATCCATTATAGAATCACAACATCTTGTCATCCACAAGCGCTTGGTTGGCCAAGTGGAAAGTACAAACAAAGTCATTGAGGGGATTCTTACCAAGACTGTGGCTAGTCATCGAAGGAATTGGGCTGATAAACTTCCAGAAGTGATGTGGGAATATAGAACTACGTGGAGGAATACTACGACATTCTCACCATGCAAACTTGTGTATGGTAAAAATCCCTTATTCCCTATTGAGTTCGAAATCAAGACATTAAGAACATCATTGCAGGTGAATTTGGATCTGGCTACAACATACAAGCAAAGGTTGAACCAGCTCAATGAATTGGAGGAGAAATGGTTGGCTACCGTCCAGTAAACAGAGATTGTCCAACAGTAGATAGCTAAGTGGCATGACAGGTTCATCAAGAAGAAGAAGTTTAAGAAACGAGACTAGGCTCTCTTACATGATTCAAGATTCAAGGACTTCAAGGGTAAGCTCTGCTCCAATTGGATAGGTCCCTATGAGGTAGATGCAGTCTTTGACAATGGGACTGTGAATTTGGTTACGATTGACAGTGCGAGGATACCATTGCTTGCAAATGGGCACAGTCTTCGGTTATATCATAAACCTGCTTCAAGGGATTCATTTGTTAACATTGTGTTGTGGCCAGCAACAACCCCCCTTCTTATTTGGTGTTATTACTAATACTAATAAGTGGGGACCCTTAGTAAAAATTTTAAAACATTAGTTAGTGTTTGTATTTCCTTTTTAATAAACCTTACCATCATAAACTTAAGAAAATACCCTTGAAAAATCTAAAAAAGCTTAAGTTTTATGATAAAGTAGAATTATTCCTTAGGAAATATCGCATCGCAAAAGGATAATAGGATACCTCCTTGCAAGCTGAATTCTAAGACTGCGAGATCGCAATACAGGACTACAAACATATATCACATCGCATGCATCAAAGACCGGTTACGTTGAAAAACTTTAAACTGCCGATATGCGATTGTGCATATCGCAAATCGCATTTTGCAGAAAACAGATTAACAAAAATTGTCATATGTCATGTTCCTGCGATATTGCGATATTGCGATTTTACGATAGAGCTGCAAAGTGATAATGCGATAATGCAATATAGCGAGCTAGAAACCTTGCAATGTTGCGATTTTGTGATGTTGCGATCTACGACATTGCGAAGCAAATCGCAAAATCGCTTCATTGCAGGTCTTTCGGGCTCGTTGTTCAAAAAGAAGTATTTTCCATAAACTGACACCTGGTTATGCGCTTTAATGCTAATTAATGAGTTAGTTGCCAGTTATTAATGGAATATGGTTTCGTGCTTATCGAAAAGTCATTTCATGTAAAGTGGTATATTTTATACGTTTGCAGCATTTAAGACTTTCCTGTCACCTTTTCCATATCATTATTCTCACTTCACTTGTAAATTGCAGGAACGAAGAGCAGAGAAATATACGAAGCAGTACGCAGGATATCATGAGAAAGAAAGGCAAAGCCCCAAGCTCTGAAGAGAAGGAAATGGTGCCTTTGTATACAGACACCGCCTGTAATAGGGACGCTGGTATTGCTACCTGGGAAGGCATGTATAATCTACTTGAGGAAGAGAATCCGAGAGTAATGGAGGTTGAGGCTACTGCAGGCTCACATAGTTCTTCTGAGGCATCCATTACAGAGCTAGCTTGTTCGTTCTTACATAGGATAGCGACAAGGCCCAAAATTCTTCCCTACACGGACATGGTTAAATGGATACTAGACAACACGGATATCAGAGATAGACAGTTTAAGACTCAGGGTCAAGGACTCATTGGCTCATTCACTTCACAAGATTTGAGGCTCATGTATCATTTTCCACAGCCACAGGAAACTTATAACAAACAGTTCATGGAGAAATTTGCCAAAGAGAATCAAGACCTGGCAGAAACCATCAAATATTGGTCAAGGAGAGACGAACCGCTAAAAAAGGACAAACAGGTATGTATAGCATTGGTTCTCTCACCTCCCCGTATTGCTTTGTTGTTGCAATGCTCTGTAGAGTTTTTGGAAAGCCAGACATTAACAAATTTTCTTTTGAATGGCTACCATTATTGGATGCCACCACCGATGCTACTGTAGTGGATTGGGCTAAAATATTGTCTGATAATTTAGTCACAACCATTGTAAATTACCAGTCTAAAAGAACTGTTTCTCAAAGAATCTATCCCCCTTTCTACTTATTTGCATATGTGATGGATGCGATCTGTTATATTTCCAAGTTTCTCGTGATGGGTTGGAAATGGACAACTCAAGACCCCTTACCCATTCATGTTTATCACAAAGAATTGTGGGATTCTAAGTTCACTCCATTCTTCTACAATCTCTGTCATGGAATCATGTTGCCCCTATACAAAATGTTCTATGATAAAGATGTTTCAACGTTTTCTCCTGAAGCAAAGGTAGATATACTCCCTGTTGCGAGATGGTTTAGAGAAGAACTGTTTACATATGTTAGGGTATTCGGAAGTCTCACTCCCCCTCACGTCCTACCCTTGTATTTTCTTGACAAACTCTTGGCACGAGAAATTGCTTAACAGACCTGCAGAGAAGGAGGTTTGACTAAAGATTTGAAGGACAAAAAGAAGGCTATTTGGACACAATTTCCTCTAGTCTGTGGGGCCTTTTCACTATTTGATGTAGGCCATGCATTCAATGAAGTAAACAACATAACGTGTCTACAATTATTCAAGTTTCTAGCTAGACCGTTCGATCCTCATGATATTGCTAAGAATTTTACTACTGTAGTCAAAATAAAGGTGCTTTCTAAAGAAGAAGATCTTTTGATGACATGTTCCAACAAAAAAGTACGTTTGAAGAAGTTCTGCATTCGGCCCAAATGCGATTCCTCAAGCAGAGTTTCAGCAGTTCAAGATATATAGGGAAAGGAGGTTAGCTAGTATCCCTGCAGAAGAACTACGCCTAGAATCGGTAAGGAAACCAAATCCAAGTATTAGTCTTAGTGGAAGTTCAGGCACAAATAGATCTAAATTTAAGTCCGGGAAAGAAACACCTGAACATTCCAAGAGATCAGAAAGTGAGCATGGTAAAAGCGATGGGTCAGTAAAGGATACTGCCCAATCAAAAGAGCTCCCACAGCAACAGGCTTTTACCTCCCCACAAATAGATCCTCCCCCTCTCATCGTTCAGCCACCATCAAACAGAACTGAGCTAGATAAAGAATGGGAGACCTTCAATGATTTGATCAATCTAGAGGGACCAAGTACAAAGACACCTGCAAGTGATGTACAGGGAACAAAAGATATAGTCATAGGAACAATTAGCAATGTCCCAGAGATGGAATATATTCCCATCACCCCATCCTCCAAACTTATCCTCAAGATAGAAGAGATTCCTCCTCTTGATGTATGTTATAGTCCACAACGCAAGGCAGTAGTGAGAAGACAAAGGAAGAAAAGGAAATTGGAAAACGTGCTCTCTTATGATGCGGAGCAATTAGATGTCCTATGGCAAGATCCTACTACTGATCCCACTAAAAATCTCACCATTATCTCAGATCGCAGGAGCATATGCCTCGGCGACTATTGATAAAAGACTTCCAACAACTGCTAAAAGAAAAGGAAGACTAGATACTAATTTTGCAACGACAGTTGCAACAAGCCAACACCAACAACGAAGAAAGAAGCAGCTTGAAAGGCTACAACAAGACTTCCAACGAATGCAGATAGGCTACCATAACAGTTTGGCTGGGAAAGAAAAACAGTTGCAAGATATGCAGGAGATGCACAAGGATGATCCTAAACTTACAAAATTCATCATAGAATCCATTTCCTTGAATGATCAACTACTGCAGCAACAGGAAGCATTGTGCCAAAGAATATCACAGTGGAACTCTTATTGTAAAATAAGCGATAAAATCACTAATCAAGTCGTGGATTTACGAAATGATTATGATTTAATTGATAAATGAGTTACTGAATATTTGGCTTGGCAAGAAACAAAGGAGGGAAAAAGAGCAGGCGCACCAATAATCAACGACAATCACAAAGAAATGCTCTTTAACGAATGGGATGCACAACTCAGGAAAGCAGAGAAAGTAGCAGAAGAAGCAGCCACGGCAGCAAACAACGTTATTGACTGTATAAATGAAAATTTGCATAGAGAAAATTTGATCTCAAAAACCACTCCAGGGTATCTACCTAAAATACAACAACTATAGGCAGACTGGAGACAAAAAGCTCAAGAAAAGTCAGAATCAATCCAAAGGTTAACCAAGTTGAATTGGGACTATTACTAGGCATACTTGGTAAAGCCACACAGCCAGTGGATGACTCTCAAGTGTATCATCAATTCTGCCGAGAAGATGGCGCCAGCTCTTGCCGATTCTATTTTCGCAGCACAACTAAAATCGGATGTCAGCCAGCCGACTCTTCTCAAACAGATGCTAAACGCGTGCGACTTCAAGGAGTAGATACAGAAATAGTTAGTAATTTTAGTTTTAGATTCAGTTTTAGTTTTAAATTTTGTTTTATTTTTTCCCAAAATGAGGACGATCATTTAAACCACATCCTACATTTTTGTAATAAGTTATTTTTAGATTTAGTTAATTAGTATTTAAACCCTTCTCATGCATTTAGAGAAGGGTCCTGAAATTTGTCAAAAACTTATCCCCAGAACATGCACTTTTGTACCCTCTAAGGAGGTTTTGATGAATGAATGGAACATGATTTATTGACATCTGTATTGAATATCTGCTACTAATGTTGCACTTCTGTACTCTTAGTGGATATTGGATTACAAAGAGATAAATCATTATCGTTTGAAGCTCATGAGTAGGACTAGTTATAAATGGTACTTCTATCTCTTAACTATTTCTACCTTTGTGTTAAAAGTGATATTCAAGTTCAGTTGTTTATATATTGATGTGTGAATGCTTGAGTTATCATTTGGCACTTTTGTATGGTGATAGCTATTTATTTATGCTTAATGTATGAATAGTTTACTATGTGATATGCCTTTCACAACTATTTCGTCTAACTTTTTTATACGAAGTGGTTTATATATATTGAATTCTTTTCTCATGACAGTTGAATGATCTTTATTACCAATTTTTATCTGAAATCATTTTAGATCGCATAACAGAAGGATTACACCCCGGGTTAGTGTAGACTTAGATATTTCTGCTTATTAGAATACAATTTACAAGTTATTAGATTAGAGTTAGAATTAGAGCATCTCACTTAGGAACTTTTAGAAGGGAAATATCAATTCTTCACACACACACACATAAATTTGGAAACTGGTCGTATATCCCCAGTTGGACCAACTATACCAAACGGAAAAGGAGTTGCTAACCAAGGTCCGGATCGAGTGGGTATCCCTCTTGTTGTAGACCTGATTTTCGAGGCTTCAACATATTTGGTGCTAGAAGTAGGGCCTCAAATTGTGAATGGAAAGTAAATCCAAATCTAAATACCATTCTGAGAGTAAATCGCCCTCACCATCTCCCTCGGCTTCTCCATCTCATTTAGAATCTTTAAATCCAGAGCCAGAAGTCGCGAGAGCAACAGCTGCTGCTACAAACCCTGGCATTTCAGAACAATCTACTATTGAACCTCCTAAAGTTGAATCTTTGATTCACAAACTTCAACGATTTTCTATTTCTCCTCAAAAATCTGATAAATCTCAAGGCAGCGTGACTTCGCAATATAACCCTGCTCATCCTCTTACCAGATTAAAGAGTGAAAAGTTTAGCGTTCAGCCAACCGAGTTACCTATACCTACAAGGAAGAGAGAAAGGAAGTCTCCTAAAGGGTCCGATAGCGAGACTCTTTCATCATTATCATCCATCTCAACCTCTTCACCACGAAGTCAACCATCCACTCCTTCACTTCAGATCATTGTCCATCAGTCCACTGGTACTCCCACATCTCCTTCTCAATCATCTGGAGTCGTAATATCCTCATCTTCTCAACCGCAGGGATCATCTTCTGCAATTTCCTTTGTTAGTAGTTCAGCAATGGCCCAATCTCCATGGAATAACCCAGGGGCAGTCTTAATGCCTGCACCCTTGAGTCAGTTACCGGCCCATCCTGAAAAATGGCTACCTAAGTTTAATCCTGAGGCAGGCATGCTAGCGAAAGAACATATAAATAACTTTATGCTATCCATAAATCTCAATGGAGTTACCAACGAAGATGTTGTTGTTCGAATTTTTCCTTATGCTCTGCAATGGAACAACTGGATCATGGTATTTCTCATTACCATCTGGATCTATTACTAGTTGGGAGATTTTCCATGAACAATTCCTGACTAAGTTTGGTGATGATAGGTCTACAACAACATTGGTTAACGACCTGTCTAACCTTAAGGCCGAGTCAAAAGAACCTATCAAAGATTTCAATTTACGATTCAATAAAATCTTAAACAAAATTCCTACTGCTTCCCAGCCTAGCGAAGAAGTGCGAAGTGAATGGTACATCACTGCTTTACCATCAAACATAGCTATCTTTGTCAATAGGGCTAACAAAACAACTTTAATCTGAAATATGAAAGAAGCAATAGCAGTAGAGAAACGTATTATGGCCTTAGAAAAGAAAAATGCGATCGAAGAACGAAAATCCAAGAAGGTTACTTTCAAGGAAGATCCCAAGAAAAAACAATCGAAAGATCCATTCGATTTAGAGGGATTGCAAATTTTTTTGAAGACCATATCTAACAAGATGGTCAACATTAAGAAACAAGTGGCAGAAACTTCTTCTAAAAAGCCATATAGACCTTTTAAAAGGAACCCTTCGACCGATTCCAAACCCCCTAATGCTATTACAAGTGCTGAATCTGAAGAAGAAGAAGAGGAAATCACTACTGAAGAACATACTGATGAAGAAGAAGTTGTAGAGTTACAAGGTATGTGGGATTTCATCCTCCCAGATGAAGAGGATCAAGAGGCATCCCCAGTCAGTACTCGCAGTAGAAATCAACTTGATCCTCCTCAACCTACACCTAAGCCAAATAGCGCAAGCTCGATGACGAAGGATAAAATCACAGTCAAGAAAACGACACCTAAAGCAACTCAAACCAGCCCAGTCTAGACAGACCCATCAAATCCATCTAAAACGCTGATTGTTTCAAATGAAATGGAGTATAATATCATTGAAGACATGAAAAAGACTAGGGCCAATATCACGTTTTACGAATTGAGCAAGTTAAAACACCAGCAAAAGTTACTTTTGAAAGAATTACATGTTGTACCAGTTGCACCTTTACCTGCCGCTGTAATCTCTCAAGCTTCCCATGACATGGGAAGACCTCTAACTAATGCGATCAATAAATTTGATCGCCTTAATTGGAGGAAGATCAAGATCTCATACTCCCCCATTTCTTCTTACTTATGAAATTTTCAATAAAAATTTGCATAATTGCTTAGTGGATTCTGGAGCTTCATCGAATATCTTACCAAAGTCAATATGTGCAAAATCGAACGTTCAACCACAAAAATCCGTTGTGCGCATAGTCCAATTAGATCGATCGCAAGTCGAAGTGATCAGTGAATTAAATCAGGTTACCATAAGGCTGTCATCCAACCCAAAGGTATGTCAAGTTATCGACATTTTAGTTGCCGATATTCCGGAATTTTATGGCTTAATTCTCAGCAGGGACTGGTCAGAAAAACTTCATGGATATTTTGCAACTGACTGGTCGCACATGTGGCTCCCTTACAATAGTAAACCAAATCAAATAAAAGTTGAGCGGGAAAGACATAAAAAATACATAGTAACAGAACTGGAGGGAGAAAATGAACCAGTAGCATACAAGAATAACATCATTGGCAACTACTCAGTAGATTCTTTCCTAGGAAATTTTAATGCTCATACCTCACCTTTCTTAGAACATTCTATTTTATCTCAATTAGAAAATTTCTCTCAAACAAATAGTTCTAAATGTATTAATTTTATAGATAATCCTGTAAATAAATCTTTATTTTGGAAATTATTTTTTGACGGTTCTAAGTCTAACGAAGGAGTAGGAGCAGGATGCGTGTTAATAAGTCCAGAGGGAGATAAAACTATGCTAACTTGTAGACTCGAATTTGATTGCACCAACAATACCGCAGAATATGAGACTTTAGTCCAAGGGTTATACAAAGCAATCAGATTAGATGTCAAATACCTTCAAGTTTTCAGAGATTCTGAAATTGTAATCAGACAGGTACGTAATACTATACATTATTTATCAGGTCATTTAAAACATTACCAATATTTAGTTCAAGATCTAACTGAAAACTTTATAGCATTTAATATTTCATCAATTCCCAGACTCCAGAATGCTAGTGCAGACCTCTTAGCCAACGTAGCTTGCAAGCTCATTCCTTCAGAAGATTTTAGCCCTGATCGGTTTTCAATTGAATTAATTTTTAGACCATCTATTCCTGATAACATTACCAATTGGAGAATTTTCAACGATGATCCTAATATCATGAGTTTCCTCACATCTGAAGGATCCTATACCAATCAAATAATTGACGAGGACCGACATGACCAAAAATTGCAACAAGATAGAGTTAATAATGATATACCAAAGTATGTAGTCAAGTTAGAAGATCTTTATGATTTGAAAGATCGGTTTAAAAGATCTACCAATTCAAAACTCCAAAGTTCAACTTTGAACTATGAGTTAGTAAATCTAGGAACTAATACCAAACCACAGAATATCAATCTAGGCCTTGGTCTAGCTCCTGAAGAAAAATTAGTGTATATTTGTCTCTTGAGACAATACAAAAGTGTCTTTGCTTGGAATTACGATGAACTCAAAACGTACGACACGTCCATCATCCAACATACTATTCCAATGATAGACGATGAAAAATTTGTCCAACAAAAGTTGAGAAAGATCCATCCCAATCTGGAAAACCAGATCAAATCTAAACTCAATAAGTTATTGAAAGCCAGAATAATTTATCCCGTTCGACATTCCAAATGGGTTTCAAATATGGTCCCTGTTAGAAAGAAAAACAGAGACATTAGATTCTGCATTGACTTTCGAAATCTTAACAAAGCCTGCCAAAAGGATAATTTTCCTTTGCCTCCCATGGAACAAACACTGCAAGTAGTCGCGGGCTCAGAATTGATGTCCTTCTTGGATGGATTCTCAGGATACAATCAAGTGTTGGTACATCCCGATGATCAATTAAAAACGACATTCAGAACTAAATGGGGCACATACGCATATCTAAAGATGCCATTTGGTCTGATTAACGCTGGTGCCATATTTCAGAGAGCCATGGACATCGCATTCAAAGGGTTAGTTAATAAATCAGTGGTAATCTATTTGGATGATATAATTGTATATTCCAAGAAATGAGACAATCATCTTAAAGATTTAAAACAAATCTTCCAATGTTGTCAAAGGTATGGAATTTCACTTAACCCAAAAAAATACTTTTTTTCTCATTAAGTGAAGGAAAACTTCTCAGATTCATAGTGTCAAAATCTAGAATTCACATTGATCCTGATAGAATCAAGGAGATTTCTGCAGTTCCTCTACCTCACAACAAGAAAGCCATGAAATCGTTTCTTGGCCAGATTAACTTTGTAAAAATATTTGTTCCAGATTTTTCAAGAATTGTGTCTCCTCTACAAGCAATGATTAAAAAGAACTCAAACTTTAAATGGGGCCAAGATGAACATGAGGCATTCAATCTGATAAAACAAGCAATTGTTAATGCTCCATCTTTAGCAACTCCAAAATTTTCCAATCCTTTTATTTTATATACATTTGCCTCTGATAGATCATATGCTGCGATACTCACTCAAGCAAATCAAGAAAAGGCAGAAGCCCCAATTGCTTTTTTCAGTTCCAATTTACAAGGGGCTGAGTTGAATTATTCAGATGTGGAGAAACAAGCTTATGCCGTTTTCAAAGCAATTAAGTATTTCAGACCTTTTTTACTCAAAAAATACAAAAATCATAGTACCGTTTCCAGCGGTAAGAAATCTTCTAGTACAAAAGGATTTTGGTGAGAAAAGAGTGAATTAGGTTACTGCCTTACAGGAATATGACATAGAAATCAAACCAGCAAGTATTGTAAAAGGTAAAGGCTTTTGCAAAATGCTGGCCGGAGCATCGCTTATATCCGAAATTCCATCTGCAAAGATAAAAATGTATGAGGTAAGCCTAAACGATGTTGAGTCATTATACGCTGATATCATTTATTATCTAAAGAATGGATACACTCCTTCAAACCTTGATCATACCAAGAAAAGAGCTCTAAGGTTGAAAGCCAAACAATATCAGCTCGTAAATGATGTTCTTTTTAGAATAAATTATGATTCTATTCTCCTTAGATGTCTTGAGAAACCTGAAGCTAAAAAAGTCTTGCAGGAACTCCATGATGGGCCAGCAGGCGGACACTATGCTAGAGACGCTACTGCTCATAAAATCTTACGTGCAGGCTATTACTGGCCCACATTATTCAAAGACTCACATAACTATGTGAGGAAATGTCAAGTCTGTCAAATTGCTGCTGGGAGACAAAAGAAACCATCCTTGCCACTACAATCAGTTAACATTGAGCAGCCTTTCAATCAGTGGGGTTTGGACGTGTTAGTTTCCTATACCAATAGGTTTCATTTTTCATGATTGACAGTGGAAATGCCAAATATGTTCATCTTTGATGCTACAAAGGTTCCATATTTTGTGAAAAGAAAAGAGAGTTAAAAAATGTAAAGAGGGTATGCCTTAAAAGAATGATCAAAAGGAAAGAAAATGAATTGGTCAGAAAAAAATAATTGAAATGAACCCCAAAGAAAGAACAGGAAAGTGGCTAGCCAAAATGCCACTGCTAGCTTGCTGGGTGGCCCAACAGTTCAAACTGGACCATGCCATGTTTTAAATTGCTTGTTCTAAACTAGAGAATGAATATCTGTCCAAACAGTTCAAGCTTGGCAGATGAATAGCTAGACAGAGAAATGAAGGAGCCCAACTGCTTAATCTGGGCCCTTGGAAGAGATAAGGGTAGATTTAGATAGGAGGGCAGTCAAAAGAAAAGAGGATAATCAGGGTTTGTAAGGCTAAGTGCACCCATTCAAAAGGAAGAAAAAATGTTAGGTGTATTAGGCTGGGTAGGTAGTTTGAGGTTGCAGAAGCAAGGTCTGATCACCTGATGTATTGAAAATCATATCTTATCTCATCAATAAGAGAAGGGTCAAAGCAATGGTCTAAATGGCAGAACTATCAAAGCATGTCTAACTCCCCTCACTCCCCCTAAAACGTTTCTTACTAATATCCCCTTGAGGACTTTGGGATCTGCCCAACCAGTCCTGCTTGCACTTCCCCCTTGAGAAAATCAAGTCAAGTTTTGACCTTCTTCAATAAAAAGAAGCCACATTTCTTGTGAAAAACCCTCATTTCAAATTCCATTCATTTCTTGTATCTAATTTTTCAGTTCACAAGCTTAACCTCTCCCTTACACTTCACCTCACAAACCCATATTAACTCCTAACTCTATTATATAGCTCCCTAGCTATTTCCCCACCCCTATTTTCTACAAAAAACTATATAAAATTCCAGAACACATATTAACTATCCCACCCTTTAACATTATAGCTATATAACATAGTTTTGGGAGATATTAGTCCATTTGGGGCTATTATGAACCCTTCCGCGTCCTAACCCCGAAATTAATCTAACCTCTGGTTAGGTTAATAACCTATGCCTAAACCCCCACCCATCTAAACCTTGCAATTCTGCCCCTGCAGTCAAATTCCCAATGTTTAATGCCTAAAGGTTTTAAATTAAACATTAAATTATATTGCCCCGCACTAACCCAACCCGCAAAACCCACATAAACCAAAGTTTGGACCCGCCACAGGGCAATATTATTTTATATACGGGAGGGACCCGCTCCAAAGCTGCACGCTACCCAAATCGCCCCGCCAGCCGTCCGTTCCCCAGCACGCCAGATCCAATGGTGGGCGGGTGTTTTCAGCCCACAACACGCCGGAGGTTAACGTCCGGGGGATGGGTGGTTTCCCTTCCGTACCCCAGCCACGTGTTGATCGCCCGGGCTGTTCGGAGGCCCCTCCCCCAATACCGCTTGGGCTCAAAGGTGGTGCGGGGAAACCGGATACCGCCCTCCGTTCCCTGACGTCAGCAATCACGTCACTTGCCACCGCGTCGCCGCCTGCGTCCACACTTTGCCACCATGTCCCGCCACGTCTTCGTCCGAGTCAGCGTCCACGTCACCCTGCGTACCCGGGGCCCACCGATGATGTCATCGTGGAAAAGCGCCAAAAGCGCAATGTGTCAAATTTTTAATCAAAAAGGCGCAAAGTGACTGTTTTCGGTCATTTTCATTGGAAAGTTTGAAGAGCTCCGTCTTTGATGTTCACGCCATATTACCTCCAGAATTCAAATTTAAATAATTGGAACTCTGCCACCTGCAGATTCGACATCAGTACTCGCCATTCAACCAGCTCAACCACCCTCGGCGCTAGTTAAACCAGGTATTTGCCGAATTCCATTTGTTCGCCCCTGTTCTTCCCGTTTTCTCGAATTCGTTCACTCAATTACCTGCAATCTCCTAAGTTAATGATTCTGTCCCTCACAAATTTAGCCTAAATTCACTGATACACCCCCTGTTTAAGAGGAGTCCATAAAACCCCGGTCCATTTGCGATTTCATCGTGCTAAAACCCATTTTCGAGCTCGAGTTCCCGACAAAATTTCATACCTGCTCGGCATTGTTCCCTTTTGCCGCATTCCACTACAAAGCCTTAGTGCATTGAGCTGTGATAATCCCTTTCCCCTCTGCATTTGGCCCTCACAGTCTCTAAATTCAGAGAATTTGTTAAAAAGGAAACCAAAGCATAAACCAAACACTGCAAAGTTTGTCTTTTCACCATAGCTACAAGTATTGAAGATTTTTGGTTCAGCTGAACTCATTCTGCCACCCCTCTACAAATCCTCACAAGCAGTTATCCTTAGTCTGTTTCTACTCAAAAAATTCACTCCAAAAAATAACATCAGAAAAAGTTTTATAATGGCTACTCCATCAGCTCTTAGTGTCACTCCTATGAATCCACCAAACAAAGAGCTTGAAGCCATGCCTCTTGCTGATAGAGATTACCTTATTCAAGATCTAGTTGGTGACAGAAATCACTTGCAGACCTTTTGCCAGTTGAGAAATAGCTTTCAAAACAACTGTGACATGTATGGTATATGGGAGTCCAATTTGCCTTATTACTTCCTTCCATCTGTCAATATTTTTCCTGAGATCATCCGCTTATGTGCCGAGAACTATGAGCCAACTCAGAGAGCTGTTAAGTCTCCATCTGGGAGCATACTCTTTCACATTACTCCTGACTCCATCAATCAAATGCTCAACTTCAAACAGACTCAACTATTGTTCCCCTTCTCCATGAACTATTTGCTGGATGCAGGCTCCAAACTCTCCAGTTCTAAAATTGAAAAAATTACCAAGACATTCATGAGGGCAGACCGCCAGCCTACAGGGCCACCTCCTTTCCTATATGTCCATTTCAATGAGGTGGGAAAACTGCTAGTTGATATGATCTCTTATGTGTTGGGTTTTAAAACAAGTGAGCACATTGATGAAACAGTGTTGGTGTTATTATCTGCATATAGTCCAAGGCAACCCCCTGCTTACAGGTATAACTATGCCAAGTTCATAGCCAATAAAATACATGATCAGCTATTGAAAGTGGATAGGGAGGGAGTATTCAAATATTCATCATATATCTACCATTTGTTCATGTATTACTAGTCTGAATGCTTCCAATGCCCCATCAAGAAATTGGATTCTAGGGGTGAAAAGAGGTCTGTCATCTTTTGGTCATCAGTTTTCCATGAGGTTCAAAACTCTCCATTTTCCTACTGTGAGTTCATTGACCAATTTGTATACCCAGTCTCTTGCCTCCTAATGAGATCCCCTCCTCCTAGATTGTCATTTGACATACAGAAGACCTTACAGCTGTCCAAGAGTAACAAAATAGGTGATTGGTACCTATATCAAAATCACACTGTCATTAGAATCTATGGCTATGAGCTCTGTCCTTATAGGCTTCCAAGGTATGTACCAATGAGACTGTTTGCCTTGGAATACTATAGGCAACTCATTAGTTCTGATCTTACCCATTTTCATAGTGCCAAAAAGAAAGCTCACCTGAAATTCAAAGACCATCTAGGCCCCTCCATTATGAACAAGAAAGAAGGTTGGCAAGATGCTGATCAAATTTTGAGGGACAAATATAAGCTAAGAAGGAGCTTCTGGTGGGTCCCTTATGACCCGGAGGGTTTTATGAGTGCCAGAAGAGTTAAATACAGGCTGCTATCTTATGACCATTGTAAATATCCACAAATTAAACAATATGCCAACCAAGATGAGTGGCTGCAAGGCACATTAGTTGAGGAATTGACTCAAGAGGAAATAATGGAGAAAAATGTCAAGGATTTAGAAAAAACTCTTGACTTGGATTCTTTGCAGCAGGTAACATTCAAGTTTCCACATCAAATTGGAGAAGGCACATCTGCTGCTGCAGCCACACAAGCTGCCCAGGGACCATCTACATCAGCAACAGGTACAACAAAAGGGAAGGAAATAATGGATGCAGAGAAAGAAGTGGTTACAGAGCAGCCTGCCACTTCAATGGAGAAACCTCAAGTACAGGCTCCTCTACAGCAAACAGAAGCACCACAAGTGCCTGCCTTACAGACTCCTGCCCATGAGGAAAGAGGCAGAAAACGAGACCGAGAAGACTCCACACCTGCTAGTGGGTCTACACAGCAGCCCGAAGCCAAGAGGCAAAAGGTTGATTCTCCAATTGAGGAGGAAGTCAGTGAAGAAATCCTTGGAAGTCCAAGGAGAGATAGAGAAGAGAGTCAACAAAAAACTACAAGCTCTTTCCAACAAGAGCAAGACAGACATCATGGCATGGAGGTGTCTTCCTCCACACAACAAAGCAAGAGACTAGCTAGCATCAAAGCCACCTTTAAAGAAATTAAGGCTCAAAATGAACTGTTAAGAGTACAGTTGTATGACCAATTTCTTAAGGCAACACCTGCCAAGCAGGAAATATTGATGGCATCATATGATATCAAAGAAGAAAAAATGATTCTCAGCCACTTTAAACCCAAGGTTCAGCAACCTCAGTCAGCTGCAGACTATGTCAGGACAAAGTTAGAGGTTCTGGCAGAGGACATTCACCCCATGGATCAAATAGAGTTACATAAGAAAACAGGGGAAATGGTCTATGCCACACTTGTAGACAAGGCCACACTGGCCCATGAGTTAAAGGAATCTCTGAGGAATACAAATACTCAGCTTGATTTAGAAAGAATGTCCTCCACAGCCAAAGACAATAGAATTAAAACATTGGAGGACATTATTGTGGACCTGGGGCATGATCCTAAGATCCTAAAGCTATCAAGGCCTTAATGAAGAAAAAGGAGGATGATATTGCTGCTCTAAAAAAGCAGATGAGGCTCTCCTCGACTATGCACCCACAAACAGGAGAACTGGTGAAAGAAAAATAAGCTGAGGATACATCGGACCTACTAATGCAAATGAACCAGAGAATAGTTCAAATGGAGGGAGAATTGGAGAGAGCACTGCAAGACAAGCAGAGAGAGTCGACCTCCCAGCCACCTCAAGCTGCTCCAACTACTGCTGCAGCTACACAAGCAGCAATGACCCCTCCTATTACTACAGCAACTACAGCAACTACAACATCTGTAGCGGCAACAACAACAGCTCCTGAGTCTAGCATAAGCATGGATGAATTGACAAAAGTTGTCAAGGAGCTAGAGCTTCAAGCAACAGAGATAAAACAGGCCAAAGAAAAATTGGCAGATCTAGAAGAAAAATATGATAAATCCAAGGTGACAGTGGCTGAACAGACGAGAGAAATTAAGGCCTTGAAGGACAGAATAAAGGCCTTGGAGAAGGAGCTGAATTTAGAAAATACTCTGGCTGAGATAAAGAAGATTTTGTGGACCAGGATTGACCACTCTATCACTAGACAGTGGAAATCAATCCGAACTGTGCATGAGCAGATTGAATTAATAGGCCAAGCCCAAATTGAAAGTCGAAAAGCTAGAGCAGCACTAGGAAATATGCCTGAGCAGGCTAGCAAAATGATACACTTCCTGAACACTCACACTAAAGAGGAGTTGGCAGCCTTAGACATCAATAACAAAACAGTAACTATTTTAACAGCAAAAAAGGTGCTGACCCTTAGAAATTTTATGCAAAGTTTGGAGAGAAAATGTCAGGAAATGCAGGCAGAGGTAGATGATTACAAGCTGAGGATGGGAGCATTGCAAGGCAAAGGATTCCCCATCCTATTAACCGGCGCTGGAAGACTGCTGACCCGTGAGCAATATTCCACCAGGACGAGTAATTTCATTCCCAATCAGATCACAGCATCCACAAGTACCTCAGAAGAAACAGGACCTCCATCAGGGCAGAGCCTCTATGATAAGCTGGAAAATTTATTTTACATTGAACATGAAATTAATCACTTGTTTGAGGTCCTACCCAATTTTTACAAATACACAGAGGCAAATGAGACTTTAATAAAAATACGAAGACACTAGCTGCCTAAAGAAGATTGGTGGCAAGCAATGCTGCAAATTTTGCCAAAATGATCTCAGTTTTGTCTCTTTTTGGTCAACCTCAGGTCAACGGAATTGAATACAACATGGAGGCAATAGGCAGAGCGGGTGAGAACAGTGACTCAGTAAAATACTGGGACAACAAGCCCAAAAAGGAAAAAACGTAGATTTTAGACAGCGTAGCCCTAGCCGTCTCATTTGGTCACAAAAGTCAAAACTCTCTGACAGAATGGATAGCTAATGCATTAAATATTTACTACAGCATTTACCCTTTCATCTATAATTCCTCAAGAGTTGGCATAGAAGTTATGAGCTATTAACTCATCAGCTAGATATTTTGTATCTTATTTTTGTATATATACCTCCCCACAGAACGTATTTGGGGTTGGTGATTTCCTCTCTAAGACACTGCCTTGTAAATTTTCAAACTATCTAATACAAATGGCTGGGAAAGTTCATGATCTCTGCACTGTTTGATGTCAAAGTGATGATTTGCGTTCTGCTACAGAATTCCTGTGTTTTTTGATGGAGCAATAAGTTATTCTAAACCATGCTTTGTCTTTCTGTGTTTGCTTAATTCAAATATATGTTTCATTAACTTAGCAAAAGAGAAGAAGAATAACTGAGGACTTGTTTGAATGCACCCTCTGCTCAATCTCCGTTGTTAACTGTGTTTTCTTCAGAATTAATCATAAACATGAATTCTTAACTGCTCATGTTTGTATTCATTCTCTCATTATGAATGTTATTCAGGAATTCTTAAATGCTCCTAGATAATGTTCCCACTTTTTCCCTCTATCAGCATAGTGAAAGATCCTTAGCTGCCTTTCATTCCCTGATTTCATGCCATCATATTACAAATTTGAAGAATTGTTCCATGGATGCCTGTCTGGCTCTGTAGCATAACCTTTTTTCTCAAGAAACATTTCCAGCAGTACACCATCATCGACTCCATGCCCAATGGCCTAGATTATTCTGAAACAACATACTAGTTCTGACTGAAATCATCATCCCAACAAATTCAAAACAAAATCCTGTGCATCATAACTAGCCTAAAATTACACCAAAACAAAGCTAAATCAGAAAGAGAGAGCCCTCTCTGGTTGCAGGTAGGCTAGGACCTGTGGCTAAAAGATTGGTTAGTGGTTACCTCGGCCGTATTCCCTTTGGAGTCAAAGGGAACAACCTGAGTGTTAACAAGACGTAATAGGTGAGATCGTTCCTCACTCTTCTAAACAACATAGATATATTCTTACAACAACAGATTACTTTACTAAATGGGTAGAAGCAGTTCCACTCAAGATGGTTAATGCTGAAAATATCATCGAGTTCATAGACCAGTTCATAATCACCAGGTTTGGGTTGCCTTCTGCTTTAATGTTTGATAATGCATAATATTTTTCTAATAATGCAATGACTGAATTTGCACTCAAAAGGGGTTTCAAGCTTAAATACTTTGCCAATTATTACCCACAAGGGAATGGGTTAGCTGAATCTACGAATAAGAATTTAATCAGAATCATTAAGCGAACCATTGATCAAAATCATAAAAATTGGCACAAATCTTTAATATATGCTTTATGGGCATATAGTATAACACAGAAAGCCTCCATCGGCACTTCCCACTTCAATTTAGTTTATGGGAAAGAAGTGGTTCTTCCAACTCATTTGGTTCAATATATCGATGAAGCACCAACTTCCTCCTTACAACTAAGGCAACTGGAAATAATTAAGTTAGAAGAACAACGAGAACAGGCCAAAATAACTCACGCTCATCATCAAGCCTTAGTAAAAGCCTCTTTTGATTCAGACATGATATCCAGAAAAGATTTTCAGGTGGGAGATGTAGTTTTAGAATGGGACAAGGCCTATGAGGAAAAAGGGAAACATACAAAATTTCAAAGAATGTGGCTTGGCCCTTTCCAAATCATAGAAGTCATAGGTCTGTCTACTTTTATGCTACAGGATTTAATAGGAAAAAGAGATTCTTTACCTGTTAACAGACAGATCCTCAAAAAATATTTTCCATAGGAGATCATTCTTCTATTTTGTAGAGTAGTTGTTTTAGTTTCTTAATAAGACCGGTTGTAAATGGTTACGTTTGAGATTCATGAAAAAGACACAAATTCTCTCTTAGATTTTGTTTTTTCACTTGTATAAATAGAATTCTTTTAGAAAATTGATCATTATTATTGAAAGATACAGTCAAAGACTCTAAGCCTAGAAATGATACTAGTTTCAACTGTATAAATTTTGATGAAAAGCCACCTTTAGTGGGAAATTGTTTTGTATCAGTCCAATGAAAGGTATCAATAACACAAATGAAGATTCTATGTAGAAAATCTCTTTCCAAAAACTCTGCTATTGTCGTCCAGAGCTATCTTAAGGAAACAATGACTTCCTCCCCACCTAGGAAACTTCAATGTTCAGAGAATGATCCAAAGATACACTTTAACTTAAAGAGTAAGAGGTCTCATCACGAGCCGACTTATCATGATCATAGATATTATAGCTTGCTGACTTTGCCAATACTGCATACCACAACAGGGCAATGGCTCAAGATTGTTGCAACCAAAAGACAAGGGGTCTCATCACGATCCAGCTTGCTCAACAAAGCTATAAATCAGTGAATGACTGTGTCATAAATTGGCTACCAAACCAAGACACTGTTATTTAAGGGTAAAAAGAAAAGAAAATGAAAGCAATAAGTGTGTATATGGATTTTTCTTTGAAAATTGTAAATTTCTCTAAGTAGGATACATGATCATTGCTGGGTAACAGGTAACCCTGTCGAGGCTATAAACGCCTGCTGGCAGCAGAGGCTCTACCTACGACAAATGAGCATATTCAAAACTGATTTACAGAGAAGGCTTTGTTTTTATCTTTATAAACCAAGTAATGACTGATGTAGATGCAAGGACTAGCTTAAGGGAGTAAATAATCAAAGTGGAAAAATAGAAGAAACAAAATATCATTGAAAGGTAAAAACATGATGTACTTTGTCTTTCTATAAAAAAGTTTAATTTTCTGGAAAATTTTCTGTTTTGGAAGTTTATAAAATTCAAAAGAAAAGCAGAGATAACTGGTTCTTCCAAGTGAATCACCAATTGTTGTGGCCAACAACAACCCCCCTTCTTATTTGGTGTTAATACTAATACTAATAAGTGGGGAGCCTTAGTCAAAAATTTAAAAAATCAGTTAGTGCTTGTATTTCCTTTCTAATAGAACTTACCATCATAAAATTAAGAAAATACCCTTGAAAAATCTAAAAAAGCTTAAGTTTTATGATAAAGTAGAATTATTCCTTAGGAAATATCGCATTGCAAAAGGATAATAGGATACCTCCTTGCAAGCCAAATTCTAAGACTGCGAGATCGCGATACGAGACTACAAACATATATCGCATCGCATGCATCAAAGACCACTTACATTGAAAAACTTTAAATTGCCGATATGCGATGGTGCATATCGCAAATCACATTTCGTAGAAAACAGATTAACAAAAATTGTCATATGTCATGTTCCTGCGATATTGCGATTTTACGATAGAGCGGCAAAGCGATAATGTGATAATGCGATATAGCGAGCTAGCAACCTTGCAATGTTGCGATTCTGCGATGTTGCGATCTGCGATATTGTGAAGCAAATCGCAAAATCGCTTCATAGTAGGTCTTTCGAGCTCGTTGTTCAAAAAGAAGTATTTTCCATAAATCGACACCTGGTTATGCGCTTTAATGCTAATTAATGAGTTAGTTGCCAGCTATTAATGGAATATGGTTTCATGCTTTTCGAAAAGTCGTTTCACGTAAAGTGGTATATTTTATACGTCTGTAGCATTTAAGACTTTCCCGTCACCTTTTCCATATCATTATTCTCACTTCACTTGTAAATTGCAGGAATGAAGAGCAGAGAAATATACGAAGCAGTACGCAGGATATCATGGGAAAGAAAGGCAAAGCCCCAAGCTCTGAAGAGAAGGAAATGGTGCCTTTGTGTATAGACACCGCCTGTAATAGGGACGCTGGTATTGCTACCTGGGAAGGCATGTATAATCTACATGAGGAAGAGAATCCGAGAGTAATGGAGGTTGAGGCTACTGCAGGCTCACATAGTTCTTCTGAGGCATCCATTACAGAGCTAGCTTGTTCATTCTTACACAGGATAGCGGCGAGGCCCAGAATTCTTCCCTACACGGACATGGTTAAATGGATACTAGACAGCATGGATATCAGAGATAGACAGTTTAAGACTCAGGGTCAAGGACTCATTGGCTCATTCACTTCACAAGATTTGAGGCTCATGTATCATTTTCCACAGCCACAGGTGACTTATAACAAACAGTTCATGGAGAAATTTGCCAAAGAGAATCAAGACTTGGCAGAAACCATCAAAGATTGGTCAAGGAGAGACGAACCGCTAAAAAAGGGCAAACATGGTATGTATAGCACTGGCTCTCTCACCTCCCCGTATTGATTTGCTGCTGCAATGCTCTATAGACTTTTTGGAAAGCCAGACATTAACAAATTTTCTTCTGAATGGCTACCATTATTGGATGCCGCCACTGATGCTACTATAGTGGATTGGGCTAAAATATTGTCTGATAATTTAGTCACAGCCATTGTAAATTACCGGTCTAAAAGAACTGTTTCTAAGAGAATCTATCCCCCTTTCTACTTATCTGCATATGTGATGGATGCGATCTGTTATATTTCCAAGTTTCCTGTGATGGGTTGGAAATGGACAACTCAAGACCCCTTACCCATTCATGTTTATCACAAAGAATTGTGGGATTATAATTTCATTCCATTATTCTACAAGATCTGTCATGGAATCATGTTGCCCCTATACAAAATGTTGTATGATAAAGATGTTCCAAAGTTTTCTCCTGAAGCAGATGTAGATATACTCCCTATTGCGAGATATTTCGGAGAAGAACTGTTTACATATGTTAGTGTATTCGTAAGTCTCGCTCCCCCTCACGTCCTACCCTTGTATGTTCCTGACAAACTCTTGGCACGAGAAATTGCTTATCAAACCTGCAGAGAAGGAGGTGTGACTAAAGATTTGAAGGACAAAAAGAAGGCTATTTGGCCACAATTTCCTCTAGTCTGTGGGGCCTTTTCACTATTTGATGTAGGCCATGCATTCAACGAAGTAAACAACATAACGTGTCTACAATTATTCAAGTTTCCAGCAAGACCGTTCGATCCTCATGATATTGCTAAGAATTTTACTACTGTAGTCAAAATAAAGGTGTTTTCTAAAGAAGAAGATCTTTTTGATGACATGTTCCAACAGAAAAGTATGCTTGAAGAAGTTCTGCATTCGGCCCAAATGCGATTCCCTCTAGCAGAGTTTCAGTAGTTCAAGATATATAGGGAAAGGAGGTTAGCTAGTATCCCTGTAGAAAAACTACGCCTAGAACCGTAAGGGAACCAACTCCAAGTATTAGTATTTGTGGAAGTTCAAGCACAAATAGATCTAAATTTAAGTCAGGGAAAGAAACACCTGAACATTCCAAGAGATCAGAAAGTGAGCATGGTAAAAGCGAGGGGTCAGTAAAGGATACTACCCAATCAAAAGAGCTCCCACAGCAACAGGCTTTTACCTCCCCACAAATAGATCCTCCCCCTCTCATCGTTTAGCCACCATCAAACAGAACCGAGCTAGATAAAGAATGGGAGACCTTCAATGATTTGATCAATCTAGAGGGACCAAGTACAAAGACACCTGCAAGTGATGTACAGGCAACAAAATATATAGTCATAGGAACAATTAGCAATGTCCCAGAGATGGAATATATTCCCATCACCCCATCCTCCGAACTTATCCTCAAGATAGAAGAGATTCCTCCTCTTGATGTATTTTATAGTCCACAACACAAGGCAGTAGTGAGAAGACAAATGAAGAAAAGGAAATTGGAAAACGTGCTCGCTTATGATGCGGAGCAATTAGACGTCCTATGGCAAGATCCTACTACTGATCCCACTTAAAATCTCACCAACTTATCTCAGACCGCAGGAGCATATGCCTCGACGAATATTGATAAAGCATCTGAGGTACAACAACTGCTAAAAGAAAAGGAAGACCAGATACTAATTTTGCAACGACAGTTGCAACAAGCCAACGCCAACAACGAATCACAGAAACAACTTGAAAGGCTACAACAGGACTTCCAACGAATGAAGATAGGCTACCAGAACAGATTGGCTGAGAAAGAAAAAAAGTTGCAGGAGATGCACAAGGATGATCCTAAATTTACAGAATTCATCATAATATACATTTCCTTGAATGATCAACTACTGCAGCAACAGGAAGCATTGTGCCAAAGAATATCACAATGGAATTCTTATTGTGAAATAAGCGATAAAATCACTAATCAAGTCGTGGATTTACGAAATGATTATGATTTAATTGATAAACGAGTTACTGAATATTTTGGCTTGGCAAGAAACAGTGGAGGGAAAAAGATTAGGCACACCAATAATCAACGACAATCACAAAGAAATGCTCTTTAACAAATGGGATGCACAACTCAGGAAAGCAGAGCAAGTAGCAAAAGAAGCGGCCATGATAGCAAACAACGTTATTGACTGTATAAATGAAAATTTGCATAGTGAAAATCTGATCTCAGAAACCACTCCAGGCAGACTGGAGACAAAAAACTCAAGAAAAGACAGAATCAATCCAAAGGTTGACCAAGTTGAATTGGGACTATTACTAGGCATACTTGGTAAAGCCTCATAGCCAGTGGATGACTCTCAAGTGTATCATCAATTCTGCCGAGAAGATGGCGCCAGCTCTTGTCGATTCTGTTTTTGCAGCACAGCTAAAATCGGAAGTCGGCCAACCGACTCTTCTCAAACAGATGTTGAATGCGTGCGACTTTAAGGAGCAGATACAGAAATAGTTAGTAATTTTAGTTTTAGATTCAGTTTTTAGTTTTAAATTTTGTTTTATTTTTTCCCAAAATGAGGACGGTCATTTAAAACCCATCCTACATTTTTGTAATAAGTTATTTTTAGATTTAGTTAAGTAGTATTTAAACCCTTCTTATGCATTTAGAGAAGGGTCCTAAAATTTGTCAAAAACATATCCACGGAACATGCACTTTTGTACCCTCTGAGGAGGTTTTAATGAATGAATGGAACAAGATTTATTGACATCTGTATTGAATATCTGCTATTGATGTTGCACTTCTGTACTCTTAGTGGATATTGGATTACGAAGAGATAAATCATTATCGCTTGAAGCTCATGAGTAGGACTAGTTATAAATGGTACTTCTATCTCTTAACTATTTCTGCCTTTGTGTTAAAAGTGATATTCAAGTTCAGTTGTTTATATATTGATGCGTGGATGATTGAGTTATCATTTGGCACTTTTGTACGGTGATAGCTATTTATTTATGCTTAATGTATGAATAGCTTATCATGCGATATGCCTTTCACAACTGTTTCGTCTAACTTTTTTATACGAATTGGTTTATCTATATTGAATTCTTTTCTCATGACAGTTGAATGATATTTATTACCAATTGTTATCTGAAATCATTTTAGATTGCATAACAGAAGGATTACACCCCGGGTTAGTGTAGACTTAGATATTTCTGCTTATTAGAATACAATTTACAAGTTATTAGATTAGAGTTAGAATTAGAGCATCTCACTTAGGAACTTTTAGAAGGGAAATATCAATTCTTCACACACACACACACATAAATTGGGAAACTGGTCCTATATCCCCAGTCAGACCCACTATACCAAATGGAAAAGGAGCTGCTAACCAAGGTTCGGACCGGGTGGGTATCCCCCTTGTTGTAGACCCGATTTTCGGGGCTTCAACACATTGTCACGAATTCAGATCTTCAGATTACAGGGGCAGGGGAAAACCCCAATGTGTTGCCAAAATTCTAATTTTTCAATAATTTTAACAGTTGAAAACCAACCTCTGTCGGCGGATGTTGCACTTGTTGAAATAAATAAATAAATAAATAAAAAATAAAATAAAATAAAAAATTTCGTTGTGAAAACTCTTTCGGGCGCAGAGACAATTTCTGTAACAGTTAAAACCCACTATGTGGCGACCGTTACACACTCTGAAACAACATTTTTTATTTCAGGCATATCTTACAATAATGTTGTTACACCACTGTTTTAGTTCTTTGATTTTATATTTTGTGGAAACCAATAATACATAACAGTGATTTTGGTTGTTACATCTGTAATAGCCGACGACTTCTAGAAATAATCCAAGTAAATTATTTATTGTGATACACAACACGCATCACCATGATTTGGGAGCAATTTTCTTGACTTCCGGAATTAAATTCGTGCACCTCGTCACCAATGTCTTCTCTCCATGTCACACCAGGTATGTCATGAAATGGTAATATTGCTATCCTCTTTTATTTAGTAATTATGGAAATCTAATGCGATATTCTTTTGACGACCGAGATCGGCCGTCACATTTAAGCCTATGGGGGGAGGTCGAATTACATGATGACATGACCTTTGCATGACCTATGAGCATTTTAAAATTGCAACCAAAGTATGAAGATCTTGTAATCATTATCATTAAATGATCGATCATGCCGAAAAAGGTAATTGCACCTCAGGCTAAACCTTCCATAACTTAGCATTAATAAGGAAACGTTATTGCGCAATATGAATCCTGATTTCAAATTCCTGCCCACGTAACCCTACCATTTACCCACTACTAAAGCATTGCATCCTCATTTAGAGCTCTCAGACATAAGTGGAGGAGAACAATTTGCAGAGCTAGAACAGTTGAGCATTGTGCCAACCGCTTCAGAATTTCTCAAGGAGGAGAAGAGAGGAGAACAACATTGAAACTGTGTAGCAATGGGTGGGGCAGCAATTTGACATGAACCAAGATCAATAGAGGCATTGGAAAACTACCCCGAAGCATGCCAAATTTTTAAAGACGCAGGTTGGTTTGAGTTTTTCCAAAGGCTGGAAGGATCAGATGGGGCAATTGCTATGGAATTTGCAAAGAATTTAAAGAGGAATCAAACGGAGGTCAGGGGATTAAAGCTGGAAGTTACAGAAGAGGTAATTGCTCATGTGACGACATTACCAATAGAGGGTAAAATGTGGTTTAACAGAAAAATTAATGACCCCTCCTTGAAGGAGGATTTTCTCCAAGGGGAGAAACAAATGGTGAAGAAAGGAAGAGGGATTGAAAAGTTGTCGCTTCCCCAGTCTTGGGCTGATGTCACCCTTTACCTCATCAAGAATATCACTTGTGAGGGAAGGGAAACAATTGTATTCAATTACCGCTTCCCATTGTTAAATCACCTCTGACATCAACAGTTGATAAACCTCTCGTACTTTTTGCTGGAAAATATTGGGCATATGGCCGCGGTCGTGAAGGCAATTGCGCATCCAGAGACTTGCATCACAAACCACGACCTTGTCAAGATAATTGTGTTAGAAGACCTAAGTCAACAAGGCAGGAGCTAGGATGAATTCATGAGAAAGAAGGCTAGGACTACTTGCAGGAAGCAAACTGGGACATCTGAGGAAGCTTTAGCGAAAACCAAGGAGCAGCCCCAACCCTTGAAAGTAAGGGCTGGAAAGAGACCAGTTGACAAGCCAATTGGTGATAAGTGGCTGAAACAGAGAATAAGGGTTAGTGGGCACCCAAAGTCCCCATCCATGTCTAAGAAGAACAAGGAGGTAGCAAGGTAGGAAGATGAAGAGCAGGCTTGGCCAGAGGAACCTTCCTCACCAGGTAAGAACGAGACCCAATCCTTGCTGCTTAAAGTTTAATGTTTAGAAATAGAAAATGAAAGGCTAAGGAAGTAGTTAGCAGAGGATAAGGTAGAGGGAAGGGTCTCGCGGTTAGATATTTTTTCTGAGGCTGTAGACAGGGTCAGGGAGGAAAATGTTCCGGGTGCTGTGTGCACGACTTGTGCTAAGGATCTAGTGGCAGTGGGGTATAGAGTCTGTGCAATGGACACCATTTCGAGGGAAACACAAAGTGAGTCCTAGGAATCTAATGCACAAAAACCCATTGAAGACGCTACTGTTACACAAGAACCAGCAGTTGAGATGGAGCAATCCACAGAAAGTAATTTGGTAGCTGACAGATAGGAACCCTTGGTTGACACTGTTATTACACAAGAACGAACAATGGAAACATAAGCTAAACAAGGGAAGAAATAAGAAGTTGATATACATGAACCTGTGGTTGAAACTGTTGTTACACAAAACTAGTAGTGGAAACAAAAGCTAATCAAGGGGAAAATGATACACAAGAACCTGTGGATGACGGTATTGTTACACAAGAACCAACAATGGTAGCGGAAGCTAACCAGAGAGAAAAAAGAAACTATCACACAAAAACCCATTGATGACATTTTTGTTACACAAGAACTAGCAGCTGAAATGGAGAAATTTCACCCTCGAGAGGCTATTACACCTTCAATTGTTAGTGCATGTGGGAGAAAACCTGGTCCTGATGAAGGATGGTGTTCTGAAAGAATGTTGTTGATACCAGAGTTAAAAAATGGAAGCAGTAGGCACTCTCTCTACAAGAGGGAATGATCTCGCTCAAGGCACATAAAAAGATGATGGATTCACTCAGGGAGAAATGGTTAAAGGAAGAGTGGGAGAGAGAATGGGAAGAGCAGAGGCATAAGGAAGCTATGAAGAAGAAAGATGAACAATTGCGATTGTTACAATGGTAGGTTATGGATCTAATAAATGATAAGACGAAGCTTCGTGAACTTGCCTTGAACCTACTAGGATGCAGGCGGCCTTCCCCATCATATCTAGTGTTCCTATGGGAACGTTATTATTTGTTTCAGTTAAAAGAAGTCTTTGAAAACAAACCTTATTTGGGTTCTTCTACCCGTACTTTTCTTGAAATTTTTCGTACTTGTGATTTTGATGAACAGAGCTTACTTTGTGAGTTGTTTTTGCATAACATGATGTGTGAATATGTCAGTACAAATATGGTGGCAAGTGTTTTCTCCTATATGGGGGATTTGCAATTGCGAGCCTTCCTTTATTTTATGAAGAATGAAATAGAATGGAATCTGGCCATGAAATCAGCTGAGACCAATGATGAAAGGGAAACATTATGGATCAATGAAGAATGAGGAATGGTTTATGAACTGAGACGTGAGTTTAAGTTGTTCCTGAGTACCCCTGGAATCAGGGAATAGTCAGCTACTTACAGAAAAAGGATTGTGGAGATTTGCCTCAATTTGTATGCACAAATGAAAATTCGAGCTCTAACAAGGTGCCTTAAGCACACTGAGGCTTGTAGTGCTAGATTACAAGATGGAGACCTTTTGAGTTCAGGAATTTTGTGGTTGTTGTTACACAAGTACCTAAATATGCCCGAGTGGTGCAGACATTAGGATCCTTTGGATCGGACTTAGATTCAAATTTTCTCTGATTTGGTTACTGGTGGGAGAAAACCAGTCGAATTACCACTTGTGCGATTATGAAGAAGAATCCTGGTCGTGACAACTAATGGCTACTCAGGGTTATAGGTCTCCTGGTGAAGACACTGCTGGTGCATATAATTTTACAGAATTGCATCGGAGGTATAGCAGGAGAAGCTGAGGTTCTGCATGGGGACATGCAATTGCTTCAGTTGGGGGGAGATGTTGGGTGTATTTTTTATACCTATTTCCTATACTTTCTTTCCCCAGTTTTGATCCTCTTTCCCTCCAGGCCAATGAAACTTTACATGTTAATCACCTTTTCCTTATTATAAACAACCTATTTTTCCATCATATTATTTTTCCATTTTTGTTGAATATAATGATGCAATATTCCTTTTTATGGATAACTGGGGTAAGAATTAGATAAGTCTTTTGGATCCTCTCCTCTTTTTAAGGTGTTTCTTGCGCGAATGAGGTTATGGAGTGAACATCCGTGCTGATCGGTCTAAGAGCAAGATAAAACAAATTGTTGTTACACTCTGTATGTTGTTACAGGTGTTGTTGTTATACCACATGCTGTTACAGGTGACCGTGGTTACACCTCGGGTGTCGTTACAAGGTTGTTGTTACCGAGTGATTGCTTTACATCCAAACTGTCATTTGACCGAAGGATGCTATTACATCGTAGCTGGAAAAGTTGTGGATACTATTCCACGCAACAACTATTGGAAGCTATGAATTGTTTATTTAGAAAGTAACAGATCCAAGAAGTTGTGATCTTAACCAATGTATTTGAATAGCATTTTAATTTAGGAACAGGTTATAACGATTTCTATTTTATGATGATTCTCATGGCTGATCTATGATTGATTTTGGGTATGTAATAACTATAAGAGAAACTTAATCTCTCATGTATGGGGACAACATAGAGAGCATTGTTATTTTGATCTTGTAACTTTTAATTGTTTAGATATCAAAGACATTGTGGTGATGTTGTTGTTGTTTCTAAATTGGTTCTTTAACTAATCTCGTGTTCATTCCTATGCCATTGCTAGGGAGGAAGGGCCCTCCTCTTTAGTAGGGATTGCAATGACAGAGTAGCTGTACATTATTGTTTGTATGGTTTTCTGTTGTCGTTGTATAATTTGTAGAATATATCTGCTTCAGTTTCATAATTATGTTATGCTATTACACCAATTCGATTAACAACATGGTAGTTGACCAGCTGGTGTAATTATTAGTACAGTGTGTGGTGCGCCTTTGCTATGGTAATTATGAAGTGTGATTTCATTTCTGCAGAGTGTTTTAATTTCTGCATAAATGATTTAATTTCTGTAATTGATTCAATGACATTCTTTACTGTTTTATATTTTCATTCTTGGCTGTAGTGTATTGGCACAAATAATGCAAACTCCATTGAAATAACAGACCTACCCTGGGTTGACAATTAAATGGTTGAAATCTTGGTCAATTAGGATTGATTAAAACAACACTACAACATAGATCTCCTCAACACCCCTACTAATTCTTCCTCATCTAAGTGTAGGGGCTCCGTCGGCTACCTGGATTGATCCATCTTTCCCTTTTGTCGGATCTCCATCAGATTTTTGCACGGTGATTTCCACACTGGTGCTTGCAGGGGCTTTTTCTGCTTCTTATCTCCCATAATGGAAGAAGATGGCATAGGTCTTGGCGATCTAGGTGTTGTAGTAGGCAACCCTGTAGGTACAGGTTGGGCCGACTCTGTCTCAAGTCGAGTTGCAGTCATTCTCTCAATGAATATCTCATGCTGCCATCAGTTAAATTTGTGAATCTCGACTGTGAAATATGCTCTTTAATTCTTTCCCAATCCTCGACAAACATACATCACTGCTCTTGACGCAAACAAAAGCACAACAACTCAAGGCAAATTCTTAGGAAGAAAATTGTTTGAATGTGGGGCAGAAGGTTGTATTTATAGCCCAATTTTAATTCAAATCCATCTATTCCCTCCAATCCTTGTCATTAATGCATTTTTTGCGGCAGATTTCCAAAGATATGCATCTTAAATGCTCTCGGCCCGCTCCTTTTAACGGAAAAATCACCATCCAATCAGTTACAATGCTTCCAACGGTCACTTTTGGCCAAGCTATGCGAACCCACCATTCTAGCTTAGCTGCTTCGTCGCAGCTCTCCTCTGCGCCTTCCCTTGATTCGTTGCACAACCCATTCACTTCGCCCAACCATCCTTCTGGAAGTGTAGTTTATAGTCCCGCACTCCCTTGCAACTACCTGGAGTACTAAGACTATCCCGCATCCATATAGTCATTGCGCAGGAGCAGGATCACCCCTCTACAACTTTTATCGACTCCCATTGACCTTTCCCGGAAATAGCTCCTCATTCAGCTTTGTGAGCTGAACTACGCCTCCATCTGTAATCTCTTTAATAATATACGGCCCCAGCCAATGCATTTGGAACTTCCCTGGAAACTTCTTGAACTTACTGTCATATAGTAATATCAAATATCCATTCTTAAAGGTGCATTGTTTGATATGGCAATCATGCCATGCCTTTTTGCAATCCTTCTGCACCTGCTGATGAAAACCTGCCAAGAAGTGATCTTCCTCCAACTCGACTAGCTGTGTGAGGCGTTCTTCCATGGTATCTTGGTCAGCCATGTATGTAACTACAACAATCTGCAAACTTGGCATGATGTACTCCATCGTCGTTATCGCTTCTTGGCCATAAACCAATCTGAATGACGTTTGTCCAGTCAACTTCATGCAGGTAGTCCTATATTCCCATACAACAGCTGGTATGCTATTATGAAACCAGCTCAAGAAAAGATAGAAAAGATAGATCAACGCCTTAGAATTCAACCTATTTGAGGGACAACCTCCTTTACATTACATAAATGAACAATTCTTGGATGATTCAAATGACAAAACCTCCTTTCTATATATAGAAGTCTAAGGAGTCACAATATAATCCAACCGACCTAACAATAATAATATAAAGCCACAAAAATAACAATAGAGGGATTCTATGGGGCACAGTAATAACAATATGGGGGAAATAGGGGCACAACAATAGTAATAAGGGGTATAACTATAATATTAATGGGGTAATCACTAGTATTATAGGGACCCAACATGCCCCTCTCCTTCAAAAAAGTGTTGTCCTCAACGCTTGAGTAGTTCTGGATACTTATGCAGAAAATTCTCATCCTCCCATGTGGAATCTTCAGCGGATAAGTTCTTCCACTTGATAAGATACTCTAAAATTGATCGATTTCGTAGCTATCGAGTTCTTGTTTCTGTGACTGCTTCCGGTTCCAATATAATTTTTCCTTCCTCATCAAGTTCTGGAAATATTGTTTGAACTAGGAGCTTGTCGCCTATAACCTTCTTTAAAAATGAAACATGGAAAACTGGGTGCAATCGAGAAGCTACAGGAAGCTCCAATTTGTATGCCATAGTACCAATCTTTTGCAACACCTTGTACGGACCATAATACTTTGGTGATAATTTATTATCCTTCTTAGCTTGCTTGAGGGACATTTTCTTATATGGTTGTAGCCGTAGGAATACCCAATCACCTACATCAAAACTTCTTTCGCTGCGATGTTGATCTACCTGTTGTTTCATTCTATTCTGTGCCAACACGAGGTTATCCTTTAAGAGTTGGAGGAATTTTTGTTGATGTTCGATGTAATGTTCCACTGCCTAAACCTTAGAATTTTTTTCTCTTAAATATGATGTGATGGATGGTGGTTGATACCCATAAAGTGCCATAAATGGGGTCATTTTTGTTGCTGTATGGAAGGAATTGTTATACCATCATTTAGCCAGAGGCAACCATTTGACCCATTGTGTTTGTTTATCAGATACAAAGCAACGAAGATATCCTTCCAAAAATTTGTTTACTATCTCAGTTTGACCATCAGATTGAGGATGATAAGATGAGCTATGAGCTAACTGAGTACCAAGACAAGAAAATAATTTTGTCCAAAAATTTCCAGTGAAAATGGGATCTCTGTCACTTACAATAATCTTTGGGTTTCCATGTAGCTTTTGAATTGTTTCCATAAATGCAGTAGAAACTGTACTGGATTTAAATGGATGTGATAATGCACAAAAGTGTGCATACTTGGTAAGTCTGTCAACTACCACCATGATGACACTCTTTCCCTCAGACTTGGGTAAACCTGTGATAAAATCCATTGGAACCTCCTCCCAACGTTGGCTTGGAATGGATAAAGGTTGTAATAGACCCGGTGTCTTAATTGTTTCAACTTTATTTTGTTCGCAAACCAAACATTCCGCCACAAACTTTTGAATATCTGATTTAAGGCCATCCCAAAAAAATTCCTTCTTAACCCCGTGGTAAGTTTTTAAAAATCCTGAGTGCCCTCCTAAGGGAGAAGTGTGCAATTCCATAAGAATATTTTGTTTAAGCTGGGAATTATTACAGAGGTATAAACGATCTTTGTACCATAACGAATCATTTTGCCAGCTAAATGTATCAGACGTACTAGAATCTTGTTGTAACTTTCGAATAAGTGCCCACACTTCTTCGTCATTCTTCCATTCCTCCCTTGCTTCGTTTATCCAATCTGGTTGGATAATAGAAATGGCGCACAACAATGCTTCCACATCCTCATCCTTTCTTGAGAGTGCATCTGCCACCACATTTTGCTTCCCTTTTTTGTAGATGATTTCAAAGTCATAACCCAACATCTTTGTGACCCACTTTTGTTGCTCTTCAGAGGATAATCTTTGTTCTAAAAAGTATTTAAGGCTATCATGATCCATTTTTACCTTGAAGTGTCTTCCCATTAGGTAGGGTCGCCATTTCTTAAGTGCATGGAGTATTGCCAACATTTCCTTCTCATAAATATCTTTGCTTAAAAACTTTCCCTTGATTGGTCGACTTTCAAAAGCAATGGGTCTTTCATCTTGCATCAGAACAAGACCAATTCCATTTCCTCAAGCATCACATTCCACAATAAAGGTTTTTGTGAAGTCCGGTGTAGCTAAGACCGGTGCTTGGCACATTGCCTCTTTAAGATGTTCAAAGGCCTTTGTTGCTTCCGGAGTCCATGAAAATGCATCTTTCTTCAATAATGTTGTTAGAGGTGCTGCTTTTCTCCCATAATTCTTAACAAACTTGCGATAATACCCTGTCAACCCGAGAAATCCTCGCAGATGCTTTATGGATGTGGGGATTTTCCATTCCTTAATGGCTTTAATTTTTCTAGGGTCTACCTTAACTCCTTCATGAGATACAATATGACCCAGATATTCCACCTCCTGGACTCCAAAGAAACATTTGGATCTTTTTGCATATAATTGTTTCTCCTCCAATAGTTGTAGCACCCTGTCAACATGTTCAACATGATCCTTCCAAGACTTGCTGTAGATTAGTATATCATCAAAAAATACTAACAAAATTTTTCTAAGGAATGGTTTGAAAATTGAATTCATCAAAACTTGAAATCTTGAAGGTGCATTGGTAAGGCCAAAAGGCATGACCAAAAATTCATAATGACCCTCATGAGTTCTAAATGCTGTTTTCGGAATGTCTTCAGTCTTCATTCTGATTTGATGATATCCTTAGTGAAGATCCAACTTGGTGAAGTAAATTGATCCATGCAATTCATCAATGAAAGGAATGGGGAACTTATCTTTAATAGTGAGCTTGTTGAGCTCCCTATAATCCAGACACATGCACCATGATCCATCCTTCTTGTGCACCAATACTACTGGAGCAGAGAAAGAACTTTGACTCGGTTGAATTATACCAGCCTCTAGCATTTCTGCAACCATACGTTCAATTTCACTCTTTTGGACATAGGGATATCTGTACGGCCTGATGTTTGGGGGAACACTTCCTGGAATCAGATGAATAGCATGATCATGATTACGCATAGGTGGGAGACCTTTGGGAGTCTCAAATACCCTTGAATGATTGTCCAGGACTTTTTGGAGATCTGGAGAAATAGATGATTCCGATGTGGAAACATCTAGCGAACATAATTGTGCAATTACACCTCTTTGCTCCTTTTTTAGAAGCTTTGTCATACCATTAGAGCTGATTATCTTTCCTGGTTTCCCTGCAATACCCCTTAATTCAACTTCCTTTCCTTCCGTAGAAAATTTGATGAAAATTTCTTGAAAATTAAAAGCTATTGTACCCAAGGATTGTAGCCATTGGACTCCTAGTACAACATCAGCACCTCCCATTGGAATGGAAAGCATTGGGCTAGTCAATACATATTCTCCCATGGATAGCTTGATATTATGGCACTTTCTAGAGAAATTTATTGTTCCTCCATTTGCAATCATCACTTGACACTCTGGTGTTGGATATAGGAAGCAATTCAATTCTTTTGCTACCTTACAATGAATAAAATTGTGGGTGCTTCCTGAATCAATCAACACTATTACCTTTTTCTTCTTGATTTGTCCTTCTATCTTGATGGTTTGAGGAGTGGTAATTCCCGCCAATGCATTACAAGATATGGTCGGATTTATTTGTTCTTCATCTAGGCTTTGTTCCTGGAGTATATCCTCTTCTTTTGACCTTTCTTGCTCCTTTTCTTCTTCCTCTTCACAATCTATGTAGAATAATTTCTTCTCAGCACACTTATGACCTTTAGTGTATTTGCTATCACAACTGTAACAAAGCCCTTTTGCTCTTTTTTCTTCCAATTGTTGTGGTGTCAACCTTATAGGTTGTGGAAGACTAGGGGAAACAACACTTCCGTCTTTATAGTTGTGAGTGGTATGCTTCCTGGTTGCCATAATTTTGCTTTCCATTTTTCTTGCTAACCTGAATGCCTTCTCTAATGAATCAGGTTCCCAAAGGCGAACATCATGTTGGATATTATCCTTTAAAGACCCTATGAACACATCAATCCTATGCTCCTCTGGAATATCTTTACCCTTATGTTCAATTTTTGGAACTCCTCAATGTGCTCCATTATTGAACCCTTTTGTTTGAGACTTATCAATTGGCTAAAAAAAGTGTTGCTTTTTGTATCCTCATAATGTGCTATCAATTCTTCCATAAAAATTGCCCAAGTGATAATTTTTTTACGAGAGCAAAGCCATTGATACGATACAAAATGATTTGGTTCCAAATATAAAGTTGCCATACGTACCTTTTGTGTGTTTTGCACATTATTGAGATCGAAGAATTGCTCCATCTCTAATATCCATGTGGCGGGATCCTTGCCATCAAACTTCCTCATATCGATTTTTGGAATATGGTGAGTCTTCGATCCAACATTAGAGTCTATGGAATCATGATTAACATTTCTTTTGTTCTCATCATGAGTTTCTTTAGTACCCTTTCACCCTTAGTGACCATTTCTTGTAGCAACTTATTCATATTTATCTTCAATTCGTCCATGTCTGTCTTCAGATCTATCTTCAAATCGTCCATCTTAGCTTCTACGCCTTTCTTTAAACCATCCATCTTAGCTTCTACGCCTTTCTTTAAACCATCCATCTTAGCTTCTACATCTTTCTTTAAACCATCCATCTTAGATTCTGTTCCTTTTTGTGCAAGTGACAATTGTTGCACTTGGTCTCGTAATTTTGATATATCATGTTGCATTTCTTCCTCTTCTTCATGGGTCATGCTAGAGCTTTCAGGTTGCCTACTAGGTGTTTGAATTTTCTTTCCCCGGGGCATCAATTACCAATAATAATGCTTTACTATTCCCTTTGAATTCCTTCAAACTAATTTTTCAAACCAATCTTATGCAAAAAATTTAAAAAACTACACACCTTTTTTTCACTTTATAGGAGCTCGATATTGCCTCTGATGTATCTCTGTACTTTCGGATCATCTAGTTTTGAATTTGTGACCTGCAATAGCCCTTTGTGTCCTCTTTACAATGCCACAAGTCTGACCCAAATTGGATTCTCCAAGGAAGAGTTATGTGAAATCTCCCACAGTGACTTGATTATAGACTAGTTCAGTAGAGCGAACTTGTACGACGTGCCACGAGTCACTGTTTCGACCCTTGGATTTGAGAAATGAATACAAGAAACTACAGTCCGTCCTATTTCTGTACCTTCTTACAAAATTTCAATCTGATCCCCAGAGTGAAAGTTATGACGATTTTCCCCAGGTCACCTGTTTGGAATGTAATTCAGGAGTCTGCAAAAAGACCAACTTCCTCAGATCATATCTCCTCAAATATAGCGCGAAAAGTTCTGAAATTTGGACCGAGGTTCAGCGTGCTTTCTTCTCAAATTGGTTTTTTTTGCAACTTTTGAAACATCGCAAAAAAAAGTTATAGCGAAAATTCCACGAAGACCTGTTTGGAGCAGCGAAACCCTAGAATCCAAAGCTCTGATACCAAATGTTATGAAACCAGCTCAAGAAAAGATAGAAAAGATAGATCAACGCCTTAGAATTTAGCCTCTTTGAGGGGGCAACCTCCTTTACATTACATAAATGAACAATTCTTGGATGATTCAAATGACAAAACCTCCTTTCTATATATAGGAGTCTAAGGAGTCACAATATAATCCAGCCGACCTAAAAATAATAATATAAAGCCACAAAAATAACAATAGAGGGATTCTATGGGGCGCAGTAATAACAATATGGGGGCAATAGGGGCACAACGATAGTAATAAGGGGTATAACTATAATAGTAATGGGGTAATCACTAGTATTATAGGAACCCAACATATGCACACATCCAAATCATGTTGTTTCGCATTGCAAATCTTCGTTAAGGAGTTCTCTAGGATTTTGTTAAAGGCTTCCACTGTGTCATTCACTTGAGGGTGATACGACATACTCTTCGGGTGATACATCTGGAATTCTTCAAGCAAAGAAGCAATTTTTTCATTCAAGAAGTGTGAACCCTATCGCTTGAAGATCTTAGGGCAGCCAAACCAAGACAGGATGTATTAAAAAATGAACTTTTCAGTTGTATCTACGCTACAATCCTTTACAAGCTACATCTCATCCCATCTGGTTAAATATTCGGTTCTTGTAATGATGTATCTGGCTCCTATCTTCTTTCCTAGTGGCTGAATTGGCCCCACGAAGTCTATCACTCACTTATCAAACACTTGTAATGACACTTGTGAGTTCAGAGGCAATTCATCTCTTCACAATGACCTCCCCATTCTCTGACAGACGTCATAGGCCCTACAGTAAGCCTTGAAATCTTTATGCACAGTTGGACACCATAGTCCTGCTCGTAGGATCTTCTACACAGTTTCTCTTCCCATAATGTCCTCCGTAAACCCCTCCATGCGCTTCAACGAGGATACTTTCTCGTTCATACTTCAGGACATACCTATGCAATATTTCATTGAATCCCATTTTATATAATTGTCCTACGATAACGAAGAAATTTGCAGCTCAGACTTCTGATTCTTTCTTTTGTTGTCGTATGCCCTTCAGGAGTTGTACCTGTAGACAAGAATTGGATTATGTCTATGAAATGGTCATTTATGATGCGTAAAACAAAGAGATGTGCATCAGGCAATCCTTCCTCCAGACTTGTAGGTTCGTCACCATTCTCAATCCACGAGAGGTGATCTGGTCCAACATTTAGTCGCCCTGGCTTCACAATTACTTCAAATTCATATTCTTGAAAGAGCAGAAACCATCTACAGATCCCCCGCCCCCCAAACACAGGCTTGTTGACCAGGTACTTCAAAGAAAAATGGTCTATGTACATCTTGAAGTGTGCACCCTACAAATTGTGCCTGAATTGCTAGAGTGCATAACCATTGCTAATCCCTCGTGCTCTGTGGTTGAATAATTCTTTTCTTCCTTCGATAACTTCCTACTCGCAAACACTATTGGATGATCGATATCACCTTCGCTTGGTTGGGTCAACAGAATGTCGAATGCTATGTGGGATGCATCTATGTGTATGTGGAACTCCTTCTTCTAGTCGAGTAACACTAAAATGGGCGCAGTGACCATTTTTTCCTTTAATAAATCCAAACTCTTATTGCAATCATCGTCCCAGCAAAACGTCAAATAATTTTTCAACAATTTTTCCATGGGCGCAGTGATCTGCGCATATGCTTTGATGAATTTTCTGTAATACCCTTTGTGTCCCAACGTCACACACAGTTGTTTGACATTCTTTGGAGGCTCCAAATTAATAATCATAACAATTTTTGCAAGTTCTGCCATCAACCCCTACTTACAGACTACATGGCCCAACAGTATCCCAGAATACGCAAAATATGCATTTCTTCAAGTTAAGGGATATTTGATACTTTCGACAAGTATCGAACATGAGGTGAATACTGGAAACATGTCTCTTAACTAACCCAAATGCAGTCCAATCATCGAAGTAAACCTCCAAAAACTTGTGAATAAACCCTTTGAAGGTTGCGACTACCACGCTAGAGAAGATTATAGGGGCATTTTTAAGTTTGAAAGGCATGGTTGTATACTGAAAACAACCCCATTTGGTCATGAAGGTTGTCTTACTCCAATCCTTTGGCATGATCTTGATATGATGATAACCTGAGAACCCGTCAGTAAATAAATATGCTTCCTGACTGCCAACATTTTCTAGTACTTTGTCTGTGAATGTCGTGGGAAATGGATTGTGGACACAAGAATCATTCAACTTCCTTAAGTCGACGCATATATGAATCTCACCCATCGTCTTCTTTTCCTGAACCACCATAGGACTAACCGAGTTTGATTCCTTGATAGCCTCAATAATCCTGGTTGCAAGCATCTTATCCAATTTGTCGCACACTTTTTCCTTATACTTAGGATTCAACTGGTAGGGGCGCTACTTCACTAGCTTCACATATGGCTTTAGAGTGATCTTCATGACACCCAGATCCCCTACTATCCCTTCTAGATCAGAGAAATTTGTGGGAAACAAGTCCTGATACTCCCGTAAAAGCTCCGCGACTTTGTCCACCGTGTCTTCGTCCCAATAGTCACCTATGTTTGCGAACTATGGTTGTGCTTCTGATCCAATATTCACTTGCTTGGTCTTCAGGCGATTTGAGATATTAGGGAATTCCACCTTAGGCCTTACGACTTCACGTTGTCCTTCTGACTCAGGAATGTTGATGTTCCTAGGATATTATTCACCTTCCTTAGTGGTCACATTGTAGAATTCGGGCGCATGGCACAATTGCATACTCTAATCTAGTTGTACCCACGCAACAGGTTCTTCAGGAATTCTAAAATTGTAGCTTTGATCTCTTGTAACGCTTCATCAATACATTCAAATCCATCCTCAAAATTGAATGTTAGCAGAAAAATTTCTTTCAGAACATCCCATTTTGTGGTTTCGTGTAGCAGCTCCATTTCTGGACACCAGTTCATCATAATCATATCCAAAGTGTAGTAGAATATATGAACCCACTTTGGCTGTGGTTCTCCTCCCCATGCTTTTGTCCATCGAGCCAGATGCTCGTATGGATCATCCTTCCCTGTATATTTCTCTATAATGTGGTTATTGGCATACCCAAGCCACAACTTCATCATTCGTCAATATTCCTTCCAATATGCAAATTTGTTCTTATGCATACCTAACCATCTTGCAGGCATCACTCTCAGCGTGATGTCTAATGCCTAGAACCGATGTTCCTCTGGTACATCCCTTTCAAATTCATCTAGAAATAAATTGACATCTTCTAAACCATCATAATATGGTAAGTTGCGTACCTAAGTGGATATACATCGGAGTGACTTAGTAAGCCTGTTGCATCGTAGCGATGATACCTCATGCAACCTGTTCTGCTAGTGTTCGATCTCCTCATCTGAATCTAAATTGCAAGAGTTGTCCTTCTCCCACATAATTCACTCATATGCCGTAGGGTTGATCCAATCTTCATCCCACATGGTATGCTTATAGATTTTCTCAATATCGTCCTCCTCATAATAATCACATACTGGTTTAGTATATCGTGCACCCTCTATTGGATCCAATGGAACAATAACAATTAGTTCCTTCTTTCAAATGTCATATTGCGCTTCTTATGGTTGATGACTGCGTTCATATCGAATGCCCAATCAATTCCAGGTAGTGTTGGGTATGGGTTATTGTCGTTGTCCACTATTTCGATCACTTCAAAATTGGCTACGGCAAGTGCCCCTTCAATATCCACATTTACTCCATGTAGACGCCCCATAGGAATAATATTTTGTTGATTCTCTATTCTCAGTTGGATTGGGGACCACTATAGCATTGGTCTTCCCATTCTTTCCCAGGTTTTCTTCGGTAGAACATTTGCATCAAACCCCAAATTAAGGATTACCTGGTCCATTTCGAATTCTCCTATCTGGGCAGTCAATCTCATTTTGTGACTAGTCATTTTCTTACTTTTGTCCACCTTATGTACTGCGTGCTGTTCTGAAAATGAATTATTCTTGCCAGTGCAGTTATCTATTAAATCTTGTAGTCCCTCTACTGTTTTTTGGTCCCTCGGGAGCTTCATGCAGGTCTATAGGAAAGATGTCAACACTAATGGACCTATTTCTTGCACAGTATTGGCTCCTTAAGGTTTCTTCATGCACGTACTTTGAGTCCTTGAAGTGGAAGCTCCTGCATCTGCGAAGCTTCTTTTTGCCTCCATAAATGTTTCCTTTACTTTATTCACATCGAATCCAACCTCCTTGTCAGCAGCCTTGCGAACCCATACATTTTCCTCTGGTTGTTTCCCTTTATCCTCCTCGGTAGCTATGCCACTTCGCATGACGATATTAACACTAGGACCCTCTTCGCGTAGTTCTGATCTCATCATTTGGATGTTCTGAGTAGGCTGCTGAGTTTGGGTCTTATTTTCTTGCATCTTCGCGATGAGCACAGGACAATATTCTATGATATGATCAAACTGATGAAAATATTGACATGAGGGGTGCGTTGGATTTTGACAATCTCGCGCAAAGTGACCTGGTTCTCCAAAATGGTAACAGATGGTCTGACCATGACCTCTTCCAACTCCTCCTCCTCCTCCTCTTCCTCGACCCTGAAATCCTCCACACACTGTAGTTGCGCTTTGATCCTATGGATGTGCCTCCATCTGTACTCTATATGTTGGCATTTTTTCCATCATGAATTCATAACTTCGGAAATTGCACTCGTCATGACCCACATACTTATAAAAATTACAGAACAATTGTTGGGGAGTCTGCAGCAAATGACAATTGTCTATCATATTTTTTCCTAGAATCTAACAAATAACGTAGCATTGTACCATTCCTTTACTTGGCCAACAGTGCTTTCTAGCTTCAGGGGGACAAGACCTCCCCCAACAAGATAATTCTAATACACCGGGCAATGGTCCTTGTCGTGACCATGGCCCTTACATTTCAAATACCACACTTTCGCGTAGATGTCATTCTAGATTTCTTTTCCCTTTTTGAGGCACTACAACTCCATATGCAGGATAGCCAATTGTGATTGAATCTGCTGCACTCCTAGATTCGTATCCTGAATAGGTGAGGGTTCTAGTTTCATAGAAATCTCTATTGCCTTATCCCATGTTCCAATATTCTGTTGCGACAATGACAATCTCAAATGGGGTAGTATGGAAGCAATGTACCAATCCTTATGTTGGTCATCCGTGGTCTGCATATTAACCTACTGGAGCAGACATTTCAACCTCTAATTAAAGTCCCACGTGGACTCATTTTACCTTTTGTTGTATCTCTTTGACCTCTATCACGGACTCTTGTAACTTAGGCTTCTTGAATTCATTATTTAGCGCTTCCTTTGTTTATTTCAGTGTTGCATTTGGATGAGTCGAACAATACTTAATATACCATCTCAACGCTTTTTCTTGCAAGGTTGTCATCAACTACATTTTCTTTAGGTCATCGTCTGTTATCTGTTGTAACTTCCACACAACATCTGCTACAAACCAAAACTACTCAGGGCCTTCTATCCCCAGACCCTTAAATACATGCATCCTCATATCGTTTTCCATATTGAATAGTGGAGGTGGAGTTGGAGGCTGAGATGTAGGTGCAGGTGTGTGAGGTGGAGGTGATGGTGGAGGTGGAGTGGATGGATGCGGTATTCTCGTGATTTACCATCTGCAACATACCTGGAGGTGTTTTCAGAATACTACTCTCTTCGTCAGTATTAGATGCTCCCAAGAGAGGACTGTACTCAACACCTGAGTCTAGATCTCTTTTGAACGTCTTTCCACTTTGCGTAGATCTTATCAAGTCTCTTCTAAACATTAATTCATTGGCATAACCCTTTTCTCACACCATGGCATTTTAATCCAAGTTTTCAGTAGTTCAGATACTTACCTCTTGGTTCTTTGAAAAATTGGCGTTCAGCTTCACTATAACTGACTGCTGCATCAATCGCGAACTCAGTAATGAATCCGCCCAAAATGCTATCGATCTAGTAGTCGACAACCATTGCGATCTTTTTTTTTTAAGCTTCCAGGCACCTCACCAACTATGGAGTCCACACAATAGGGTTATCTAATTTCCACATACCTTGATTGTTTGCCAATTTAGACAACCACTCGTATAATTCTCACGGAAAAGTGCACAAGAAAATTTCGTGTTTGTCTCTATATAGGTATCTATTCAACCACTCTTCCTTCAATAGACACAAATTCCTGTTTTCCTGGGCTGCAAATTCGTGCAGCTTCCTATCTATCAAATTCTTGATCTCCTTCTTAGTTGGGAACCATTTATTCAATATCACACATTCCTCAGACAGATCCTGGTCCTGGAAACAAAACCATTTGTTGGCTTGAGGGGGTCTAGACCTAGGTTCAGAGTTAGTTGTGCCAACCAACAAAACCCTACATTGGCGGCCCTTTCGGCAACAACCCGTGTAGTGCAGGATAAAGTATCACCCGAGGCAGTATTGTGGGATGACAGAATCAGGTTTCTGCATACAGAGGTCTATAAGATGTGTTCTTGTTACTCCTAGGGCTTTATTTCGTCCCTCGCGAACCCTAACCCTTGAAACGCGGAAATTACAATAACTTACAGATAACAAATTCTAACTCTGCGCTGATTTCTTTAAACATTCATAACATCAAGAAAATTAACAAATCTACCACTTTCGTGCATCCATTATGGGTTTCTTATGATAAATCCAGTAAACAGAGTGAATACATAGTAAATGCAGAAGAAAACATAAACACATAGATACACAGATATTTACCCTAAAATAGTCTTTATTATGTTCAAATCTTCTATTATAGACTCTTTCTTCCCTGCGCACACAACTGTGGACTTACCAAGGTCTCGACGCACATTGCTGCAAGAGCCTTCCCCTTCATCTAAGTACAAAAAACAGACTTCTCTGACTAGATCACTTGCCCATACAATCTTAGATATTCAATGGATAGATATATATCTCCTATGAATCTCTATGTATCCTTTTTATAGCATCTTATTTTCACAATACCATGGTTCACGAACCATGGGCGGGACACAAAACTACTTAACTTCTAACAAACTAAGGGGATTTGACCTTCCTAAATCCCCTTTGACTTCTAATGACCTTCGCTCTCCGCTCCTCAAAATGCGGAGACTTTACAAAAATAACAAAACTATTTGCAAAATTTACCCCAAGGGACACTGTCCCAACACTTTCTAAGAGGTAGTGTTGAATTGTGTAGCTTGGGAAGTACTCCAAGCCCTAGGGTTCAGGCTTTAGAGGAGAAAGAACCACAAGGGTAGCTTGTGAGGACCCAAGTGTGGGGTTTTGGCACCCATCAAGTTTTTTGGGGCAAAACCATAATGGATTCAAGGCATGTGATGGATTAGGATGATAGTGATCGGAAAGACGATTCTAACGCATCGAAAATCATCTGAATCCGAGTTGTCATTAGAGAGATATGAATTTTTTAAGTTAAGATAATTACTATTGGGTGTCAAGTAGGCTGACTTGAAAAATCCAATGGATGTGTTGCTTCAAACATGACCTTTTGGGAGCCCTTATTTATGTTATATATAGAAGGTGATATGGAGTCATTTTAGGCATCCAATAAGTGAAACACACAAAGAGAAAAAAAACTTGTTGGAGAGGAAAAATCTTTGAGGTAGCTACAAAAAAGGAGGAAGGGACAACGTGGGAGTTTTATGGCTATTGGAGCCTCTTTTTAGCTGGTTGAAGGGTTGTTCTATGCCACAGTCAAGCCAAGTTTGTTGAAAGGTACATGCAGGTATATTGGGGGAAGAAACAAGGCAAAGGAGGATTGTTTTGTAAGGGCTGAAAGTGGCAACACATTGTTGTGGTAGGCCACAGGCCTAACCATCACAAAACATGGAAACATGGAGGTTTTAGGGTCTATAAAGTGCCCATAACAAAAACATGGTTGGAGAGGAGTCTTCCTTGCCCAGGCCACAAATTTTTGGAGGGTTGTTTGTGGACTGTTGAGTGGGTTGAAGGGTTGTAGCAATGTGGTCACTTTCCCTAACTAGAACAATCAAAGGACAACAAGAAAAATACTCTTACAGGGAAACGTTAGATGTGCGTTGGGTCAAAGTTGTTGGCTAGATTGGATCATTTGTTTGTGCATCCTGTTGGTGCCATGTAGATGACATTTAGTGGTGGTGAAATGTCATCTTAGGTGCAGAATCAATAATGAGTTGATTGGGTGTCATAGAGATGGTTGGAGGACAACGTGTTGGCTACCCAAAGTAGCCCTAGATCAGTAGACAAGAAGGACTTTTTTGGTGCGAGATTGGGTGAATTTTTGGTGTCGAAGTGGAGCACTTTGATGGATGAAAGTTGCTACTAGCTTAGGCAGATTGGAGCTCGGGAATTAGACCTACCCAAAGAGAAGTTGATGAGCCCGTGTTCATTGTAGCAGACGTGACTTGCATCAGTGATAGAAGGCAACCCTCTTGGAGTCTCGATGTGTAGATTCCTTTATGGGCTAAGGTACTACTAGTGAGCAGTACGAGAGCGAAGGACCGGCATGACAAGATACGACATAGAAGTTGCGCAAAAAATATTGTCATTGTATCTTGTAACCATAGGCTGTTGTATTTATCAGATTTGGATTAATTTAATGAAGATTGGTGATTGTACATATTGTACAATTTTGTTTAAAACTATGTATATTATGCATATGTGATTTATTGCTTTATATTTTCGTGATGAAAAGTAGTTTATGGTTGAGATTCTTGATTTGGTAGCATCAATGATTTTAAGATTCTATCCTAGACCCAAGATCGTGGAAATTCAACAACTCATTTGTTTTTTGTATATGATGTCCTTATTTTATGTAATGGCTTCAGAAGAGATCTAGATAGAATTCTTGAAATTCTAACCCTCTTTGGGAAAGCTACTGGAACGCTTATAAATTATAGGAAATCTTCTATTTATTTTCATAACTTGGAAGATAGAGAGATTCAACATATGAGAGGCATATTTCATTTTGAGTTAAAACCTCAGGATGAGGGGCTAAAATATTTGGGATTCCATATCAACCTAGCATCTATGGAAAAATTTGACAAAAGGTTAAAAATATTGAGTCAATAATGGCTATTTAGGGCAAGTAGATTGGTACTAGTAAAATTTGTACTTGAGGAAATTCCACTATATTGGATGTCATTGGCTTGGATTCCAAAATGTATTTTTGAAAAGGCTATACAAGTCTACTTTAAGTTTCTTTGGGCAAGACATCAAGACCAATCTATCATTCTTTGGGTAAAATGGGATAGTATAGCGGCACCAAAAACTCTTGGAGGTTGGGGATTAAAAAATATTTTTCTTTTCTTCGAATCGTTGGCTAGAAAATGTGGATAGAGGATCCTATCTACTCAAAGCCTCTAGACTATGGTCATATATCAAAAGTATATTTCACCAAGTTTTCTTGAGGACTGGATAAGAAGATAGGACAATCCTTGGTCAAATATTTCAGTTATTTGGAGAGTGGTTTTGAACTCATTTAAAGTTATTGGCTCGAGTCTTTTATGGTGCATAGGCAATGGAAGCAAGGTAAGGATATGAGCTTATCCTTGGGTATATAGTGGGGAGAATTAGCTCCTTCTTGAACCTCTCATTGACTTCCTTCGAGATAGAGGAATATCTAAGCTCTATCATTAGGAAAATACAACAAAATCCATGATATTGAGTGAGGGATGGAAGTCAGTAGTTGATTTGGGGCTGGAGGATAAATTTATGGAAGTTTGAAATAGCTATTTGGATTCTCTCAAAGAAGGCCGTATTGGATTATCAGACAAAGAAGATGAACTAGTATGGAACTGCTCTCCTTTCGATGCTTACACTCCTAAACTTGGGTATATCCATACGAATATGGATAGAGCAAATGAAGAACCAAAATGGTGGTGGAAGATGGTGTAATGGTACAAATGTCTAGAAAAATCCCACATTTTTTATGTGGTGCATTTTAGGAAATAAAGCCCCCACTTGGGATGTAATGCAACAAATATTCAATATAGGTCCAGGATGGTGTGCACTTTGCAAAATGATTGTGAAATCAATTACTCATCTCTTCACAAGTTGCCCTTTTACTCTCCAAGTGTGGAACTGTTACCACTCGGCTTTAGTATAGTCTTTTGTTTGGAATGGAATTTGTATGGAAGATTCTTGGAGGAATTTGATTTATTCTCACTTAACAAGATCGTTTAGATATGTACCTTTAACAATATGTTGGGGATTTTGGCTAGCTTAGAATACAACAATTTTTTCAGGATTCTTCATCTTATCCTAATGACGTTGCTATTAAAGGACTAGTTATTTTGGATCACTTTCCTCAATCCAAAGACACTCCTCCTCCATGATTGGAGAAGACCCCGATGTATCAAAACTGTGGGAATATTTTAACATAGATACGAAAGAAGATAATCAAAATAGTGAGGGTGGTTTCATTATTCATCTTTCATAGTCTCATTCTTTTCATATTAAAATGGGTTTTGGTAGTGGATCAAACAACCAAGCTAAGCTTTTGGCCTGTAACTCTCTGTTGGTTTTTCTAAGGAAAAAGGATGTGAACAACTTCAAGTTTTTGGTGACTCCCTGCTAGTGATAAATTTGATCAATGGAGTTCAATAGTGCAGAAATATTTTGATTGTTCCAATTTTGGATGAGATTATATGATTAAATATCTCTTTTGAGAGTATTTCATGTTCATATGTTTACAAGGAGAGGAACACATAAGTTGATCATCTTTCCAAAGAAGGCATAAATCTTAAGCGAGAGATTATGTGATTAAATATCTCTTTTGAGAGTATTTCACGTTCATATATTTACAAGGAGAGGAACACATAAGTTGATAATCTTTCCAAAGAAGGCATAAATCTTAAGCGAGACTTATGGTAGATTTTCGAGCAGCGGGATAACACCTTTCATGAATTATATCACAGACCTTTCATTCAAAGACGCATACCATCCAATCCTCCTTGACAACAATCCTTTTTTTTTTTTTTTTTTTAGTATGTTATATGGTAGTGGCATGACAATGGACTCTTGAAGTGAAGCTTTCTTCACTTCATCACAAGAAAAATGTAAATTTTGACATATGTAATGGTTTGTGGGCAAAATAATTTTTTCTTTTTTGACCATGTAGAAGACAATTGAATACAGGGGATTCAAATGAATACAAAGAACAATGTGTATATGTAGAAAGTAATTTTGTATCATTTTTCTAATGAAATAAAATTACGGGTTTTTTTAGGAAAAAATTCAATTACATATCGTACAACATACTAAAGGGCGTATAATATAAATTTACAAGAAGTTAAGAAATTAATGTGTATATAAAAATTTGTTCTCATAATAAGTAGTCAATTTAAAGGAAGTGTATCAAAAAGTTTAAAGGATTATTATTAAGATCTGTGTTGAATCTTTGATGTTTTGTTAAGGTTTATGTGGTTTCTAGATGTATGTGTTCCATGTCTACCGAGATCATCATTATTCCTTATCTCAACATGTAGGTGACCCACAATATATTTATGTAGTGTTCCTACCTATCACAAGCTCACCAAGGTGATTCTTAACAACATCCCTAGGCCTAAGAGTAGGGCATTGAATCCAACAAATTTATTGGCATCCCTAGCAACACTACATTTTTTAACTATGAACTTGGTTCCATCAAAGGTCTTCCATAATATAATAAACTATCACGTAATGAAATACCTATGGATATTTATGTTGGCAAGTATTATAGTGTATATGACCAGATTTGAAGGCACACATTATTAACACACCGCTCTCTATAAATTCCACATGAGTTCATTATGGAGGTCAATATTAAGTAAGTTTTAGAGCCACATGGGTGGCACCACATCAACACTTAAAGAACAAAGGCTTATTTCTATTTTTGTTTCAAGAAGAGGACCATTTGCACTACTATTATTGTCTCATGGTACTTAGCTTTGTTGAAATTTCTTAGTGGGGTTATCTTCATGGGTTGAGAACTTATCAGTTAAACAATCTATCCAAGGTGTTTCCCTACATAGATAGAACTCCCTAGTACATCTATGCAATTTTCAAACTTGCAAGCATACTAAAGGATTTATATGTTTTGAACCTCATTAACTTTTTAACCACATGCTTCAAAATAGAGTATTGGAAATTCATTATATTAAAATATCTTAAGGAATGTGTATTCATAAGGATTGGAGACAAATTGACTAAACAACATGCAATGCTCATCAACTTCCTGAATACCTACTTTAAGTGCTAAGGTCTATGTTATCACAAAATATAGCACCTTATTACAAAGCCTTCATAAGGTGCCAAGACTTAGTGGAACGTCAAAGTTTTACCATTAGAAACAACTTCTCTCATTACAGTGAAGAACAAATCCAAGCTAGACACAATCAAATCTAAGGCCTCCTGAGTATCTAGCTAATTCACCACGAAACAGATGTATCGAGTGAGTTAAGATTTAAGTGGCTAATGAAGGTCAATTCCAAATTTGCCCTGAGATATTCTATGGTTGATCTAAGGGGATTACCAAGCAAAAATTTCATGCAAAACAATCTACAAACCACTAAAATACGAAAATTACCAATGCCTAATGCAAAACTTGTGTAAAAAGTAGTAAATTGCAACAGTAAACAAGTTACAACAATAATTCAATTTAGACCTCAAAATGAGTTATACATTAGTATAAAAGTGGGATAAAATAAGGAATAAAACTAGGTTTTAATTAATTTTAAACTCTGAAAATTACAAAGAATATAACAACCAACCAAAACAATGCATCTAGTCCTAATTTTGTAGTAATATATATTAACAAAGAAAAATTTATGTAGTAAAATAACTTTAGGTCAAACATGCAAGAATACTATAAGATTTTAAATATATAATATGAAAGTGTTGTGCTTATCAACAACCCCCTCATTTATTAGTGTTAGTAATAACATTAATAAATGGGGACCCTTCCAAAAAATCAAATTTTAGCATCTAATTGCGCCTTTTTATTTTAGAATAAAATAAGATATCAAAGTGGAACTTTCTAAATCATGAAAATTTAACTTTGCATACTTTAGGCGCATAGAACTTCACAAATGATAAGTTTCTTAAATAAAGTGCCACATGATAAAAGGCCTAAGAATAACTTTATAACCCGAAAGTCGTGAATAGCAAATAAACCTTGAAAAGATCTGCTTTAAGAAGATTATTCTCGCATCACAAAAACAATTACGGCGGACCGCCCTTATAAAAGTTACCCCATGAAAATGCGATCCGCGAAATGCGAAATCGTAAAATTCTGATAACCTTCTCGTATCGCAGTTTTAAACCATGCAGCGTTCCTTAATAAAACATAAGTAGATATTGCGAAATACAATAGCATCGCATATCGCATATCACATCAACCCACATGGCAGTAGCTCTTAACGAAAACAAGTTTTTGTGGTATTGCGATCTGCGGTATTGTGTAGCAAATCGAAAAATCACTTTTATCGCAACTCAAAGGGTTCATAGTTCTAGGAGAGTACTTCCAGACTTTCGATGCGAAGTTATGAACATTAAGTTAGGCATAACGGTTCATTAGTGGACATTTATTAAAAAGTGAATACAATCAGTTGTGAAAGGCCATTTGACGTAAGTCGATATCTTTTGAAGTGATTTATCATTAAAAATCCTCCGTCACCTTATTTTCGTCCTTCTATTGATTATTTCTGCATTCACTATCATTTTTATCCTATTCTACTCTCTGTTTGTAACTTGCAGGAAGAACACACATAGTAGAACATCTGAAGAAATGGTGAAGAAAGGAAAATCTCCCGCTTCTGGGAAGACAGAAATGACCCCCCTATTCACAGACACTACCTGTAATCAAGATGCAGGGAAATCTACATGGGAAACCATGTATCAGTTATTGGAGGAGGAAAAACTGAGAATTATAGAGACAACAGTTACAGTGGATGGACGCAGTTCTTTTGATGCTTCTTTGACTGAACTTGCATGATCATTCTTGCACCACATTGCTGCAAGAACAAAGATACTCCCTAACACCGATATGGTTAAGTGGATTATTGATGATGCGGACATATCTGACAGATAATTCAAGACATATATTCAAGAAGTCACGGGGTCGTTTACTCGAGACAACCTCAGACTTATGTACCATTTACCAGAACCCCAGGCCATCTATAACAAGCAATTTGTCGAGAAGTTCGCCAAGGAGAATGAAGACTTGGTAGAATGCATGTAGAACTAGTCAAACAATGAGGAAAGGCTCAAAAAAGATAAAAACTGTATGTACACCACTGGTTCTCTTTGTTCCCCTTATTGTTTTGCTGCCGCCATGTTATGTAGACTATTTGGTAAACCAAACAACACCAAAATTCATCAGAATGGTTACCCCTAGTAGATGCAGCTATCAATGCCACAATAATGAATTGGGATCAACTCTTGTAAGATAATTTAGCCACTGCAATTTTAGGATATAGAACAAAAAGAAGTTTTGCTTCAAGTGTTTACCCTCCATTTTTTATGAGCGCCTATGTTATGGACGCAATTTGTTTTGGTTCCAAATTCCCTATTATGGGATGGAAATGGACTGCTCAGAATCCACTTCCCATTCAAATATATCACAAAGTAATGTGGGAATCTAATTTCATCCCACATTTCTTCAAAATTTGTCACGGAGTTATGCTCCTGATTCATAAAAAGATCTACAACCGAGATGCCCCAAGGTTTTCCCAAGAAGCTGAGGTAGATATTCTCCCCGTAGCCAGATGGTTCGGGGAAGAATTATTCACATATATCAGAGTGTTTGGAAGTATCGCCTCGCCCCATGTTCTACCTTTTTATGTCCCAGACAAACTGATGGCTAGGGAGATAGCCTATCAGACATGAGGCGAGGGAGGAATGAGTAAAATACTGAAAGATTCCAAGAAGGCCATTTGGCCTCAATTTCCTGTAACATGCAGAGCATTTGCATTGCATGAATTAGGGCATGCTTTCAAAGAATTTAATAATGTATTATCTTTACAACTACCTAAGTTCCCGGGAAGGCAATATGACCCCTTCGGTATTGTAAAAGATTTTAATACGATGGTTAAAATAAGAGTGTTTTCCCATGAAAAATATCCCTTTGATGATGTTTTCCTACAGAAAAACACCATCAAAGATGTTCTGCATATGGCACAAATTCTTTTTGACCAATAAGGTCTCCAAACTTTCGATAATTACAGAAAACAGAGGTTATCTAAGGTCCCATTGGACCAATTACTCATCGAACCAATAAGAGAACCTACTCCTAGTATAAGCATAAGTGAAGATTCAAAAGTGAAATAAAAAACAAGTTCTGGAAATGAATCAGCGGAAAAGTCTGGAGATCAATCTGAAAAAGCATCAGAAAATGAATGCAGCAAGAGCAAAGAGTCAATAAAAGGCACAGCTTAGTCCACAACAAATTCTGATCAATAGACTTCAGTTGTGAAACAAGCTGAAGCCTCAACTTCCCTTGCAAATCCACTCATGATTGATCTAGAAGGGGAATGGGAGAATTTTAATAAGATACTGAATACAGAGGAACAAAATGCAGAGTCACCAATAAAACCACAAGAGACGACCACAAAAATGGTAATAGAAAGGGTTGTTAGCACTCCGAAAACAGAGCATATTCCCATTGCTCCCACATCTGAGATTGTATTGAGAATAGAGGAAATTCCTCCTCTAGATATATTCTATAGCCCTCAACATAAAGTTGTCGTGAGAAGACAAAGAAAGAAAAGAAAATTGGATTCTGTGCTCACTCCCGAGGATGAACCTATGGATGTTCTCTGGAAAGACCCATCTATTGATCCATCAACAAATCTCACTAGGATTTCACAGGTCATAGGCGCATATACTTCAGAAACCATTGATAAGGCAGCAGAGGTACAACTGTTGCTTGAAGAAAAAGAAGATAGGATTTTGTTATTGGAACAACAATTACAGCAGGTCAGCCTTAATCAACAAGCGGAAATACAATTGGCAAAACTTCAGCAAGACTTTCAGTAAATACAATTGGCACATCAGAGCAGCTTAGCTAGTAAAGAAGAACATTTAGAGCTTAACAAAGCTGCATAAAGATGATCCCAAAATAGAACAGTTTGTCACAGAGGCACTTGGTCTCAATTCCCAGCGATTACAACAAAAAGAACTATTATGCCAGAAGATTTAGCAGTGGAATTCTCACTGCGAAATGAGTGATAACATAACAAATCAAGTTGTAGAATTACAGCTTGAATATGATTCAATTTTTAAGAAAGTCTCAGACTTCTTGAATTGACAGAAATCCGAAGAAGGGAGAAGAGCAGACATGCCCAAAATTGATGAATCACACAAAGAAATTTTATTTGTGAAATGGGATTCTCGATTAAGAGAGGCAGAAGAAGTAATGGAGGATGTGGCAACAACAGCAAATAGTGTCATCGAGTCCATAAATGAAAATATACACAAGGCTAATTTGGTAGCAGAGACCACCCTTGGCTTTCTTCCAAAAGCACAATAGCTGCAAGAAGTATGGAAATAGGTAGTGGAGGAAAGGGCAGAGGCAATTAAACAGGTAAACAGGTTGAATTGGTAGGCATATTGGCAATACCTGGTGAAACCTCACAGCCAATGGGTGACCCTGAAATGCCTGATTACTTCTACTGAGAAAATAGTGCCAGTGCTCACCAATGCTGTATTTGCAGGACAATTAAAAGCTGAAGTCAGCCAACTGACACTCTTGAAAACAATGTTGGATATTTGCGATTTGAAGGACCAGATGTAGAATTAATCATAGACATATTTTATTTTTGTTTATTTTTGCTTAAAATGAGGCAGGTCGTTTAAACCTCCTCATCTATTTTTGTAATTTCTATTTTTAAGTTTCATAGATTAGTATTTAAACCCCTCTCATGCATTTAGAGAGGTGCCCGAAAAATTTATCAAAAACATTCTTCACAACGTGCATTTGGCCCCCCACTGAGGAGGTTTTGGTAAAATTAATGGAACGAGATTTATTTTCTACTTGAGTTTAGCATCTTCTACTGAAATTGCATTTCTGTACTCTTAATTGATGTTAAGTGATTTGAAGATAGATCAATATTGCTGGAGCATATAAGTAGAACGTATTAGAAATGGTACTTCTATCTCTTAATACTTTTTACTTGTATGTCAAGTGATAAATCATTTTCAGTTATTTATATATGAAAATTTAAATTCTTAGTTATCATTATTGCACTTTTGTATGATGATGATTTATTCTTTATACTGAATATGTGAATGACTCTTTATGCGATATATCTTTCATATCTTTTCGGCTAAATTTTTATATGAAACGATCATTATCAAATGGATTCTTTTCTTATCATGATTGAATGATATTTATTATCAGTTACTTTTAGAAATCATTTTAGATTGCATATATGAACGTTACTCCCGGGATAGTCTTAAAGTTAGATGTTTTATTTGATTATGATAGATTGCATATATTAGTTAGAAGATAGAATAAGTATTCACCCCATAAAATCCCAAAAAAGAAAAGCATCACCATTAGCACAAACATCATAAATAGATTGGGAAACTGGTCCCATCATCCCTAGTCGGAGCCACTATTCCAAACCGAAAAGGAGCTGTCCTAAGGTCTGGACCAGGTGGTTATCCCCCTTGTTGGAGTCCCATGTTTTCGAGCCTTCAACATATTTGGCACTAGAAGGAGGGCCTGAATATGAATGGCAAGTAAATCTACATCTTCACGCCATTCTAAGAGTAAAATTCCCTCACCATCACCCTCAACTTCTCGTTCGCATTCCAAATCTCTTATCTCTGAACCAAAAGTTGAAAAGAAAAATACAAAGCACATTACTGAAATCCTAAACAAGCCAGATCATTCTTCTTCAGATCCCCCTGAATTACAAAATTTAATTCATAAGTTAGAGGGGATTTCAATATCTCAAGAAGAATCTGAGTTATCCCAAGGTAGTGTCACTTCTCATCAAACCCCATCTCAACGACTGACTAGAGCGCAAAGCGAAAAGCTAGGAATCCCACCAGTTGAGTTTCCATTACCGAGTCGTAAGAAAGCTAGGAAAACACCCACAGAATCTCAAAGTGAGGTTCTATCATCATTTTCTTCCACCATCCCATCCATATCCTCACAAGGTCACTCATCCATCCCTCAATTCCAGATCATGGTTCATACAGGTACAGGAGCAACATCCTCCTCTACCCAATCACCTTCAACTACTACCACACCTTCTCCTACTCATACCCCAATGATGGTAGGGAATCCACCACTAAGGCCATGGGCCAATCCAGGGGCTGTAAGATGCCAACACCTTTGTCTCAATTACCAGCTCATCCTGAGAAATGGTTGCCCAAATTCAATCTTGACAATGGCCAACTAGCTGAAGAACACATAAATAATTTTATGCTATTTGTTAATTTGAATGGAGTAACAGAGGAGGATGCAATTGTAAGATTATTCCCCTATACTTTACAAGGAGCAACAAGATCATGGTATTTTTCATTACTAGTAGGCTCCATTAATAACTGGGATACATTTCAAGATCAGTTTTTAACAAAATTTGGGGATGATAGGTCAACAACAACCTTAATAAATGATCTCTCCAATTTAAAATCCGAACCAAAGGAACCAATTAAGGATTTCAAATCTTGCTTAAATAAATTATTGAACAAAATACCAACAGCGTCTAAGCCTAGCGATGAAGTCTAAAATGAATGGTATATTTCTGATTTACCTTCAAATCCAGCCCTCTTTGTAGACAGAGCTGCCAAGCCAACGTTAACAGAAAACATGAAAGAGGCGATAGCTGTAGAGAAACGTATCCTATCTTTAGAAAAGAAGAATGTTGTAGAGGAAAGGAAATCTAAAAGTGTGTCTTTTAGAAATGATTCTAAGAAGAAACAATCAAAATATTCTTTTGATCTGGAAGGATTACAAAAAGTTTTAAATACCATGTCCAATGAAATGGTTGATATAAAGAAATAAGTAGCAAAAACCTCTTCCAAGAAACCTTTTAAAATCTTTAAAAGAAACCCTCCAACAGATCCTAAACCTCCAAATTCTATAACAAACGCAGAATCAGAAGGAGAAGAGGAAGAAGTTTCAAATGAGGAACAAACCGATGATGAATAAGTCGTAGAATTACAAGGAATGTGGGATTTCATTCTTCCAGATGAGGAAGATCAAGATGCATTACCTGTTGCCACTAGAAATAGAGATCAAATTGATCCTCCACAATCCAGTACTAAACAGAAAAACCCAATTCCGACTCCCAAGGATAAAATCGCAGCTAAAAAATCCTCACCAAAGTCTACTCAAACAAACCCAATCCAATTTGATTCAACATCTTCATCTAAAACACTTATCGTTTCAGACGAAATGGAGTATAACATTGTTGAAGATACGAAGAAAACCAGAGAAAACATTACTCTTCATGAGCGCAGTAAATTAAAACATCAAAAAAAATTACTCTTGAAAAAACTCAATGCAGTACCTACTACGCCTCTTCCCGCTGCTGTGATTTCACAGGCTACTCATGAAATGGGAAGACCTCCAACTAGCATGGAAAACAAAATCGACCCAATTGACATTTCTTTGATTGGCGGAAGATCCAAATCCCATACTCCTCCATTTCTCCTTACTTTTGAAGTTTTTAGCAAAAATTTGCACAATTGTCTAGTTGATTCCGGTGCATCATCTAACATTTTACCTAAGACAGTCTACGCTAAGCTAAACGTCCAGCCTCAAAAATCTACAATATGAATAGTATAGCTAGATCGGTCTCAAGTCAAAGTCATCGGAGAGCTTAATCAAGTGACCATAAGGGTTTTGTCAAACGCAAAGGTATGTCAAGTTATTGATATACTTGTCGTAGACATTCTTGAATTATGGACTAATTCTCAGTAGGGATTGGTCAGTAAATCTTCATGGTTACTTTGCGACCGTTTGGTCTCATATGTGGCTCCCCTATAATGGAAAACCAAATCAGATTAAAGTTGAAGAAGAAAAACTTCAAAAGTACATAGTGACAGAGTTAGAAGGAGAAAACAAGCCTGTAGCGTACAACAACAACATAATCAGAAACTATTCTGTTGAGTCTTTCTTAGGAAATTTAAACGCTCACACTTCAACTTTTTTAGAAAATTTTGTTTTATCTCAGATAGAAAATTTCTCTCAGATTGAAACTTCTAGATGCATCAATTTTGTAGATAAACCTGTAAATAAAACTTTGTTTTGGAAATTTTTTTCAATGGTTCTAAATCCAACGATGGAGCGGGAGTAGGTTGTATATTAGTGAGTCCAAAAGGAGAAAAAACCATGTTATCTTGTAGACTTGAATTCGATTGCACAAACAATACCGCTGAATATGAAGCATTGGTTCAAGGGTTATACAAAGCAATCAGAATTAATATTAAGCATCTTCAAGTATTTGGAGACTCTAAGATTGTCATTAAACAAGTAAGAAATAATATTCACTGTCTGTCGGGCCATTTGAAACACTATCAATCCTTAGTACAAGACCTGACCTCACACTTCATCTATTCCGAGACTCCAAAACACTAGCGCCGATCTTCTTGCTAATGTAGCTTCCCAGCTTATTCCATCAGAGGACTACAACCTAGATAGATTCTCAATTGAATTAATTTTTAGACCCTCTATTCCTAATAACATTACCAACTGGAAAGTCTTCAACAATGAACCTGATATCGTGAGTTTTCTGACTTCCGAAGGCTCTTACAATAATCAGATAATTGGTGAAGATCAACATGACAAACAACTGGAACAAGAAAACAACAATAATGCTATACCAAAATCTGTAGTCAAGTTAGAAGACCTGTATGACTTAAATGATAGATTTAAATGATCTACCAATTCAAAAATCCAGAGTTTGACTCTGAGATATGAATTAGTCAATCTAGGGACAGACTTGAAACCACAGAACATCAACTTAGGTCTTGGTTTGACATCTGATGAAAAATAAGCTTTTATCTTATTGTTGAAACAGTACAAAAGTGTCTTCACATGGAATTATGATGATCTTAAAAGCTATGACACTTTTATTATCCAGCATACAATTCCTATGATTTCCGATGAAAAGCCTGTTCAATAGAAATTGAGGAAAATACATCCTAATTTGGAGAGCCAGATTAAATCTGAGTTGAACAAATTAATAAGAGCCAAGATTATTTTTCTTGTCAGACATTCTAGATGGGTCTCCAATCTTGTCCCGGTCAGAAAGAAAAATGGTGATATTCGGATTTGTATAGACTTTCGCAATCTGAATAAAGATTTCCAAAAGGATATTTTTCCACTACCCCCATGGAACAGATATTACAATCAGTCGCAAGGTCAGAGCTAATTTCCTTTTTAGACGGTTTTCAGGGTATAATCAAATCTTAGTCCACCCAGATGATCAATTGAAAACTACGTTCAGAACAAAAGGGGGCACTTATGCTCATCAAAATATGCCATTTGGGTTGATCAATGCAGGTGCCACGTTTCAAAGATCCATGGACATTGCGTTTAAGGGGTTAGTAAATAGGTCAGTGGTAATCTACTTAGATGACATAATGGTATATTCCAAAAAATGTAATAATCATCTCAAAGACTTAAAACAAATCTTTCAATGTTCTCAAAAATATGGAATTTCACTTAACCCCAAAAAATCCTTTTTTGCGTTGAGTGAAGGAAAACTTCTTGGATTCATAGTATCCAAATCAGGAATCCATATTGATCCAGATAAAATCAAGGAAATCTTTGAGATATCTTTACACCATAATAAAAAAGCAATTCAGTCTTTCCTTAGTCAGATCAATTTTGTTATGAGATTCGTTCCCGACTTCTCAAGAATCATGTCACCTCTCCAAGCCATGATAAAGAAAAACTCTCTCTTCAAATGGGGTCATTCAGAACATGAAGTGTTCATCTTGATAAAACAAGCAATTATAAATTCCCCATCGCTAGCAACTCCAAATTTTTCCAATCCCTTCACTGTATATACATTCGCCTCCGAGAAATCGTATGTTGCCATACTCACACAAGCAAATCAAGATAAGGCCGAAGCCCCAATTGCTTTCTTCAATTCAAACTTGCAAGGAGTCGAATCAAATTACTCTGACATTGAGAAACAGGCTTATGCTGTTTTCAACGCAATTAAGCATTTCAGACCCTTTCTTCTTAAGACTCACACCAAAATTATAGTACCATTTCCAGCAGTAAGAAATCTTCTGGTACAAAGAAATGTGGGTGAAAAGAGAGAAAACTGGGTCACAGTCTTGCAAGAATATGACACTGAAATTAAACCAGCAAATATCGTAAAAGGTCAAGGTTTTTGTAGGATGTTGGCAGGAGCATCGAATATATCAGAATCATGGTCTCTAGACAGTGAAGTAAAAATTTATGAGGTAAGCCTAAACGACTCTGAATCAAGATACGCTGATATCATTTTCTACCTAAGAAATGGATATGCCCTTTCACATTTGAATTACACAAAGAAAAGAGCTCTGAGGCTAAAAGCTAAACAATATCAAATCGTAAATGATGTACTATTTAGAATGAATTATGATGTTGTTCTCCTTAGATTCCTTGAGAAATATGAAGCAGAAAAAGTATTGCAGGAACTCCATGATGGACTAGCAGGCGGACACTATGCAGGAGATGCAACATCACACAAAATCCTACGTGCTGGCTACTATTGGCCAACTCTATTTAAGGATGCACATAGTTACGTAAGAAGATGTCAGATTACTGCTGGAAGACAGAAGAAGCCATCATTGCCATTACATCCGGTCAACATGGATCAACCATTTGAACAATGGAGATTAGATATAATTGGTGAGATCGTTCCTCATTCTTCTAAACATCATAAATTCATCCTTACAGCTATTGATTACTTTACTAAATGGGTAGAAGTAGTTCCACTCAAGATAGCCAACTTTGAGAGTATCATCGAATCTATAGATAAATTCATAATCACCAGGTTTGGCTTGCCTTCTACTTTAATGTTTGATAATGCATCCTATTTCTCAAGTAATGCCATGACAGATTTTGGTCTCAAAAGAGGTTTTAAACTCAAATATTCTGCTAATTATTATCCACAAGGAAATGGATTAGCCGAATCAACAAACAAAAACCTTATTAGAATTATTAAACAAACTATTGATCAAAATCAAAGAAACTGGCATAAGTCTTTAGTGTATGCTCTTTGGGCAGATCGAATAACATAGAAAACCTCCATTAGCACTTCTCCTTTTAATTTAGTTTATGGGAAAGAAGTGGTCTTACCAACAAATCTAGCTATTCCTTCACTAGCCTTAGTTCAATTCATTGAAGAAACTCCTTCCTCATCCATGCAATTAAGACAATTACAAATTCTTAAACTTGAGGGGGAACGAGAAAAGGCCAAAATCACCCACGCACATCATCAACAATTAGTGAAAGCTTCTTTTGATTCAAACTCAGTGTCTAGAAAATTATTTTCAACTTGGAGACTTAGTATTGAAATGGGATAAAGGCCATAAAGAGAAGGGCAAGAATACTAAATTCCAATAGATGTGGCTTGGACCATTCTAGATTGTCGAACTCATTGGCCCATAAACTTTCATGTTACAATGTTAGGATATTCCGACACATAGGAAATAGTTAAGTACAACTTGGTCTAGTGTAGAGTTAGGTAAAGTGTGTTTCTTTACCGTTGTACATTTTGTAACTTACAATTCGACGGTCATGATATGTAGTGATCCGACGGTTCATTCTCTCCTCGGTATTACCGACACTTGATCCGTGGCTTGACACCCGATTGGTCCATGAATTCTATTTAAAGCGCATGGAGGGTCATTTGTAGGGTAATCCGTGCATGAGAGAAACATATGTAAATTTTCATTCTTTTATTAATAAATTGCCTGAAGTGGCCGCGTTGGCTCAGGCCGTGGACTGTTTCCCTCTTTGAGGGTTTTAACTGTAGAGCTGTAACTAGGGTCTCTCACACCGCTAATTATTCCACATTAATAAGTCAATCCGGGAACGTTTTGTTATTGCAAGAAGTAGGTCAATCCGAGGCTATTTTTCCGAGTAATGCCTAGTAGTACAGTGGGTTGAGAAGATCAAAGGAAAACAGATGCTAAGCTGTGACTAAACTAGACCAAAAGATAGAATCACACAAAACAGTTGATCAGTCAAGGGTACAGAATCAATAACCCTTCCCTCTAGAAGCTGATTAAAGAAGAGGAATTAGAGCATGGAATTATAGGTCTGGGAGCTAAGCAGAATCTTGCTGAGGCTCACTACAGCCATAGGCCTTCTCTCACACCATAACAACAAAGGCAGGTAAATAAATCAGCGGAAAGTAAAATGGAACAACAAAATAGAAATGGGACAGCAATAAATGGAACAACAGTAAAATAGAACAGCAATAATCAAATGGAACAACAACAATCAAATGGAACAACAATCCGTAATGATTTATGAAACAACAACCATCACCTGTATGTACATGTTCTACATTAATATAGCAATATGAGAGTATTGAATGATGCAACTATGTTTCTAAACAGAATGACGCTACCCTCAAATCCCACGAATATTGTTTAACATAAATCCAATGACAGTAACATTCATACCAGTACTCTGTTACAGAAATGGCTGAATAAAGATACAATTCGACCCTGTGTAAATCAAATTATACAGTGCAGAGTCTTTACATAGAGAAATCATTCATTCATTAAGCATAACAGATCATAGCGCATCATATAAAGAATTCATCAGACTGCTAAGTAATAAAGATAAACAAACCACACACAAATCACCGTATAATGATACAAAAGCAAGTGTCCTTCGGAGCCGGGCCCTTAGCTGCCAATGGTACACTGCCTTAGATTACTCCAGACGCAGAGACGGAATAAACACCAAGTCTTTTATATTAATCGCATTCACAAAAGTATAACAAAATCAGGTCTCAGTGAGACTCAATGATTAAAGTTTGTTCTGGAACTGTAAAATTACAAAAACAATCATCCTCTTGCTTAATGATGCTGTGCCATTATATAAAAGAAATGACGGAGATATCTAGATAATCAGAGATAAGTAAAGCAGCGATCCGATTCGCTAATCGTTCAACCCTTCTTGCGTTCGCTGAGCCGGTATCCCGCATTCTTTTCCTGGACTATTCAATTCCGATTTTGCTTGATCGTGTCCGCATCCGGTTCCCTACTGGAGGAACAACAGTTATTTTCCCTCTGCTTCTCGCTTTTGGGCGGGAACTCCTTGCTTGCACGTCTTCCTGCATAGAAAACGTCAATTATTAGCACTTGAGCTTCCTTTTTCTATCCTTTATCTTCTTTGAGTTCCTAATGCAGAAAAGGTTACAATTATTATTGAAAAACCACTAGATTGCTTGTCAAAAGCATACCTTCCAGGTGCTCCACACACCCCCCTGCTTACCCTGTTTCATGGCCTCATGAAAACATTGTAGTTGACATGCAAGGCGGTGAGAGAATAGGCCGGAGAAGGGATCTCGTGAGGAGGCCAACAACCGTGATGAGCAACTAGATTATCAAAGAACTGATCTATTTGATCTGCAGGCATCTCATACAAGGCCTGATATCCAGGTGCAGGGTGCCAAATAATTGGACTGCAAAATCGATACCCTAACCAGGATGGCCCTGCTTGCAGAATCCGTTCCCCATAAAGGTTCAATCGGCTGGCAGCCAGCTCAAAATTCTCATATTTGAATGGTTCCCTGAGCTGGATGCTTGGACTAGAGGTCCGGTATCGAAATTTTGCAGCATCGAGGGCAAGATCTTTAATAGTCAGGAAATATTCCAGACCATTTCGGATCAAGTCTTCGTGCATGGGTCCTATTATCTCAATGACACCTGGGATCCTCATAAGACTCCTATGCTCTCTCCATAGCGTCACTGGGTCTCTAGGTTCAGCTCGTATCCACAAGTCTAGGCTATTTTCTTGTCTCTGAAAGGTGTTATAAGCTCTGAGCCATTTCATCTGATTAACCCCAAATGAGATGAAGGCTTGGAATTGTATATCGCCAACAAAAGGGCTAGGATTTAAATCAGTTTCCTGGTCTAGCACAAGGTTGTGCAAGTAAAACTCGCACAATAACCTTTGAACCTTAACCCCATAATGCTTGCAATAGTCTATAAAATCATTAACAGTGTTGATGTGGATAGGTGCTCCTGCCCTAACGGCTTTTATTTTCAATCTCAAATATCTTTCAAGCAAAAATAAAGCATAATTTTTAGCAGGGGCCCTACAAGTCAAAACGTCATTATATAAGGAACACACAGTGTCCATCTGCTTAACAACACTATCTAATCGACGAGTTACCTTAGCAACCTTTTCTTGTTCCTTCTGCCATCCCTCAAAGGCTTGGCTTTCGGATTGACTCATACTCCGAAGTTGCTGTTGTAATTCTTTGTATTTCTCCCCGGGGATTTCTTGCTCTCTTAGTTATTCAGCTTCTTGTTGGGCTTGCTTCATCATCCTGTACAAGTTTCTCGTTTTTGGATCCTTGTTCCATTGAGCCGTAGAGGCCGGGAATTTTGCCTGCAACTTTTTATTGCGCTGTTTAGAGTTCAGAACCCGAATAACCCCTGAGGGTGGTGCCTCTGTTTGGATTTCCTTATTCTCTTTCTCCTTCTTGACATGAATGAAAGGCTGCTGAGGTCCCCCTTCCATTGGAACATCTTGCTGCTCTTCTCCCTTAATTGGAATGTCAGTTTGTTCTCCAGGGTCAGATGGAACAGCAGTCTGTTCCTCTATGTTATTTGGAACAACACCCTGTTCCTCATTAACATTTGGAACATCAGACTGTTCCTTGGCAGTAGGTCTCCTGATAGGGTTTCGACCAACAAAACGGTTTCTTGTCCTCGGGGTTTTTGCTGTAGTGGCCCTCCTCCTTTTCCTTGAGGTCCTTTGTATTCTCAAATCGGCTTTCAGAATTCGAATTTGCTGCCGGAGCCTGGCTATAGTGCCCAACAACCTCTGCTGTTTCTTCCTTAATTTGTTAATCTTCTTTGCCTCGGTAGAGGGTTTGACCCTTAAGCCCGCTCCTTCTTCATTTGGGATATCTTCCGGCGTCCTGGGGACAGACTGTCCCTGATTGTTGTCTTCATTATCATAAACAGGCAAGTTTTCTTCTCCTGCTTTTTCTGCATGTACTTCCTCGGGTAGTTCTTCCTCTGCGGGACTGTCAGGGACGCCTGCTGTACTGGAGGGCTGGCCATATTCCCCCATATTGGCCAGAACTGCTGCCAATTCCTCCTCACCTACAGGGTCCTGCAACGGGCTACCCCCTGGCTGTGCTATTTCTTCTTCTTGATTGCCCTGTTCAGTAACCCTTTCTTCCTCAGAGTGCTCATTTTCTTGATTGTTCTGTTCGGTGGCCCTTTCTTCCTCAGGGTGCTCATCTTCTTGGTTGCTCTGTTCGATAACCATTTCTTCCCCTTCCGGCTGGCCAGTCCTGGGCCCTGATTGCTCCACATTTCCTTCGGAAGGTCCTCCTTCTGGTTCTGGAGGTTCGTCCGCAATTTCAATTGGCTGGGCCGTTGTTTCCTGAATTCTTTCCAACCTTCCTCGTATCCGGGCCAGCCGAGCTGACTTCCTTGGTCTCTCAGGTAGGTCAGGTGTGCCAGCAGGTTCTCTGGGTTCCTCTGGTCGTTCTGGCGTATCGGAAGGTTGTTTCCGTTTTGAAGCGGCATGTCTTTCTGCTGCTGACTTCTTGCGTTTCTCTAATCGTTCCGGCGTACTAGAGGACTGTTCAGGTTTTGGGGGTGGTGCAGCCGATCCTCCTTCGACTATTGCGACCAATTCCTCCCAAGTGCTTTGCTGTTGGGTGAGACTGTGGCTCACTATCAACCGAATCAGCCCATGGTGGCTAACGACTGCATCTATGTGCTGGGCCTTTTTCAGGCTTTGGGCCGCGTCATGTAATAGTGAATTTAAAAGTGCGGGGAGATTTACAGAACATTTTCCTTTTAAAACAGCTAAAAGTTTCAGGTGACGAGGTCTTACCACGTCTTTTCTCCCTTCGCAGGTGATATAACTTTGTACTATCTTCGCTAGCTCGGTCCAGGGTTCCCCTAATGTTGCTGGCAGAACTCCTTTCCCTTTGACTGTCAGGCTTTGGCCGTCGTCCTGAAAAATTTCCATAGCTTTTTGTAATCTTTCCAGCTTCAGCGTCCATATGGGTCCAACAGCTGGTAATCCTGAAACTTCTGCGATGATATCCTCTGTAACCGCTATCTGCTTTCCTCCTACTATGGAGTAATTTTCCTGCAAATTCTGCAGGAATTCCAACGCCACGGCTTCATTTGATTCTTGCAGGCGGTTGAAGTAATTCAACCATCCTACGTTTTCCAGGATTTCGCGAGCAGCAGCGGAAACTGTCAGCTTGTGAGGTTCGCTTCGGACCATCTTTCCGCCCATGATTCTACTCAGAAATGGAACAACAACTGCTTGCGGTGTTTTCGACGCAGAGAGGATGATCACCGAGCATGCAACTAAAATAAAAAAAAAGATCGTGGATGGAAATTTCCGTAGAATGGAAGCATCATATCGTTAAACCATGTCATTCCTTCGTACATTGTCTCGCCCGAATGGTGTGCAGCCACGTAATCATGGAGTAATGAGATTACCTTCCCCCCCGCGATCTGATAGGCTGTCCCCAGCCGTCAAAGAGAGGAGCAGCAGCCAGTTCGGAGGTCCAACCATAAAGTACAACATATGAAATTATGCCATGTTTTAGAAAAACAACGAAATGCTGAAATCGAGGCAAAAAGGTAGATCGCGTTTTGCATAAGAGCCTGCGTGATATAATGAGGAGCTAGGGGATGGGACGTCTGTCAAGCGTACGAAGTCTCCAGTGGTCACTGTCAGTTCCATTGCCATGATTGGTGGTAATAAATATTCATGCGATATATACATCGGGTGTGACATATGATCTTTGCAAAGGATAAGAGACAGAAAAATTTAGTATCATACCTGTTGGTGTAATTATTACGACTTCTATGCCATTAACAGAGCTCTGCTGCCAACAGGTGTTCATAACCTTGGCAGAGTTGTTTATTTCACCCTCCGGAACCATGATCCTTTGTGTATATTCTGAAGAGTGCTTTGTCAAAATGCAGGCCATTATGCTGGCTTGGTGACCAGATGGCCATAATGCCATTCACAAGGTAGGCGCGAAACGTGGTTAGGCCAGCTCGCAATGAGACCCCCTGTTCCAAGGTTTACTTGTTAATTTACCTTCGGACCATATCCTTGGTGTGGTGGCCGTTATGGGAATGCCACTTCGCTTCCGTCCTTGTGATCATGGTAGGCCGGCTCTTAATGAGACCCCCTATCCTGCATTTGACAATTTTCATATTTTGTTTTTGTTTTCTTTTGCAGAGCACCTTCTCTTGTTTATTTTCACATAAGGGTGGTTCCGCACTCCTTAAGAGCGAGGAATGGAGGAAAAAGTCTTACGATCCCAACAGATAGATATAAATCGTTCGTTCTTACTCCTAAGTAATGATCAAGAAAGATTTTTAGGGGAATCGTCATGATAAAGATCACCAACCAGGGTACCGGTAAATGACAATGACAGCGAAGATGAAAAGTTCACGTCCCTCCTCTTGTCCTCTTATACATACTGGCTTCATAGTGATAGCGATTTATGATGTGATGATTTCGGTATATCATGGTTTTATGTTCACCGCATAAGTTCATTGTTGTATCTACAAGATTGAGGAGAACAGGGAGGCAAAGCATCCTCCATAAGGGCAAAAACATGTCGATGGCATTCCTGAGAGAAGAATTCATTCGTAGGATACCATTTCTTTGAGAGGAACAACGGAAAATCGCAAATGCTGTCCCCTTTTGAGAAAGGAACAGCGAAGATACTCAAATGCTGTTTCTTTTGAAAAGGAACAGCAGACACACTCAAGTGCTGTTCCTTTTCTCAAAGGAACAACAAAAACACACAAGTGTTGTTCCTTTTCGCAAAGGAACAGCAAAAACACACAAGTGCTGTTCCTTTTCACAAAGGAACAACAAAAACACACAAGTACTGTTCCTTTTCGCAAAGGAACAACAAAAACACACAAAGGCTGTTCCTTTTGAAAAGGAACAGCAAAATCACACAAGTGCTGTTCCTTTTCGCAAAGGAACAACAAAAACACACAAGTGTTGTTCCTTTTCGCAAAGGAACAGCAAAAACACACAAGTGCTGTTCCTTTTCGCAAAGGAACAACAAAAACATGCAAAGGCTGTTCCTTTTGAAAAGGAACAACAAAATTACACAAGTGCTGTTCCTTTTTGCAAAGGAACAACAAAAACACAAGTGCTGTTCCTTTTCGCAAAGGAACAACAAAAACACGCAAGTGCTGTTCCTTTTTGCAAAGGAACAGCAAAAACACACAAGTGCTTTTCCTTTTCGCAAAGGAACAACAAAGAACACGAGTGATGTTCCTTTTCGCAAAGGAACAACAAAAAACACAAGTGCTGTTCCTTTTCGCAAAGGAACAGCAAAAAAAACACAATTGCTGTTCCTTTTCGCAAAGGAACAACAAAAAACACGAGTGTTGTTCCTTTTCGCAAAGGAACAACAAAAAACACAAGTGTTGTTCCTTTTCGCAAAGGAACAACAAAAAAACACAAGTGCTGTTCCTTTTCGCAAAGGAACAGCAAAAAAACAAGTGCTGTTCCTTTTCGCAAAGGAACAGCAAAAAACACAAGTGTTGTTCCTTTTCGCGAAGGAACAACAAAAACACAAGTGCTGTTCCTTTTCGCGAAGGAACAACAAAAAAACAAGTGTTGTTCCTTTTCGCAAAGGAACAACAAAAACACAAGTGCTGTTCCTTTTCGCAAAGGAACAACAAAAAACACAAGTGCTGTTCCTTTTCGCAAAGGAACAACAAAAACACAAGTGCTGTTCCTTTTCGCGAAGGAACAACAAAAACACAAGTGCTGTTCCTTTTCGCAAAGGAACAACAAAAACACAAGTGCTGCAAGTGCTGTTCCTTTTCGCAAAGGAACAACAAAAACACAAGTGCTGTTCCTTTTCGCAAAGGAACAACAAAAAAACTTGTAATACAAGCAAAAAATCAAGAAACATATATACAAGATGTTATGTACAAGTTATAAAAATGAATTTCTTAAATTATAGGTGAAGAAGATTTCGCTTCCTCTCCTAAGATTTCCATATCAGTATCTTGTCGTAGCTGCTGACAGAAGGATTCCCGAGTGAGTGGCTTTCGATAAAGGCGAACTCGGTGGCCATTTACTTTGAATGCATATCTAGAACCGTCAATTGTGATCAGGGTAAGGGTCCCATTGTCGTGTACCTTCTGGATTTCGTATGGTCCTAACCATTGAGTCTGGAGTTTCCCCGGGAAGTCCTGAAACCGAGAGTCGTATAACAGAGCCCAGTCTCCTTCATGAAAGACTTTATTCTTGATAAGTGCATCATGCCATTTAGCTCGCTGTTGTTGAATTAATGCTGTATTCTGTAATGCAGAGAGCCTGATTTCGTCCAATTCATTGATCTGCTGTAGTCGATTGATTTGTGCCTCACTCAGATCTAGGCCGACTTCCTATGCCGTTCGTAGCGTTCGGATTTCAAATTCTATGGGGAAAATTGGCTGCTTTCCAAACACTAATTGATAAGGTGAATAGCCTGTAGTACTTCTCCATGTGGTTCTGTAGGCCCACAGTGCCTCAGGTAGTCGAGTGGCCCAATCACGCCTATGCGATGCAATGGTCTTTGTTAAAATTGATTCTATTACCTTATTACTACTCTCTACTTGCCCATTTGCCTGCGGATGGTATGGGGTAGTGATCTTATGTTGGACATGGTAATTGTTAAGTGTTGCAGCTAATTTATTTCCAACAAATTGTGGTCCACCATCGGTGATTAGTTCTCTCGGAAGTCCATAACGTACAAACAAATGGAACAAGAATTGTATCACAGAGTCTTCTGTAGCCCTAGGTAATGATTCGGCCTCGACCCATTTAGTAACATATTATGTCGCCACCAGAATGTATGTCCTCTGATTTGATGATGGATTGATGGGCCCAATGAAGTCTAGAGCCCATCGTTCAAATGGCTCAATGACCAATTATGGTCTCAGAGGCATTTCATCGGCTTGGCCAGGTTTTCCTGCTCGTTGGCAGCTATCACAGGCTTGTGCAAATTTTTTCGCATCCTTGAAAATTGTAGGCCAATAGTATCCCGTCTGCAATACTTTATGTGCTTTTCTTTTTTCAGCGAAATGTCCCCCGCATGGCCCGTCGTGGCAGGCTTTTAGAATGTCGAGGATTTTGTCTTCTCGAATACACCTTCTGATTTGCATGTCTGCCCTGTATGGAACAAATGGCCTCCAATCCACGAAAACCGAGTGCTCTTCTGAACAATCTGCTTGCGTTCCTGAGGGGTTAAGTGTTTTGGTAGCTTACTGACTGCAAGGTAATTGGCGACATCAGCATACCAGGGTGTTCGAACAGCAACAACAAACAGGTGCTCGTCAGGAAATTGATCTTCCACCGGCGCTGTTTCAATTTCTTTCGGTATTCGTGAGAGGAAATCAGCTACAGGGTTCTCCTTGCCAGGTCGATCCTTGATTGTAATGTCGAACTCCTGTAATAAGATCAACCATCTCGTTATTCTAGCTTTCGTAACAGGTTTATTTGCCAAATATTTGATAGCAGAATGATCTGTATATAACACAACGGGATAGCCTGTGATATAATGTCTAAATTTGTTAACAACATGTATTACAGCCAGGAATTCCTTTTCAGTAACAGTATAATTGAGTTCGGCAGAGGATAAATTTTTGCTGATATAGTAGATAGCGTATGGTCTCTTATCCTCTTCTTGCCCTAGGGTTGCACCAATTGCTGTGTCCGAGGCATCAGATGAGATTTGAAATGGCAAATTCCAGTTGGGTCCTCGAAGGACTGGGGCTGTTGATAGAAGCTTCTTCAATTCCTTAAAAGCCTAGTCGCATTTTTCTGTCCACAAGAAATCAACATTACCAGTTAAAGCATATAGAGGTGCAACAATACGTGAGTAATGTTCTATAAATCGTCTGTAATACCCAGAAAAGCCAAGAAAACTGCGTACCTCCATTTGAGTAGTGGGGATAGGAATAAGCAAAAGAATCTGGATTTTAGCCGGGTCTACCTGGATGTCGGCTGCTGAGATATAGTGCCCTAGAATGAGTCCTTCTGTCATCATCATGTAACACTTTTCGTGACTCAGACAAATTCTGGTAGCGATACAACGTTGTAGGACTTTTTCCAGGGTATCTAGAGCTGGGTCAAAATCATCTCCATATGGTGTAAAGTCGTCCATATACACTTTAAGTCCGTCATTTATCAGATCTGCGAAAATACTAAGGACAACCCTTTGGAATGCAGCAGGGGCATTACATAAGCCGAAGGGCAAAACACGATAGGAAAATGTTCCCCAAGGGCAAGTAAAGGTAGTTTTATCCTAGTCTTCAGGGGCGATTTGGATTTGGTTATATCCGCTGAAGCCGTCCAGGAAAGAAAATAATTTCTTTCCTGCCAAAGTGTCCAACACTTGATCTATAAATGGGAGAGGGAAGTGATCCTTCTGCGTGGCCTTATTTAACTCCATGTAGTCTACGCAAATCCTCCATTTTCCATTTTTCTTGGGTACCACCACCAGGGGAGAGACCCACTTACTGTCGGAGATGGGATAAATAAAATTAACATCTAGAAGTTTCTGAAGTTCGGCTTTTACTACCTCTTTTAGATGGGGGTTAAGTCTTCTTTGCGGCTGATGAACAGGTTTTGCATCTTTTTCTATGTAGATGTGGTGGGTGCATAATTGGGGATCGATCCCTTTCATGTCAGGGTAATCCCACGCAAATGCTCCTTGATATTTTCGTAACAGATTTACAAGTTTTGCTTCTTGGTCTGGTGTAAGGTTGGCGTTGATATTTAGGGCCTTACCAGGTTCAATTTCCACTACTTTACTATTGGCAACAACAGTCACTGGTATTGTTTGGTCATGTGCGTATTTCAAGGGGTCTTCCTCTAGCTCACTATCAAATGCTGCCTCTATCATAAAACACTGTGTGTGAGATCTAGATTCAGTTTAAATAATGAAGTTATTGATGGCATCATCTTCTATTTGATCTTTAAAATCTAAAGCCTTCTGTACAGTCAATGGGGATCTGATATTGTTAGTAAGATATGACACATGATACTGATTGGTTTTGATCATTGGCAGGCTTGGCTGTGCTGGAGGATATAGAACTATATTTTTAACATCTGGTCCTTTAGTTATGGTCATATTTCCCTGCCGGCAACCAATGTAGGCATCGGCAGTAGCAAGCCAAGGTCTTCCTAATATTAGCGGATGTCCATCCAGTCGGGTTTTTGGGTTAATTATCAGGAAATCAGTTGGATATTCCCAGGAGTCTACAGAAACCATGACATCATATAAAGTGCCTTCTGGTCGAACTACAGATCGATCTGCCAATTCTAGCAAAGTAGAAGTAGGTTCTACTGATGTGATGCCAAGTTTTTGGCAGGTAGAGGTTGTCAAAATATTGATTGCAGCTCCTAGATCAACTAAAGCGTTAGTCAGGGTTTGGCCATAGATTTGGACAATCACAATTGGATTTCCGGGATCTTCGTATTTGATAGGTGTCTCTTTTCCCGATAATAAGTCAGATAAGGTGCCGACTACTTGGACTCTTGGGTTAGTGGTTGTATTCCTCCTTGATTTTTTTATGCACAGTTCTTTTATAGTTTTTGCGTATATAGGAATATCTTGAATGGCTTGGAGGAATGGAATTTTTATGTACAGGTTCTGTAACTCTCCCAGAATGTCAAAGTCTGGATGTTGTACTGGTCGTGGTATGACTAATCGTTCTGGGAAAGGAGGAGAGGGTGTATTTGTTTGTTGATGGGTCTGTTCTTTATTTACACCCTCTTGTTGTGGTGGTTGTTCTATTGGTAACTGATCTTCAATGTGAACTGTTTTGTCTCCCTCTGTTTCTATGATACGTCCAGATCGTAACTGAAGGTCATTGCACTCCCTTAGGTCAAGTCCAGTTTCTGATGTTTCTATGATTTGGAGGGATTGGACTGGTCTATTATTAGGATTGGGATTGGGTTGGGCTGGGAGTTGTGGCCTTAGATTAGACTGGGGGTTTTGTTGTAAGGTTGGCAGAGTCGGTTGAGGGAGTGGAATAGTTCCTGTTGACTGATATGTCGATCTTGGCCAATTTGTTTGCCAGGGCGAACTTTGTGAAGTAGGGGGAATCCATTGCGTAGGGTATGAGTTATTCTGCCAATATGGTGGGGTGTAAGGAAAATTTGGCCATCCGAATTGGCTTGTCTGATTCATCCATGGATTTGGAGAAGGAAACGGATGTGATGACCAATTCGGGACTGGGGGTGTAGATTGGTTTTGCCACATACCATATTGCTGAGCATTGTACTGCGGAGGCTGAAAAGAAGAGGTCGGGTCAAAAAACATACCAGATTGCCTAGGTTGCCATTGGCGACGTTGGTTAACAAAGTATGCTGGTTCTGATTCTTCTTCTGCTTCCTTGTATACTGCCTTCAATCCAGGAAGTGAGGGGCATCTCTCAGTAAGGTGGTCTTTCGTACAGATAGCACATGTTTGAACTGTATCTAGCGGACATTCCTTGTGGCTGTGTTTTCTTCTGCATCGGGGGCAGAAAATTGCCAGATTTTGCTCCGCCTCCATTTTCTTTTGTTTAGCCTGCACAATATCAAGCTAAGTAGTTAATGTCCTCAGAATATCAATTTTTTTTTTTTTTAATAAATTCCCTAGTTCTACACGTGTTACCCCTTCTGTTGATATTTTGTTGTCTTTAACAAACCTATCATATTTTGTTGATTTTATCCTTGTGCTGCCTCTTGAACTCCTGATGCATAAATTAATGATATCAACAAAATTCTCTTGGTAAATATCCCCTTTTCCCATGATATTCAATGTTTCAATCCACTGCTCTTTCATTCCTCTAATCAATGCAGTTTTCAACACATTATCGGGCAGAGGTAGTGATGCATAGGGGGATCTCTGTAAATTATACTGAAAACGTTCTACGTATTCTTCCAAAGTTTCATTTGGTCTAGCCGTCATTTGGAAAATTTCATCTTTTAGCTCTCTCAACCTACAATAATCCTGATATTTTTTAAGAAAGGATTCTTTCATTTGCTCCCAGTTGTTTATGACTCCACCACCTAAACCCATGAACCATCTCAAAGCTGCTCCTTTTAAAGTGGAGGGGAACAACTTTAATTTCTGGGGGTCAGTGGTGTAATCGTACCCTCTACATAGCACATCAAATTCAAATAAAAATGCATCGGGGTCTTCTGATGTAAGTCCATGAAACGTCGGGATGTGTTGAATAGGTATTGCTTTCATGGGTGCATTTGCAGCAGAATCTACTATAGGATATTGCAATGTAGAAGTTTGAGCATTTGGCTGATTCTGCGCCATTGGATCAAATATGTGCCAATATCCTTCCGGAATTTCTAGGAGGGTATTCCTAGGTTGAGAAGGGACGGCCTTGGCAGGAACTGTTTTAATGACACTTCCCTTATCTGGGATCTCTGTCTGAGGGAATGGGGTGCCTTCAAGGTTAACTTTGGCCGTGCTCCCCCTGTCTGGGCTGTTTAACAATTGGATTATCCTAGAAGGAGACCTTGGTTCCTCTATTTCCCCTGTTTCCCCTTCTCCTTCACAAAGATTGCTTAAATTCCCTTCTTGCAGCCGTTCTGACACAGAATTTTCAATTTCTTGGAAGTCCTGTTCATCAGTCCGACTATGCACCTCAGCGTAGGCTCCAGATGGTGATGTTGTAGCCTGAAGGGAGCTAGTAGGCTGCTTAGAATGAGTCTTTCTGAGGCCTACTGATGGCTGAGATTCAGTTTTCTTATAAATTTCATCTATGAAGGTTGTTCGGCCAAGGGTCACCGATCCTTTGGCTTTTTTAGGTTTGACTGGAGGTTTGATATTCTTTTCTAGCTTTTTCTGCTTAGTCATGCACTCTAAAAACTACTAAATCCTATTCAACCAGCAATTCTGCTAAGAGAGCGGACGGTGGAGCAGGGCTTTTACATGCTCCGTACGCAGGTTCTTACCTTGCGTTTTTAAAATCCAACTCCCCCCTAGCAGCTTTTATGCACTACTCTGTAAAGGGCAAATGGCTATACTTCTTCCCCGGCAACGACGCCAAAATGTAGAGCTGTAACTAGGGTCTCTCACACCGCTAATTATTCCACATTAATAAGTCAATCCGGGAACGTTTTGTTATTGCAAGAAGTAGCTCAATCCGAGGCTATTTGTCCGAGTAATGCTTAGTAGTACAGTGGGTTGAGAAGATCAAAGGAAAACAGATGCTAAGCTGTAACTAAACTAAACCAAAAGATAGAATCACACAAAACAGTTGATCAGTCAAGGGTACGGAATCAATAACCCTTCCCTCTAGAAACTGATTAAAGAAGAGGAATTAGAGCATGGACTTATAGGTCTGGGAGCTAAGCAGCGTCTTGCTGAGGCTCACTACAGCCTTAGGCCTTCTCTCACACCATAACAACAAAGGCAGGTAAATAAATCAGCGGAAAGTAAAATGGAACAACAAAATAGAAATGGGACAGCAATAAATGGAACAACAATAAAATAGAACAGCAATAATCAAATGGAACAACAACAATCAAATGGAACAACAATCCGTAATGATTTATGAAACAACAACCATCACCTGTATGTACATGTTCTACATTAATATAGCAATCTGAGAGTACTGAATGATGCAACTATGTTTCTAAACAAAATGACGCTACCCTCAAATCCCACGAATATTGTTTAACATAAATCCAATGACAGTAACATTCATACCAGTACTCTGTTACAAAAATGGCTGAATAAAGATACAATTCGACCCTGTGTAAATCCAATTATACAGTGCAAAGTCTTTACATAGAGAAATCATTCATTCATTAAGCATAACAGAGCATAGCGCATCATATAAAGAATTCATCAGACTGCTAAGTAATAAAGATAAACAAACCACACACAAATCACCGTATAATGATACAAAAGCAAGTGTCCTTCGGAGCCGGGCCCTTAGCTGCCAATGGTACACTGCCTTAGATTACTCCAGACGCAGAGACGGAATAAACACCAAGTCTTTTATATTAATCACATTCACAAAAGTATAACAAAATCAGGTCTCAGTGAGACTCAATGATTAAAGTTTGTTCTGGAACTGTAAAATTACAAAAACAGTCGTCTTCTTGCTTAATGATGCTGTGCCATTATATAAAAGAAATGACGGAGATATCTAGATAATCAGAGATAAGTAAAGCAGCGATCCCTCAGGATCGAAGATCCTGAGGGATTCGCTAATCGTTCAACCCTTCTTGCGTTCGCTGAGCCGGTATCCCGCATTCTTTTCCTGGACTATTCAATTCCGATTTTGCTTGATTGTGTCCGCATCCGGTTCCCTACTGGAGGAACAACAGTTATTTTCCCTCTGCTTCTCGCTTTTGGGCGGGAACTCCTTGCTTGCACGTCTTCCTACATAGAAAACGTCAATTATTAGCACTTGAGATTCCTTTGTCTATCCTTTATCTTCTTTGAGTTCCTAATGCAGAAAAGGTTGCAATTATTATTGAAAAACCACTAGATTGCTTGTCAAAAGCATACCTTCCAGGTGCTCCACATTAACCACGTTAAAATACTGGTGTATTGATCTGCGATCTGGTTGTGAGCGGTGTCCTTTTGGTGTTCTGTCTGAGGAACTTATCATGTAAATTCCTACATGGTATCAGAGCTATTTGAGGGCCGCGTCCATTGGTGATCCAAATCTGAAGCCGGTAGAACTGCATCCGACTGCCGTTTCCTAGATCTGCTGTTTCTGACTACTTTCGGGCCGAGAGGACTACTCTGTTGTGTTCAGAGCATCTGTTCCAGTGAGGAACCCCTTTCGTTTCACGCGAAAAGGTTTCCGATAGCCCTAGCTATGTCATTTTTAAGACCTGGAGGTATACAGTGTTTATTTGCAGTTTACTGTTATTTTCTCTCTATTTATTTCGGTTTCGGTTTATTTAGCCTTTTTATTACCGGATCTATACCTTTGATTTTTGCGTACTCTTTGCCCTGTGACTCTGTGCGATCTGGGCAAATCAGAAACAGAAAGGAAGGATTTTTCTCATGCGTATGCTCTTTTCCCTGCACCTTAGTGCGATCTCGGAAAATCAGAAACATTGAGAAAAATATTTAGTTTTTCGGCCAAAGCTAACTTTGAGCCGCAAGGTTCATTTTTGAAAATATTTAGTTTTTCGGCTAAAGATAACTTCGAGCCATAAGGTTCGTTTTCTTTGCATGTCCGTGTTGGGTTTTGTGTTTTTTGTTTTGTAGGGAAAAATAGCTTTCTCAAGGCAAGCACGCAACCCAAAGCAACCCCCCCCCCTTCTCTCTCTCTCTCTCTCAAATTTTTTGTATAGATCAATTGGTTCAAAGCTATTTTAAGAGAGTAGAGGTCTTGGGTTCAAGTCTCCATTTTGTGGGGGCGGACTTTTTCATTTCCGCACATTCCCGCACTTCGTCGGCAACTTCAACAACGTTTTTTCAAAAAGCCATAACTTCTTCATTCGGAAGCCGTTTTCAGAGCCGTTTTTTTTAAACCAGCCTAATTTTTCGAGATCTATCCATTGGAACACTTATTTTCAGCATCTTTAGCTTCAATTTCCATTTAAATGGAAAGTCAATACCAAGTTACTCTTGACAGCACCAACTACTTCCAATGGTTGGCTTACATTGAGGATTTACTTAGAAGTAAAGGTCTCTTCAGAATAGCCTCAGGCCAAGAAAAGAAACCAAAGGATGAAGATAAGGCTGCTAAATGGGAAAATAGGCAAGATCAAGCACGTGGATTGATAGGGATGTCTATTTCTCCAGATCTTAGATTCCATATTGCAGAAATTGATGCTCCTGATGAAGCAATGAAACAAATCAATAAAATTTTTGGGATTAAAAATGAAATTAGAGCCCATCAGCTTGAAAATGAGTTGCTTACATTGGACCCTAATAATTTTTCTTGCATTGAAGATTTCTTGTCCAAGTTCAAGACCCTTAGATATCTTTTGGAAGGTGTTAAAGTTAAGAAAGAAGATAGTAACCTTATCTATTCCATTCTTACAAATTTGGGACCAGCCTACTCTGTGTTTGTTTCCACCTTCCATTCTACAAGAGAAGCCTTCATTTCTCAAGGAACAGGCTACAAGTCCCCTTCCTTTGACTCTTTTTGTGATTCTTTAATAAGAGAACAAGAAAAACTCTTACACCTTGGTCTTCTTAATCTTGGAAACTCTTCCAAGAAAGCGTTAGCCGCCCAGCAGCAACCAAATTCAAAGAATCCTAAGAAGTCATATCCTAAAAAGAATGGTCCTAAACCAAACAAGGGTCCTAAGCAATTTCAGCCCCAAAATGAAAAATCATTTCAACACAATGATAAGACAAATAAAAACAAAGGGAAGAAGACTGATAGACATTGCAATTTTTGTAATCCAGATGGCCACTTAGAATCAAAATGCTTTAAGAAGATGGAAGCCTTGGAAGTAGCAATGAAGAAGCATAACATCCATTCGGGGCAATCTTAAACTTCAACTTCATCTTCAGGAATGGCACTTTCTGCATGTGGTTTTCAAGCATCTCGGTCTGGCTATGCATTAAATGCATCTTCTTCTTCTTCTCATTCTCATGAGTGGTTCATTGATTCTGGAGCTTCTTATCACATGGCTAAAAACAAAGCCATGTTTTCTTCTTTAAATGATTGTAACACCAAAAATATATATGTTGGTGATGATAGATCTCTTAATGTTGTAGGGACTGGAACTGTTCATCTAGACAATGGTCAGTTTAATGATGTATTATGTGTTCCAACCTTATCCTGCAACCTTCTATCTGTATATCAGATAACTCATTCAGGTGAAGGTAAAATCGTTGAATTTTCACCTCATGATGTTGTAATCAAGGACTTAAGAGATCCTAAACAGATTTTGGCTACTGGCATTGCTGATGATTCCACAAGGTTGTATAAGTTTCACAACTTTGGGTCATCAAATCTTCCCTCAGTATTTGTTGCTCATAACGATGAAGTGAGCAAACTTTGGCATGAGCGATTTGGTCACTTAAACTATCGCTCCCTTCAGCATCTATGTAAAGAAAATATGGTGACAGGTCTTCCTATGGTATCTTGCAGAGATGGTGTTTGTTCCGGATGTGTACTCGAAAAACATCATCGGGACGGTTTTGAAAAACGTGCCTCTTGGCACGCCACAGCCCCTTTACAGCTTGTGCATAGTGATTTATGTGGTCCACTTCCAGTTGTGTCATTCTCTGGCTGCAAGTATTTCTTAACTTTCATTGATGATTTCTCCAGACGCACTTGGGTATACTTCTTAAAACTCAAGAGTGAAGTATTTAACACTTTTTTGACCTTCAAGGCCTTTGTTGAAAAACAATCTGGACATCAAATTCTTAAGTTAAGATCTGATAATGGCGGAGAATATGTTAAAAACACATTCATCAACTATTGCACTAAGAATGGAATTCAAATGCAACATACTGTTCCATATACTCCACAACAAAATGGTGTAGTTGAAAGGAAGAATCGCACCTTAAAGGAAATGGCTAATTGTATGCTACAATCTAAAGGACTTGGTCTTAGTTTTTGGGCAGAAGCAATTAACTGTGCAAATTACATAATAAATCACACTCCTACTAAGGCTTTAAAGAATATCACTCTAGAAGAAGCATGGAGTTCAATCAAACCAGATGTAAGTCACTTTCGTGTTTTTGGAAGTGAAGCGTGGGCCCATATTCCAAATGAAAATCATAAAGCTTTAGAACCTAAGAGTGAAAAATGTACTTTTGTTGGATATTCTGAAGATGTCAAAGGCTATAGACTTATTCCATTTAAGTCCAAAAATGTTATCATTAGAAGAGATGTAAAATTTGATGAAAATATATCGGCCTGCGAGCCTAGTCCGGCGGATGTGCCACCTCTCCCTATCTCTTCTACCTTTGAAAACATTTCTTCTTCAGATGATGAAAGTGAGGATGAAAATCCTCCCCCACCATCTCAGGATCCTCCTTCAACTCCTGAGCTTCCAAAATGGGTTCGTGCTACTCGAGATGCAGCAGGTGATCTTGCCGGTGATCCTACAGATCAACGACGTACACGTTCTCAGTTCGAGAGAGCCTCTTCTTTACTGGCTCAAGCTCCAGTAAATTATGATCCTGACACCTTTGCAGAGGCTTCAGGCCATCCAGATTGGGAAGCAGCTATGAATGAAGAATATCATTCATTATTGGCAAATGATACATGGGATCTTGTTCCTCTACCAAAGGGACGAAAACTTGTCATATGCAAATGGGTTTACAGAACCAAGTATGGACCAGATGGGAAAGTTGATAAACATAAAGCTCGTCTTGTTGCTAAAGGTTTTTCACAGGTTGAAGGCATTGAATACACCGAAACCTTCTCCCCTGTTGCCAAAATGAACTCTATCCGCCTTTTTCTTTCCCTTGCTGCCTCTTTCAAATGGGAAGTCCATCAGATGCATGTTAAATCTGCCTTCTTGCATGGGGACTTGCATGAAGAAATCTATATGGAACAACCCATTGGCTTCATACAAACAGACTCCAGCCTTGTATGTCGACTTAAGAAATCCCTTTATGGTCTCAAGCAAGCTCCTCGGGCTTGGTATGCCAAAATGGATAGCTTTCTTTTAGAATCTGGATTTTCTAGGTGTCATTCTGACAATACTGTCTACACCAAGAAAGTGGGCAACTCTCTTATCACGCTTGTTCTTTATGTTGATGATCTTGTCCTTACTGGTAGTGATCCCAACCTTATAAACCATGTGAAGTCTAGCTTGAAAAGGAAATTTGAAATGACAGACTTAGGACACTTACACTATTTTCTCGGTCTTCAAGTCTTGCAATCCAAGGAGGGTATTTCCCTTTCCCAGTCCAAGTATGCTTGTGATATTCTACGTCAGTTTCACATGGAAGACTGTAAGCCAGCCCCTTCTCCCTTTCACTCTGGAGTCAAACTTTTAGTAACTTGTACTTCTCCTGAAGTTGATGCTACATTATACCGTCAACTTGTAGGAAAACTCTTGTATCTAACTCATACTCGTCCTGACCTTTCCTTTGATGTTGGCCTTGTTGCTCAGTTCATGCAAAACCCCCGTGAAAGTCATTGGAAAGCAGCTAAAAGAATACTTCGTTATGTTCGAGGCACAGTTCAATTTGGGATTCATTACAGTGCCGAAGCATCTCCTCTATTGGTTGGTTTCACTGATTCCGATTGGGCTGGTGACCTTGATGATCGGAAGTCTACTGCCGGTTATGTGTTCACTCTTGGTTCAGGACCTATTACATGGGCTTGTAAGAAACAAGCTGCTGTTTCTCTTTCATCAGCAGAAGCAGAGTATCGTGGTGCTGTAGAAGCTAGTAAGGAAGCCTTGTGGCTTCGTTAGATCCTGTCAGAGTTTGGCTTTCAGCAGCAGCATCCGACTACACTTTGGTGTGATAATCAAAGTGCCATTCAGCTATGCAAAGATCCAGTCCAACATCAGCGCAACAAACACATTGAACTGCACATGCACTTCATCAGAAAGCTCATTCATGACCATGTTCTTGAAGTGCAATATTGTTCAACAGATGATCAAGTTGCAGACATCTTCACAAAGGCTCTCACAGAGGCGAAGTTCACTAAACTTCGATTTATGGTTGGAGTTCAGGAAGTTGTCACTAAGGGGGGATAGGCTCTAGTGCCTCCTTCCTTCTCCTATTGTGTCATATTTGTAAATCCTTCAATCCTATCCCAAGTTGTTCTTAAGGGGGGATGTTAGGATATTCCGACACATAGGAAATAGTTAAGTACAACTTGGTCTAGTGTAGAGTTAGGTATAGAGTTAGGTAAAGTGTGTTTCTTTACCGTTGTACATTTTGTAACTTACAATCCAACGGTCACGATATGTAGTGATCTGACGGTTCATTCTCTCCTCGGTATTACTGACACTTGATCCGTGGCTTGACACCCGATTGGTCCATGAATTCTATTTAAAGCGCATGGAGGGTCATTTGTAGGGTAATCCGTGCATGAGAGAAACATATGTAAATTTTCATTCTTTTATTAATAAATTGTCTGAAGTGGCCGCGTTGGCTCAGGCCGTGGACTGTTTCCCTCTTTGAGGGTTTTAACCATGTCAAAATACTGGTGTATTGATGTGCGATCTGGTTGTGAGCGGTGTCCTTTTGGTGTTCTGTCTGAGGAACTTATCCTGTAAATTCCTACATACAAGACTTAGCAGGGAAAAGGGAATCTTTACCTGTTAATGGATAGATCCTAAAGAAATACTTTCCATAGAAGATGATCTCTTCTATTTTACTGTAGATTATAGTTTTAGTCAAGTTTTCTTTAGATAATAAAACAAGTTGAGAAAGTTCACTTTTGGTTTTACGAAAAGAATAGTCTCTCTTTTCAATTTTGTTTTTTCGCTTGTATAAGTAGGAACAATTATGAAAATTAACCTCCATTTATGAAACGTAAGGGTAAGTGATATTATTTTCAAATTTTTGTCCTGTCCTTCTGTTTCAACTATCTAAGTTTTGGTTAGAATCAACCTTAGGAGGAGTTTTTCCTTACATCAGTCATAAAGGTATCAATAACAAAGCAAAGACTCTCTGCGGAAAAGCTATTTTTAACTTTATAATTGTCGTCCAGGAAAATTCTTAAGGAACCAATGACTTCCCCCCCACTTGAGGAATTTGTGAGATTCAAGGAGTAATCCAATTATACACATTAAAATTAAAGAATAAGAGGTCTCATCAATAGCCAGCTTATCATGATCATAAAGATTATAATTAATTGACATTGCCATACGGAATATCAAAATAGGGTAATGACTCGAGATTGTTTCAATCAAAAGACAAGGGGTGTCATCAAGGGCCAACTTGTTTAGTTAAGTTATAAATTAAGTGAATGGAACTGTCAATTTTGGCCACCAAACCAAGACATTGTTCTTTAAGAAATAAAAAGAAAAGAAAAAGAAATAAGTATATATGAGGATTTATCTTTGAAAATTGCATTTTTCTCAAGTGGGACACTGGATCATTGTTGGGTAACAAGTAACCCTGTCGAGGCTATAAACGCCTCCTGGAAGTAGAGGCTCTACCTACGACAAATGAGTATACCAAAACTGATCTAATGAGATGCTTTGTTTTATCTTTATAACCAAGTAATGACTGATGTGAGTAGAATGACTGACTTTGAGGAGAAAATAATCAGAATAAAGATAGTTAGAACAAGATGTTGTTATTAGTAAATAGCACTGTTTACCTTATATTTCTTACGATGTAGTTTCATTTTCAAAACCATCTCTATTTTGGAAGATTTAGAAAATTCAAAAAACCCTCAAAGATAACTGGTTCTTCCAAGTGAATCGCCAATTGTTGTGCTTATAAACAACCCACCCTCCCCCCCCCCTTATTAGTGTTAGTAATAACATTAATAAATGGGGACCCTTCCAAAAAATTAAATTTTAGCATCTAATCGTGCCTTTTTATTTTAGAATAAAATAAGATATCAAAGTGGAACTTGCTAAATCATGAAAATTTACCTTTGCATACTTTAGGTGCATAGAACTTCACAAATGATAAGTTTCTTAAACAAAGTGCCACATGATAAAAGGCCTAAGAATAACTTTATACCCCGAAAGTCGTGAATACCAAATAAACCTTGAAATTACCCGCTTTAAGAAGATTGTTCTCGCATCTCAAAAACAATTACGACGGACCTCCCTTATAAAAGTTACCCCATGAAAATGCGATCCGCGAAATGCAAAATCATAAAATTCTGATAGCCTTCTCACATCACAGTTTTAAACCATGTGGCATTCCTTGATAAAACGTAAGTAGATATTGCGAAATGCGATAGCATCACATATTGCATATTGCATCAACCCAGATGGCGGCAGCTCTTAACGAAAACAAGTTTTTGCGATATTGCGCAGAAAATCGCAAAATCACTTTTATCGCAACTCGAGGGGCTCATAGTTCTAGTAGAGTACTTCCCGACTTTCGATGTGAAGTTATGAACATTAAGTTAGGCATAACGGTTCATTAGTGGACATTTATTAAAAAGCGAATATGATTAGTTGTGAAAGGCCATTTGACATAAGTTGATATCTTTTGAAGTGATTTAGCATTAAAAATCCTTCGTCACTTTATTTTCGTCCTTCTATTGATTATTTCTGCATTCACTATCATTTTTATCCTATTCTGCTCTCTGTTTGTAACTTGCAGGAAGAACACACAAAGTAGGACATCTTAAGAAATGGTGAAGAAAGGAAAATATCTCGCTTCTGAGAAGACAAAAATGACCCCCCTATTCACAGACACTACCTGTAATCGAGATGCAGGGACATCTACATGGGAAACCATGTATCAAGTATTGGAGGAGGAACAACCAAGAATTATGGAGAAAAAAATTACAGTGGATGGACACGGTTCTTCTGATGCTTCTTTGACTGAACTTGCATGCTCATTCTTGCACCTCATTACTGCAAGACCAAATATACTCCCTTACACCGATATGGTTAAGTGGATTATTGGTGATGCGGACATATCTGACAGAGAATTCAAGACGGCTAGTCAAGAAGTCATGGGGTCGTTTACTCCAGACAACCTCAGACTTATGTACCATTTACCAGAACCCCAGGCCATCTATAACAAGTAATTTGTCAAGAAGTTTGCCAAGGAGAATGAAGACTTGGCAGAATGCATGAAGAACTAGTCAAACAATGAGGAAAGGCTCAAAAAAGATAAGAATGGTATGTACATCACTGGTTCTCTTTGTTCCCCTTACTGTTTTGCTGCTGCCATGTTATGTAGACTGTTTGGTAAACCAGACAACACCAAATTTTCATCAGAATGGTTACCCCTAGTAGATGCAGCTATCAATGCCACAATAATGAATTGGGCTCAAATCCTGTTAGATAATTTAGCCACTGCAATTTTAGGATACAAAACAAAAAGAAGTTTTTCTTCAAGGGTTTACCCTCCATTTTTTATGAGCGCCTATGTTATGGACACAATTTGTTTTGGTTCCAAATTCCCTATTATGGGATGGAAGTGGACTGCTCAGAATCCACTTCCCATTCAAATATATCACAAAGTAATGTGGGAATCTAATTTCATCCCACATTTCTTCAAAATTTGTCACAGAGTTATGCTCCTGATTCATAAAAAGATCTACAACTGAGATGCCCCAAGGTTTTCCCAAGAAGTTGAGGTAGATATTCTACCCGTAGCCAGCTGGTTCAGGGAAGAAGTATTCACATATATCAGAGTGTTCAGAAGTATCACCTCGCCCCATGTTCTACCTTTTTATGTACCAGACAAACTGATGACTAGGGAGATAGCCTATCAGACATGCGGCGAGGGAGGAATGAGTAAAATACTGAAAGATTCCAAGAAGGCCATTTGGCCTCAATTTCCTGTAACATGCAGAGCATTTGCATTGCATGACTTAGGGCATGCTTTCAAAGAAGTTAATAATGTATTATCTTTACAAATACCCAAGTTCCTGGGAAGGCAATATGACCCCTTTGGTATTGTAAAAGATTTTAATACGATGGTTAAAATAAGAGTGTTTCCCTACAGAAAAACACCATCAAAGATGTTCAACATATGGCACAAATTCTTTTTGACCAAGAAGGTCTCCAAAATTTTGATAATTACAGAAAATAGAGGTTATCTAAGGTCCCATTGTACTAATTACTCATCGAACCAATAAGAGAACCTACTCCCAGTATAATCACAAGTGAAGATTTGAAAGAGAAATCCAAAACAATTTCTCGAAATGAATCAACGGAAAAGTCCAACGATCAATCTGAAAAAACATCAGAAAATGAACGCTGCAAGAGCGAAGAGTCAATAAAAGACACAACTCAGTCCACAACAAAGTCTGATCAACAGACTTCAGTTGTGAAACAAGCTGAAGCCTCAACTTCCCTTGCAAAGCCTCTCATGATTGATCTAGAAGGGGAATGGGAAAATTTTAATAAGATACTGAATACAGAGGAACAAAATGAAAAGCCACCAACAAACCCACAAGAGACGATGAAAAAATGGTAATAGAAAGGGTTGTTAGCACTCAAGAAATGAAGCATATTCCCATTTCTCCCACATCTGAGATTGTATTGAGAATAGATAAAATTCCTCCTCTAGATGTATTCTACAGCCCTCAACATAAAGCCATTGTGAGAAGACAAAGAAAGAAAAGAAAATTGTATTCTATGCACACTCTTGAGGATGAACCTCTGGATGTTCTCTGGAAAGACCCATCTACAGATCCATCGGCAAATCTCACTAGGCTTTCACAGCTCTTAGCCACATATGCTTCGGCAACCATTGATAAGGTAGTAGAGGTACCACTGCTGCTTAAAGAAAAAGAAGATAATATTTTGTTATTGGAACAACAATTACAGCAGGTCAGCGTTAATCAACAAGTTGAAATAGAGTTGGCAAAACTTCAGCAAGAGTTTTAGCAAAGACAATTGGCACATCAGAGTAGATTAGCTAGTAAAGAAGAAAAATTACAGAGCTGCATAAAGATGATCCCAAAATAGAACAATTTGTCACAGAGGCACTTGGTCTCAATTCCCAGCGATTACAACAAAAAGAACTATTATGCCAGAAGATTTCGCAGTGGAATTCTCACTGCGAAATGAGCGATAACATAACAAATCAAGTTGTAGAATTATGGCTTGAATATGATTCAATTTTTAAGAAAGTCTCAGACTTCTTGAACTGGCGGAAATCCGAAGAAGGGAGAAGAGCAGACATGCCCAAAATTGATGAATCTCGCAAAGAAATTTTATTTGCTAAATGGGATTCTCAGTTAAGAGAGGCAGAACAAGCAATGGAGGATGCGGCAACAACAACAAATAGTGTCATCGAGTCTGTAAATGAAAATATACACAAGGCTAATTTGGTAGCAGAGACCACCCTTGGCTTTCTTCCAAAAGCACAACAACTGCAAGAAGTATGGAAATAGGTAGTGGAAGAAAGGGCAGAGGCAATTAAACAGGTAAACATGTTGAATTGGTAGGCATATTGGCAATACCTGGTGAAACCTCACAGCTGATGGATGACCCTGAAATGCCTGATTACTTCTACTGAGAAAATAGTGCCAGTGCTCACCAATGTTGTATTTGCAGGACAACTAAAAGCTGAAGTCAACCAACTGACACTCTTGAAAACAATGTTGGATATTTGTGTTTTGAAGGACCAGATGTAGAATTAATCATAGACATTTTATTTTTGTTTATTTTTGCTTAAAATGAGGTAGGTTGTTTAAACCTCCTCATCTATTTTTGTAATTTCTATTTTTAAGTTTCATAGATTAGTATTTAAACCCCTCTCATGCATTTAGAGAGGTGCCTGGAAAATTTATCAAAAACATTCTTCACAACGTGCATTTGGCCCCCCATTGAGGAGGTTTTGGTAAAATTAATGGAACGAGATTTATTTTCTACTTGAGTTTAGCATCTTCTACTGAAATTGCATTTTTGTACTCTTAATTGATGTTAAGTGATTTGAAGATAGATCAATATTGCTGGAGCATATAAGTAGAACGTATTAGAAATGGTACTTCTATCTCTTAATACTTTTTACTTGTATGTCAAGCGATAAATCATTTTCAGTTATTTATATATGAAAATTTAAATTCTTAGTTATCATTATTGCACTTTTGTATGACGATGATTTATTCTTTATACTGAATATGTGAATGACTCTTTATGCAATATATCTTTCATATCTTTTCGGCTAACTTTTTATACGAAACGATCATTATCAAATGGATTCTTTTCTTATCGTGATTGAATGATCTTTATTATCAATTACTTTTAGAAATCATTTTAGATCACATATATGAACGTTACTACTGGGATAGTCTTAAAGTTAGATGTTTTCTTTGATTATGATAGATTGCATATGTTAGTTAGAAGATAGAATAAGTATTCACCCCATAAAATCCCAAAAAAGAAAAACATCACCCCGTTAGCACAAACATCATAAATAGATTGGGAAACTAGTCCCATCATCCCCATTCAGAGCCACTATTCCAAACGGAAAAGGAGTTGTCCTAAGGTTCGGACCGGGTGGTTATCCCCCTTGTTGGAGTCCTGATTTTTTGAGCCTTCAATAGAAACAAAGCCCTAGGTTTTTAGGTTAAAAATATGTGTGAAAACCCTAGACATCGAAGGTTTTTAGATGGATGAAAATTAAATGTAAGCTAACACTAATCCTCTTGGTCATATTAGGTTTTGGTCTACCAAACCCTCCAATACAACCTCCAAGCACTACTAGGGTCCAAGGAAAAGAGCCATAAGATCCCCAATCTGATCTAAATTTTCTATACAATCACATTTTCCCAAAATATCTTCCACATATTTGGTTTCAAAGGGAAACAATACAATCTTCTAAAGTCCAAAAATATATCTAAGTTCATAGGAATCAAGTAATGTTCATCTCCTTACATGACCCAAATGTAATTCATGTCCACTTGAAAGCAAAAATAGGATATAAGGCTATCTCTTTAGCTGACATCTTCCTTTAACACTGGACCCTTCTATTACAATATTTATCAAAGGTTTTGTCCACAACACATTCAAAACAACATCCAAATTCCCTTAATCTGTTCCAATTCTATTTGAAAATGACACAAGTTGTCCTCAACCACATGAATGGAGCAATCTTCAAGATATCCATATCTAGGTTCATCCCCTTTTGACCCCCTTTTTTTCTGCTTTCAATACAAAGCTGACCAAGTTCATCGTAAAATTAGGTATCCATTTTGCATCTGATGAGAATATCACTCTTTCTTTAGGAAGGGGTTACTTCTAAACAAAATTACACTAATACTCTCAACATATGCAGGGCTAGAAGATACATCAAGAGGAGAAAAAATAGGTCAAACTCAACCTTATTGTCAAACATACATAAAAAATCAAATAGTATACGTAATTATTACATTATTGGTCAGTTTTGGATCAACTCCACCATTTTATTTACCCACCTCAATGGTAGCTTCCCATTACACTAATTCTTCCACAACTACTTTCAATTTTTCAAGTTCCTTGTCTTTTTCTCTGAATTTCTCTTATATATGATGAAATTATAGATGATAGGGGAATCCCCAATAGTTGTGATAAGGGGAATATGGGCTCCCTTATCATAACCCATAATCCCAAATGCATTTAAGATCTTAGCCAAGGGCAGCCAAGGGTGTAGTTGTAGGGGCATTAGGACCAAAATTTGGGTTCATAACATTAGGAGAAGTTGAATTTTATGACCAAAAAGGTGGGAGGGGTATCTTGTGGTGTATTGAACGAGACAAGGGGACACAAGGGTAGAAGGGGACACAAGGGTAGAATGGATGGGGAGAAGTGGGATGTCCAAGCATGGTTTACTAAGATTTATAATCATAGCATTAGAGAATGAGAATTAGGCTTAGGTCCTAATGTAATAGGGGCTAGGGGGCATAGAAAGAAGGAAGCGAAATAAATTGAAAGGGGAACCCCCAATAGTAGTGATAAGGGGATTAGGGGGATCATTATCACAACCCATAATCAAATAACCACTAAATTCCCTATCCCCTTAACCCTCAAAGCATAATCCCATAACCCCTATACTCATAACTCACAACCCATCAACCCCTATACCCATTAAACCTTAAGCCATAAATCCTAACCTAGAATCCATGAACCCCCTAAGCCTTAACCCCTTATCCTCTTAACTCGTGACCCTTAAACCTTAATCCCTAAACACCTTAAACCCTAACCCCTTGACCCTTAAACCTTAACCCATAACCCCTAAACACCTTAAACCCTAACCCCTAACACCTAAATCCCCTAACTCTTAAGCCCTTAACCCCTAAATCCAATGGCCCCCAATCCCTTAGCTTGAAGCCCTTAACCACTTAACATCCAAGGCTAAAAACAACACCTCAAACCAAAAATCTAACTTCCTACGAGAATCCTTCACCTATAACTAAGAATATTGGCACCATTCGATTTTTAGAGAAGTAGGTATTGGTCTTGTGGGTATCTGTTTGTGGGTAATTTCCTTATTACCATATATACCAATTGTAGAACAATTGGATAATTTGCAAAACCTCAATCAAAAATTCTCACAATATCTACACTTCATGTTGAGATGGAGATTGTATTACTCTCCCACATAGGGAGTTGGCAATGAATAGATATCTCATAATGACAAGGCCTCTCTTGCCCTAATGCACAAGGATTTAATCCCCAATACAAATATTTTGTTTGCTAAAAAAAGTAAATTGTGTCAAAGAAGAATACTATACATAAGATAAAATATGATGATATTATCCACATCAATGCTTGAAATAGTTTCACATTTGCAATGAGTGGTGAGCCAAGGGGGTGAATGTGGGGCACTATTAAAGTTACATCATGTTTAAATTCCTTTTACATTGTGAGGTTGTTCTCCACTAGGGTTGATGCATCATGACAAGGGAGGATGACACATTTTTGTGGGGGAATGATTAAAGTTGTAACACAATTCAAGTGACATACAACTCCAATGTAAATGGCATCATTATATGTTTGTGTTAGGTTGTTAATGAGGTTATTTATAGACAATAAATTCAATGTACTTGGAGTTCATATTTTCATGTCCTCGACTCTAAGATGGATTTGTAATAGGAACACTTCATGCAAATGAGAGGGGGCCTTATTTCTTAACCCACATATACGCAAAAGCACTAGATTATGTCGTTCAGATCCCCCTTGGTGAGTTCAAAGTGTGTTTACATTAGTGTTAATTTGAAACTAATCATAATGATATTCCTTTGTGCAATAACATCTGCTAGATTTTCCATATACGTGAAATAGATCTAGAGGATCACCTCATTTGTAGATGCCCCATTTATTATGGGATTCAAGGGATGTTCTATTTTCTTTATCAAGATTTAGACGGGTCACTGTCTACATTCTTTCAATACATGTCTACTATTTTTATGAGGGAAGTCCTTGGATTTAGATATTTATAAAAGGCCTTATGTGGCCTTCCCCTTTTGAACCATTCCAAGGGGGTCACCTCCTTCCATGTTGCCTTTCCTAATTAGGGCCAAAATTGACAAACCAAGATTCAAATTTCTTCAACTATCAAAATGGTGGGGCCTCATACCTCTTCTTGACCCCCTCAATGGGACATATTTCTTCAGAGAGAATTTTGAGGATTTCCCATTACAAATTATAGGTTGGATGTCATAGGACCCATTACCCCACTTCCTTTATGAGTTTTCAGAGGATAGTTTTAAATTTTTATTTTCATCTCAACCCTTGTGATTCTTGTTACATTGATCATTTTCCAGCTAAGATATATGGATTTGTATGTAATTCCTGGATGTGTCATTGGTTTGATGACACCTTGCCTTCGCTGTGAGAATTCTAATACTGGAACCCTATTACAACAACTGATATTATTTCTCTTAATTGTTAATTAATTAACAATTTATTGTGAATTTTTTTCCCAAATTTCTACATCAACAACTGATTATGTTTCTTCTATTTGTTAATTACTGAACAACATTATTTACTGTGTCCTATGATAAACAATGAAACTAATACACTACATGCTTCACCATTTAAATAAAATGCAGAAACAAGAAAGTAAACAAGAAATAAATACACAACAAATCCACACAGTTGTTTTTGGATAAATGTCCCTAGAAAACCCTAGTGTGGGAAAACCAGTGCAATAATTGGGGGTTTTATTATTATGCAATATTAATTTCTAAATAAAATCTCTATATGCCCTCTTGGCTATCCTATATAGAGAATATCACTTATAGAGAGATAAGTGATATTACCTCACACTATCACTGGATATCTGACTGATCCAACCATTAAATGAATGACCCATGGCTACCTCTGTGTTGTCACAGTGTCAGCCCAACATCACAACCTCTAGGGACTACATCACCCCTTCTGCTGATCGATTTGATGCTTAGGAACTTCGATTTTTACCTCCCGGTCTCATACCCAGACTTGTGGCCTCTGAAATCGATTCCTCTAGCAAATTTTTTGAACCTCTTCAAGGCTCTGCGATGCCTTTGCGTCAGCCTACGCTGCCTCTGTGTGGCCTTACGTCAACCTCTTCTGGCTCTATGCTTCCTCTATCAGATCTCTCTTTGCCTCCTCTATTGAGTATTCTTGGATCAGGAGAAATCTCCTACTAGAACTATCCCTTCCCCTCACTGCAAAAACTCACTTCGAATTTCTCACCGGCAGCTGCTTTGCTTCAGAAATTCGATCTTCTGAACTCTACTTGATGTGTTCTCCAAGTTCCCCTCACTCTTCTTATATCTTTTTGTTGGACAACCAACAACCCATATTAACTTCTAATCAATGGCTCAGATAATTTTGGCTTGATCCTCGTCTTCTTCTAGAAGTTTCAGCCGCACTTTAGATTAATACCCATTAATTATTTTAATTTCCTAAGTTTAGACTTAGGAACCCATTACAAATAATTAATTATTTTAATAAAATTGTCTCTAGGTGGAATTTCCAAAAATTATTTCTGGGTATTGGAGAATCCATGTGTCTAAGCCTCCCTACAAATTTTTAGACTTAGTTCACATCCAATGCTACCAGAAATCAAGTTTTATCATCTATGACAAATATCAAAAGAAATACACTGCAATCTTCACACATAAAATTGTTCGAAAAAAAATAAAACGCTGAAAGCTGAGAAATGTTAGCACACACACATAAAATTAACACAATTATTTTTGGACAAAAGTCCCCAGAAAAACCCAACTTGGGAAAACGGTGTAACAACTGAGGGTTTTATTATTATGCAGCAGTGGGAAATTCTAAGTACAACTGGATGCCGAAATATGCAAATCCTACATAGAAAAATATTGGAAAAAATATAGTGAGGAAATTTCCTCATCCCACAGGAAAAATATCGACACAACTTGCCTTCAGAAACTCGTCCCTCTGACCCTTTGTGTCAGCCTCTGCAATGCTTTTTGCAACCTGTTGGACGTCAAGCCTTTGACTGGTCTCTAATTAAGTCATTTTGACTTCTGCTAGATGGAAATATGCTTCTCTGACACTCTGGAGCTCCTTCCTAGCCTCTAAAACTGAAGATGTCTTTCCTTCTCAGCAAATCGAACTTGCCTCTAGAAGTTGTTGCACTGCCCCTGCGTCAACTTCTCTGTAACCTCTTATGCTTCTCTGCAAATGCACTCACTAGGTATGGAATACTTCCTCCAACCTCACTGTCTCTATCCCTCACACAGTTCTTCGATCTCTAGCTTTCTTTGGCAACTGACTGCTGCTACTTTGGAAATCGATTAGCCAAGAAATTGAACTACTTGAGTGTCTTCTTCATCACCACATCGACTTCCTCTTATAATCATCTGTTGGAGCACCAACGACCAGGATTAAAACTTAATCAATGGCTAGGATCATCTCTGGATCGATATGTGTGAGTTTCTAGATGATTCTTGCCTTGAATTAATTAATACTGATTAATTAACCAGATTCCCTAAGTTTAGACTTAGGGAATATTTAAAAACTAGTTAATAATATAATTAAGTTATTTCTAGGAGGAATTTCCAAAAACCATTTCTAGGTTTTGGACATCTCGTGTATTCTAGCCTTTCCACCAAATTTCATGGCCAGAACACATCCTATGCTACAAAGACTAACATTGGACTTCTAGGACACTAGGTGTGGGAAGAGGTTGCTCTATCTACCACATTTAGCTTGATATATATGATCCTTGCGTATATGGTATCTCAAATGTGTATTATTTTTATTGTGATCACTCAAGCACTCTATTTTAACTCTTATATGCTTTGGCTATAAGTTCTAAACTAAGTTGTTCCATGGTGTTTCATAATTTAATGTGTCATCTTAATGATTTGAGTATATACATGATGATTTGAGTAGTGCTATACATCCATTATCGTTATACCTCTGGATTTCTAGAGTAAAAATCTTCTTGATGTTCATGTGACAAAAAATTTCTCATTGTTTTAGCTAATGAAAATTATGCAAGATGATGTACTACAAGCATATACTATGCAATTACAAACATGTCAAGTGTTATGTAAGAACATGCACACTTGCTCTATTATCTTTGTTTGTTGTTATCAAATGATGTCATCCACCTATGTGGATATTGGTGGCCACCCACCTAGTCCACTTGGACCCCCACCACTATTTCTTTCAGTTTTTCAGTGTCCTTAATTGTAGCACAATTTACTATTTTTGGTAGTTTTTTGGGTCCTAAACTTCCGGAGTCGTTTTGAGGCCCTAAACAATTTTTTTTTTTTTTTTTGGAAAACAGGGAAAAATATGTCACTCACTCATGTTTTCAATTGAAAGTTGTAGTCCTCGGATAGATGATTCTAATGAGGTATTGTACGCATCAAATGAAGATTGTATGCCAAAGTTACAACCCCGGGAAGTTGATGTACCAATTTACCCAAACGAGGCCCATAGTTTTGGTGCTTCATCTCCTAGGGTTAGGTTTTGGGATGTTTAGGGTTTTCCATTGTTTCTCAATACTAAATAGGCCTTTGACCCTTATTATAACACAGTTCAAAGGCATGTAGCTGCCACATCTCTTCTCAAAGACAAGTTACCATTATTCGAGCTAGTTTTATTTCCATTCTGTTTGTAAGCATATTTCAATATTTGATATTAATGAAATTAAGTGTTATTTCTATTGTATCTCTGTATTTATGGTTATATCTAAAATTTTTTGCGTTCCTGTTTATTTTTGGATCAGTGGTATTAGAGTGGTCTTCTCTTTCTTTGTTTTTCTTTGGATTCCCCCGACGAGGTCAGGATATAAGGAGTTAGGGCTCGAAATGGTCGAACCTTTGCAAGACCAACCTCGCAAATCCCAACGACCTCCCATGGCGGAAGGGAAGAAAGATGAGGGGGAAAGAGATCCTTCCAAATTATTGCTTGAAGAAGCCCTCAAGCGACAAAGTAATGCGATGATGGACAAATTTTCCCGGATCCTTCATCGATTACCCAAAGGCAACACATCTTCTTCTAGAATCTACTCTGGAAGCGCCACAACCTTTAAGGGACAAGTTAAATTTGACATCCCCATATTTGAAGGCCAGATAGATGTGGATAAATGGTTAAATCTGCTAGAAGAATATTTTTTTTTATTCATGAATTTTTCAGCTGGGAAAAGATCACTTTTACAATTCTCAAAGTCGCCCCCCACGTCAAGTACTGGTGGGAAACCTACTGTGAGAAGAAGGATGAAAGTACACCCTCACTATTTCTAGTCATACCCACATGGAATTCGTTCCAGGACGCCATCAAGGAGAATTACTACCCTGTCAGCAGCTATGAGGATAAATACATAAAGTGGACCATGCTGCGGCAGGGAAGGGACGAAGATGTGTTGGAGTTTACCAACGTTTTTTATAACCTTCGCATGAAGTTGGATATCAAGGATTATGAGTGAGATTTGGTACTCAAGTACCACAAATTCCTACACAGGTACATCTAGGGCGAGATGGAGGTCTTGGACATATCCTTGCTCAACACGATGTATTGATACGCTGTCAGGATCGAGTAGAAGTTTAAACAGAAGAAGCGATACTTTGGATCTACGAATCTGAAGCAAGGGAAACACACCCCCAAACCACAAAGCAAAGGAAAAATCCAAGGCCAGGCGACCCAGGACAACCCGTCGAAGCCGCATGCAAAAAACAACACCATGAAGAAAAATAAGGACACGAGAAAATGTTGTGATTTCCGTAAGAGCTCCACTCACAACACTAGTGAGTGCTAGGCCATGCAGTCACTGGTGGCCGAGATGAAGGCTTCTGAATCAGAAGCATGTTCTGACTCTGATTTAGAACCCGATAAAGGGAATGTGTTGGGAATGGGATCCCCCAAGGACAGTTTTGGGGCTAAAAGCCCATGTTTTGGGTCAAATTTTGTAATAAAGATGTAAAGTCTCTACATTTTGTGGTCACGGAGCGCGGAGGTGTCATGAGTCATAAAGGGTTATCCGCCCTTATTTTTTAAAGTAAATTCGGCTGTAAAATATCTACCCATGGTCCGCAGACCATGGGATTGTATAAAAAGAGCTAAGTAAGTAAGATATAAGTAGTCTTAACAAGTCATAAGTCATAGAAGAAGTCTTGAGTGATAAGGAGAGAAGTCTAAGTTTCGGGTCGTAGAGTAGGTAGAGGCTCTGTAGCTGAGTGCGCAGAGGCCTAGGGTAGAACTCCACAGATGAGTGCGCGGACCTCTGCAGCTATGTGCGCAGGGCGGATAGAGTCTATAATCACTTGAAGATATCAATAAAGAGAAGTCTTCTGCAAATTCTGTGTCTTTGTTCCAATTAATTTAGCTTGTCATATTGTGCATGAATTTCATTTATAATGCTTATGTGATGCACGAATGTATGTAATTATGTTGGATAATTGAATGCAAATAAGGATATCTATTTACGCGGTGCTAACTGTGATTGTTTAGTAAGATAATTAAACACGTAAGGATAACTTGGTAATTTGGTCTATATGCTGCTTTAGCATCATGAAAGTACTTGAACCGTAGGTTGGGGTTGTGTGAAGGCCAATCATACCCCTTCGCGGAGGTACTGAAGGGCGGAATAAAGGGCTAGACAGACAAAGCCCTAGAACTCGACGACCTACAGGAAAGAAAGAATAGAAGGAATAAACCAACATCACGACCATCTTAGGGTGTGGAAACTTGGTTCTAGCATCCCCCCATACTGCTTCGGGTGAGACTTTGGTCTGCGCTCTGCGGGTTGATACCGAAAGGGCAAGTAGTGTCGGGATTTGTTTGGCTAACTAACACTGAACCTGGGTTAGGCCCCACCAAGCCAACAAATGGTTCTGTTTCCGGGACCAGAATCTACATAAGAGATGTGTGATGTCGTATCACTGGAATCCAACTAAGAAAGAGATCAGAGACTGGTTGGATAGGAGGATCCAAGAATTCGCGGTGCAGGAGAACAGAAACCCGCGACTAAACAAGGAACAGTGGCTGGAAAGGTAACTATATACAGAAATACACGAGATCTTTTTCTGTTCCTTTCCGGTTGAGTTATACGAGTGGATCGTGAAGCTAGAAGATAGCCAAGGAAGCTAGAGACTTGAAAGTCCTATTGTTTGGACCCTGGAGTTAGTATAGAGATTGGAAGCCTCTGAGGATAAGATCACCCGCGCTGTCGATCATTGGCTCGATTGCATCATAGGACAATTTGTGACTGAATTCGTGGTCGATACCTCAGTCAACTACAACAAGGCAGAGCGACGATTTTTCAAAGGTCCACGAGGTAAGTACTTAAAGTCTTTGAATACTTGGATTAAGATGTTATTGTGCGAAAAATAGGTTATGCATCTACCTTGATGTTTGAAGCTACGCGAAGCGAAAAAACTTACAGGAACAAAGGAAGAAAGGGTCTTAAATATAGTCAATTGATTTCACCTCCATTGGGTGATGAAGAGGGAGTAGCACAGGCTTCTCCACGAAGTGCTATCTAGTTAGTAAGACAAGGATTCCCGTGACTGCCATCTTCACCCACACTACCTCCAACTTCACCACCGTCACCCGCAACTTCACCTGTACCACCTCCACGTCCACCGTGACTCAGCATGGAAAATTTAGTGAAGCTGCCTTTGTTTAAAGGCTTGGGAAATGGGGACCCAGGCCATTTCTGGTTAGTGGTGAAAGTTGTATGGGAAGCTCAAGGCATTACAGATGATCACTTGAAGAAGGCGACACTAGTTAGTGCTCCGCAGGATTGCACGCTAACCTGGTACATTAAGTACTCTAATGATAACCCAAACGCCGGAGTGGTAGACATCCAAACTGCATTGAACAAAGAATTCAGTAGGACTAAATCTGAGGCACAATGGATTGTGGGGTTCAAATAAATCATGATGAAGCCAGGTGAGACACCATGGGATTTAGATCAGAGGTTGAAGTGTCAAATCCGCGAAGCTAATATGAACTTAACGGACGGATAACATCGCGAGTGGTTTGTGGCTTCGCTCCTGCCACACCTAAGGTTTGCGCTGTTAGAATAGAAGATAATGACTTAGATAGAGGCCTTGGAGATTGCAATGAGACTACATGAAACACTGATGAAAGATCCAAATCAGGGGGTTCAACAGATCCATGTGCAGTTGAAAAATCTTTGCCTTGAGATGCAAATTTTGAAGCAGGATAGAACAGTTCGACGAGAGGTGCGTGAAGAGATATGGTGCCTGAAATGCAAGGGTTAGGGGCATGACAAAGACCATTGTCTAGTCTTTGAGAACTACATGGTAAGAGGAAGACAGATGCCTTTGAGGCCGGAAGCTCAAGCAGGACCAAGCCCGGGGCTTGCATTGTGGTGTGCTATATGTTAGGTAGCAGGAAAACATGCCATGGATAACTATCATTTTCTGTAGAAGTTTGTACAAACGCCACAAAAACTGTCCTGCAACTTTTATAGGTCGGTAGGGCATGATGAGCACAGCTGAAGAAGCTATGAATTGATGATGGACATAATGCTCGCATATAGGGTTTAGGCAGAAAAGCGCCCCCTTGACCAGATTGTGGGGATGGTGTGGATAGGCTTTCAAGGGAACGGATGAGGACAAGGTGGAGGAGGACCTGGCTAAGGTCGGGGACATTTGATCTACTATAATTGTGGAGGACCAAGACACTATGCCCGTGATTGCACTAACCCACCATGCCCGTCGTGCAAATATTGCACTCTGTTTGATCATGAAACATAAGATTGTCCTATGCTAATAACGAGGATATGTGACAAAGGGGTGCTAGCACCTCAACTGACTCAGAACCTGCAGATGATGAGGTCTGAGCCTCACGAAGAGGATCCTAATGTGAATATAGTACTCTGAAGTGGAACTGCGAGGGGGATGATAAGGGGAAATAACCTGAAGAAAGTGCATGGGTTCACAAAGCTCTGACGAAGGAGGCTGAATTTGATTTTGAGCACACACGCAAAACATTCATGGAAGCAAAGAAGAGCTTCGCTAAGGCCTCCACCTCAGGGAGCAAGGATAAGCCTGATTAGGAGATGGACCCTTCTATGCTTACAACCTTCCTAGGGACCTGCATGAAGTTGTTGCGTGATAGCAAGGCTATGAAGGGATTACAAGAGCTTATAAACAGATGTGTCGAAAAAACTCTGGTGAACCATGCGTGGTAGGAGAAATTGGTAAGCATAAAACAAGGATAGGATGAGAGATGATGCTGAACATGCAGATAGGAGAGTATGAAATGGATCGGGTTATTTTGGATCCGGGGTTCGACGCGAACGTCCTACCGAAGCAGACTTGGGAACGAAAGGGGAGACCCATGCTGTAGTGGTCTCAAATTTAGCTAAGGATGGCAAATCAACAAAAGATCATCCTCATGGGGTGGCTACAAGGGGTGACTGTAGATATTGAAGGCACGAGAACACTAGCTGACTTTGAAGTAATAGAAATTGTGGATGATAGCAACCCTTACCCTGCGCTCCTTGGAATTGATTGGGCTACTGATATGAATGGGGTAATCAATCTAAAGAAGCGAAAGATGATATTTGAGAAGAAATCGCTCTGCGTAATAGTACCCCTAGATCCTGCTGAAGGATCATGCTATACTGAACCAGTCCATGATTATGAGAGCGATGACGATCTAGACTGTATTTATAAGATAACAACGCGAGACCAAGATTGGGTGAATCCAATAGCGGATGGACGAATCACATGGGATCACGAGAGTTCCTGCACCTCAGACTCTGATGAAGTATTACAGTGTTGGCAAAACTGATTCCATGAAGTAACCACACTAAGCTATAAAATGATGACCTAGTTGCTACACTGTGTGTTGTCAGAGGTAAGAAATCTACCCACTTATGATGGCCTGAATGATGTAGATATATTTTTGGATGCATTTGAGAGGGAGGTACTAGAGAAGCAGTGCTTCCAAGTTTTGGACTGGGCAATACGCACTACGCCAACAAGGTGCTAGGGTACGCACAAGGGTAGTTTTGATGATTGGCGTGAATGTGGGAGGATGATGAGAACACGCTTCGGGAAGCTGAAGGTATGACTAACAGACAAATATGATGGGCAGGATGATCTACGCATGCGCTTAGCCAAATGGGCTCAAGCTTATGGAGAGAAGCCCCAACCCGAATGGGTGCACTTGTTTTTTCACACCCTGGATGTCATCTCGATGAAATAGTACTTAGAAAAGGAGCTCTGCCATGGTATAGGTGAATGGGATATTCTGCACGAGGGATTCATAATAACATTTAGCTTTGAAGATGGGTGTGATTGTATCAACGAGGCGCTACAAGAAGTAAAAATAATAATCTTTAGGATGACACGGGATCCTTTGGACCTGATTCAGCCTGATTGGGCTACTCAGCTGAGTCACGCGCTGGAATGCTATAATGTAACCGCTGAAGAAGAAGATGAGGATTCGTGAAAAGTTAACATCCCTGAAATGGAAGGTCACCGCGAGGTCGAAGGACCACATATGGAGAATCCTGATATAACCGCGCCACTGAAAAAAAGAGAGGTAAACATTGGTATGGATGCAGAGCCAAAATTCACAAATATTGGAGATTATTGGGATGACGAGATGGTGGATAAAGTCGCTAAATTGCTCCACAAATACCAGGATTGTTCCCCACCAAGTTTACGGAGCTAAAAGGGATAATCGGGGACCTAGGTGTTATGAAGATCATGTTGAAGCTCGACGTGAAGCCGGTTAAGCAAAGACCTTATCATCTCAATCCAAAGTATAAGGAGAAAGTCCGCTTAGAGCTAGACAAGGTGCTCATGGCAGGCATCGTTGAGCCTGTGGAAGAATCTGATTGGGCAAGCCCAATGGTGGTATAGGAGAAGAAGTAGAAGGATGAAATAAGGATATGCATAGACCTCAGGAAGTTGAATGATGCTTGTGTACATGATCCTTTCCTGACTCTGTTCACTGATGAAGTGTTGGACAATGTTGGTGGCTAGGAAGCATATTCCTTCATTGATTCATTCTCTGGGTACCATCAGATCAAAATTGCGCCGGAAGATAGGAGCAAGACAGCCTTCATGACTGAGTGGGGGTGTTTTCAGTACACTTTAATGCCTTTTGGTTTGAAGAATGCGCCTGCAATTTTTTCGCGCGGAGTCATTGCGGTGTTCAAGGAATTTATTCATAAGTTCCTGAAGTTTACTTTGATGACTGGACTGTGTTTGGGCTAGTGAAACACCATGTGGAAAGTTTGTGCCTGATGTTGGATACTTTTCGAAGATAGCAGATCGCGCTCAAGCTGAAGAAGTGCCTGTTTTGTGTTTCTTTTGGGACCCTGCTGGGTCATGTGGTTTGTAGACAAGGACTAATGGTAGATCCTGTGAAGATTGCAGTGATACTTAACTTAGAAGAACCGAGGAATGTGAAATAGTTTCACGCTATCCTAGGGCATACTGGATATTACAGGAAGTTTATCAAGGGCTATGCCGAGATCACTGCGCATATCGAGAAGTTGATGAAAAGGGATGTCACATTCTGCTGGAACGAGGACTGTAAGAAAATATTGGATGCATTGAAAGAAAAGATGGTCATCGTGTCGATCCTAGTCTTCTCGGATTGGAAGAAGGAGTTTCACGTACATGTCGATGCGTCATGTATAGCGCTAGGAGCAGTACTGACACAGGCTGGCGGAGGAGACTTGGACCATCCTATAGCATTCGCAAGCAAAAGGTTATCCAACGTGGAGAAGAACTATTCCACCATCGAGCGTGAAGGGTTAGCCATGGTATACGTGCTCCAGAAGTTTAGACACTACTTACTGGGTGGCCATTTTAAGATGTATAGAGATCATTCTGCGCTGAAATACCTGGTCAATAAACCTGTGTTGGGGGGGAGAATATGAAGATGGTTGTTATTTTTCTAGGAGTATGATTTTGAAGTTATTGTGAAGCGTGGACGACTGAACATGGGACTAGACCATCTGCCGCGCATCGAAACAGGGGAAGAGCCCACTAATTTGGAAGAAGGATTGCCTGACGCGCAAATATTTGCATTGTGTGTCGTGAATGGTCATTTTGAAGATATGATACACTTCCTAACGATAGGAATTGCCCCGGAAGGATACACCATCCAACAAAAGAAAGAGTTAGTGGTGCGCGTGACAAACTTTTCTATCATTGTCGGGCATCTGTACAAAATGGGTTCTGATGAGATATTGCGACGATATGTATCGGAGTTTGAAAGAAGCAGTCTCCTCGTGGATGTTCATGGGGGCGCCATTGGAGGAAATTATGCAGGGAGAGCGACTGCACAAAAGATTCTATGCGCAGGGTTGTGGTGGCTGACCCTCCATCAGGATTCAAAAGCTTACAACAAAGTGTGTGATGCATGTCAAAGAACTGGCAGGCCATCGTAGAGGGATGAGCTGCCTCTGAATCCACAGACGACATTACAACCCTTTGAGAAATGGGTGATAGATTTTGTGGGACCCATCCAACCCCAAGGAAAGACGAGAGCAAGGTACATTATGACTGTGATGGAGTATTTGACTTGATGGGCGGAGGCACAACCTGTAAAGGATTGTATAGGCGCAACTGTTGCAAAATTCCTCTTTGAGTATGTACTAATGCGATTCGTGTGCCCAAATATTTTGATGAGTGATCGCGGTACGCACTTTCTGAATGAGATGATTAGTACGCTGATGGAGGAATTTCAGGTATATCACCAAAAGAGCACGCCTTATCACCCTCAAGCTAATAGGATGGTGGAAGCATTCAATAAAGTGCTAGAGAACGTGTTGACCAAGGTTTCCAATGCTCAGCGAAGTGATTTGTACCTATGCATACCCATAGTACTATGGGCTTATCGGACGACATGAAAGAAGATGATTGGACAAACACCCTTTAGGATTGTATATGGTGTTGAAGCAGTGATTCCCATGGAATACATTGTGCATAGTCTACGCATAGTGTTACTCATGGGTATTACAGATCGCGAAGCCCTGGAAGAGAGGGTCGCACAGTTGGTTGAGCTTGAGCAAGAGAGATTTCTAGCTGGATTTCACCAACAGGTCCAAAAGCAGCATGAAAAATCATGGCATGATCGACACATTAAACTACACACCTTTAAGGTAAATGACCTGGTTTTGTTATATGCCAATCAGTTTGATAAATTTCCAGGAAAATTCAGAATGCATAGGTTAGGGCCCTATGTCAGCTGAAGGAACAAGTGGATGCAGCGCTGCACAAGGAAGCAGTGTTGAAGGAAGGACTGAAGCCCTGGCTAGACAAGGCTTACATGATGACAACCTCTATTGAAGGAAGGCTTGCGATTCTGTAAGCAACTCAGCAAAAAATTATGGCCAATAATTCAGGAGCAGTGACCGAGCGAATGGTCAAAGATGTGAAGGAGGCGGACACACAATGCACTGATGAGGTTGCGATCGTACAATTCTAGTTGGAAGATCTTCGCACTAAGATATTCGTGCCTGCTGAGTGACTCAAGGGCAAGTCATGATGATTTTTTTGGGGGCTTGTTAAGAACAATATCCCCCAAGGACATTTTTGGGGTTAAAAGCCCATGTTTTGGGTCAAATTTTGTAATAGAGATGTAAAGCCTCCAATTTTGTGGTCGCGGAGCGCAAAGGTGTCATGAGTCATAAAGGGTTGTCCTCCCTTATTTTGTAAAGTAAAGTCAGCTGTAAAAGATCTATCCATGGTCCGTGAACCATGGGATTGTATAAAAAGAGCTAAGTAAGTAAGCTCTAAGTAGTCTTAACAAGTCATAAGTCATAGAAGAAGTCTTGAGCGATAAGGAGAGAAGTCTAAGTTTTGGGTCATAGAGTAGGTAGAGGCTCTGTAGATGGGTGTGTAGAGGCCTAGGGTAGAAGTCCGCAGCTGAGTGCGTGGACCCCTGCAGCTGTGTGCACAGGGCAGATAGAGTCTGTAATCAATTGAAGATATCAATAAAGAGAAGTATTCTACAAATTCTGTGTCTTTGTTCTGGTTAATGAAGTTTGTCATATTGTGCATGAATTTCATTTATAATGCTTATGTGATGCACGAATGTATGTAATTAGGTTGGATAATTGAACATAAATAAGGATATCTGTTTACGCGGTGCTAACTATGATTGTTTAGTAAGATAATTAAACACTTAAGGATAACTTGGGAATCTGGTCTATACATTGCTTTAGTAGCGCAAAAGTACCTGAACGCAGGTTAAGGCTGTGCAAAGGCTAATTGTACCCCTTCGTGGAGGGACTGAAGGGCGGAATAAAGGTCTAGACAGATAGAGCCACAAAACTCGACGACCTGCATGAAAGTAGGAATAGAAGGAATAGAAGGAATAAACTGACATCACGACCATCTTAGGGTGCAGAAACTTGGTTCCATCACCCCCCCATACTGCTTCGGGTGAGACTTTGGTCCGTGCTCCACGAGTTGATGCCAAAAGGGCCAATAGTGTAGGGATTTGTTTGGCTGACTAACACTGAACCTAGGTTAGGCCCCACCAAGCCAACATAATGACAAATGGAAGCAAATCATTGATGCAAAGCTCGGTGCCACTATGGCCACCAACAAGATCAAGAAGAATGAGCCTGAAGATTCAGAGGAGGGGGAATGCCTCTTCCACTCACAAGTGTGGGTGAAGGGTTCTCCGCTGCAGTTCATTGTCGACAATGGGAGCCAAAAGAGCCTCATTTCAGTAGAGATCATGAAGCGGCAAGTCCTACTGACTACATCACATCCGGCACATCCTTACACCAATGGGTGGCTTCACCAAGGATTAGATATCCACGCCATCCAATAGTGTTTCCTTCCCTATAGTATCAATCCCTTCACAGATGAGGTATTGTGTGATGTTTCCCCTCTTGAAATTTTTGATGTATTATTAGGACAACCATACTTATGGAAGCGCCATGTTGTATATGAGTCTAGGACTCACTCTGTGATTATTAATTTGGGCAATAAGTTGTACAAGATACCGGAGGTAGCCCCACCTACCGCCATCTCTTTGATCACTGCAAAGAAATGCAGTAAGATCAGTTTAGAGACCAAGAAATTTGTTTTCCTTATGAGTCAACCTTAGGGAAAGAAGAAGATTGTGGCCACGACTTCCAGATAGGGCTCCTCCGCATAACAACAATAGATGGACAAGGTTGTGGAAGAGTACAGGAACATTTTATCCTCACCTATGGGGGTGCCTCTACACTATTAGGTCAAGCAATCCATCAATCTGACCCCTGGCACGCCGCTACGCAATGGACCGATCTATCGATGCTCTGTTCTGGAGAACAATGAGACCATGAGGAAAATTCAGGAGTTGTTTGAGATAGGGAAAATCAAGCCAAGCTCATCACCTCGTGGAAGCTTCATTGTATTGGTATAGAAGAAGGATGGGACTTGGAGACTCTGTATTGATTATCGGGCGCTGAACAAGATCACTGTACAAAATAGGTACCCAATCCCACAGATTGATGACCTTCTAGACTAGCTCAAGGGGGCCAAATATTTCAGAAATATTTATTTGAATCTGGTTATCACCAAGTGCCTATTGAACCCTCTGATGTGTGGAAGACTACCTTCAAATCCAAGGAGGGAATTTTTGAATGGTTGTTCATGCCTTTTGGGTTGAGGAATGCCCCCACAACCTTCATGAGATTGATGGATGACATCTTGTGACCCTTCACCAATGCATTCATGGTGATGTATTTAAATTAAATCTTGATCTTTAGCTATAGTTGGGAAGATCACCTCCACCATATTCGACAGGTCCAAATCTTACGAAAACATAATTTGTGTGCCAATTTAAGAAATGCACTTTTGGCATGAACCAGCTTCAATATATGGGGTACATCATTGATGAGAAGGGCATGCATGTGGATCCAAATAAGATACAAGTTATTTGAGATTGGCTAGCCCCTACCACTCTAACAGAGCTCCGCAACTTTCTGGGTCTTGCCAATTTCTACCACAGGTTCGTGTTGGGGTTCTCTCATATCACATGGCCTTTAAGTGAAGTCACCAAGGGTGGAGTGAAATAAAAGTTAATTTGGTCCGAAACCAAATAGAAGGATTTTTCTAAGTTGAAGCATCGCCTCTGCTCTTCACTAGTGCTCACATTAATAGATTTGCAACAACCATTTGAGATTGAGACATATGCCTCCGACTATGCTATTGGTGCAGTTCTTACTCAATAGGGTTATCCAATGGCTTATCACAATGAGACACTTTCAGACACAGTCTTAAAGTATATCACCTATGAGAAAGAGATGTATTCAATTGTGTAGGTTTTCTGATAATGAAAGCATTACATTATGGGGAAGGAAACAATTATCCACATAGACCACCGACCCCTGTAGTTCATACAAACACAAGGGAAGTTGTAGAATTATTGCCATCAGAAATGTTCCACATACCTACAGTTCCATTTGAACATTAAGTACAAGAAGGGAAGTACCAACAATGTTATAGATTGCCTCAGTTGACTGTTGGTCATGGCACTGATAACTGTGCTCGACTCTTGTGGGCACGAGACAACAGGGTCGCCGCATCTTTACAAGAGCGATCTAGAATTTGACAACACATACCAAACACTCCTGGAAGGCAAGAAAATTCGAAATTTTCACCTCTAGGATGCACTGTTATGCCACTTGGTACACCTATGTGTTCCTTCAAGCGAGTGTGCCAAGATGATTTGGGAGGCACACTAAAGTCGAGTCGTTGGACATTTTGGGATAGAGAAAATAGTGGTAGCATTGCAGAAGTATTTTTATTTGATGAACCTTCGATGTGATGTTGGGAAGTACATCAGATCCTACACTGCTTGCGCCATTTCCAAACTGAACATCAAGAAGAAAGGCCTATATACTCCTCTGCCTAATCCTACTTGACCTTAGGAATCCATCTCCATGGATTACATGTCGGTCCTTCCTTCTACTAAGCATGGAGATGACTGCGTTTTCGTGGTCACCAAAAAATTCTCTAAGATGGCCATTCTAGCGGCCTGCAAGAAAAGTATCACAGAAGAATCCACTGCTAAGCTCTTCTTTGAATGAGTGTGGGTACACTTTGGGATCCCACAGTCTATTATCTCAGATCGAGATAGAATGTTCCTAAGTAAATTTTGGTCAAGTCTCTGGTCGATGTTGGATAGCAAGCTCATTAAGTCCACGACTTTCCACCCCCAAATTGATGGCCAAACAGAGGTTGTCAACAAGATGCTCAAACACATTTTGTGCATGTAAAAATCGAAGCATCCATGCACATGGGATGAAAGCCTCTCCTATGTCCAGCACAACCACAATAGAGCTCTCCATAACTTGATTTACCAAAACCCTTTTCAGGTGGGATTGGGATTCCAGCCACTATGTCCCATTGATGTAGACATACCATTTGTAACTACTCCAATATATTCGACTCATGTCCAGGCTAAAGCTGATATGAATAACAATTTCATTGAGCACATTAAGCACATTAGCTAGAAAGTCCATGATATTGGATAGAGCCAATGTTAAGTACATGCAACGTCATGATCAACAACGGGTGCCACACAAGTTCCAGGTGGGCGACAAAGTTTGGTTACATTTGCGAAAAAAGTGCATGTTTGGGCCCCACTGCGATTCACCCACTCCTATATGGACCTTGCACCATCACTAGGGTTGTAGGGGATAAATATTTTAAGCTCAACATTCCACCATTCCTTGGCCTGCAACCAGTGTTCAATGTGGACTACCTTCGACCATTCTTTCCACGATTATTGGACACATCAGACATTGCAGAGCAACTCACATCAACATAGTTAAACCCATACTACATCGAACATGACACAATTGATCAAATCATGGAAACACATATCAATAATACTTGCCAACAATAGATCCAACTGTATCGGGTTTTCACAGTTGGCCAACTCCCGCACCAAGGCAAGTGGCTCACTAGGGATCAAGTTCAACAAAAGTTTCCCCATATCATTGAGGCACTCAATGAAATGGGGACCATTGCTTCCTAGGGGGGGAGGACTGATCTATGTGGATATTCATGGCCACCCGCCTATTCCACTTGGACCCCCACCATTGTTTCTTTTAATTTTTTAGTTTCCTTAATTGTAGCACAATTTACTATTTTTGGTAGTTTTTTGGGTCCTAAACTTTCAGAGCCGTTTTGAGGTCCTAAACAATGTTTTTGTTTTGGAAAATGGAAAAACATGAGGCTTTGACTCATGTTTTCAGTTTAAATTTGTAGTCCCGAAATAGATATTTCTAACGACGTATTGTGCACGTCAAACGGAGATCATATGCCAAAGTTATGACCCCGAGAAGTTGATGTACCAATTTACCCAAATGGGGACCATAGTTTTGGCGCTTCATCTCCTAGGGTTAGTTTTTGGGATGTTTAGGGTTTTCCATTGTTTCTCAATACTAAATAGGCTTTAAAGCCTCATTTTAACATAGTTCATAGGCATGTAGCCTCCACATCTCTTCTAAGAGATAAGCTACCATCGCCTAAGTTAGTTTTATTTCCATTCTATTCATAAGCATATTTCAGTATTTGATATTAATGAAATGAATTGTTATTTCTGTTGCATCTATATATTTATGGTTATATCTGTAATTTGTTGTGTTCATGTTTAAGTTTGAATGAGTAATAGATGCCAAAAACTGTGGATGTAACATCCCAAGGGGATTTTTAGCCCTTAGGGTTTGCTATTATTGGCTAGGGTTTGTTCTTATGAATATAACAGTGGTACAAATTCATTTACCAAATATAATAGTAGGTATTCTCAATGATATACAAGATGTATCAACAATCATAATCATTCCACAAACTACTATAAATTAGAGCCGATTTCCAATGAATAGTAGGCCACACAAACATATTAATTCCAATTATAATAGTGTTATCCAATAATATTGAAACCAAATCATGAGTGCTAGTCCACGAGCAATCTTCAATTATTTACAAAATAATTGTTTTATTTAACCACTGCTATTGAATCTTTCTAAATACTTTTTCTACGTTAAGAATGCCCTAACGTTCCATATGTCTACTAAAATTATAATATACAAAACCCAACTGAAATTTGTACTACCCTAAGTGTTGTAGTAGGTTCATCATTCCTAGGACCCGCAGTTGCGACCCTACGACCAAGGTATTCACCACTGCTAAATTTCACTAATCTCTTCAGTGAATATCTTGTCTAACTACAGAAAGGATTTGATGCCTAAAAGAAGGATACCTACAACCTTTTTTTCCTTCAATCACTGATTCTGAATCTAGATATATTGTGCAAACTCTCGAGGTAAGGTTTTGCTGTCACAAAACCCTTTTTATCAAGCTTGTGGTGACTGGACATACCAAAAAATATTCAACATATTGGATATTGGATATTGGTCCTTTGTAGACTTATATGGGATATTCAACATATTAGATATTGGATATTGCTCCTTTGGAGACTTATTTTTGGTTGTAATATGCCATCTTTTGGTGCTTGTTGGTTGTAACACATCATCTTCTAGTGTTATTCCCCGATATTGTAGCACTAGAAGATGATGTGTTACAACCAAAATTAATGTTTTTCCTTAGAACAAAAGGTCAATTCAAGGATGTTGTACTCAATATTTGCAGTCTTAAATACGATAAATACATGTACTCTGATTTTGACATGCCAACTAAAGAAAATTGAAGGCTAAAAAAACCATATTTCACAGTATGGATAACCCATTAGACTCATGCTTGGATGCCTGACCAAACAATGTTGATTAAAAGAAGTGAAAAAAAATCGGAGGGAAATCGGGCCTGGCTAGATTTTACTTGGTCTAGTTGAGATTCATGGCCATTAGATAGATGTGAAACCACTAGATATTAACACCATCCAGGACAATGCTCCATTTCTTCATAATATGCTCTTGTTTGTGGTATTTCAGAGTAGCCCTAATGCAGTTCAAGGTGCACATGTAAAAAAATTTAGGATTGAATTGGGTCAACCTAAAACAAATTTTTGACCTTGTTGACCTGTTCTGGCTTTAATGTCGTTGTACACTTAAAAAAAATTGATTGGACTGAACTATATTGAAGGTTAGGGTTGATATTTGGATGTATTTATTGTGGATCTGATATCAAGGGACTACCCCCTATAATCTTTGAAATTTAAGTAAATTTAAGGTTGTTCCTTCATACATGGTTCATGAAGCTAAGGTGGAGAAGGTTTGGGTCATTTGAACATTCTTAACGTCCATAGGCCCAATTTGAGAGATCCTAAGGGGACACATCAACACATTGGGAAGAATGGGTAGGGAATCTACATTTGGAAGGGCCTTTGGAGGTGGTACACTGCCACCTTGAAGGGCCTTTTCTAGTTGGATGCTACATAATGAAGCCCCTTGATTCCATTAGTTGTGGAAGTGTCCCTCTTTGTGAGGGGTTTTGGGTGAAAATCATTGAACATGTAGCATGAAAAACTCACCCTTTTGTGTATTTAGATTATTTAATTGGTTAAGAGGATTTTTGACCCTTCATAGGCTAGACGAGAGGTTTTTAGTATTATAAATTAGTATTTTAATGCAAAGTAAGTTGAGAATATCCTCTATAAATAGAGATGCACTTCCACTCATTTTCTCATGTTTGGATTAGGTGAGAAATCCTTTAGCAAGTTTGAAATTTTTGAAACTTGTTGGAGTACTTTTGTTTTGGATTTGTGCTTTGGATGGAAGGCTAAGGAACCTTTATTGAGGAGACTAATTGTGGACACTTTCTCAAGTTTGATGGATGATTTTGTTTAGAAATGTAACTAGTATCGATCTTCATAATTGTATTTGAGTCATGATGTAATGTATTTGTCAAAAAGAAAGAAAAATAAAAATTATTGTAAAAGAAAAATTATTTATGAGCATGGATTTCATGCTCTATGTATTTTGTTTCTAGGTCAAGCCTCCATTGAAGGCTTCCAGGTTTGTGGCTTGAGTATTTTCCATTATCATTATATTCTAGACCCTTCTCGAGCTTTTTGTGTCAAAAGAGAAAATGATTTATGTAATAAAAAATGTGTCTTTTCCCTCCTCGAACAAATTCAGTTCCTTCAATTGTCTAGTGGCCTCATGAAGGAATTTTTCCACCTTTTAGAGACTATAAATAAAAGGAGAACTCGACCTATTGAAATAATAATCCATGAGACAACTTATCTACAGTTTGAAGGGAAAATGAAGTCAAGAAAGGGATTTGAAGAAGAGACAAATAAATCAAAGAAGGAAGAAAGGTTTATCAACCTAGGAAGACTGAAAATTATGTGTTTCTGTGCCACACATTCAAAGGATCTAAGGCAAGTTGCAGGGGTTGAAGGTGTACGCTGAATTTCTTGAGTTGCAGGGAAGAAGCTGATATTTTTGATGCTTTGACTTGAAAATTTTGTGTTAAGGGTTGACTTGGTGGATGAGGGATGTTTATGTCTTGGTCAAAAAGGTCTAATTTGTCTCATTTGATTTGGTTCTAAAGAAGAGAAGAATAATTTTTTGGTTTTCCCCAAGAAGAAGGGTTTTTCCTTGGATGAGTGCCTACATCTTGTGTTATCTGCTATGTTTGTGATCTTAATTTTTTGACATTTGTCTTGATGATAAGAATGCAATAATTGGTAAGAAGAATTAATAAGAAACATCACAAGAAAACGTCAAAGAATGAAAAATCAATTTAATAAAAACCCTAACTATGTTAGCCTAAATATTTCTCAACATATTCATGTCTAGGTTTTATGGATGAGCACTGATTTACCTAGTAAGTGGTCTTTTTAAGTCTTTGTGAATTAAGTTATTGGAGGTGTTAAGTGAAAATGTTCTTCTCAAGTGGTGAAGGTGCTTTTTCCTTGTATTATTATTAAATAGATCCTATCTTGTAAACCCTAGGAAGGTTTCTAGTGAAGAACCTTCTCTTAATATTGTCTTGAAATCTTGTTAAAGGGCATAGGAGGATATTCTAGGGTTAGTAGTGGGAAATCTTAGTTATTACCCTATAGGAGGATCTTCTAGGGTTAGTAGTGGGAAACCTTAGTTATTACCCTATACGGGGATTTTATAAGGTTAGTAGTGGACAACCTTAGCTCAATATCATTCTTTACCTTCTTCAAGAGAGACCTAGTTTATCCTATATGCACATTGTAAATACACTAGCATTTGGTCCTCCTATGAATTTTCATATCCTAAATTCTTTTAAAACTATTTTTTTGGGTTTACTCTTCATATCACCTTGATCTTCATTTCCTTAAAACACTAGCAATATTAATCTAGGGAATCTCCCCTTGAACTGGAGGAGAGTTGACTTGAAGTGTAGAAGGGGGTTGGTGAGGTGACAATGGGACTCTCTTAGTTTCACTCAGATCCCACTTGAGATTTTCAGACTTTGTCTCTTTAAGTGTGAGTTTGTGTGATAATAGGACCTAGCTAAGTATTATGACTTTATTTTAGCTCTTGTTTCTTTCAGGAAGAGGATATGATCACCAGTATATATGCCTTCCATATTTTCTTTGTACAATTTTTTTAAATATTTTTCTGTAAATATAAAATGTATTTTGCAAATAGAAAAGTGTTGAAATTACTCCCAAAGTTGCAGCCACCATTTAATTTTCCCAAGGCATATTTATTAGCCAAATCCTTCCTTAACTCTTCAAACTTTGAATTGTTTTTTCACCGTGATAATCACTCCTAGTTAAGAAGTGAACTATATAACCTTTGCTTCTCTTGTAGCAAGAAGTAACATCAGCTATGATGGGTTTCTGCTTATTATTAATAATCCTTCAAGACATGAATAATTGATATGACAACCAGGTGCTTGTGCGATTTATGGTATTCCATAAACACCAACCTAGCCACCCTCTAACAACTATTATATTATAAGGTTACTCAACATGCATGAAGAGGAGGAACATCGATCCTAATATACATATGATGCAACATCAAAGGTGTTCTTCAGATTTCTCACTTTAAATGGAGTGCATTTTCACTAATCAATTCTATGTTTGCGGGTGTGTATGGGAGTTTGAAAATTGGAAAAGTCAACTATTCACTTTTTCATCTCACGTCCATTTCAGTTTTCCTCTCTTGTTGTGTCATATTCCCCTCTTTCTCCTAGGAAAATCAATATTCTGCATTCACTTTGTAGTTTATATTATATTTCATACTTTTACATCATTGTAACTTAAAAATTTACTTTTGTACCAAGGAAACTTTTAGGGCCTAAATTTCACCCTTGGGCTAACTTTCTATGTTTTTTTCTCAAAAATTCATTCACTAATTTCCATTTTTGCTACAAATATTTCGTCCAAATTCTATAGGATAAAATTATTTTACCTTGAAAATGCCAAAATTTTGTAGAAAATATAGAAAATATTTTGAAATTTGAATATTTTTACAAAAATATCACCATTATTTCACAATTTACATATTTATGACACTAAGATTCATTGGGGTTTATACACTTAAAAATAAATTTCAATCCTTAAAATTTTCCCTGTTTAGTAATTAAATATAGGAAAAATTTTGATCTCCAAGTCTAATGTCTTCTCGAGTCTGGCCATGCCCTTGAGCTTCCACTGGAACCTAAACATATGTACAAATTTACATCATAGGTTTGTTTAGGTTTTGAGCAAAGAGGATCATGTTTCCCTCTTCCTGTATTATAGTGTGCTACATCTTTCTTGTGCATTCTACTGTAGGTTTGAGTCCAGTCATTGGAGGACTCATTACTTCCTACTCTAGCTATCCCACCATAAGTTGTTGTAAGTTTGAATAGATATTTGGAATGTTGCAATTTCTGTGATATTAAATATGTGCAAGTCCAATGTAAGAATTTTCTGCATATAATTGAGCTAGTTTATCGTTTTTAATTGGTATGTTTTGGTGTATGCATTTCATTCACCACTTTTCTTTTGTCTGTTATCAATTTATTCATAGGATGTTTAGAGAGGATAGTTGAGGCCTAAAATTAAAATAGTTAATTATAATAGGTTCAAAATGATAGGTATGAAATCATGATGGAAAGGTGAGTTTTCTGATAATGTTCCTTTTATTACCGTGCTTTACAGAATGACATCAAATGATTACATCAAAGTGGTGAACTTTTATTTTAAATTTTCATTGCTTCTTGTTCATAGGAATCACATTAGATGAGAGAGAATATGTGTTACAATCTTGTAGAATGGTTGAAGGAAAACCTACCAGGGTTCTTTATTCTAAAGAATACGATTGCAGTTACGTTCTATTCCTCTTAGTGATAGTATTAATTGTCGGTATATCCTAGTCATGATAGAACTTAAACTTCCTGATTTTAGTCTTGTTGGTTACCAGAATTTATGTTCAAATGAAATTGATCTAATGGTTTTGTTGCTTGTTTTAATTTTTGAATTTCTGTTTTAACCCCACTCCATGACCTCTTTATTAAAGCACGTAATAGTTCTAACCCAATTTTTGCATTACCCGAGGAAAATCACATGGTGATAGTTTACATTCCACATCCACTGAGGGTTTGGTTTTTTATTTCCTATTCGATGATTGTTATTGCAATTTTCTTTTCAATTTTAGATTCTAGAATTTACTTATTGTATCATTGAATGTAACTGTATCCTATTTATTTTTATTTATATGGAATTGTGATGAGGTGAAATTATGTTTTTGAATTTAATATGTTTTTTCACTACTTGGATCAACCTTGGTTCTGATGACTTATTCATGTCCTTGGAGGAATTCAACCTCGGTGGGTGACCTGACTTGCCCCATACTTCACCACTGACCTGCAATCCCATTGGCAATAAATAATAATTTTTCCAATGGATTGAAATTTTTGCTCACTTTGAAAGTGTAGTAGGTGCTTGATACTTTACAAGTCAGTATACATTTGTCTAGAATATAAAGCATGCAAAGTCAATCTCTTAATTTCTGTACAAAATATGAGTTTGATTAACATAAGGTTTGTTGTCTCTCTATGCTTAGTGAAATCCCATGAGCATTTGTCACAATTTTTTAGAAGACTATAAGATGTCTTGCATATATTAGTTTCGATGTGATGCATACCAATTTGTTAGGGATATCAAGAGATGCATAAAATTAATGTTGCCTTCATGCATGGATCAATAATAATTGCAATCACTCATTAAAGTAAAAGGGTTTGCAAATAACACTTTATAAGTTCAACCAGAGGTATGGCATCGCGTTGAGTGTGTTAAATCTAACTAAATAGGGAATTGTCTTTAGAAATGAGAGCATATGCTTTTATGATAGTCAAGTCGAGGAAGTTCCTAAAATAGTCGAGACTCTTTTAAATTGAATCAATACCAAATTATGCAATTCATCCAGATTGAGAAATATAATCTAAATCTTGACTTGTTTGAGTATATTCCATTGGAATCTATGATGTTTTGTCTTTAAACAGCAAAATCTATGATGATTATGAAGTTTCAATGCAAAGGAACATGATGATGCAATGCATGGTGGGACCTTTCACTTGCAAAATGGATATCTATTCAACATATTGGATGATGCAAGTGAAAGGACCTTTTAGGATGATATATGTTTGTACAAAGGCTTCTATTTGAAGGAGAAGCAGGAAATGTTGGACTAGAAGTGAATAATTTGGTTGCTTCCATGAGTTTCTTGGTTGAGCAGAAACTAGTAAGTGAGGTCTATGTGAAATACAAAACATAGGTGTTTTGAAGATGACATGTTTTAATTAATGCAATTAACAAATTCTTTTTTGTATTTTTCACATTTAAAAAAGATTGAAACCTTTTATTTTGGTATGGCAAGGCATGGATAACTGATAAGGATGCATAAGCTCTTCGCTGTCAGAAGGAGCTTGTTGAGGAAGAAGAAGCCATTCGGAAGAAGTATGCTTAGTAGTGTCTGGTTTTGTTTTAACTTTGCCACTGTATTTATATGTTTTAAGAAAGATTATTTCTAAACTAAATTAAATATTTTAATTGTTTACCTAAGGAAAGCAGGACTTCTTGAAAAAAATGTTTGAAAAAACTAAGGCAACGAGAGTCTAGAGAAAAGGGGAGAGGAGTTGGCAATCCAAATATTGAAATATGTGGGGATGCTGTTGATGGTTCAAATATTTTTACAAAGCTAGTTGGACTCAATTCCTTGGCAGCAATTGAAATCAACACTCCATCTATTGCACATGATCAAAGCAATCAAGAACAATTAGGTGATGTTACTATTTTTGAGATGGAAAGGGGTGAAAAGGTTGAATCAAATATTTCAAACTTTCTTGGACAAGATGTTTCAGATGGATCAAATTATTTTAATAAGAATGTTGATTAGATCCATATTTGTGAAGAAATTACACACTTGAATGTAGATAGAGTCTCTGCAGAAGAAGCTCTTGAAACACAAAATGCAAGTAATGTGAGAAAAAATCATATTGATTTTGACTTGAGCAATTATCACGTTTCAACAACAGAGCTTCCACTGACCACCATGTAATGTTTGGAATGCAAACAAGGAGATGAGGATAATAGCATTTTGGAATATAATACGAGGAATGCCATTCATTAAGGCAAGCGATTTGTGCAGGGCTAGAGAGAACAAGAAATATATGCAGAAGTTGATTCAATCTACTCCAGGGAACATCCTTATGTTTTTTACAGGATTTCTTCAGAGATAAATCCACATAGGAATCTTAAAGTAATGAGGAAATTCTATAATGGCCTGTCATCTGGGAAGAATTATCTAGGTGAAATTGTTATTCCAAATCCATTATCATGAGAGATGTTTGATAAATATAGGGACATAACAGTAGGCCAAAAGGTGTCAGGTATAGCAAATGGATACAAAATGTGGAGAAAAAATATGCAACAAATATCAATTTTGGACTCTTGCATGGTTGCAAAATATCAAAATTCCAAAGATGATACTTTGGATACTAGGAGTGTAGCAGAGCAAGATATGGATGTACACATGGCATCATATGTAGGCTCAAGTGGGATGATTGGTAAGGGCATCCCAGTAGTATATCAGTATGGTTCAAAATTTAAATTTTCAAAAATGGATAGTTCAGAAAGTGATAAAAACAATATAGTACAAGTATTCATGACGACATGAGAGAATGAGTCTGGCTACTATCTAGAAAGTGTTTCCAATGATGATTTTTTGATTGGGTCATTGTTTTTGTCTCTAAGTAATGTTTTAGATGGATTTCCACAACAACCTTCACTGGAAGGCAATGTTATAACAAAAATAAAACATATAGGACTTTTAAATACTAGTCAACCAGAGGCACCTTTTGAGTCTTCTCCTGACACTATACAAAATAATGAATTCAAATGTAATACTTATAATTCTTTAAATGTTTCAAATGGCATCCTTAAGGTGAATTCTTCTCATGTCAAGCCAAGAAAGGAAGATGGTAATAGTGGTGATATCATAAGAGTGATCAGAGATGGTGTAGAAGGGTCATTAATTCATATGAATCAAGGTCTAAGTGGGGCAAGGGTAATGGCCAATCATGACTATATGCACAATAAAAACATTGAAAAAAAGATCTGTTTGAATTAAAATTTCTATTGGCTTGTGATACTGCATCAACTCTCTCAAAGTAGGTAGAATCTATTATAACGATCCCAACTTCACATTTTTTGTATAGATGATTATTATATTCTCCCTTGCAAAATATCCTCCATGTTCCATTGCCTTATCCAAATCTCCATGTCAAAAATCGGTTACCCGATTCCTACTGCAACAAACTGATGATATTTCTCCTCTTTGTTAAATTAATTGAACAAATTACTTGCATTTTTCTACGACAAATATTGAAATACGTACACTACAACCTACAAAAAATAAAATATTGTGGAAACTAAATACTGCATTGGAAAGAAATAAACACACACATCAACACAATTGTTTTTGGACAGTGTCCTCGGAAAAACCCAACTTGGGAAAACTGGTGCAGTAGCTGAGGGTTTTAATTATTATGCAATAGTAAATCTGAGCACAAATCATTGGATGCCCAAACTGGTTATCTGATACATAGAAATGCTGGTAAATTTTTAGTGGGGAAAGCATCACACTCATTCGGGAGATTCGACAATGATCAAGGGTTGACTGGTTGGCCCCACGAGGCCTCTTTGCAAGATCTGCATCAATCCTATGCAGACTTGTGTCACATTGGATGGGCTGTGTGTCACCTCCTATGCTGACCTCCTATTGTCTGGATTCGACCTTCTGGCCGTCCGGTCTCACACCTCAGCTTTTTGCACTAGATCTCGACTCCCAGCTAGATTTCGAACTCCCTCTGAAGCTCTGCATGGCATTGCATTGCCTCTTTGAACCTCTCTCTGTCTTCTCTGCCTTACACTCCTTGGATCTGGAAAATTACCTCCAGTATACTATCCCTGTCCCTCTCTCACTGATTCGACTTTAGTAAGTCACTTCTGACAACTCATAGCTACTACTCAAGAAATCGACTTCCTAGTAAAATCGACCTGCACAAGCGTGTTCTCCTAGTGCCCATCAAACTCCTTTCATATAATATCTCATTGGAGCACCAACGACCAAGATTAAAACATAATCTAGGGCTAATATTAACTGGGAGTTTATCCTTGTCTTATACTAGAATATTCACACCTAATTTAATTATTACCCTTTAATTAACTATATTTCCTAAGTTTAGACTTAGGGAACCATTTGAAAAAGTTAATTATTTTAATTAAATCATCTCTAGGTGGAATTTTCCCAAACGATTTCTAGGTATTGGAGAATGCATGTGTCTTAGCCTCTTTGCAAAGTTTCAAGGCTAGAGCACATCTGATGCTACATAAATCAATACTCCCTCTTAGCAAGGAATGTGCTCTAGTGCTACAACCCACTTAAGCCTCACTTTGTCTCTGCAATAACTCCCGTTGTGTTGTTGCTGACCCTACTGAACTTCTGTCAACTACTGAATCTGCATTGCAACCCTCTCTCCATATGTTGCTGCTGCCACTGCAACATCTGCAATGGAAAAACATCCAAAATACTGAACCAACTGAGTTTAGTATGATGCATTCGTCATCTGAGTTCTGAATGATGCTAGCCTCTGCATTGTCACTAAAGCCTATATGTTTCTACTGACTCTGCACTGTTGCCAACTCTGCTCTGCACTGCTTAGTCTCAAAATACCACTAGCTACTGCATCTGTCACTCTGGCACCCGACTGAACCAATTACCATTGGTTCATCCTTATACTGTTGACTATGGGCTCCCGTAGCAAGGGCTTGATCCAAGAGGTGGACTTCCTCAAGAATCATTTCCATCCTGTATCTCTCTGGGGCTACAATTCTAAATCACCCCACCTCACCCCTGGAGGCATCTCGAAAATCATGGAAAATGCTTCCTCCAATCTAGAGGACAACCTGTCAATCTCAGTGAATGCAACTTTCTGATCCTGCTTCTCCTCATTGTCATTCTTTTTGAGATGACACTGAGTGTTGTAGTATCCCAACTCACCACACCTGAAGCACTCGATCTTCAAAATGTCATACTTTCTTCTGCGCTGATCTTGCTGCCCCTTTGATGTAAGGGTCACGTCCTCCTCTTCCTTCACTTGCTTCATCTCACTGCTGCTACTGCCACTGATGGTGTCCTTCACTAGATCATGCCTCATTTCCTCCTGCTACAGATCAACCCACACATGTTCCCAATCTGGCAGTTTTTTCTCTCCAAGGATTCTTTGGACGAAAACTTGCCAATCTTTAGAACCGCTGTTCAACGCTAATCATACAAACTTTGAGGGATGGGGTGCTGACCCTACTAAATTCAGATGGTCCCAGACATCTTGAAGCCTCATAAGGAAGATGCCTACATGATCCCCTTTCTGCATCCTCATGCATCTCAACTTCTCCTCTAAGTACATCTTCCGTTGCTTAGAAGATTTTTCATACAATGTAACGAATGCTTCCCACATCTTTCAGAAAGTATCCTTGCCAGCCATATGGGACACCACATGATCTTGAACTCCATAAAGAATGATCCTCTTAGCTCTTGCCATATCATACTTGTACTTCTTGAGCGGATTTGCAGCGACGGGTAAAACTACCACACTATCAACATAAGTTTTGAGATCATGCTCATCTAGAAGGTAGGAGATCCTAGCCTTCCAGATCACATAGTTGGAGGATCTGTCCAACTGATCTTGATCTCTCAACTGATGATGTCATCTCTCCTAAAAAATTTGAACTGCTTCCTCTTCTCCTCTGCGCAACTGCTACCCAACTATTCTCACTCCCTTTTGGAGTGAGAAATATCACACACAACTATTGTTGCTCTATTAGAAAAATTCGAACTTCCTTGCTGGAAGTCCTATGAGGAAGAAATTCCCTCAGTATGTGCTCTTCTCTCCCTCTGTCACTATTCTGTCAGCAACAACTACAAAATATCTGTGTCCCAACTGATGATATGCTCTGTAAGGAAAATACATTGCTCCCTTCTGCCTCTGGAAGGCTTTGATCTAGAAATCAAATTTCTCTATCGACTCACTCAAAGAAATTGATCTTCCCTAAAAACTTCAACCTCCTTGGCCCAAGTACCGCGCTACCTCTAGGGTTTTTAATTTCTACCTATGCAATAATTTCAAACTCCCTCTTCCTTTCTACAATTGAGCTCTTCTGCTCATGATTTGTGCTATGATAGCATGTAAAAAATCGGTTACATAATTCCTGCAGCAGAAAACTGATGATATTTCTCCTATTTGTTAAATTACCTGAACAAATTACTTGTAGTTTTCTACAACAAATATTAAAATACATACATTGCAGCCTACACAAAAAATTACTATGAAAACTAAATATTGCACTGGAGAGAAATAAGCAGGCACATCCACACAGTTGTTTTTGGACAATGTCCCCAGAAAAACCCAACTTGGGAAAACCGGTGCAACTGTTGAGGGTTTTAATTATTATGCAGTAGTAAATCTGAGTAAAAATCATTGGATGCCCAAACTGGATACCTGATACAGAGAAATGCTAGCAAAGAGTTAGTGAGAAAAATCTCACACTGACTCGAGAGATCGACAATGATCAGGGATTGGCCGGTTGGCCCCACATTGCCTTTGCACAACTTTTGCATCAATCCTACACAAATTTGTGTCACACTGGCTGGGATATGCATCACCTCCTCTGCTGATCTCTTGTTGTATGGAAATTCGATCCTCTGGCTCTCCAGTCTCACACCTCGGCTTTTGGCATTGGATCTTGACTCTCCTAGCTGGATTTCGAACTCCTTTAAAGCTCCGCACTACCTCTGCGTGGCACTGCGCTGCATCTATGAACCTCTCTTTGTCTTCTCTGCCTTGCACTCCCCGTATTTGGAAAATTCTCCTTCGCCTACTATCCATACCCCTCTCTCACTGCTTCAACTTTACTAAATCTTTTCCAGCAACGCACAACTACTACTCAGGAAATCGACTTCCCAACAAAATCGAACTGCACAAGTGTGTTCTCCAAGTTCACATCGAGCTCCTTCTTATAATATCTCGTTGGAGCATCAATGACCAAGATTAAAACATGATCAAGGGCTAAGGCTAATTGGGAGTTGAACCTCATCTTCTTCTAGAATATTCACACATGATTTAATTAATACCCTTTAATTAACTAGATTTCCTAAGTTTAGACTTAGGGAACCATTAAAAAAGTTAATTATTTTAATTAAATCATCTCTAGGTGGAATTTTCCCAAACGATTTCTTGGCATTGGAGAATGCATGTGTCTTAGACTCTCTAAAATGTTTCAAGGCTAGAGCACATCCAATGCTACATAAATCAACTCTCCATTCTTACAAAAATAACTTTTTTCTCATTTCCTGTGGACATATACTCAGAGTTCTTATCAAGTAGAATAAATCAATTATCTCATACCTAAAGTGTTTATGTTTGCATATTTCCTTAAACAATTTTGAAAATATATTGATGTCTTTTATTGAACTCTAACAACTTCTCCCACTCTAATCTCCTTAATTGAATTATTCTTCATAATCCATGATTCTTACTCGTTGTGTTTGCATATGTAGGATGGAAAGATGCAATTGTAAACCCTAGAGCGATGGTTGTATCCAATCCCTCTTCAGATTTGGTTCAAGGTGTTAATGATGCTTTTGAATAATTATACTCATGACTTGAAAGGCAATGAATGGAGTTACTTCCTTAGCTCTTGAATCACAATAGTTTCATTCCACCATTTTCTGAAGTTTGGACATTGTCCTCCCACTGCAAAATTTGGAATGGAAGTTCTGAATTTAAGAGAAGTGAAGGATTCTTATAACTGTAACCACAATATAGGTACCTCGAGGTCCAAAATGCATTCACTTAGGAAAGTAATAGTAAATAGGAATTAGAATTATAATATACTTGGAAACCTAGATTTTATCTAAGAACTCAGTAGAACTATCCATGACAGAGGGATTTCGAGGAGGATTGACATGGTTGCTTTTCATCTTTGTTTCATGCAAGTTGGAAAAGGGAAAAACTTGTAGATTTTATTTTGTAAAGAGATTTGTCTTACTTTATTGTTTAGGTGACATTGCAAAAATTGATGTGATGTAGCTCCAACCAAGTAGACAACATTGATGTTCTACACTCAGAAGAAATTGTAATTTTTAGCATGTAAGTTGACTCTCTCTTTTTACATTTCATTAGCTCAAACTATTAAACACTAGATTCAACAAGAGGGTATTTTTATTAGAGTGACAGATCAAGTGTATTGTGGTTTTATCTTCTATGGTCTATTTTCAAACATTCATGTAAATTGAGTGTTTCTTGTTTTAAGGGTGGTTGGTTTCTTGTGTTATATATAAATAAGGATCAAAAGTGAATCTCATAGAATCAATGAAATTATTTGAAGAATCACAAGGTGTTGGTTTGTTGTTTAGTTGAAGTAATTTTTTTATCTAAACCTGGTTTCTTTTTTGATCACCTAGTTCCACTTGGTATGGTCATTTTTTCCTAGTGAACTATTTGTTTCTATTGGCAATCTTGATTTTGAGATTTTATAGCATTTCCCATAGGTTATTATGTTAGATGTTTTCATTACTTTTCCATGACAAGAATGGAGCTTAAAAAGAATTATTCATTCATGGTAAACTATATGTTTGTCCAACAACAATAGCTGTTAGCAAGCCTGGATTTTGCAGATAGGATTTGGACTACTCATCCATGAATCTAAATTTTTTCATGTGCAAGTATTTATTCCCAGGCTTGAAAATTCATGTCATTGAATGATGTTTAAAGTAATACTATACCTTGGATTATGGTAATTGGATGCCTCTCATAAGCAAGCATATACAAAATTCTTTCCCTTCTTCAAGTTAGAACCTAAATCTTACTAGGTTTAAGAAGGGAACCATCTTTAAAGAAAGATTTGATTACATTATTTATGTTGAAGACGGACCATGAATTGATGGTCTAAAATGTCAACAACATCTCTTTGCATAAAGTTACTCTAGAAAAGTCCAACCAAAAGTATTTATGTTGTTGAGATTCCTTGATACAATTTTTTAGGTATTTTGAATGAAGTTCAGGCCCAACTTTATTTAGACTAAATATTAGTATGAGTTCAACTATGGAAAAAGGACATTTTCAAGTTGCTTATTTGAAGACATCGAAAAATCAATGTTTCTTGATAATCAGGGTAACAAGACCTTTTCTTATTAATTCATTATTTTACCCAGTTTTTGGCATACCAGATGGCTCAAATATGTCATATAATATTTTTGTAATTGTTAAGGAATATACTTGCATTCATTGCATTTGGATGCTAATATTTTGTATTCTCAAGCTTGTCTTGGAGTGTCCTTTGCTTTGATCATTTCAGGATGGATATTGGACATTTGTTCTTTGTGAACTTGTCCTCAGTACATATTTCCTTATCACTGGGATTTTTATGGCTTATTGCAGATATTATTATGCAATACGATCACCTGAAATGTTCTTGTAAGAAATAAAAAATAAGGTATGCAATGGAATCAAATCCTTTAAGAAATTTAATGTATATATACTCTCTCGGAGCCTTCTTTTTCATGGTATTTTCCCTCTTGCTGCAAGAACTGAAATTTGGAGAATGACAAAATGGATATTCTACAAAGTAGTGGTTCATAGGAACTTGACTGTTGTTTTATATGAAGTGCACTTTTTACATCAATTGAGTTCAGGAGATGTAAATTTGGCATCGATTTAATTAGAAATGTGGTGGTTTATCTGTGGAGGAGCATCTGCAAGAATGTTGAAGTTGTGTGACAACAAACATGGAAAAGGAAAGCACAAAGAACCAAAGACTATAATTGGGATTTTGTGAGAGACATCCAAGCAAGCCTTGGTTTAAATTCAGAAATATCTTAAACAAGTGAGATCCAAGAAACTAACCAGGAGCCTGGCCAGTCCCAAATCAAGAAAAATACAATGTTACTTGCAGAAGGTTCAAATTGTGGAATAAAACACATAAGCAACGTGGAATAGTGATTTGATCTCATTTCAAGGAGCAACTTATGGTTGGTGAGGAAAATAGTATAAATTTCCCCATAACGTAATCTTTTACTTGTGTTGTGACTTTCATGGTGGTTCTAACTTTGAGCTTTAAAGGCATATATGCCATTGTGCAAAACTAGTGTATTAATGGCAAACTATTGCTTGTTTTGTAAGATGGATGGTATTTTATTTTTATTTTTTGATAAGCAAATGGTCATTTTCTTTTCTTTTTCACAATGAGATTGGTTGACATCTTAGATGCCACAATTGAGGGATATCTATTCTGTCAAATTTCTCACTGCATGAACCTGGCTATATCCATTGATTCTTGTAAAATCATGAGTTATTTGTCCCTAGAACTTGCATCAAGTCTTGGTCATAGGAACCAAACAATTTTCTTCCCTGCAAAGTTTTGAGTCTGGTTCACTGTCATGGTAAGTGCTCCAACTTACCAATTAGATCAATGGTGAAATGGAAATGGGTGGGTGATCATCCATAATGAAAAAATATTTTAATTTTGTCATACATTGATTTGATTATTAGTAGTTTTGTGAACAACTAGCATAGTGAAGTTGACTCTATGAAGAGTGTGTTTTTAGCTTTTTTTTTTTTCTCGGAATATATTGCCAATTTCTTGGAGGCATTGAAAGTGAATGAAGCACAAAAAAACCACTATGTTTTCAAGGAATCATGGACAATTTGAAATGTTCAGGAAGAGTTTGCTTTGGTGCAAGGTTGAATTTGCAGTGGTAATAGAGGCTTAGCTAACAATAATTTTTCTTCTGTCTAAGGTGGGGCAAATGGTTGGGAAATTTGCTAAACCCAGATCATATGATTTTGAAATTGTGGATGGTGTGAAACTACCAAGTTACAAAGGAGATAATATTAACGATGATACTTTCAACCGAAAAGCACATCAGTTAGATCCTCAAATCATGGTTCATGCATATTGCCAAGCTGCTCCGACCCTCGACCTTATTGGGAATTTGCAATAGGAGGTTATGCAACAATGCAACATGTTATTCAGTGGAATTTGGATTTCACCTCTAACAACGAGCAAGGGGAGAAGTAATCTTTTCACCAGGCCTTGCAAAAGCTTTCGAAATTCATTTGCAATTTTTCATTCTCATTTTTTTACAAAGCATTACAAAGATTTTTTGAATTCATCTATATATTCTTGTTCTATGTTCTTGATAATGTGTATGTGTTTCAGGTATATATGGAGCTTTCCCATCATGTTGATGAAGCTCTCGGATTCATGTCTGCCTGTGGCCTTACAGTTGACCATCCCGTTATGAATTCCATTGAATTCTGGACATCCCATGAATGCTTGCTACTCCCATATGAGCAAGAAATGACCAGGGAAGATTCCACTTCTGGACTATGGTATGATTTCTCTACTCATATATTGTGGGTTGGTGAATGCACCAGGCAACTTGATGGTGCACATATTGAGTTCTTCAGAGGTGTCTCTAATTCTATGGGTCTCAAGGTACCAAAATTTCAATGCCCGTACATTTTCTTGTTTGTTCGGTTATGGAAAACCTCAAGGTTTACTGCTTCGAAACTGGAAGAAACAAATATGGGTGGGTTGGAGACAATCATCTATACATTCTTCCACCCTGCCCATTAAAAATTATGCCCATTTTCAAGAAAAAATCATTAAATTGTTGCATAGTAGATGATGTTTGCCTCTGGCTTGTGTGTTTTTATAATGATTCTACAGGGACAATGTTGTCAAAGAAATATCTTTTCCAGAGAGTACATAGAATGCTGGGAAATTGGTAAAATCATGGTAGGGTGGAACCATCAGTCTTTCATAGTTTCAACTTTCCCATTCATTGTCCTGTGTAATCTAAGACAACCCGTCATTAAAATATTATTTTTTTTAATAAAGGGAATCAATATAACTGCAACTTGTCTTTGCGGAGGTTTGGAGTTGAGTCGAAGGGACCGTCCTTATACTCCTAAGCCTAATGCAACTGCTCACAAGCACCCTAGGCAACTAAACTGAGTTTCAAATTTTGATAGGGTCCAATATTACTCAATGAAATATTTCCACTGTGTGGATGTCCACCATTCGACATAGCCTATTTCATATTAAATATTGTTTACTTATATTAAGTAATGTTTACTTCTATTTATTGGGGTTTTGTAGCCACCAAAGAGTACATAGAATGATAGCCATCATTAATAGTTTTCCCCCTTTCCCCTGCCTACTGATGCAAGTTGGGACGAGCATTTGTTTGGGAGGTCAAAATATTTTCCTGAGAAACACAAAGAGCTCATAATTGAATCACTATAACATCTAGATTTGAAAACTTGTTTGTTTTATTGATATATTTGAGTATTTGTTCAAATGTCCTCATACATCATTTTTACCACAGGAAGTGTGAGGTGACAAATCTGATAATCTGAAAGATACTCCAAACAGGTTTGTGATCATTATGATAATTGGGCATTGGCTAATGGCTAATTTTATTGGTTGTAATTTTAGTGCTAATGCCTTGTTATGTTGATTTTGTTAGGATATTCTGACACATAAGAAGTAGTTTAGTATAACTTGGTCTAGTGTAGAGTTAGGTAAAGTGTGTTTCTTTACTATGTACTTTTGTAACTTACAATTTGACGGTCACGATATGTAGTGATCTGACAGTTCATTCTCTCCTCGGTATTACCGACACTTGATTTGTGGCTTAACACCTGAATGGTCCATGATCTCTATTTAAAGAGCATGGAGGGTCATTTGTAGGGTAATCGTTCATGAGAGAAGATTATGTAAATTTTCATTCTTTTATTAATAAATTTCATGAATTGGCTGTGTTGGCTCAAGCCGTGGAATGTTTCCCTCTTTGAGGGTTTTAACCACGTCAACAATACTGGTGTATTGATTTGTGATCTCTTTGTGAGTGGTGTCATTTGGTGTTCTGTCTGAGGAACTTACCCTGTAAATTCCTATAGATTTAGGTTATTGATTTAAGGATAATAATTTCATAAAATAAAACAAAATTGGAAACACCAAGCTCTTTTTGATAATTTAGTTAGATGAAATATACATCACTGAAATAAAATGGGGAAAATTAAATTTATAATAAAATAAATGTTTTGGTTTTGGTGTTATGACTAATTTTATTAATTCCCGACATTTAATTTTGTGAACAATTATTCAGTTGCAGTGGTAGTCTCCTTTTTACTGTATATTTGTTGTTTAGTTAGGCCATTGCTTTCTCTAATTCTTTGAACTTTACAAAGATAAATCCTGGAATGTTATATAGATGGGTGCACCCCATGTTTATTTTTTCTCAGAAGCACTTCATGTTGTTTTTGAACTTATATATGGATTTCTACTTGACATGCTAGTGATAAAATGGACCCAATGGAGATGGTGAAGGCTTGTTGGATATTGACCCTACAAAAAAATCAGGGAGGGTGATGATAATAATCTAAATGGTTGTTGAGAAATTAAGATTGAAGCTACCCCATTTGATCAGAGCAGTGTGCCAGGTAGGCTTGATTGTTACATGGTTCAATGACCCTATGCATGGGAACACAATTAAAGCACCTTCTAGGCTGAAGACACGTCCATTTGACGCTATCTAGGTAAGTCATGCTTAAGATTTCAATAAATATGAAGGATTTCCCAACAATTAAAAATTTCTAATGTACAGGAATTTAAAGATTACCCATCTTTTCTGACAAGGAACAATTCAGTTTGAAACCAAACTCACCATTTACTTCAAATAAGTAAGTTTAAACAGTGACAAATAGTTAATGAAGATCCATCAATCACAATATTTAGAATGCATAATAAGCAGATTGAAACCATGTCCATCCTTTCCTAACTAGCAACAATATATAAGCAGATTAAAACCATAAATAAGTTCTTTATTCATGATTTGTCAATTACATAGATTAACATTGAAATTTTGTAAGCGGATAATAGTTTCTCTTTTGAAAACTCACAAGGTCTAGAATTGTTGGTAATAGTTTGTTCTATTAATGAATTTCTAGTGTGAAGGTTGTTGATTCAAACCCCAATCACAATATAAACATGTTAAATGTTGGTTGATTTCTTAACCTATCTTGCAATTATTTGTTGTGTTATTGGGTAAAGTCTTAAATCAACTTTTCCATACTTGGTCATCCCATGAACAAAATGCACATAGATTAAACATTATACATATTTAGTCATCTTACTAAACTATCAGGTTAAAAATGTTGAGTGCTCTTTTGGTAGGTAAATTTTTTCTCCATGGAGCTATAGCACCAATGTAGTACAACCCCCACTATAACCAATATACAACCTTTCAACCTCCACAGTCTAGCGAACCTAGATTGCCTATAATAGGTGCCACAACTACACCTATCCCTCCATACTATGGTAACTCATGAAGTGATTTTTGATGACATAACGATCAAAGATTGTTCTCCTTATTGAGGATTAAGGTAGTTAAGCATGCTCTTATTACTTGAAGCTCCCATTTCATTAGAGAAATAATTGAAGTTCTATTTTAATTTTTGGCATTTTAGACGAGTCACTTTTTGGAGGTATGTATATTTGCGAAGCCCATGGTAGACCCATGCATAAGATATCATTGTCTACTCTATGTGTTCATTTTTTATACTGAATTTACCTGCCGTACAAGATTTTGAATCTTTATATTTAAGTTACAATGCCCATTTTCTTCCTTTATATATCATTGGAGTTATATATTAATTTTTGAGGTATTCAGAAGAGTTACATTTTAGAGGTATGCATATCCATGGAGCCCATGTGAGAACCATGCACTAGATTTTGTGTTGGCTCGATCATGTTCACTATTTTTGTTGAATTGCCTACTCTAAATGATTTTGATATTTAATAATCATCGCCGTTATAATTCCTTTTTCGTCAATTTTTGCTATAGTTATATACAATTTTTAAGTTCTTCAGTGATTTCTTTCATTTGAAAACTTGTATTAGAGGAGCCATAAAACATGGGGACTTTGGGTTTATACTTTGGTTAGTCTCAAGTTTAAACAATCGACTTTGATGCTATTTTTTAGGTGGTTGAGCATATTAACCATGTGAAAATTGCTTCCTTGTTCTAAAACAATAATGTTCTACATATATTGGATCACTGCCTATGCTAATTGAGCCAATGAAACCTACAAAACTTTAAAAAGTTCTATAATTTAATTAAAATTTTAGAATTTAGAATTTATAAAATTTCAAGGTCTAATTCTTTGAAGGGTGCTAGCTCAATGGAAGAGCACCTGCTTTACAAGCAGGTGGTTGGTGGTTTGATTCCACCGTACCCTAATATTCATAGGGAATGATAATGATCACTATCCATCGCTATATATGTATCAATAGTGAGGGTAATTAAAGGTCCATCATCAAAAGTCATTTTTATATATAAAATGGTGACGGTTAATGAAGGCCACCATATATATGCATCAATAACGAGGGCCTTGAAAGTTCCATGACCATAAATCAATGTATTTCATATCAAATGGTGACAACCACTATCTATAATTATAATCATTATTCGTGACAAACCTTGAATGTCACCACAACACCTATACTTTTGGTGACGTTCAGTTTTTGGTGATGGAATTTATTTTGACCATCACCAATGAGCTTATGGTGACATTTTTTGACCCTCGCCAAAATATGAAAAAGTGATGGTTAATGAACGTCACCATATATATGCATCAATAATGAGGGCCATGAAAGGTCTATTACCATAAATAACTGTTGTTCATATGAAATGGTGACGGTCTCTATCCATCATTATAATCATCATTAGTGACAAACCTTGAATGTCACCATAACACCTATAATTTTGGCAATGGCACCATTGGTGACATTCAATTTTTAGTGACATAGGCCTTTTTGACCATCTCCAACGAATTTATTGTGACATTTTTCGACCCTCACCAATGACCTTTTTTGTGGTAGTGATAGAAGGATATCTTCTCAAAAGAGGAATGCTACTTCTACGAATGTGCGAGAGTCGATCGATTTTTTATGGCTCATGGCACAATTTGTTCCCTCCATAATTGGATCACATCCTCAATCTCTCCTCTTGTGATTTGAAAAATCCTATAAGAAATATTAGAATCCTTGCCACGTTATTTATTCCACGTAATGGTGGTGTTGTAGTGGCTACAACCACCCTCCAAAATTTTCCTTAGCCTGTTTCGGAGCCTCCCTACCAACCTTCACAGCAGCTTGCCTTGATTCGTTAAGTCCTCAAGCTTCAATATATTTCTTGCTCAAAGGCAGCCTTCCGATCATAGTTTGATCTTTTCCCTGCACAGGCTGCTCACCCGAACTTCGTCAACCTACAGGCTGAGAAACTTCCTAGTGAAATTTGTGCATTTCTGGAGGGCAACCAGCCTTCGCGCCAAGAATTGCGCAATTCCCTCTGACAACATTCTGGGCTCCAAGATTGCACAATCCTACCAGCCAACCCTCCCAACAGGATTTGCGCAATTTTCCATCAACAGGCTGTTCAGCCCAGGATTTGCGCAAATCTAGGCAGAAGTCAGTTGCTTTGCCAAAAAATTGCACAATCCCCTTGAGCAGTCAACCTAGCTTATAGTAAAAAATGCACATTTTTCTCTAGTAGTCGAGGAGTCGCTTGGATGTGGAGCTGAGTTGACTGGTTCCCTCTAGGACCGAACAAAATAGAATTGCATGCATATGCTTCTTCTCCCAAGGCAACATGCAAAGGAATCCCTTGTTTCAGGGATCTATGTTTAGCAGTTGGAGGGTACATGCAAGGAGTAATTCCGAAACCTCCCTCCAAGTGTCGCTTCCCATAGATTTGTGGCATGCACATCACAACCTCAATGTTATCAAAACTCATAAACCAGGCACTGCAAAGCTCATTCCTAACATTAACATTGCAACTCCGTCATCCCACATCACATCTAGGAGTAGTCAGCACATTCAACTAAGCTATTTTGGGGTAAGCTCGCTTCCCATGCCTTGTGTTAGCGTTTGAATTTGCCTCAGGCTGAGGAAGGCAAAACTCGAGGCAACATCAAACCAAGCTCAGCCTCGTAGCTAGCCCTACGAGGACAGGAGAGGGCTCTCTCCGGTCAATCTCGGAAAAAGGTAATCAAAGAGGCTCGAGATGACTAAATTGATGACTAATTTTAGGCTAGGTATGAAGTACAAGGATTATGGAATTTATTTTTTGAAGTTTTGTTGAATTCAAGGGAAAGGCAATTTTGGGTGCGGGGATGAGGCACAGCTTTTGCAGAGGTCTACTTGGGGCAAGATAGGTGATTGTTTTGATGCCTTTAAAGTGATTGAATGAATAGACCTGACAGGTGAGGAGCTAAGGAGAGCAAGGAAGTCTCAAGGATTCTCCTTAAACTGAAGAAAACATGGAAAATTAAACAAACTTAAAGGCAGAGCATAGCAAATTTATGGATTCTACCTTAACACTTCATTTGTTTAATTTCAGAAGATTAAATAAGGAAAGTGGTACACATACACAACTTACAAGTACTGAGAGAAACACACCATCAACACATAAGGCCACATGAATCCCAAATAGTGCTGCAAAACCCTGGTCTATCTTTTGCCAAAAATGCAGATAAAATATGTACAATAGTGTATCAAGCTATTCCCAAGAGTCCAACCCTGAAAATGACTAAGAAAATACATAACATAGGCAAGCTAACACATTCCCTTGCCTCTAGGGGTCGAGCTCATCATCCTAGGAGCTATTTCAACCAATTCTAAACAAAGCACTACAATCTAGGCAGTCAAAACAACTTGCCTCTATAAGCTAGGAAACCAATTCATTCATTAAATTTTTGTTATTTTATGAATGAATCATCTAGAATAAGTAAATAAGTGTCAAGTCAACATAAATTTACATTAATTACATCAAGGAGGGTGAAAAATCCCATCACAAGTCAAAACTGGTCAAACTGGCTTCGTTTCTTGAGCTGAAGATGAAAACTTTGCAAAAAATGCTGATGTGTAGCGCACCTGAGCCCTATGCGCCGCGCGCCTTTCCACTTGATTTTGTGGCACTTCCCGACATCCAAATTGAGCTCACGATAGCTTGTTGGAAAGGTATGGATGTCTAATTTCCAACCCAAGTGGAATTTTTCAATTTGGTGTCCATTTACCCCTCCAAACGTTCATTCTCCCAAGACTACTTCCTGTGTGTCCAAAAAGGGGCAGTGAGGTCATTTTTTGCATGTTTTTTGACCTTTTGGGGACCCAAACCTTGATGAAATGCCTTGCCAATAGCTGAGCAGGTGTATTTCATCATGAAAAATCCAAAAATTCAAACCTTTCGTGATTTGGACCTCCCAATCTTATGGGTAGCGCGCGACGCGCTACGTGTTGAGCCAAAAAACCTGTTTTTTAACCAAAAATTTCACAATTGACAAAATTTTCTCCAAACTTGTTGAAATTTGGGCTGGGGGTCCCGAATCAAGTACCATGCTTAGCCAGAGAAGCCTTGACCAAAACTCGAAGTGGATCTAGCCTCTTTCGCCGTTTTAGTGCTTTGCTCAACCTCCTTGGATCTAGCGATTGTATTTTTGACATTTCCCTAAAACCATGACACCTGTGTAAAAAGTGAAGGAGGTTTTCCTTCCTTGGCATGTTTTGGAAAAAAACCTCTCTCAGTTTTCCCAAATTCATCTTTGATTGCTCAGAAACATCATGTGAGTAAAACCTATCCCGATGTGTGAAACAAGGGATTTTGTCGAAATGAAGCGAAATGAAGGGGATAAGAGGTTTCTAAATTCTTGGGGAAATTTTTGGAAGTATGGAGGGATGTTAGGAAGTAGGGGAAAGTGGAATCGCAGAGATCGAGTGAGGGGAAGGGGCCCAAAAGGGAAAAAGACAGGCCCAACCTAGAAAATTGCCAAGTTGTAGCAAGAAACTAGGGTTTGTGGAAAAATGAGGAATTTGGGGAATATCAGTGATGGGAAGTGTTTAATAAGGTACATTAATGGTAGGGAAAAGTGTATGAACATCAGGATACAAATTTTTCCGATGATTTGACCCTCCAAGAGAATTTACCTCCAAAACCCTAGGAGAGGGAAATGAACCGGTGCAACTGAAGCATGAACAAGGTGTAAAATGACCCAATGGAACCTGACATGATGAGGACAACCCTATGAATGATGATAGACTCAACTGAATGATGACATGGACCGAAATTTGGACAACTTTAGAAGGAGTGAAAGAAAACCCTAGACCTAAAGCCTAGTGACCAAATTTTGCTTGAAGACTCTTTGAAATGACAAAATTTGACCTTGACACTCTGAGACCACTTTGTAAGAGCATATTTGATCACTGGAGGAAGGTTGGAAATAATGACACTAACAACTTGTGCTACATTTCTATCGCTTTTTGGGTTTTCGCTTGTATGAGTACTCTTTGCTTGATTTTTTTTGGATGCTTGCTGTGGTTTACATGTATGCTAGCTTGTCCTAGCTCTGTTTCAATTTTTGTTGCTATCTCACTACTGTCACATGCATGAAACCATTTTGCACGGATGTTCGCCCAACCAGAGAATGACCTCACCCACATGCATGTTGATATATTTTCTTAATCCTCCATTCATGTTTTGCATGCACTGTTTATCACTTTTGCTATCACTTTGTGTCGCCATGCATTTCATCGACTTAGCTGCTTTCAGTTGCCCATCAGCAAGTTGGGCCAACCTTGGCCTGATCTCTACCTTCACCAAAGCTGCATTGCGTAATATGGAGAAGGAAGGCTCACCTTCCTCTCCAGATTTGCACATTCTGGCCTAGCACTAGCCTCCTCAACTGAATTGGCATTTCTGGAGGTCAGTGGCTGCTTGGCCCAAAAAATTGCACAAATGTGTCCTTGGGCCAACAGTCTTTCCCAACTCGAATTGTGCATTATGCAATCCCAACAACCGACTACCCAATTGGATTGCGAATTTTGTAGTTACATCAGTAAGTCAGTCTCCTAGCAGGCTGGACTGTGCCTTGTGTAGTCTTGGCAGTCGGTGTCTTGACCTCCCGGCTAAAATTGTGCAACCTTCATGATCATTCACCCATGCTTGTTGCATGTCAGTTCTCATGTTCATTTTGTTTTTTGACTGAAAGATTGCTTGCTATGAGTGTTTCCATGTCTCCAGGTATCACAAGTTTCCATCTGCCTCTCAGTAATACAAGTACAATGGTTTCCAAGAGAGCAGAGATGAAGACACCATTAAGAGCACGCTTGGGGATGCAGTCGATCAAGTGTCCATGGGCTTACCTAATCACGAAGACATCAATTTGTTTGTGGACAAGGACATCAAGCAGTAGCATCACAATGAGAAACATCATGAACAACAACTGAAGGTAGCATACCGAATGCAATGAATGCAAAAAATGAAGTGAACGCAGAGAATGCAAGAGGAAGGTTGTTGACGACATAGAGGTGGAGCAAAGTTGTAAGATCAAGCAGATCCACTGATAATGAAAGAAACTTTGGAGACTCAAGCTATGAAGTGATCGCGTGACATGAAGATCACGCGAAGACAGAAGATGGAACAAAGAAGGAGTTGCATGTGATGAAGCAGTAACTCAGGAAGAACATGAAGCTGCATAGACAATCTAATGAGTTGCAGTAGGAACATGAACAACAGTGCGCACAACATGCACTCACGAATGAAACTACGCCAGTACAAGTTAAGGATTCATCCCAATAGCTGACACAGATAAAACATGGTGAGTAGTTTTGTTGATCGCATGCAAAGGATCCAACAACATGCATGTCGTTGAGTGCACGCATACAATCCAACCCATTCAACACACTCACCAAGGCGAAGACAAGAAGAAAGTCCAACTGGGGCTGAACATGCACTTCATAAAGTTGATGCGCATGACCACCAACACACACTTGAAGATAAACACAGACACTATGCATCAGTGTGTTTCTGGTTCAACCATACCCAAGAAGACCATGCGCACGTTAGCAGATGATTTGGATGAAGGGGCCGAACCAAGGCATCTGTTGCAATGGAGGAAAGAATTCGCTTGAACAAGATGTCACCATGAGGTGCATACGCACCATCATGGATGACCAAGCTTCGCATCATCTCACCAACTTCACCATCACAAACATGTCAAAGAGTTGGTCTCACCACAGTGGACCAAGTGTCAGTGATGTCTTGCAAGGCTTTCTCAAGCAATGTCATCTCACATGAGTACATGTGCATTGTAATGTTGAGTCATGTCAAATGTAAGTCGAGTGTCAACAGTTGGATGTAACAGTCATAGAATAGGTGAAGAGTCATGAGAGTAGTTGAACTGTCACAAAGGGGAATGTCAAGGGTCACCCCACCCTTTGCTATAAATAGTCCCTCATAAATCATTTTATAGGCTTTTGGTCGGCCAAGATTCTACTAACACTATCTTGAAGAATTCTTGGACAATATTGTAACGTGCCTTGGATTCTCCATTGCACGGAGCTAGTACATCTCTTTGGAGGAGCAGGCGGATGTGGCTGTAACGTTCCACTGATGGGGCTAGTAGGTTTACATGGTGTATTGTATGATTGTGACTTACACTTCTTTATATAATAAAATCCAACACCTTTTCATGCATATGTTTTTATTGTAGTTGGACTGCTCTGGTTTCCTTAATGATATATGTTGTTTAACTTACATACTTGTATATGAAATGAATTGTATGCAATTATATGAATCTTGTTGTTAGTGTGTTGCATATGTTGTTAATGTTGTCACCATTCGTGTCAACTACTTTGCCGGACATCAGACAAACTTTTCTCTGAACCTTGTTATATCAACCATCACACTCGCCTCAGACTGATCTTTGAGTGTTGTTCATGTTATCTTACCTTGTATGTTGACTGCCACATCTGTATTTACTACTCTATTGGAAGTTGTGCATGTCCTTTGTGTTGTGTGTTCCTAGCCGAGTTGGGATTGATCCCTTTCAACATGGAACTCACCTTCACCTTCTTCTCGCTTTGAAGTTTTGGAACCTCTCATACTCATTCCTTGACTCACTGCATCAGTCACACCTTGCTACTGACAGAGTTATCTTACTTACCTCTATGCGACATCGTGGTCAAGGCATTACCTTACGACCCACTGTTGGGACTCCTACACCAAACGGTCTGAGGTCTAATTGGGACTTCTTACCGAGGAGATCCCCTTGACATGTTGGAGGGTCCAGCACCATCAACACGTGGAAATTAAACTCCTAAGGTTAGTTTTAAAATTTGTAAATCCCATGTACCCAATAATGAAAATGTCAAAGGGGTTAATGATGTTGTTTCTCCTTATGAACTCATACAATTGAACTTCTAATAAAAACCAACAACCATTATTACACAATTGAAGGCACTAGCAACTCTACTACTATTATCTATTTATCTTGAAACCAATACCTATCCATTAGGCTCACTCACTTTCTTTAGTAAACTTAAGTTTCATTCTTCCATGCAATTGAAAATACTATAAATTTTATTACTATTATCTATTCAACTTGAAACCAATATCTATCCATTAAACCCACTCACTTTATTTAGTAAATTAAATTTTATTCTTTTACTATCACATTAAATAAATAATTAACTTGTAAATATACTTCTTTACCAAAAAAAAGGATTGATATTTGTTAGTGAGTGAGAATGGTTGGCATAACTTGTGAATATTGTTCTAGTAGAAGTAAAAGATCATCGAGAAGGGAATTCTAATGTGTTTTATATTCTTACTCATCTTTCATTTCATGATGATAATGCCAAGTATGGATCGTAATAATCTAGTTTATGGGGATGCTTTTTTCTTTGTTCAGGGAGTGAATTTAAGCTTTTCATATGGTAACCCACCCATATCCTAATCTTATTCACAATTTACCAACTCCGGAAGTTATGGACTCATATTTCGTAGTTCCTTCAACATGGTTCTCTCAAGCGGGCTAGAATACTCTACCAAAAATTTAGGATATTTTTCACATCAAATAATTTATAAAAATTAAGAATGTTTGTTTTCACCAAATAATATTATTTATAAGAATGTTACAATTTTCATAGGATATTAAACCAATTTCACTTTAGAAAAATCAAATTCTCCCTATTAACTTTTTGGAGAGTCACATCTAATATTATTCAGAATGTTATGACAATTAACCATAATGATACAAAATCACAAAAATCATCTGTAAGCCCCACTTTACGTGTGTTAAAATTATGGTCAGAATCTTAAAGTCATAGAGAAAGGGGGCTTGACTTTCGAACATAATTTTTGTCTCATGGATTATGTTTTTCCATTTTGAAGCACTTGATAATCCATGCCCACCCTCAATAAAATTGGAATTAACACGATTATTTTCCAATTGAAATAGAACTTACAATGCATTATGTAATTCTGATTTCACATTGGTCTCATAGGATATTGTTTGCATTAAATAATTTATAAAAATTAAGGATTTTTTCTTTGCTCATATTTTAGTTGTCAAGCTGGCAAATAGTCACATTGTCACAAAATTAACCAGTTTAGTTGTCAAGTTGGCAGGTAGTCATGTTGTCACGAGTAATTAATTCCATTAAAATCCAGAGATTAATCCCATTATTTGAGATGCCTTTGCTTTCCTGGATGGGTCGAATCACCCTAATTGATACAAAGGTGTTCAAAGGAGAGTCATTCAACAAATCCATCCAATATCTTCCTGCAACATTTTAAATAGTTTGAATCTATATAACTCTTTTAATATATTTAGCTATTTTAAATTAAAAACTCTACCCAAAGGCCCTTGTTTTAGTGGCCAGGTCGAATATGGGGGCTTTGCTTGGTTTTCCGGCCAGGTCGAATTTGGAGGTTTTTGCTAGGTTTTTCGGCCAGGTCGAATTTGGAGGTATTTGCTTGGGTTTCCTACCAGAACAAAAATCATGGTGTACATTTAAGTACATTTAAGCTGCATTAAATGTAAAATTTCCTATCTGCATTTTCCATTCCTACAATTTTTTTCATGCCTTTATTTTCCATCTCGTGATTGTTTTCTTCTTGGCCAACTATCAATATTCATTTCACCTCCATTAATTTGAAAGATGGCCTCCAAAATCTACACATGAAGAGCATGTTGTATGACCAAAGAAAAAGGGAGGAAGAAAATTTTGAAAAAAGGAAGAAGAAGAATTTCAAAGAAAGGAGTTGTTGTAACACACCTCTTGGAACTGGGGAAGTGACTGATAGGGGAACCCGACTCTCTAGGTGAGAATGGGTTCTATGACTCACATTATTTAAGTTTGGTTTTTGGTTGGATTGACTTATGGAGATTTGAACAATGAAACTTTTTGTTCTAGATCAGAAAACATATCTTACATCATATTTTAAATTTGCAAGGTCAACCATTTTGTCTCAAAGTATTTTAAGGGAAGCGAAAAACATATCCTTGGCAACCACTAAACAATAATCGTCTAGGTAGTAATAGAGGGGTCTCCGAATCATTGTGTTATGGATGGCTGAATCTTAATATTTATTTTATTAGTGTGCACATTAGATTTTGGTACATGGCTTAATGGTTAAATATGGTTGTATGATGTCATATTGATTGCGCCCATCCAACTGTGTTAAAAAATAGTCATATTGCATTCAACATTTAGTTAGCTCTAAGTTAGAATTTTTGTGATCCAATTTGTTCCAAGTCACTACAATGATATGAACTGAAGATATTGAGTTGGGACATTAGATTGATTGGTTGTTAATTGGGAAATTTTATTTTCGATGGTGCCATGTGAGTTCTTTATCATAGTTTAATTTGTCATCAGTTGTGGGGGGCAACAAAGTTGTAATTCTTGCAGTTACATTGCAGTGAACCATAATTTTTCTCGAGAGTGTTTGATTAAGTTAAAAAGTAGAAGACTTGGTGAAAATAGGTGGATCCAATCAATACCTGGGCCTTGGAGCTAGGTTTTATCAGCAAATAGAGACAAGATGATGATGTGAACTTGCTCAAGAGAGCAACTCAATTTGGTGGAAATGCTTCAATCCTTGGACTCCCTTGCTACCCAGGAATTTTATGCTAGTGGGTACTCTTCAAGGACCGGGGAGTAGACTGTAGGCTAGATCATGGAAATACTGAGTAGGCAGAGTCATCACTTCGAGAAGGAATTTTTATTTAACTATGAGATTAATCTATCTACATGGCATCTCATTGATTTAATTTTTAGAAAACAACTATGGGTTCCTGTTTCAGATTGTGTAGGTCAAGTGTATTTTAAAATTTTGAAGGAATGATGTATATGAGATGAACATATCATTCAATTTAGTTAGATTCTTGAATCTTCTTACTGGTTGAGAATGAAATGTGTTCTTCAATATGCAACATCGTGTTATTTAACCTCTCCGCTTTAGTGGAGATAAAGAGTACTCATTGCAAGTTTGAAGTTGTTTTTGTCTTTAAGTTTTCAAATTACTAAGTATCCTTTGTAGAGGTAATATTTACAGTTTTATCCGTTGAGATGGACTTTCAAGAGTTTAATACCTTGAGATGGGATAATTTTACTCTCCACATAATGGTTTCAAGTATGTTTCCCTTGAAATGAAAAGTACCAAGGGCATCTACCATGAATTTCATGTTTTGTTTTAGTAGAATGCAATGTTCTCCATTTTATAGTGATGGGTTACAATCTGAGGAATCCATATGAATCCTCACCCATGAAATTGGTCATTGTGCCTAAGAGAAGCCCTTTGGGACTAGTAATAATTAGTAGGAAATTCTTTTGTCCAATCTGGTTGTGCATATCACACAATCTCTGAGAATTCTCGGCTTGACATAAGATCCCTTTGGCTCATAGGATTTTTTCTAAATCTCAAGAATAAAGAGGCATGGATGTTTGGAATTTTGTGCAACATGGGTCAAGTTTCAATGTCATTTGAAAACAGTAATATGAAGTATGTCCATTACACTTGTGTAGAAAAGTTTTTGAAAGGATCTAGAGAAATGGCATCTAGCAGGATTGTCTCGGATTCTGAACATCCAACATAATAGTATCTTAATATTTAGAGAAAAAATAAGTTTATAGATGCCCTACCTTGAATGTGCACACACTCAATGTTCAAGTTGGGTATGTGGAAAATCAACCTCCCAAGTAGGAAAAATGTAACACCCTCCTCCCACATCTACCAAAGTAACCGACTAACTGGCGTAAACATGTGAAGAGAAGTTACTATGATATGGTTCGAACTCCTAAGTCACCTTAAGGAAGTGGAACCTATGGAAACACACCACACAAGCCTTCCACATCAACAATAGGACTCCCATAAACCATCCCAAACTATCAGGCAACCAACCCCTGGGTTCCACTGATTTTTTTGACCGTTAAACCCCTGAACACTCCCTTGATATGCACATGCATGCGTCCAAGGGCTCTGTATTCTCCCACAACATGGGTATGCATGCATCCAAGGAATTTTCTCCTCAGATCTGTGCCTGTGTCTTAGGGATTTGCGCCACTTTTTCAGGCTTAGAGCCCAAGTCACTACCTAGAACTCAATGACACTTTTAGAACTGAAAGATAACAACCAAATAATGATACAAATGCAATTTCTTGAACAAGTACTTGATTGGACCCTTACTAGCCATGAAAATCATTTTGTCAAACATGTCACAAATATGTAATCTATAAGTTTAAACAACAGATTTGAGCATAGGGGTCTCATACTTATCTGAGAATATATAAGAAGCATTGTATCCTTATATCATTAGTTGCATTATCATCTATTAGGACATAGATACATTGTTCATTCCTTTACAAATCAAAACATGAGGAGAGCCATACATCATCACTATCATAATACATGCTTATAACCAGCATAATAACAACAGAAATATCAAGGATACATCAGCCATAGAATCCACATATAAACCAATACATTTACACATAACGTACCAAGGAAAAAACCTTTTATTAATTAATGCAAAATCCAACCCGGTTTGGGACTACCACTTTCCACCTGACCATAGATTGGCTAAGCCAAATCTCTCTTCAGTGAATCACCCTTGTGCCATATTCCAAGCATAAATGTGGGATCTCATAAAACACATCAATCAAAACCATCTAGGGTGTCCAAAGGCCAAACCACCTCAACCCATCAAAAAATGATTCTACCTCACGAACAGACATCACAAACCATCACCATAATTGTCTTTACCCAAGCCTTCCAGGGCTCTAGAGCGTTTGTTCCAACCAAGGATTTAAGACTAGTAAGTCAACCCACAATTGATACATGGCTCCAGAGCATTTTTTTCAACGAAGGCTCTAGGACTAGTAACTCAACCCACCAAGGGCTCCAAAGCGTTTGTCCAACCGGGGCTCCTGGACTAGTAACTCAACCCACAACTGATACAGGGCTCTCGAGCATTTGTCCAAACAAGGCTCCAAGAACTAGTAACTCATCCCAAGCTAAAGGAAACATGAAAACCACCCAGAAAAAAAGGAAATAAACCCACAAAACCATGGCTATCCATGAAATGGAAAGGTTAGGAAAAAACACTATCAATCCAGGAAATCCTCCATGCCAATGACATGTCATAACCAAGAAACCACGTGCATGTGTCATGCATGGAAAAACTAACAAGGAAATCATACATGCAACTCAGTGCTTGCAAGAAAAACCCACTGTAGTTGCTGATCCCGATGTCCTCTTGCGCTTTCCTGCTTTTCCTTTTCCTTCTTTCTCCAAATTCTAAGTATGCCACACTCCTCCAAGAGTGCTCCAAGAAAATTCTAAGTTTCCAAGAGTATGAGAGAGAGAGAGAGAGAGAGAGAGAGAGAGAGAGAGAGAGAGAGAATAGAATAGAGCTCCACCAAAACCTGTCAAGAAAATCTTGCCAACTGATCCTCATAAGATTTTTCATCAATGAGGACTCTATTTTCTTCATTTTCCATTATTTTCCTTCAATTTCCTCCTCACATGCAACTTGTGACCTTTCACTTTCCTTTTCTCCTAATTTCCATTATTTTCATAAATAAAATTCCAATTAATGCCTCTTGCCTTTCCAAATCGTTTGCCATTGCCTTTGCTGATTTCCTTAGCCATAATAACTGAAATGAACATCCACTAGGATGTTTTTCCCACCATTCAACTTGGAATACGTGTCCCATGACTGTGGTCTTATATATTTTACATGGATTTTTAACCAGGGATGTTACAAAAAATGTTACAAGAAAGTTTACTTAGTTTAGCAATCCCAGTATCATATAATCTCTTCTTAGAAATTTAATGGCCCTCTCAATGCTTATCCTAATGGAAATCCATAGCTAAATTGAGTAGTTTTTAGATGATTTAGAGTAGATCTTGTTCTCTCTTACAACTACCTCTTTGTAATGGAAAAATTCCTCCAAAGGAAGATTTTGTGATTAAAGTAGGTTTCCCTATTATTAGTCTATGTTGTAATGAGTATGAAGTTCCTGGAAAATTAGAATACAAAACCCTTTCTAAATATTGATGTCCATTGTCCAATTCATTAACATTTTTTCTCACTATGGGCTATCACTTATGGGGAGATTCTATTTTCTTGTTTTGTAGTTCTTCTCACAGTAATTTTGTCAACTAAATTGAAAACTGTGATTTGCACAAATCCTAAGAATTATTCTGCGGCTTATATTTTTTTATTTTCTTTATTTTCTGACTGTAATCCGTCTTAGCTTGATAGTCTTGAGATAATGTTTTAATGTAGGAAGCTATAGCACTGTTGGGGTGACTCAAGTGTTTTAATGCAGGAAGCTAGAGTACTATTGGGGCGACATGAATATCATTGAGGAAATGTCAAAGTAGCACTTCATGTATTTGAAGGAATAAACATTAATGAAATAATACCCAAGATTAGGTGGGCACATCAATGCAATAATACACAAGATGAGGTGGGAAATTTTTGAAAATGTGCGACATTGGAAAGGGTGCTCCTGTCACGGGGGCTTCACTAAAAAAGCAATACCATATCACGTGTGTTTATATTGGGGCATAAAAAATGAAGAAAAAAATGAAATAATATATTCAGCATATAGTAGGGGGTAATACAAATATGTGTATTATAAGGTATTTTTTATACAACACATTGGCCATGCGGAGGAAAAAAACAAGTGGGATAGAGAAATAGAGGTTCAGGAGTAGTGTGGGAGTATCGAGAGTGGGAGGGAGAATGAAAAAACTATGGAAATATTAGGTCCATAGTAGGCTAATATTAAAACTTATGGCTCTAGTATTGACATGCAATTCATGGTAATTTTAAGTTCTTAAAGTAAAAGTGACTTTCTCCTTTATCTTTTAGTTTCGTCCTTTTACTTAAATTTTTAACATTACCATGAAATGACTCGGGATGTTTGAGAGTGATTCCAACCTCATTAGATTTCATATAGAGAAAGCACAATTTTAGATCTCACACAAAATCCAATAGACTTATTACATTTTCAGGATTTCAAGATTGGGGGGATTGCAATGTTTCCATTAGATTTTGTCATATACTAGGGTATGGAATTCATATTTAATAAAGAGAATCAAGTCCTCTATGTACCTTGATGTTAGTGACATTGGTTGTCAAATTCCTCTATCATGACCCTACTAAAAATATGCTCGTCACTCAAACAAAATCTTGACTTGACATATTACGTTTTTTATATCATATGTTCATTCTTAGAGGGTGGTATTAATGAAAAATATCCCAAGATAGGAAATGATTTTGATGATATGTAGGTATTTGTTGTAGCATGATTTTTTTGGATTCTAGAGGCCATCCAGAGCCTATTTGTTGATGTATTTTCAACTTAGAGATTGATTACACTCGATGTTATTTTGGTTATGTGCACCATTACATGCTATATAAATGAGAACTTGTAATTTGTGGACTTGTGGTTGATGAATATTATAACTACTAAATGAATGAAGTTATATGGTTTAATTAATGTTTTTATGTTTTTGATCACATGTTCATCATTCTACATGCTTTTGTTGACATATATGCATCAACATATATACAAATATACATTATATAAAATTCACTCCCAAAATCTCTCCTAACCTGGGAGATTTAAAAAATGTCACTCCTCACACTTGCTTCCACTCCCAATTCCCTCTTCTACTCTTATTTCCCACTTCTGATCCTGCTCTTAAGAAGCCTTTTTTCTAGAACATACATGCATCACATTACTAATACCTCTATTATCTATGTCTAATGTGTGCGTTAATATTTTTTTCTTGTTGCTCAACTAGTGATCCTCCCAATGATGGGGAAGTAAAGAAGACAAAAAATATGGCACCTTTACCATTTCCTTACATTAGTGATGAACAAGTTGAATGAAAGTGAAGGAGACAGTGATACAAACTATTTCTTGGTAGAGGGCACATGCATGCTGCAACATATAATGAAATGGACTATTGTTTGGAAGAGGGTGCATGCATGCTAAGGGCATGCATATCACATCTTCAGTTAATTATAGTTTAGATGTTGCTTCAAATTTAGAAATTTCAGTTTTGGAAAGGGTTTTTCTATTATTATAGCTTTTATTTTGCTATTTTCAGCATGCATGATATATTCTTACTAAGAGGGTGTAAATCGTTAGTCAATTAGAATAGTTATTCATGAAAAATTCCCATCTTAGGTAGAGGATACAGATCTCAACGAAGGGATTCATGCTTGCATGATCCAATTCATATTTTAATGGAGACACACTTACTTGGCACTCTTAGAATGAAACTATGGTGCACTAGGTGATCAAATTAGTGCTATGATTTGAAAAAGTACAACAAGATAGGAATTTGCATGTGTCCATATTCATTGTAATTTCTCTCCTCTTCCTATTATATAAGCAGGATGAAAGGTGTGCCATTGTGTTGGTTATTGAGGTTTTGTTTTGAAATGTTGTAGTGTAACTTTTTCAATATTCAATAGAAGATAGATGCAATTGAGAGTTCAAATCTATGTGTTTTCCATTCAAATTTTCCACATTATGTATTTGTAAATCTTCCTCTTTTTTACTGATACTTTTAAGTTTTCAGCTTCCTAGTATTTAGGTTATTCTTTCTAGGTGCAAAATTTGCTTACCATTGTTAATGAAAATAAAGGGATATAAATATAGAGGGATATAAAAAATGTTAATGAAAAAATGGATACCTACAATATCTAGTGAAAGTAGGGGCTTTAAAATTGGGAAGGTGTATTGGGTTTATATGTGTAGGGGGTTAAATAAAGTGATTTTTAGAGGTGTTTTCAAATATGTAGTCAAATTAAGGGTATTGTTTAGTATGCCATGAATGCACGTGCTATGTTAGAGGTTCATGAGTGAAGCCCCCATGGCTCTCGTGGAGAACACACTTAGGGTATCTCAATCCATGTTGTCAATCTATTGCTTGAAGCTATATATCTTAAAGAAAAATCCCTGCAGGATCTAGGGAATAAGAGGTACTATTCCAAATCTAGACTTGTATTTAAATCTATTCAAAATCTATTCAAAACTGTGTTTCATAATTAGGCAACAACAAAAGTAATTATGATTTTATAGGAAAAATATTAAGCACAAGGTAAAAGTAAATATTAAAATTCATGTGAAGGACAATTTAAAAATAAAATCATCATAAAATAACTTTCCTCATGGGTAAAAGTAAATTAAAAAAGTCATGTGAAGGACAATTTAAAAATAAAACTGTCATAAAAAATTTCCCTAATGGGTAGTGTTGGGTGATTTAATTGTGATTTAAATTCCTGTCATTAATTTTCAACCTAGGGTTGGTACACTGATGAGGTATAACTATACTATATGTACTAGTTGATTATCTATCATAATATATTAATCTAATGCAATTAAAACTAATTACAAAATAAATTAAATCAATCTAATCCAAACCAAACCAAACATAAAGAAATTGAAATCATGCTTGCATAAAGGAAATCACACTTGAAAATGAAATCACACCTGCATAAATGAAATCACCCCACACTTGCATAAATGAAAATCACACCACACTTGCATAAATGAAATCTCACTTGCTGAATTGAAATCACACTCACACCTATTGAAATGAAATAACACTTGTTGAAAGGAAAATCACACTTGCATAAAATGAAAACACACTTGCTAAAAAGAAATGAAATAACATAAATACACTGTTACCAATATGTACAAAGATGTGCAAACTATGGTTGATTGGGGCCCTCCATTCCTCAACAAGCACACTAAACAACTATCACATCTTGGAGATGAAAGTGGCAGTATGTATTTCATAAAATAAAGTTACAAGATATTACAAGAATTCTCTATCCTCATTTTACAAATCACTTCTTGGATGGAACTTGGAACCTCCAACTAGCAATTAATAATTAAATTAGCCCTTTGTATGAAGGGTGCACTCCTATTTATACAAAAATTTAAGATAGCTATTCAATAAATATATATCCTTAGATCTCTCCTAAATCCACATTTATCTCTTATGGTTATAACCAATCTCCTAAAAAATAAGATACAAATCCTCTCAAAATTCTCTCATCCATGAATCTTCTCCTTTGAGTGTGCATAGTTAATGATCTATATCTTCTACAATTATTCCACAAATCTTTCTGAGTTGAAATTTAAAATTCGAATTTGTGGTTGGGTGGCCAAGTAGAACCCTTCTAGAATCTCCCAGTAGGCCTACACTATCACAAAACTCATAACACTTTTAGATGTATATGAAAATATGTTAATTTCCCAATATTTAATCACAAATTCTCTTAAAATACTTAAAATCAATGACCTGGAAAATAATAATGATAAACCCATATGATCATGAAAATGGTTACTAATGTAGGGTTATGGAGTTGGAGAATTATGGAATGAGGGTAAAATGATGGAAATGAAGGTTAACATGGATGACATTTTGGATGCCAAACATATCCCCCAACTGAAAATGTTGCATGTCCTCATCAAACTTTTGCATTTATTTCCTTAATCTTGAAATGTTTTGCTTCTATATGAGCTTTGGATTTGTATTGATTCTCTTTTAACTCTGCATAATCATATCATTTGACAATTTTATTCTTTTTGCAAAGTGTACTTTGAAAGATATTTGATTGCAACATATATATATTTTTTATGGTTGGTTCTTGTGTGAAAACTAACATTTTATTAGTATTGGTTCTTGTGTAACAATACTTTTGTCATTTTTTGTTGCATCAAAATACTTGAAAACATTGAGAATTCTTTTTTAAGTCCGGTAGTGATTGTCAACCATTTTATGTGCTCATCAAGTGATCATTGCAAAACATATAAACTTTTGGAATTAAAATGCAATAATAGTTGATTGGGAAAAATATGTTGGTTAGGATGAAATGAAATGTGACATGTGGCATGAAATGTGAATATGAATTGATATCCCTCCCCCCCAACTAAAGGTGTTTTCAGTTTTTTGTAAATGAGAAAGGGAATATAAATGAGATGAAGCATTTAAGAAATTATATGATTCAAGATTAGAAAATAACATAACTTCACTTATGTGAAAACTGGACAAGCTATGTATATAGAAGAGTGTGGCTGCTGCTGCTGGATTATGGAATATGAAGTAAAAGAATATGATATTGCTTCTTCTTTCTCTTGGTTGTATGAATTGAGGATGAGATTGGAATCTTTATTGTTATGGCTGCTGAATTCTGAATTTTGTCTTGCTACAAACTGTTGAAATCATGTAGTATTCATTTGTTCCACTCAGTGGCATATTTCTTATCTATGTGAATAATTGTGTCGATGTTGAACATAGAAAAGAAATTGTTTGATTACTGGTCATTAACGAATGCCATTAACCAACACAAGATTACTCACCATTGATGTCAATGAGAGTCAAGATGCCTAAGTACATCTTACTAGGTACGAATAGATGTGTCGTAGTCAAGTCACCTAGAAGATCCGACAAACATGGGACATTGATGTCTTCCCACTGTTTATTGGCAAGAGAACTTGCCATTAAGGCATGCAAGTCTCAAGGTACTTGAAAGATCTCTAGTCTTGATCCCAAATGATGTGTCAGAGTCAATGAGTCAAGACTTGTTATAAGGGAGGCCTTAATGAATCCCCCATCATCTAACGTGAGTATGAAATAATAACTTGAAGGACTATAGATGGAAAATTTGCATTGAAGCAGGGTTTCTTTGATGGAAAGTAAAAGGAAAATGGGGTGACTCAACTTTGTAAGGGAGTTGAATCAATTTATTTTTGGGTTAAGCGTGAGTGAAAATGAGGCAGGAAATTAGGGATATTGCAAAGGGAAATGAGTTTTTGGTAGTAGGGAGATGGAAAATTATGGATTAACGACATGCTTAGAATGAGTAGTAATGGTAAAATTGGTATCACTTTAGTAGTAATGGTGTAATGGATATGATTTTACATGGAATTATCTTGCTCTTCTAAGAGAAAATTTGTCTTTAAAAGAAACTCGTGCATATAGTGATCTTATTTCATTGATCTGAATTGGAGCAGATTAGTAATACTGTGCTAGTTCCCCATTCAGAATATAAAAATGTGCTTGAGGTTTGTACTCCAAAATAGCAAGTAAAAACATGAATTTTATGTGTGTTTACTTAAGTTAGTTTCATGAAGAAAAATTAAAACGTGAAACCAAAACACTGAATGGAAGCATGCATTAATCAATAATACACCAGCCATTGATAAAGGAGTTCACCCCTCTTGGGCTACATCTCCTTGGATCAGCTCTAAAGGCATGACCCATTCTCATTATGTTAAAAATTATTCAGTAATAAAGAGTACATACGTGTGCTGACAAAAAGAGTGGCTAGTGTCCCCTTCAAGGAAACATTCTTCTGAAAAGAACTCTCACTCTAAACACATGAAAACCTATAGTTAGTCATGAAACAATGAACAAGCTAAGGGCTCTCAAATCAAGACCCCATACTCCAACTTCCAAGAGCATAAATATTACTACAATCTACTTGAAGTACTTAAACAAGTCTCTTTCTCCATAGACATATAGAGAAAAGAAGAAATAAAGCTACAACACTACCATAATGGCTGCTGTAGAAAACACATGGAGGCTGGAAGACCCCTGCAAGGTCATCTCCATCTTCATAATCCTCCTTAAAATGAATCAACACTCTAGTTGACTAGAGCACCCATAGGCTTCACTTTGCAAAAATCCTATCTAGAAGTGCCCCTTTGATCCTGAAACCTATTCCAATGAGTTTAGAATGTCCAAAAATGGTTATCTAACCTCTTTTTGCATTCCACTTGGTTCAAAATTTCCTTAGTTATGACTTATGTGAGTCTTTCCACAATTTTGTCCTCCAAATCTGGATTACTGCCTGTTAAATTCATTATCCACAGTTAAAACTGGCATCTCCACCGAAATCAGCAATTTCGCCAACTTTCCCGCCTATATCATGGTTAAAGGCCGAGTGGTTACATGCGGAGTGGATTTTCTGGCGGTAAAGGCGACAAATTTCACACCCTTTAGGATATCGCAATCGCAATTGGCTTGGGAACATAATCGGTGGTATCTGATGAGCCTCATAAATGGGTAATTATATGGGTTCATTTTACCTCCTAACCTAGTCAAATCAACCATTCTCTTAGCTTACTGTATAATTTTCTGATTATATTTATGCTTATGGAGTGAGTTGAGTTAGTTATGATGCCATGTGGTCTAACATGTGTTAAATGCAAATTATTGATGAATTTTGAGGTCAAATTCAAGGATCCAGTGGACAAATGGCAGTAATAATTCAAAGTGGACAAAGGAGAGGACTTATAGGAGGGAATCCCCCTCATTTATTACTCCTCACTTCGAACTCCCCTTCATTCAGCTTAGAGTACAAGCAGCCAAATCATGCACTAGAAGGCAACCAAGTAAGTGGAGGATGACTGATGATTATATCGAGCTTTGGGAGCCATGCCTCCCTGATTTTAAGGAAGTTGTTGGTAGCTTCATTTGTATAAGTAGATAGGCCTAGGGCCTCACTAGGGTTGGATTTTTGCTTATGTAAACTCTGCTCAACTTCGAGCTTATTATTTTGTGACAGTTTCATGTAATCTTGCTCTTGTTTTGGAAATAAAGATGGAATCCTTTTTGAGCTAGCATTGAGTTACCTTAGAGGGCTGAAGCTCTTGGGTTAGGGCCCAATCCAAGCAACCAAGCTCCTCTTTACTTGTATTTGTATGTTTTATTTCAGTTTGTAGATTAGGTTGCTGTTAGATGTATTTCTTTTATGGTTAAGAATAGGTTGCTTTTGATGATTCAGTAGTTTGCTTCCATTTTTGCTTTCTATAGTAGGTTAAGACGTGGTAAAGAAAAGATTCAAAAGGCTAGAAATAGTGCCTTGGCCTCGCTTCCTCCCTTTGGGACCATGATTTGAGGCAAAGACCCTCTTGCTGCCCCAAAAACACAGATTTTCCTCATTCATAGGACTTCTATTGTTTGCAGCTTTTTAGTAGATTAATAGTCCAATTTTTTTTGCTTTAGATATTCTTTATCATGCTCGATTCTTTATTTGAAATAGTCTTCTTTCATGCTTTCCTTTCTTGCAGCATTTCTTAGCATTTCCCTTCATAGATCATAGTTTAGACTAGTTTGATGCAAAACTTTGTTTTTCTAGATGCACTCATTTCATTGCTTGTTTGATCTTATTGGTTGAATGTCAGTTCCTTTGCAGAATATCTCTTCTATTATTAGGTTAGTCTATTATCCATACCATCCCCCATATGATCCATGCCCTACAGGTCGCCCAAGTCTCACCTCAATTCTGCGTTAGTTTCCTGCATTTTTCATAAAACTTCTTCCTCTCTCCTTGAGCAAATCCAATCATCTTTCTCTCTCCTGATGATTCTTGGTAGACCCTAGGTGCCCCCATCACCTCATTCAAACCTTCATCCACCTCTTTCACCCACTCTCACACCCTCAAGAAAATGAACACTGCTGTTGGCCTCCTCCTGTAGGCCTCCTGTAGAACCCTGTTTTTCCTCATGTAGATTTCCTGTGTCCTCCTGTAGATTTTCCTGTAGGATTTCTTTTGAAGGCCGAGTATGGGAAAATCCTCCAGAAGGATACCTGAGACCTCCTAGGATCCATCCACACCATCCTACATCCTCTCAAGTCCCAAAACCACCCTTTAACGCCACCTATTCATTGCCACATTCACAAACAATAAATTACATGCATGTCAAATTCACATAAAAATACATAAAAATCGAAAAAAGATGTTTTTTGCTCATTTACTTCCAGAAATAGCTTAGCTAGATTTTGTTTACTTCCTTGAGTAGGTAATGGAATTCTTTTCATGGTTTTCATAGTGCTTTATGCAAAAGTAGGATTAGTTGGTGAATTAGGATTTACTTGGTTTGCTTTACATTTCACTCTTTCTCCTTTGTGCAATTAGAATAGTATCTATAAAGTGGTCTTTTTCTCCTTTCATCACATATAGAGCTTCTTCTGGAATCCATAGAAGTTGGCTTGAGCTCTTAGTGATCTTGCGCCGACTGACCAAGTGACAACCTCTAGTAAGAACTAGTACTTGTGCATACAACATCATCGCTTCCAAATTTGTTACGAACTATCGGGTTGATAAGAGTAAAGTAGGCAGCCCAAGAGTTGCAGCATTATTGCTGCAATATTGGTGCTCAGCAATATCGGCAGACCTGACGACATATAAACTGCAACACATAAACATATTGCATCTGGGCAGTCTATCACAATCGGTACTTTATCACTCATAGCAATCGGCATTAATCGACATTAATCGGTGGTAACATAAATATCAATAGGGTTTTGGTGTGATATGCGATTGTGATCACATTGCAACCCTATCTATGCCAGGGTCCGATTCTATAATACCTCCAATATGCGATATGCGATATCGCAAATAACAAATCGACACGTTTGGGGGTCGATTCTTTAACGTCGACCTACCTTTTGCTCTGATATGCAATATGTGGGAGCCAATGGAAATATGCCACTTGGCACTTCCGCATTCGCCAGGACCTTTGCCATGTCATCCAATCCTGCCACATGAACAAGTCAAACCTGAACTTTGACTTGCTCTAACTTTTGCATATGAGCTTGGATTTGAGTGTAGTTTGCACTGTTGGATTCAGCATAACGAGCTCTTTGATCTGAAGCTAAGCCTATCAAGATTTTGACACTTTGAATTTTTTGGCAAAGTTTTAGCTCCTGATCACTCTAACCCACTGAAAAATTTTGGTCTCCAAAAGTTTACTTTCAATTGTTCGGCATTTGAAAGTACAATTACTTCATTTTTCCAAACTCGATCTAATTGATGTTTGTAGTTCCTTGACTTGTACTTGTCTTGTCTTTTTATCAAGTTGAACTTAAAATATAACTTGACCAAAGAATTCAAGTTTAATGTTCTTCTCGTCTTGTCCATGTCTCTATGGCTATCCATAACAATATCCTTTCAAAGAATAATTCCAAGGTGCTCACCTATAAATTCATTACTAAGGATAAGATCCTAAAAGACTATTCCAAATGAACCAAACCAAGCCTAACATAGTGAATAATTGTATAACTTGAGTTCTAAACACATTTGGAACATACTAAATGTCTTACAACTACTCATACAACAATTTTAAAATCAACGGTTTGAGAAAACATTTTACAAAATGGAATAAAGTTGACTCCCAAATTTTCCATTCAAATTGACTATCAATAAGCCAAACTAGCATTGTAATGCTTAAAGAAAAAACTGTTGCATACAAGTGATTTATTTATGAACATCACTTTTACAAATTACCTAATTATGGGGGCATGCAACTAGTGAAAAACTGAAATTTACAAACTTCAGCTGGAAAAATAGTCCACCCATTTCTTACCCAACCAGGTAAATGAACCCTCTATTTGAACTTTCTCTTCTTTTGAAGCTGCTTCAGGGATGGTCACATCTTGTGCCACTTTTTCTTTTGTCGCTTCCTCTTCTGGTGCTTGCATGATTTGCTTGCCCTTACCAAGATGAAGTTGTGGAAACAATTTCCAACACTTCTCGACCCAATGTCCATTGATATTGCAGTGAGTACAGAAGTTGTTTTGAGCTCCTCTCAGCTCACTTGCCTTTAACCTTGGATGATATTTTCTATTTTCGGAATTCCAGTAGACATAAAATCTTCTTGATGGCTGCTTTCCTTTTATCACACTTATCTACACAATGGTTAGTTGAAAGGAAAAAGGTGCATGGAAACATTTCCATCAACATGTTATTCAAATCAACGTGTTGTTTTCCATTATGAACAACATTTGAATTAAAAGGACAAATATACCTCTGTTTGTTGTCCTTTGGCTTACGATGCTTGCGTGGAAAGAAGACTTAGCTTCCCTTTTTCTTCAACATCTTCAGCTCTCTTTGGAGACACTTTTCACTTCGAGTCCTCCTTACGCTTGAGGAACCAAGCGGGAACCATTTCTAGATGCAACTCCCAACATCTTGCGTCCTCGTGTCCTTTCTTAGGGAAAAAGGAACATGATACCCATGTGATGTCACTAGAAGACCATTTTTATTTTGTTACATAGCCTAAGCCTTTGTATTTAGGCCTCTTCGTGGACTCAATTGGATTTTTAATGCCTTGCTAGTTTACTCCAAGGCCTCCTCCCTTGTAACCCATCTTGGTTAAAAGCTTGGATCCAATGCCTTTACTGTGTTTTTCAAAGGCTACAAATGAATTTACGTCGACACTTTCACATAAGGAAGAAGCATGTAAATTCTTACCATTTTACGCATCTTTTGATTGACATACAAAGATGTTTTCGAACTCCCTTTTGATTCTAGATGTGTCCTCTTGGACTCTTTGTCTCTCTTCTTTCTGCTCCTCGAATTTAGGCACTGATAGAACCTCATATTCCACATCATGTGGACAAAAGGTACAAATTTTCCATATATCTTCTCTGAAGGACTTTCTACTCTAGCATCTTACATAAGAGTTGTAGAAAAACATGAATATTGTGGAGAATATGGTGGTTTATCACCATTACTGTTACCTTCTTCCCTTGGAGAACATTCTCCTCTTGGAGGTTTAGAGCTTTCACCTTGCAATTTGGTATTCCTCTCTTCATAGAGGATTTTCACCATTTTTGCCATGTCTAAGAAAGCCTTTCTAAAAGCCTTCACATCCTTTGAAATGATTGCAAGCTCTCCTCCTTGGGACATGCTTTGCTTGAAGCTTCTACTACAATTTGAGGTAGAACTTGGTGGTAGATATTGTAACAATCTTGCTCTCCTTTCCAAAACCTTCTCCCCAATGAGCTTCAAAACACATTCACTTGTAAACAACAGTCAATTTGTCCTTGCACAAAGAAAACCTAAGATCTGATACCAACTTGATCTAAATTGGAGTAGATTAGTAATGTTGTGCTAATTTCCCATTCAGAGTATAAAAATGTGCTTGAGGTTTGTACTCCAAAATAACAAGTAAAAACATGAATTTTATGTGCGTTTACTTAAGTTAGTTTCATGAAGAAAACTTAAAACATGAAACTAAAACACTGAATGGAAGCATGCATCAATCAATAATAAACCAACCATTGATAAAGGAGTTCAACCCTCCTAGGCTACATCTCCTTGGATCAGCTCTAAAGGCACGACCCTTTCTCATTATGCTTAAAATTCTTTAGTAATAAAGAGTACATAAGTGTGCTGACAAAAAGAGTGGCTAGTTTCCCCTTCAAGGAAACATTATTCTACAAAGAACTCTCACTCTAAACACATGACAACCTACAATTAGTCATGAAACAATCAACAAGCTAAGGGCTCTCAAATCAAGACCCTATACTCTAACTTCCAAGAGCATAAGAAATACAACAATCCACTTGAAGTACTTAAACAAGTCTCTTTCTCCATACACATATAGAGCAAAGAAGAAATAAAGCTACAACATTGCTATAATGGTTGCTGCAGAAAACACATGGAGGCTGGAAGACCCCTGCAAGGTCATCTCCATCTTCATACTCCTCCTTAAACTAAATCAACACTCTGGTTGACCAGAGCATCCATAGGCTTCACTTTGAAAAAATCCTATCCAGAAGTATTCCTTTGATCTTGAAACTGGTTACAATGAGCTAAGAATGTCCAAAAGTGGCTATCTAGCCTCTTTTTGCATCCCATTTGGTAGAAAATTGCCTTAGTTATGGCTTATGTCAGTCTTTCCACAATTTTCTCCTCGAAATCTGACTTACTACCAGTTAAATTCATTATCAGTAATTAAAACTGGCAGTTCCGCTGAAATCGACGGTTCTGCTAACTTTCCTGTCTATCTCGCGGTTAAGGGTCGAGTGGTCACATGCAGAGTGGATTTTCTGGCGGTAAAGGCGACGGTTTTGCACCTTGTCGGATATCGCAATCGCAATTGGCACGGGAACATAATTAGCGGTATTGGCAGACCTAACTGCATATAAACTGCAACACATAAACATATCGTGTCTGTGCAGTTTATCAAAATCGACACTTTATCGCTCATCGCAATTAGTGTTAATCAGTGGTAACATAAATATCAGTGGAGTTCTGGTGTGATATGCGATTGCGATCACATCGCAACTCTGTCTGCACCGAGGATCGATTCTAGAATATCTTCGATATGAGATATGTGATATCGCAAATCGCAAATAGGCACTGCTGGGGGCCGATTCTTTAACGTCGACTTTCCTTTTTCTCCGATATGCAATATGTGGGGGCCAATTGCAACCTGCCATTTGCGCTTCCCCATTCACTGGGACCTTTGCCATGTCATCCAATCCCACCAAGTGGACAAGTCAAACCTGAACTTTGAATTCCTCTAACTTCTGCATACGAGCTTGGATTTGAGTGTCGTTCACACCGTTGGATTCAAAATGACGAGATCTTTGATTTGAGGCTAAGCTCATCAAGATTCTAATGATTTTTTTTGGCAAAGTTTGAGCTCCCGATCTTTCATCATCTTGGAATCTATAAAAACTTAGCAATTTCTGCAAGTAAATGTAAGGCTATATAGAGAGAGATGATTAGTCTCTATTCCTCTAATATATACACAAAAAAGACTAAAAAATAGTACTAATAAAATAAATTTAAGGACGAAAAATTAAATGCACTTTTACCTGATTGGAAATCAGTACCATGGATCACCTGTTATTGTTTTGTTGGTGACTTGTTCATTGTGTTTCTAACCAATTTTGAGCTTGATACCTCTTCTCCATACACTTAATGCTTTATCAATAGATTATAAGCAAAAATGGCATAAGCTATTGAATTGTGTCGATTCTGCAGCTACCAAAAATCTAGATCGTTGCATTATCTTACCGTTTTACAACTTGCAATTAGACTCGAATGATTGTATGCCAATTATTGCAGTTGGATTTTTAATATTTGCAAGTTTTTATGAAGTTGAAGCCTATAGTTTCATTTTTCATTTTTCTCTAGTGCTCCACCCTTGTTCATGTTCCCGTGGATCAAGAAAATGCTCAAAATTGAAAATTATTGGATAAGCTTCAAACCAATACCAAAGCGTAGATCTCACTGCTTTGAATCCAACACAATCCGTTTTAGTGAAATTTGACTTCGGATGCTCCCAGAATCATGTTTGTTCATTTTAGGAAACAACTAAAAAAATGAATTTTGAGTTATAGGAATTCCCAATTAATAATCTGTATGCTAACTAGGTCATGACTTGGCAAGTTGACTAGACCTTCATTGGCCAATAAGTGATTGACACTTGGCACAAGTTGATTGGTTGACACATGCTAATTTTTTTAGTGATTAGCGGTTTCTAGTGGTGGCCTAATGAGGGAGTGCCATGTGGGCCAACCATTGGTTGCCATGTGGCCTCCTCATGGTGGAAAAAAATTGTTAAGGGTCAAACTTCCCTCCAAAAGAATTGAAACCGAGACATCTCGTCTATGAACAAAGCGCCTTACCAACCCACCTAACCATTGTCTCTTGTTAACTAATGATTCAAATGCCCATTTAACTTCTAATACCCGCACCATTGGAGAAAGCAATTGTAGTGATGTTTTAATCAATCCTAATTGACCGAGACTGCAACATTTAATTGTCAACCCAGGGCATCTCTTGCTGTTTCAATGGAGTTCGCACTATCTGTGCCGATACACTATATCCAAGAATGAGAAATGGAAAGAATAGTAAAATATGTTGTTGAATCAATTGAAAAAAATTAAATCATTCATGTAGAAATTAAAACACTCCACAAAATTGAAATCACACTTCGAAATTACTAGAGTAAGGGTGCGCCACACAGTAAACTAATGACTACACCACCTGGTCACTATCATTATTTTTAATCAAACCAGTGTAACAACATAATAGAATATGTAATACAAGCAGATCTATTTCACAATTTATACAACAACAACAGAAAAATATATGACAATAAAATAAATAATAATATACATTACTTCTACTGCTGTAGTCCCTGCTAAAGAGGAGGGCCCTTCCTCCCTAGCAGGGGTGCAAGAATAACATGAGATTAGTTAATGAATCAGATGAAGAGAAGTAACAACATAATCGTAGTGATTTTAATATTAAAAAATAATTCAGAGTTACAAGAGCAGAGTAACAATGCTTTCCTATATGTCGTCCTTGTACATAGGAAATTGAGTTTCTTTTATAATTATTACATGCCCAAAATTAGGAATAGATCAGTCATGAGAATCTCATGATTCTCATGCTGATCACAAAATAAAAGTATTTACAACATATTTCTAAATACAAAAGCTTCTCAGATACATTGGTTAAGATTGCAACCACTTGGGTCTATTGCTTCTAAAATAAACAATTCCTAACACCCGACAACTGTTACGTGGAATAGTACCCACAACTTGTTAGCTCTGGTGCAACAACATCTTGCGGTCGAATAGCGATTTGGGATGTAATGACAATCATTGGCGACATCACCCTTTGTGTAACAATAGTCCTATGTATCAGCACATGGTGTAACAATAGCCTGTAACAACATTCAATGTGTAACAACAACCTATAACAACATACAGGGTGTAATAACGAATTGCTCTACCCTGCTCTGGAACCGATCAGTGTGGCCTATTTACATAACCTTGTTCCCATGAGCAACACCTAAAAAAGATAAGAGCTTCCAAAATACTCCTCTAATGCTCACCTTAGTTAGCCACAAATAGGAATATAGTATCGTATTATTTAGCAAAACATGGAAAAATAACATGACAATGGAATAGGTTGTATAAATGAGAAAAAGGGTGATTAATCATGTAAATTTTCATGGGCCTAGAGGATAAGAGGATCAAAACTGGGGAAAGAAAGTGCAGAAAACAGGTAAAAAGTCACACCCAACATCTCCCCCCAACTGAAGCAACTGCATGTCCCCATGCAGAACCTCAGCTTCTCCTGCTATACCCCCGATGCAAGTCTGTAAAACTGTAAGCACCAACAATGTCTTCACCCAGAGCTCTGTACCCCTGAGTGGCCATCAACTGTCATGGCCAGGATTCTTCTTCATAATCACATAGGTGGTAGTCTGACTGATATTCTTCTATTGGTAACCAAATCAAAGGAAATTTAAATCTGAGCCTGATCCATAATGCCCCCAATGTCTTCACAATCCAAGCATATTCAGGCATCTGTATAACAACAACTACATAATTTCTGTATTCAAAAGGATCCCCTTCTTGGAACTCAACACTACAGGCTTCGGTGTGTTTAAGGCATCCTACTAGTGCTCAACTTTTCATATGTGCATGAAAATTGAGGCAAATCCTCACAATTCTCTTCCTATAGATGGCTGACTGTTCCCTAATCTCTAGGGTGCTCAGGAGCAACTTAAACTCATTCCTAAGTTCATAAACCATCCCTGGTTCTGCTCTGACCCATAACATTATCCTTTCTTCATTAGTTTTGACTGATTTCATGGCCAGATGCCATTCAATTTGGTTTCTCATAAACGAAAGAAAAGCTCGCAACTACAAATCTCCCATATAGGAGAAGACACTTGCTACCATTTTTGTGCTGACATAATCACACATGATGTTATGCAAAAATAGCTCACAAAGCAAGCTCTGTTTGTAAAAATTGCAAGTGTGAAAAATATCAAGAAAAGTTCAGGTAGAAGAACCCAAATAAGACCTATTCTCAAAATATGCTTTTAACTGAAATAAGTAATATCATTCCCAGAGGAACACTAGATATGATGGGGAAGAACGACTGCATGCTAGCAGGTTCAAGGCAAGATCACAAAGCTTTCTCTTGTCATTTCGCAGATCTAGGACCTGCTGTTGTAACAATTGCAGTTGTTCGTCCTTTTTCTTCATGGCTTCCTTATGTCTTTGTGCTTCACATTATCTCTCCAATTCTTCCTTTAACCTCTTTTCCCTAAGGGAATCCATCATCCTTTTGTGTTCCTTGAGCGAGATCACCCCCTCTTATAGAGAGAGCATTTGTTGCTTCCATTTCTGTAGCTCTGGTAACAACAACATCTTTTCAGAACACCATCCTTTGTTAGGACTGGTGTTCTCCCACATGCACTAACAATCGAGGGTGTAACAACCTCCCAAGGGTGAAACTGCTCCATTTTGATTGTTGGTTCTTGTGTAACAACAATTTCATCAATGGATTTTTGTGTAATAGTTTCTTTCTCTCCCTAATCAGCTTCCATTTCCACTACTGGTTCTTATGTAGCAACAATGTCAGCCTCCCAGAATTCGGTTTGTGTTTCCCTGGAGATTGTGTCCGCTGCATAGAATCTAAACCCCGCTGCTATTAGTGTCAGTCTTTGCAGCCTTCCTCCAGTGATCAAACATGCTCTTACAAAGTGAGTTTAAGGTGTTAAGGTCAAAATTTTGTCATTTCAGTGAGTCTTCAAGTAAAATTTGGTCACTAGGTATTAGGTCTAGGGTTTGCTTTTACTCCTTTCAAAGTTTTCCAAATGTCGGTCCATGTCACCATTCAACTGAGTGTACCATCATTCAGAGGGTTGTCATCATCATGTCAAGTTCCACTGGGTCATTTTACACCTTGTTCATGCTTTAGTTGTGCGTAGGTAAGGTTCATTTCCCTCTCCTATGGTTTTGAAGGAAATTTCTCTTGGATGGTCCAATCATCAGCAAAACTTGTATCCTGATGTTCATACACCTTCCCCTATCCTTAATGTACCTTATTAAACACTTCCCATCACTGAGATCCCTCGAATTCCTCATTTTTCCACAAACCCTAGTTTCTTGTTACAACTTGACAATTTTCTAGGTTGGGCCTATGTTTAGCCATTTTGGACCCCTTCCCCACACTCAATCTTTGAAATTCCACTTTCCCCTGCCTCCTAACATCCCTCCCTACTTCCCAAAATTTTCTCAAGAATTTATAAGCCCCTTATCTCCTTCATTTCCCTTCATTTCGACAAATCCCATGTTCCACACATTGAGGTAGGTTTTACTAAAATGATGTTTCTGAGCAATAAAAGATGAATTTGGGAAACCTGAGAGAGGTTTTGTCCACAATAGGCCAAGGAAGAAAAACCTCTTCAGTTTTTACATAGGTGTCATGGTTTTAGAGAAATGTCAAAAATATAGTTACCTCAGGAGAATTGATGCACCTTTGAAGTGACCTTGGGAAAATCAAGTTTTCTCCTAGCTTGGTTGGCCAAATGACTTTATTTATGAGTCAAATGATAACTAAACACAAATATATTTCCAATGAGCTATCATGAGTTCAATTTTGAGTTGAGGAAGAACTTCAAAAGTTGACTGCAACAGCACTCTGCCTTTAGGCAGCCTCATTTTTCACATTTTGACCAGTCTTGGGAGATTTGATTTTGGATAGGGAAAATGAACTCAAAATTGAAAAATTCTAGTTGGGTTGGAAATTAGACTCAAATACCTTACCAACAAGCTATCCTGAACCCAATTTTGACACCGGGAAGGTCTCCAAAAGTCTCCTGGAAAAAGGCGCTATGTATTGAGATGGCGCGGCACATTGGGCAGTGCCCTGCAGTGTAAATTTTGAATTGGCGTGGCGCATTGAGATGGCATGGCGCATTGGGCCAAAAAGTCTGAAATCCATTCAAATATTCCTCTAAATTGCAAATTCTTTATTCCACAAGTAAGTTAACACCTCCATATTGCCAATGTATGAGTTTCCATCAGTGTTTATGGTGTTTCAATAGGTTAAAAACAAAACCCTAGTTCCTTGCAAAGTTGTGTTGAGAAAATTGCCTAGGGTTTGCAAAATTATAGTTTTTATATTGTATCCCCATTTTCATTTTTCTCTCACTACACTTCACTCATATAACTCTCCCTCCCTTTCATTCTTATTTACCCACTCCCTAATCCCCATATCCCTAAAACTACTAATCCTAAAACCCTAATTGCTATCCCAAACCCTAGTCAAATATCCCAAAACCCTAATTGATATTCCTAAACTCTAAATATCATCCCCTAAAACCCTTCTATTTCCCAAAAACCTATCAGCAACATTCCTAAACCCCTCAAACACACTCCCTCTGCAGTCCCTCATACATTCATATCTTTGGCAGCAAAAACCTAAAGACACCATAAAATCTCTTCATACTCATCTAAGAAAACTCAAACATTGGCAAACATGGAGTTTGATCCCTCTTATGACTGAGATGAAGAGACAATCAGTGATTCTTCCAGAGACATGCATACACCAAGGAGGCCTCGCAAAAGTGGAAAACATAACAGGATGGAGCTCACTTCACTTGAGCAAGGGGTCAGTGCCGATTGGGAGTCATGGCTTGAAAGAGCCAACATTCATCTTGAGAAGCTGTTGGCGAAGGAAAACAAGGACAAGGACATGCTCAGGCACATGAAAAACCATTATTGGGCACGAACTCATGTTTGCAAAGCAAAGATCAAAATCCTGAAGGCAAGACTAAGGAGGGCACTAAAACGACGCAAAAGGCATGATAGGCTCCAAATCTTGGCCAAAGCTTCTTTGGCTGAGCATGATACTTGATGATGGACCTTCAGTCCAAATTTCAGAAAATTTGGAGAAAATTTTGTCAATTTTGAATTTTTTGGCTTCAAAACAGATTTTCCTGCCCAACGCATAGCACCACTTGGCGCGCGCTTATAATTGGGAGATCCTCTAGAGAAAAACTTTGCATTTCTGGATTTTTTATGAAAATTTATGCATGCTCATGAATTACCTAAGGAGTTCATCAAGTTCTGGGTTGCCTAAAGGATCAAAGACACACAAAAAATGACCTTTCTGCCACCTTTTGCACCCACATGAAGCAGTGTTAGGAGATTGGATTTTTGGAGGGGAAAATGGACACCAAATCCCGAAATTCCACTTGGGTTGGAAAGTCGATAGGCAATGCTTTCCAACGAGCTATCATGAGCTCAATTTGGACATCAGGAAGGCCCTCAAAATCAGCCTCAAAGTTGTGTTAGGCATACAGATTTTAGGCACAACGCAAAGGGAAATTTGGCCTATTTTTCACTCAACAGCTCAGAATTTCACCTAGTTTTGCCTAGTTTGACTTTTTCACTTTCCTAATGGAAAATTTGTGATGTCATTTGATTTATATTGATGGATCATGATGTAAATATGTTAGGTTTTCACTTGTAGAGGTAGATTCATCAGTTTAAAGGTTGTTTGGAACTGAATGAATCAGTTCCCTTGTTTCTAGAGGCATGCTGCTATGTTGCCTAATTTCTAGTTCTCAGTTTAAAATCAGTTGGATCAGCTCCTAAACATGTGAGGTCAACCCCTAGAGGTAAAGATGAGCTATGTTTGTCTATATTATGTTGTTTTTTCAGTCATTAGCATGGTTGGACACTTGGGATTGCTTAGCACTCCATTGTACATTTGATTTCTGCATTTTTGGCAAAGGAAAGACCAGGGATTGCAACAATTTTTGGGATCCTTGTGGCTCTGTGTTTTGATGGTGTTCTTCTCTATGTAATTTTTAAGTTCACTGATATTTATGTGTACCATTTCCTTTCTCTTTTTCTTCTGAAATTAAACAAATGAGTGACAAAGGTAGAATTCATTAGCTTGTTGTGCTCTGCCTTTTAGTTTTGTTTAATTTTCAATGTTTTCTTCAGTTTGAAGAGGATTCTTGATACCCTCTTTCCCTCTTCAGCTTCTCACCAGTCTGAACCCTCCATCTTTACAAATCAAAGCATCAAAACGATTGCCTTTCTTGCCCCAATCAGAACTTTGAAAAATTGGCCTTCAACCCCGGACCCAAATTTGCCTTTCCTTTGATTCCAACAAAACCCCCAAAAAAATCAAATCAAATCCTTGCACTTCATACCTAGCCTAAAATCAGAAGATATTTCAGTCATCTCAAGCCCCATAGATCATTATTTGCTGAGATTGACCCGGAGAGAGCCCTCTCCTGACCTGGTAGGGCTAGCTACCAGGCTGAGCGTGGTTTGATGTTGGCTCTGGATCCTACCTTTTTAGCCTGAGGTAAATCTAGGCACTAACAGCTGCCACTAACTTCTTAGCATAGGCCGTGCACACAGCACCCGAGACATCTCCCTTCCTGGCCCTATCCATGACCTCGGCTAAAGTGTCTAACCCTGGGGCTCTTGCCTCTACCTTCCCTCTGCTAGTTGTTCCCTTATCTCTCTATTCTCTTTTTCTAAAATTTCAATTTTTAACAACAAGGATTGAGTTTATCTCTTACTAGGTGAGGAAGGTTCCTCCGGCTGAGCTTGCTCCTCGTCCTTCCGCTCTACTGCCTCCTCTTTCTTCTTATACATGGATGGGGACTCCAGGTTCCCACTAACCCTTATTCTATGCTTTGGTCGCCTATTACCAATTGGCTTGTCGACTCTCCTCTTACCAACCCTTACTTTCGAAGGCTGGAGTGGCTCCTTCGTTGCCACTAGAGCTTCCTCAGACGCCCCAGTTTGTTTCTTGAGGGTAGTTATGGCCTTCTTCCTCATGAATTCCTCCCAACTCCTACCCTGGTGGCTTAGGGCATCCATCACAATGAGCTTGATGAGGCCATGGTTGGTGACGCATGTTTCTGAATGCGCAACTGTTTTTACGGCCGCGGCCATATGCTTGATGTTCCCTAGCAAAAAGTAGGGAATATTTATCAGTTGTCAATGCCGAAGGTGGTTTAGCAATGGAAAGTGGTAATTGAACACAATTGTTGCCCTTCCCTCATAGGTGATGTACTTGATGAGGTAAGGGAAACATTAGCCCATGGCTAGGGAAGTGACAACCTGTCAACCCCCCTCCCTTTCTTCACCAATTGTCCCTCCTTCAAGGAGGAGTCATTAAATTTCCTGTTAAACCACCTTTTTCCTTCCACTGGTAATACCGACACTCGGGCAATCACCTCTTCTATAACCTCTAGCTTCAATCCCCTAACCTCCGTCTGATTTCTCTCTAAATTATTCGCAAATTCCATGGCAGTTCCCCCATTTGATCCCTCCAGCCTTTAGAAGAACTCAAACCAGCCCGTGTCCTTAAAAATATGACATGCTTGGGGATATTCTCCAAAGCCTTCATTGACCCTGGTTCATGCTAAATTCTACTCCACCCATCGCTACACAAATTCAATGCTATTCTCTTTCCTTTTTTCCTCCTTTAGAAGTTCCGGAGTAGTCGGCACACTACAATTGTTTTAGCCTACAAATGTTCTTTTCCACTTCTCTGAGTACTTTGAATGGGGATGCAATGCTCCAGCAGGGGGTAAATGGTAGGGTGGCGCAGGTGATAATTTCAAATTAAGATTTTCAATCATGGTTCGTACTACGCAGTAATGTTACCTTATTAATGCTAGGTTATGGGAGGTCTAGTTGGAGGTACAATTCCCTTTTTTGTTATGATCGATCATTAAGTGACAATGATTACCAGATCACCATTCCTTAATTGTAGTTCTTAAATATTCACAGGTCATGCAAAGGTCATGTCGCAATATAATTCGCTCTCCCCCCATCTTAAATGTGACAACTAAACTCGGCCATCAAAAGGGATATCATGTTACTTTTGTATGACGTACCTGGGTGACATGGGGAGAAGACATTGGTGGCGAGGCGCGCAAACTTAACTCTGGCGGTCACAAAAACTATTTTCCGAACCATGATGATGCCCGTTGTCTGTGGCAATAAATAATTTACTCGGATTATCTCTAGAAATCGTCGGTTGTTACAAAAGTAACAACCAAGACGACTGTTATGTATTATTAATTTTCACAAAAGATAAAAACAAAAAAAATGTTTGTGTAACATAGTTATTGTAGAGTATGCTTGAAATAAAAAATGTTGTTATAGAGTGTGTAATGGCCGCCACAAAGTGGTTTTCAACTGCTACAGAAATTGTCTATCTGTGCCCGAAAATTGTTTTCACAGCCAGATTGTTATATATATATATATATATATATATATATATATATATATATAGATATATATATATATATATATATAGATATATATCTATATATATATATAGATATATATCTATATATATATATATATATATATCTATATATATATATATATATATATATATCTATATATATATATATATATATAGGTTGAAGGTTTAACAACCACCAACATCTGTTGCTTTTCAATTGTTACACTTATTGAAAAATAGAATTTTGGTAGCACATGAAGGCTTTCCCCTGTCACTGTAATCTGAAGATCTGAATTTTTGACAATGCTGACAAATGAATCCCTTGAAGAAAGTTTGTGATATAACTGAAGGCAGTGCCCATTTGCAAGCAATGGTGTCCTTGCACTGTTAATGGTGACCAAATTTATAGTCCCATTGTCAAAGACTACATCTACCTCATAGGGACCTAACCATCTAGTGCAGAGATTACCCTTGAAGTATTTGAATCTTGAGTCATATAAGAGAGCCCAATGTCCTTTATGGAACTTCTTCTTCTTGATGAATCTGTCATGCCACTTAACTCTCTACTGCTAGATAATATTTGTTTGCTAGACAGCACCTAGCCATTTCTCCTAAAATTCATTGAGTTGTTTCAATCTCTACTTTTGTGCTGTAGCCGGATCCAAATTTACCTGCAATGCTATTCTAAGCATCTTGATTTCAAACTCAATAGGGAATAAGGGATTTTTACCATACACAAGTTCATATGGTGAGAATCCCGTGGTATTCATCCATGTAGTCCTGTATGCCCACAACACTTCCAGAAGTTTGTTGGCCCAATTCCTTTGGTGACTGGCCACGGTCTTGGTAAGGATCCCCTCAATGACTTTGTTAGTGCTTTCCACTTGGCCATTTTATTGTGGATGATAAGGTGTTGTGATTCTATGATGGATTTTATATTTTTCAACCAACTTTTGGATCATATGGGATGTAAAATGGGGTCCTCCATCTGTGACTATCTCCCTAGGTATACCAAAATGGACAAAGATGTCTTCAAACAAAAATTCCGAAACAGTTTTCTCCATGGCTCTCGTTAGTGCCTTTGCCTCAACCCATTTTGTGACATCGTCAGTGCAGACCAAGATGTAAAACTTTTGTCTAGATGAAGGTGTTATCACCTAGATTGAACCTTAGGTTGAAGGAAGGTAATGCCAGGGTAACCACAAACCACACTTAGCAAAGTAGCTAGCCCTACTAGGCCAGGAGAGGGCTCTCTTCATAAGGATCTTAGCCGAGATGACTAGATCAAGAAAATGATATTAGGCTAGGTATAGTAGCACAAGGTTTCATTTGATTTTGAAGGGTTTTGCTAGATCAGGAGGAGCCAAACAGTGAGGGCAAGGAAATTAGGTCAAAATTGGAGGGTGCTCGATGGGGCAAGGTAGGCAAAAGACTCAACACTCTAGGATTTGATGGGTGAGGTGATTGAAGACAAGTGAGGAGCTAGAAAGAGCATGTAAGCAACATGGGTTCTTCCTAAACTGAAGAAAACATAGACAGTGAATATTTTCCCAAAACAGAGCATAAATATTATGGGTTCTGCCTATCAAATTGAAAACGTTCACTTAAGAGAAATGAAATGATTAATGAATTACAAAAAACATTTTAACATATGATCACAATAGGGAAAACTGAACTGAACATCATACCACATGGATCCCAAAGAAATAGCTGCAACTTTTCATTAATCTCCTGCTAAAAACTGATACAAAGTGATGTCTACTCAAAGCATAAGCATCCAACTGAGTACAACCATTTACAATGAGAAATAAGAAGAAGATATAGAAATTGATTCAACCTCCTCTCATCCTCAGGGGTCGAATCCCTAGGATGAGGAACTAATCCATCAAAAATTGAACAAGAAACTGGAATCTAGGTAACCTAAAAACTTGCCTCTAAAAGGAAGGAAATTGATTCATTTGTCCTCAAGATAACTTTTGATATAATGAATATACCTTCTAGTAACTATTATCCATCCTATTTACACGCCTAGTTACCATTTACATAAGTAAAAACATCATCCATGAGAGAAACTCAAAATTACAGTCATGGCACAGTGAAGTGAAAATTCAAGATAAAATTACCCTATGCGCAACGCCCAAGCTCTATGCACAACAATTTTTGCAGGACAATTATAAAGGAATATTTCCACATATTCCTTTAGTTTCCCATTTGGAGTTGATTTTACCCCTCAAAAACTGATTCTCCCAAGACTGCTTCTGTGGATCAAACAAAAGGAAGAAAGGTCATTTTTTGTGTGTTTTTTGACCTTTTGGTTAACCAATTCTGCTCCAAAATCTTAGAAAATACACAGGGTGCATGTACTCATCATTTTGAATCCAAAAATACTAACCGTGTCATGTTTATATTCCCCTAGGAAAAGCGCAACCCCTGTGGCGTTGCGCATAGAGCCAATTTTCCGAGTAAAAAATAGCAAAATTCTTCAAAAAGCAAAAATTCTTCAAAACCTAATCCAAATTTGTGGAGAACACCATCATCAAGTGTTTGGGTTAGCCAATGATGCTTCAACAAGCAACCTAAGCCTTTCGCCCTCCTTTTTTCCTTTGAGTACTTGTTTTAGCCTTGTCTTCATTTGCTTGACCCTTGTGTTGCAAATCTTGTTCCAGGTCCTATAATGGTGAGCCATGTTCCTAATGATTTGATTGTCCCTGTTGGATTTTTGTAGTATCTTTTCCAAATGCAAATTGACCCTGTCAAGCCAATTTTCTCTATCCTCCTCAATCTCCTTCTCAAGCCTTTGTTTTGTAGTCAAGGTGGCTGGGGTTTCTTCTACTTGCATTACTAGCTTGCCTTTGTCACATTGCCTCTTTGCTGTGAGAAGTTCCAGCTCCATGAGGACTTGTTTGTCACTTACTTGCTTGTTCTCTTGCTCAAGGTATGAAGTGACATACTTAGCTCTCACCAAGTTGTCCATCAGTGCTTTGATCTGTGCATCTTTTTCCCTTATGGTTATATTTTCATTTGTTGCCTCAACTTGAGCCTCCAAGTCGACTATCTCAGTGCCATGATGAATGTGTGGTTCTTTTGGTCCATCATGCTCCATCAAATCAAATTCCCTTTCATCTTCATCATTGAGGCTTTCCTCCAACATATTTTCTCTCCCTTTATGCACCCGTTGCACCTGTTGTACCTGTTATGTTGATGAAGAAGACAAAGCCCCTTCCACAGTTTGTGGAGCAAGCATTTTCCTATGAGCTGATGAAGAAGGCAAGGCCCTTTCCACATCAAGTGGAGTAAACACTTGCCTATCCATTGCAAACAACTTTATATCCCCTCTTTGATCTATTTTGTAGGCTTCTAGATTCTCAACAACTTTTGTCTCTTTAGCCTTCTCACTTTTCTTTACTTTGGCACCGCTGGAAGGCCTTTCTGCTTCTTGGGGCACTAGTGGAGGAATTTGAGCACCATTGAAGATGTAATTGGCAATAAATGTATCCTAGGAGATGTTGAGGAGGTTGAGATGATGTAGCACAATCATCTTAATCAAGGAATAGTGATAGATACTACTCATCTGCTGGGGGTATGGCTTTTTCTGTACAAACTAGGCCATCTTCTCAATGTTCCTGAATAATAAATACGGGATGTTCAACATTTTCACTCTTGTGAAGTTCATAATGTTATACTCCTATACTAATAGGTGTCATATTTCATGATTGACTTGTTGAGCTCTGTAATATGTTCATCCCTTTCCTTGTTGCAAAGGTTTCCATATTATCAAAAAAAAAAAATGTAAAAAATGTAAAGAGGGTATACCCTAAAAGAAAAATCAAAGGGTAAAAAGAATAAAATGGTCCAAAAAGTGAAAGAAATGAACCCCAAATAAAGAAAAACTAGGAAAGTGTGCAAGTCCAAAATGCCACTACTTTTTCATTTTCTGTAAATAAAGCATTGTGTGTAGCTTGTTAAACTTTTGCCACAATTGATGAAATGCCAAACAACTTAATCTTGGCTAGTTAATGTTTGAATTTCCTATTTTAGAGATAGAGAATAAAAATCTAACCAAACTATTTAATCTTGGCAGATAAGTAGATAGGTAGAGAAGCAAAGGAGCTCAATAGTTTAATCTGAGCCCTTGGAAGTAATAAGTGCATACTTAGGTAGGCTTACCATGCAAAGAAAAGAAAAGTTGATAAGGGTTTGCTAGTCCAAGTGCACCCAAGTAAAGAGAAGAAAAAATACTAGGCCAAAATAGGCCGGGTAGGTAGATTGGTGTTGCAGAATGACACTTGTGATAAGATTTTGTCTCTAAAATATGTTAATCTTATCTCTATCACAAGTACATGGCAGACATTGTACCTAATGCAGCTCAAGCGAGGCAAGTTTGAATAACTAACTCGCCTTCACACTTTTCCCTAAACATTTAATAACTCCCCCAAAAGTATTAAGATATGCTTAATATCACTAAAAAGCCACTCCTTCCATTTCATAAAATGCCTAAGTAAAACCCTATTTTGCTTAGGAAAATGGCAAAAATTTCCCATAAATCCCTTTTTCCCACTATAGCCTAGGTTTTAACTGTAACTCCTAACATTTTAACTTAGCGCTGGTTAATTACATTTTTTCATATTAACTTTGACTCTTATTATATAACTCCCTTATAAATATTGCCCTATCTCGTATTATGTAAATATAATAAAAAACCCCCCGCATCACTACATATCCCGCCCTTGGTTAATTATAACCATAGCACCATTTTTGTAGATGGAATTGATAAACTTATTTGAAGTTTATTAAGAACCAATAACCTTTCCCCCGCCACGCCAAAGTGATTAATTAAACCCAGGTTAATTAATAACTATTACCCAGACCATTAAACCACCTCGCAAACCAATCAAACCCTGAAACGATTAAAATATTATTTATTTGTTTTCAGGCCCCCACATTAAACCTCCGCTTTGTTCCAAGCCTTTCCACCGTTCAATTAACCCATCCACCATCCAACGGTTGACAACCGTATTGCAACCCCCTTCATCGCCGAATTTTAACGCGCGATCGCTCGACGATTTTCCATCGTACCTCCGCCATGCGTTGCGCTCTCGGCCTGCTCGCTCGCCCTTCGCCCAAAACTACCCAATTTTTATGTTCCTCACTAACTTTATGCTCCTGTGGAGGCTGCTCAGAAGGAATTTCCATTTCTTCCTTTGCTTGATTAAGAAATGCTCTAAAATTTTCAGAAATTTACATCATCTACTTCTACGAGCTGAATATTTACATCATTCAATCCACTATCAATGTACAAAACAAAAGACTCTAAATTTGTATGTACAACATTTATTGGATGATTTATGGGCTTCTCTTTACTAGTGATCATATACCTCATCTTCTTTTCAGGGTACAATTTCCTCAATTGACCGAAAACACAGATTGTAGCATAAGAGAAGTCAAGTTGTAAAGTGCCTTTGATTTTGGCTCCACACGATCTAGACAACAACATACCAAATCGAGGTGGTATATCAGCTACTACCACGTCCATCAAGACACTCTTGGCTGGATTTGATCTAAGGAAACCACCAAATATTTGATGAGACCAATGTAAAGAACTCTACCAGAATCAAATGAGTACAAATCATTATATATTCGGATGATATCTAGGCCCAACCTTTCCATAATGGCCTTGCACATCAAATTGTGGGAAGCACCAGAATCAAGCATAACATTATGAAGAATATACTCATGTAGTCTAAGACTCAAATAAAAGGGCAGGACTTAGCTATCTTCTAGCTGACCTTCTATCGCTGGACCAAAAATAAGTTCAGGATGATCATCCTCAACATTCACCATGTCGGACAAAGGATCAATTTGCAATATTCGAGACACATGGTGTTTGTAATGGCTATTCTTAACAAGCTCGGTCAAATGAATGGACACTTTCAATTTAGCAATTCCACTTTCTAAATTAAAAGATGTGAATTTTTCTACCTCTTTGACATCGATGTCCCTCTTATCTATTTTCTCCTTCGTTGCACTATCCTTTTTCTGATTTTCTTTCTCTTTTGCAACTGTACTTGTTGATGGATGATTTCCCTTGCTAGGATTCTGATCAGTGTGATCCTTTCCTTTTTCCTGATTGTTTGAGAGATCATTCTTTGACTGAACATCCTTCCTTTTCTGAATAGGATTGACTGGTACATCTCTGCTCCTCAAAGGATATTGTCTCTGTTGTGCACTCAAAGCATTCATGTAACCACACTGATAATCATCATATTCGACCTCCGAAACAACATCATTTTCCAAGATGTAGTCCTCATCTTTTAGAGTGTCAAAACTTTTTGCATACTCCTCATCTTTAGTCAGAAATATAGGCATACCATCCGCTGTGAAGAAGTGATTTGTTTCAGTTACTAGATATTCCTCCTCTTCTTCTTCCACTCCTTGAACATAATTCTACTGCAAGGGAGTTCTAATCTGTTGTTTTTGTTGCACTGGTTGTTCCGGTGCTTTTTGCTCTCTTTGCTTGATTCAGAATTGGGCCTGCTGCTGCCCTCTAAAGTTTGGGTTACGGATCTGCGCTTTAGGTCTGTTTGTGATGGACAACCGGTCAACCATCCTTTCCATTGTTCGAATCAATGTATCCATTTTTACATATGAAGTAGATGCTTCTTCTTTCACGGTCACTCTTTTCTATGATCTCATTCTTTCTCTTTTGGCCATCAAGTTCGCTTCTACGCTCACAACATTCCTTTGCATGTCTTCTAGAGTTGTATGATCATGTTCACGCAACTGATATGCAATATCAGCATCAAATCCATCTGGAAACTTAAGCAAATCCAATCCCTTTGGCGGTTTGATATTGGCAGGGATAGCATTGTACACTGCATTAAATCTCACACAATAGTCTTGCACACTCTCACCAAAATTTCTTTGATGTTCTCATATTCAGAAAAAATTTGAAGGCGATTCTTCTCCATCTCCCATCGATCTAGGAACTTCCTTTGGAGGATGAGTAGAGTAGCGATAGAAGCTACTGGTAGGGCTCTTAACCATTTCCAAACTTGTCCTCCAAAACTTTGTACAAATAGACTCATCATAACATCTTCAATTTCAACTTCATGGAGGCCAAAGATATCATTCATTTTGTCTACGTGCTGTTGAGCTATGATGGTTTGGGTGTTGTCAAAGAAAGGTATTTTTGTTTGATAATCAGGGCGCATGGCACCAGGATTTTGAGGAAAAACAAGGGGTGCATATCGGGCAGCCATAACTGGAGGTGGGGGAGGTGGTGGATATAAAACAAGGATTGGGATATTTGATATACTCAAAGGGGGATTAATGATAGCTTGAGTGGTGTGAACAATGTGTGAAGAAGAAGGCAGGGGGTGAGAGATAGCTTGAGTGGCAATAGATGCAAAGGATGTATTTCGAAAATCAAAGATGGCCTATGAGTCTTATTTTGTACCCAAGTGTTTAAGTTTGAAGAGAGGTTCTGCAAATGATCAAGAGTGTGAATAAGCTGTGACCCTGATTTATTGTGTGAAAACAAGTCTTCAATGGGGTTATAAAGAGATATAGAGGAATCAACAATTGTCTAATCAATCCAACTTAAATATTTACTGCGAAATAAACTTTGCTCAAAATTAATATCCAACTCAATGTCTTGTAAAGTGTCTAACCTTCCCATGAGTGAATTAACTCGAGGAATGAAATCCTCACTTGATTATTCCCCAGATAAACTAGATTTCTCTGCAACTTTCTTAGATTTTTTCCCAATTTTGTGAGGATCACTGACAATAGTTGGAGGATTCAGATCTATATTGGATTTGGTGTACTTTCAGGAAGCCAGTATGTCTAATCTTAAAATTTAATATATTGCTTTACAACTTTTCAATTCATCTTATTAAATTCTAAAACTCATCATCCACAAGCTTAAGAATTCAAATGAAACGTCTTACTGGGGTGATTAACTTCTAATATTTCATCCCCAATATGGTTTCCACTATGTTATCACCTGGATTGAACCTCAGGCTGAAGGAAGGCAATGCCAGGGTAACCATAAACCATGCTTATCCAAGTAGTTAGCCCTACTAGGCCAGGAGAGGGCTCTCTCCATAAGGATCTCAGCCGAGATGACTGGATCAAGAAAATTATATTAGGCTAGGTATGGTAGCACAAGGTTTTATTTGATTTTGAAGGGTTTTGCTAGATCAAGAGGAGGCAAACAGTTAGGGCAAGGAAATTAGGTCAAAATTGCAGGGTGTTCGATGGGGCAAGGCAAGCACAAGGCTCAACACTCTAGGATTTGATGGGTGAGGTGATTGAAGACATGTGAGGAGCTAGAAAGAGCATGTAAGCAACATGGTTTCTTCCTAAACTAAAGAAAACATAGATTGTGAATATTTTCCCAAAATAGAGCATAAATATTGTAGGTTACGCCTATCAACTTGAAAACATTCACTTAAGAGAAATGAAATGATTGATGAATTACAAAAAAAAATTTAACATATGATCACAATAGGGAAAATTGAACTGAACATCATACCACATGGATCCCAAAGAAATAGCTGCAACTTTTCATTAATCTCCTTGCTGAAAACTGATACAAAATGATGTCTAGTCAAAGCATAAGCATCCAACTGAGTCCAACCATTTACAATGAGAAAGAAGAATAGACATTGATTCAACCTTCTCCCATCCTAAGGGGTCAAATCCATAGGATGAGTAACTAATCCATCAAAAACTGAATAAGGAACTGAAATCTAGGAAACCTAAGAACTTGCCTTTAAAAGGGAGGAAACTGATTCATTTGTCCTCAAGATAACTTTTGATCTAATGAATCTACCTTATAGTAACTATTATCCATCATATTTACATGCCTAGTTACCATTTACATCAGTAAAAACATAATCCATGAGAGAAAACTCAAAATTATAGTCATGGCACAGTGAAGTGAAAATTCAGGATAAAATTGCCCTATGCGCAATGCCCAAGCTCTATGCGCAGCGCTTTTTGCAGGACCATTTTGGAGGTCTTCCCGATGCCCAAATTGAGCTCATCATAGATAAATGGAACCTATCTAATTTCCAAATATTCCTTTATTTTCCCATTTGGAGTTGATTTGATCCCTCAAAAACCGATTCTCCCAAGACTGCTTCTGTGGCTCAAAAAGAAGGCAGAAAGGTCATTTTTTGGGTGTTTTTTGACCTTTTGGTTGACCAATTCTGCTCCAAAAGCTTAGAAAATGCACAGGGTGCATGTAATCATCATTGTGAATCCAAAAATGCTGACCATTTCCTATTTAGAAGCCCCTAGGAAAAGCGCAGCCCCTGTGGCACTGCGTATAGAGCAATTTTTTCTAAGTAAAAAATTGCAAAATTCTTCAAAAAGCAAAAATTACTCCAAATTTGTGGATAAAACCACCATCAAGTGTCTGGGTTAGCCAAGGAAGCCTCAACAAGCAACCTAAGACTGTCACCCTCATTTTTGCCTTTGAGTGCTTGTTTTAGCCTTCTCTTCATTTGCTTGACCCTTATGTTGCAAGTCTTGTTCCGGGTCCTGTAATGGTGAGCCATGTGCTTAATGATTTGATTGTCCCTGTTGGCCTTTTGTAGTAGCTTCTCCAAATGAAAATTGACCCTGTCAAGCCAATTTTCTCTATCCTCCTCAATCTCCTTCTCAAGCCTTTGTTTTGTAGTCAAGGTGGCTGGGGTTTCTTCTTCTTGCATTACTGACTTGCCTTTGTCACCTTGCCTCTTTGCTTTGAGAAGTTCCAACTCCATAAGGACTTGTTTGTCACTTAGCTGCTTGTTCTCTTGCTCAAGGTATGAAATGACATACTTATCTCTCGCCAAGTTGTCCATCAGTGCTTGGATTTGTGCATCTTTTTCCCTTATGGTTATATTTTCATTTGTTGCCTCATCTTGAGCCTCCAAGTCGACTATCTCAATGCCATGATGAATGTGTGGCTGTTCTAGTCCATCATGTTCCATCAAATCAAATTCCCTTTCCTCTTCATCATTGAGGCTTTCCTCAAAGCACATTTTCTTTCCCTTTATGCACCTGTTGCACCCGTGTACCTGTTGTGTTGATGAAGAAGGCAAAGCCCCTTCCATAGTTCATGGAGCAAGCATTTGTCTATGAGATGATGAAGAAGGCAAGGCCCCTTCCACATCAAGTGGAGTAAACACTTGCCTATCCGCTGCAAACAACTTTCTAGCCCCTCTCTGATATGTTTTGTAGGCTTCTTGCTTCTCAACAACTTGAGTCTCTTTAGCCTTCTCACTTTTCTTTACTTTGGCACAACTGGAAGGCTTTTCTGCTTCTTGGGGCGCAGGTGGAGGAATTTAAGGACCATTGAAGATGTCATTGGCAATAAATGTATCTTAGGAGATGTTGAGGAGGTTGAGATGATGTAACACAATCATCTTAATCAAGGAATAGTGATAGATACTACTCATCTGTTAGGGGTATGTCTTTTTCTATACAATGTAGGCCATCTTCTTAATGTTCTTGAATAAGAAATATGGGATGTTCAACATTTTCACTCTTGTGAAGTGCATAAGAAGCCTAATATGATAGGTGTACAATCTAGAAAATCTTCCCTCACATGTAAAATACTTCGTAATGATCCTCATCATAGGGGTATACTTGTCTTCAAGGAACCTGAAAGGAAATGTCCACTTCTCTTCATTCCTGTACCTGGAATTAATGTGTGGATCATAGTAGTGCTCATCCAAGTCTTGTGCTTTATACCATTTTTCCCCCACATTTGGAATCCTTGTAGCATTAGCAATGATGGAGGATCAAACTTTAAATGTCACCTTAGCAAGATTTACTTTGTTATCATGGAGATTGGGTACAAAAAGCCTGGTTAGCTCAAGATGATGTTGAACTCTTTCTAGCTGCTCACAAGACTCATAACACCCTAGATTCATGAAACAAGAGACAATCATATGAGAAGCCTGTAAATCTCTGATGTTTGATGGTTCCTCTCTGATGATTCTGCCTCCCTTATGTGGTTTTCTCTGATGCTGAGGTTCATCTCCCATGCTTTCACTGCCACTGTTTTCCTCCTCCTCATAATCTCTATCCTCTTTATCCATGTCTTTTGAATTTGAATCTTTGAAACCCTAGAGAAGGTAATCAAGAAGTGAGTTATGGTGAATAGGGATAGGGGAAGGGGAGAGGAGTTTGTGCGATGTAGGATGAGATATATATGATGTGAGAGTGAGAATGAGGGTATTTTTTGGTAGGGATTGCTTAGTAAATTGGGGTTTAAGGATTTTGTTTTGGGGATTTACGGTATAGGCAATAGGTGTAGGGATTTTGTTTTGGGGATTTAGGGTATAGGGGATAGGTGTAGGGATTTTTTTTGAGGGAATTAGGGTATAGGGGATAGATAGAGGGATTTTTAGGCAACATAGGGTTTGAAAATTCAAATAGAAAACCAACTTCAAAATCATGAAATGAGTGTCGGGAGGATAGTTCAAGGAGTGCACTTACTTGTTTAGAGGTTCTAGGTGGAAAAAGAGAAATTTGGATGATTCAAGCAAGGTTAATTTTAGGGGCGAATAATAGCCCAAAGGCGAAATTTAAGGCTTTTTATATTTTAATGGGGCGAATTTTTAAATAAAATAATAATTTTTTTTTTTATATAATTAGCCCATATTTTATTTAAAAATTAATTTATTTTTTTATTTTAGCCCAGGGCGGATAAACTAACCGAATCGAATTTGATAAAAATCGCCCCATTTTGATATTTGCGGAATCGTATTTGATCAAAATCGCCCCCATTTTGATATTTGCTCCTGGTTTGGGAGAGCAAAATGGCCATTTTTGATTTACAGTTTGGGTTTTCTGGTTTGGGAGTGGTTTGTGAGGGTCGATTTGGTCCTGGGATGTTAGATTTGTTTTGAAATGGAGGGCGGAGCTTAATTTGTTTTCAAATGGAGGGCGGCTCCCTGTTTTGACGGATTCAGCCCGCTGTTTTGGTGTAACGGATTCAGCCCGCTGTTTTGGTGTATATGGCTCCAGCGGCTCTGTTTCTGTGGATGTCGAAATGATTCCTTGGGGTGGGCAGGTAAATGCACTGTGCAGGTTTTTCATTGAGATAAAAATGCCCTGCTAATTGGATCTCAGTTTGCATTCACCTTCATATTCGGTTCTGTAGAGATTATGTACAGGCATTGAGGAAAATTGCGAGACATTGTGCTGGGTGTCCTAAATTTTGTCTGTGAATGCCTTTTATGGGTTTGGCTTTGTTGTGTGTCAGACCAGCATTGCCACTTGGGGGTTTCTTTTAACTTTTGAACCGTTTTGCCTGCAAATGTGTCTTGGCTTACATTATTGTAATGGTGTGACTTTGAATGCAGGAGCATGTTGTGCAGACTAGCCATGGGCCAATCTCTGTTTTTGTATGCGGAGACCAGGAGAAGCCTGCCCTTGTTACTTATTCGGATGTTGCCTTGAACTGTGAGTTTCATCTCTGTATCTTATTGACATGATTCTTAGCGTCTTGCAGATTGATTACGTCAGTCATTTCACGCAAAGGCAATGTTTGCGCAATTTGCATGATGGTTGTGCTTTGCTGGTAGCCCTGTATAAGTTATTGAGCCCACTGTGGGCATTTGTCATGGTAGCTTCTATTCTATTATTTGAGATAATCTGAAGCAATGATGAAATTTCCATATGTTCTGTTGCATTCGAAAAAATGACTCTGTAAACAGGGATCATCATTTGTATATTGGTGATCAACTTACGATCTCGATACATTTCCATGCCCACCATCTCTATGCCGATTTCAGGTTTGATTAATTCCTCAAATTTCCTATCATGGTGGACATGGAGTGAATCTTAGACTATATTGTATTTGTTCAATCAGCATGCTCAAAATCACTTTGTAGTTTGCCCTGATAGCATCCTGGTGTAGCAAACTCTTGATGACACCTCATTTTCGCAAGTGTCTCTTGCATTTTTTTCCATTTATGAAATCATTTGCTTTTATTGATTGCCGCCCTCTTGGTGTTTCCTTTTCTCTTCAACGATACTGTTAATGCATTCAGACATGCAATGTGCATTCTGGGCTAATGAGTGAAATTATTGAACTTACTTCTTTAAAGCAGTATTTCACACCAACAAGTTTTTGCTAATCTGGCAAGCAATGAGTGGAAATATGTTGATGGGCTGATGCCATTTCTGTGGTTATTGTAACATCTTCTTTTTCTTCCACAGCAATACATTACATTGATGGAATAAGAATTTTGAAGTTTTGTAAATTAATAAAATCAATTGATTGACAGAACCTTGTGATTAACCGTGTAATTTGTATACTAAATTATTTGTCGTTACTAACTGGTCCGGCATCTATTTGTTTCTTGAACAGACATGTCATGCTTTCAAGGGTTGTTCTTCTTCCCTGAGGCTGCTTCGTTATTCTTTCACAATTTCTGTATCTATCATATTGATGCACCTGGACATTAGCCTCATGATAGATATTAGCCTCATGCTGATCGTGTTTTTGCAGGTGATGATGAATTTGCTTTACTTTTATGGCATGTGTGGAATTGTCAAAGAAAGTTTACTTCAACGGTATTTTAGCCAGGTAATTTAAATAATCCACTGCTTTCGTTTCTTTTTTCATGGGGTTTCCAACCCTGTTTTCATTCTGATTATTCTGTTTACACTGTTGGAACCATTGTGGGTATGGCAGGAAGTGCGCTGCAATATACAAGGCTTGGAGTCTGATATTGTGCAGGCTTGCAGAAGGGTAAGCATCCTTTGCACTGAAATATGTACTTTATGGAATTGGGGTTCAAGGTATCTGACTGTGTGGATTTCATCTTATTTACCCTTTGTTGTGGAATACTCTCTAAATTCCGATGGTTGTGTACACAGCCGCTGGATGAGAGGCAGAGCAGTAATGTTATGCGCTTTATGCAAGTGATGAGTCGGTAAGTTTCAAATTTGTGAAATAATTTCTTATGTTTTGAGAAGCAGTTTTAGGTTTGAAATTGCTGATCGAATTCCCATTGGAGATTTCTCCATATTCTACCAACTTCCTGTAGAAGAGGCTTGAGAATTTTCTGTCAATTCATTGATGGTTTGCCTTCAGTGAATGCTAGGTGTCCCTGTGAATAACGTGTGTTTTGTTTTTTCATTTTTTTTCTTGCCTTAGAAGAAAATCATCTACTTTTTCATATTGAAAATAAAAAAATATACATTACATATATTTCACCTGAAGTTTATAAAAAAACAACATCATATAAGCTGTCCATTGGTCTGAATAAAACTAGTAAAAGATATGTCTCCAAGGTAGCACCTTCCATCAAAAAGTTGATACCATGAGCTCCCTGGCCCATCACACCTGTTTTTTGATAGACAATCTGCAACTTGGTTCTAATCCCTCGTCGCATGCTGGCAGGAGCAAGACTGAAAGTGAGTCTTGAGGCCCGTATCAATCCAGCATTCCAGTGTTTCAATGAGATAATACGCCATAATCAAAGAGAAGATCCACAAGGAGAGGCGGTTAAGAAATCATGGCTTCAACTAGACACAATGTTGTGAAAAGTCAAAGACTTGTGGAGGGTAAGAAGACAAATTGCACTGTTGCTAAAGAATTAGTAAAGCTTTTGGCGCACAATGAAGATGTGCAGTACATTATAAGTTTTACTATTGCAGATCATATTGGTCCTCAAATTAGAAGTTTGATTAGTTCTTGTAAGATTTGGACTAGGATTCTCTAACAGAACAAGGATTCTCTATTCTAGGAAATGACTGTATGCATTTTAAATGATTGGTTGTGTATATCACTGTTTATACGATACGTATTAAGGATGTGCAAGATCAATTTGGAGCAGTTGATGATAGAATTGATCCTAAAGTTCGTAGTGCCACTGTTCCAATGGTTGAAAAAAATGTTTCAGCCATTTGTGACCAGTGTGAATGCCACTGATAAAGTGGCTAACTTTCTTGGTGGAATGTTACTGCAGAAAGAACATTGCTGGAACAGATTCACTTAAAAGAGTGTATACCGAGCACTTACACTGAAATCACTAAGAAGAAAGGGAAGAAGTCTGCATAGAAAAGTTTAAAGGAAACTTCACAAAAAACCCTTGAAAAATGATGTTGTATCAAGCAGGGCCATTATTGCAGAGATTGTGTCAAGGCCCATTACCACAGTAAATATATATTATTTAGAACTATGTTGTAATTTTTGTCAGGGTTCATGTTTAGGTTCAACTATCACTGGCTACCCTATTCTGGAAGAGCTTTTGCTCTCCTGAAGACATCTTGATCTAACTCTTCATTCTTTGTTTTCACCTCCATAAAAAATCTCTAGTGGATTCATAAATTTTCCTTTTATTGTGACAGACTATTTTATGTGGTATTGTTGGCATACCTCCTTCAAATGGTGTTATTCCTGAATCTCCAATGCACATGAAAGGCTTAGCTACCCTCAAACATCAGGTACTAATATATTGGAATTATCAATTGCAGCTTCTCAGGGAAAAGACACAATTCAAACATTTTATAGACGAGTAACTTACAAGTACTTTTGTTACAGTTGGTGCTTAGCAAGTTAGTGACAACAATCTGGAAAAGTATGCAGAAAAATTCAACCTTAGGGCAATTATACAGAAACATGCAAGAAGCCTGCGATCAAGGTCTCCAAGAATGTCACCAAGACCAGTTTCTACAAAATATCTTCAAGTATTCTTCAATGTGTTCAATAGGTAGCCCAAAGGATCTTCACAAATCTTCAACAATGATTTCAATCAAGGAGGTCTGCAACGGTTCTCCAAAGAATGTCTTCAGTTAGGCTACCCCTAGAAGTCTCCAAGGTATGCTTTAAGCCTGCTCCAATCTCAAAGAACTGTTCTTCGACCCTTCTCTAAGACTTGTTCTTCTATTTTGTTCTAAAGTGTCACAAAGGCAGCTCAATACAAATTATCCAAAGGTCTGTCAATGGCCACAGATCCATCCAACTGGTGTCACCAAGTTGTTCTAACTGATGTCATAGGTCTGAAATAATTGCCACAGGTCTATACTAGTTCGAGTTGCTAGGAGGCTACAAAATCTAATTTTTCTGGAGCAGAATGTATCTTTATGCAAGGTCGAGCAATCCTTCACACAAATGATGCCAAACCACTGTTACAAAATTTTGACCTCCAAACAGGTCCAAAGGATGTGCTACTTCATGTCTTAGATGCTACTACAAGTCTGCAATGAAATCACTGTAGGTCTCCAATAAGATCTCCACAGAACCACAAGAGTGAACCCACTGTAGGTTTGCAACAAATATGGCTCAGGTTCGAGCCTCCACAAGGGACTGTTCACAGGTTTGTGATATAGTCCAAGCTCCACAACAACTAATCCGAGCTTCTTCGGGTGACTGCCCACAGGTTTGATCTCTCCTCGAGTGACTGTTCACTAGTCCGAGCCTTTCACAGGGTCTGTCCACAATTCCAAACCCTCCACAGGTGATTGATTACAGTTCCGAGCTCCTACAGAACTGTAACTCAGGGTCTTCTTAAATCAGTAATCCAATCTTCTAACAGGTGTCTAGACAGAGATATATCAAAAAAATCCAAAGTCTGCAACAAAACGCTCACAGGTCCGAGGTCTGTTCCAAGTCTGATCCTACACAGATTTATTACAGGATTGTGTTGGAGGTCTGAGCTTTACTAGCCACAAGTCCAAGATTTTATGCCTAAACAGAATTATCCTTTTTTCCTCCTCGGCCTAAACAACAGTCTCCTTGTTCTCCTCCGCCTTCTGTCTTCTTCTGTACTTCGTATGCCTGAATTCTTGCCTGAATTGTTGATCAAAATGAATTGTTAAGACTTGTATTTATAGTGATTTCGTCTAGACATGAAGGGACACGTCTCATGGTTTATACGCCGGCTTACACAGGTAGTTATAGGTTGGCTAGGGTGACTAATATATTATATTATTTTAAAAATTCAATTTCTCCCAATCTAGAAGGAGTTAGAGGGTGTGTAATAGCTCGTTGGAAAGGGCTTGACCTCCTCTACACTCCTATGCCAATTCCACCCTTAGATAAGGTCATTTGATCATCAATAAAATAATATTTGTGAAACTGTCATCATTATTTCATGTCCCAACCATTTATGCAGGCACTTAAGGAATTGAAAGAGACCACAATTCAGTTGGCCGCAAGTACTGGGAATATGGATGCCCAGTTGATGAATCAATTTTTAATGTTGACAAGGACGTGGATGGCCTGCTTCCTGTTGAGGTGAAAGAACAACAATTGAGTAATTTGTTGCAATCTCTGATGGCGGTTGGCTGCCTTGCAGTAATGCCCATGATTAGAAAGATCCCAACTTCTGTGCTTTGGGGTTACTTTGCCTTCATAAACTTGTGTTATTGGTCTGTTTTCCCATCGGGAAAATCAATAATGCAAGGTCAAATCAGTTGTGAATGATTGATGGCATAATGAAAAGGCGAACCTTTACTCAAAAAAATAATAATAGATCATTTTTTATAAATGTAGCTTTAGAATGATCTTGCTTTGAAGTAGAGACTAAAATCAAGGAAATGATAGGAAGCCTACAATGCTGGATTAGTGCTTAGTTCAAATAAGCATGACAATGAGAGGCCTTTTGAACATGATTGTGAGGTTATTGTTGATTCAAATATTTTTTCAGCAGAAAAATAAAGCATGGAGTGAACATTTAGTGCACAAATATCCCCTGTTTTAATGGATGACTAAAACCAGGAGGCCTTACAACCATATATGTAAAGTCAAGTCAATGGTTCTACATGGTTCAATCATTTAATATACTCAAAACTTTAGCCCAAAAATTAATACAATATAAGTCTGCTCTAGAATACAACAGAAGCAAAATAGATCACATATATGCCCTTCCCACACTCATTTCTTCTGCTAATTTTGGACACTGACTACCATTTCAGTTCTGGGCATTTTTGTGGTATTGATGTTTGGCCCAACGGATACCAGCCGAAGTCCCTTCCTTCACCATTTTGGCCCCAGCAGACGCCGCACATTTCATCTTCTTGTTAGTTGTTATAATCTGCTAATCTGGTCAAGACCACAGACTTGTTTTTCTGTGCTGTGTCCTGGTCGTTGTATGAATAATCCCACTGCTTAGGCCCATGTAAGCCCAAATGAATTTCTACGCTCATTGGAAGCCATTAATGCAATCAAATACTGTTCACACAGCGCTTCAATATTTCTAAAATAGTTAAATTGATGTTCACTAGAAGTGTAACAGAGGAACTGAAACTATGAACAGGTTGGACAATCATTGTTGATTCAAATATAACAAAAGATATAATTAATGTTTCTAGAGTAGAAGATACATTTGAGTGGAATTGTCCTTAGCTCAATTGTAATCGCAGCACTATGTCTTTATTTAAATTCAGTGACTGCAAAAAAATATAATGGGTGTGGATGGTTTCTAAGGTTGAAAAGGAGATGTCAATATGGTGTAATAGATGGTTATCATCAAGGGGGATAAGTTAGTGCTGGTGAAATCCCTACTTGAAGCCATCCCTGTGAGCAAATGCAGACCCCAATGGTTTATCATCCTCCACCTGCCTTGGTAATGGTCTTATTTTTGAGTTTGGGTGTTTCATTTTATCTAATTTTCCTCTCCCTTTATTTATTTGTCTTGTCATGTCCCAACCATTTATGCATGCACTTAAGGAATTGAAAGAGAGTACTTTGAGACATTTGAGAAGGAAAGGGCCAGTGAACTAGGTTTCTTTGGTTTTTAGTGCATTTGTTTGCATTCTATATTTGTAGAGATTACATCTCAGATTAAACTTTGAGTTGGGCTCATGCTCTGGCCATCAAAGCATTTGAATGCTGGGGGTTTTACACCCCTTTAAAGTTTTGCAGCGATCTTTTGATTAGATCTTCAATGTAAGACTTCACGGAAGTCAAAAACTGGCAGGCAGAAAAAGTCCTGCATGCTGTACTGACAATGAGATGTCTAGGGTAGTTTAAAATAACTTCTTGTTTCTTTTGAATAAATCTTCTTGTAATACTAGAGAGGCCACTCAGTTTTGGTGATATTTTCAGTGCTTTGTTTAGTTATGTGAATTCGTTAGATGCAAAACAAGTATTGGTTAATTCCATGAAAACCAATCTGCAGAATTGGAAATGTAAGCATATGTGCATGAATGTAGTAGAGAAAGGGGTACTGTTCTAATTGAAGTGGGAGTGAAAGAGACCTTTTGAAAATGTTATTGTTTCAAGCAGTTGGAACGGTATCAGTAGGAATCAGTATGTAGAAATTAAACAGAATAAATGGGAATCAAGGCGAATCAAGCATTGTATTGCATATCAAATCTAATAAATTACCAATGATTCTACAGCTCTGGTTAAGTACTCAATAGTGCTTCCAAGGTTGCAGAACTTCAATCTACAGTCATAGATATTGAATGGGTGTTTGCAGTTATATTGTTCCTCTGCCAAGAACTCTGCTCTTTTGGACCTCAATTCCCCTCAAATAAAAAAGTTCTGTTTAATTGGAACTTATTTACATCCTAACATGCAGGTCGATTGCCCACGAGGCTTTGGATTGACGGTGAATGGGTGCGATGTTAAGGCACTCCTTGCGATAGGTCATCGGTTCAAATCCCCCGTGGGTACTTAGGTTAGTCTAAACTAGAAAAAAAACATGCAGGTCGATTTCTCCAAGAGAATGTACCTGGGCAACAAATGATATCCAAGTTGAAATCTTAACAATGGAATTAACTAATTATTTTCAATCGATTTCCTTCATTGTTGCTAGTTGATTTTTCCTGGGATTATCGACATCTCATTTATTGGGTTCACCTCACCCTGATTTGAACTTCTTTCATTTGAATCAACTTCATCTCTGGTTAGAACATTTTTTGATTGATTTCATTTTCCAACAAATGTGGTATTTAAGTTACTTTCTTCTTGCAAGTCGATTTTACCGTTATTAGTACACTGCTAGTAGATTTGTTTGACATGATCATTTTCTTCAATTTCAGGGTCGACTAGCTTAATGATAGTGTCCTTTTGCTTCAGCTCATGTTCATTCATCAGTTCTCAATTGATTCTCTCTGTGTTCAAAATGGATTCAAGTAGCTTAGGAATTACATCGATTTCCATGTTCATTCATCAGTTCTCAACTGATTCTCTCTGTGTTCAATGGATTCAAGTAGCTTGGAAATCACATCAATTTCCTTTTATATTGTATTAAAATGTACAGGAATGTCATAGTGGAATTGCTTTCCACAACAATACTTCTTTGTAACTATGGACTTTATCTCAACTCAACTGGATTTCATTTCTAACAAGAGATTTCCTTAATAAATTCCTCTTGACAAATTTTTCTGTTATAAAACTTTGCAAAAGCATACCCTTGGTATAGCTCACTACACAAGAAAATTCATATTTGAAGCATAATTCTTATACTTGCAACTTTCATTTCTCTGTATAGACTTTCTAGAAAATAAATTGCATGTAAAGAGTCTATATTCCACTCTTGGATTCATTTTGTTCGAGAGTTATGTGAAGGACTAACGAACCTAGTAGTCACAGGACGAAACAAACCCTGAGGCATTAAAAATTTGTACATGGGTCCACATTTGCTCCCGTTATGGTCCTTACAGAGAGTGCATTGAAGGTAGGTATGTTGCAGTTGGTAGAATATGACGAATGTGCTCCCTTCATGTTCTCTAAGACGACAACTTACAATTATTTGACAATTTCCTCATCCAAATGATTTTGAATGAGTAATTTCATCTAAATTTAACAGATTTTCAAACTGGGATTTAGTCTTCTTAATTTAACAGATTTTCAAACTGAGATTTAGTCAGTGTTATTGAGGAGTGAAATAGAAACTGATTTTCTCTTGCAGAGAATAACAAGGATTGGTGTGAGCTTATACTCTGCCTTATAGACCTTCAAATACAAATAAGCTCCTGTATCCCTATTTCAATCACATAATTTAAATGAATATAATGTCATTTTATTAGAAAAATGCAATGAGTATGAAATAGATCATCAGAATGGCCACTGTAGCCCAGGCTGGTGAGAACTTGAGTATTTTATATCTGACTAAACACATGCACATGAAAAGAAACATCACCTGACACAGACATGAACAGGATAGAATCTAGATATTAGAATTTTGGGGAAAAACAATTGCGCCTTAATAGAGAGCTTCTTATCCTACACCACACATTTCACTCTTTCAAGGTGGAGTTACAAACTGAACATGCAATGACTGAGCTGCATGGTCACCAAAGTTGTAACACACCCAAAAAAACAATGCTTCATATCGGCTTCTCAATTATGTGTGTTTAGCATTAGTGATATAGTCTCTTCTGAACTTTTATTTCAAGTAGAAATTTGATTAAATTTCAGAAGTGCAAGAAATCACAGAAAACCCTCCGGCAGTAAATTGATAGGAGAAATGAGAAATCTTCAAAAAAACCTGGAAGCTGTCCTGTTCATATTGTCCTGGACTTTTCAGCCAAGTTAATATATCTGTAAAGAATACTATTTTATCCTAAGAAAAGATTGACACTTTGTTTATCACCAGATGAAAATAAATTAGAAGCAAAACATTAGGTTGGTGACAAATCCAAAACAAGTTGCAAGACTGTAACCCAATCTGCAAAACATCAAAAAACTGATTGTCCCAGAGTGGGATGCACTATGGGAAGCTGTGCTGTCCCATCTTTTACTAGTGTCAGCTTCATAGCACCTGCTTCCATTTCCAGCAGCTCTGTCTTTAAGAGAGCATCGGCCTCTATCTTGATAGTGTTGTCATCAAGAGATTTGTAGCTGATTTCCATTTTTAATCTTTATGGCAGCTGTTTATAGTCCTGTAGGACTGAAAGTATGGATGTTGCAAAGCTTCATTAGCTGTTATTCTTTTATTTCCATCCACTTGTAACATTTGTTTCAGCAAATCCACACCTTCTAGACACCCAACATTTTTAACAAATCTTGTGAGGGATGGGAAAGGCTTTCCCGGATTTGGAAATATGATATCCAACTGCTCCTTTACAGATTGCCCACGAAATAGCGGCTCACCGATGAACAATTCTGCCGACATGTTATTTGTTGCTTTTTTCTAGACTAGCTCTCACAAAGCATTTGAGTTGTTCCTGTTCCTGGTTGGTTTTTTTATAATTTTATAGACAAGTTCCATGTCGTGGAAATGTGAAAAAAGATAGTGATATTGCCACCATGTGGCTCTTATCATATATGGTTTTATACTTCTTCAAAAAATTCTCTAAGAGTTCACAATGCTAAAATTCACTAGGACTTTACAAAGTTTTATTATTTAGTGAAAGACTTGCCAAGTTCTTACAAGATTTTATAATTGAGTAAAATATTCGCCATGCCTGGTGAGAGATTCGCCAGAAAATTATATATACATATTATATTATTGATAAAATCGCCTTCCATTTTTCCTATATACCATGGAGATTCGCCCAATTATTATATTTATAAATTTGGGGGGGGTTCTTAAAATTTTCCCTGGATGATTGATAGGGTGGTTTTGGTGCTTGTTGGCCCTATGTGTAGCGCCTTGTATAGGTGCACAACGCTCCGACTCTATGCGCAACATTGTGCAAAAATGAACTGACAAACAGGCCCTATGAGCATCGCTCCCTCCTCGATGCACAACACCTCCTCAATCTGCCCTGTGTGCAATGCCTCCTACTCTATGCGCACCACCTCCTCTTTGCCCAGCCACCAATTGGCTTCAACTCCCTTCTCTCCTTCAACTCTCTTCTTTCTCTTTGTCAAATGAATACGATGAATTTGAAAGGGGATTTTGAAATCTTATATAGAGGGTGATTTTGATTTTTCTTGAAAAAAACCCACTTTATAATGTTTCTTGGAATTTTTACTTTCCTCCAAATCTCTATTTAATACCTTTCTCTCTTTGTCTCTTTTCAGGTGGACGATTCTTGGATTGAACTGATTTCTTCAATGGCTTCATTTTCTTGCAGCAAGGAGAAATTCTTGGGCAGCTTATGGGAACACTTATTACATGAAATGACTTGAATTACATCAAAAAAATATAAATCAACTAAAATACTCTGTTTTCATCTCAAAAACATGTTTTGAGATGGAATTACATTAGTGAAATATGATCTTCATACAATAACCATGACTTACTAGCGATCACTCTTTGTTTATTGGTCTTCCTCATACCTTTGCTGCCCTTTATTTACACTTGAAACTATACTTTTGACCTTGGAAATGGACCCTAAGACCTAATGGAAAGACCTTGGAAATGAACCATAAGACCTAATGGAAACACAACTGCCTTGACTCTAAAAATAACATAACTGAAACCGTAAATGAATGCAACATGGAGATGGGTCAGCAAATGTACCTCATGAGGGAAGATTTGATTTTCTGAGAAGAAGACAACCACCAGTGGACCATTTTGACATGACCTAGTGGAATGATCCAAAAATTTAGTATAAGACACCTAAAATGAAAATGTAAAGAGCATATTTGATCCCTAATGGAAGTATGCATATACTGACGCTAACAGAAGGGTTAATTGGTCCCAAAAAATCTAGGGCCCACTTCTCAAAAGGTTCTAAGACGATTTGAGGTTGTAACAACATCTCATCTGATTATAGTGGTTGACCCATCCTTTGGAAACTATCACATGCCTTCACAAACTTTATGGCATCCTGAAATATTGTTGGCCAATAATACCCAGTCGAAAGGACTTTGTACCCTGTCTGCTTGTCTATGAAGTGCCCTCCACAAGGTTTCTCATGACAGACCTTAAGGATGTCAAACATCTCATCTTCTCTAACACAACGTCTGATCTGGAAATTTGGTCCAATGTGATAGAGATTCCCATATATCTAGGTATAGGTAGCACTTTGCTGTATGATCTTTTTCTTCTCCTTGGAGGACAAATACCATGGAAACTTCCCTACGGAAAGATAATTGGCTATATCTACATACCAAGGTGAGTAAGTAGAAATAACAAAGAGATATTCGCTAGGGAAAGAATCCTCGATAGGAATGAAATTTTCATCAATAGTTAAGCTAAAAAGGAAATCAACGACTACATTATCTTTTCCAAGTTTATCGATAATTGTGATATCAAATTCCTGTAACAGTAATAACCAATGTGTAATTCTACCATTGGTAATTGGCCTATTCATTAAGAAACAAATGGAAGAGTGGATAGTGTGTACAAATTCTTGATACTAGGTTATATAATGTCAGAATTTATTGATGGCATGCATGACTACTAATAATTCCTTCTTTGTCATGGTGTAGTTGAGCTCAATCGGAGTTAAATTTTTTCTTTTGTAGTAAATAACATATGATTTCCTGTCCTCCAGTTGGCCCAAAACAACACCTAGAGAAATATCAGATGCATCTGTAGCTATGTGAAACAAAAATTCTCAATTAGGTCCTCATAAAACCAGAGTTACTGATACACAACATTTCAGCTTCAAAAAGGCCTGCTCACACTTTCCTATCCACAAAAAGTTGACATCCTTCATGAGCAAAGAAAATAATGGCGATGCAATTTGATTTTTTTCTATAAGTATCCTGTAATAACCTACATGCCCCAAGAAGCTAAGTACCTCTTTTTGCATCTTGGGAGTTGGAATTTTCAGAATTACCTCTATTTTAGCAGGGTCTAGCTTGACACTGTCAACAAAAATGTAGTGTCCTAGCATGATCCCTTCATTCAACATCATGTGACATTTTTCAGTGCTCAAAGCAACATTAGTCTGTACACAACGTTCCAACACTTTTTCTAAATTAGCTAGTTCTGTTTCAAAAGCATCTCCATAAGGTGTAAAATCGTCCATGAAGATTTCAAGGTAGTCATTCAAAAAATCAGGAAAAACTCCCATTATTTCCCTCTCACATTCAAAAAATCAGGAAAAATTCTAGTATTTCCCTCTCAAAGGTTGCTTGTGTATTGCAGAGGCCAAAACATAGTACTCTATAAGTGAAATTTCCCCAAGGGCAAGTAAAGGTCATTTTATCTTGATCCTCCGGGGCAATCTATATCTGGTTGTAGCCACTAAACCCGTCTAGAAATGAAAAGAATTTTTTTCCAGAAAGGGTGTCAAGGACCTGATCTATAAATGGTAAAGGAAAATGGTCCTTTTGAGTGGCCTTATTGAGTTCTCTATAATCCACACAGACTCTCCACTTTCCATTCTTCTTAGGAATGATGACAAGTGGAGACACCCATTGATTGTCAGATATCAGATAAATAAAGTTAGCACTCAGGAGTTTTTGTAATTCTTCCTTCACCACCTCCTTTAGTGCAGGGTTCATGTGGCGTTGCGGTTGTCTGACTGGTTTGCAGCCATCCTTCAAATAAATATGGTGAGTGCACAAGTTAGGGTGGATCCCTTTCATATATATATAGTCCCATGCAAATTCCTTTTTGTGTTTTTGTAACAGCTATATCGTTTCAACAATTGGTTTTTCTCAGTAGTCAGGTTGGGACTAATGTTCAGAAACTGTCCCAACTCTATTTCAATTGGACTATTGTCAGTATTCAGAGTGGTTCTCATTTGTTCAAAATCTATATATTCTATCTCCTTTTCCTCATTCGAATTTTTAATGGAAGAGACATAAAGCAAGTTACTAATGAAACCATTAATGATGTCATCTTCTGTCTCATCCTCGAAGTACTGGGCTTTCCCCAGAGTGAGGAGCGGTAGGGAAAGATCCGATTTGGGCTCAAACTCATCCCTCCAAGGGTTATATAAATCCACATTTGGTTTTGGGGGGTAAATATTAAGATTATTTGTAGCTTGGCCATCCGAGATCACCATAGATCTAGATCTGCAACCTATAAATGCATCTGTAGTGGCTAACCAATTTCTCCCTAAGATCAAAGTATGTCCCCACAAATTGGATTTGGGCTGTAAGATAAGAAAGTCAGTGGATACCTCCAGGAAGCTATTGTAATTACTATGTCCTCTAACACCCGCTCAGGTTTAACATGGGATCTGTCTGCTAATTCAGGTACAGTAGGAGTATGTATAAGCCCATGTAGCCCTAGGGTGGTAAAGAGGTCCTTTTTCATCACATTAATGGAAGCCCTAAGATCGATAAATCAATTAGTTATGGGATGATCATTAATGTAGACAGTAAATGTAGGGTTTCCTGGATCATTATACCTAGTTAAAAGAGGCTGAGAATACATTAATTTGGATAATTTCCCCATAACATGTATGGTAGTAGGGTCTTTAGGTTTCCTCCCCAGTTTCTTGATGCACAAGTCTCGTACTATTTTAGCATAAATAGGTACTTCTTTAAGAGCTTGCAATAGAGGAATTCGTACATGAAAATTTTGCAACTCCCTAAGAAAATTAGATTCAGATTTTGAGGTCATTCCAGGATCATTCAATCTCTGAGGATATGGAGGATTCTGAGTTATAGCAGTCGAGTCAGCTGTTACAGGTGCATCAACCTTTCCCGAGTTGGTTGTTACAGGAGTAGTAGTCCTTCGCGGGTTGGCTATTACAGAAGTAAAAATTTTCTCTGTATCGACTGTTATAGGTGGAACAACCGCCTCAGAGCCTACAATCTCTCCTCTGGAAGGTTCATATTCCTCCTCAGTAATGATAAGGGAGTGATTAGGTTTAATTACCTTACCTGATCGAAATTAAATTTCATTAAGCCCCACGAGGGTAATAAGTTAGGTCTGGAAGGTAATCAAAGCCTCTATGCCCTGAGCTACTTTATTGTTTGGGTTTGGGTTAGGTTTCACAGGTAGTTGGGGTCGCACAGGCAATGTACAGCAGGAGTTTGGAAAGGAAGTAATTGTAGATGTTTCTACATTGGTAATCCAGGTAAAGCTGTATTCTGGGCATTTCCTCTCCAGTTTTGGTTCCAAGTGTATGGTTGAGATGGAGGATATTGGATAGTGGGAGATGGAGACCACTGGTTCTAGGGTGAAGGAAACTACAGTAAAGAAGGAGTAGGATATTTCCATGGATATTGATGAGTATTATATGCATTGTTCTTGGGACATACCTAGAGGTCATGGTTGCCATGGTCTCCTTGGTGCGAAGAAATAAGAGGAATGCACCTCTTCGCTTGACTCTCTAAGTACTGCCTTTAGTCTAGGAAGCTCCGGACATTGACCGGTCGAATTTTCCAGCTCACAGATATTGCACAAGCTGATGTTTTTCAATTCGCATTCCCTCAAGGGATGTTTCTTCCAAAAATTCAGACAGAACATAACCAGAGGTGTATCAAATTTTTCTTATGTTTTCTTGATCTGTGTTATCGTTATCTGGGTAGATAGAGTACTGAGAATATCAGTCTTGAATTTTTCAAAAAAATTCCCGATCTCTACTCTGGTTACTCTTCCGCCTGCAGATTTTTGTATTTGGGCATAGGCATCTCTAATTTTGCTTCTCCCTTTAGACGATCCCCTAGGGCATCTTAGACAAAGCTTTACAATTTCAGCAAATGGTTCTTGTGATATATCCACTTTCCCTAGTAGGTTCAGGGTGTCAAGGCAGTCGTCCCTCATTCCTCTAATAAATATGGTCTTCAAGATCTCATGATCTAAATCTTTGTGTTTAGACCTCTGCAGATTACAGTGGAACCACTCTACATAGTCTTCCAGGCTCTCATCCTCCTTCTGTGTCATTCTAAATACTTCCTCCCTTAAGTTCTGGTCCTGCAATAATCTTGGTACTTTGATAGGAATGTATCGTTCATATCACTCCATGTTCGAATAGAAACAGAGCCCAATCCCATGAACCATCTCAAGGTTGCACCCTTCAAAGTAGCAGGAAGTAATTTTAGTTTCTGAGCATCTGAGATATAGTCATAACTCTTGCATAAGACATCAAATTAAAATAAGAAGGTGTCCGGGTCTTCCATAGTCATCCCTTGGAAGGATGGTAAGGATGATAGAGAAATATTTTTCATAGGAGCTTCACCTATGATATCCTTAATTGGGAACTCAAAGGTGGTAATAGTGGCATCTGTTTTAGTGTTGTTGTCATTGTTTTCCCCCATGGATAATCCTTCTAACCCTTGCTGTAACATACATTTTTCAAACTACTCTTGTGATGGTCTTTCAAGTGTATTTGATGGCTCAGGTAACTCTAGGGCTAGCTGTTTCACCGCACTACCTGACTTTGGATATTGATAAACCTATAGGTGCTCTCATGTCTCAGGTTTTTTATGCTTCTCCTCAGTTTCCCCTTGTCCCTCGATCCTAAAGTTCTGGCTACTAGCTTCCCCACGCTGTTCCTGAATTGGATGCTTAATCTTGGGAGTGTGGTTGCTAGCTCTAAAATGATATGGCCCTGAGATAGAGGAATCAAAGGTTTTTGTCCTTGTTATGGGAGTAACAGCTTTTTGTGGCCCTGTTTTCCTTGTTTCCCTTTGAGAGCTTGATTTTTCTTTTTCTTCCTTAGAGATTAGTTCCTGGATGAATGTTTTCCTTCCCAAATCTACACTCTTCTTTTCCTTTTTACGAATCTTTTTCCCTGTGACTAATTAAAGTGGGGGTAGTTTTAGTATTTATATAGCTCCTACAGTTGCACACATGGACCCTATGTGTATTGATTCACAATCTAAGTGTCTTAGTCTTCGACAGTGGTGAGCCCGCTCATGTATGTTAGAGCGATGCACAGGTTCTTACCTCTCATCTTACTGCCCAACAACTAAAGAGCTGAAGACACGTTAAACAGAACTCCAAAATTCCACACCCTAAGTGCCCTAGTGATCACAACGGAGAGCTCGCCCAAGTATGTTAGAGTGATGCACATGTTCTTTCCTCTCATCTTACCGCCCAACGATTGTGGACTAGGAACACTCTATCATCAAACAAAAAACTTGGCTGACTGTATTGTCAACTTCCATCCCTGAAAACAACACCAAAAGGTAGTGTTGTTTTAATCGATCCTAATTGACCGAGACTGCAACATTTAATTGTCAACCCAAGGTAGGTCTTGCTGTTTCAATCGAGTTCGCACTGTCTGTGATGATACAATACAACCAAGAATGAAAAATGGAAAGAACAATGAAAGGTATCATTGAATCAATTGCAAAAATTAAATCATACATGTATAAATTAAAACACTCCACAAAATTGAAATCACAATTCACAATTACCAGAGTAAGGGCGTGCCACACAGTAACCTAATGACTACACTAGCTAGTCACTATCATTTTGTTTAATCAAACCAGTGTAATAGCATAATATATTCTGGAACAAAATTGGATGTATTTCAAAATTTATACAGCAACAACATAAAACCATATGACAATAAAAGAAACAATAATGTACACTTCTTCTATCGCTGCAGTCCCTGCTAAAGAGGAGGACCCTTGCTCCCTAGTAGGGGCGCATGAATAACACAAGATTAGTTAACAAATTAGATGAAGAGCTGTAATAGCATCACTGTAGTGATTTTAATATTAAAAAATATTTCAGAGTTACAAGAGGAGAGTATCAGTTCTTTTCTATATGTCATCCTTGTACATAGGAAATCAAGTTTCTTTTATAATTATTACATGCCCAAAATTAGGAATAGATCAGGCACGAGAATCTCACGATTCTCATAGTAATCATAAAATAAAAGTAGTTACAACATATTTCTAAATACAAATGCTTCTCAAATACATTGGTTAAGATTGCAACCACTTGGGTCTGTTGCTTCTAAAATAAACAATTCCTAACACTCGACAACTCTTATGTAGAATAGTACCCACAACTTGCCACCTCTAGTGCAACAACGTCCTATGGTCGAATAGCGGTTCGGGATGTAACGAAAATCACTGGTGACAACACCCTTGGTGTAACAATAGTCCTCTGTATCAGCACGTGGTGTAACAACAATCTGTAACAACATTCAGTGTGTAACAACATACAAGGTGTAACAACGAACTTCTCTACCCTACTCTGAAACTGATCATCGTGGCTTGTTTACTCCATAATCTTATTCCCACGAGAAACACCTGAAAAAGAGAAGAGATTCCAAAATACTCCTCTAATGCTCACCCCAGTTAGCCACAAAAAGGAATATAGTATCATATTATTCAACAAAACATGGCAAAATAACATGACATTGGAATAAATGTATAAATGAGAAAAAGGGTGATTAATCATGTAAAGTTTCATGGGCCTGGAGGATAAGAGGATTAAAACTGGGGAAAGAAAGTGAAGAAAACAGGTAAAACGTCAAACCCAACATATCCCCCCAACTGAAGTAACCGCATGTCCCAATGCAGAACCTTAGCTTCCCCTGCTATACCCCCGATGCAAGTTTGTAAAACTGCAAGCACCAACAGTGTCTTCACCAGGAGCTCTGTACCCCTGAGTGTCCATCAACTATGGTGGCTAGGATTCTTCTTCATAATTGGATAGGCGGTAGTCTGGCTGATACTCTTCTACTGGTAACCAAATCAAAGGAAATTTAAAATCTTAGTCCAATTTAGAATTCCCCCAATGTCTGCACGATTCGAGCATATTCAGGCACCCATGTAACAGAAACCATGAAATTTCTGTATTCAAAAGGATCCCCTTCTTGCAACTCAATGCTATAGGCTTCGGTGCATTTAAGGCATCCTGATAGCACTCAAATTTTCATCTGTGCATCCAAATTGAAATCCTCTTCCTATTGATGGCTGACTATTCCATGATCTCCAGGGTGCTTAGGAACAACTTAAACTCATGCCTGAGTTCATAAACCATCCCTGGTTTTGCTCTGACCCATAGCACTATCCTTTCTTCATTAGTTTCGGCTGATTTCATGGCTAGATGCCATTCGATTTGCTTTCTCATAAACGAAAGAAAAGCCCGCAACTGCAAATCTCTCATATAGGAGAAGAAACTTGCTACCATTTTTGTGCTGACATCATGATGTTATGCAAAAATAGCTTGCAAAGAAAGCTTTGGTCATCAAAATTGCAATTGTGAAAAATCTCAAGAAAAGTTCGGGTAGAAGAACCCAAATAAAATCTATTCTCAAAAACTGCTTTAATTGAAATAAGTAATATCGTTCCTAGAGGAACACTAGATACGACGGGGACAACCGCCTACATGCTAGCAGGTTCAAGGAAATATCACGAAGATTTGTCTTATCATTCATTAGATCTAGGACCTGCCGCTGTAATAGTTGTAGCTCTTTGTCCTTTTCTTCATGGCTTCCTTATGTCTCCATGCTTCCCATTCTCTCCCCCATTCTTCCTTTAACCACTTTTCACCGAGAGAATCCATCATCCTTTTGTGTGCCTTGAGCGAGATCACCCCCTCTTGTAGAGAGAGCGCTTTCTGCTTCCATTTCTATAGCTATGGTAACAACAACATCTTTTCAGAACACCATCCTTCATCAGGACCCAGTGTTCTACCACATGAACTAACAATCGAGGGTGTAACAGCCTCCCAAGGGTGAAACTACTCCATTTCAACTGTTGGTTCTTTTGTAACAGCAACATCATTAATGGATTTTTGTGTAACAGTTTCTTTCTCTCCCTGATTAGCTTCCATTTCCACTGCTGGTTCTTGTGTAGCATCAGATTTAGCCTCCCAGGATTCGGTTTTTGTTTCCTCAAGATGGTGTCTGCTGCACAGACTCTAAACCCCATTGCCACTAGCTTCTTAGCACAAGTCGTGCACACAACACCCGAGACATCTCCCTTCCTAGCCTTGTCTACAACCTCGGCCAAAGTGTCTAACCCAGGGTCTCTTGCCTCTACCTTCCTCTCTGCTAGTTGTTCCCTTAGCTCTCTATTCTATTTTTCTAATTTTTCAATTTTTAATAGCAAGGGTTGAGTTTCGCTCTTACCAGGTGAGGAAGGTTCCTCCGGCTGAGCTTTCTCCTCTTCCTTCTGCTCTACTTACTCCTCGTTCTTCTTAGACATGTATGGGGACTCTAAGTGCCCACTAACCCTTATTCTCTGCTTTGGTCGCTTATCACCAATTTGCTTATTGAATGTCCTCTTACCAACCCTTACTTTCGAAGGCTGGGGTGGTTCCTTCGTTGCCGCTGGAGATTCCTCAGACGTCCAAATTTGTTTCTTGGAGGGTAGTCCTGGCCTTCTTCCTCATGAATTCCCACCAACTCCTGCTGAGATGGCTTAGGGAATCCAGCAAAATGAGCCTGATGAGGCCATGGTTGGTGATCCATGTTTCTGGATGCGCAACTATTTTTACGGTCGCGACCATATGCTTGATGTTTCCCAACAAAAATGAGGGAAGATTTATCAGTTGTCGATGCCGAACGTGGTTTAGAAATGGAAAGTGGTAATTAAAAATGATTGTTTCCCTTCCCTCATAGGAGATGTACTTGATGAGGTAAAGGGAAACATTCGCCCATGGCTAGGGAAGTGACAACCTGTGAATCCCCCTCCCTTTCTTCACCAATTGTTCCTCCTTCAAGGAGGGGTCATTAACTTTCCTGTTAAACCACCTTTTTCCTTCCACTGGTAATACCGTCACTCGGGAAATCACCTCTTCTGTAACCTCCAGCTTCAATCCCCTAACCTCTATCTGATTTCTCTCTAAATTTTTCGCGAATTCCATGGTAACTACCTTGTTTGATCCCTCTAGCCTCTGGAAGAACTCAAACCAGCCCGTGTCCTTAAAAATACGACATTCTTCGGGGAGGTTCTCCAATGCCTCTGTTGACTCCGGTTCATGCCGAATTTCTACTCCACCCATCGCTACACAAATTCAATGATGTTCTCCTTCCTTTTTCCCTCCTTTAGTAGTTCCAGAGTAGTTGGCACACTACTCAACTGTTTTAGCCTGCAACTGTTCTTTTCCACTTCTCTAAGTACTCTGAATGGGGATGTAATGCTCCAAAAGGGGGTAAATGGTAGGGTGGCACATGTGAGGATTTCAAATTAAGAGTTGCAATCATGGTTCGTACTGCGCAATAATGTTACCTTATTAATGCTAGGATATGGGAGGTCTAGTCGGACACACAAATTAGTACAGAGTTTTGAAAAATTACTGAAACTTAATATGCATCATAAATTATTTTAATATGATTTTAACCATTATTCTAAGAATGAATGCAACTATAATAAGTTGTCGAAAATTTCAAAATAAACACCTATGTATACCTCCCCGACAACAATGCCAAAATATTGGGTGATTTAATTGTGAGTTAAATCTCTGTCATTAGTTGTCAACCCAGGGTTCGTAGACTGATGAGGTATACTTGTACCATATGTACTAGGTGATTATATACCATAATAGATTAATCTAATGAAATTAAAACTAATTACAAAACAAATTAAATCAATCTAATCCAAACCAAACCAAACATAAAAAAATAAATTGAAATCACACTTGCATAAAGGAAATAACACTTGAAAATGAAATCAAACTTGCATAAATGAAATCACACCACACTTGCATAAATGAAATCACACTTGCTAAATTGAAATCACACTTACACCTGTTGAAATGAAATCATACTTGTTGAAAGGAAAAGCACACTTACATAAAATGAAAACACAGTCTCTAAAAATAAATGAAATAACATAAGTATACTATGTTACCAATATGTACAAAGATGTGCAAACTGTGGTTGATGGGGCCCTCCATTCCTCAGCAAGCACACTGAACAACTATCACATATTGGAGATCAAAGTGGTAGTATGTATTTCATAAAATGAAGTTACAAGATATTACAAGTATTCTCTATCCTCACTTTACAAATCACATCTTGGATGTAACTTGGAACCTCCAACTTGCAACTAATAATTAAATTAACCCTTTGAATGAAGGGTGCACTCCTATTTATACAAAAATTGAGGATAACTATTCAATAAATATAGATCGTTTGATCTCTCCTAAATCCACATTTATCTCTTATGGTTACCACCAATCTCCTAAAAATATAAGATACAAATCCTCTCAAATTTCTCTCATCAATGACTCTTCTCCTTTGAATGTGCATAGTTAATGATCCACATCTTCTACAATTATTCCACAAATCTTTATGAGTTGTATTTTGAAATTCGAATTTGTGGTTGGGTGGCCAAGTAGAACCCTTATAGAATCTCCAAGTAGGCCTACAATATCACAAAACTCATAACACTTTTAGATATCTATGAAAATATATTAATTTCCTAATATTTAATCACAAAGTCTCTTAAAATACTTAAAATCAATGACTTGGAAAATAATAATGATAAACCCATATGGTCATGAAAATGGTTACTAATGTAGGGTTATGGAGATACAAAGTTACGGAATGAAGGTAAAATGATGGAAATGAAGGTGAAAGTGGATGACATTTTGGAGGCCCAACAAGTAGAGGGACCGATCAAATTTAACCTCTGACTACAGTTGTGGTGTTTGGTGAATGTCATTAGTTTTGTTCCCAACCCTCTGTGGAATATAGTGTTATTGCATTTCTTTCTTTTGGATGCTACAGACGATTTGTCTTCATTTTGTTCATTTTTATACTCATCAAAGGCATGTTATATTGTTTTTGCTTTTAGGTTAAAATCTTTGACTTTAATTAGTTGTGAAATTTTTAAACGCATTCCATTAAATTTATTAAAGTTTTGAAAAAATTAAATATTAAACTGAATTATTTGAAAATTAAAAAATAATTTTTAAATTTTTTAAATATAAATTATTTTTTTCTAATTGGTTGTTGTAAATTAAATAACAATTTTTATGGGGTTGAAATTAGATTTTCTAGAACAAAAAATTAATTTGAACTAAAAAAAAAAACCCTTATACCTACACGTCATAACTCAGCATTAATATTGTGTACTGGTTATATGGTTCACTTATTGTATTTAGTGCAGCTAGTCAAGTCAAGTGATGAGCATTAGTGACATATTGCGGATAATAACTCAATGTTGATAACAAATTACACCTTTGTATGGTCTAGATTGCATAGGGAGTCGACATGAAATTTTTTCACTATTCTAGCCTATACTCACTATTCTTGCATATAGTCACTATTCTTTAACAGTGGTATTTAAATGTATGTGATATGGTCTATTGTATACATCGATTCTTTTTAGACGTGGCAAATGTTTCTGCTTTTATGGGTTATAAAGTGAATTTGTAATAAGATTTCATAATATTAAATAATAAACAGGTCCTAAAGTGAAATATGTAACAAGCTACATAGTAGCGAGTACTTGCCGCTTATTTTAAATATAGCTAAATTAAAGTAAGAATTTATGAAGATTTGACAAAATGGAAGCTTATATAAGTGCATGTAGAAACATGAAACCAAAACTACAAGAAAAAGAGGTAAAATTGGAAAACAAGAGATTAGAAAAAAGGGGGGGGGGGGGGGGGGCTATAATTAATTATATAGAGTCAAAATCTACAATGATGTCTTATTTTTTTTTAAGATTAGAAATGAATATTTAGAAATATTATTTCATCTTTAAAAGGCACCCTAGCAATAATCAATAAAAAAAAATTATTATTTGATGACCTTCAATTTTAACATTATAAAAAATATAAAACTAATTTATTTATTATTTAATTTATAAAAAAATATAATTCATGCTTAAAATTAAAAGCGAATATCAAAAAGATAGAAAAAAACCCAAAATAACTTTAAGTTCTCAAATTAATATGATAATAACACCTTCTCCTATATTTGACATGAGATAAAAATTAAATGAGTAAGCTAACAGGTCAAAGAAACACCCTTCATGTTTCGTGTTCACTCGTCGTCGGCGAGGCCCCTCCAATGACCCCTCCATGATGTGCACCCATTGGATCAATTTTGTCTCCAAACGAAAACTTCTCCATCTCCAACTCTTTGTTGGGGTCTGCGTTTGTGTCATTGTTGCCGTCACCATCTGTGGAGTTCCATTTGCAGGCTCGATGCCAATGACACAACGACTCACCTAGCTCACGTAACCACACATGACGAAATGGATTAATGGCGAGCCTCCCTTTCCTTTCATGCCTTCTACATTCTGAATTCCATTCCCTTCCTGATCATTTTGAAACCCCTACGCCCTCATATGGAGAAAATTGAGATTCGACACAGTGTTTTCATTGATCGGATTGCAAAAACCACTACAACATTCAGCTCAAATTTTATACTGATTTTGTAAAGAAGATGCAAAAATCATGAAAAATTGTTTATTTTGTATCTGGGATGTGAGCAACGAAGTTCGACGTCGCTTATATTGTAATTCCAAAATAATAAATCTCTATCTAGCTTTAAATTTATTTAGTAGAGTTAAAATGGAAGTATGCTCATAGACCTGTAGTTCCTTTTCCATCCTACCTCCGCAGATTCCAACTCTGGTTATAAGCATAATGTTGTTTTTATACATCTAAAAACCCTTCATCCTCCACATTAATAAGACCCAATTTGTAAAACCCTTCATCCTCCATATTACTAATTCCCAATTTGTAAAACTCTTCATCCTCCACATTACTAAAACCCAATTTGTAAAACCTTCATCCTCCACATTACTAAAACCCAATTTGTAAAACCCTTCATCCTCCACATAACTAAAACCCATTTTGTGAAACCATTTATCCTCCACATTACAAATTCCAAATTTGTAAAACCCTTCATCCTCCACATTACTAAAACCTAATTTGTAAAACCCTTCATCCTCCACATTACTAAAACCCAATTTGTAAAACCCTTCATCCTCCACATTACTGAAACCCAATTTGTAAAATCTTTCATTCTCCACATTACTACTTCCCAATTTGTAAAACAATTCATCCTCCACATTACTAAAACCCAATTTGTAAAGCCCTTCATCCTCCACATTACTAATTCCCAATTTGTAAAACATTCATCCTCCACATTATTAGTTTAGATTTCGCAAATAAATATCAGTATATATCTATGTGCTTATACTATTATATAATTTATTAACAGACTATTATATTATTAGCAGACTATTATATAATTTATGCACACTATTATATAAAATAAATGTTGTTCTAGGTTTCTTTCTTTATTTATGCAGACAATATTGTACTATTTGACTAGTTTCCTAGCAAAATTAGTAGAGAACATAGTTGGTTGTTGCTTGTTAAGGGTTAGGAGAGCACCAAACTTGATTGCAAAAAATCAATTAGTTCATTATTGCAGCAATAAAATATTTCACCGCTACAACAACTTGCTAGTTTTCTGTTGCAACAACTCGGTGGTTGACTGATGCGGCAACTCATTGGTTAAACATTCTGGCAACTCGATGGTTAATCGTTGCAAAACCTTGTTGGTTAACTGTTGTAGAAACTCACTTGTTAACCATTGTGACAAAACGGTTGTTAACCCTTATGGAAATTTGCTGGTTAATCATTGCAACAACTTGTTGGTTAACTGTTGCGGAAACTCATTGTTTGACCATTGAGATGACTCATTGTTTGAATGTTGCAAAAAATAGTTGGTTTAACATTGTCGATGAAACACCCTTCGTGTTTCATTCCCTCTCGCTTCTGCTGAGGACCCTTCGAAGATCCCCTCCACGACATGGGCCCCTTGGATCTATTTTGTCTCCAAACAAAAACTTCTCCGTCTCCAACTCTCCGTCAGGGTCTCCATTTGCATCACTATTTCCATCACTGTCCTCCAAAATTCCGTTTTCCACTTCGCCCAACGCCAGCTCATCGACGGGACAACTCCAAAAGTTCAACAATGACTGCAGGGCACATGTTTATGGAGTAAGGGCGATGTTTACAAGTGGTGAAGTAATCTTGAAATCTTAATACCAATTTTATGGCTTTGTACAGTCGATGATTTTTCCAATCTACCGCATGTGGCAACACATGGGTTCCCCCAAAGCTTTTTCCACCGATCCCCTCTTCCCAGAAGCCCCATTTCATTTTTTCGAGCACCCAATGAAACATCATTTTCAGAGATACCATTTTTAGGAATTCTCTTTCCATTTGTTGGCATTACGAACAATGTTTTGTCCTTGATGGAAACCTACTTGATAAATATTTCAACATGATGATTATGCAGTGTGAAAGAGAGAATGGACAAATTTTGTCCTTGATGGCAACCTACTTGATTAAGATGTCAATATGACGGTTATCTAGATACTACAGGTAAGATGGACAAAGGAATACCAGTTCAGAGACAAAAAGATGATAAAGATAAAGTGTAAGAAAATATACATGGGTCCTGTGAATAAAGACCACGTACATACGTGGGTATGGTGAAGTAAAGTCATGTATAGTTGCTGCACCATTGTATTCTCAATACCATGGGTCTTTACCATGGTATTGGCGCATAGTAATGAGTGCAACAACATATATTTGATCTCGCCAGAGAATACCATCAGTATTACTAAAGGATTGGCCTAAGGTATTGGCTAAGGCTTATACTATATAATGTTGAAAATAACAACAAGAAATATTAAAAATAACACCAAGAAAAAGTCCTAATTTAATTGGTCCTTGGATTAAATTAGGAATAAAATTGAAATTCCACATCTCATGAAAACTTGTAATAATTAACTAATTTAATTTGACATAGTTGGCCCAGTTAATTCGAGTTGATGGTCTAACTAGAGTCATGTAGAGTGCCTCCTAAAATTAGGAGCACTAGTTGAGTTTATTTTGGGATGTAATTATTTTATTCAATTTAAATTAGTTAATGTTAGTTAAACTAGTTCAACCTGATGGAGAAATTAGTGGGAGGTCTAGTAGTGAGGCGTAACCTGCAGTAGTGGGGTGTAACCTGCAATAGTGGGGTGTAACCTGCAATAATGGGGTGCTTCCTGAAGTGCAATGTGGTGCTACCTATAGTGATCAAACGGTAAACTGAAGATTCACTCATAATTAACTCATGCATGTCAGATCATAGAAAGAACGAGTTGAGATTGAAGTTCAAAGAAAGTGTACTATCAGTTGTAAAATCATCTAAATTAAATAGATGGTGCATGCAATCAGAAGAAATCCTAAAATAAATCATTCCTTAATTATAAAAATCACTAATTTTAACCATTCGAATTGCCTTTAAAAAGAGGAATGAAGGCACAAGTTTAATCATTATTTTGGTGATCATGAGCTGGTGAGACAAAGTAATAGGAAGCACAAGTTTGTGCGTGGAGCTTGTGAGAGAAAGGTGTTCCAAGAGAAGCTTGTGTACAGGTTGGTAGTGAGATAGATTGAGATAGTGCAGAGGTTGCTCAGGCTTGAGCAAAGCATTGTAATCTTCTCATATTTTCTAACTAATGCAATATACATATAACATAGGTTTTTAGCTGTGGATTTCCCCATAAAATCATTATGTTATGCATGATTGAATTATTTCTCTTATATGCTTTGTGAATTTATCGATTGTTTATTATTTTCGGTGATGAGTAGAGTAGATTCAAGTTAATTGTTTTAGCATATTACAATCCACAACTTGAATTTACAAGGAATTTATGCATGGTATTAGATTTAGATTTGTAGAAATTTCTACATGGTGGCAGAGCTATATTTGTAGAAATTTCTACATGGTATGAGGGCTAGATTTATAGAAATATCTGCATGGTATTAGAGATGAAATCATGATAGAAGAGAAGAATTCGAAGTTGTCCTTGCACGTGAATAGAATTTGTAGAATAATTATTCAGAGCTCACAGGATGTCGTTCTACGGAGTGAGACTCGAATATTCCCTTGAGGGTAATTTGAATTATATTTATTGGCAGGACAAGATGGAGGCAATTTTGGAAGGTAATAAACTGAAGGAATTCATAGATCATGATATCCTGGAGCCTCCAACATTTGATGCTCAAGATCTATCAGAGTGGAAGAAGAGTGCATTAAGTTCTAGGAGGATGATCTTGGAGGGTGTGAGAGATCACATAGTCTTGAAACCACATGCAAAGATACTCCCTTTGCTATGTGGAAGAATCTCAATGAGCTATTTGGTAATATCCATGAAGCTAAGAAACTTGAATTGATGAAGAAATTGAGGGTTGAAGACAATGGGTATGAGGTAGTCTTCATAGATGGGAAGGCCTACCTCAAGCATCTTGCTTCATGTCAACTCAATAAATTTGGTGTTAGGGTCAATAGCCTCTACACATTAGAGGAAGAGGCATGCATAGGATTGAGGATCAAGGCAGGGATTAGAGATGTTTTGGTTGAGAGGGAGCATGATTTAGCTCTCAAGAGGAAACCTCATCCAATTAGCAGTTGGGTTGACCGGAGGATGATGATGAAAAGGACCTATCAGAGACCTCCAGTAGGAGGAGAGTTAGATCCAAGTGGCTTGAGGGAGCATAAGAAACTATACCTCCAGGAGTGAGGTGGAGTGATGTATATTCTTAGTCCCACGAGTGTAGAGATTTGGGCAGGGTCCAACGCAGTTGCAACAATTATATTAGTTATAACAATTCTAGATTGTTGCAATGGGACCACCACCTTTGCTATAGGAGCCCACAATGTTATAGTAGTAGATTCAGTGTCAGCAGGTGTAGGTAGTCACCTAGATGACAATTACATAACTAGTTGTAGTCAATTTTTGGGAGACTATTGCACAACTAGTTGCAGTGACACAGATAGTGCAAATTTTGCAGTTGTAGTATGCAGGTGAAAATACAGCCAGGATATTCCTAGCGCTGAGCTTTGCAGTCCAGTTTCCAGTGCAGGAGGGAAGTGAAATTTGACAAGAGGGATTAGAGAGATTTCCCATAGGGAGATCGAGAATCATAGGGAGTCTAGTTTTAGAGGGAGAAACCCTATGGAAGCCAGTACTTCACAATATGGGGAGATCATACTCATTATTGCAGTAGTTGCAGCAGTAGTACAAAGGTAGCAAAAACAATATGAGTAGATCAAATTCCAATATTTTCAGAAATATGGGCATGATCCATTGAGGTGTTTTTTGTCTCATGGATCATTACCTTGCTACGGGGCACCACAATATTCAGTAGCAAGAGGATCAATTTCAGTTAGATACTAATAAGTGCAGAGTAATGTTGAAAGCAGAGCATGAGGCTCAGTAGCAGAGTCAATAACAACACCATTTTCCCCGGAGACAATTGTAGACACAGTTGATTTAGTTTATTTTGTTTGGATGCTTTTCGGTTGCAGATGTTGCTGTAGAAACAACAAGAATGACAAGTGTTGCATGTAGAACATTCCAAAGGCACCATATCAGGATATAGTTGAATTCCTTTCTTGTTGAGAGGGAGTGTTGAAAATAGCAACAAGAAATATTAAAAATAACATCAAGAAAAAATACTAATTTATTTTTTCCTTGAATTAAATTAGAAATAAAATTGTAATTCCATATCTCATGACAAATTGTAATAGTTAACTAAGTCAATTTTACTTAGTTGGATCAATTAATTCGAGTTGAGGGTCTAACTAGAGTCATGTAGAGTGTCTCCTACAATTAGGAGCACTAGTTGAGTTTATTTTGAGTCATAATTATTTAATTCAGTCTAACTGGGTTAAAGTTAGTTAAGCTAGTTCCCACTTATGGAGGAATTAGTGGGAGGTTTAGTAGTGAGGTGTAACATGCAGTAGTGGGGTGTAAGCTGCAGTAGTTAGGTGTAACCTGTAGTAGTTGGGTGTAACTTGTAGTAATGGGGCGCTGACTGTCAAACAATGCGGTGTTGCCTAAAACGCAGTGTGGTGTTGCCTACAGTGATCAACCAATAAACTGAATATTCACTCATAATTAACTCATGCATGCTAGATCAAAGAAAGACCTAGTTGATATTGGAGTTAAGGGACAATGTACTATTAGTTTTAAAATCATCTAAATTAAACATATGGAGCATGCAATTAAAAAAAGGCCTAAAATATGTCATTCCTTAATTAGAAAACTCACTAATTTTAACCATTCAAATTTCCTTTAAAAGGAGGAATGAAGGCACAAGTTTAACCATTGTTTTGGTGAGCACAAGTTGGTGAGACCAAGTAATAGGAAGCACAAGTTTGTGCATGGAGTTTGTGAGAGAAATGTGTTCCAAAAGAAGCTTGTGAACATGTTGGTAGTGAGATAGATAGCGATAGTACAGAGGTTGCTCGGGCTTGAGAAAAGCATTGTAATCTTCTCATATTTTCTGATTAATGCAATATATAGATAACAAGGGATTTTAGTTGTGGCTTTCCCCAAAAAATCATTGTGTTATGTATGATTGAATTCTTTCTCCTATATGCTTCGTGATTTCATCAATCGTTTATTCTTTCCGCTGATGAGTAGAGTAGATTCAAGTAAATTGTTTTAGCATATTACAATATGCAGTTTAAATATACAAGGAATTTGTACATGGTATCCGAGCTAGATTTGTAGAAATTTCTACATATAAGGATATGGAGATGAAGTGTTAGAGTGTGCATGTGATGGATTATTTATTCATGACTTGATCTGAAATAGGAGTGCACTAGGGAGCATGGAGATGGAACAGATCTAATAGATATGAAATGACCACATATTGAATAATGTGTTTATGGTTTGATAGATCTATAATGATGATATTATGATGTGTGTTTGTGATAGTTTGCACGCCAATATTTTGGTTTGAAAAATGTTGTGCTGCAATGAAGCTATGTCTTAGTGATTATAGATTTGTACATGGGTTTAAAACTGAGAAGTCACATGTGTGAGTCTTCTATTGGGTAGTCGTGTATATATTCTGTTGTATGGACAAATATGTACGCAAGTGTGGTGAATGATAACCATGTGCATACACCTATATTCTTTGTAAGAGTCATGTAAATCTGCTAGGTTTTTGTAGTATGAGTTGTTAATGATGTATGATCAGTTCTGTTATGTTTGTAGTTGTCTATTGATGATGCCTCTTTCATGATAATCTATGTTTCATAGTTCTGGTTGGGTTGAATTGTGTATGTAATAATATGTTGACTAGGGGTGATGCTACTATGTTATGCTCTGTATTTGGTTTAGTAATCTGTGATGGGCTCACTCTGTGATTGAGTAATTAATTAAGTAATACAAAGATGTAGATTTAGTTATCAATATTTTGAGATCTGTGATTCTTTATGTAGGTCCTCTTAAGGATAAGCACGTAAATACACGAGTATGAATCTGAACAATAGCATATATATTCTAGCATATGGTTGATCAGGGTTTGCAGTAGTAGACTTTGGTTATGTTATGGGCAACAACATTTGGCTTATTGATGAGAATTTGTGCATTGATATGATATATCATAGTTTAGTTTGATCCAATTGTATTGTTTGATTAAGATTCAGCGATTACTTTGATTATTCAGTTGGTTCAATGATTGAGTGATTTGATACAGTGATTGGTTTCAGAATTGTTATTTGATATTGGGCTTAAATGATGGTAATGGGTTGAGTATGAAAATATGATGAAAAGTGGCCTACAAATTTGATGTTTTGGGTCAGGTGGATCCAATATGAAATATTATGAAACATGGTCCACAGAGGTGCTGAGGGTTAGAGCCTTCAATGAGGAAGTCACAACTTCCTATCAGTGGTAGCTGGTGAATTTGATCAGGGGGTTGGAGCTCCCTTCCAGTTTGTGCTGGTAAATGAGATCAGGAGATTGGACCTCCCTTCCTGTTGGTACCGGTAAACGAGATCAAGGGGTTGGATTTCCCTTCTAGTGGGTGTTGGAGAACGAGAGAAAGTTGTAGCATTTTGTAGGTGGGTGCTTGTGTACTGGTATGAGTCTGCGCCAGTACAATATTGTAAGATGATTTCCTTTATATTAAAAAATGAATACAAAGACAACGACAACGGTGGTTTTCTCCCACATTGGGTTTCCACCTAAAAATCTTGGTGTCCTCATGTGTTGTTGTCTTGATTACGTGTGATGGTTTATTCTATTCTTACTACTCATGGTTATTGTTTAATTAAAGGCTAATGAAGTAATGATACACTGGTTAAAGTATAACATATGATGAAATTCATGAAAAGATAGTTAACTGGATATACGTTGTTTTCCTTCATTATAGTCAGGTACATACGCTTGTTTACTTAATGACAGTAGCGTACAAAAATATGAATAATAAATTTAAAGGTTTAAGTGAGTTTTAAAATACGAACTATGTTCAAAGGCCCGCATGATTATATCATGTGCCATGGCTCTGATACCACTATATCATAAAAACTTATGCTGAAGCACAAAAACTAATAGCTTGTAGACTTTAATATAAAAATACACATAGGTATTTAATAATAATAATTTATTAATATATATAATTGTGTAAGATGATATAAGATGTTACAATGAGGCCCTGCTTTTATACCTCAGCAGGTGTCCTTTCGTGAATGGGCATGTCTTTTAGACAAGCCTTTTCACCTAACTTGATGACTATTTAACCTAATTAATATTTATATTTATTTTATTTATTTAATTGTTATGAATTATATTCACAACATTGACCTACGTTTACTAGGTTGACATACGTTTGTTAGGTTTAAAATTTTAATAGGTTGACTTAGGTTGACTAGTTTGACTTACGTTTAAGATTGCTATAGGTTTACGAGGGGTATCTATGTTAACTAGATTTTCTAGGTAAGCCATAGTCAACCATAATCAACGATGGTCAACCTAGTTAATCGTTGTCATCATGGTTGGTTGATGTAACCCTTGGTTGATCACTTTCAACATTATCAAATATGAACAACCATTACGAACCATAGTCAATCATAATCTATCATAGATAACTATAGTTTAATGTGGAGAACCATGCTCATCCATAGTCAAATAAATATTCTTCATAATAAACCCTCCTCAACAATAACTTGAACATATTTAGCAATAATAAGCCACATTCAATTTTTACTAATTTGAATGCTATCAATTTTTTAGCCCTAATTAGTGAAAAATAATTACCTTATGAAATACTCATCACTATAATAATAACAACCAAATGATAAAAAGTGAACAAATTCAATTTATTTGCATTTTAGTAGAATTTATAACAATATTAATTTACGTATTCTAGATGAATTTATAAAAATAATAATAAAAAAATAGTGGAAATTATAATTGAATGTTGAGGTTAAGTTAGACATCATATTTGTACTAATTAAACACTGGTTAAATTTCAGTTTTACAGGCAAAGTAACTATTCTTAACTTAAGAATTTGTGTAATCATTCTTAGATTTTATTTTGTCTTTTTTTCCTTATTATAAATATCTTTATTTGGATTTAGAAAATAAATGCAAAGAACATATACCAAAGCAAGTAGTTATTCATTTCAATTCCACTAATAAGTTCATTTTCCTATATCAACTTTACACTTTTCTTTTCTTATGATGTTATTATGTTTGGAGTACTTCTTTTCAAATATATTAAGAAAGATAATTAATACTTGTTATTTGGGAAAATTTTAATGGAAAAAATGTCTAATTTGAACCAGATAAGAGAGAACATTGATGACAATTTTACTAAATGTTAACGATTAGGAAAATAATTTTTTACGAAGGACTTGATTATGAATATGACTGTTTATTCCCAATATCCCACAACTTCTAAAATTTTACTCGATTTTCATAGTTTTTGAGTATCAAATAACTTAGACCAGTGTTAAATTTATTCAATTGTTACAGTTTTTGAGTATTACCCTAACTAAGACAAATGTTAAAACCACATTCAAATATTGGACCAAAGTTAATCTTGTTAAAACCAGATTCAAATATTGGACCAAAGTTAATCTTGTTAAAACCAGATTCAAAAATTGGACCAAACTTAATATGGTTAAAACAAATGTTAATATGGTTAAAACAAATGTTAATATGGTCAAAAAAAGTAATTGTGACCAAAGTTTCAATGTAAATTTGAAATTTCAGGTTTGTATGTCTTCCCCATACTCCTAATAATTAAATATATGTAGTACATGTAAGAAAACAAGTTCAAACTATGATTAGGAGAGATTTGTTCAACTAATGGCTACCAATCCTTTGTAACTTTGTTCGTTTTTTTGGCTAAAAACAACATACACAGAGCGACAATGGGAGAAAATTTCACTGAAAATATGTAACAACGGTGACAAGTGAGTTGCCACAATGGTGACCAGTGAGTTTTCGCTATGATGACCCAAATAAGTGTCATTGCGGCAACTCACTGGTCATTGTTGCGGTAACTTGCTTGTCACCATTGCGACAACTTGCTTGTCACTGTTGCGGCAACTCACTGAAATTTTTTAATGGAATAAGTAGCAAAAAAAAATGGGAGTGTAATGCAATTTGGTAGGAAAATAACTTTGATGACTGGATACCTTTTCTCTGTGTGTTCTAGCTATCCCAAATTGTTAGAAACCCTAAAAAAACATCTTGCAAATTTGTTTGTAGGAGAACAAATAATGCAGATGATTTGAAGAAAATACATATAATTTGTAAAAACTCCCCAGTAAATTTATCTTTGAAAATGGTAACCCTCTCTGAAAAATGGTAACCTTGTCGTCGGTTGAGCCTACTCCGCCAAATTCGAAGAGAATTTTATCTATCTCGCTCGGCATAGAAGAAATGCACTCGACGGGAGAGGATGGCGAATTTCTAAAAACAATAGGCAAATTTCTCCAACGGTAGTCCAATGATATCTCTGAAAACGGTAGGAAAATTTCTCCAATGCTAGTCCAATGGTATCTCTGAAAATGGTAGGTGAATTCTTGAAAATGATATCTCTGAAAAGGAATTTCTAGAGGGGTGTTTCATTGGGCCTCAATGAAATGAAATGGGGCTTTCGGGGCATGAGATTGGTGGCAAGAGCTCTAAAATTCTATGTGTGGTACACTGTAGAAAATTCTATGAGCTATTTGGTGGGCTATCTATTTTGGTCAACATCCAAGCATGGTTTCCTCTCTGAAAATGGTGTTAGGAAAAATACTGAGAGGTGGAGGGGCGTTGAATCAGTATTTTAAAAATCACTTAAATTTTTCAATTTCTTATTCATATTTTTGTATGCTACTATCATTAAGTAAACCAATGTATGTATGTGACTATGATGAAGGGAAACAACGTATATCCAGTTAACTATATTTTCATATATTTCATCATTTTTTCTACTTTAACTAGTGTATCATTACTTCATTAGCCTTTAATTAAACAGTAACCATGAGCAGTAAGAACATAATAAACCATCACACATAAGAAAAATAGAAACACATGAGGACACCAAGATTTTTAGGTGGAAAACCAATGTGGGAGAAAACCACCACTGTCGTTTTCTGTCTTCACCTTTTAATATAAAGGAAAACATCTTACAATCTTGTACTGGCATAGAACCATACCAGTACGTAGGCACCCACCTATTAAAGGCTACAACCTTCGCTTGTTCTCCAACACCCACTGGAAGGGAGCTCCAAACCCCCGATCTCGTTTATCGGCACCCATCGAAAGGGAGCTCCAACCCCTTGATCAAATTTACCAGCTACCACTCGCAAGAAGTTGTGACTTCCTCACTGAAATATCTAACGCTCAACACCTCTGTTGACCACATTTCATAATATTTCATACTGGATCCACCTACCCCAAAACATCAAACTGTAGGCCACTTTTCATTATATTTTCATACTCAACCCACTACCGTCATTTAAGCCCAATACCAAATAAATTTTTTGAAACCAACCACTATATCAAATCACTCAAGCATTGAACTAACTAAATAATCAAAGTAATAACTAAATATTAATCAATCAATACAACTAGATCAAACTAAACCAGGATAGATCATATCAATGCAAAACTTCTCATCAATAAACCAAACATTCATGGCCATCATAGAACCAATTGCTACTACTACAGACCTTGATCAACCATATGCTAGAATATATACGCTATTGTTATGAGTCATACCCGCATATGTATGCACTTCTCCTTAATAGAACCTGCATACAGATCTCAAATTACTAATAACTAAATATGCATCTATGTACTTCTGAATTAATTACTCAACCACAGATTGAACCCATCACGGATCAATGAACCAAATACAAAGCATCACATGGTAGCATCACCCCTAGTCAACATATTATTCCATAAACAATTCAACCCAACTAGAACTATCAAACATAGATTATCATGAAAGAGACATATGACAAATAGCAGGAAACATAACAAAACTAATCAGACATCATTCACATCTAATATTGCAAAAACTGAGCAGATGTACATGACTCTTATAAATAATATTTGTGTATGTGTGCGGTTATCATTCACCACACTTGCGTACAAATCTATCCATACTACAAAATGTATACATGACTACCCAATAGAATACTCACATGTTTATGCGACTTCTCAGTGTTAAACCCGCGTATGGATCTGTAATCACTGAGACATACCTTTGTTGCAACACAAAATCTGTCAAACCCAAAAATCGACATGAAAACTATTACAGACACGCATCATAATATCATCATCACATATCTATGAAACCATAAATAGATATTCAATATGTGTTCATTTCATATCTATTATATCTAATACATCTACATGCTCCCTGGTGCACTCCTATTTCAGATCAATTCATTCATAAATAATCCATCACATGCACACTTTAACACTTGATCTCCATCTCCTTATATAGTATAAGCCTTAGCCAATACCTTAGGCCAATCCTTTAGTAATACCGATGGTATTCTATGATGGGATCAAATATTCATTGTCGTGCCCATTACTATGGGCCGATACCATGGTAAAGACCCTTGGTATTGAGAATACCATGGTGCGGTAATTGTACGAGACTTTGCTTCACCATACTCACATATGTACGTTGTATTTGTTCATAGGACCCGTGTATATTATCTTGCACTTTACCTTTATCATCTTTCTGTCTCTGAACTGATATTCCTTTGTCCATCTCACCTGTAGTATCTACATAACCATCATGTTGACATATTTATCAAGTAGGTTGCCATCAAGGATAACCTTTTTTTCATTCTCTATGTCACACTACATAATCATCATGTTGACATATCTATCAAGTTGGTTTCCATCAAGGACAACACATTAGTCTCAATGCCAACAATATCCACCTTTGGACTTGATGGAAATCACTTTGGTGTTTCATTACCACCTCCTGTAAATGCATGTAAACACACGTGTAGACATGCCAATCTTCTCTTCCAAGTGACCAAGAATTATCCAAACAACAAGCTACTATACACATGCCAAGATTCTCTTCCAAGTCACCAAATAATTCTTTAAACACCAAGCTACTCACCCCCTTTGACATCAAGGGAAAGGGGCTAACCAATGATGAATGAAGACTTATTTATCCCTTTATAGAGAGGATCAATGTAGGTTTGATCTTCTGAATATGAACAATGACCATACTCCCCCTGAACATATGTTGAATCTTCTGGAATATTTTCAATGAAGTACTTGACTGTATGACTCAACCAAACTAAGGACTCATGCTTACATCAATCACCCAACACAGTGGGGTTACATATTTGACTCAACATTACATCAAATCCCAAAATGGGATTACATAAATTATGTAATCGACCCCAATAGTCTAAACATGACTGACTATTACAATTATTACATCATGGGTCTTTTCATGACCTTTACATCAAGAGATAGATATAACATTTATGATCAAAACCAAAGACAAGGACCTCAATCATGTGGGAGCAAGGCCATAATAGTCATCATAGGACATTACAACATAGATAGTAGCAATATTAACAACAACATGCACATCCTTATTATCAATATGCAAGATAATACAATGTAGCTTCAATATCATCGACATGTGACCAAATATGCAGCATTACCAAATCGTAGCAACAATATAACATTTCTCTATAGATATTTGTTACCAACTCATCCCCTTCACCTCATCAAGGTCAAATTGCTCTTTCCCTTTGTAGAAGGATCTTTAACATATCTCTTCATGCATCAATAACATATGCTAGAATCAAGAATATCATCATAAAGTAAGATAGGACAATATAACATCAATCATCATCACCATGTGACCAAAACTTTCAAGCATAAATATGTGACCCATCAGTTGTAGCAGTAGTATATCAATAACCATCATCTTGATGTCATCATATGCATCTATCAAGGATAAGGAGAGTATCAAGAATAATTTTCATACCATATGCAACTCAAGTGATCATCCATAAGATTCCTATCAACAATTTATTGATATCCCATGACATAGTGATAGCAAAATGAACTCATCATCATCAACCATGCATAAGACTATGAAATAAAGCTTTGTTAGTAACCCGTCTTATTGATATCATCAATATCAACATGATCTACATACAAAGATCCACAATCCTCAATCAACATAACATATGTAGCATAACATATACATGTAAGATATGTGAGAACCAAAAACAACACTTATAGGAATCATTCCATAACTGCGGCATATGCAACTTATGCATCATTGAAGACATAATGAAAGCAACATATAAGTAATCAATGAAATTCATCATCATCAACTAATGTCAATAAGGACCATTGTATGCATATCATCTTCATGTAACTATAACCAACATCCAAGACTTCATCATCAACTAATTTCAATAGGGACCATAGTATGCATATCCTCTTCATGCAACTATAACAACATCCAAGACTTCATCAATGTGACTTCAGCAACATCTACACATCATCATGCAACAAGGAATTTTCAAGAAATCATAATGCCAACAATGCACCATTAGAAGCATAGTAAATACTTCCCCTAAACCTATGTCATCTATTCACTTTCAGATTTGATCATACACATCTTCATCCATCAACACATCTATCAAAAACATCATATTGAGGCAACTAATAAAACATCATAAGACAATACTACTTCTAAGTAGTATCTGAGCATCAATAGACTGTAACCAACCAATTTTAGGACCAAAAAGCCAAAGAATAACTAACTAAAGCATATACTAGAACTTCTCCCTGATTCTATCCCGCAATTTCTTTATCTTAGATAAACATACATGACTGTCTAGACCAAAACTCATGTATATACGTGATTGTCCTTTATGAGATCCGTGCACAGAAAGTAAAGTGCTTAAATTTCATAACCACAACTCCCCTTTACCCTGTACTGAATGTTCATGTTTCACTATTACTACATCATATGCAATGTCAATAATATAAGCAACATGAATATCAAATCAATATGGGAATCGTCACCAAGATATACATATGTATTTCTCCCCCTAAGATCATACATCAATGATCCCGAGGACCCGATAATCATCTTATGCTCCTCATGAGGTCATGCACCTCACATCACTTCTACAGTCACTATAGGAAGTATTATTTTAAGGAAAATGTACTTGAGTGGAGATCATCTTCTTTTACTCTAAGCCTGAATCCTCCTCATTTTTGTGAGAAGTCATTTCTTTAAACATGTATAATTTGTATGGATTTTTGTATCCTCTTGCTATGGCTTTTCTAGTTTCTTCATCCATAACCTTGCACTTGGTTGATGTAAACACAATTATATTTCCTTTATCCACTATTTTACTTACGCATAGAATGTTTTTGTTTAGCTCTTGAACTAATAAAGTATCATATGATCCTCTATCTTTATTAATTATGGCTCTATCTTTTCCCAAAACTTTTGTTGGAGCATGATTTCCAAGAATAACCTTACCATATTGGTTTTTCTTGAGAGACTCCATATTACTCTTATCTCAAGTCATGTGATGAGAGCATCTATTGTCTATGTACCATTCATATTCTTCTTCAAACGAGTAGAGAGCAAGACCATACCTTATATGTTCTTCTTCTTTCTACTTACTATGATAAATGTTGATGGATCCTTCTTTTTCAGGTCTTTTGACATCAATATTCTCATCTCATTTCTTGCCATGTTGTCTGAGGCGATCCATACATTTTTTCTTGCATTATTTTGCTACATGCCCAATCTTGTTACAAGCATAACATATTATATGAGAAAAGGAATCATAATATTTATGTTTCATGTTCCTTCTATTGAAATCAATAGCTTTGTGACCAAATATGTTGTAAGAAAAGCAATATCCCTTGAAGAAACCTGGGTACCTGGGAGATGATGTACTTCTTGTGAGATGACTCCTTTCTTGAAACAATATGCTTTTGCAATTGGCTGCAACATGTCCATAATTATGACATATAAAACATTCAACATTATTGATTAGAGGAGAGAATCGATTAACACTTCTATAGTTAGGAGCGGATGATTTCCTTTGATTATTTACTTTCCTTGTTTATTGATCGGGTTGACTTCTTATCTCTTTATTGAGCACTTTAGGTTTTTCATTATTACCCTTAAGATTCCTTGCATTAGCTTGTGAACTAGATTCTCCTTTTACAGTTTCATGAAAACCAAGACTGGATTTAATGGTGGGAGGCCTTTGACTACTAAGAATGTTATCCAAAATATTAGTACTATCTTGAAATCTCAAGTGTTTATCCTTTTCTTTTAATTTACCTTTAAGAATATTTACCTCAACTTCCATTCTTTGGTATTTCTTTTCCTTTGCAAGATATTTCTTTCTCATTCCTTCTCCAACCTTTCTTCCTTCTTCCATTTGCTCCTTTAAGTTGATAATTTCTTCCTTCAACCCATTCTCTTGTTCTTCCAATGCTTGAAGTAGTTATTCATTTCACTTGTTTAAATTTTCAATATTTGCCTTTAGAGATACAATCTATGCTTCAAGGCCTTCACAATATTGTTTATATTATACTAGAGCATTTACTGATTTAATATTATCCTTGTTATCATATGCCCTAAATATACCTTTAAGATTAATAATCTTTTTCAAAGCAAGATCAATTTTTCTTCTAAGATCAAAAATTTCTTCTAACCTGTCTTTTTATGAATCAATAACTCCATCATCATGTTCATCTTTTGAAACATTAGAAATAAGTTTACATGATAGTTCTCTTAATGAAAAACCTTTCTTTGTTTTTTCTTCATGTATTTTCTGTAGCTTCTCCCATACTTCCTTTGCAGTTTCATAATGCATAACCCTATTTAATGTTGAATCAGGTATGCTATTAATGATGTCACTTAATATATTAATATTATTTTTCACTTCTTTATCTAGTGGAGGAATTTTGGTGAAGCCATTCCATACTAAATACCAAACATAAAGTTTCATTAGATTAGACTTCATATTTTCTTCCATTGTCAATAATTATCATTGCTTTGCATAGGTACACCTTCACTGTCCATTTCTTCTAACTTGCCTTGTTCTTTTGCTTCTAGAGCCATCATTTTAAAATCTGTTTTCTTTTTAGAATGATTAATTTCAGTTTTACCCATGAGTGTAATTTCAGTTGATTCACTATCATCATTATTACATAGACAAGGAAATGGACCACAATTAGAACAAAAACCCATACTTGATAATTCTTTGTTATTGTCTTCTTCATTCTCGATAAATAGAAAGCAGGGTGCTCCCGAAACTAAATATTTGTTAACATATGTAACTTTCACTGCATCTGATATATCATTGTCACTACCATAGTATTATGACTCCTTTCTTCGAGCTATCTTCTTCTTTCCCATCATCCTTGATCCACTCCAAGCGGTTAAGCTTCAACAGAAGTGACTTGATCTGATACGAATTGTTGGGAAAAATACTGGGGGGTGAACCACCGCACAATGTGCCATTACGTTCACATATTGATTACATTGAACAGTTTAATAAAATTCAAGAAGTATTTCAGAATTTAGAAAAATCATGTGCCGAAGCTACAACATGTTTTAAGGAGACTTATGCAGAAATTGATAATAAGGAATCTTCTCCCGTGCATAATCAGAAATCTGTTGAAAGTGATGTCATTATGACAGATGGGGATATAAGAAATCCGACTGAAGGTAACACACAAGAAAAGAGTGTAGCTAACCAAGAGGACCAAAAGGATAATAAGGAATCTTCTCCCGTGCATAATCAGAAATATGTTGAAAGTGATGTCAATATGACATATGGGGATATAAGAAATCAGATTCCTTATCAAATAAATCCCCAATTAGGTGGTTCAGTTGGAACTCGTTTATCAACCTATATGCCTGCCCCACCAACAAGTCGGTATATTCCCCAATGGACCAATATGGCTGTCAAAATTACTCACCGTGAGACTCATGAAGAGCTCAAGTTTGGTCCAAAAGGTATGAAGTTAGATTCACAAATAGAAAATAATGTTGTGTCATCAATTAAAGATTCCATTCCTCCATCAGCAGTACTACCTACATATAGACCTCCACTTTTAGGTTCTGTTTATTTAAGTGGTTCACGCCCAATGAATTTCTACTCATCGATGCCAGCTGGGTCATATAGTAACATTTCATCTACTTTTAATCAACCTTTCAAGACAAAAACCGACATATCAAATGATTCACGCCCCTTAACAGGACAAAATAAACTAGCTACGATCCATTCTAGTGAGGTGTTGGATATATTGAAACCATTCCCACAGGCTTCAGAAACCATTCGGGCTCCAGTTTAAGTTCTTGATGGAAAGACAAACTCCTTGCCAGAAACTCTTGGTAATGAATCAAGCTCTCTTGCAGTTGTAGTTGTCACCAGCGAAGATAATTGTAGTTTAAAGTTTTCAATCCATCCTCCATCTAAAGTATCTGCTATAGATAAAGCAGCAGATGGAATTAAACTGTCGCCAGTGAACATGACTGTTGTGACAACATGTGATCTCTCTGATGGTACAGTTTCAAATAGTTCTGTTGTTTCTACACTTGATTCTGGATTAAATAATCATACTAGTGAAAATCAGAAAAGTATATCTAAAAAACAAGAGCAGGTTGTTGTAGATATTGGAAATGAAAAGATATTATATTTATCCTGGTTGGAAGAAGATGTTAATGAAAATATTCCATTGGTGGCTCTTGACGAAAAACACGTTTTTAAAGATATGATGATTACCACTTCTGATTTTGATGATAAAAGTGAAGGCTGCGAAATTTATTATAGAAAAATGCCCAAGCGTTCTAGAGATCACGACCTTGACTCTGTCTTCCACTTCGTCTCCAACAAGGAAAACCTCGCCATAACGATGGGTTCTGTACTAGAGCAATGTGGGAGGTCACTTTTTGCGCAAATTGGCAAGGGTGATCCGACACAGGCTGTGGCTGATGAAAAATGGCCAATGCATCTGGTGGCCACGCTCTTATCTCGTCCCTACCCCTTTGCCCACTGGGTGAAAGAAACGTTATCTATCATTGCTCATTTGCACAATGACATTGAATTGGTAGTCCCCAGCATAGGCATAGACCCCGAGTATTCCCTTTTAGACCCAATTATAAATGTACTGGACTTAAACTGTGGAACGTTCCTTGGGAAAGCAACGTTATCTATCGTTTCTCATTTGCACGATGACATTGAATTGGTAGTCCCCAGCACGGGCATAGACCCCGAGTATTCCCTTGTAGACCCAATTATAAATGTACTGGACTTAAACCGTGGAACGTTCGTTGGAAAATACGCACAGAATGCGGTAAATACTGGAAAAGTCAACATCTCTATGGTCGATCAAGCCCTTGTGAATAATTACGTGGTGTTAATGCACCTTGGATTTTTTGATGGGGATCCGTCGAAGCAAGAGTTTGGGAATCTAGGCCCAAGCGATGTGTGCACTACGGAGCATCAACAACTGGCTTTGGACACAGCCAAGCAAGGCATTGTTCTTTTGAAAAACGATTGCTCATTGCCACTATCACCTAACAACATAAAGTCTTTGGCAGTTATTGATCCCAATGCAAATGTAACTAGAGTTATGATCGACAATGACACAGGAGTTCCATGCAAATATACCACTCCTTTGCAAGGTCTGCAAAAATACAGCAAGGCAATTTATCAGCCAGGACGTACAAATGTTTCTTGTAATGGGAGTGGATTGATCAACACAGTAGTGCAAGCAACAAAAACTGTAGATGTAGTAGTATTAGTTGTGGGTCTTGATCAGTTAACTCTCTTTTGCCACAATGGCATGAACGGGCATGTCATGTCTGGTCTGAATCGACGGCCTCACATCGTCCAGGTCGCTCACATTTCGCAAGAATGGGATCAACTTCAGCAACTCACAATCTGATTCATCCCTTTCAAAAGCTTGATCTCAATGGAGTTGGGCGAATATTGCTCGCACATAGACTTCAAGTCATCTATGAACAACACATTCTTCATATCCAGTTCAACAATGCCAACATTGCGTTCTCGACTAGTGTTGCCCCTGTCCAGACCCATTCCGGCCTGTCTCGAGGCTCCAAAAGCATCAATTCAAACGACGACTCTATTCACATCGGGCACCAAAAGACTTCGGTCAACCGACGCAATTATGCAAACCCTTCTGATGCATTTTTTCAGCTAAATGTTGTAACCGGTCTCGGCCAACCGTCATACGTCGTACCTCATCAAAAATAAAAAACGAAATTACATATATATAAATCTCTTAACAAGAAAAAAACGAAACTATATATATAGAGAATTTAATTATATAACTATATGTTATATTATAATTAATATATAGTTTCTAATTAATTAATTAATTTTATTAAAAATAAAATAAAAATTATTATTATTAAAAAAAATATCTATTAAAAAAAAAAACAAACAACAGTATTATTAAAAAAAATATATTAGAGTTATATATATATATATATATATATATATATTAGAGTTATATAAATATAAAAACAAAAAAAAATTAGACTTAAAAAAAATAAATCCAAGGGAATGTTACTGACGAGCTATAAGACGCCAGATTATATACGTCGAGATGACAGACACTAGTTGAAGAAAACCCCCAGCATTAAAGCTTTGAGGACAAAGCTTATGAAGGAAGAGGCTATGTTATGAATATAATTCATAACAATTATATAAATTAAAAAATATAAATATTAAATAATTAAATATTAATTAGGTTAAATAGTCATTAAGTTAGGTGAAAAGGCATGTCTAAAAGACATGCTCATTCACGAAAGGTCATCTGCTGAGGTATAAAAGCAGGGCCTCATTGTAACATCTTATATCATCTTATACAATTATATATATTAATAAATTATTATTATTAAATACATGTGTGTATTTTTATATTAAAGTCTACAAGCTATCAGTTTTTATGCTTCAGCATAAGTTTTTATGCTACAGTCAACCTAGTAGCACTAAGTCAACATAGTAAATATAGGTCAACGTAGCACACATAGATATACTTAGTAAACCTAGGTCAACCTAATAAACTATTAGGTCGACCTCGTATATGTAGGTCAACGTAGTAACACTAGGTCAACATAGTAAATCTAGGTCAACGTAGTAAACATAGGAAGTTAACATGCCTTGCAACCTTTTAAAAGTATTTTTCATTGATATATGATTTAATTGACAATATGAAAACACATTTTCTATATTTTCATAACAAAGTGTCAATTTCCCTCCTGAGTTGTCTCCACTGTAACAATGAGTTGCCACCATTGTAACAGTGAGTTGCTGCCACTATAATAGGAAGTTTTCGCCACTGTAACAGTGAGTTGTCTCCACTATAACAGTGAGTTGTTACCATTGTAACAACGAGTTGCTTCCACTGTAACAATGAGTTGCAACCACTGTAACAGGGAGTTTTCACCACCATAACAATGAGTTTCCACCACTGTAGCAGTGAGTTTCCACCACTATAATAGTGAGTTACCGCCACTATAACAATTATATTCCGCCACTGCAACAATGAGTTGCTGCAACGTAGTTTGAACAAAATCTAACAATATTTCATTAAATTATTTTTTTCATTTAATTGTTTTCTTGTTTTGCAGATGGTGCAAAAGTGGACCTTGATCATTCAGGTTTGGTGCCATCCAAACCCAATTCACACACGAACTAGATTTGTGCTTCACAATGAAGCACTAAGCCAAATCTATCAAAACAATAGAGAAATTACTTGGACAACCACCAACAGTGAAGATTATTATCTTTCCCTAGTTGATGGGCTAAGAGCGGCAAGGAATTATGGTGCAAGTGACAATGAAGCACTAAGCCAAATCTATCAAAACAATAGAGAAATTACTTGGACAACCACCAACATTGAAGCTTATTATCTTTCCCTAGTTGATGGGATAAGAGAAGCAAGGAAAAATGGTGCAAGTGATATTGTCACTTACACCAATTCAGAAAACAAACTTTACCAAGTCAGAAAACAAAATTTGAAACCCCCCCATAAACAAGCAAAAAGACTGCTTCACAATTTCAAATCTTTAACATAATTTACTGATCATATGTTCAACGCTTGCTGATGATATACTCTGTGAAGCAGCATCCAATGGACCAATTGTCGTTGACATGTGTCGATATGCATGGCATATTAATGAATGCATTGTTATTGTGATTGTTATCAATGTTATTATGGTGTTCTTATTTTTTATAATTTTATTGTAGCATCATAAACAACCATTATGTCCATCCTTTTTTATGTATTTATATGAGCTCTGTTTTTTTATGTATGAGATAAATTTTTTTTGGTACCTCTTTGATATCTCAATACAACATGTATATAAGGAATTTATTTTTCAGTCTATGCTATTAATGGAATTACATTGTGATTACAATTTAGATGTGTCATTTTGATTACAGTTTAGTTATGTCTAACAATTCATTTCAATTCAGTTGTGTCATTGTGATTAAAGTTTAGTTTTGTCTATATGTTGAAAATAATGAGAGGGGTGGGGGGTGAATCAGTTTTTATTTTACAAATGTTATTTTACCAGTTAAGATCACTTTAAACAAAACCCAAAAATGAACAACAAAATAAATATTTTTATTAACAAATAGCGAGGACTCCAAAAGTATTTCAAAAGATGTTACAAAACGAGACCTTAGAATGCCTTCAATACTTCTTCACATTTCCAATCAAGGTTTCCAACAATTTATTTCTCCAAAGGTTATATATATCATAAAATTTCCAACACCCATAATTCCACATATTCGAGGGTACAGGGGTTTATTTTTGGACAAGTCTGAAGTGCGTTGAGATGGCCTAGGTTGCAGAGAGATACCACAGTCTGAAAATTTAGAGACACGGGTCGAAATTGTAGAGGAATACTATGGTCAAAAATTCAGTGACTTTTCAGATGTCTTGTTTTCAAGCCATATGCAAGTCTCCTACAAGTCTTCTATAGAACATTGTACCCTCTTTCTCTCTTAGAATTTTCTAGTTCATGAGCTATGAACAATTCTCCTCCTTGCTCCTATGACTTTTTATTTTTTATTTTTTATCCGTGGTTTGATATTGCATAAAAAAAATAGCCCTTAATGAAGTATAACCATTGTAATATTCCACCAAGAACCTTTACTCTTTTTCTCTCTCAAACTTTTCTAGTTCACGAGATGTGAATAATTCTAGGGGTGTCCTCTTTAACAATGCAAGGGTTTGCACCTAGGGTTTTACACTCAGGGTTTTCTACTTGAAAATGAACTTAGGGTTTTCTTGTAGATAATACACCATGCGGTTTACAACTAAGGTTTTGCACACAGGGTTTTGAACTTGTTTCTAGGGTTCAAAATTTTTTTCTAGGGTTTTGAATTTGCAGCTAAGGTTTTTCTATCATATTGACATGCCTTGGAGAATGTTAGTTCTTCTTAGATATTCTTCATGACATTGTCTTGTTAGGTAATCTTTCATGCTAGGGTTTCTCCACATGTGTTGTTCATCCATTAGGGTAAGGGTTTCCACCTAGGGTTTTTCACTTGGGGTTTTTTCCTACACAATGCACATAGGGGTTTGCAGCTAGGGTTTGGCGCTTAGGGTTTTTGAACTTGTTGCTACACAAACTAGCATGCCTAGTGAATAGGATAAAGCTAGAGGGCACAACAACAACTTCAGACAAAGTCCCACTATCACCATAGGAAGCTTCACAGCTAGTCTAGGAATTTATACTTAGTTGGCAAGAATAAATGGAGTTTCAAGGATGAAATATGCAAAACAACTTCTAGGAACATTCATTCATTCATTATCCATGAGTAGCACATGAAAAATTTATACAAGTCTCTAATACAAGTCTAATGAGCTTGAATTCTTAAAGAATCCCCTAACATAACAAATTATGTGAGATACCCTTGGTTACAAGCCAATCAAGATAGCTTATAGATCAATCATTATTATTTAATTTTTCCTTTACACATGGTGATATGCAAAATGCAATTGTGATATCTTGCATTTTTCCAATTCATAGATCCAACCTCATTTAAGGGAAAAAATTGTATAATAACTAAACAAACCATTCAATTACTGTGAATTTCTCCGTTATTAACATCTACAACCACAAAATCAAGTGAATTTAATCGAAGCATGTTCTGACATACATGACAACAACAATAACTAAGCTTGCAAAATAGTGAAAATAATTTGAACAACCCGCAAATCAATGAAGTTAACTTGCTAATCATGAAAAATTATAACATGCATTCAAGGATAAATAATAAACTATAACCAATACTTTTTAAGGAAAGTAATTTAAGGAGTGAGTGTATTGGTGCATGGGCCCACAAAGTTGCACGCAAACAAACTTTAAATTATTATGATGGCAAATTAGGATTGCCCCAAATCAATTGCATTGGTTGCGGCAACTCACCCTCCAATTCTAAATGTGTACAAGGGGAATATCCCGTGATCACAACAACAAGAAACAATTGATGCCAAATGGTTGAAAACTCACCATCCCATTCCAATGGCTATCGTTACGGAAACCTCTGACTGTGTACAACGAAAATCTCCCTTGATCACGACAACAACAAATGATTGGTACCAAATGGCTGGAAGCTCACCCTTCCATTCCAATGATCATCGTTGCCGAAACACCTGACTGTGTACAAGGGGAATATCCCGTGTTCACGAAAAAAAAAATTGTTGATGCCAAATGGCCACCGCAATAGACGATGCCACATGATTACATTATTACAAGATTGCATTATTGCATGCTTACCCTCAAATCTTCTATTTCTTGCTATTATCCCACATTCAAACCATTTCACTTTCCAAACACAACCATAGACACTTTGAAACACATCCATAACCACTCTAAACTCTAATTAAAGATGGAAAGCCCAAGAGTTCACAGAGAACCTGTCGAAGAATTGCTACACTCATTTCCACGCGTTAGACTATTTTTTGAATAGGTCGGCTGGACGGAGTATATTCGCAGGTTGCAGGGGTATGGCGATGACATAACTCTAGAGTTTTCCATGCATTATAGGGAGAGAAGATATGAGGTAGCAGGGATAGTGTTGCATGTGACAGAAGAAGCAATTTCAAAAGAAATAGGGTTACCCTAGATGGGAGAACAATGGTATGCACCCCGAAAACCCCAACCTGATGTTTTGCAGAAATTCCTTGAGGTAGGTAAATAACTGTAGAAGATAAGCACATTATTTGATAGGAGGGCATTACCACAACCCTGGAAAGATATTGCATTCCTTGTCCAGAAATATTTCACGTGTGAAGGAAGGTATGTCGTTATTTATTACCAGTAGCTCTAGTTGTTAGACCACTTGCATCATGGCATGTTGATAAACATGCCTTTCTTTCTTACAAAAACCCTAGATCATATGGACCGATCGGTGCAGAAATAAAAGCGGCCATTCAAAACCTTGTCCCACCATTTCCTCATTAAATGTTTGGTGGTTAATGTGTTGCAAATGGAAGGGAGAACTTGGGATGAACTAGTTGGAAGGCCATTGCATTTTGAAGCTACTACCTTGCCATAGGATTCCATAGAAACTACAACTCTGCCCCATGACCTCCCAGATGCACAAATTCCCACAGAACATTTCCATATGGCAGCCAAGTTGCCTAGTGTTCAAACTACGAGGGTTTCTAAGGATTCTGCTGCTAAATCCCCACAGAAAGCAGACAAAAAAGATAATGATAATGAAGTATAAATATTAGGGAGTAAACCCGCCACCAGAAAATTGAGAGGATACAAGAAGCACTCGAAAGTGTTGTCGAAATCCAAGAAGAACCAGACAAAGCAAGGTCATGTTGCTCCAATTCTTGAAACCATTCTCGTTGTTACAAAAGAAACAAGAGCAAGAGAAAGAGAATCCACATGATGTATTGATGGAATAAGGAGTCATGGAGAAAGGATGCATGCAACAATGATTCATGGAACAAGGATTAGGCCACATTGTTGACATAAAAAAAAAAGGTTGAGAAGGTTCCCTATCCTGATTCTGACTATGAGTACATACAAGGAGTTGTCGAATGGTACAAAACAGATGGAATTTCCTCAATTTCAATTTTGTATGGGGATGATGAGGAGGACCAAGCAATTGCACCACCAAAATTGACAAAGAAGCATGTTAAAATAATTACCCCTTCAAATCTTCCTCTGTATATTTCATTGTTAAGGAAGAATATGATTCTCTAGATGAAAAATAGACAACTACAAAACAAAGTTAAAACCCTAAAAAATGAGCTCATACAAAAATAAAGTTTGGCTTAAGTTGCAGAGTCCTTACTCATTGGTGTGATATATTTGCCTTCTCCATGTGTCCAAGAAAATATACCCCTTGGAAAAAAACAAATTGATGACATTGTTGTGAAAACTAAGGATGAGAAACCAACTTAAATGAAATTGACCAAAGGCACAACTTCGAAAATAGAGGAACAAGAACCATAGATGAAACTGACAAAAGAAACAATTGTACAAATAGAGGATCAGGAACAAAAAATGAAACTGACCATAGACATTGTTGTCCAAATAGAGGATCAAGAACTAGAGATCAAAACGACCAAAGAAATTATTGTGCAAACATAAGATGTGGAACCAAAGGATAAGTTAGCCCTGTGTATACCCTCTTATAAGGGAAAACTAATACCTTTCCATTTGCACGAAAACTTAATTCGTGACCTTTGTAAGACATGGGAAGAATATATAAACAAAGTTGAAGGAAAACATAAAAACACAGTGGTTGAGCTACAAAGGAAGGTGTCCAAGATGGAGAATGATAAGAAACAACTCATGCAAATAATGGATGGTGTGCTTAGTTGCAGGGCTCCTCCAACCAATTACAACTTGTACTTTACATAAAGATAGTTGAAGTTTAAAAAGAATGTTATCATCAATAATAAGCCTTTTCAGGTTGAATACATAAATGGTTTCATAGAAGCATACATGGTTTGTACGAATCTAGAAAAAAGACTTTCTTTGTGAACTGTACCAATATAATTTTCTATATATTGACAAAATATGGAATCCCAACCCTTATGTAGGGGATGCCCAATTGAGAGCTTTTGTATCATATTTGAGAAATTAGGCCAGTTGGGTGGAAGCTCTTAAATTTTTTAAACATAATTCTAAGAGCATTCTGTGGGTTAGAGGAGAATATGAAATACCTATAGAGGTGATAGAAGAACAACAACAGTTGGAAAGTTTTTTAGAGGAAGAAGAGAATATCGCTAGGAACAAGAAGCAAACCATTACATATTGTGCAACCCAGATTCAAATATTGGAGATTGCCATGTAAGAAGGATGTAAAACAAGCTGGGATGCCTCGGGAAAACAAACCTGAAATAAAGATCCATTTAACTACCTAAAATTAAAGATAACCTTAACAAGGGTTTCTCAATATATTATTTCCACAGAAAAATGTGGGAATAAATGGATTGGTATTAGATTTCTCTATCCAATGATCTAGCTACCAACAAGGATATATAAAAAGTCCTATACCCTTAAAAAAAGAGTTTGAATGCTAGAATGAAATTATGGAAACAACAGGGTATCTCCATCTTGGTGAAGCAGGACATAGTGATTATTGTATCAACAACCCCCTTCATCCTCAGATTCAGAATGACCCATGTGTTCTCGTTGATTTTCAATTCCTCACTGTTTCTCACATTCTTCCACTCACCGTTGTTGACACACTGGCTCACCATTGCTAACACTCATTGTCACCAGTGCAATAACTCATAGTCAGCAAGTGCATAATCTTTGATGCTTTAATACATATTATTCTCTAATAATATATCACCATTAGCATTGAGAAGCTATAAAAAACTGATAAAATTGTGTTTTACATGTTTTGTTACAATTTCGTTTCATTTCCATTACAAATTTTGTTACATTTCTATTCTTTTTATTCCAATTTATATATCAGATTCATGATTATACACCAACGTATGCAACCATAATGCAAGTACAGAACAACCCCATGCAAGATATCTTCCATAACATACAAAATAATCAATGTATTGAAAAACTGAGTGTAAATGCATGGAGTCACTTTACTAACCTTAAATGACAATTCAGACAAATTTCACAAATGAACAAACATATCCTCACCACCTATCATACATACATGAACATATTAAACAAAAAAAAATACATTAAATACATGTAATACACTAATAAATATTAAAATAAAATTGAAAACAAATGTATCACAACAAACCTGGAAAACCATGCAATGTTGGAGCGAGGGCGACCTTTCTTGTTGAGTTGTTCAAACTCAAATGGTTCATCTTCATATACAGTGGTACTCAAGTAAATTTCCAAATTTGCATTTTGTTTTCTCGTTTTTCTTCTCTTTTTGGGGCTCAGGAAACTCTTATTCCTCTTCAAAGATGACTCAAAAGCACCCAACCCACACGTGAATTCATAATCCATAATATGAATATTTTTGGCATCATCCAACATTTTTTTTAACCAAAGAAATAAACTGTTCAGTCTTGGTCAAAGTAGGAGGAGGATTGTTTCGAACCAAATCTATGTAGCCAAATAACTCCTCTTTGGCCAACTCAATTCCTTCAACATTTACATCAACATTGTGACTATCCATGGAAAATGTGTTTGCATCTTCACCAAGATCTGATATTACCTCTATATTTATCTAAGGAGGGTCATTATATGAATCAATTATGCTTTGATGATTTAGTAATCGGTTTGAAGCCATTAAATAGGAAGACAACCAACCCACCATTATGGCATGCTTGCAAATGTTGCCACAAATAGATCATGGGCAATCACTTGTTAAGAAATTTTTGCGATGACAAGTAACAAGATATTTCTTATTAGGTTTAGATTGAATCCTCAACCAAAAAGAATTAGACATTTTCTCATGAGGGATGCAATCACTATCTCGGAGTATTTTTTCTTTTTCCATTGATTCAAACTGTTGCTTTTTCCTGTAATTATTCAAAAATCCTTCCTTTTTTGGAATTTCCTTAAATCGATAACAGGGTTCAACATTTGTTAGAATAACATATATCAACCAATCCATCCTACGATCACATTTCTTTCTTCCATAAAATTGAAATTTTGTCTTTAGGTAACAATGATATGACTCCATAACATTGTTTGTCTCCTGATTTGCATGGGGAAATTCCTAGCAACCTTTTACCCACATCCCTAATTGCAAAAAAAATGGGTTAATGAAGATATTTCACCCGTATGAAAACCAAAAAGAGAAATGTAAGAAAGGGTTTTTCAACTTACAAATATTGTCACCAACAACCCAATTCTTTTGGAAATAGTCTAGGAAATTATCCTCGTTAGAAAATTTATTGAATAAATCATTAATTGCATTGCTCACTTCAGCACTAGCAATAATTCATAATTAAACCAAATTCACTAAACATCTCTTTTCTATTTTTGGTCTACTGGCAAATCAATTCACATTTTTAGCCATGCTCGATGTATGTTCCAAACACACAAGATAAAATTTCACCTTGTGATTCTCCTGCCACATTGAATTCATTTCAAGCATGTTATTTTTGTAATAAATACAAATTGTACTGTAAATGAGAAGATTTAAGTGACCTTAAAGCACCGATTTTAGCCACTGAATCATCAACCATGAAGGCATTAACTTTCCAACTATGATCAACTTGTTGACACCTATGCATGAGGTGATCCAACCATAGTGAAATGTCCTATGATGTATTATGTGATTCCATCACCCATGCAACCGACACCCCACTTTGTTGCTCATCAAACACCACGAGTGTGTACAGCTGATACTATCACATTCAAAAAACATATGAAGTCAACTACATCTCATTAATCATTATCAGACATTACAAATCAAATTATTGTACTCTCAATCATTCTTAATACACTCACCCCATATTTATTTATGCTGAATGTTGAATCCATGGCTATTAAGCTATTATTCGATAGCTTCACCATGGTCTCCAACATCCACTTCATCTGAATTCCAACTATAAAAGGGATCTCTCCACCATTGCACTTTTGATAAAAGAAAAAATCATCTTGGTGTTTTCTATACCAAAGGTTCACACTCATTTCATCCTTCTTATGCAACTGATACTTTCCTTTCATTAGATTATTATAGATTTTAACAACATATTTCCTACATAAAAAGAAATCCTTATCTCGAGCTAGCCATCCATGTCAACATATTTTTTAACATGCATTTTGCAAACTGAGTCAATCGACACTTCCAAGAAGAAACAACTCTCTACATAGGAAACCATGTCCCTTGATAACTTTGGTTGATGCAGGGACCTAACATGACCTGAAGTGTCATGTTGGCCATGAAAAGGCCATCCTTGGATATCTTCATGCTCATACATGTTATATGTTATTATCACTATCTTAGGGATTTGCATTATTTACAATGAAATGTCATTGACAACACATGTTTTTCACAAATGAGGATCTTCTCTTTGTTTTGTTTTGTCTCTTATGTCCTCAGAAGCATATGAACAAGCATAGCTGCATAAAAATGTTTAAAAAGTCAATGCATATGAATCCATGAAAAATGATCGAGCACTATTAATACCGACATCTAAACAATGCAAGAAAATTACACTTCATATCGCAAGGAAGAAGTAGGCTTTGATCCTGGGTGTTTATTTTGTACCTGGGTGAAAGAACATGCAACATCTGGGTTCATTTCCTCTCCTCTAATAAATTCTCCAATTCTATTTGAAGGGATTTTTACAATCCAATCAATCTCCATGTGTTTTCCATGTACTTCAAACCAATCTGATTTTGCCGAAGATTATCTAGACAATCTAAATCTTTTAAGAAAACATGATCTTTTTTTAGGCTCTTGCATTGGAAGGGAAATGAATGTTTCCCATTTGACTTGCTTTACCATTTTTTGACCCAATGGGTTGCTGAAACCGTAACCTAGAAATGTGCTGCAACAATGACCTAGCGAGTTTCCACGACGGTGACCCATTGAGTTTCCACAACTATAAACCAACGAGTTGCTGCAAAGTCTAACCAACGTGTTTCCACAATGGTAAACTAGCGATCTGTTGCAATGGTCAACTCATGATTTGTTGCAACGGTCAAACAACTAGTTGCCACAACAGTTAACCAACGATTTTTCTGCAATGGTTAACCAACAAGTTGCTGCAAGGGTTATCAAGAGAGTTTCCACAAACCAACGAGTTGCCGCAACATATAACCAACGAGTTGTCGCAACAGTTAACCAACGAGTTGCCGTAAAAGTTAACCAATGAGTTTTCGAACTAGACAACCACCGATTTGTAGCAACAAAAAACCAACAAGTTTCCGCAGCTGTGAAACAATTTTTTACTGCAACAGTGAACCAATGGATTTTTTTGCAATCAAGTTTGGTGCTCTACTAAACCTTGACAAGCAATAACCAACTGTGTGCTCTCCTATTTTTGCTAGGGAACTGGTCAAACAATACAATATTGTCTACATAAATAGAAAGCAACTAAGAACAACATTTCCTTTATATAATAGTCTGCTAATAAATTATATAATATTATAAGCATAAAGATATATATTGAGATTTATTTGTGGAATCCAAATTAGTAATGTGGAGGATGAAGGGTTTTATAAATTGGGTTTTAGTAATGTGGAGGATGAAGGGTTTTACAAATTGGGAATTAGTAATGTGGACGATGAAGGGTCTTACAAGTTGGGTTTTAGTAATGTGGAGGATGAAGGGTTTTACAAATTGGGAATTAGTAATGTGGAGGATGAATGGTTTTACAAATTGGGTTTTAGTAGTGTGGAGTATGAAGGGTTTTACAAATTGGGTTTTAGTAATGTGGAGAATGAAGGGTTTTAGTAATGTCGAGGATGAAGGATTTTAAAAATTGGGTTTTAGTAATGTGGAGAGTGAAGGGCTTTAGTAATGTCGAGGATGAAGGATTTTACAATTTGGGTTTAGTAGTGTGGAGGATGAAGGGTTTTACAAATTGGGTTTTAGTAATATGGAGGATGAAGGGTTTTACAAATTAGGAATTAGTAATGTAGAGGATGAACGGTTTTACAAATTGGGTCTTAGTAATGTGGACCATAAATGGTTTTGACATGCAAAAAACAACATTACTCTTATAACCAGAGCCATAATCTACTTAGGTAGGACAAAAAAGGAACTACATGTTTATGAGTTTGCTTCCATTTTAACTTTGCTAAAGAAATTTAAGCTAAACAAAAATTTCCTATATTTAACTTACAATATGGGTGACATCGAACTTTGTTGCTCGTGTCCCAGGTACAAAATAAACATTTTTCGTGATTTTTGCATGTTCGTTACAAAATTGGTACAAAATTTGGGTTGAACATTGGAGCGATTTTTGTAATCCGATCAAAGAAGACATTGTATCGAATCTCAATTTTCTTCGTCTGAGGGGGTGGGGGTTTCAAAATGATCTGGGAGGGAATGTAATTTGGAATGTCGAAGGCAGGAAAGGAAAGGGGGGCTTGCCATTAATTTGTTTCAGAGTGTATGGCTGCATGAGCTAGGTGAGCCATCGTGTCGTAGTCGGAAAGCCTGCAAATGGAACTCCGTGGATGGTGACGCAAACGAAGACCCCGACGGAGAGTTGGAGATGAAGAAGTTTTCATTTGGAGATGAAATTGATACAAGGAGCCCACATCGTAGAGGGGGTGACATAGCGGCCTCGTTGGCGTCGAGTGTGCTTGAAACATGAAGGGTGTTTCGTCGACCTTTTAGCTTACTCTAAGATAGGTAGGCAGTGCCTACTGTTACGAAAAGTCCTCTCCACTCGACTTTGGCATGGGGGGGGGGGATTGATGAATTAATATTGCACATAGCCTCTCTCTAAACACATGTGACATACACCATTCATGCAAACTACTATTCAAACAAACAAAAAAATTGTTCACAAGTGTGTCGGCTTTTGTCGCGGGATGCCTTTTCATATTACATACCATATTGTCGCACTAGGGTGGAAGTGGGGGTTTGGTGACTCAGTGACTCTAATTATATGTCTAATTTTTTTCTCCACTCTTTAAATGACATGTGGTGTCCAACCAAGAAAGAATGGATTGGACTCAATTGTGTGTCCTTTGTGTTTCGTGTGATCTAATGGACGAGTAAAATAAATGTGTTGTTTGGTCGCTCTGAACATCATTAAGTCCATATATGATTACAATACATCACACATATCGTGTCAGATATCACTCCATTTTTTTTTTTAAATTATCATGATTGCCTCGTTTGTCTTATTCACTGTTAACTCAACTCAGTACATCACATATATTGTGTCGAATATCACTCCATTTTTTTTCAAATTATCATGATAGCCTCTCCTGTCTTCATCACTGTTAACTCAACTCCCTGTTAGTGCTCAAATTGATTAGAGCTCCAAGAAAGGGGGCGTAAAGTTATGTACAATCTAGGTGATAAGCATATCATTATGTGGATTGGTCTTCTTCCAACCAATAAGCAAGCTGGACCCGGCCTACGCACTGCCTAATCAAAAAAAAAAGGAAAAGAAAAAGAGAAGCATTCCATTATGTGGATAGATATTCTTCTAACCAATAAAAAATATAGCCTTGAAATAGGCTTTGCTTAGTTTAAAAGAATAAAGAAAAAGAAAGATAAGTTAAACGCAAGAGGGCTGGTAATGAGATCAATTTTTTGGTTAACTCCCCAATAAGAATTGCAATTCTCCTGTACAAACTTTCAAGACGAAAATGAACAAACATAAAAAAACAAAAAATAATATATGCACGATCAACCCCAAAGCTATGAGAGCATGTAGGGGAATTATGATGACAAATTTGGAAATTTATTTGCAAGTTTTCAACGCTCACATATTAATTAATGCACCAGAACCCTAAAAACTAGGAGCAAATAGGGGAAATATATTGACACATTGGGAACTCATTGCAAGTTTTCCACGCTTGTATATATAAATGTTAGAAACCTTTTTGAGCTTTGAATAAAGGGAATTTTATTTGCCCTAGTCTAATGATTATGCTTTTTTGCCCTGAATGTTATGGAAATTCTGGTCATATTTTGAAACAATCCGACAAAGATTTTTGTAAATCCAAGTAAAAGCTGTTAAACTTCATAATTTTAGGTGCCTTAGAAGATTTTAATGGTGTTGAATCCATTTTCACCATCAAAAACATGATTCAAACACTGCTTCCACAAGATTTTTTGAAATGTTTTTGCCTAGATTCCGACCACTTTTGGCCGTCTGGGCAATTCCTCTGCCTCCGTAGATGACTCCATTTTATTTCATAATAATGAGACCATTGGACGAGGAATGAGTAAAAGATTTTAAACAAAATATTATTTTATTCAATATTTATTTATAAGTTTGGGGCAAAATGTTAATTTTGACACTCACTTAAGTTTTTTATATTTTAATAATAATATAATTTTAAGGTTATGATCAAGTTAAATATCAAATTGGTGCATGAGATATTTTTGTGAGGTATCAAAATTTGAATTGGTGGACAAGATTTTTATTTTTTATTTTTGGGACAAGGGACCCCTTTCCATACAATGATCCGATTGCTAAATTTTATGAAGGTGTACATACACTACCACAATTGTGAAGGTGTACATACTCTACCACACTTTGGATTTCAACTTGTGGAAGGAAATGCATGTTTTTAACCATTAGACCCACTCAAATTATACATCAAACTAAAATCAAATTAAAAAAAATTCAAACTCTATTTGTAGATATGAATTGTTGACCAAAATAATATATCAAAATATTTGGTAAGTTATATGTGGATCCAAAATATATAAAAAATTCAATCCGTGGAGTTGTATGTGGATTTATAAAGATGTACAAACATTGTAGGGGGGTTGAATTTAAGAATTATTAGTGGATATGCATTCTTAAACAAAAAATTACATCAAGGTATTTAGGAAAGTACCTGTGACATGGATATAAATTCAATCCATGGAGTCATATGTGGGTTTGTAGTGATACACAAACGTTATTGGGGGATCAAATTAAAGACATATATGTCATTATGAGCTCTTAACATTAATACTAAATGAAAGCATTCAAAAAAATCCATCGAGAAGTTGCCTTCTTTTTAAGGAAATAATGTTATTAATGCCAAGTCTCACATTAGGAATTTTAATCTTTGTGTGAATAAGTGGTGTATTGGTGCTAACTATAATCATGAGGAAGTGAAGATGAGGCTCTCCATCCTTTATTTGGAGGAGGATGCTCTAGATTGGTTCACATAGTTTCCTTATAATTCGTTTCATTTGCTGAGATTGATTTTTAGTTCCTTTGACGATAAATATGGAGATAAGAAAGAAAAAATGCACTTGATTAAAGTTAATAGCAACATGAAGAAGAATGAGAATGAGGCTGTGGAAGAATTTAACAAGAGGTTTAATGATATTGTAAAGGATTTAAATCAAGATTATAAACCTCCCGGAAAGACTCATTTGGTATATTATATCAATGCCTTTGCAGTTGATACTTCTTATGAGCTATGGCACATTAAGACTAATGCTTGGATTATAAAATTGTTGGAAGATAAAGACACTTTAAATATGAAATGTGTTGTCCAAAGCTTAAATATACTATTTGCATTACCTCAATTTCTAGATAAACACAACATAAGATATTCAATTGAAAAATTAATTGATAAGTATTTTCCATGGGAATTATTTGATCGTGCTTCTTAGAGAGCGTATCCAAAGGGTGGTGTAGGAGGAATCCTTCATATTTCCATGTTCCATAGTATATATTTCAAAGTTGGGGTTGGTAGAAGATCAAATAGCTTATGTGCATAAATAGTACTCAATGATGCCAACTTGGGAACATGGAATAACACATTCAAATATTTGGGGATGCACTCCTTTTGATTCAATGTATGAAACAAGATACAATGATCTCTAAGATATCATGGAGATTTCACTAAAATAGTTCATCATAATAGATGTGATAAAATATTGGAATCTTTAATGTGGATGTTAATTTCATTTAGATCTTAGATCATTTAATTATTTTTTTATGCTTAAAATCTAAAATGTGAAAAATAGAGAATAAAAAAATAAAAATACACCATCCACAAATAAACACAATATTTACCCGAAGAAACTTGTGCAGGGGAAAACCTAGCTAGAAGATGAGTCTAATCTGCTCTCTTTTGTCTAGTATGGAAATATGAAAATATAAAGAAATATATATTTCATGTGGAGCTACCTAATACTTGTGGCTTGTAAGGGTGCTACAAAATATTATCCCCATTTATTCCACTCTCTAAATTCCCACTCCCAGATGTTCTACTCCACTATGGAACAAATAAAATGTCATAAAATGGAACCCCTTCTCCTCTTAGTGTCTTGATATTTAATATTACCTGAAAGCCATCTAGGGGTGGGTTTTTTACATTCTTGAACCTTAATTATATGGTTTTGGACCTTCTATAATCTTCTTGAAAATCCACATGTGGATATCCCCATATGCATGAGTAATGAGGGTTGACATGGAATCCTCTTGTACCATGGTGGTCAACACAGTAGGTCAACTTGCAAGAGGGATGATGATTGCATACAAGCTCAGATTGATGTGATTCTTACATCATTATAAATCTCTCTAAGTTTAGATAACTTCAAAGGATCTTGGCTAAATCCAAGAGAGTTTTAACCCCAAAAATTCCATTTGATGCCTCAAAATGGCTATGAAAGGTGTCAAACCCCAATTTTCCAAATTGGGACTGACCACTAAAATGACCTTGCAAGCTAATTCCTCCAATTTTTTCCACTCTAAAAAACTTGAGATAGATGAAAAATAATATATATTCTAATATAGATCATATCTCCCCATTTAAGGAGGCTTATGGTCATGTTGAAGCCCCGAAAATCGGGTCTACAACAAGGGGGATACCCACCCGGTCCGGACCTTGGTTGGCAGCTCCTTTTCCGTTTGGTATAGCGGGTCCGATTGGGGATATGGGACCAATTTCCCAATTTTAGTGTGTGTGTGAGAAAGATTGATATTTCTGTTTCTAACAATTTCTAAGTGGAATACTTCTACTCTAATTCTAATCTAATAATAAGGAAATCATATTCTAATGACAGAAATATGTAAATCTACACTAACCCGGGGTGTGATCTTTCTTCTATGCGATCTAAAATGATTTCAAACAACAACTGGTAATAAAGATCATTCATCTGCCATGAGAAAAGAATTCAATAAAGATGAACCACTTCGTATAAAAAGTTAGACGAAACAGTTGTGAAAAACTTATCGCATAATGAGCTATTCATACAATAAGCACAAATAAATAGCTATCACCGTACAAAAGTGCCAAATGATAACTCAAGCATTCATACATTAATATATAAATAACTGAACTGAAAATCACTTTAACACAAGGCAGAAATGGTTAAAAGATAGAAATACCATTTATAACTAGTCCCACTCATGAGCTTCAAGTGATAACGATTTATCTCTCCTTGATCAAATATCTACTAAGAGTACAAAAGTGCAACATCAGTAGCAGATATAAAATGCAAACATCAATAAATATTGTTCCATTCATTCATCAAAACCTCCTCAGAGGGTACAAAAGTGCATGTTCCGGGGATAAGTTTTTGATAAATTTCAGGACCCTTTAAATGCATGAGAAGGGTTTAAATACTACTAACTAAATCTAAAAATATATTATTACAAAAATATAGGATATGGTTTAAATGACCGTCCTCTTTTCAGGAAAATAAAACAAAATTAAAGCTAAAATTGAATCTAAAATTAAACTACTTCTGTATTTGGTCCTTGAAATTGCACGCATGCAGCATTTGTTTGAGAAGAGTCGGTTGGCCGACTTCCGCTTTTAGCTCGGCTAAGAAAATAGAATCGACCAGAGTTGGCGCCATCTTTTCGGCCGAATTGATGATACACTTAACAGTCATCCATTGGCTATGTGGCTTTACTAAGTAAGCCGAGTAATAATCACAGTTCAACTTGGTTAACCCTTGGATTGCTTTTGCCTTTTCTTGAGATCTCTGTTTCCAATATGCCTATAGTTGTTGTGCGCTAGGTAAATATCCTGGAGTGGTCTCTGCGATTAAATTTTCCCTGTGCAAATTTTCATTTACACAATCAATAATAATGCTTGCTGTTGTGGCTGCTCCTTATGCTACTTGTTCTGCCTCCCTGATTTGCTTGTCCCATTTGTTAAAGAGCATTTATTTGTGGTTTTCGTTGATCCTTGGTGCACCTGCTCTTTTTCCCTCGTCTGTTTCTTGCCAAGAAACATATTCAGTCACCCGTTTATCAGTTAGATCATAGTCAGTTCATAAATATACCACTTGATTAGTGGTCTTATCACTTATTTCACAATAATAGTTCCCCTGCGATATCTTTTGGCCCAACACTTCTTACTGTTGTAGTAATTGTTCATTTAAGGAAATGGACTCTGTGATAAATTCTATAAGTTTAGGATTGTCCTTGTGGCTCTCCTGTAAATCCTGCAACTGCTTTCCTTTCTCGTCCAAACTTTTCTGATATCCTATCCGCATTTGCTGGAAGTCCTGCTGTAACCTTTCAAGCTGCTTTTGTGCTTCGTTGTTGGCGTTAGCTTGTTGCAGCTGTTGTTGCAAGACTTGTATCTGGTCTTCCTTTTCTTTTAGCAATTTTTGTACCTCAGATGCTTTATCAATATTCGTAGAGGCATATGCTCCTGCGATCTGAGATAGTTTGGTGAGATTCTCAGTGGGATTGCTAGTGGGATCTTGCCACAGGGCATCTAATTGTTCTGCCTCTTGAGGGAGCACGTTTTCCAATTTCCTTTTCTTCCTCTGTCTTCTTACTACTGCTTTATGTTTTGGGCTATAAAATATATCAAGAGGAGGAATTTCTTCTATCTTGAGCATAAGCTCATAGGATGGGGCAATAGGAATATGCTCCATATCTGAGACATTGCTGACTTTTCTTGTGACTAATTCTTTTGTTACCTGTGCATTGCTCACAGGTGTTTTTATGGTTTGTCCTTCAACATTGATCAAGTCATTGAAGGTTTCCCATTCTTTGTCTAGTTCGGTTGTGACTGGCGGTGGCTGAATGACGAGAGGGGGAGGATCTCTTTGCGGAGAGGCAAAAACCTGTTGTTGTAGAAGTTCCATTGACTGGGCAATATCTTTTACTGACCCTTCGCTCTTATCCTGTTCATTTCCGGATCTTTTAGAATGTTCAGATGTTTCTTTTCCAGACTTGGATTTAGATCCGTTTGTGCTTGAACTTCCACTAAGACTAACACTTGGAGTTGGTTCCCTTGCGGGTTTTAGGCGTAGTTTCTCCAAAGGAATACTGGCTAACCTTCTTTCCCTGTATATTCTAAACTTTTGAAATTCTTCTGGAGAGAATTGCAATTGGGCTACATGCAGAATTTCTTCAAGTGTGCTTTTCTGTGGAATATATCATCGAATAAATCCTTTTCTCCAGAGAACACCTTTATCTTGACTGCAATAGTGAAATTCTTGGCAACATCATGAGGGTCAAATGGTCTTCCTGAAAATTTGAATAACTGTAGACACGTTATATTATTGACTTCTATGAATGCATGGCCTACATCAAAAAGTGAAAATGCCACACAGGCTACAGGAAATTGTGGCCATATAGCCTTCTTTTTGTCTTTCAGATCTTTAGTTAGACCGCCTTCTCCACAGGTTTGATAGGCAATCTCTCAAGCCAAGAGTTTATCAGGGATATACAAAGGTAGGACATGAGGGGGAGCAGAACTTCCAAATACCCTGACATAAGTAAACAATTCCTCCCCGAACCATCTCGCGACAGGGAGGATGTCTACCTCTGCTTTAGGTGAGCATCTTAGAGGATCTTTATCATACAACATTCTATATAAGGGCAGCATAATTCCATGACAAATCTGGTAGAAGTATGGAGTGAACTAAGAGTCCCACAACTCTTTATGATAGACATGGATGGGTAAGGGGTCTTGAGTTGTCCACTTCCAACCCATAATGAAACTTAGAAACATAACATATCGCATCCATTACATATGCAGATAGGTAAAAAGGAGGATAGATTCTTTGAGAGACAGTTCTTTTATATCTGTAGCTTACAATGGCCGTGACTAGGTTATCAGACAGTATTTTAGCCCAATCTACAATAGTGGCATTTGTGGCGGCATATAATAATGGTAGTCATTCTGATGAAAATTTGTTAATATCTGGCATTCCAAACAATCTACAGAGCATGGCAACAGCAAAGCAATATGGGGAGGTGAGAGAACCAGTACTGTACATACCGTGTTTATCTTTCTTCAGCGGTTCATCCCTCCTCGACCAATTCTTGGTGATTTCTGCCAGGTCTTGATTTTCTTTCGCAAATTTCTCCATAAACTGCTTGTTATAAGTTGCTTGTGGCTCCGACAAATGATACATGAGCTTTAAATCCTGTGTAGCGAATGAGCCAATAAGTCCTTGACCCTGAGTTTTAAACTGTCTATTTCTGATCTCAACGTTGTCCATTATCCACTTCACCATGTCTATGTATGGGAGAATTTTGGGTCTTGCTGCTATTCGGTGTAAGAATGAGCAAGCCAGCTCTGTGAGGGATGCTTCAGAAGAACCATTTGAGCCTGCGGTAGCAATAACTTCCATTACTCTGGGATTCTCTTCTTCGAGAAGATTATACATGCCTTCCCACGTAGCTACTCCTGCGTCTCGGTTACAGGATGTGTCTATATACAAGGGCGCCATCTCCTTTCCTTCAGAGCTCGAAGCTTTGCTTTTCTTTCCCATTTTATCCTACGTATTTCTTTGTATTGGCCTCTGTTCTCCGTTCCTCCAGTTCACAAGTGAAGTGAAAATGAATGCCAAGGAAGGGTGATGGGAAAGTTTTAAATGCCGCAGACACATTAAGTATACCACCTTACGTGAAATGATTCTTTCGATAAGCACACACCCATATTCCATTATAACTGGCAACTACCTCATTTATTATCATTAAAGTGCATAACCAGGTGTCAGCTTATGGAAAATACTTTTCTTGAATAACGCGCCTGAGAGATTTGCGATGGAGCGATTTTGCGCTTTGCTTTGCAACTTTGCAGATCGCAACATCGCAAAGTTGATTTCTCATGACATCGCATTATCGCTGTATCGCAATATCGCAGATCGCGGGAATTTTATGTATGTCAACCTTCATTAACCTATTTTCTGCGAAATGCGATCCTGCGATCGACGTCATTGCATATCGGCAAATTTTAAAGTTTTTCAATGTGAGTTATGCTGAATGCAATGCGATATTTGTTTATTATTGCATATCGCGATCTCGCAAATGTTGGAATTGTGCTTGTAAGGTGGCATCCCGCTATTCTTTTGTGATGCGATTTTTTCCCAAGGAAAGATTTTATCTTACCTTATCATAAATCTTATATTTTTAGATTTTCCAAGGAGGGGTTTCCTAAGCTTATGATGGTATGTTTATTCGAAAATGAAATTTAAGCACTACTTTGATTTTTTAGATTTTTTAACTAAGGGTCCCCACTTATTTAGTATTAGGAATAACACTAAATAAGAAGGGAAGTTGTTGCTAGCCACAACAATTGGCGATTCACTTGGAAGAACTAGTTATCTTTGCTGCTTTTTTGAATTTTTCAAAGCTTCCAAAACAGAAAATTTTCCAGAAAGTTAAACTTTATTATAGAAAGATAAAGTACATTATATTCTAACCTGTCAATGACATTTTGTTTCAACTATTTTTAAATTTGATTATTTGTTGCCTCAAGCTAGTCCTTGTATTTACATTAGTCATTACTTGGCTTGTAAAGATAAAACAAAGTCTTCTCTGTAAACCAGTTTTAAATATGCTCATTTTTCGTAGGTAGAGCCTCTGCTGCCAGCAAGTGTTTATAGCCTCGACAGGGTTACTTGTTACCTAGCAATGATCATGTATCCTACTTAAAGAAACCTACAATTCCCAAAGAAGAACCCACATCCACACTTATTGCTTTGATTTTCTTTTTATTCTTAAAGAGCAATGTCTTGGTTTGGTAGCCAATTCATGACACAGTCATCCACTTGATTTATAACTTTGCTGAACAAGTTGGCTCGTGATGAGACCCCTTGCCTTTTGATTGTAACAATCTTGAGTCATTGCCCTATTGTGGTATGCAATATTGGAAACGTCAGCAAGTTATAATATCTGTGATTATGATAAGCTGGCTCGTGATGAGACCTCTCACTCTTTAAGATAAAGTGTATCCTTGGATTGTTCCTCTGAAAGTTGTGATCTCCTTAGTAGGGAGGAAGTCGTTGTTTCCTTAAGATAGCTCTAGACGACAATAGTAGAGTTTTTGGAAATAGTTGTTCTACAGAGAATATTTATTTTTGTTATTGATACTTTTCATTGCACTGATATAAAACAATTTCTTACTAAAGGTTGTTTTCATCAAATTTTATGAAGTTGAAACTAGTATCATATCTAGGCTAGAGTTTTTAACTATATCTTTCAATAATAAAGATCAATTTTCCAAAAGATTTTCTATTTATACAAGCGAAAGATCAAAATTTGAAAGAGAATTGGTGTCTTTTTCGTAAATGCCAAAAGTAACCATTTACAACCGGTTTTATTATGAAAAGAAAAACCACTACTCTACAAAAGTAGAAGATTGATCTTCTATGGAAAATATTTCCTGAGAATTTGACCATTAACAGGTAGAGAATCTCTTTTCCCTGTTAAATCTTGTAACATGAAGGTAGAAAGACCTACGACTTCTATGATCTGAAAAGGACCAAGCCATATTCTTTGAAATTTTGTATGTTTTCCCTTTTCTTCATGACCCTTGTCCCATTTTAAAACTAGATCTCCTAATTGAAAATCTTTTCTGGATACCATATTGGAATCAAAAGAGGCTTTCACTAATGCTTGATGATGAGTGTGATTTACCTTAGCCCTTTCTTGTTGTTCTTCTAATTTAATTAATTCTATCTGCCTAAGTTGTAAAGAAGAAGTTGGTACTTCATTAATATATTGAACTAAGGCTAAAGAGGGAATTGCCAAATGTGTTGGAAGAACTACTTGTTTCCCATAAACTAGGTTAAAGGGAGAAGCGCTGATAGAGGCTTTCTTTGTTATTCGATCTGCCCATAAAGCATATATTAAAGACTTATGCCAATTCTTATGGTTTTGGTCAATGGTTCGCTTGATAATCCCGATTGGGTTTTTATTGGTGGACTCAGCTAACCCATTCCCTTGTGGATAATAATTGGCAGAATATTTAAGTTTGAAACCTCTTTTGAGTGCAAACTCAGTCATTGCATTTCCAGAAAAGTATGATGCATTATCAAACATTAAAGCGGAAGGCAATCCTAAACCTGGTGATTATGAACTAATCTATGAATTCAATGATGTTTTCAGCGTTAACCGTCTTGAGTGGAACTACTTCTACCCATTTGGTAAAGTAATCGGTTGTTGTAAGGATGTATTTATGCTATTTAGAAGAGTGAGGAACAATCTCACCTATTATGTCCAATCCCCACTGCTCGAAAGGTTGTTCAGTGGTAACTGGTTGTAGTGGCAAGGATGGTTTCTTTTGTCTTCCAGCAGCAGTTTGACAGACTTGACATTTCCTTACGTAGTTATGTGCATATTTGAATAATGTGGGCCAGTAATAGCCTGTGCGTAAAATTTTATGAGCAGTTGCATCTCCAGCGTAGTGTCCACCTGCTGGCCCATCGTGGAGTTCCTGCAAGACTTTTTTAGCTTCAGCTTTCTCAAGACATCTAAGTAGAACAAAATCATAATTTATTCTAAAAAGAACATCATTCACGAGCTGATATTATTTGGATTTTAACCTCAGAGCTCTTTTCTTGGTGTGATCAAGATTTGGAGGAGTGTATCCATTCTTTAACTAATAAATAATATCAGCATATAATGACTCAGCATCGTTTAGGCTTACCTCGTACACTTGTACCTCTTCAGATGGATTTTTGGGTATTAGCGATGCTCCTGCCAGCATTTTGAAAAAGCCTTGACCTTTTACAATATTTGATGGTCTGATTTCTACGTTGTATTCTTGTAAGGCAGTAACCCAATTGGCCCTTTTCTCACCCACATCCTTCTGTACTAGAAGATTTCTTACCGTTGGAAATGGTACTATGATCTTGGTATGTGTTTTAAGTAAGAAAGGTCTGAAATATTTAATTGCTTTAAAAACAGCATAAGCTTGTTTTTCCTCATCTGAATAATTCAATTCAGCACCTTGTAAATTGGAACTGAAAAAAGAAATTGGGGCTTCCGCCTTTTCTTGATTCGCTTGAGTGAGTATCGCAACATATGATCTATCTGAGGCAAAAGTGTACAAAATAAAAGGATCAGAAAAATTTGGAGTTGCTAATGATGGAGCATTGATAATGGCTTGTTTGATCAGATTGAAAACCTCATGTTCATCTTGGCCCCATTTAAATTTTGCATTCTTTTTAATCATGGCTTCTAAAGGAGACACAATTCTTGAAAAGTCTGGAATGAATCTCTTTACAAAGTTAATTTGGCCAAGGAAATATTGCATGGCTTTCTTGTTGTGAGGTAGGGGGACTGCGGAAATTTCCTTGATTCTGTCAGGGTCTATGTGAATTCCAGATTTTGACTCTATGAATCCTAGAAGCTTTCCTTCACTCAATGCGAAAAAGGACTTTTTCGGGTTAAGCGAAATCCCATACCTTAAACAACGTTGGAATATTAGTTTTAAATCCCTAAGATGGTTGTTTCGTTTCTTGGAATAAACAGTAATATCATCCAAATAGATTACCACTGACTTATTAACTAACCCTTTGAATGCAATGTCCATGGCTCTCTGAAATGTGGCACTAGCGTTTATCAAACCAAATGGCATATTTTGATATGCGTATGTGCCCCACTTAGTTCTGAATGTCGTTTTTAATTGATCGTCGGGATGTACCAACACTTGGTTGTATCCTGAGAATCCATCCAAGAATGACATTAATTCTGAGCCCGCAACTGCCTGCAGTATTTGTTCCATGGGAGGTAAAGGAAAATTATCCTTTTGGCAGGCCTTGTTAAGGTTTCGAAAGTCAATGCAGATTCTGATATCTCCGTTTTTATTTCTAACAGGTACCATATTGGAGACCCATTTAGAATGTCTAACGGGAAAGATTATTTTGGCTTTCAATAACTTGTTGAGTTCAGTTTTGATCTGATTTTCTAAATTTGGATGGATCTTTCTCAACTTTTGTTGGACAGGTTTTTCATTATCGATCATTGGGATAGTATGTTGGATGATGGAGGTGTCGTATGTTTTGAGTTCATCGTAATTCCAAGAAAAGACACTTTTGTATTGTTTCAAGAGACGGATATATGCTAATTTCTCTTCAGGGGCTAGGCCAAGGCCTAGGTTGATATTTTGCGGTTTGGCATCAGTTTCTAGATTTACTAATTCATAATTCAAAGTTGAACTTTGGAGTTTTGAATTGGTATATCTTTTGAATCGATCTTTCAAATCATAAAGGTCTTCTAATTTGACTACTGATTTAGGTATAGCATTGTTAGTACTATCCTGTTGCAATTGTTGGTCTTCGTCAATTATTTGATTGGTGTAGGATCCTTCAGATGTGAGAAAACTCACGATATCAAGATCGTCATTGAAAATCCTCCAATTGGTAATGTTATCAGGGATAGATGGTCTAAAAATTAACTCAATTGAAAATCGGTCAGGGCTAAAATATTATGAAGGAATGAGCTTGGAAGCTACGTTGGCTAAGAGGTCTGCGCTAGCATTCTGGAGTCTGGGAATTGATGAAATATTAAATGCTATAAAATGTTCAGTCAGATCTTGAACTAAATATTGATAATGATTTAAATGACTTGATAAAAAGTGTATAGTATTACGTACCTGTTTGATTACAATTTCAGAATCTCCGAAAACTTGCAGGTATTTGAGGTCTAATCTGATTGCCTTGTACAATCCTTAGACTAGAGCTTCGTACTCTGCGGTATTGTTGGTACACTCGAATTTGAGTCTGCAAGTTAACATAGTTTTATCTCCCTCTGGGCTTACTAATACGCATCCTGCTCCTGCTCCTTCGTTAGACTTAGAACCATCAAAAAATAATTTCCAAAACAAAGATTTATTTATAGGACTATCTATAAAATTAATGCATTTAGAACTATCTGTTTGAGAAAAAATTTCTACTTGAGATAAAACAGAAAGTTCTAAGTAACGTGAAGAATGAGGATTGAAATTTCCTAGGAAAGAATCTACTGAATAGTTGCCAATGATGTTAGAATTATATGCTACTGGTTCGTTTTCTCCCTCAAGTTTTGTTACTATGTATTTATGATGTCACTCACGTTCAACTTTTATTTCGTTGGGTTTACCATTGTAAGGGAGCCACATGTGCGACCAGTCAGTTGCAAAGTATCCATGAAGTTTTTCTGACCAATCTCTACTAAGAATTAGGCCATATAATTCAGGAATATCACCAACTAAAATGTCGATAACTTGACATACCTTTGGATTGGATGACAGCCTTATGGTAACCTGATTTAACTCGCCGATCACTTCGACTTGCGATCGATCAAGCTGAACTATGCGTACAGCAGATTTCTGTGGTTGAACGTTCAATTTTGCACAAATTGATCTTGGTAAAATATTCGATGAAGCTCCAGAATCAACTAAGAAATTATGCACATTTTTATTGAAAATTTCATAAGTAAGGAGAAATGGGGGAGTATGCGATCTTGATCTTCCTCCAATTAATGCGATATCATTTGGATCAACTTTATTCATCGTACTAGTTGGAGGTTTTCCCATATCATGGGAAGCTTGAGAGATTACAGCAGCTGGTAAAGGTGCAACTGGCACAGCATGTAATTCTTTCAAAAGTACTTTCTGCTGGTGTTTTAACTTGCTCAATTCAAAAAGAGTAATATTGGCCCTAGTCTTTTTCATGTCTTCTACGATGTTATACTCCATTTCATCTGAAATGATTAATGTTTTAGATGGAGTAGATGTGTCTGTTTGGACTAGGCTGGTTTGAGTTGCTTTAGGTGATGTTTTCTTGGCGGTGACTTTATCCTTAGTCATTGAGCTTGCGCTCTTTGGCTTAGGTGTAGGTTGAGGAGGATCAATCTAATTTCTGCTACGAGTACTAACCGGGAATGCTTCTTGATCTTCTTCATTTTGGAGGATTAAATCCCACATACCTTGTAACTCTACAACTTCTTCTTCAATGGTATGTTCTTCAGTATTGTTTTCCTCTTCTTCTTCTTCTGATTCAGCATTTGAAATAGTGTTAGGGGGTTTGGAATCGGTTGAAGGATTTCTTTTAAAAGGCTTGTATGGCTTTTTAGAAGACGTTTCTGCTACTTGCTTTTTAATGTCGACCATTTCTTTAGACATGGTCTTCAAAAAATTTTGTAATCCTTCTAAATCAAATGGATCTTTCGGCTGTTTTTTCTTGGGATCTTCTTTGAAAGAGACCTTCTTAGATTTTCGTTCTTCCATCGCTTTTTTCTTTTCTAAGGTCGTAATACATTTCTCTACTGTTGTTGCTTCTTTCATGTTTTCAACTAAGGCTATTTTGTTAGCCCTATCAACAAAGATTGCTAAGTTTGATGGTAAAGCAGTAATGTGCCATTCACTTCGCACTTCTTCACTAGGCTGAGAAGCAGTAGGAATTTTGTTTAAGATTTTATTGAAACGTAAATTGAAATCTTTGATAGGTTCTCTTGACTCTTCCCTAAGGTTAGACAAGTCATTGATCAGTGTCGCTGTAGACCTGTCATCATCAAACTTGGTCAAGAATTGTTCTTGGAAGATGTCCCAACTAGTAATAGATCCAGAAGGTAACGAGAAGTACCATGATCCGGCTGTTCCTTGCAGAGTATAAGGAAAAAGTTGAACAACAACATCTTCATTAACAACTCCATTGAGATTTATGGATAGCATAAAGTTATTTATATGTTCTTCTGCTAGCATGCCTGCCTCAGGATTAAACTTAGGCAGCCATTTTTCAGGATGGGCCGGTATCTGACTCAAGGGTGCAGGCATTAGGACTGCCCCTGGGTTATTCCATGGAGTTTGGGCCATCGCTGAAATACTAACAGAGGAAAATGCAGAAGATGATCCTTGTGGTTGAGAAGATGAGGATATTATGACTCCAGATGGTTGAGAGGGAGTTGAGGAAGTTGCAATAGGCTGATGAACAATGATCTGAAGTGGAGGAGTGGATGGTTGACTTCGCGGTGAAGAGGTTGAGATGGATGATGATGATGAAAGAGTCTCACTATCAAATCCTTCAGAAGACTTCCTTTCTCTCTTCCTAGTAGGTAGAGGTAACTCAGTTGGTTGAACACCAAACTTTTCACTCTTTAACCTGGTAAGAGGATGAGCAGGATTATATTGTGAAGTCACGCTACCTTGAGATTTATCAGATTTTTGAGGAGATATTGAAAATCGTTGGAGTTTGTGAATCAAAGATTCAACTTCAGGAGGTTCAATAGTAGATTGTTCTGAAATATCGGGGTTTGTAGCAACGGTTGTTGCTCCAGCGACTTTTGAGTCTGGATTTAAGGTCTCTGAATGCAATGGAGAAGTCGGAGGAGATGGTGAGGGCGATTTACTCTCAGAATGGTATTTAGATTTAGATTTACTTGCTATTCATAGTTCAGGCCCTCCTTCTAGCGCCAAATATGTTGAAGCCCTGAAAATCAGGTCTACAACAAGGGGGATACCCGCCCGGTCCGGACCTTGGTTGGCATCTCCTTTTCCATTTGGTATAGCGGGTCCGACTAGGGATATGGGACCAGTTTCCCAATTTCAGTGTGTGTGTGAGAAAGATTGATATTTTTGTTTCTAACAATTTCTAAATGGAATACTTCTACTCTAATTCTAATCTAATAATAAGGAAATTATATTCTAATGATAGAAATATGTAAATCTACACTAATTCGGGGTGTGATCTTTCTTCTATGCGATCTAAAATGATTTCAAACAAAAACTGGTAATAAAGATCATTCAGCTTCCATGAGAAAAGAATTCAATAAAGATGAACCACTTCGTATAAAAAGTTAGACGAAACAGTTGTGAAAAACTTATCGCATAATGAGATATTCATACACTAAGCACAAATAAATAGCTATCACCATACAAAAGTGCCAAATGATAAATCAAGCATTCATACATTAATATATAAATAACTGAACTGGAAATCACTTTAACACATTAAGAAATAGAAATACCATTTATAACTAGTCCTACTCATGAGCTTCAAGTGATAACGATTTATCTCTCCTTGATCAAATATCTACTAAGAGTACAAAAGTGCAACATCAGTAGCAGATATCAAATGCAAACATCAATAAATCTTGTTCCATTCATTCATCAAAACCTTCTCAGAGGGTACAGAAGTGCATGTTCTAGGGATACGTTTTTGATAAATTTCAGGACCCTTCTCTAAATGCATGAGAAGGGTTTAAATACTACTAACTAAATCTAAAAATATATTATTACAAAAATATAGGATACGGTTTAAATGACCGTCCTCTTTTCAGGAAAATAAAACAAAATTAAAGCTAAAATTGAATCTAAAATTAAACTACTTCTGTATTTGGTCCTTGAAATCGCACGCATGCAGCATCTGTTTGAGAAGAGTCGGTTGGCTGACTTCCGCTTTTAGCTGGGCTGAGAAAACAGAATCGACATGAGTTGGCGCCATCTTTTCAGCCGAATTGATGATACACTTAACAGTCATCCATTGGCTATGTGGCTTTACTATGTAAGCCCAGTAATAATCCCAGTTCAACTTGGTTAACCCTCGGATTGCTTTGCCTTTTCTTGAGATCTCTGTTTCCAAACTACCTGTAGTTGCTGTGCGTTAGGTAAATATCCTGGAGTGGTCTCTACGATTAAATTTTCCCTGTGCAAATTTTCATTTACACAATCAATAATACTGCTTGCTGCCGTGGCTGCTCCTTCTGCTGCTTGTTCTGCCTCCCTGATTTGCTCGTCCCATTTGTTAAAGAGCATTTCTTTGTGGTTTTCGTTGATCCTTGGTGCACCTGCTCTTTTTCCCTCGTCTGTTTCTTGCCAAGCAACATATTTAGTCACCTGTTTATCAATTAGATCATAGTCACTTCGTAAATCTACCACTTGATTAGTGGTATTATCACTTATTTCACAATAATAATTCCACTGCAATATCTTTTGGCCCAACGCTTCTTTCTGCTGTAGTAATTGTTCATTTAAGGAAATGGACTCTGTGATAAATTCTGTAAGTTTAGGATTGTCCTTGTGCATCTCCTGTAAATCCTGTAACTTCTTTCCTTTCTTGTCCAAACTTTTCTGATATCCTATCCGCATTTGCTGGAAGTCTTGCTGTAACCTTTCAAGCTGCTTTTGTGCTTCGTTGTTGGCGTTAGCTTGTTGCAACTGTTGTTGCAAGACTTGTATCTGGTCTTCCTTTTCTTTTAGCAATTGTTGTACCTCATATGTTTTATCAATAGTTGCAGAGGCATATGCTCCTGTGATCTGAGATAGTTTGGTGAGATTCTTAGTGGGATTGCTAGTGGGATCTTGCAACAGGACATCTAATTGTTCTGCATCTTGAGGGAGCACATTTTCCAATTTCCTTTTCTTCCTCTGTCTTCTTACAACTGCTTTGTGCTGTGGGCTATAAAATATATCAAGAGGAGGAATTTCTTCTATCTTGAGCATAAGCTCATAGGATGGGGCAATAGGAATATGCTCCATATCTGAGACATTGCTGACTTTTCTTGTGACTACTTATTTTGTTACCTGTGCATTGCTCACAGGTTTTTTTAGGGTTTTTCCTTCAGCATTGATCAAGTCGTTGAAGGTTTCACATTCTTTGTCTAGTTCGGTTGTGACTGGCGGTGGCTGAATGACAAGAGGGGGAAGATCTCTTTGCGGAGAGGCAAAAACCTGTTGCTGTAGAAGTTCTGTTGACTGGGCAGTATCTTTTACTGACCCTTCGTTGTTATCCTGTTCATTTCTGGATATTTTAGAATGTTCAAATGTTTCTTTTTCAGACTTGGATTTAGATCCGTTTGTGCTTGAACTTCCACTAAGACTAACACTTGGAGTTGGTTCCCTTGCGGGTTTTAGGCGTAGTTTCTCCAAAGGAATACTGGCTAACCTTCTTTCCCTATATATTCTAAACTTTTGAAATTCTTCTGGAGAGAATTGCAATTGGGCTACATGCAAAATTTCTTCAAGTGTGCTTTTCTGTTGGAATATATCATCGAATAAATCCTTTTCTCCAGAGAACACCTTTATCTTGACTGCAGTAGTGAAATTCTTGGCAACATCATGAGGGTCAAATGGTCTTCCCAAAAATTTGAATAATTGTAGACACGTTATATTATTTACTTCTGTGAATGCATGGCCTACATCAAAAAGTGAAAAGGCCCCACAGGCTACAGGAAACTGTGGCCATATAGCCTTCTTTTTGTCTTTCAGATCTTTAGTTAGACCGCCTTCTCCACAGGTTTGATAGGAAATCTCTCGAGCCAAGAGTTTATCAGGGATATACAAAGGTAGGACATGAGGGGGAGCAGAACTTCTAAATACCCTGACATAAGTAAACAATTCCTCCCCGAACCATCTCGCGACAGGGAGGATGTCTACCTCTGCTTCAGGGGAGTATCTCGGAGGATCTTTATCATACAACATTCTGTATAAGGGTAGCATACTTCCATGACAAATCTGGTAGAAGTATGGAATGAACTGAGAGTCCCACAACTCTTTATGATAGGCATGGATGGGTAAGGGGTCTTGAGTTGTCCACTTACAACCCATAACATGAAACTTAGAAACATAACATATCGCATCCATTACATATGCAGATAGGTAAAAAGAAGGATAGATTATTTGAGAAACAGTTCTTTTAAATCTGTAACTTACAATGGCCGTGACTAGGTTATCAGACAGTATTTTAGCCCAATCTACAATAGTGGAATTTGTGGCGGCATCTAATAATGGTAGCCATTCTGATGAAAATTTGTTAATATCTGGCATTCCAAACAATCTACAGAGCATGGTAGCAGCAAAGCAATATGGGGAGGTGAGAGAACCAGTACTGTACATACCGTGTTTATCTTTCTTCAGTGGTTCAACCCTCCTCGACCTATCCTTGGTGGTTTCTGCCAGGTCTTGATTTTCTTTCACAAATTTCTCCATAAACTACTTGTTAAAAGTTTCCTGTGGCTCCGGCAAATGATACATGAGCTTTAAATCCTGTGCAGTGAATGAGCCAATAAGTCCTTGACCCTAAGTTTTAAACTGTCTGTTTCTGATCTCAACGTTGTCCAGTATCCACTTCACCATGTCTGTGTATGGGAGAATTTTGGGTCTTGCTACTATCCGATGTAAGAATGAGCAAGCCAGCTTTGTGAGGGATGCTTCAGAAGAACCATTTGAGCCTGCGATAGCAGTAACTTCCATTACTCTGGGATGCTCTTCTCTGAGAAGATTATACATGCCTTCCCACGTAGCTATTCTCGTGTCTCGGTTACAGGCCGTGTCTGTATACAAGGGCGCCATCTCCTTTTCTTGAGAGCTCGGAGCTTTAGTTTTCTTTCCCATTTTATCTTGCGTATTGCTTTGTATTGGCCTTTGTTCTCCGTTCCTTTAGTTCACTAGTGAAGTGAAAATGAATGCCAAGGAAGGGTGATGGGAAAGTTTTAAATGCCGCAGACACATTAAGTATACCACCTTACGTGAAATGGTTCTTTCGATAAGCATGCACCCATATTCCATTATAACTGGCAACTACCTCATTTATTATCATTAAAGTGCATAACCAGGTGTCAGCTTATGGAAAATACTTTTATTGAATAACGCGCTTGAGAGATCTGCGATGGATCAATTTTGCGATTTGCTTTGCAACATCACAGATCGCAACATCGCAAAATCATAAAATCGCAAAGTTTATTTCTCATGACATCGCATTATCGTTGTATCACGAAATCGTGAAATCGCAATGTCGCAGATCGCAGGAAATTTATGTATGTCAATCTTCGTTAACCTATTTTCTGCGAAATGCGATCCTGCGATCAGCGTCATCGCATATCGGCAAATTTTAAAGTTTTTCAATGTGATTTATGCTGAATGCGATGCGATATTTGTTTATTATCGCATATCGCGATCTCGCAAATGTTGGAATTGTGCTTTTAAGGTGGCATCCCACTATCTTTTTGCGATGTGATTTTTTCCCAAGGAAAGATTTTATCTTACCTTATCATAAAGCTTAGGATTTTAGATTTTCCAAGGAGGGGTTTCCTAAGCTTATGATGGTAAGTTTATTCGAAAAGGAAATTTAAGCACTACTTTGATTTTTTAGATTTTTTAACTAAGGGTCCCCACTTATTTAGTATTAGGAATAACACTAAATAAGAAGGGGGATTTTGGCTAGCCACAACAGGTCCCAAAAATATTTAATGAGTGAAATGAGAAATATTTTCCTCTACTTTGTTCCAAGAGTACCACTTCACTTTTCCTGGCAGTCAACCTTTCAAACTAATCTACCAAAGGTCACATTACCCATGTCTTGTAGTCCTATAACTCTTCTAGAAAACCATGCCTTCTACCAACTCTGCCCATGCATTTATTTATAAGTCCTTTATGGTAGGTATGCCCTTATCTTCTTCTTGGTTCAACACAAAGGGTTCATAGAGTTTGATATTCACTACATTTATTATTGAATAAATGTACATGCGTATTGTTATACTGATTCTATAGGTGTTATCTCCCACATTTTCCAATATATCGAAAGGACCATACCACAAATCCTTGATCTTCTTTCTAGGAGTTGTAGAATTTCCTTGTGTTGTTGTAAGCAAACTCTATCACCCACTCTAAATAACTTCTCTATTATGTGTTGATGATTTGCTTTAATCAACTAAGGGGAGTTAAAGTGCTTTCCAATATTGAACCGAGGTGAGCATAATATTAAGTAAGAATGAAGGAGGAGGACATCAACAAGACAACAATTATAACTCAATATGGACACTATGAATTTGTAGTGGTACCATTTGGGTTATCCAATGCAGCCGGTGTCCTCATGTGCCTTATGAATGGAATTTTCTGGAATTATTCGGATAAGTTTGTCCACATATTTTTGGAGGACATATTCATGTATTCAAAATATAAATAAGGTCATGAGAAACATTTGAGAATGGTGTTTTAGGTACTCATAAAACATCATTTATATTACAATATGAGTAAATGTTCATTTTACCAAAATTTGATTCATTATTTGGGCCATATCATCTCAGTGGAAGGGGTAGCAATAGACCCAGAGAAGATCAAAGAAATTCGAGAGGGCCCAACACAAAATATGTAACTAGAGAAAATTTTAGGAGCTAATATTTGTAGGTGGGTTAATTTTCCATGCTTTTTCCAAAAAAGATTCATTAATTTCCATTTTCTCTAAAAATGTTTTGCCCAAATTTTATAGTCTAAAATGATTTTACCTTAAAAATCCAAAATATTATATAAAGAATATATGGAAGGCGATCAAGATCAAATGATGTTCAATATTTTTCATACATTCTTGGGTTGGTTGCTTTGACAAGTAAGAGAGGGAAGTAGCTAGCGTAACCACCCCATCCTACATTTACCCACTTTTACAAGATCTCCAAGGTAAACACGAGTTGAGTGTTACTATGACATGACCCGACCTCCAAGTTCAAATTATGGAGGTGGGGTCTACTAATTGGAAACGTACTGCTATCCCTCAGGGACACTAGACACCCAGGTGACTTACAACAACCACTAGAGATCAATCCCTAAACTGAAGCTTTCTCTTCCTAAGATTTACACCTAAACCACATTCTTGACACACCATGCATGTGATTGGAAGGTTTCAACAACATGCATAATCTCTCCTCCATGCAATTATAACTAAAATTCTCCTATTCAAAGGGTTTGGTTGCAATATTTGTGCCAATTTTTTGGGGCTAGCCTACATGTCACTACCCATTTCCACCCATAACTCTTCAGAACTCATTCTAGAGTGACAAATAGTATGTACAATGAATACTAAGGCTAGAAGTTACTCAAACATGGCAGTTGCATGATAAAAATTTAGTCAAACATATAGTAAACATAGTAGCTATAGGTCATGAATGCATATTTGACCATGATCTTCTTAATTTCATCATAGGATAATCAAGAAGGCTCAATCCCTTCTCAATCTAGCTACAACAACACTTTTTATCTCATGCATACATTAACCATTCCACAACTAATCAAATCATGAAAAACTAGCCATAAGATCAACACAATAACCATTACATGTCCTCATAGATGACAATAGGAAAATAACTCATGTTAATCATATGTAAAATCCAACCAAGTCAGGGACTTCCACATACCACCCGAACATAGATTGGGCTAAACCAAATCTCTCTTTCAGCTGATCACCCCTGTGCCATATTCCAAGCATGAATATGGGATCATATGGGTTAAGCCAAAATAGAACCAACCGGGGCTTCTAGAGGCAAAACCACCTCAACCCTCAACAACAATTATTTAACCTAAACCATTGTAGAAATCACTAACATCAAGACAAGATTTGATTCCTCTGACTTCCTTCACCAACTCCAGATGAATTTTCTTGTCTCCGCCCATCCGTCAAGAGTTCAAGATAAGGCCCATCTCCACCCTTGACCCTTTGGAATTTTCCTTAGACCACCTCAACCAGGATCTAGGCCTACCACCCATCCAAAGCTTAATCAAGATAAAGAACCCACTACCGGAAAGGCAAGGTTGAAACCACTGTCAATATAGGAAAATCCCATGTCAATGACAACAAAATAACCAAACAACCACATTCATGTACCATGCATCCAAATATCCCCAAGGAAATCACACATGCAACCTATTACCCACAATGAACTCCAACTGTAGCTGTTGATCCGAGCTTCTTTTCTGTTGCCCAAAATTCCTTTTCTTGCTTCTCTCCAAGTCCAAGTGAATGCTATGATGCTCCAAGAATGCTTGAAGTGTGCAAGAGAGTACAAGAGCCAGAATGAATAAGATTTGAACAAAAAATGTCAAAAGATTTCAATCGTTTCTTTGATGCCTTTTTATCATTGATGTCTAGTCTCTTCCTTTCCTTTATCCCTTTTTCTTCATTTTCCTCCATTTTCTCTCTAATTTCCCTTGCATGCATATTTGTGTCTCTTCACCTTCCTTTTCTCTTATTTTCCTTTTATTTTCTTAATTAAATGCCATTTATTACCACTTTTGCTTTGCCAATTTCCATATACATTAATACACCACAAGTGATGCCCACTATAATGTATACCCACCATTCAACTTGGATATGTGTCCATGACCATGGTTTTTATTTTATTTACATGAAAATTTTAACCAGGGTTGTTACAAACCCCTCCCCCTTGGGGGAACACCATCCTTAGTGTTTTATGATGCTTATGACCAACAAAACATACTACTTATGGAGCTTTATAAACACATCTCAATGCAATATTTACAATAAACAATTGTTGAAAACCATGACCATCATATTTCTTATTAGAGATTTATAACACAACTCATTGTAGTATTTACAATACACACACATATATCCAAACACATATACTAAATACATCTGCTCAACTAAAAAATAAGGAAGAATACAAAGCCCACATATAATCAACCATCTCCCATGTAGCTTCGTCGGGCCCAAGTGCTTCCACTGCACTTTAAATTTCCTTATTGGTTGGTTCTGGAGCATGAGTTGTTTCCACTACAATATGCATTCTGACCATAGCTATAATACTCCCTCTAGTTCCACTTGTAATATAGACCAATCAATCACACGATAAACATGCTGGTAATATTTCTCAAATGAAACATGGAAAGTAGCATGGACTTTCATTGTTGGAGGAAGTGCAAATTTGTAGGCCACTGGTTCAATCCTTTGAAGGATATCAAAAGGCCCAAAATACCAAGGTGCCAGCTTGGCACATGACCCAATCCTCAAGGATCTCCTCTTGGGATTGATGCACAAGTACACATGCTACCCAACCTAAAAATCCTTGAATGCTCTATGCTGATCCACATAACTCTTCTTCATGCCATATGTTGCCTTTAAGTTCCTCTTAATAACCTGCATCTCCTACTCCATCTCAACCAACATAATCGTTCCAATCAACACCCAGTTCACTCGATCACTCCAACTGATAGGAGTATTACAAATCCACCCATAGAGAGCCTCGAATGGACTCATATTCAAGGATTCATGGTACCCATTATTATTTGTAAACTCTACTAGTGGAAGGTATTCCTCCCACTTCCTCTGTTGATGCATGACATACATACTCAACATATCCTCAAGAATCCTATTAATCATATTTGTATGTCCATCTATTTGCGAATGATAAGTTGTACCAAAATCTAACTCAATCCATAATCTTGCAAGCAACTCCTTCCAAACTTGGAAGTGAATTTGGCATCTCCGTCTAGTATAATATTCTTGGGAACTCCACGCAACCTCACTATCTCCCTGATAAATCTATGAGCTACTTCACTAGCTGAATTAGTATACTTCACTGCAATGAAGTGAGTTGCATTGGTCAACCTATTGACCAAGACCATGATAGAATCATGCTTCCTAAATGTCCTCAGAAATATTGTAATAAATTCCAGGGAAATGACCTCCCATCTCCCTTCTAGAATCGGAAGGTTGTAACAGACCAACTGGATTCTTACATTCAACTTTCAGTTGTTGATAGTCTAATCACTTTGCAACAAATTCAGCCACTTCTTTCTTCAGATTTAGCCAATAATATAATTTCTTAACAACTATCAAAGCATTCTGGTATCCTAGGTGGCATGAATATGGCTTGACATGAAACTCCCTCAATATAAGCTTCTTCAACTCACTGTTATTCAACACATAGATCCTGCTCCTGAATTTGACCAAGCCATTTGTTGTGAGGTAATACTCCTCATCCCTATCACCATGTTGTAACCTCTACTTCAGTTGTTGGTACTTCTCATCATGTTTCCCTACCTGTAAGATCCTCTCCTATAAATCTATTCCATAAGGGATCATAGTTGAAGTGTGATTCACGTGCACTCTCCTACTAAGTGCATCCATAACCCGGTTCTCCTTACCCTTAATGTACTTGATATTAAAATAAAACTCACTAAGGGTATCCAAACATCTAGATTGCCTTTCATTCATATTGGGTTGGTCAAACAAGTACCTCAATCCACTATGATCACTCATCAGAATAAACCTCCTACCAAGGAGACAATGTCTCCACATCTTTAATGCATGAATGATCACTTCCAACTCAAGATCATGAGACACAGTTTTACTCATGCTTATTCAACTTCCTTGATTCATAGAAAACCACCTATCCTTCCTACATCAAGAATCCACCAAGTCCTTCCTTGCAAGCATTTATATAAACCACAAACTCCTTATTAGGATTTAAAATATTCAAGACTGGAGCATTTGTAAGAAAATGCTTTAACTGGTCAAAACTAGTTGTGTAGTCCTCAATCCATTCAAACTTCTTTCCTTTTCTCTACAAGGATGTGATAGGATAACCAATCTTAGAGAAGTTCTTGATTAACCTCCTGTAATAACTTTCTATACCCATGAATGACCTGACCTCATCCACATTCCTAGGATTTGGCCACTCCATGATAACTTTAATATTTTTCGGTCCACTACTAAGCCCTCCTTTGAAACAGCATGTCCCATGTAATGAATCTAAGTCTAAAAGAAACTACACTTTTTAACCTTGACATACAACTAATTCTCTCTTAAAAATGTCAAAACTATTGCCAAGTTCTATGCATTCTCTTCTTCATTCTTGGAATATACTAGTATATCATCAACAAAGACTATCAAAAAATTATCCAGGTAAGGGTGCAACACACTATTCATCAAACACATAAAGGTGGCTAGAGCATTGGTAATACCAAAAGGAATCACCACAAATTCATAGTGCCCATACCTTGTGTGAAATGCAGTCTTGTAGATGTCTTCTTCTTTGATGCACACTTGATGATATCCTGATCTCAAATCAATCTTTGAGGACACTACAAATCCGTTCAATTGATCAAACAAGTCATCAATTTGTGATCATGAATACATGTTCTCGATAGTCACCTTGTTCAACTTCCAGTAATCAATGCACAATTTGAGAGTATCACCCTTCTTCTTTACAAACAACACTGGTGCACCCCAAGGTGACACACTTGGCCTTATTTATCCCTTATTGCACATTTATTTAAGTTGCAACTTTAGCTCCATGAATTTCAGAGTTCTCATCCTGTAAAGTGCGTTAGATTCTGGTGCTGCTCCTTGCATCACCTCAGTAGAGAAATACACTTCCCTATGAGGAAGTAACTCTGGAATCTCTACAAGAAACAAATCCTGAAACTGCCGCAAAACATGATACCTATTTAGGAATTCATCATCCTCATCTTCCTTCCCTTTGTCACTGGAAATATGAATTGCAAACAACAAACATCTTTTCTTGTGGCTGCGCTTTTCTTGCATAGTTGTAACCATTCTTACTGATGTAGGTTTCTTTTTTCCCTGCAAGATTCTCCTTTCCCCATCATCAATCTAGGCACTCAATAGCCTTGTCATAGCAGTCCACCTTACTCTTGAGAATGAACAACCAATCCATTCCCAAAAGCATGCTATGTGAACCCAAAGGAAGAACATTTAGATGTGCTGATGTAGGCATGCCATTAAGCTCAAATGCACAAGATCTCACCCATTGATGAACTCTTCTCTTGGTTCATGTAACCAACTATACCAATGAAGATTTTGTATGCACTTCTTTATTCAAGCAAAACTTGTCCACCAGGTTAGGACTGATATAGCTATAATTCAACCTAGGATCAATCATAATAGAAACAACTTGATTACAAAGCTTACCTTCCATCTCGATAATGGATGCCTAGTGATATACCTACCTGTTATCCACTGCTACATAAATTTGAGGAATACTATGACCAACATCCCCAACTGTCTATGACTCCTAAGCACTGTATATCCAAGGCCTACTGCCTTGATGATATGGACAATCCTTGCTGCGATTCTCTCCGCCACAATTCCAACACCTCAAAGGCTTCCTTCCATTACCTTATTCTGCTCCTTAGGCTGATATCCATTTCCTCTCTCAACTGTATTTAACTTCTTATAAGGTGCCACATTTTCCTTGTCACTTACATCTTGAGATCTTCCTCATTTCTTAGGCCATAGGCCATTTTCCTTTTGTCTTCTCATTACCTTTCTAGTCACGCTTGAACTCAGTCTTGCACTTTGAATGCTCATAACAATGCTTCAACTTTCTGATGGCTTCCTCTAGTAACTGAGGCTCATCGAACTCAATCCAATATTTGAATTCTATGGTAAACCCACTAATGAACCTTTGAATATTCATTTTCTCATAAGGCACATACCTCAACAACTCCAGAAATCTACTTGTGTACTCATCCTCCATCATGGAAACCATCCTCATATCATAAAACTCCTTGTCCTTTTCATTATATTACCTTTTAGACATGTACTTATTCTTAAATATTCTTTCAAACTCATCCTAAATCATCTCCTATTATTTAATTCCTTTGACATGCTTTACATATTCCCACTAGATATCTACTTTTCCTTTAAGACTGAAGGTATCTATCCTTGATTTCATGTTTTATGAATAATCAAGTAACCAAAAAATCTTCTTCATCCCAAGAAACCATGATTCTACATCTTCTAATTTCTTCATCTCTCCATCAAAAGTATGAGGCTTGGATTTCTTAAACTCTTCTAGAAAATACTTCTTCTCGCTCCTCCTTAAAGGATGTTGGCAATGATGGTGATGGTGTCTCCTAGAAATGGAATGAGAATTGAATCCATAAGTACTACCCCTCCTCTCAGGTGTATCCAAATATCTGACACCTCTGACTATATCATCTATGTCCATCATATTGTGTACACTTCTCTAAGACCTGCTACCATATGCCCTGTTAGTATTCTTCTCCTACCTATCTCCATGATTGTTCCCCAACTATCTCTATTTTTGTAAATATGAAAGGATATGAAGATTCACCACATTGACTTCTACTTTCTTTTCCTAAGCCATTGCAAGTCTTTCCTGTGCCTCAATCAACCTATTATTATCTGCCTTGCAACTTCAAATCCTTACCCTCATACTCCTCAGTGTATCTTCTAGATTAGGAGAATACTCTTCTCCTTGCTGCTCAACTAAGTTTTCCCATTCCATTGATTTACATCAGGCTTGTAAGGGTAGTCATGTGAACTGTAGTCCACCATTCTTATCTTTAACTCTAATCTTGTATTTCCTGCAAACATACCATGTTAGATAAACCAATTACAAGACATAATCAAATTCATATGTCAGTGTATATTAGGGGAGGCTATCACATTCGTACAACTCATTCCAGATTAGCATGATATATATAAAATAATAGCAACATATATCAACATCAGGATGCATGAATGATAATAATAGAAAACAGTAACAATAATTGCACACATGAGAACCATAACCATCTGCATGTACCCTGAGGTACAGTGTTGCAACCTTGCTCTGATACCACCATGTAACCACCCCATGCTACATTTACCCGCTTTTACAAGCTCTTCAGGGTAAACATGAGCCGAGTGTTACTATGAATTGACCCAAACTCCACGTTCTGGTTATGGAAGTGGGGTCTATTAGCTGGAAACATATTGCCATCCCTCAAGGATAGTAGATAACCCAGGTGACTAAAAACAACCACTAGAGATCAATCCATGAGATAGAACTTTCTCTTCTCAATATTTACAACCCAACCACAGGCTTGACACACTGTGCATCCAATTGGAAGAATTCAACCACATTCATAAGCTCTCCACCATGCAGTTATAACTAAAATTCTCCAGTTTAGAGGGTGCGGTTGTGATTTTTGTGCCACTTTTTCAGGACTAACCTATAGGCCAATGCCCAGTGCTACCCATAACTCTTCAAAACTCATTCTAGAGTGACAACAAATATGTAAAATGAATACTAAGGCTAGAACTTACTCAAACATGGAAATCACATGATAAACATTTCATTAAACATGTGGTAAACATAATAGCTATAGGTCAGGAATGCATATCTGACCATGATCTTCTTAAATTTATCAAAGAATCATTAATAAGGCTCAATGCCCTCTCAAGCTAGCTACAACAACACTTTTTATCCCATGCATACATTAACCATTCCATAACTAGTCAAATCATGAACAAGATCCATAGTAAGAGCACACCATCCAACCATGTCGATAACCAACATATAGCCATAATAAAATCCATGACAAAATAGCCATAATATCAACACAATAACTATTACATGTGCTCATAGATCACAATAGGAAAGTAACTCATATTAATCATATGCAAAATCCAACCAAGTCAGGGACTTCCACATACCACCCGACCATAGATTGGGCTGAACCAAATCTCTCTTTCATCCAATCACCCCCATTCCATATTCCAAGCATGAATGTGGTATCATATTGGTTAAGCAAAAATAGAACCAACCAAGGCTTCCAGAGGCTAAACCATATCAACCCTCAACCACAAAGATTTCACTTAAACCGGTCCAAAAATCACTGACATCAAACAAATCTTGGATGCCTCCAACTTCTTTCACCAGCTCCAGAGGAATTTTCCTGTCTCCACCCATCTGTAAAGAGTTCCAAGAGAAAGCCCATCTCCACCCTTAACCCTTGGGAATTTTACTGAGACCAAGTCAACTAGGATCCAAGCTTATCGACCATCTAAAGCTTAATTAAAATAGAGAACCCACTACATCATGGCTATCCAGGAAATGGAAAGTCAAGGATGAAACCACTATCAATCCAGGAAAATCCCATGCCAATGACAACAAAATAACCACATGCATGTACCATCCGTCCAAATCTTAGCAAGGAAATCACACATGCAACATGTTACTGCAATGAACTCTAATTGTAGCTGCTAATCCAACCTTCATTTCCACTACCCACAATTCCTTTGCTTGTCCTTTGCTTGCTTCTCTCCAAGTCCATTTGAATTCTACGATGCTCCAATATTTTTCTAAGTGTGAAAGAGTGTAAGAGAGATAGAATGAACAAGATCTAAGCCAAAAGTTGTCAATTGTTTCCCTGATTCCTTTTTATCATTGATGTCTAGCCTCTTCCTTCCCTTTCTCCTCTTTTCTTCATTTTCCTTCATTTTCTCTCTAATTTCCCTTGCATGTATATTTGTGTCTCTTCACCTTCCTTTTCTCTTATTTTCCTTTATTTCCTTAACTAAATGCTATTTATTGCCTCTTTTCCTTTGCTAATTTCCATAGCCATTAATAAACTATAAGGGATTCCCAATATAATGGTTACCCACCATTCAACTTGGAATACATGTCCTATGACCTTGGTTTTTATTTTATTTACATGCAAAATTCAACCATGACAGTTACAACTAGTTTTTTTTTATAGGGTAGTTGAGAACGAGGGACAAATTATTAGAAATTTTAATATTTAAAAAAAATATCCCCAAACATTTTGCATAATGCATATGGTGGACTAGTGAGATTCACCAATGTTTCTAAACTTTAAGATAAATTCCATCCTTTTTTTTTGTGAATGTGATATAGGTCAAATCCTTCATGGGACTAGCATATTACTATAGGAGGATTAATGAAGGGTTCTAAAAAATAGTGCATCCTATCACTTCTTTGCAAAATAAGGGTCTGAAATTTGAGTTATGTAATAAATGTGAAAAGGCCTTTCAACATTTAAAAAGGTTATTAACAAGTGCACTAATACTAATTATAGTTAATTCAAATGAAGATTCTATTGTGTCCATTGATGCATGCAATGTGGGGCTTGGAGGAGTCATCATGAAAAGTGGGCATGTGATATGTTACAAGTCAAGGAAGTTAAAGGAGCATGAGAAAAATTATGCCACTCATGATTTGGAGATGGCAACCATCACACATGCTTTGAAAATGTGTAGGCATTACGTCATGGGAAAGAGATTTGAATTGAGAACAAAACAAATGGATTGAAGTACTTGTTTGGAAAACCAACCTTGAATGCCATACAAATTAGATGGTTGAAATTTTTGGGTGATTATGATTTTTAAATCAAGCATAAAAAAGGAAAGAGGAAAAAGGTTTCTAATTCACTAAACAAATGGTTTCATACTATGCATGCTAAAACCATAAGTATATGCAAATATAAATTAAAAATCAAATTTTAGAGGTTGAAAATTTCGATCAGTAATATAGGAAAATAAAATAACAACTATAGAAAAGTAATTTACATCCAAATTAGGAATCATGAGCTAAAAGAGGATGGAATCCTCATATTGAAAAGAAGAATTTATGTGTCAAACTCTTAGTGGCTAAAAAGTATGTTGTTGAGTGAGATGCACAAGGTACCTTATGTTGGACACCTAGGGTACCAAAATACAATTTTGGTAATCAAGAAACAATACTTTTGGCCATGTATGAAAATGAAGGTATATAATTATATAGTTAGGTGTTTAGAGTGCCACAATGTTAAGGACAAGCATAGACATCCAACTAGATTTCTACAACCAATGCCCATCCTTGAGTGGACATGGGAAATTGTCTCTATTGATTTTATTACAAATATTCCCAAGATTGCGAGGCATATTGACTACATCATATTGGTGGTGGATAAGCTCACTAAGGCTGCACATTTTATTCCAATGAAATCAACACCAAAGGATGAAATTATTGCTAAAATTTATTTGAAGGAAATTGCTAGGCTACATGGTGTCCCTAATGCAATAATTCCAAATAGGGATCCCAAGTTTAAATAAAACATTTGGATAGGTTAATTCAAGGGATTTGGAACCAATTTGAATTTTAGTATAGCATACCATCCAAAGTTGGATGGGTAGATAGAAAGGGTTAATCATGTGACTAAGGATATGTTGAGGATGTATGTGATGGACAAACCATCAAAATGGGAAGATTATTTTCACTTGGTGGAGTTTGCATATAATTATGAGTACTAAGAATCTCTGAAAATGATCCCATTTGAGGACTTGTATGATAAAAAATGCAACACACCTATGAGTTGGGACAACCTAGTGGATAGAGCCACTCTTGGGACAAACTTGCTAAGGAAAGTGGAAGAGAAAATAGTAAAAATCAAGTAGAATTTGAAGGTTTCCCAAAATAGAAATAAAATATATGTAAATAAGAATAGGTTGAATAAGGAATTCAAATTTGGTGATCATCTCTTCTTGAGAGTGAAGGAAAAGAAAATCTCATTGAAATTGGTTGGATATAAAAAGTTGGAAGCTATATTTTGTGGGTCATTTGAAATCTTGGAGAGGATTAGGTCAGTTGCATATAGGATTGCATTACCAATGTCCATGCATATTCAAAACGTGTTCCATATTTCATTACTTAAAAATTATGTCCCTGATGATAATCATGTAATTGACTGGAATATGTTTCAAGTGGAGCTTGAGGGATACTTTCAAGTCTAACTAATGGGAATTTTGGACAATAATATCAAGGTGCTCCTGAATCGAACCATCACCATGGTAAAGGTGCAATGGAAACATTTCAATCTTGAGGAGGCCACATGGGAACATGAATATGACATGAGGGAGGAGTACCCTCATATTTTTGAATAATTTTATTTGTATATATATGTGTGTGTGTAATTCAATGAGGAAAGTGCATAAATAAGGAGGAGGGAAATATAACACCCCTATGATGACCCCTATGTGACATAATATCATAGTTAGGATAGAGATATTAGGACTATTTTGGTGTTGGTATGCCCATGTTAGGCTAACTTTCACACCTAAATTTATCGCGTGGACTAACTACCACCTGGAAGCATCGGAATAACTACTTACTCAAGGTAATGTTATAGGTTTGGAATATTTTTAATTCCTACAAGTTTTGGTGTATTGGAAAAATTGAAGAAATTAGTAAAATTACAAACCCACAAAATGGTATGAGAGCCTTTGTCCATGCTCGATTCCCCCGAGTTACATCAAAGGGGGAGTGTTAGACTAACCATTGTACCTTCGGTACGATCATGTGGACTAAACATAGATCTAGGAACATGGGACTAACCACCCACTCAAGGTAATGTTATGGGCTTTGAAGTTTACTAATTATTGTGGGTTTTGGTGTAACAGAAAACCTCAACAACCCATGTACATATGTGTTTTAGGTTGGTGTTATTATGTTTGCATGTTTTGAGGCTAGAGATCCTAGTTTCGTAAATATAAAATCACATGCATATTAATAAAATACACCATTGTTGCAGATCTAGTCTGATAAGAGAGCATGGGGGCCTAACACTCCACAAGTGTGAATGGAGGCTAAGGGATAAGTGGTGAAGGGATTAAGCCTAAGTGGTTGATATATTATTAAAAAGTGCACATGTTTTTAGCCTCATACCTTAAATTTACTTTATGGAATGGCAATTGTAAAATATTAGGGACATGCACATAAAATTGAAGGGTTTTAGTGTCATCACACACGCACACATTACATTATTATGACTAGGGAGGAAATTATTGGACTCCATGGAAGGGAAACATGGGTGATTCTATGACATTGTTTGATCCCTGGTAAAATCCTTGGTGGATTTGGGGGAAAAGGGATAGGTTTCCCTAGTGTGAGTCTAGGTAGGTACTTGGAGACACTAAGTGCAACTAGAACTCTTAAAATCCATAGGGCTCTAAGACATCCCTAGCCACCCCTAGTTCAGAATCTTATAAGGGTAGTGGCATAACTCAAAGGACTATGCATGTTATTAAGTGGGTTCACTACCTTGGGTTATGTGGAGAAAAATGAGTGATTCCACTCAACGCCTAATGTGTGGCAGGCGAAGGAGAGAGAAAACCGTCGCTCATCAAGCGCTAACAGTCAAGCAAGTCAATTTTGCGAAATGAGCGAATGGCGTCGGATCTGGGGGCTCTAGGTCTAACGGTTGAGAATGCACCCGATGAAAGAACCGGATTCGACAGAGGATTGAGCCGCGATGTGTAAGGATTTGAGGTCTGATTTGACTGTTGAGGTGGTGGATGACTCGTTCCATAGTGTAATCGAAGAACCGAACTGACGAGGAAAAGCTGGCGTAGTTCGTAGGAGGACAAGTGGCCACACCTTGTGAGCCGTTGATGAAGACGCAAAGACAGGGAACTCCAAGTGAGCAGCAGCAGGAAACCCAACGGGGGACGGAATGGGAAATGAGCAGTCATGAGACAGAGTGGCTTTAAGCCATGAGCAGATACAACAGAACACGCGGGAGATGGAGAAAGAGGAAGACAAAGACAGAGAAAAGAAGAGATAGTGAAGCAAAGAGCAGAAAGACAGAGAGCCGAGCTGACCTGCAGCATAAGGCAGCATCGAGCCATCCCTGAGAGGATCTGTCAGGGAACTGAGCACTGCATTGGGCTCCTTCCATTGAAGACCAGAGAGGTCATGAATCGGTAAGGAAAAGAGTCTATGCACTCTAGTGGCTTAGGGAATCCAAGAACCACCCTCCAAGAAATCCTGTTTTAGGAGACTCAGATTGAGCTCCTCATTGTAATTCTCTGCTTTAAAGACACAATAAAAGAAGGCCACCACTGAAAGTTGGACCAGAGACGTAGCCCTGGAGGATAGGGTGAACTCCTTATTAATTTTTGGGCTCTTGTATTTACTTACTGTGTTTCTCTGTTGTTTTCCATATATCCAGTGTTTGTGTATTTTGCAATCTGATTGATCTGTTCCCTAAAATAACATATACACACACCAGCACATGAGTTTGTAATACCTTCATTCATTAATTAATTAACTGAGGTCACTCAAGGGTGATTTTCAGATCAAGTAGTATCAGAGCTCTAGGTTGTAAAGGTTAGACAAGCTTGTGTTGGTTTAGCTGTTGAATGCTAACTAGATCAAAGCTCAAGTTAGGAGAAGGAGAGTTGGTTGAAACTAATCCTAAGATTGGGAGAGTCTATCCTCGGAAGAAAATGTCAAAAGAAGGTTTTGTAGGACCAGACCCTCAATTCATAGATAGTTTCCTAGCCATAAAGTCCATGGTAGAAGAAATGTATAGGGACTTTAGAAAACATAAGGAGGAAGATTCATCAGGCTTCAAGCAAGACAAAGGAGAAGATGATTCTCACTTCCATGACCACTCAAAAGGAAAAGGGAAAGAGGAAAGCTTTCTCACACTTCCTAACATCCTTGAACACAAAAAGAAAGCATCTTTGATCAAACTAGATGTCAAATTTGATTTACCTATATATGATGGAGAGTTGAATGTTGAAAGGTTGGACGATTGGATTAGAAAAATTGATGTTTATTGCAGAGTGCAGAGTATTGATTTAGACAAGAGCAAGATTCAGCTGGCAAGCCTACACCTAGGAGGCACTGCCTTGGTTTGGTGGGAAGGCAGGACCCAAGCTGACATGAAGAGACATGGTAAGACTATCTATGTCTGGAGTGAATTTTTTTCTGCAATCAAAAAGCAGTTCTATCCATTGGCCTACATGCAACAATCCATGATGAGTTGGCAAACTCTTCGGCAGTTGAAAGGGCAAAGTGTGCAAGGGTACACTCAAGAATTTATAAAGAGAGCATTTATTCTAGGGATCTCACTAGACTCACCTGAAACTCTTTTGAAGTACATTAGTGGTCTACACAGCTACATGAGGCATACCATCCTCATGTTTAATCCCAATAGTATAGATGAGGTATCTATGCAAGCTACTCATCTAGAAGCTAGAGGAAAGAATGGAAATCCAGAAGTTGGGGGACCATCCCAACCCACTGCAAGCAAGAGTAAGGAGAAAAGAAAGCAGAAGTGGAAAGCAAGGAAGGCTAATACTGCACAGAAGAGCAAGGCTTCATGAACTCATTGTAAAAAGGATGGGCATGATGATGAGCATTGTTGGATTCTGCATCTAGAGCTGAGACCTAAGAAGTTCAAGGGCAAGAAGAAGAATATTGTTTCATCTATTTAGAAAGATTTGGGGTCAGACTCAGGAGATGGAACAACCATTGCAGCTACAGGTATAAAAGGTAAGAATTCTAAAGCATCTACTAGTAATTCTGCACAATCCATTATTGATGAAGAAAATGAGAGAAAAAGACATGAGCTTTTCCATATTCGAGTTATTTCCAAACATCAAAAGATTGATACTTTGTTTGATAGTGGCTCACAAGTAAATTTAATTTTCGAAGCAATTGTAAAGTCATTGGGATTAGAAACTACACCTCACAAGAAACCATACCCATTAGGATGGTTGAATGACAAAGCACAACTACAAGTGACTAGACAATGCAAACTTAAGTTTTCTTTTGGGTTAGCATTTGTAGATGAGGTTGAGTTAGACCTAATTCCTTTTGGATATATGTGGAATTGTTTTAGGAAGTCCTTACTTGTATGATAGAAAAGCTACTTTCTCTAGAGCTGAGAACAAGTATCTACTAGTCAAAGATGGAATCAAATACTTTGTAAGAGCTCATAAGCTCAAGAATAATTATACTCTCATAAACTCAGGGCAGATGAAATGAATGAGAAATTCATGTAAACAATTCTTACGGATGGTTGTAAAGGAAAAGAAACCTGATAAAACCAATGTATTTGAGGGTTGTAATGCTGAACAACAAGCTAATTTAGAAAAGGTTGTTTCAGAGTATGACATCTTGTTTTAAGCACCTAAAGATCTGCCACCAAAAAATGAAATAATGCATGATATTATTTTGCAGCAAGATGCTCCATTGCCTAACATTGGAATGTACAGGTTGTCTGCTTTATAGGATGCTGAAATCAAGAAGCAGGTGCAGGAGTTGCTCGAGAAAGGGTTCATCAGACCTAGCACATCACCATGTGGGTCACCAATCGTGTTGGTGAGAAAGAAAGATGGCTCGTGGAGAATGTGCATTGACTAACGAGCACTGAATAAGATAACAATCAAAAATCGTTATCCCCTTCCTCACATAGATGATCTTTTGGATCAATTGAAAGAAGCTATTTATTTCACCAAGTTAGACTTGCACAGTGGATACCATCAAGTTAGGGTTGCAGAACAAGATGCATGGAAGACTGCTTTCAAAACAAAGCAGGGATTGTATGAGTGGCTGGTTATGCATTTTGGCTTAACTAATGCTCCTGCTACTTTCATGAGATTAATCAATGATGTACTCAGACATTTTCTTGATGATTTTGGTATTGTGTATCTGGATGACATTCTGATTTTTAGTAAAACGTGGGAAGAACACTTAAAGCATGTTAAGCAGACATCAGATGTTTTGAAAAGATAAAAACTTCATGTTAAACTCTCAAAATGTGAATTTGGAAAAACATCTCTTAGTTATTTGGGTCATATAGTAAGGGGTGGTGAATTGAAAATAGATCCTTCTAAAGTGGTAGTCATTGTGAACTGGCCTAAACCCAAATCTGCTACAGAAGTGAGAAGCTTCTTAGGGGCAGCACAGTTTTGGAGGAAGATCATTTCTAACTTCTCCTCAATTACAGCTCCCTTGCATGCTTTGACAGGATTGAAAAAGGTGTTTCAGTGGGGAGGCAAACAGCAGAAAGCCTTCGACACCTTGAAAGAAAATATTAGTACAACACCTGTACTAGCACTACCTGATCTTCAAAGACCATTTGAGATCCAAACAGATGCCAGTGACTATGCCATGGGAGCAATGTTGACATAGCATGGTAAACCCATATGTTATCGTTTTGTGACTTTATCCTGTAGTAGTTAACTATCCTACATATGATAAAGAATTGTATGCATTAGTTCAGAGTGTGAAAAAGTGGAAACATTACTTAATGGGAAAAGAGACAGTAATACATATTGATCATCAACCACTTCAATATCTACAATCCCAAACTAAGTTTTAGCAATCAAGACACTACAGATGGATGGGTTTTCTACAATAGTTTCATTTATTCATCAGATATAAAAAGGGCATACATAATAAAGTTGCAGACATGTTATCTAGACCCATTATAAATGCATCTACTATACTTAAGCATAATTTTGTGCTACATGAAAGCTACATTGAACAATATGCTCAAGATATAGACTTTAAAGATGTATATGCAACTTTAAGTCAAGGAAAAAGAGTAGAAGAATTGGATTATCATGTAAAGGACTGACTCTTATACCATTGTGGGAAGTTATGCATTCCACAAACTGAGAGAGTAAAGATAATTACAGAAGCACACACTTCTCTAATATCAGGTCACTTTGGGGTAAGTAAAATGGTTGCATAGCTGCAAAGATTTTGTTATTAGCCAAAAATGAATGAGACCGTTTCTAGATATGTAAGAGGGTGTACTATGTGTGCTAAAAGCAAGCCCAACAATAGAAAACTAGGCTTGTACACTCCATTACCAGTTCCTTCTCACCCTTGGGAAAGTGTTTCCATGGATTTTGTTGGAGGACTGCCTAAATCTAGGAAAGGTCATGATTATCTATATGTTGTTGTGGATAGGTTCAACAAAATGTGTATTTTGATACCTTGTAATAAATAGATTACAGCTGAACAAACTGCAAAATTGTTCCTTGAACATGTGTGGGTTCATTTTGGACTACCCACTTCCATTGTATCTGATCGAGACACCCGATTTGTGGGGAAGTTTTGGTCAAGTCTGTGGGAACTGATGGACACCAAACTGAAGAAGAGCACAACTTTTCATCCACAAACTGATGGCTAGATAGAGGTAGTTAATAGGACAATGATCCAGTTACTCAGAGGATATTGCAGCAAACATCCTAAGCTTTGGGATGAATATTTGTGTTATGTGTAGCATGCTTACAACAAAGAAAAACATTCTTCTACACAGAGATCTCCTTTTGAGACCTGTTTTGGTTTCATACCAAGGTCTCCTTTGGATTTTGTCTTTGGTAAAGATACCACAGTTGATGGACACAGTGATGTGGACAAGGCAACTAGGTTCATTGAACAAATCCAGGAGATCCACCAGGCAGTACAGGAATAGCTGGAAAAGAGCCAAGCCAAATACAAGGCTAGGCATGACAAGCATTAGATCGATGGAGCATAGTTTTCAAGTTGGTGACCAAGTATAGCTGTACATTAGCAAGGATAGGATGCAAGGTGAAGGTAAGAAGCTAAAGCCTATTAGGTATGGACCTTTTAGGATAGTTGAGAAGATTGGTGAAAATCATTTTCGCCTTGATCTACCAGCTTACATGCACATCTACTCAGTCGTAAATGCAAATTGCTTGAGATTGTTTGAACCCTCTATAATTGAGGATCCTAAAGAGCAGAGTCAATTTCCTTATATTGATGACCTGCTACCTGAATATCTTAATGAATTGCAGGAAGACACAATTTTAGATAGGAAGGTGAGGACGACGCGTAGAGGAGATGTTGAGTACCTCAGAATTGGACTCAAGGGTTCAAAGCCGAGCAGTGCAAAGTGGATAGAGATTGGACAAGTGAGACAATTGTACCCTCAGTTATTCAATGCTTGAAAACCAACTTTTGGTGGTCCAAAATATTTTTCAGTGGGAAGGCTGTGATCCAAATTGGATCCATGAAGGATAATCAAAGCACCATGACTGTATCAACACAGGACATACTTCAAAGAATTATGAGCATAGAGTGATTAGGAAGAACTCTGAATAGTGGCAGTTGGCAGCCAGTGAGGAACGATGAGGACCTCGGTCAAAGCGCGTTGACCGAGGCCGATGGAGACCGTGCACGAGGTGAAACTAGCACCTAGGAAGCTCGGATCGAGAAAAGGAGGTAGTTTTTGATGCGTGATTAGCACTTAACGCTAATCGTGCATCATTGGGCAAAACCCCTCTAGAAGGAGAGGCCCCAAGTGCTTGATCACATGAGAGCTGGGAAAACAATGGGGGAAAATGCTAAAGGCTGAAGGTGGGACCCACGCTCCAAAACCAGTGGTATTTATTGGGGGCACCCTTGGGCTATAAGCTGATTTGGAGAAAAACGAGCGATTCCACTCAGCGCTCGACGCATGGTAGGCAGAGGAGAGAGAAAACCACCGCTCATCACGCGCTAATGTTTGAGCAAGTCAACCGCGTGAAATGAGCAGATGTCGTCAGATCTGGGGGCTCCAGATCTAATGACTGAGAACACACCCAATTAAAGAACCAGATTCGACAGAGGATTGAGTCGCAATGTGTAAGGATTTGAGGTCCGATTTGACCACTGAGGTGGTGAACGACTTGTTCCACAGTGTAACTGAAGAATTGAACCGACGAGGAAAAGCTAGCACAGTTCGTAGGAGGACAAGTGACCACTCCTTGTGAGCCATTGATGAAGACGTAGAGACAGGGAACTCTAAGCGAGTAGCAGCAGGTGACCCGACGGGGGACGGAATGGGAAACGAGCATGCATGAGACAGAGTGGCTTTAAGCCATGAATAGATAGAACAGAACACGCAGGAGAACAGAGAAAGTGGAAGACAAAGATAGAGAAAAGAAGAGACAATGAAGCAAAGAGCAGAAAGACAGAGAGCTGAGTTGACCGCAGCATAAGGCAGCATCGAGCCATCCCTGAGAGGATCTGTCAGGGAACTAAGCATCGCATTGGGCTCCTTCTATTGAAGACCAGAGAGGTCAAGAGCTGGTAAGGAAAAGAGTCTATGCACTCTAGTGGCTTAGGGAATCCAAGAACCACCCTGCCAAGCAATTTTGTTTCAGGAGACTCAGATTGAGCTCCTCATTGTAATTCTATGCTTTAAAGACACAATAAAATAAGGCCACCACTGAAAGCTGGAGCGAAGACGTAGCCCTGGAGGATAGGGTGAACTCCTTATTAATTTTTGTGCTCTTGTATTTGCTTACTGTGTTTCTCTACTATGTTCCATATATCCAATGTCTGTGTATTTTTCAATCTGATCAATCCGTTGCCTAAAATAACATAGACACACACCAGCACATGAGTTTGTAATACCTTCATTCATTAATTAATTAACTGAGGTCACTCAAGGGTGATTTTCAAATCATGGAGCATATGAGGTGTACATCTAATCAATGCTTTATTAAAAATTTAAGTGTTTATTTTTATTTTTTTATATGTTTTTTGCTATAATTATTCATTTATTTTCATGTTCTACATGTGAATAGCAATTTAATGGTGTCATTTATGTGATTATATTCCTATATATGAGAGAATTTCATCATAAAATGCATTAGACATGCATAATATATGTTGCAAGAAAAGAATTGAGGAAAAAATTGAGAAAAATCAAGTTATAGAGGTAGTGACATGCCCTAATAGGTTATTTGTGGTATTACTGAAACATTATCACAATTTAGGGTTGAGGAAGCTAGAAAACCTACCCCTAGATGGCTATTGGACTATGTTAAATGTTAGGTTGCTAGGAGAAGGGGTTCCATTTATTTAGCATTTTACTTGTTCCATAGCTAAGCAAAAGACATATAAGAGTGGTATCTTAAGATAAAAATAGAGGAGGAGGAAGATTCCATAGTTTTCAAATATGCCACGAAGTCAAGAGGTAAATCCATCTTTAATGGCCATTCATTTCTATGTGCATGTTTATAACTAAAGAAAAGAGAGCAAAGTATAGTCCTCACCTTCTAGCTAGGTTTCCTCCTATATTTGGATTCCTAGGATTTGTTTTTGTTAATTTATGTGGATGGTGTGTATTTTTCATCTGTTCTTTCATTTTCATATTTTAGTTATTTCTAACATTCAATCCATAAGTTAGAGATAATTAATTTGATATATAAGGAAATAAACCTACAAAATCTAAAATTTTAGAATATTTAAGATCAATTATGATAAATTTGATCTAGGTAGATATTGTTGGCCACCCACCTATAACACTTGGATCACAACACAATCTCCTATTTTGTAGTTCAATTTCCTATTTTAACAATTTCTATTTTTGGCAATTTTTAGGTCATGAAGTTCTAGAGCTGTTTTAAGGCCTTAAACGACATTTTTTTGGGGAAACAGGCTAATGGTAGGTATAACATCTTGTTGGAAGTCATAAATTATACTCCTCATATATAAATTTCCAATGAGATAGCGTGCATACTAAACAAATATAATGTGCAAAAATTGCAACCCCAGGAAGTTGACGTTTCAACTTACCCCATCAGAGCCCATAAGCCTTTGGCAGTTCATCTCCTAGGGTTAGATTTTTGGATGTTTAGGGTTTTCTTATTGATTATCCAAGATAAAAAGGCCTCATAGCTTCATTGTAATATAGTTTAGGAAGGCGCACAACCCTTGCATTTCTTCTGATAGATAAGCTACCACTGTTCGAGCTAGTTTGCTTTCGTTCTACTTTTATACAGTTTTCAACATTTTCAATTTTTTAATTAATTAAGTCAAGTTTTTCCATATCTTTGTGTCATTTATTAGTAATATGTATTTCATTTAATTCCCTTCATAAAATCAGATCAATGGTATTAGAGTGGTATACTATTTCTTTGTTTTTCTGTTCTTGTCCCCAATGAGGTTGTTGCGTAAGGAGTTGGGACTCGAACTACTTAAGCCCTTGCAAGATTGTCATTGTTGACCTCAATGGCCTCCCATAGTCAACAAAAAGAAATAAAAGGGAGAAATAGATTTTATTAAATTTTTTCTCAAAGAAGTCCTCCAACGACAAAGGAACGAGATGATGGATACTTTTTCCTAGATATTTCGACATATGCCAATAGGTGACACATCTTCATTAAGTGGCCACTTTGGAGGTGCTGCCCCCTTTAAGGTACAAGTTAATTTTGATATCATATATTTGAAGGTCAAATAGATGCATATGCTTTAGACAAATGGTTTAATATGCTAGAAGGGTATTTTTTAGACCACAAATTTTTTGATGTAGAAAATATTACCTTTGCACTCCTGAAGGTCGCTCCCCATGTCAAGGATTGGTGGAAAACTTATTGTGAAGAAAGGTCCATGGAGGAATCCCCACTATTTGAAGTCGCACCCACTTGGGACTCTTTTAGAGATGTTGTTAAGCAACAATATTAACCTAATGGAAGTTATGAAGACTAGTGCATGAGATGGACCACACTACGACGGAAAGGGACTAAGTAGTGCCATAGTTCACAAATATATTTCATACCTTGCACACCAAGATGGGTATCAAATATGTTGAGTGACATCTAAGTGCTCAATTAATGTGGCTATATGCATTGGTACACCCAAATATAAATTTAAATAGAAGAAGTGAGGCTTTAGATATGTGAACCCTTGATAGTATAAGCATGTCAAGGGAATCCCCAAATTGTAGAATAAAGTATAAATATAAGCTGGAACACCCCAAGGAAACCCATTAAAGCCACAAACCAAGAATGGTACTGGGAAGACAAATAAGGACATGAAAAATTGGTGCAAGTTCCATAAAAGCTCCACTCATAACACCAATGAAATTCATGCAAAGAAATCACTGGTGGCCAAGCTAAAAGATTCAGAATCAAATCATGTTTTGACTTTGAACTAGGCCTAAATAAGGGAAAGTAGATCATTGGTGTGAAACCCACTGCCATTGTTGCCAAAACTAGTTTCCATGAAAGTGAGCCTAAAGATCCAGAGGAAGATGAACACCTCTTCACTTAGAGATGTGGGTGAAGGGTGCTCCACTATGTTTCATTGTTGATAGTAGTCAAAAGAACCTCATCTCAACAAAGTTTGTTAAGTGGTTGAGACTGTTAGAAATTCCAAACCCACAACCATACAACCATTTTTATCAACTAAAGATGTCACCTACACTACAACATTAAGCATTTCACATACAAGGTATTGTGTGATGTTGCTCCCCTTGAAGTTTGAGATTTTTTGTTAGGCCAACAATATTTGTGGAAGAAATATGTTTTGTATGAGTTTAGATCTCGTAATTTTATTATTATTTTTGGTAGACAACTATATAAAATACCATAGGTAGCCTCTCCTACTACCATTTCTTTTTTATTTTCTAAGCAATGCGTAAGATCATATTCCAGAGGAAATTTTCTTCCTCCTGATTCACTCTCAGAGAAATGGGAAGATATTTTTCACGTCCATGGCCTCCATAGAGGGTTCCTCTAAGCAGTGATGACAAGTGAATAAGTTCATGGATGAGTATAGGGAACTCTTATCCTCACCCACGAGGGTACCTCTTCATTGTTAGGTCAAGCATCAAATTGACTTGATCTTCAACAAATCACTACCCAACAGACCAATCTAGTATCACTCTCTCCTAGAGAATGAGGAAATCAAGCGAAAGATTCAAGAGATACTCTGAAAAAGAAACATTTTATTGAGTTCCTCAAATTGTGGAAGACCAATTGTAATTTTTCAAAATAAATAGGAGACCTAACAAATATTCATTAATTATTAATCCCTGAACAAAATCACAATCAAGAATTGATACTCAATTCCCTGAGTTGACGACCTTCTTGACCAGCTCAAGGGGTTCAAGTATTTTAGTAAGATTGATTTGAATTTGGCTACCACCAAGTCCCAATAGAACCAACTGATGTGTGTAAGACTTCTTTAATGTCTAAGGATGGTGTTTTTGAATTGTTGGTCATGCCTTTTGGTTTAACAAATGCCCCAAAAAATTTCATGAGGATGATGGATTATATATTGCAACCTTTCACCAACTCGTTCATGATTATATATTTGGATGATATCCTCATCTTCAACAAGAGGTGGGAAGAACACTTGCATCATATTTAATAGGTCCTCCACAATTTGCAACAACACACTATGTGCTAACTTGAAAAAATGCTCTTTTGACATGGAAAAGGTCCAATACCTGGGATACATTATTGATAAGAAAAGAGTGCATGTGGATCTAACCAAGATTTAAGTACTTCAGGATTGGTTGATCCCAAAGAATCTTATAGAGCTTCACAACTTCTTGGGCCTTGCTAATGTTTACCGAAGGTTTGTGCTAGGGTTCTCTTATATCACTTGGCCCTTAAATCAAGTAAATAAGGGCATAGAAAAATCAAATTTTTTGGTATGAATAACAACATAAGGTGTTCGATGATTTGAAACACCGCCTTTGCTTTGCAACCATTTGATATCAAGACAGATGCCTCTAACTATGCTAATGGTACAATACTCATTCAAAGGGACATCTGGTGGATTATCATAGTGAAACACACTTATACCGTTAGTAGATTCCCCACCTATGATAAGGAGATATATTCCATCATGCAAATCTACTAGAAATGGAAACATTATGTTTTGGAGAAGGAGAAAACCATCCACACTGATCACAAGCCTCTTCAATTTATGCAGACACAAGGGAGATTACAAAATTACTTCCATCATAAATGGTCCACATACCTACAACAATTTCATGTGAACATCAAATACAAGAAGGGTAGCACCAATCATGTTGCAGACTTCCTCATTTGATCCTCAATTGTGGCACTAACCACAATTTTCAACTCTTGTCAACATGATAGCTCTAGCTATCCACAACTATACAACAATGACTCATAATTTTCTACCACATACCAAACGTTGATGGTAAGAAAAGAAGCTTTAGACTTCCACCTGTAGGATGCATTGTTATGCTACTTGGGGTGCCTTTATGTTCCTTCAAGTGAGCGTGCCAAGATGATATGGGAGGCACATTACAATTGAGTAGAAGGGAAATTTTGAGTGGAGGAACAATGCCAATGCTACAAAAGTATTTTTATTGTCCAAAACATCGACAAGATGTTCGAAAGTATATGAGGTCCTGCATCACCTACGTCACTTCCAAACCAACCATTAAGAAGCAAGGCTTGTACACCCCTCTACCTACTCTTATCTAACCTTTGGAATCCCTCTCAATGGACTATATGTATAACCTTATTTCTACCAAACATGGTAATGACTATTTGTTTATATTCGTTAAGAGATTTTCCAAGATGACTATTCTAACTACCTATAAGAAGAGTATCACAACATAAGCCACTGCCAATCTTTTCTTCAAATGGGTATGGGTACATTTTGGGATCTTGTATACCAACAATTTATATCTATATAGAAAGTTCCTAACATTCTAGTTTACCCTTTGGTCACTTTTGGACACCCAACTCACTAAACCAACTACCTTCCACCCCCAGACTGATGGCCAGACAAAGGTCGTCAACAAGATGATCATGCACATTTTGTGCATGTACAACTCCAAGAATAAACGAACATGGGATGAGAGTCTTCCTTATATTTAGCACAACTACAATAAATCTCCCCATAGCTCAAATTTCCACAACCACTTTTTGGTGGGCACGAGATTTTAACCACTAGTTCCCATCGATGTCACACTACCCTTTGCAACTACATAGGATGAATCTACATATGTTTAATATGAAATTGACAAAGATACCAAGTTTAATTAACAATTTCATCACATTCAACGGTAGGTCCATGATATCTTAGTAAAATATAATGCTAAGTACAAACAATTCCATGATCAACATCGGGCGCCACATAATTTTTGGGTGGGAGATAAGGTTTGGTTACATTTACTGAAGGAACGTATTATAGGGGACCATCAGAAGCTTCAATCAATCTGCTATATACCTTACACCATCATCAAGGTTTTGTGGGACAATAATTTCGAACTAAGTATTCCTCCCTTCCTTGGCCTACACCCATTGTTTAATTTGGATCACCTTCGGCCATACTATCTATCTTTGTTGGACACAACATAAGTCATGGAGTAGCTGACATTGATAGAGCTCAACCTAGATTTCATTGAACAAGCCATAATTGATTAGATTGTGGACCAACAACTTAAGAAAAATCACCAACAAAGGATCCTATTTTATTGGGTTGTTAAAGCATGCCAAGTTCTGCAACAAGGAAAATGGCTAACTAGGGGCCAAGTTCGACATAAGTTTCCTCATTCAATGGATGCACTCATCACAATGGATAACATTTCTTTCGGGGGGGGGGGCGCACTGATCCAGGTGGATAGTGGTGGCGATCCACCTATTCCACTTGACTCACAACACAAATTCTAATTTTTCACTACAATTTCCTATTTTAGTAGTTTCTATTTTTGGCAGTTTTCAAGTCTTAAACTTCTGAGGCTATTCTAAGGCCCTAAACAATGTTTTTTATGGAAAGAATCCAATTAAAATAAAAATTTATAATCCTTATATAAAGTTTTCCAATGGTATATCATGTGTGCCAAATGCATATCATATGGCAAAGTTACGACCTCAGGAAGTTGATGTTCCAACTTATCCCGTCGAGGCCCATAAGCCTTTGGTGCTTCATCTCCTAGGGTTAGGTTTTTGGATATTTATGGTTTTCTTATTGACTATTTGTGATAAAATTTCTTAGAGCCTCATTGTAATACAATTCAAGAAGGCACATAAATATCACATCTCTTCTCATAAATAAGCCACCATTGTTCGAGCTAGTTTTCTTTCATTATACTTCTATTCAAATTTCATGACTTTCAATTATTTAATTGAATTCAAGATTCATTGTATCTCTATAATTTTGGTTAGTGATATGTATTTCATTTTGTCCCTTTCATAAAATTTAATCAAAACTATTATAGTGGAGTATCCATGGTAGTTTATAGACCACTCAAAAAAGTGACACATCCCTTACCTTAGTTGTGTTAGAACATTCACTTGATGTAGGAGAATGTATAAGGTGAGAGTGGGGAAAAAGATAATGGAGACACCATAGAACAATATTACAAACCTTCAAGGAAGAAACCAATTTAGAAACCAAAGACACATGTGAATCTTCTTGAGATGACATGAATAAGAAGCTTAGGACTTTGGAGGAGTACACAATATAAATTAAGATTGGAATCTAAGCTATAAGTGTTCCTATAATATAACAAGAGTAATATAAGAGAAACCAAAGAGGTCTTACCAAAGATGAGGAGTGAAATATAAATATCTTAACAAATAACATTAGTGTGTAGTTGAATGCTAGCATAATCATTTATTGGGAATGTATGTACCATGTTTGCAAACAAACCATGGGTTTGAAACTTATAGCAAAGGTATTTCCTTCAAAATTCATATTTTTTTCTACAATTTGCAACTTATGATTGTATAATGGATTAATAAATTCATGACTTAGTTGGTGCTAAGAAATAAATAAGTATGGATTACAAAATTTGTAATTTAGTTAGCATTAAGAAATGAAGAAGGGGAATGGAAGTTGTGTCACAATTTCCACACTCATTAGGCATGACCATATATATTTTGGTTGTTAACGATCTAAAATGAAGCACTTCCACTAACACTTGGCCAAATTAGAGGCATAGATCCCAAGATGAATCTCATCATACAGGATGGTGCCTTAAGTGGGTTCCACAAAGGGTCTAATAGAGTCAAGCAAATGGCCAAAGGTCATAGACAAGAGAGGAGGACATAGGGGATCCTACCTAAGCATTAGATATCCCAAAAAGCTCATACATCTAGGTAAGGCAAGGTGACTAAACAAAGCGTGGTCCAACACAAAAGTCTTTCATATGAAAAAATACTATTGTCAATGTTGAGTGTGGAACCTGATTATCTTCTTGATTCAGAGGTCTTGTTTCAACCACATTTGGATCCAAGTCCCTAATGGGGTGGGGGTTGGTGGGGGGGACTTCCCCCCTACTACTATTGCATGGGGGTAATTTTGTAGTCAATCTGGATTGTTCATTAGGTGGGAGATTTGATAGTAGAAGTTATGTTAATTTAGTGTATTTTTCCATAAAAGGAAACCCTCGATTTCTATGAGGGAATTGTATTGTGAATTTGTATTATTACGAGTGAGAAAAAGAGAGGACACTGTGTGAGAGTGAAGAGGATGTTACAATGGATATGTTCTATGTTGTATCCCTTCAGTTTGCTGGATAAAATAAAATAAAAGATTGGTTGTCTCACCGTGGATGTAGTCCATATAAGATGAACCACATATATCCGTGTTTTTCTTGTTTTATATTTTTTTGTGTATCCTCACATTTTTGCTTCATTTCTCTTTTATTCAGTTCCTAACAGTAAATGTTATCAGTTAGTGAGCCATGCCTTGTGAAACCACAAAAACTAGGTCACATCCTAATACCCCAATTGGGTAAGTGTATGTGAGTGCTAAATTGTAAAATACACACTATATCCTTATTATTTCTCCTTCTAAGAGGTTTATGGATAATGAATTTTGTTTCTTCCTCATTCGGAAGACTTTGAAAAAACATTTCAAGAATTAAAAAATAAGACATTTGGTCTCCTGCATAGGATTTTTCTATTAAAATGATGGGAATAACTAATTCCATTTAAACTTCATTTCTACTTTATATCTGCACTTAGTCATATTGCTTTTATACCCCTAAGCTTTCCTTTTATACCCATAAGCTTTCATAATTTTCAAAATAAATATGTTGAACCTTATAATTTTGAGAATAAATATGTTGAAACTTATTGGACAATTGAATTTACTTTATTAATACTTGTTTAATATATAAAACCTTCTATCCCATGACATTTTCTTAGAATCCTATATCATTTTTATGTTTTTCAATATGTGCTACTCTTCTATGTTTCTTCAATGATTCCACACGTATTGTATTGTATAAATAGAAGCACATGTGGATGGAGTTAGATACCATTTTTTTTCATGAAAAAATACTTTCTTTTCCATTTGAAAACTTATTTGTTTCTATCCCATTATAACAACCTTTATATCTTATCTAATTTTTTTATTCTATCCCATTATAACAACCTATATGTTATATTGAAAATTTATTAAACATTGAATGATCATTTAAAATTATTTTCTTTCAATTTTTTAAAATATGTTTATGTGCATAAGGAGTACCATCTCAAGCATTCTTGAAACAATCCCCAATCCGATTATTGTATCTATATATACCTAATTTTTTTTAAATGGAAAAGAGCTCTCAACTCTACTTAGCTTTTAACAACTATGTCAGGCCATTTGGACAAGGTTTTTATTTCTTTAAAATGTCTTTACAAAATTTCCATATAACCAAAAAAAAAAAGCAATCATAATGGATGAGAAAAATAATTGAGAATATTTTTCACTTACTAAAAAATAAGTTGATTGACTTTCATTTATATTTTTATTTTTTTGCTAACCTAAACAAAAAAGGGACTATAACCCATTTCAATAATTAAAATTAAAATTTGTATAAATAATTATAAATTAAAGCATAAACATATATTTTTAAAATACACTATAATTATTAAATATAAATAAATGTATGTAAATGCCCTTAAATTTTGGATGAGGAGAAAAAAATATGAATACTTACCTTAGTTTGATACTATTATGAGTGATGTTAGGAGTATCGATATAAATTACTCAAGTTTTGATATAAATATGGTTAGTTATGTATTTTAAGATAAGATCCATTTCCCCAATGGAGTGACATTAAGGTTTCAAATACTAGCTAGTAACCATGATTAGCATGCATGAAATATCAATGGTGAAAAGGAAGGTGTGCATGGGGACGCGAGCCAAGGTCTCCATCTATCTTGATCTCATCCTCGTGTGGCGTCCATGTCGCCTTTAATCTCAAACACATCTACAATCATCAAATCAGTTTAAATGTGGGCATGTGGTGGGAGAGGGGTCTCAGTATGGCATTCCCCTTGTTTGTTGTTTCCATCCATCGCAGCTAATCATGGATTCATTTGACAGAAGAGTGCACATGAATTTGATTTTTAATGTGGGTGTTAACATGAATGCCATGACACACACTTGTCCTTATTTGGTTTTCGCTCAATCATACCTTCTCTCCTTCCCGCTTGATCCTCTCTTGTTCATTTTACTTTATAAACATACATACCTTGTCCCAGGGCGGCATATTTTCAATATTGTTAACAGGACCGTAGACGATTTTCAACTCTCCTTCAGCTCCTGGTTACCAACGTTAGAGCTCAACGATTTATGCAAAGGTTTTTCTATGTATTTCCAACCTTTATGATTCATTTATTGTTGTCAATTCATTGGCTATTGTGTATCGTTTCTCCTCGGCAATCTATTTGTTTATTGCAAGTGCCCAAGTTCTTTGTTATGTTTCTCCATAACATAGTGATGAGTCCCTCCTTTGTGTTGGTCATTATGTTATCCACTGCATCCTCCCAAAATTCTTACTCTGCGGGTATATCATTTAGTTGTCCTGTATTGGTATGTGGTTTCTAGTATTCTAGCACATTTTCAATATGGTTTTGATAGTTTCACGATTCAGGTCTAGTTCCAATCTGTCAGTCTCTTCTGGAAATTCAATTTGAAAGGGAGGCTTACCTAGTAAGTCATTTTTGGTTGTTCTTCCTTTCTATGGTTGATGATGGCCTCATTTCGTTCAGTCTCCACACTCTTGTAATATTTCTTGTCCATCATCATCGTCTTTTCGTTGACCCACCTTCACATGTTTATACACATTGTCCCTAATATTTCATGGTTCCGAGACAATGTCTACCCAGCCAATGGAGTGGTTCCTCGGCGCATTCTCCTCTCGTCATCAGTGTCTCTTTGGTTGACACTCATTGGCTTATTATTTTGATTCCATCCCTCCCTGAATTGAGGAACATAATTCTTCACTTGGAAGATAAGGAATTTGGGGATCAGACATACTTTTCTGACAATGAAATCAACAACAACACCTTCAAGTGGATCACAAACAATTTCAAAAAAGGAGGCTTTATTTTCTTCACTCAATGGTTGTGCACCATCAGCTAAAAACCTTGCTTCACATGGTCATCTGTGACAAGGAAGTCGACAAATATCAGTTATTTTCAAGACAAGAAGAGATTAAATGAATTCTACGAGAAATTAGATGCAATCTAGATGATATCGTGGCCAGATTAACACGGGTGGAGTGCTCTATGGTGTTCGATTTCGACTCATGATCAGATATGCAGCCTCAAACACTGGCTGTTATGAATGCTCCAACAGAGGATCCACCTCAAGTCAACTCCAAATCCCCCTCTCTAGTTATCATATTAGATTAAAAGTTTCTCATGGCACTCGACTCTCCAATTTTTAATAGGTTGCGCCTTGATTTCTTATGCTTGTATATCTTTCAAGATGCCTTAGTATGTTATATGTGAAAAATGGTTTTAATTGGATTCCCTAAACATACTTCTACATGTAATTACTTATGGGAAATGCCTTGTCTATATAACTTGATATTTAGTAAGTTTTGCATGTTTTTTGAACAATCTGGGAATAGGGGAATATCGAATATGGGAATATGTTTTGTCCCCACTACTGGAATACATGACCCTAGAGTGTTTTTGGGAGATAGAATCTATTGATGTAATATCATTTTTCAGTAATATAAATATATCTATGAAGCATACAAGAAAAAAGATAAGATCCCATGGTTAGTTTGTAATTGTTTAAGAAAATTGATGATATATTTGAATGAGTTATGATTGTTTTTATCTTAATAAGTGTTGGCTGTGAAAAATTGATTATACAATATAATAGGTATTATTATGGTTATTTTTGAATTTATTTTGTTATAAATAGCATGCAAATTTTCATTTATTTGAAAATGTAATTAATTCAAATTTTGCAACATTATACTAAGGAATTTTTGAATAAATAATTTAGTCGATAGCTTTTGCATCTATTGCTACTTATATTATATAATATGTTCTTCACATTATGTCTATAAAATTAAATGAAAAATAATTACTTAATAACAAATTTTCACATACAATCTATATAGATGAATTAGATTGTATAGATAAATTTAAGACAATATTGACTTTTGTAAGATGTGGTTTCATGATTTTAACTAGTTTTCTTTACAATTAATATAAATATTTACATATAAGTTGTTAGCACCTAAATCTGCCTTAGGCTGAAAGAAGGCAAAAATTAGGGTAACCACAAACCACGCTCAGTCTGGTAGCTAGCCCTACCAGAGCAGGAGAGGGCTCTCTCCGAGTCACACTCAACGAATGGATATGCAAAATGGTCTGAGATGACTTACAATGCAATATTTACCTTAGGCTAGTAAGTGAAAAGGGATTTTGGAAAAGGCTTTTTGAAGTGACCGAGCTTCTGGGATTTATATGGGACTGGCACTCAGCAAAGAACAGAGAATCGAATATGAAGGCACAAATTATTCCGTGAGGTAACGTAGGCGGCAAGCGCAACAATTTCGGCTTAAGGTAACGCGGAATGGAAAGATTGTTGAAGAGAGTGAAAAGGGCATGGTCGCATGAATCCTTTTCAACAGAAGAATAACACTGCACATGAAATTTTCCCACAGGCAGGGCAATATAAACTGAATTCTACCTAATATCACTTAGAAAATTTCACTGAAATGAAGCATGAAATGAAATATGAAAGATAAAAAGATACATATGGAACATAAGAACACATTTGCTACACTCACGACCACAAGAATCTCATGAAACAGAGCTGCTGCCTTTCACTAATTCTCTGTCAAAAATACACAGTGCAGAAACATAGTTTCTTTCCCACAGTCTCCCAGAAGTTACAAGCCAGCCAACCCTTTGCAAATAACTTGCATACAATATATAGAAAGTGTAGAGAAGAGATGGAACGCCCAGGGGTTGGGAAGTTACTCAAATCATTTCGAAAAGGAGATGGAGAGCCAACCATCAGCTACAGGTGCAGCGCTCTCAAGCATGACATTTGGCTAGGGTGACCCTTTGCATTCTTTTGCCACTTGGATAGATGCCCATATGGAGAGAAAACTCTTTAAATGCTGCCTTTGGTGCCAAAAAACCGAAGTGTAGATGACCGGGCCCACTTGGAGAAGTTGCGACCCGAAATTTCGCGAAACGGGAGCAAATTGGTTGTTTTTTCCCCTGTGCGCCATGCCAAATCCTCTTTGCGTCGCGCCACTTTGGAGCCTGTTTTGGGGCACTTGCAGCTGTCCAAAATGTGCCCAAGTGGGCTTGTTGGAAATCCTGTCCTGTCTACTTTCTAACCCCACTAGAATTTCTCAATGTGGTGCTCATTTTCCCCTCCAAATCTTCATCTCCCAAGACTGCTTTCTGTGTGTCAAAAAAGTGGTAGAGAGGCCATTTTTGGGTGCTTTTTGACCTTTAGGAGACCCAAAACTTGTCAAAATTTCTTGCCTAGACACCAGTAGTAGTATTTTTCGATGTTGAATCCAAATATGCAAGTTGTTCCTCGATTAGAGTCCTAGATTTTTAGCAGGGAGGAATTTCCTGTTTTGTGCCCAAAAAATTTGCCCAAATTTTTTGAAATTTGGGCTGGAGGTTCCCTATGAAGTGATATGTTGTGCCAAGGAAGCCTCAGCCAAGATTCGAAGTCGATCTTGCTCCTTTGCCTCCTTTGCCTCTTTTGTTGCTTTGCTCAATTTTGCCTTTAGGCTCCTGATTCTTGCTTTGGAACTCATGTTTCGGGCCTGGTAGTGATGAGTCATGCGCCTCAGCATGTCTTTCTCCCTGTTTGCTTTATCCAACCACTGCTCCAAGTGAACGTTCACTTTCTCTAGCACATACTCCCGGTCTTCGTCTCTTTGCTCCATAGGTCTGCCTTGTGCTGCCAGGATGTGTCACCAGTTTTCCTTGATCATCTGCAACTCTATCTCAGCTAGCCGATCCTCAAGTTGCTTGTTCCTCTGCTCCAGATACTACACGTTCCACTTGGCCCTATCCAAGTCCAGGGATAGGTTCTCAATCACAGACTGCTACTCCTGAATGATCTCTCCCAGCTCAGCATTTGTAGGTTCTGCATCTGTCTCATCATCCTGGAGGAGAACAAACTCGGTCTCCTGCTCGCCTGATGGCCCTTCCTCCTGCACTGGTTCCTTGCCCTTACCCTGCTCTTGTGATGCTGATGGCGGAAGCGAGGCCCCTTCCACCCCGGGTGGAGATAACACTCGCTTTGCTGCTGCAAACAACGGTCTACTGCCCTTCTGGTATGTGATGTATACTGGCATGGTGGCAGTCTCATGGTGCTCGAACTGATGTGAAGGATTTCCCATCTCAGGCTCAAACTAATGTGAAGGACCTCCCAGCTCATGCTTAGACTGATGTGAAGGACCTCCCACCTCATGTTCTGCCTCTGATATCACCGGTGGAGCGCTGAAGAAATCACAGGAGATGAAGTCCTCCCAAGCAATACCCTGCAATCCCAACTAATGGTCCACCAAAATCCAGATGACAGCAAAATGATAGACACTATTTAGCTGCTGTCGTGGGGTCTTGTGCTGCATGAAGTTTTTCATCTTCTCAATGTTGTTGCAGATGACATATGGGAGGCTCATCATCCGCACCCTCGTGAAGTGCATGAGCAAGCGGATGTGATAGGCATAAAGGCGAGAAAACCTCCCCTCGCAACTGAAATACTTCATGATCAATCTCATGAGTGGGGCATACTCATCACTCAAAAATCTGAATGGAAAAACTCTGGTGAGCTGGCTCAAGCAGCTGTTCTTGATGTAAGGCTCATAGTGATTCCTCTCCACCTTCTTCTTCTTATGCCACTGCTCCCCAATGTTTGGTATCCCTGTTGCCACTGATATAGCCTCCGGTGTTAAGGTGAAAGTGACCCCAGCCAGGACAGATTGGCCTCCCTATAGATGAAGTGTGAAAAGGCGGGCAAACTCATGATGGACTTTGACATTCGCCACCCTTTGACAAAATTCATAACATGCCAAGTGCTGGAAACAAGACATGGCAAGTGGGCATGCCTGCAGCTCAGTGAGGGTGCTTGGCTCATCTCTAAGATGTCTGCCGCTCCAGTGATGTCTCCTATGGTCCCTCTGTTAAGTTATGGTATGCTCTATGCTTATAACAGTTTACTTCTTTTTCTTATTATATTCCACCGATTAGCAATCACATGTACATAAAGTAAAGTGCAGATAGAACATTAAATGATCGACATAAAACAAGCCACGACAAGAGACACAAGATGTGGTGGCTAGCCAGGGACAAACCCCACAATGTGTGGGGAAACCCTTTGATCAAATCTTCTTTTATCTTCAATAATTCAGCAGAGAAAAATAGTACAATAAATATGATTCATATCAGCAGTAGCAAACCCTAGATCAGTAGCATCAGCATTAGCGGCTTCATTATCAAACTAGGGCAGACCATATCTCACAAACCGACAGTCGGATTGACTTCATTCCACCACCAAAAGTTTTGGCTTCCAGAGGAGGTTCAGATGAACCTACAGCGTAGTTGAGATGAGGAGATCTTCTAGGCCACGCAAGTCAATCTTTACTTCTGTAGTTGCAGCTTCAGTTTCAGCATTTTCCGGCTTCAAACTAGGGCAGTCAATATCTTGCAAATCGTTCGTCGGATTGACTTCATTCCACCACCAAAAGTTGCGGCTTTCAAAGGAGGTTCAGATGAACCTACAATGCAGTTCCAAAGAGGAGATCTTCTAGGCCACGCAATTCAATCTTTACTTCTGCAGTTGCAGCTTCAGTTTCAGCAGTTTCCGGCTTCAAACTAGGTCAGTCGATATCTTGCAAACCGTTCGTCGGATTGACTTCATTCCACCACCAAAAGTTGCGGCTTTCAAAGGAGGTTCAGATGAACCTACAGCGCAGTTCCAAAGAGGAGATGTTCTAGGCCACGCAAGTCAATCTTTACTTCTGCAGTTGTAGCTTCAAATTCAACATCTTCCGGCTTCACATGTGTGAGAGAGAGAGACCCATTTCAGCGCAGTAGAGAAGAGACTCATATCTGCGCAGTAGAGAGAGAGAGATGTGATGAGATGAGTGAGTCTAAATGAGGAAAATTCCTCTTATATTTATACACAACGTTGGTGGGTGAATAGATGCGACTGTTGGGCTTCTGAGCCTACATGAGTTGTAGGTCGGCTTGATAATAATTCCATAATCAAAATAAATTCATATCTCCATGAATACTTATCGGAATTGGATGATCTTTATATCAATCCTACACCTCTCGATGAGAGGAATCTAATAAAAATATTATTAGCCATGAATAAGATGACCCACATGAATTTTTTCCCTGGTTTCCAATTTTAACACCCTCTTTCCTGAAGATGTGTTATTGTGGGTCCCCTCCTCATACTCTGATGAATTTTCTGATGCCATTACTGTTGCTTGTACCCTGAGTTTTATGTTGCCCTATGAATCCAATGAAACTGATAGATGCTCTAAAAATCTGTCACCAAGGGGACAATAAAACAGGGGATTTGTTAGGAGAGGAATGATGAAAAGGGGAATAGGGGTTTAAAGGAGAAATTTATCAGGGATTTGGGAGTGTCTGGGGTATGGTTTTGATGGGGTAGGGTTTGGGATATTTTGAGCTATAGGAATAAAGGGGACGAATGGATACGATTGCAATGTAGCTAGGGTAACTATTAGGGGAAACTGCTCCAGGGGAATTAGCTGATAGAGGTAGGATAGGAGCATATTTAGCAATCATGTTACTGTAGCAAAACCCTAGCTTTTTGCCCTTCTTTGTGTCATTTTTGTGTTTGCTTAATAAAAATTTTGCCTTTGATTTCATGGTCACCAAAATCATCTTTTTCTTTAAGTTAAGGATCAATGGTGAAGGTATCTAGGGCCACCTTTGCAATTTTGAGAGCCATTTATAAAAATTTGGGCGATTCGGTGCTTTTTTAGGCTCACAGGCCTGTGCACCGCGCGCTTTGCCCAGTGCGTAGTGCGTCATGCGCCCTGAGTGCGCCACACCTCCTTGTGTGTGCGTCGCGCACTTTCAAACGACATTAATTTGCTTGGAACTCCGGGGGTGGGTCTTAGTGGAGATTTCTAGGGGGTTTTCCTTAGGAGACAAGGTGGAATGGAGGTGACAAATGATGAGGAGTGAGGTGACAAGGGGATGAGAGCAACCTTGGTGGCGTCTTCACAAATTGGCAAACCCCGTTTATCATTTTTTCTTTGATGATTATTTTCATGGATGGCCAATGTGCTTTGGATATCATTCAACATCTTAGAAACACCAGTCATTGACCAAATTGACAGAGAAGAGGTTTCATTCGAGCCTACCTCTTGCTTGCTAGCCTTCAACCGGGATATAAAACCAATTTGCAAGTGTTTTGAGCTCCCTGGCTATGTGCATCGCGCGCCAAGCCCAGTGCGCTGCGCGCCCTGAGTGCGTCGCGCCCTTGTTGATTTTGCACTGTGGGCTGGCTGCCAGTGCGTCGCACCCTCTGTGTGCGCCGCGCTCCCTGGTGTGTGCGCCGCGCCCTTTGGAAACCGACTCTCCCTCACTCAAACCCTCATGAATTTGCTCTCTTACCTTTGTAATTTCTCTCCAAGCTTGCCAAGGCACAAATGGTTTTTGTTTTGGGAAAAAAATATATATATAGGCTTGGGAGAGTTGGGTTTAATTTTTTCTTCTTTGAAAACCCACTTTCTAATGTTTGAGTTTTGCACCTTTTTCATTGACTTTAAAACACCCTGCTTTTCATTTTTTCTTTGAAATTTTGGCTCTCATGATGAAATTTTCGAAATTTCTTTGCGAGGACACCTAAAATTGAAATGCACAAAGAGCTTTGATCTTTGACGGAGGGCTGACCAGACCGACTCTAACATAAGTTTTTTTTAAATAACACATCTTCATCTATAGTTGTTATTTAGTCGAAGCATGCAATTTTTTTATGATGATTCCTTATGCTCTTAAATTTGCACAAATATGAAAGATATGTTCTAAAGTGTAAAGCAATTCAAGCTAATCTAATCCAACTACCGTGTAAAGTCAAATTTCATACAATTTGAAAAAATAGGCATAAACCATTATTTGCTTAATCATTCTTAGTTTGAGGCAAAGCATTGGAGAAAGTGGTTTATAAAGTTGTAATTAAATTTAAGCATGAGATGTTATGACATAATTAATTCAAATTCCTTGACCATTGCATTAGGAACTTCCCTCTAGTAGAAAAGTTACTCTTACTTTTAAATATCCTCCAGATAAATAGTGGACATTATTTCAAATAATTGACATTATATCAAATAATTGATAAAATTGAATGGAGATGTTTTTTTTTTAATCAACTAGGCATAATAATTCAAAATTACTTACAAGCTCTATGCGTGCCTAATTTGTTTTTCAAGGTCGAGATAGTTTTGTTCAAAATTTGAAAAGCCTCATAATTAATACTTTTATTCACTCATTATTGTATCAAGAAAAGTCATGTTTGGAATTCAATACCACATTCATATATAAGTAGTGTTAATAAAATAAAATTAATGTTTAATATTTAACTTATCACACAACCAAACATATGTTTTGTATTGTAGAATTGAGGCTTCTGTGATCCATCATAGTTATAAGAAGAATTTTGGCGTAAATCACATATAGAAAGACCTTTGTCGACACGTTTCGAACCAACTAGTGTGGTTCATCGCCAGGACAAGTTGAAGAAACAGATCCAGTCTAGCAAGTTAAATAGTCTAAGCAGAGACTCCAACGGCTACAAAAGATTAACGGCTAATTTTTTACTCTAGGACCCAGGTCAAATTTTCATTTATTAATTTAATATTATTATTATTATTTATTATTTTATTTATGGAACCAAATTAAATTAGGTAAAAATAAATAAAATAAATTAATGGTTAGTTTTTTAAAAAACTCATTTATTTCTTTAAATTATTACTTTTATATATATATGTTTGGTTGATAAGAAAAGGTTAGGATTAATAAAATTATATAAATAAATATCAGGTTAGTATAAAAAGTTAATTTATTTGTTTATTAAATTATTCATTAATTATAATTTATTATTATTATTATTATTATTTATGGAACTAAGTTAAATTAGGTACAAATAAATAAAACAAATTAATGGTTAGTTTTTTAAAAATAATTCATTTATTTATTTAAATTATTAGTATATATATATATATATATATATATATATATATATATATATATATTTTAAAAACTAACCATTAATTTATTTTATTTATTTTTACCTAATTTAACTTGGTTCCATAAATAGAATAATAAATAATAATAATAATATTAAATTAATAAATGAAAATTTGACCTAGGTCCTAGAGTCAAAAATTAGCCGTTAATCTTTTGTAGCCGTTGGAGTCTCTGCTTAGACTATTTAACTTGCTAGACAGGATCTGTTTCTTCAACTTGTCCTGACGATGAACCACATTAGTTGGTTCGAAATGCGTCGACAAAGGTCTTTCTATATGTGATTTACGCCGAAATTCTTCTTATAAATATGTTTTGTAGTTAACCTGCTTAGTCAAGTAATGGTTTATTCAATCAAACTCTATTGGAAGGCAGTTAAACATGTGTTGAGATACCTTAGAGACACCACTTAGTTTGGTCTTTGGTACAAACAGATAGAAGGAGTGAAGTTTTAAGCCTTCACAGATGCAGATTAGGTAGGGAGTCCATCTAAAAGGAATAACACATCAGGGGGAATATTCAGTAATGGGTCAGCAACAATTTCTTGGTACATTAGGAAGTAGAGATCAATTGCACTAAGTTCTGCAAAAGCAGAGTACATGGTTGTTAGTCAAGCAACTTGTGAGGTTATCTAGATAAGGAAGATCCTTGTTGGGTTATTTGGTCAGTAAATGGATCCTATAGTGATTCACTGTGACAATCAGAGTTGTATCAAACTCTATGAGAATCCAGTTTTTCATGATTGGTCCATGCATATCGACATTTGGTATCACCATCTATGATATTGTGTGCAGAGGAGAATCATGTTGTTGGAGTACATTCCTACAGAGGCACATGATGCATACATATTGGCAAAGGCACTATCAAGAGGCAAATTCAATTTCCATAGAGGTAAGATTGGGGTATATGATAATGCCTTTCTTGATGAGAGGGAGTGTTTAAAATGCAGCAAGAAATTTCTAAATTAATTTTGTCCTTGAATTAAATTAGAAATAAAATTGTAATTCCACATCACAAGACAACTTGTATGAGCTAACTAAGTTAAATTAAAATAGTTGGGTCAATTAATTCAAGTTGAGGGTCTAACTTGAGTCATGTAGAGTGTCTCCTACATTATAGGAGCCTTGGTTGAGTTTATTTTGAGTTGTAATTAATTAATTCAATTTAACTGAGTTAAAGTCAATTAAACTAGTTCCAACAGATGGAGGAACTAGTAGGAGGTCAGACAATGGGGTTTTGCTTCATGTGTTCAACCAGTTAACTGATGATTCACTCATAAATAACTCATGCATGTTATATTTCAGAGTTACCCAGTTGAGGTTGGAGTTCAGGGACAATGTACTATCAGTTGTATAATCATATGAATTGTATAGGTGGTGCATGCAATCAGAGGAAGTCCTATGAGGATTGCGCAATTACTTTTGAGAAATTTCCCTAATTAAAAGGGGGATAATTCCCAAGGAAATAGGGACTTAGGCTTGAGCAAAGCATTGTAATCTTCTCATATTTTTTGACTAATGTAATATACATATAGCAGGGGTTTTTAGCTGTGGCTTTCCCCAGGAAATAATTGTGTAATGTGTTAATTGAATTCTTTCTCTTGTATGCTTCGTGATTTCGCGATCATTTAATTATTTCCGTTGATGAGTAGAGTATATTCAAGTCTATTATTTTAGTAAATTACAATTAGCATTTTGAATCTACAAGGAATTTCTACAAAGTTTTGTACTAGAAATCCAAGACTTGATTTGGTACAAGGGTGGCACTTCATTGGATGACATAGGGATTTCCCCTTGGCTTGATTCAAAATTTTGTTTTCCAATTTTTACCATTTCTAGGTTTGGGATAATAAAGGCATCATGAGGAATATATTTCCTTGGATTATAAATTGAATTCACGACCTCCGAGATGGCTTGCTGTGAAGGGAACTTGCCATCAAGGGAGTTAGTTGAAATATGTGGAGTGACGCATGTGTGGGAAAATAATCCCAATCATATTCCATATTGGGATGGAGTTTCTAACCAATGTTAAGAGGTGTTGATGAGATCACTGAAGAAACAATACCTTCCACTAGAAGAGACATATGCTCACCATGCAATTCTACATTTGAAAGAGAAGGAACCACCAAAAGAGAGGACAACATCCAAATATATCACATGCATAGGAGAAACAATAGTAGATGTAACATCGGGTGGGGGCATTGGAAAAATAAACTTTACTAACAAGTTCTTAAACAAAATTACACCGACATTCTCATACCCCATATTGTTATCCCCAACAAATGGCATTGTGGTTCCCGTAGCAGTTAATTTGGTCATAAGTGTACAATACACAATTTTATCAATGGTAATGATATTTCCTTTGTGGGGAAAGAAAACAATGTGAAAGGAAAATGTTACAACAACAATCATAGCATAAAGATATCTATGTCTAAGGAGGAAAATATACACAAATGGGATGACAACAACTTCTACATCAATGATAATGGTTTTTCCCCTAGCTCGATGGAAAATGTTAGAAGAAATCCTTGGGGTAAGAAGGTGTGGCCATCAAATCCAAGGAAGGTATTGATTTGATGGACAAGTGGTGGAAAACCAAGAGGACATTTATAGCATGACGAGGCCATGATACAAGTGGAGGATCCTTCATCCACAAGAGTGTGGCAAACAAATTTATATAGATATGCACTAAGATCTGAAAAGTGACATGATGGGATAACTTATACCGTAGAAAACTCAAATGTAATCAAATTCAACTCTAAGGGATCAAACCCTTTGATAATGGTCAATAAGGCTCTACATTACATAGGCCAACTCTACAAAACCTCCATCGTAGACATGGAAAATGGTGCTTAGGCTAGATCCTTGACAATACTATAGTGTTGGATAGTCTTAACATTAGGATTGTGTGCTGACTAATGAAGAACACCCTTAGGTGGGTGAATCACTATCTCCAAACTCTTATCTAGTGTGAGAGGCCCATTAGATTAAGTGGGGATGATTGGGTCCTTAGATAAAGAACTACTCTCAAGAGTGCCATAAGTTATTTTTTTTATCTCATAGACAAGTTCATAACATCATTGCACATAAGAATATTTGATGAGCCTCCATGAAATATTTATCCTATCATGGCCCCAAGAAAAGAAGGAGAAGATGTCACAACCATTTATTGTTGTGGTTGGCAGGGAATGGATGTGTCAATATGGAAGGTTGTTTCCCAGTAGTTGGTTGCACTAAAAGTCATTGAATCTCACCGATCCATGGACACTCATGAGTAATATGATCACAGAGAAAAATACTACAAGGAAACTTGAATTTACATCATTGTTCGTTCATGTCACCATCCATGTTGGTTTGTGTTGGTTGTCTCTCTTGAGTAGTTTTATAAGTGTTTTATAAGTGTTTTGTTTCTTTTTTTTCTTCTTTTTACTGCCAGGTTGCTGAGTCTTTGGTTTCATAGATTGCACCATATGAATCTTGGTTGTTTTATTAGGAGACATTGATTATTGATAACCGTGCATAGTTGCAGGAGCTTACATTGTAACAACCAACTTTCCTAGTTAACCAACAAACTAGCTCACAACATCAATAATAATGGAACCAAACACACCATCCTAATGTGATCCCTATTTTGGGTGTTGTGAATTAGTAGATGGTCAAGGAGAATTAGGAATGATATCTTATAAAGTACCTGAATATGAATAAATCAAGTCAAGATGTTGGACATGTAATATGGATTGCTCCTCTATAGATACCCTAACAATAACTACTTCCTTGGCAATTTGAGTGAACCAATATTTAAGAAATTAATGGGGAATCTTAATCAATTGCTTACATTTCCTCCATTCATGAATATGGTCAAAGATGTAGGTAGAGGTGTCCTTCTTCAAAGTAGATAGAAGATCAGTGCCAATCTCTTGTTGTGAAGGTAACTAGAAGTGGTTCATGAACATTCACACCAAGGAAGCATAATTGTGGTAGGATGCATTTTTGAGTTCGGTGTACCATTTAGTGGAATGCATAGTTAGGGTTCACTAGAAAAGACACAACTTGCTATTATCATCCACCAAAGATTTTGATGAACACCGTAAATGGTAGGTGGTGATGTGTGTGGTCAGGTTCTTTCTGAAATTCCATAAAAAAATTGTATATTAGAAGGTAATTTGACATGCATTGGAGATATCCAAGGATCATGGTATATGGGTTCATTATTGATCTTATCCAAATATGGTTATTCAACTGATGCTAGTAAAGGAAGTTGGTGTTGGTTGAAAGGGTTTGCAAGTAAGGATGGAACATCAAGTGGACCTCGTGGTCCCCCCATAACATAGTTTTTGGAAGAAGGATAGTGACCATAGGGATTATTAGGCCTAAATTATTGGACCCCTATATGATACATAGTGGTGAAAATATTATTGATCCCAGGAAAAAGGGAACTCCCAAAAACATGATTGTGAATGGGATTATACCTATCTCTAGAAGGATGATATCCTTGTGTAAAATCATTGCTATAAGTAGGAAAACTCGTAGGTAAAGTGGTAGTGGCATGGATAGTGCCCCAAAATAAGATAGCCTTTCCAAAGTGATCTCGAATTTATCCAGGACAAAGAATTAAAGGTATTACAGACTCATGTGAATGGATGTGCCTATGTTACTTTATGCAATGGATCGATAATATTGCAAAATACACATACACCAAGGCACTTAGTGAAAACATAACAAGAAAAACATGTAAGACAACAAGTTTAATAAGGAGTTCACCCAATGCTCCTGGGCTACGTCTCCTGGTCCAGCTCTCAGTGGCGGCCTCTCTATTATGTTTTCAATCAGAGTTTTTACAACAGTGAGCTCAATTCGAGTCTCACTAAATAGATAAAAGTCAGTAGGAATGGAGTGCACAGACTCTCCTTACTAAAATTCGACCTCTGACGGTCACAATAGTATGATAGGCCTATGCTGAGGAGTTTTGCTTGAACCTCACAAGCCTTCTATGGAGTACACAGACTCTCTGACTCTCTCTATCTCTGTCTGGCTCGATGTTGCCTTTAGGTCAGCTCAGCTCTACTCTCTATTCTCTGCTCTTATCTATTTGCGTCTAGCTAACTCTTGTCACTGCCTTCTTGTGTTGCTACCCTGCTTCTATCAGTTCATGGCTTAAAGCCAGTCTATTCTTTTCACTATTCGTTTTCGCTTCCCAGCCTTCTGGTTTCCTTACCTCTGTCCATTCAAATTCCTTTGCTCTGCATCATCATCACTTGGTAACGCCTTGCAAGGAGGTGGCCACCTATTTCCTAACGAATTGGGTGTCAAATTCCTTGAATCATTTTTGAATGGCCGTTAATTCTGTTTGCTTCAAGGTCACCCATGAAACACGAATCGCTTGCCAACTCATCGTCCACGTCGAACTTCAAATCCCCTGTAATCTTGCTTTTTGACTTTTCAAATCCAGTCATTTATCAAGACGAGCCTCTGCCATTGATCTAGCCCCCGAGATCCTATGGTTGTCGTTCGTATCGGGCGGGCAAGTTGCATGATGTTTACCCGTCCAATGCGGGAGGTTTTCTCTCTCATCTGTCGGACGCGTGTCACTCGATGTGTGGCATCGGGTGGGACTCAGTCAAAACTACTTACCACCTCAAGGCCTTTCGATATCCTGCTGGTTTGGGAAATCCCGCGCTACGGAACCGAATGCATTACTTTTCCGCATTTCATAGCGTTTTTGGGTCTGGTCACTTCGGGGCTTTCCTTCATTGAGGGGGACGCCCTGCAATACGTGATTAGCACTAATCGTGTATTAGAAACCACCCCTATTTCTTGATTTGGCCTTAGATTTTGCCAATTTGTGCCAGCGCGCGTTACCATGGGCCAACGGTCTATGCGCTCGACCGAGGGTCCTCGTTGCTCCGCTCTGGCAACAACTGCAACTGTTACGAGGAATCCTTCTGATAGCTTTGATTTTTCTAAGACTTGAATCTTTTTGGCATAATTTGAAATAGTCATGAAAACTTAGAGAGTGTTTAGGATCCGAGTTCAATTCACGGCCTTCCCACTGAAAAATATTTTGGACCACCCAAAGTTGGTTTTCTTTTAAGCATCAATCAAGTGAGGGTATTGATTCCTCGCTTGCTCAATTTCTATCCATTTCGCACTGCTTGGCTTTGAACCTTTGAGTCCAATCCTGAGGTACTCAACATCCCCTTTGCGCACAGTTCTTACCTACCTGTCCAGAACTGTATCTTCCTGTAATTCATTAAGATATTCAGGCAACAAATCATCAATTAATGAAGGTTAAAATAGTCTCAAGCTGTTTGCATTAACAACTGAGTAGATGTGCATATAAGCTGGTAGATCAAGGCGAAAAGCATTCTCACCAATTTTCTCAAGTATCTTGAAAGGTCCATACCTTATTGGCTTCAGCTTCTTACCTTCACCTTGCATTCTATCTTTCTTGATATATAGCCAGACTTGATCACCAATTTGGAAACTATGCTCCATCTGATGCTTGTCATGCCTTACCTTGTACTTGGCTTGGATCTTTTATAGCTGTTCCCGTACTGCCTGGTGAATCTCTTGGATTTGTTCAATGAACTTGGTTGCCTTGTCCACATCACTGTGTCCATCAACTACTATGTCTTTACGAAAGACAAAATCCAGGGGAGACCTTGGTTTGAAACCAAAACAGGTCTCAAGAGGATATATATGTGTAAAAGAATGTTTAGCTCGGTTGTAAGCATGCTGCACATAACTTAAATGTTCATCCCAAAGTTTTGGATGCTTGCTGCAATAGCCTCTGAGCAACTGGATCACCGTTTTATTGACCACTTCTGTTTGACCATCTATTTGTGGATGAAAAGTTGTGCTCTTCTTCACCGTGGTGTCCATCAATTCCCATAAACTTGACCAAAATTTCCCAACAAATCGGGTTCTCAATCATATATTATGGAAGTGGGTAATCCAAAACGAACCCATACATGCTAAAAGAACAACTTAGTAGTTTGTTCAGTTGTAATCTGTTTTTCACAAGGTATTAAAATACACATTTTGCTAAACCTATCCACAACAACATATAAATAGTCATGACCTTTCCTAGATTTAGGCAGTCCTCCAACAAAGTCCATGGAAACACTTTCCCAAGGATGAGAAGGAACTGGTAGTGGAGTGTACAAGCCTAGTTTTCTATTGTTGGGCTTATTTTTAGCACACATGGTACACCCTCTTACATATCTAGAAACCGTCTCGTTCATTTTTGGCCAATAACATAATCTTTCTAGTTGCGCAACTATTTTACTTACACCAAAGTGACCTGATATTAGAGAAGTGTGTGTTTCTTGAATTATCTTTACTCTTTCAGTTTGTGGAATGCATAGCTTCCCAAAATGATACAAGAGTTGGTCCTTAACATGATAATCCAATTCTTCTACTTGTTTGCCTTGACTTAAAGTTGCATATACATCTTTAAAACCTGTATCTTGAGCATATTGTTCAATGTAGCTCTCATGCAATACTGAATTATGCTTAAGTATAGTAGATGCATTTATAATTGGTCTAGACAACATATCTGCAACTTTATTGTGTATGCCCCTTTTATATCTGACGACTAAATGAAACTGTTGTAGAAAACCCATCCATCTATAGTGTCTTGATTGCTGCAACTTAGTTTGGGAGTGTAGATATTGAAGTGCTTGATGATCAGTATGTATAACTGTCTCTTTTCCCATTAAGTAATGTTTCCACTTTTTCACACTATGTACCAATGCATACAATTCTTTATCATATGTGGGATAGTTAACTACTGCAAAATTAAATGTCTCAGAATGATAACATATGGGTTTACCGTGCTGCATCAACACTACTCCCATGGCATAGTCACTGGCATCTGTTTCAATCTCAAATGGTCTTTGAAGATCGGGAAGTGCTAGTACTAATGATATACTAATCTTTTCTTTCAAGGTGTTGAAGGCTTTCTGCTATTTTCCTCCCCACTGAAACACCTTGTTCAATCTTGTTAAAGCATGTAAGGGAGCCACAATTAAGGTAAAGTTAGAAATAAACTTTCTCCAATATTGTGCTGCTCCTAAGAAGCTTCTAACTTCTGTAGCAGATTTGGGTTTAGGCCAGTTTATAATGACTGCAACCTTAGAGGGATCTGTCTTCAATTCACCACCCCCTACTATATGTCCCAAATAATTCAAAGATGTTTTGCCAAATTCACATTTTCAGAGTTTAACATAAGGATTTTCTCTTTTCAAAACATCTAGAGTCTGCTTAACATGATTTAAATGTTCTTCCCATGTTTTGTTGAATATAAGAATGTCATCCAGATATACAACAACAAAATCATCAAGAAAAGGTCTGAGTACATCATTCATTACTATCATGAAAGTAGCAGGAGCATTAATTAAGCCAAAAGGCATAACCAGCCACTCAAACAATCCTTGCTTTGTTTTGAAAGCAGTCTTCCATGCATCTTTCTTTGCAACTCTGACCTCATGATAGCCATTATGCAAGTCCAACTTGGAAAAATAAACATCTTCTTTCAACTGATCTAATAGATCATATATGTGAGGAAGGGGATAACGACTTTTTATCGTTATCTTATTCAGTGCTCAGTAATCAATGCACATTCTCCACGAGCCATCTTTCTTTCTCACCAAAAAAATTGGAGACCCACATGGTGATGTGCTCGGTCTGATGAACCCCTTCTCGAGAAGCTCCTGTACCTGCTTCTTGATTTCTGCATTCTCTAAAGTGGACAACCTGTACATTCTGATGTTAGGCAATGGAGCATCTTGCTGCAAATTAATATCATGCACTATTTCCTTTTTGGGAGGTAGATCTTTAGGTTCTTGAAACAATATATCATATTCTGAAAAAACTTTTTCTAAATCAACGTGCTGTTTAGCATCACAGCCCTCAAATACATTGGTTTTATCAGGTTTATTTTCCTTTACAACCATCAGTAAAAATTGTTTGCATGCATTTACAATTCGTTTCATCTACCCTGAGTTTATGAGAGTATAATTATTCTTGAGCTTATGAGATCTTACATTATATTTGATTCCATCTTTAATGAGTAGATACTTGTTCTCAACTCTATAGAAAATAACTTTTCTATCATACAAGTAAGGACCTCCTAAAACAATTCCACATATATCCAAAGGAAATATATCTAACTCAACCTCATCTACAAATGTTGACCCAAAAGAAAACTTAAGTTTACATTGTCTAGTCACTTGTAGCTTTGCTTTATCACATAACCAACCTAATGGATATGTTTTCTTGTGAGGTGTGGTTAATAATCCCAACTTGTTTACAATTGCTTCAGAAATTAAATTTATTTGTGAGCCACTATCAAACAAAGTATCAATCTTTTGATGATTGTAAATAACTCGAATATGAAAAATCTCATGTATTTTTCTCTCATTTTCTTCATTATCAGTAGATTGTGTAGAATTACTAGTAGATGCTTCAAAAATTTTACCTTTTATACCTATGGCTGCGATTGTTGCTTTATCTCCTGAGTTTGACCCCAAATCATTTTGAATAGCTGCAGCAGTCTTCTTGTTCTTGCCCTCGAACTTCTTAGGTTCCAGCTTCGGATGCAGAATCCAGCAGTGTTCATCATCATGCCCATCCTTCTTACAGTGAGTGCATGAACACTTTCTTTTCTGTACAATGTTTTTCTTCCTCTCTTTCCATTTATGTTTTCTTTTCTCCTTATTTTTTCTTGGAGTGGGTTTGGATGATCCCCCAACTTCTGGGTTCCCATTCTTACCTCTAGCTTCTAGATGTGTAGCTTGAATGGATACCTCATCTATGCTAGTGGGATTAAACATGAAGATAGTGTGCCTCATGTAGCGGTGTAGACCACCTATATACTTCAGCAGAGTCTCAAGTGAGTCTAAATAAATTCCTAGAATCAAAGCTCTTTTCCTAAATTCTTGGGTGTAACCTTGTACACTTTTCCCTTTTAGTTGTCGAAGAGTTTTCCAGCTCATCATGGCTTGCTTCATGTAGGATAGTGGATAGAATTGCTTTTTAATTGCAGAAACAAATTCACTCCAAACAGAAAGAATCTTACCATGTTTCTTCATGTCAGCTTGTGTCCTGCCATCCCACCATACCAAGGCAGTGCCTCCAAGGGGTAGGCTGGCTAGCTGAATCTTACTCTTGTATAAATTAATGCTCTGCACTCTGCAATAAACATTAATCTGTCTAATCTAATTATCCAGCTTCTCTGCATTCAACTCTCCATCATATATTGGTAAATCAAATTTAACATCAAATTTAATCAAATATGTCTTCTTTTTATTTTCAAGGCTATTAGGAGGTGTGAGAAATTTTTCTTCTTTCCCTTTGCCTTTAGAGTGGTCATGGAGGAGAGATTCTTCTACTCCTTTGTCTTGCTTGGAGTTTGATGAATCTTCATCTCTATTTTTCTTAAATTCCCTATACATTTCCACCACCATGGATCTCATGGTCATAAAAATATCCATGAACTGGGGGTCTGATTCCAAGGGACTTTCTTCTGACATTTTCCTCTTAGCATAGACTCTTCCAATTTCTGGGTTAGTTTCAACCAAATCTCCTTCTCCTAATTCAAGCTTTTATCTAGTTAGCATTCAACAACAAAATATAGCACAAGCTTGTCTAACCTTAGTAACCTAGAGCTCTAATACCACTTGATCTGGAATTTATCCAGGACAAAGAATTAAAGGTATTACAGACTCATGTACATGGATGTGCCTATGTTACTTTATGCAATGGATCGATAAGATTGCAAAATACACATACACCGGGGCAGTTAGAGAAAACATAACAGGAAAAACATGTAAGACAACAAGTTTAATAAGGAGTTCACCCAATGCTCCTGGGCTACATCTCCTGGCCTAGCTCTTAGTGGTGGCATCTCTATTATGTTTTCAAGAAGAGTTTTTACAACAGTGAGCTCAATTTGAGTCTCACTAAACAGATAAAAGTCAGTAGGAATGGAGTACACAGACTCTCCTTACTGAAATGCAACCTCTAACGGTCACAGTAGTATGGCAGGCCCATGCCGAGGAGTTTTTCTTGAACTTCTCAAGCCTTGTATGGAGTACACAGACTCTCTGACCCTATCTGGCTTTATCTGGCTCGTCGCTCCCTTTAGGTCAGCTCAGCTCTACTCTCTGTTCTCTGCTCTTATCTATTTGCGTCTAGCTAACTCTTATCACTACCTTCTTGTGTTGCTACCCTGCTTCTATCAGTTCATGGCTTTAAAGACAGTCTATTCTTTTGATTGTTCGTTTCTGCTTCCCGGCCTTCTGGTCTCCTTACCTCTGTCCATTCGAATTCCTCTGCTCAGCGTCATCATCACTGGGTAACACCTTGCAGGGAGGTGGCCACCTGTTTCCTAAAGAATTGGGTGTCAGATTCATTGAATCATTTTTGAATGTCTGTTAATTCCATTTGCTTCAAGATCGCCCGTGAAACACGAATCGTTTTCCAACTCATCGTCCACGTCGCACTTCAAATCCCCTGTAATCTTGCTTCTTGACTTGTCAAATCTGGTCATTTATCGAGACGCACCTCCACCGTTGATCTGGCCCCCAGATCCTATGGTTGTCGTTTGTATCGGGCGGGAAAGTTGCATGAAGTTTACCTATCCAATGCAGGCGGTTTTCTCTCTCATCCGCCCGATGCGTGTCGCTCAATGTGTAGCATTGGGTGAGACTCAGTCAAAATTGCTTACTACCTCGAGGCCTTCCGATATCCTGCCGGTTTGTGGAATCCCGCGCTATAGAACTGGACGCATTACTTTTCCGCATTTCATAGCATTTTTGGGTCCAGGCACTTCGAGGCTTTCCTTCATTGAGGGTGATGCCCTACGATAAAGCGCTAATTGCATATCAGAAACCATCCCCGTTTCTTGATTTTGCCTACGGTTTTGCCAGTTTGCGCCAGTGCCCGTTACCATGGGCCAACTGTCTACGTGCTCAACCAAGGGTCCTCGTTGCTCTGCTCTAGCCACAACTGCAATTGTTATGAGGATTCCTTCTGATAGCTTTTATTTTTCTAAGACTTTAATCTTTTTGGCATAATTTGAAACAGTCATGAAAACTTAGAGAGTGTTTAGGATCTGATTCAGATCACAAAGGCATTCATACCTCCATAGAAGGGAATTCCTCCTAATGCAGAACTTCCCTAAGGATTTTATAATCGTCCAAAAACATTACTTCCCCTCGACTAACTGAAAATAGGTGTAGACCCCCCTGGAATATTCCCTAAAGATGTTTGTCCCAGGATATATATCATGATTGTGGGGATGATGGAATGAGGTGGGAACCACCAAGGTCCCATAGGTGGGCTCTATATTTCTCCCATACCAAACAAAAATCTAGCAAGAGCAAGGGATACAGTTAAACTAGGGAAATTACTCAGGGTTGCAAAAGAAACTAGTGGTAGGCCCCAAAATGAGGAAATAGGTGTTGTCAAAGTAGGAGGAGTGGAACCTATCACACTAATAATATTTAACGAGGATATCATATGAAATCATAGACGTAGATGGTGAAGAAAGTCTTATCTCTCCCATGGTGGAATCACCATTCTCACCATCCATTTGATGAGAGAACAAGGAAAAAGGTTGAGTAAAAAAAACACTCAATTGTATCAATATAGGTTCAATAGGATTCGTCAAAGGTGGGTTTATGTGTGGTGGTATAATCCCATCTACTACTTCAAGGATTACTTGGTCTTACCCCCTTGAACCAAAAATATCCCTCTTGAGTTCAATTTGATCTAATCCCTCAAATAAAATAGTTTCCTACATCTCTATGGTAGTGGACCTCTTTGGGAAGAAGGTTTTACAGTCTTCAAGATCGAAGGATAATTTGGTCAACCATAGAGAATATATAACTTTTATCAATTAATTAATTAGGACACCCCTGTAGCCAACTAGACTTAGATCAAACAACATACACTATAAAATGTATTGAGAGATACAACAAGAAAAATAATTAAAAATGCACCTCTTGAAATCTAATATGCTTTAGGTGATGAAATCTGGAAGGACCTTGGACTGAAAAATGGCTAAGAGTTAGTTACTCCAACCAAGATATATCAGCATTGACTGGTGCAAGTGAACTCAAATGAGTTGAGCATCACCCCCCCAAGAGCACGAATATAGTGATTGATGTCTACCTTAAGTACCATGGGAATTCCCATCCACAGTCACCTGGGTAAGAGCCTGGAAATATTGGCCACTAAGGTTACCACCTCACAACCAAATGATTGTCGATACATTTGTGATTGGAACCATATGTATAGGTATGGTAACTAAGCTCGAAACCTCTTGAGAGATTGCTTAAAGCAAGTCATACACCTTTCAAAGAGATCCCTAAATGTGCACAATCCAATGAAAATTAGTACCAAGGGAGTAGGGATGTCAATCTACAAGTTACTGATGCAACCATGTGCTTGAATTATGTGTGAGAGGATATTTCTAGCAAACATTTGATGGAACAATGAATTTATCCTCTCTAGTGGAACTAGTTTTAGTTTTACAGCCTTGAAGAGTGTTGTAAAAGCCTTGGATTAAAAGTTTACGTAATAAAGTTAATAAAAGAAAAATAAGACCAAGGTCATAGGACATGTATTCCAATTTGAATGTTGGAAAAATCATCCTAGTGGGTGTTCATTTGGTTTATTATGGCTAAAGGAAATTGGGAAATGTAATGACAAAGTCATTGAAAAGGCAAAGAGGCATTAATCGGCATATTATTTATCAAATAATGGAAAAGAGGAGAAGATGAAGGTGAAAGGTCACATGTTGCATGTGAGAAGGAAATTGAAGAAAAAATAATGGAAATTAAAGAAAATAAAGGCCTTAATGATAAAAAGGATTATGAGGATCAATTCATAGTTTTTTTCAGTGTTATCTTTTGTCAATTTAGTTTTGGAGCTCTCTCTCTATTCCCTTTACTCTATTATACTCTTGCACACTTAGAACATTATTGGAGCACTCTAGCATTGGAGAAAGGAAGGCAAAGGAGGGACAAGGAGGCAAAGGGAAGCAAAGATCAATCAAGGAAGAGTTGGATCAAGCAGCTACAACGAGATTACTTGTAGGTATCGAGTTGCATGTATGATTTCCTTGTTGTTTTTTACATGCATGGTACATGCATGTGTGTATTTGGTTCTCTTGTTGTCATTGGCATGGGTTTTTCCAGGTGTGATAGTGGTTTTAGCCTTTCCTTTCCATTTCTAGATAGCCATGGTGTGATGGAGTTCTTTCATTTGGTTGAGATGGATTATCGAATGGTTTTGGAACCGGGTGAGGTGGTCTCAGGAAAATTACCAAAGGCCTAGGAATCCCTTAATCGATAATAGTGGGATACATGATAAAGCATGAGGGTAAAGACACGAAAAATTCCTCAAGATATTGGTGAAGAAATATGGAGGCATCCGTGATTGTTTAGGCCTAGTAATCCCTTGAACAGTTTTAGCAGGATTGCAATAAAGCTTGGTAGTGTATGTTTCCTTGTTTGTGCCTAGGAATCCATTGACCGCTAATGGCAGGATACACAATAAAACCTGGTTGTATAGATGAGGGTTTCGGGCCTAGGAATCCCTTGACTGGTGATGGTGGGATACATGGTAAATCCTAAGAAGCCCTAGTTGGTTTTGTTGTGAGTCCCACATTCATTCTTGGAATATGGCATGAGGGTGATTGGTTGAAAGAAAAATTTGGTTCAGCCCAATCTATGGTCGGGTGGTACATGGAAGTTCCTGACTTGGTTGGATTTTCATGTGTTAATAAGACCTCATTTATTCTTGTATTTCACGAATATTTATGGTTATTATTATGTGGCTTTGATGGTTGTTCTATCATTGTTATTATTCTAGATATATGTTGGTTATAAGCATGGTTTTATGACAAATTCAAGTTATTTCTCTTATCATGTTTTGATTGGTAAATGAATTCTTAATTAATGTATGACCTATTATATGATAATGCATCTATTGTGAGAGGGAATCATACCTTCTTGATAAATCTCTTTTATTACATTTGCATTACATGTTCATGATGTGTTTGGCGAAATGCATGTCATGGTTAGGATGAGTTAGGGTATGTCCTTGTTCAAGTTCTTCATTAGAGGTCTTGTCTCCTTATTATTTATCATTTATGATAGTATCATTATGTTCTGGGCAGAGAGCTGAGCCCTAGCCTCGAAAATGTAGCTCAGATATTGAGGTCGTTGGCACAGAACTAAGTGAAAAAGTTTTCAGTCGCTGGGATGTGGGATCATGAGAGTGACTGAAGGGTCTCAACCATTGGCTTGCCTTTTCATGGGAGCAAATGAGATCCCAAGTCAGTGAAAAGCTAAGTTAACTCGAGGGTTGGGCACCTCGAGTGGTTGGTTAGCTCTTGAGGGTCTTGTAGTAGCCTGATGGAGGTCTGCAAAGTTTTGGTTCATTGGTTCCACTTCCTTAACTATACTTAGGGAATTGAATCATATCATAGTAACTCTTTGCCACATATTTACCCTGATGGACTAGTAAGCTTGGGTAAGTGTGGGGGGAGGGTGTTACAAGTGTCCTATCCAAATCTATTTCAAGGCTCTATACCCCTAAGCTACTATTGGTGTGTTATAAAAAAAAATCAAGATTGATTTTATTAGCACTTTGTTTTATGGATATTGTTTACTCAAGGGAACATAGTGCAATTGAGATGGTGTTCAAGAGACTCAAAACTAATCTAATATGAAAGCTATATGAATATTGCAATCACTTTTTCAATTCTATGAAAAATAGCTACAGGAAGGGTAAAGCGTTCTTTTATTTTTCCAAGTGAAAAATGAAGCCTAACAACCTCTATCAATAATTACTCGATATACTCAAAATGCTACAAGAAACCAATCCAAATCAAGTCACAAAAAAATTCAATTACTCTAATATGCAAATACAAAAGCATAAAAAAAGGCACTCAAAAACATCAAACTATGGCTTTAAAATAATGGTATGTGAACTATGGCCTACAAAATGAGACAAACAATAAGCCCACACCTAACAAGAAGAAAATTTGGATTTCTAATTCAATGCAGGCAACCAACAACCTAATCCTACAATGTTCTACAAGAGAAAACAAACCCAAACCCTCATAAAGGAGCAAGAGCTAATACACCATAAGAATTAGTTTTATTCATGACTATTCGTATAAAAAGGACACAAACACTTCCCTTGTAGATCAAATCAAGCTCACAATGCTAGAAAACAATGAGAAGATCAACTAGCAAACAAGGCAATCAATAAATGGAAAGATCTTACACAAACTAAGGCAAAGTGCAAGATCAAATCAAATATTTTAAGGGAGAAGGGATACATATCATATTTGAATTATATATAACACTCCACAGGTAGAAAATTATAGATCTAAGTCTCACACATCAAAATGCAAATCAGATCTCAACAAAAAGCCCAAATTTAGCAAAAAAAAAATTACAATTGAAATTTTCAAAGACATTATGTTATTGAATATTTATCAAAAATATGTCATATTATATATGAGAAGAAAGCTAAGTAAATTTCTCACCTCATGGTTTTTTTCTAATTTAAGTCATACATCCCTCTCAAAATATATTACAAAAACAAATCTGCACGACAGTCACAAAAAATTAAAAAATAAAAAATAGGTGATTTTCAATCAACTATATCTCCATGATACATACACTGTTTTAGATTAAAAAAAACGAATTGGGCTAAAACTTCAAGGAAAACTCAAATATATAGTTGTTTCATTCAAATTCTATAAAAAAAAAAGTTACACAATTTTATCTGAAAACTGCAACTTATTTTTCCCTCTTTTTTTTTTTCTTTAATAAGTTTTAAAATAAGCTTAGATCTAAAATATTAGGGTTATATCTAGATAAACAAATGTAGAAGACATAGAAATCAATATATAATCACTCAAGAACAAATAGAATCAAATAATATTCAAAGGATAAGGAGAAGTGTTCAGTATTTCTCCATAACTGAGTTTCCATTTTTGTTTGCGTTAAATATACACAAGACAAAATGATTATTTTCCCATTTATACTTCCTTAGGATATGCTAGATAGTGGATAAAATGAACAATTCCATATACATAATCCAATCCATTCCTTTCATTCAATGGAAATATATCTCATTACCCTTGCATGATGATGTAGGTTGCAAATCCACTCTAGTAGCTAGAAATCCCACTTTAATTAGAGACCTTGTTCTGAATCCTTGATCACAACACCTACACATACACAAGCAAACAAGGAAAACGTATTTTCCTCCGATAAATAAAAATTAGGTTGTGCATTTATCTAATCCCAACACATACATTATGATCTCATAAATATACATCATACAGAGGAGGAAATAAAATTGAGATTTAATATAAAGTATCAATGCAACAATAGAATTATATCTCTCAGTGTAGAGTGTTCTCCTATGATCCCTTACCCCTTGTCATCCCTTGACTTACTCATAAATTTGGCTCATTTATAAAGCATGAGAAGTCTCTCTAGTGATATTTATCCAACATAATGTGTTTTTTTAATTACTTTCTCCTCTCCTTCCACCCCTAAAAGAGTGTAGTTATATTGGATTTTCCTAGACGTGGGAGGATGTATCTAGATACTTAGGGCCAAGAAAAGTTAGGCTTGATGGCATGTGAATTGGGTGGATTAAAGTCATGTATAGAATTGGTGGCATATAAACCAAGACATTACAAGCCACACACAAGTTTCATGCTCCATTATGAGATTTTCCCAACTCACTATGAACTTTATTCTTTGTTATGAAATAGTTAATTTTGTTTCATAATTATGAAATTCTAAAAAAATAACTATAATAAATAACATAAATATGTAATTTCATCCCTATAACATCTAATAACTTCTTGTAAGGCTTGTGTGAGCAAAAATAAGGTTGAAAAGGGATGCATTTCACTCAGCAAATAAGTTAAGTTGAACTAGGGTTTTTCTCACTAAAGTGGAGTGGAAAATGAGGTTGTATCAGAGTTTCTATGCAAGTCTATGCCTAGAGGTGAAAGAAAATAACTTATAAGATAGACGCACAACTCTAAATTTGTAGAACATTTTGGTGTAGTGGAAAGCTTTCAAAAGTATTGCACTAGCCTAGAATGTCAAAATATGCATTTTCATTCATTAAAGGATGTATGAATAGCAAGCTATGCATGTTTATCACACCTTTAGATATTTTGGAGAAAGTGATTCAATACTCAATAATGGAGAGTCAACTGAATGATTGGAGAAGGGACTAACTATATTGTTAACTATGCATCCAGTCAATCAATTAAATAGATCAATGTACTATACTAGTTCACATAACAAGATATAAGTCAAGGAGTTTTTAGTCTTCCCTCAACAATCGATGTGGACCTAATATTCCTCACTTCAAAGGAGTTGGTTAAATAAAAATGAATTATCAACTTAATCTAACAACAATGTGTGCAAGGAAAGTGATGTAATGTGTATGGAAATATCTTGGTTTATTTTTCTTCTATGTGTGTTAAGATATGCTAGCTTGTGATTAAGTGTTGTGACAAAGTCTTTAGACACCACACCTTTCTTGGAATCTAAATATCTAATCTGCCTAATACATTTTTCTCCAAGATGGTATTGGAGCTAGTGGTTTCAAATCTAACATATTGTCAACAAGTTGCTTGGAAATTATCTATTGCACATGATTCTAATGATGTAGTAATGTTTGGTATATTTATACAGGGTTTCAAATTGTAGACTAAATCTAGGATTATATATGCATAATAGAATTGTGAGTTCCAAGAAATATATTGACGTTCTACGCAAGAATGATTGTGGAATATGAGAAAAAACTATGGAAACCTTATTGAAGAGTAAATCACTCTAACAATTTACAAATGTTGTGGTGCTAGATTTGAAGGATGAACAATGAAAAAATTTCATCAATGAGAAGTATGGCATTGTGTAAGCTCTCTGTAATTTCTTAAGGTTGTGAAAGAAATTGCAAAGGTAACCACATAACCACTTTTAAGTCTAGAAGCTAGCCCTTCTAGACTCAGAGAGGGATCTCTCTGTCAGATTTAGCTTTGTTTACTTGGTAGGGTTTTAGGCTAGTTGTGAAAGTTCAAGGTTTGGTTTATGAATTGGTTTGGTTGGAACAACAAGGGAAAATCCATTAGGAAATGGAGTCAAAGAGGCTTGGGGTGATCAATTTGCAGAAGTATCAAGCTTAAGTGAAACAGGGAAAGGTAGGCATACTACTGGATCCTTGTAGTTTATGAGATGGAGAAGGAAGAATATATTAGGATTCACTTTAAATATGGAGAAATTAAGAATTCTATATTTAAACTTCAGAAGAAAACATTGATATAGTTGTAAGCCAAAATAGGGTGCTTTTGAAACAAATCCTGAACTTAATTTTATTTAAAACAATAGAGAAAAGAAATGCATATGAAAAATAGAGAAAATTGGTTACAGTAATAAGCACTTCACCACATAGATATGACACACGAATCCTAAAACAACTTGCTTGTATTAATCCAAATGGCCACTAAATCTCGGTGATCAAATTTACAATAATGGTAGTCTTTCTCAGTACAAGTCCTAACCCTTTGTGTATTAAAAATGAAACAATATATAGAATAAAAACTCTCCTAAATTGTTACAATAATTCTGAAGTAAAATCCTGAATAATAACTAAAAATACAATATTATCTCCTATTTATTTTCTCAAAACATTGAACTGTTTGCAAGTATCATGTACTGAAATTTGGAATTGGTTTTCTGAAAGCTGAAAATCTGTAAAAAGGTCCTCAATCTGTTGATCTTCTGCTGCTAGGTGTCTTAGACTGATCTTCATGCCCTTGAAGTCTGGAAAAAGGTTGAAATTGTCTTCATAAAATCTGCTAACTTTCCTCTTAAATCTGATTGCTCTGTCTTCAAGTTTTATTTCTGTCGTTTTTTATTTTCATCATTTCATTATTGTCAAAAAATATTTTGGGAATAATATATTTTTTAATAATATTTCCAAATATTTTGATTAAACCCTTAAATGAATTTCATAATTAAAATTCCAATATCTTCATTTGTATGATTTAACAAACCATCTTGTTTTCAAACCCATGCATTGTTTTGTAAATCCATGGCTAGTTTTCTGGGGTTTTGAAAAACCATGTGTTGTTTTTTATAAATCCATGGCTAGTAAAGAATTTCTATTTTGACTTTTATCCCTGTAAAAACAAAAATATATTTCTTTTCTGTAAAATATTCCTTTTATTACTTTTATAAACATACGATTGCAAAGTCTTCCTTTTATTTTCTCTTGTAATTTAAATTTTCTTGCACCTATGAATTCATTTCCCATGTAGTTACATGAAGCTCATTATTTCTCACCTGTACATTACTTTTATAAACATATGATCGCAAAATCTTCCTTTTATTTTCTCTTGTAATTTGATTTTCTTGCACCCGTGAATTCATTCCCCATGTAGTTGTAAATTTCTTGTTACCTTAGTCACATTTTTCTCATCCTCCTGCATTCGTAAACAAATTTCATAACATATGAAATTTTTCTTTATATACCTTCCGGCCATAATTTAAATGTAATAGGAAAAATGGTTTTCAAAGGGAGGTAGGTAGCAAGTGGATTAGGAGGAGGGGTCCGATAGGGTAACAACTAAAAAACCAGTAAGAATGAAAACAAATTTTTGGAACCACGGTCCAAAACATACCACTAATATATTTATTCACAGATCTTGAGGATTTTACATTTGAGAAATTTAATAGTTAAGTGCGGGGTGGGCCATAGGCTTTGACTTTTGGATTTATGACTGACGTATGATAAATAAATGTGGTTCTAATGCTTTAGAGTTTGGATTTTTATTATTTTTGAATTTTTATGATTCAAATAAATAATTTCTCACTTAGGCCTTCTTCTTTGCTTATATTTTGAGAAGCAGACTTCATTCTGCTCTACCTTTTGATCCGTATTTTGGTTTGAAGCACCAGATATACTTTTGGAAAGCTTCTCCAGAGAACTTTGTTTTGAAAACACTTGTATTATGATCTGGCCTAGACTTTATATGCAAAAAATATCCCAAACATCCATACTTTGCCTTGGCCATCAGACTTCAATAAGTAAATGGCTCCTTGGACAAGCAAATGTTTAAGATATGACACCTAGTGATTCATAGACTAAACTTTACCAACAGATTTCCAAAATAGATAATTGAAAAAACATATTACATATATTATAGGACCCTTACAGTGGCTCCAACTGGGGATGGTGTCCCCCCTGTGGGGCAGCAAAGAACCGCAACTCTAGTTCCCGACCATTCAATAGTTCTCACACCCCTAACCTACAACTTGTGACTTGTTCTGAAACTCAAATGTCTGTACAAATTGAAAATGATACTGAACAATGCAAACCGTAAACTCTGTTGAAAACTAAAATTTGAAAAATATGACTGAAAAAGATGCTCATAGTACTAAGCTTATTGGCACACACTTACCAAACCTACACTATTGAGAAGTTGTTGAATCAAATGACACAAAAATGCCAATGAAACCAGTCAAGTAGCTACTGAAATAGGTGGACTTCTTGACTGTGTGTCAACAAAATTAAAGCTGGAAAATGTAATAACAATGGAAATTGATGATGGATCCGGTTCTTATAGTGAAAACATGGTTGAAAACTCAAGCTGAAAAGACCCTTCATGTAATATGCTACGGGATCAATAAAGACATATTCTATTAGTTGATCCTCCAGGTATTCAATGACCAGTTTAACATGGTTGAGTTTTCCACTTGTATCCTCAATGTGAAACCACGATTTTAATTGTACAGTGTTAGTCTTGTGTTAAAAAACATAATATTTATCAATTTGAAAATTAAATGGCAGTAAAATCTCCTCTCGTTTTGGCGAAGGAATATTTTCAAAGAACCATCTCGGATCTTGGAAATTGTAGAACTGAATCTGAGTATTAAGAGTTCAATATCCTTCTCAATTCTTTCATCAAATGACTCAAGAAAACATACTTTAATTTTGTTAGATGATCCAAAAATAAAATATTATCATAGGTTATAAAGTTGGAATAAAATAATTATTAATTTAAGATATTAAATTAATAATTATTATTCTAGAATATTTAATTATTTAATGGAGACATTTAGAAAATTAGTATATTGTTGTAACAAGATATGACTCTCCAAATGTGTCGTATCTTAGGCTCTATTTTACGAGATTTGTTACCTAGTTGTTTTGAATATCATTTATTGTAAATGGACACTTGTTATTTAATAAGTGATCCATAATTAGAGTTAGTTAGGACATTGAGCCTATAAATAGCTCATTGCAAGAGTGTTTGGTTGTTCTGGTGTAAACTCTTGCAAAATAAAATATGTAATTGTTTTTCCTGATTAATAAAATTACGTGTCTGAGGAAACTTCTACCGTTATTGTGGTATCAGAGCTCCAGTAATGCTATAGTGGATGTGAGGAGGAGATTCTAGCTCAACAAATTCCTGGAAAAATCTATTCAATTGACCAGCAAATGATTGGTATGGAAATTTTCCAGTTTTTGTGAAGGAAAAGAAATTTTGTTATTGATTTTAGATTTGTTAAATCTGAAAATCATTTATTCTTATTATTAAAAAAAATATGCCTCTGTTTCTTAAATTTTTGTTATTATGCCACTTCATCCACCCCAAAATGAGATCAAAGAATCAATTCTCCATCGCATTTGCACAATTTGGTCGACTCCATTGTTAAGCTGAGACTTTCCATAATTAGAATTGCTATACAATACGCTCCAAGCCTTTGGCTCCTGATTACTCCAAAAAAATTCACTGCCCTAAACATTTCATAAGGTACACGTAATCTATTTTTTAGATTCCAAACCTCTGCTTATCCCAATCAATGTCAGCTAGTTCATCAACTTCCTCAGAGGCACTAGTGGCTACTGCTTCTACTTGCATGTGTAATGCTCCAAGATTATGATAGCGAGATACACAATGTTCCCTTCCATACTGGAGCATTCTCGTAGTTGTATTGGTTGAGATGAAGACAGAGATCCATGGTAGAATTTTGGGCCTGTTGCCTTTGAAATTAAAATTAGCCCTCTTTGTCACTGGAAAATAGTAGCGGAGTGGCTCCCTGGCATCGCCCTCTTTTTCTTTAGCAGCGATAGAAAATTCTGTGGGCCGAATCACCAGATTTGGGAATTTTGCATTGCAGGTTTTGAATTTTTGGATACATCTCATATTTTCAATAAGGAAATAATATATTTCATAAAATCTTTTTTAATATGGAAGCCTATCTTGTTATATAGGATTCCTTTCTGCTCTTGTAGTTTGATTTTGTTGTATGTTGTATAATTGCCTTCGCAACACCGTGTGTATCGAATACTGCAAGAGTCCGGCCTCTAGCCCTTTCGCAGCAGATCCAGGTGTTGTTTCAGCACCAAAAAGCAGAGCAATGTGAGCCAGCCTGCCAGCAAAAAGCCAGCGTGGATTGCTAAAAGCATGCACTAAGAATTATTTTAAATGATCAAAGGATGTGATTTTTTAAAAGGCATGATGTATGCTTTAAAGTTCACGTAAAATTCACCTTTTTTTTTAATGGGAGTTTTAAAAGATAATAAAGTTTTTTTTGTAATGGAGAAATAAGGTGGATCATAATGTTTTTTTTTAATGGAGAAATAAGGAATATTGTATTTTGGAGAGATCTGGTGATTTTTTGTTTGTGGAGTAATAAGTTGATTTGTAAATTTTTGGAGTAATAAGGGGATTTCAATTATAATTTTTTGAAGGGATAAGTGTAACTCAAAGTAATTTTATTTTGAGGGGGGGCAACTTTTTTTTTTACCAAGTCCTGCAAGAGCATAGTTGTAAAAATCAAATTTTGAAAGTTACCTTGTAATTTTTGAGAAATTTATTAGAGCCAAGTGCAAAGCTCAGTCATTTTTCTCCTGTTTCAATGACTATACGAGGGTCAAGGCCAAGCCCCGATAGATCATTTTTTATTGCGTTGTGTGTTGCATGTTGTGTTGCCCATCTTAACATTTTTGTTCTGATTCTTGATGCGAATCTTCAACACTACAATGTCCAAGTTAATTAATTTGTTCTCTGATTCTGACAAACTTGAAGGTACAAAATCCTATAAAACAAGGCACCGCCTCATCGAAATCACTCTTATTTACAATGAATTATGGTAGGGTATATGTGATGGTGATATTAAGCTGAATAAACCCATAGATGTAGCTGCACTAGCAAAATGGGAAGTTAAGAATGCCAAAGCCTTAGCTCTTATTAAATCTTCTGTCAATGATGAAATGTATGTCCATATAGAAAATGCTACAGATGCATGGTCTGCTTTGAAAACTTTTAAAGACCTCTTTGATACTCAGCCTGAATCAAAGAAAGTTGATCTACAATTAAAATTGTTGCAACAAAAATTGACTGAAGGAGGTGATGTTCTTGAATATATCTCAAGACTTAAGAATATTAGGCAGGAAATCATTAATGTTGGTTTTCCAGCAATAGATGATAGCTTTATGGTCACAATTGTAATTGCTGGACTTCCTTCTTCCTACATGCATTTTTTGGAGACTCTACAATTAACTAGGAAATTAGAGAAACTAAAGTTTGATGAGCTTTGCGAAATGTTGACCCAACATGATAAAACCTTTGGGAAGAAGAAGAAAGTTGGTGAAGATGTTTTTTTCATAGAGGCCAGCACTAGTAAATCATCAGTAGACAGTTCTCGAGGCAAAGGCAGAGGGAATTTCAATCAGAATCAAGTAGCACATAATGTACAAAGTCGAGGTCGAAGCCAAAGCAGAGGAAACAACTTTAATAGAGGAAATCGTTCAGGAAGGAATAATTTTCAAGGTAGAGGAAACAACCAAGGAAGAGGAAATTTTCAAGGACAAGGAAATAATAATCAAGGTAGAGGACAATCTCAACATAGAAGTCAAAGTAGAGGCAGAGGACAATCTTCAGGAAGAGGAAGAGACTTAAGTCAAATTTTGTGTTGAAGATGTAACAAAGTTGGACATTATGCTGAAGATTGTTGAACTTCTCTTAATAAAATTCCCAAGTTTCAACAACATCAGCGCAATTTGCAAATGATCAAGATGATGATAACTCAAAATATGTTTTTACTTCCTCACTGGCATCACAACTTTCATCCCATCTTAGAAGTGTTTATGAAGATGCCTGGATCTTGGATTCAGGGGCAACTCAGCACATGACTTGTTGACGTCATTTTTTTTGGAATTTTCAAGATTGCCAACTTAATTCCATTTTTCTTGCAGATGATACAAAACATACTCCTTATGGAAAAGGAGCAATTAAAGTTTTTCTCCCTGGCATTGGAGAAAAAATGATTTCCAATGTATGGTATGTACCAACTTTTAAGAAAAAATTGCTCTCTTTAGTCACGATTCAACAAGCAGGACATCAAGTAATTATGGAAGATGGTTTAGTCAAGATTAATTCAATCAAACAAAGCTTGAAAACTGTCATGACAAGTTATGAAGATGGAAAACTGTTAAGGATGAAAGGGACAGTTATTCCAAGGCATTCTGATTTTTCAGGGGCAGTGACTACAGGGATTTCACCTGTAAGACTATGGCATGTAGAATATGGACATTTAAATTTTGAGAGTCTTTCTCAATTGCAGAAATAAGGAATGGTTAAGGGACTACCAACTTTCAAAAAGGAAAATGCAAAATGTGAAGCTTGCATTTATGGCAAACAAAGTTGAGAAAGTTTTCCAACAAGTTCATGGCGTGAAAACAAGCGGCTACAACTAGTTCATAGTGATGTTTCTGGACCACTACAAACTTCATTTGGTGGTTGCAAATATTTCTTACTATTCATTGATGATTTCAGTAGAATAACTTGGGTTTACTTCTTGAAGAACAAGTCAAAAGCATTTGAGAAGTTTAAAATTTTTTGCCAACTTGTTGAAAATGAAGTCAAAGAAAATATAGGTCCTCTCAAGACAGATAATAGGGGAGAATTCACTTCAAATGAATTCAAAACTTATTACAATGAAAATGGCATAATACGACATCTTACTAATGTTTACACTCCACAGCAAAATGGAGTAGTCAAAAGAATGAATCTCACCTTGTTAGGAATGGCGAGATCCATGTTAACTTTCAAGAGGTTAAGTCCAACATATTGGGCAAAAGCAATACATACAACTGTCTACTTAAGAAATAAATCTCCAACTGCTTCTTTAGACGGAATCACACCTTATGAAGCTTGGTTTGGTTTCAAACCTCGAGTTAAACATCTTTGAGTTTTTGGATCAATATGTTATGCCTTAGTTCCGAAAGAAAAATGAACTAATCTTGACTCAAGAAGTTTAAAATGCACAATGATTGGCTATTCTGATAAGAAGAAAAGGTACCGTCTTTTGACCAATGGAAAATTTATTGTGAGCAGGGATGTAATCTTTGATGAAATAGAAAGCAAGAGTGCTGAAGAAATAGAAAGTCTTCTTCAAAAGTTAGAAACTAAGGGCAGTAAATGAAACGGAAAAATACAAAGTCAACAAACTTCACCAAAATTCGTATGAACTTGATTTTCCTTCCTCTGAAGATGAGTCATCCAGTCCATCTACTTCAACAACATCATTTGGGTCTTCTAGAAGTTCATCCGCATCTCCAAGAAGAAGTAGTTCTTCTGACAGTGATTCTCCAGACTCTTCACTTGAACAAAGAACATAAGTTTATATTAATCCTCTTTACAATGATGGAAACTTTTCAGAATCGCAAACAAGTGAGCACCAACTATCGAAATGGGAAGTTCAACTTTTGAAAGATGTAAAGCCTGATGAGCAGAATAAAGTGGGTACCAGAAGGGAACATAGAAGTGAAGGCAATTTTGCCTTGATAGCAAATAATTTTACTGAACCTTCCACATACAAAGAAGCAATAAAACATAAAGAATGGCAACATGCTATGGTTGAAGAATATCAAGCCGTAATTGATAACGACAATTGGAAACTTGTTGATTGTCCATCAAATGTTAAACCCATAGGATACAAATGGTTTTACAGAATTAAGTATAATCAAAAGGGAGAACTTGAAAATTATAAAGCATGACTTGTCACAAAAGGTTTTGCGTGGCAGGAAGGCATTGATTATGAGGAAACATTTGCTCCTAAAATTAAATGGAACACCATCCGATTAACACTTGCATTGGCCGCTCAGAAAGGATGGAAAGTTCATCAAATGGATGTGAAAAGTCATTTTCTCAACGGGGATTTACATGAAGAAGTGTATATGACACAACCACCAGGTTTTGAAATTGAAGGGAAAGAACATAAAGTCTTCAAATTGATCAAGGATTTATATGGGTTAAAACAAGCTCCTTGAGCTTGGTATGCAAAGATGGATGAATACCTTAAGAAAGTTGGTTTTCAAAGAAGTGAATCTGATGATACTATGTATGTGCGACAATAGGGAAAGAATCTGGTAATTCTTGTTATGTATGTAGATTATTTGATCATTACTGGCAACCATGATGATCATATTGCACAGGTGAAAAAGGAGTTACATGCAGGTTTTAAGATGACAGATTTGGGATTACTTCACTACTATCTTGGAGTTGAAGTCTTCCAACATCCACATCATATTTTCATTTCTCAAAGTAAGTATGCAGTAGAGGTTCTTCAATGATTTGGCATGCAGGATTGTAAGCCCATTCTTAACCCCATGGAGAAAAACTTGAAACTTTCAAAATTTGAAGGGGGGGAAGGTGGACAGCACTATTTACAGATAGTTGATTGGAAGCTTGATTTATTTGAAAAATACTCGCCCTGATCTATCTTATGCAGTCAATATTATTTCACGTTTTATGTAGGAATCACGAGACAGCCACTGGAATGCAGCCAAAAGAGTTCTTCGATATATCCAAGGAACAAAAGATTTTGGTCTTATTTACACAAAGACTAAAAACTTTGTACTTGATGGATATTTCGATGCCGACTTTGCTGGAAGCATTGATGATCGAGCATCAACATCAGGTTATTTAATGAACATGGGGTCAGCAGCAGTATCTTGGAGTTGTAAGAAACAAGTTACAGTGGCCACTTCTTCAGCAGAAGTAGAGTACATTTCATCATGGGAAGCAACATGTGAAATTGTTTGGTTGCGAAGAATTTTGTAGGACTTGGGTATTTCTCAAGCAGAGGCTACATCATTATTCATTGACATCCAGTCAGCCATCAAACTTGCCAAGAACCCAATTTTTCATTCAAAGAAAAAGCATGTGGACACCAAGTATCATCATATCAGATCTCTCATTGCCAAAGATGTCCTCAAGCCAGTTTATTGTCCTTCCGAAGATCAGATCTCTGACATTTTCACAAAACCACTTGGCAGAATAAAATTTACTAAGTTCAGGGATGAACTTGGTATCTGTTGTAATGTATCTTTGGATCATAGGGGGGAATGTTAGATGATCCAAAAATAAAATATTATCATAGGTTATAAAGTTGGAATAAAATAATTATTAATTTAAGATATTAAATTAATAATTATTATTCTAGAATATTTAATTATTTAATGGAGACATTTAGAATTAGTATATTGTTGTAACAAGATATGACTCTCCAAATGTGTCGTATCTTAGGATCTATTTTAGGAGATTTGTTAGCTAGTTGTTTTGAATAACATTTATTGTAAATGGACACTTGTTATTTAATAAGTGATCCATAATTAGAGGTAGTTAGGAAATTGAGCTTATAAATAGCTCATTGTAAGAGTGTTTGGTTGTTTGGGTGTAAACTCTTGCAAAATCAAATATGTAATTGTTTTTTCTGATTAATAAAATTACGTGTCTGAGGACACTTCTGCCATTAAATTTCAGGCAAAAATTTGCATGATTTCAAACCTAAAACAAGGTCATTGAAAAAACTTCATCAATTTAATAATATGCAAACTCATCATAGAATTCTTTTATAGCTTCAATAGAAAGAGAAACTTTTACATATCCTAACATTATGACTAATGCAGAAACCAGTTGTGAAATTTAAGCTCTGGATTCTTCGGTCAATGGAGTCGTCGTGAGTGTTCTACATTTTGGTTTTTTTAACAATGGAGTCGCCATGAAATCTTTGAGCTCTAGATTCTTAAACATGGAGTCGTCAGGTGAAAGATTCATCCTTTCTGCGTATGACTATTGTCCACCATCAATAGTCAAATCTGAACTTAATAGTTTTTTTCAGGGAAAATGAAATCCTTCATCCCCAATATGGTTGCCAGAATGTTAGGTCTCTGTAATTTCTTAAGGATGTGAAAGAAATTGTAAAGGTAACCACATAACCACTTTTAAGTCTAGAAGCTAGCCCTTCTAGACTCAAAGAGGGATCTCTCTGTCAAATTTAGCTTTGTTTACTTGGTAGGGTTTAGACCAGTTGTGAAAGATCAAGGTTTGGTTTATGAATTGGTTTGGTTGGAATAGCAAGGGAAAAGCCATTGGGAAATGGAGTCAAAGAGGCCTGGGTGATCAATCTGTAGAAGTATAAAGATTAAGTGAAACAGGGCAAGGTAGGCATACTACTGAATCCGTGTAGTTTATGAGATGGAGAGGGTAGAACAGATTAGGATTCACTTTAAATATGGAGCAATTAATAATTCTATATTTAAATTTCAGAAGAAAACATTGATATTGTTTTAAGCTAGAAAAGGGTGCTTTTGAAACAAAACCTGAACTTAATCTTATTTAAAACAATAGAGAAAAGAAACACATATGAAAAATAAAGAAAATTGATTATAGTAAGAAGCACTTCACAACATAGATATGACACGGGAAGTTTGAAACAACTTTCTTGTATTAAGGCAAATGGCCACTAAATCTCAATGATCATCTTTACAATAATAGTAGAGTAGGATTTTTATTATTTTGATCTGGATGTCGGTTTGAAGCACTAGATATACCATTGGAAATCTGATCTTGAGCACTTTTCCCTGAAAACACTTGCAACATGATCTAACCTGGAGTTTATATGCAAAAAATATCCCAAACATCCATACTTTGTCTTGGCCACCAGACTTCAATAACTAAATGGCTCCTTGGACAAGCAAAAGTTTAGGCTATGACACCTAGTGATTCATATGCTAAACTTTACCAGTAGATTCCCAAAATAGATAACTGCATAAACAAATTACCTATATTATAGGACCCTAACACATTGTAGGGTTTATAACAACCTATATATATAGGAAGATTCACTTTCATAAAAGTGAACATGATTAACTATTTTAATGTTTTCAAGAAGAAGTTGAAGACTCTATTTGATAAACTTGATGAATGTTAGGTTATAAATATTGAGAAGGAGTTGACCTCCTTGGATATTCTCTCTTTTGAAGGACTTAAAAGATTAATTTTTGCATGTGAATGAATTTCATTTTAACTTGGGTGAATTTAAAAAGAATTTTCCCAAGAATATGGTTATCACATAGAATGATCCTAATGAATCTAAAGACACCCTATGATGTGCTATATTTGACATTCCCATATCACTAGACCTCTAAATGCGATGATGGTAATCATTATTTCTTTGACTCTTTCTACGGTTTACTAGTTAAGGAAATGAAACAAATTGCTTGATAAAGAGAACCTTGAGGTCAAGCAATAGGTACATCTGTTGAAGGGAAAAGGTCAATAAAATTATAGAGAAATAATTTGAAAATGAAATTAGGAGAAAGAAAGTGATTGCATTGATTAAACTACTAAAAAAAATCATGGTGATCATACTTTAACTAAACAAGGTATTAAAAAAATATCCCTAAGATTATTGCAAGAAACTTGGACATATGGAGACATCTTATTGGTAGAACATTAAAAACCCAAAGGAGAAAGTGAAGAAGCTTGAATGAAATGTGTTGAATAGAACATGGGAAAGCTTGTAGCACCAAACTTGAAAATTTAAGGTATACTTTTTATGTGAGCACTTCTTGGGCCTTGCATTTTCATACTTGTTGAAGTGAATGGATAGTCAAATCTAGTTCCACCCATCATATGGTTAAATATGCACTTCTCACTTTCCTTCATTAGGTGAGGCCACAAAAAACAAAAACAAAAAATTAGCATATAATTATGTAGTTACTATTGTTGGTTGTGGAAAGATTGAATGTCAAAAATGGTGTGGCTAATAATTTGTATCATGTGCCTAACTCAAGAGACAATTTGTTGTATGTATCCCAACTAACTTATACTATAAAAAATATGGAGTTTTACCCAAATTGATTTGTTATAAAGGATATGCACAAGAACTTTGTTATTGTCACAAGGGGGTTTCCTAAACCAAACTATATAATTTTTCTAAATATCCCAAGAAATATCTAGGACCAACTACACTTACAACTTAGGGTAAAGACCATAATACATTTTGGCGTCAACAACTCATACATTTAAATTCTCAAATATTGGAGGTGATGGTGAAACACAACATAAATATTATAATATTGGATATTTCTCCCCCTAATGTAGTATATGAAGGTTATATGCTTGGAATAAAGACAATGAAGAATTCAAGAGTAAAAAATTGCTAGAACTTGTCCATAGTGACTTGTGCTCTCTAAACTAACCATCACTAGAAATTGAAAGGTATGTATTGACACTCTTTGGTTACTTTTACACAGGGAATATGTAGATCAAGCTTGGATTGGTGGGGTTAGGAAGATGCGGATCACCCATTAGAACTATTTTTGTTACTATTGAGGCCACAAGCATATATTTAATCTTATCCACAATCACCACTTAGATTTGCAAAGGAACCACTTAAAATATGATATAATCACCACTTATAATAAAGGTCATCTATTTGAAATTCAAGGAATTTGTGGCATTAGTTGAAAATCAATTAGATCAAGTTGTAAAATGATTAAGATCAAACAATGGAGGGAATATGTAGACAAGGGTTTTTTTTAATTACTTGTGACATAATTGTATCTCTTAATAGATATTTATACCATACACATCTCAATAGAATCTTATTTATAAAAGGAAAAGATTGGGCTTCACTAGAAATGTCACATCGCTTGTTTCAAGCCAAAGGTCTATCGACTATGTTTTGGGTAGATGTCTATTTCTTAAACTATTTACTACTTGAATTCTAAATAACTTAGCATGACCTGCAACTCTAATGGAAATACAAAGTGGGAGAAAAACATAAAACGAACATCTTAGAATCTTTGAATGGATACACAAGCTCACATTTTAGATGATCAATGGAAGAAACTAGATGCAAAGAGTTGTGCTTGTATCATGATGGGATACACTAAAGAGTCAAAAGCTTTCAGGTTGCTTGCAACTACCAAAGGAAGATTATCTATGGAAGAGATGTTGTCTTTGATGAAAATACCTCGAGTGTCACTTTGTTGAGTAGTTATCCCTTAGAAATTGCAGGGAATTTTGGATCAACTAACTACTTCATAGGATCATTGACAAGTTAAATGACCCTTTCAATGACTTGACTTGTAGTTGAACCTCCATAGTATTATCAACAAGAAGTTTTCAGACCACTATTTAATTTAGAAACAATGATCTTCATATGATAACTTCTTCAACAAATTGGGTTGTCTTCCCGAATAGGAGACCAAGATAATTGAAATTGTTGGAATTGGTGCAAGTGATATCAATGTCTCGTGAAAAACTAGAAGTTAAAAATAGTTTCATGGTATTTCTCCAATGGTGTGTGTGTTATAGGTATGTGATCCAAATACATATATAAATGCACATAGTTGACTTATATCGAAGAATACAATTTCAAATGAATATCCTTTATTGATAATTATGCACATGGATTTTGGTTCCTCAATGCATAAGGAGAGAATGTAGTGAAGTTCCAATGGCTATATAAGACAAAGTTCACATCTAAAGGTGTTGTTGAAAGACATGAGACTTGTTTAGTAGTGATATGTTTTTACCATCAAGAAAACGTCAACTACATTGAGAACATTTTCCCTAATTGCAAAGATGAATTTTACCTTGTTGATTCTTCCACTTGCTAATAACTTTGGATGGGAAATACATCATATGGATGTCTAAAGTATTTTTTTTTACACGTTGTTCTTACTAAATAAATTTATATGGAGCAACTCCCCAACTTTGAAAATGATAGAATTCTTGTATGTTATATGGTTTGAATCAACGCCATAAGGCATGGTATGAGAATGTTGATAATTTCTCCCTCAATCTCAATTTTTAACAGTTTAAATCAACGTAGTTTTAATGTACTGCATGTAAATGGTGAAACATTAATTATCACAATGTCCTAGTCATTATTAGAAGAAATGTTTATTTAATTTTTGATTTGATGAAACAATTAGAAAATAGATTTAAGATGATTGATTGTGGCTTGTTGCATTTCCTTTTAGGCATCTAAATCTTACAAATAAATAAAAGTATCTTAATCTATCAACCTAAATATCTCTTAAATCTTTTACAAACTTGTTAAAAGAATTTTAAAATCTAAAATAAACCCAAAACAAAAAAAAAAATATAGTATCAAATCAACTTTAATAATATCATCCTTATTGTTAGATTACCATTATTTAAATTAAAAATATTTATTTATAAAATACTCATACTAATAATCCCAGATGCGGGTGTACGTCGGAATTGATATGCTGGCAGGGGAATGAGACGACAAGTGGCCTTGCCACATGGCCCTCCGTAATCCTGCACACAAAGCCATAAAACGAATTAACAGCAGCAGTAAATGGCATTTAAGTTGGCACTCTATTCAACTTGGCCGCGTCTACCCGCCTCGGCTCTGCATAATGGTGCCCTCTGGTAATTTCAATTCCACCTCCTTTGTCTCTAATCCTATGCCTCTGCACTGCCATTGTCCACTGGTTGCAGCGGAACCAAGCTCACGCACTGCTACGGGCAGGCGCTGCAGCATTCTATGCTGCATTGAATTTGGTCCGGGCAATCATTATTCGCAGAGCTTTATCTGCAACCTTATTCTCCATTCTGCATCTGCTGATCTTTCTACCTCTGAGCCGACCTCTGAACCCACTGCACCTTCTCAATTCTCAGCGCCGCCTCCTCGCAGACATTCTCTCCGTCCCCGCGTCAGCATGCCTAGGCTTCGCCATAGAATGCGAAGCAGAAGAGGGAGTAGCAGAGGCAGACTGCCTCGCTCTCCACCATCTCCTGCCTCAGACTCCTCCTCCCCCCTGGCTCAATATGTATCTGGCAGCCATCCAAACACTCGCAGCGGCAGAGGCCGCTCATGAGCCCTCCGCTCCCAACTGTCGCAATCTGCCTCTCCAACCATTGACATCCCCTCTAGCTCACAACAACCCCTTCGCTCAGCCCAGTTCATTTATCGCTGCTCCCTGAACCAACCACTCATAAAAGCCACCATATCAATTACCTTCCACGAGGAGCCAACCGACGAAGATGGATGCCCAACCTGCGAGGAGCCAGCCAAGGACGATGGACGACCACACTGTGCAAGGGAGAAGAAGGACAATCCTCAGGACAAGAACACTACGGAGGAGAAGAACCGCGACCCTCAGGAGAAAGACGACACGGGTGCGCTGCAGCAGGAAGAGGACGACATTGATGCATACAGGTGTTTCGTCATTGAGGAACACCCGTCACCACCACATGACACTTGACTCGCCAGCACAACATGCCACATGACTCGCCACGTATCATCGAGTCTCAGGTTTCCGGAATTACATCAATAGGTTTTTTCTTTTTTGTGCATTTTTGAGAATCATGTTAGCTACTGTTCTTGTTTGCTGGTTTCCCCTGCGCGGGCAACAATTTCATTTTTGCACTGGACTAGTTTCCCATTCTAGGCAGTCTCAATCTTGTTTTTCTGTTATATGCCTTGAACCATGGCACTGACCTGCAGAGGCCAAAGCCTTAGTGTATCACTATGTTTCAGTAATAGAATTTAGAATTATTTAGAAAAAAAAAAATATTCATACTAATAAAATAATAAAATACTATTAAACATAATATCAAACAATTATAAAATGAAATATTATAAAAATATTTTCAATATATAAAAATATGTAAAACACTTATACCTCTTTACATATAATCACAATATAATCAAAATTATAATTATATATATATGTAAAATATGATTATGAGTTGCATAGTATGAGCCGTGATATTATAGTTACACCCGTCTCACATATAATGTATTAATGTTAGTTTCCATGTTAAACAAATTACATTAATATTTTAAAAATTAAATATATAATATGGTTCATATCTTGAGTTTTCTATTATATGTGATATATATTAATATAATTTTTTAACATTAATATTTTAAAAAATAAATATATAAATATGGTTCATATTTTGAGTTTTGAGTTGTGTATTATATGTGATATATAATAATATAAATTTATTTTAATCTTGAAGGTTAATTTTTTTATGTATTTTAGATTAAAAATAAAGTAAAAAATAAGATAAAGTATTTTTTTAAATGTTTAATTTAAAAAAATATATATTTCAAGGAATTTTAATCTTTTTCTTTATATGATAAATTTAGAATTAAGATAGATCTATGATGTATGTATCATATGTCAATTTCAAGTTGAATATAGAAAGAATTACACATATTTCTTATAGGGAGTCACAAAAAGTGCCTCTTGATGCAATTAAATTGTTTTAGCAAATGTCTCTCTTAACTTTGGATTTATCATGTGCCAAAAGAAATCAAATCTGGGCAAACATTTACTCAATTTTTTTCAATTTTAAAAAAGATTTCACCTTGAGAAACTTGATCCCTCTTGTGCATGATAGATCCCAAGTTAAGATATATGTGTGTATCACATGTCAAATCCATATTAAAAATTTGAGAAATTACATATCTCACTCACACTAAAATGTAAAGGAATAAGTCATATATATATATATATATATATATATATATATATATATATAAGAATATTAATAAATGCAATAGGTAAGGATGGGATACGCTATTAGTTCCATGCATCTGCCACCCTATAGACCTTGCCACCCATCCCTCCACAACATCACATAAGGCACATTATCATTGTTGGTGAGGGGTGTGAAGTTAATGAGGAAGAGTGGGAACTCATTGTAGTCTCAAACATGTGAACTAATGAGTCTGATACACCTAAACCAATGCAGGGGCAGAACCTAAACCAATACTAGGAAGACCTAAACCATTAACAATGTTGAATGTTGGATTACAAGAGAGTGTGTAGTAGTAGAATCATGGACATTACTCTATCATAATGAAGAAGATTAGCAATATGATTGCTTATGTTAAATTTATTTATGCTTTTTAATTTGTTATATATATATATATATATATATATATATATATATATGAATATTAATAAATGCAATAGGTAAGGATGGGATACGCTATTAGTTCCACGCATCTGCCACCCTATAGACCTTGCCACCCATCCCTCCACAACATCACATAAGGCAAATTATCATTGTTGGTGAGGGGTGTGAAGTTAATAAGGAAGAGTGGGAACTCATTGTAGTCTCAAACATGTGAACTAATGAGTTTGATACACCTAAACCAATGTAGGGGCAGAACCTAAACCAATACGAGGAAGACCTAAACCATTAACGATGTTGAATGTTGGATTATAAGAGAGTGTGTAGTAGTAGAATCATGGACATTACTCTATCATAATGAAGAAGATTAGCAATATGATTGCTTATGTTAAATTTATTTATGCTTTTTAATTTATTTATGATTATGTCTAGTCAAAGTTGTTATTTTTTGATATCAATCTTTTTATTAAAATAGATATAAAACTTTATACTACTTAACTCTAATATTAATTGGAAACCTAATTTCCTAGTGACAACACCCACCAATAATTACATGTAATTTATTTTTATCTAAACATATATCAATTAGAAAATAACTACATATCTCCCTCGTATTAAATTATAACATACCCTTTTCAATATAAAAATAAAACTCATATAAATATAAATATAATTCCTAATATAAATATTCTATTATATATTACATCATATTATAATATATATAATATTTATATAAAACTTATCCTTAATATAAACGTATATCCACATATTATATAATATGTATATATTATATTTACCTATAAACATTATGCCATAAATTTCAATTACGTAGATTTTATTTAATAATATATTATATAATTTATATTTATATATTATTTAATGAATAATGATTTTTGTAACTTCATTTTTAGTTGATAAAGTATTATTATTATTATTATTATTATTATTATTATTATTATTATTATTATTATTATTATGCCATATTTATATATTATAGTGAAATAAGTAAATTATAAATATTTTTTTTAATAAAATGACTAATTTATAATATTATTTAAAATGTTTATTTTATCTCTCACAATTTTTCTTTACACTTTATTATTGAGAGTGAAATTAATTGAAGAATGTGATTTCTTGAAAGCTAATGTTACACTTTTTACCAACTTGTTGATAGTCTTATCTATTTAAATCACAACTAACTAAATCTTTCCTTTGCAATTTGAGAGAAAGCCAGTGTAATGTTATCAACAAAATTATTCATTATACTAAGAAAACTTACTAGCTTAGTATAAAGCATTGTAATGATAAAGTGAACCAATTGATTAATTACACCAACTTGAATTGTGCTAGATATAGCAATGATAAGAAGTATACATTTTGCTATGGGCTTTGTCTTGTTCCGAACCCATACTCTAGTGTTTTAAAAAGAAAAATGTGTTTTTATTTCAACCATAAAAATAAAGTATCATAGGCCATGCATGTTAATACAAACAATATGGACTCAACATTTAATATGTAAATTTGGTTTTCTAGTCAATACTTCAACGATAGTATACTATGAAAGTCAAGTGCAATATAGGTTGTACAAAATCCTATTGCAAATTGCAGAACAAAGCATGTGGAGCTTCATGCTCATGACTCGAGAGAATTAGCACATGATAATGTTGTGAACCTTGTATATTATGCTACAAATGATTTGGTCATTGAGATCTTTATGAAGCCTCTATTAGATGCTAGATTTGTTAAACTTTGCACTATGCTTGGGCTTCAATAAGGTGCAATTATTGGTGGGTGTATGGAGGTAATTTCACCTCTTGAATAGCCATAATATTGCACTGGTGTTAAAAAAATAGCAAAAATCATGAGTTTGTTATGTGCCCTTGCCAATCTCGCCAATCTTTGTGGATATAATATAGTTAGTTACATTTTGTTACAATACAAAATCACCTTATGAGTTAATTTAACAATGGTCTATGAACAAGACAAGTGACATTTTTTGTATGTAAATATTTTGGTTTCTTGCATTCCTTTGTATGTTGAAGTATGATTGTTTATATTTAATTATTGTATTGGTGTCTTTAAACACTCCCTCTTGGAATATTAACTTTCTAACCTACCTAATTATATGTTCTCCAATAAATGATCAATAAAACTATAAAGAATATCTCCATGTATTTGGTGGCATGCCAAAAACCAAACAAGATATGACCATTTACCCATAAATACACCTTATGCCATTTAATAACACTCACAAGGGGATCTTCCTGTATGTTGTGGGGGGGGGGGGGGGAGGGGGGGATTCTATTCTTTGAAGATAACTATTCCATCAAGTTTAGGGTAGGATTAGGGGAGGGGTCAAATAGTTACAATTTTTATAGGTTTTTGATGATTCTCAAATTGTCATCACATGGCTAAAAGTTGAACAAAAGATGTCACAATGTGTTTCTAAATTTTTTCTAGGAAGAAACCAAAGGTTTGAGAGTAATTTTCAACCATATCACTCTTCAACATATGTACAGAGGGAAAATTATGGAAGTTGATGATTTATCCAAAAGTGGAATTGTGTTGCAACATGGTACCTGTATGACAATACCAAAAAGGAATGGGGACATTTCTAGATATTACCACTCTCTTTCATGAAGTAATCTAAGATCTTTTATTTTTTATTATCAAAATTTACTCTTTAGCAATTTTTATCATACTATTTATTCTATTTATATATATTAAAGTCATATTTGTAATATTGAAAGAATATCACAACTTTAAAATAAATAGAGTTTTTTTTTCTTCTTGTACTAAATCTCATGAAAAAAACAAATTTATATCTAACTTATTTTTTTGATAAAACTTTAAAATGTCCCAAATAAAATCAGTGAAAAAAATCCCCGAAAGCATATAAAGAATGTAACTTTATATTTTTCTTAAAAAATTAGAGCAACCTTGTAAATTAAATGGTTGGTAAAAAGATATAAGCATCAAAACACATACTTCATTATACATATCATGTTCTTAAAATTTAAAAAATTAAGTAATCTAGCTCAATTATAACTTTATTGTACATTATTATTATTATTAAAACTTAATAAATAAGTTAAATACATACATTTTAAAAAAACATGGAACAAAATTGTTAACCATAGAAATTGTCCCACTTTACTATGGAGATTCTTAATCTATAAATATGATTTGTTATTGTTATTAATTCCTTTTGCTGTCTATTTGTATATATTATTATGAATATTCTAAAATATTTATTTGAAATTAAATTCTTATTTTCTAATTAATAATTAATGATAATTAAATTAAAATTATAAAAACTTTATCTTATAATTATTAGAAAACACACACACCATATAAAATTCAAAAATTATGCCTTAAATAAATTATGTCTTTTAAGGCATACTCCAGACCCAACAATTTCAACAGCGCTCTTCATAAATAAAATATCTTTATTTTTTTTCCAATTAAATTCTAAAAACCATATTCCAAAATAAAATAAAATAAAAACTTAAAAAAACACAAAAACCATCTAAAATTTAACACGTATATTATAAAATATCTTTAATTTTTTGCCCACTAAAATTCTAAAACCCAGATTCCAAAATAGAAAAACTTAAAAAACCCAAAACCATGTAAAATTCGACACGTCTATTTATGAATAGAACCTCTCTAATTTCTTTTTCCAACTTTTCATCCACGGCTAGAATAGAACAAAATGATATCAGATCATTGCTGCGGCAGAAATTTACTGACAGTTTGACATGTCATTTAAACCCTAAATGCACAACCATCCAAAATAATTAGAAAGCTGTAAATTGTCTATTTAAATATTCATATAGCTTGAAGTTATTACAGGGCACCTTCCAGTTACATTGTCCCTGGCTGACCCTTGACATCATGCAGCCGGGAGAGATCAGGCAGTTATATTATCTCTGTTGCAGTGACTTCTCACTGTCACAGGCAGACCATTCTTCATTCGCAAAGTGAGGCACATTGCATATTTTGGAACGTATCCGGTGTCTACCTCCAGACTGAACCTATGAAGGACAGATGCTACAATGGACTTCATCTGTATGAACGCCATCTCTTTTCCCAAACATATGCGAGGCCCTGCCTGGAACACAGTAAATTTGTAGGGATTTTCCCCCACAAATTCCCCATCTTTCAGCCATCTCTCGGGTCTGAACTCCATGAAATCCTCACCCCAAATGCTCTCCATCCTGCCCATTGAATATATACTGTAATTCACGAACCATCCTCTGGGTACAACAGTCCCGTCTGGCAATACATCATCTTTCACAGCAACCTTTGAATCAACAGGCACGGGAGGCCACAGCCTCATGGACTCACAGAGCGCGGCATGGAGATACTGCATGCCCTTCAGTTCATCAAAGCCGAAGACGACCCATTCATCTTCGGGTTGTATGGAATTTCTGCTGCCTGTAACGACCAAAATTTCTCTGCGAATGGCTTATCGGACATGGGGCCGAGTCGAAATCAGCCAGAAAAACCAAGTTAAGGCAGACGAAGTAGTATCCCTACCTGCCATCATAAAACTAACCATCATATCTCTGATGAATAATTCCGATTTCTTAGAATCTTTCTGATCGCAATCTGTCTCAAATTGCTCCGAATCAGACAGAGCTGCCGCCATGAATCTTGAAAGCAGGTCTTCCCTGACATGCCCTTCAGAGATCTCGCTTCTCCTGGAACGAATAATGTCCATGGCAAATTTGTTCACTACATTTATCGCTTCTCTTAACCGCTTCTCAGAACCGATGTCAAGCATTCGCTTGATTTTCCACAGAAATGGAACAACGGAAATAAACCTACCCGCGCTGATATCAGTAGCATCGTTAAAAGCCTCTGCAAATTGGGACCTGGGCAGACAAGGGTAGAGGCAGCCGGGATCGACCCCGAACGCAACCTTGCAGATATTGTCGAATGCAAACCTCATGAGAACGTCCTGCAAGTCTATCTTCTCTCTTCCTTCGCATGCGTTCTTGAGGACCACCATGAGCCGGTTCTTGATTTCCCACTGAACAGCCTCCACTACTATGTTCCGGAGCGACTTGGTATTGAATTCGTAGCTCGCAACCTTCCTCTGCATTTTCCACAGCTCCCCGTCAGTGTTGAAGATCCCCTTGCCCAGGAAATCGTGGAGAAAGAACCTGAAGCGTTCTCCCTTGGGGTAATTCTGAAAATTAGTTCTCAGAATATGCTCCACGTTTGAGGGATTCGCGGTGATAATGCCTCGGACGCCTCCGGGGCGCTGAACAATAAATGTGTGGGAAGGAATTCTGGAAAGAACATCCGTTGTCCATTCCAGGACTCTGTCCCTGTTCTTGAAAAATTCCCACAGAGTACCAATTACAGGATATACTACAGGACCTTGGTATGGCCGATTGCTTCGATTTCTTGTAATGAAAAGGAGTAGGAAGCCAAATGAGAAGAGAAGAAAGGCAAGCAGAAACTGGTCGACAGCCATGGCAAAAGCTTGTCTGGTGTAGAAAACTTCAATTCGGATCTGTGTAAGTGGAAACAAGGGCGCATCAGAGACACCACAGAAGCCAAACAAAACCGGATGACAAAGAAAGCGTGGCTGCCGTATGCTTCTTACCTCTGTAGCCTATCCCTATCCCATGAGCTCCTACCACATCGAACAGCATTATTCCATTCTCACATAAGAAGACCACGTGATTTTACTTCTACATTTCCTGTGGTGGGGGTGAAAACCTAGCAAATAGACAGCAAAAGGAGCCAATTGCTGGACAACAGCATTATTCCATTCTCACATAAGAAGACCACATGATTTCACTTTTTATCTCACGCGGTGGGGTGAAACCCTAGCAAATAGACAGCAAAAGGAGCCAATTGTTAAACAAAACTTTCTTCTTCTTTCAAAATGAAAGATCAGCACATCAGCCACCATTAAGAAGAAATCAATGTCTTCTTAAAGTTCACATATGACAACAATGAATTGAAATATTTACATTTAAGTTATGGTCCATGTAAATTTAGGAAATCTCTTTTCAATGTCATACTCTCATGCTTTTCATCTCTTTTTGTTTATATCCATTGGTCTTCCATAACAAATTTAGTTTTAATTTACAATGGGAATTAATATTTAATGTTTAGGTTGATGATGTATACCATAAACAAGTTGTCTTTAGTGAGATTTCTGGAAGCTTTTCATGTGGGTTTTTCTAATCTAATTTCTCCAAAATCAGGCAGGAATTTATTGAAATCACAATCTTGATGGGAAACCTGCACAATCAAAATGCTCTAGGGGTTTTCCAACGTGTTGAATCCATATATACAGTAAAAAAACAGTGTAAATAATATAAATCAAGATTTCACTTCAAATTTTTCCACCGGATTACGACACCCGAAAGTCCAAAAAGTCCCACTAAAGACAACTCCTATTGTAAATAGTGAAATCTAGTGGCTATTGCACATAAAATAAAATAAAAATAAAAATAAATAAAATTGAACAACAACTATCATGACAATGATGGGAGAGATGGAAAAAAAGGTAAGTGGACTATGATGATGGTGACAGTGATAGGAGAGATGGACAAGAAGGTAAGTGGACTATGATACCAAAAAGTCCAAAAAGTCCCACTAAAGACAACTCCTATTGTAATGACAACTCCTATTGTAAATAGTGAAATCTAGTGGCTATTGCACATAAAATAAAATAAAAATAAAAAATAAATAAAATTGAACAACAACTATCATGACAATGATGGGAGACATAAAAATAAAAATAAATAAAATTGAACAACAACTAACAATGATGGGAGACATAAAAATAAAAATAAATAAAATTGAACAACAACTATCATGACAATGATGGGAGACATGGACAAGAAGGTAAGTGGACTATGATACCAGAAAGTTTAAAAAGTCCCACTAAAGACAACTCCTATTGTAAATAGTGAAATCTAGTGGCTATTGCACATAAAATAAAATAAAAATAAAAATAAATAAAATTGAACAACAACTATCATGACAATGATGGGAGAGATGGACAAGAAGGTAAGTGGACTATGATGATGGTGATAGTGATAGGAGAGATGGACAAGAAGGTAAGTGGACTATGATGATGGTGACAATGATGGGAGAGATGGACAAGAGGGTAAATGGACTATGATGGTGGAGGTCGTAAACAATTAAAGTGATAGTTGGACAAAAACAAGTGGTATTCTATGTAAGGTGGTTTGGACAATCCATTTTTGGAAATGCCCTCCCTAAAGAAATAATTTGCCCATTAAAAAATAAAAATAAAAAAAAATTGAAATAAAAGAAGGAAAAAGAAGAAAATATTTAGAAAATGTCAACTCAATGGTATAAGGACAATGCTATGGAGAAGCACTTCCAACATTCAATGCTACAAAGATATATATGATGCCTGTGAGGCCTTGGTCCTCATGAAGCTTACAATGCCTCATACATCTATCATGTAGAGTTGGAAGTTAGCGAGTTAGCCATGAACCTGTTTGTATTGGAGTCAAAGGGCTAGAAGTCAATAGGTAATTAACATGGGCGTGCTAGTTTGGAAAAGTAGCCTCTAGCAAGTAATGAATGAAGGTCAAATATATTTTGAAGGAAGAGGGCTAGGCATCTCTAGTCTTGATAAGCCATGAGTTTTTAGAGAGAACCATGAATGAAGGTCAAACATATTTTGAAAGAAGAGGGCTAGGCATCTCTAGTCTTGATAAGCCATGAGTTTTTAGAGAGAACCATGATGAATCTTTAACGAGACAAAAGAACCATCCTCTAAACGAGTAGTAGGGAGAGCATCAAAATTCAAAATGGTTATGAGTGTCATTATCTAAAGAGCATATCCAGTAACTATGATGCTCCCAAGGAATATAGTGATATCTATCAATGTGAATTTGATGAGAGCAAACTCTAAGTTGGGTAAGAGGGCCCTCAAGTTGAAAGATAACTAGACTTTGATGTACCTTGGGATTTGAATGAACTCACCATTCCACTATACATACAAATCTGAATTGTACAAAAGTTAAACATATATGGAAGTGAAAGCGCATATACTTAAGCTAGCTTTTGTATATGTATGGCTTCCTTATATGTGTACATATACAAGCTAGTGTCAAAATGATGATCGGGAGATTCAAGACTCTATAAATGTGTGACTTCTATGTACGTGCGCATATACACAAATCGTGCATATACAAGAGTATCCTAAGTTGCACACACATGAAAGTGTGCATATGTGGAAGATCACAAATATGTGTGCATATACCGAAGTTGAGTTGTGCACATATGAAAGTGTGCATATATGGAAGATCACAAATATGTGTGCATATGCAGAGGTCGAGTTGTGCACATATGAAAGTGTGCATATATGGAAGATCACAAATATGTGTGCATATACAAAAGTTATGTATATATAGAAGTATATGTGAAAGATGCATGCCATATACACAAGTTAAATTTCATATATGTGTGGCTTTGTGGATAAAGAAACCATGTTGATGCATATTGAAGTTGCACATATATCAAAGTTAGTTTTCATATATGCACATCTTTTATATATGTGTACATATCTTTTATGTATACATGCATAAGGCATGCATATATGGATGTCGGCTTCCGTACATGGGCACATATACGAACGTTGTTTACTTTCGAACATGCAACCACACATAAAAAGTGTACATATACAAAAGTATCTTATATTGTGCTTATACAAAAAAAAGTGAAATATATAAAATTTATCTTTCATATATGTGTTTATATACATAAATTATGCATATACATAAGTAGATTTCGTATATATATACTTACATAAAAGATAATGAAACTTCTATAAATATACATCTTAAGTATATGCATACATAAATTTCCTAAACGGTACATTTAAGAAGTTCAAATATATAAATAAAAGTTACTAAAAGAAAATGATTACATAAAATGAAAAACAACATATAAATTATAACTTCCATATTCTTATAACTTATTATTATACTATTTATTAGATTTATGGATATTAAAGTCATATATTTAACATAGAAAAAATATTCATTCTCTAAGCGAAATAAAAAATATTTATATCTAAATTGTTTTTTAATAAAACATTAAAATGTCTCATATACAAATATAAAGATAGTAAGTATATAAAAAAAAAGTAATTTTTTTTTTAAATAATAAAACTAGAAATTGCACTAGATGTTGCAAAGGAAACGCCATAAGGCGGTAGCATAGGAACCAATATCATAGAAGAAATAATATGTGACTAAAGTACTTTATAGGGAGATGAGAGATAGCGGCACTCTTCCTACTTAAGTCAATGTCTAAACTAAATATGGTGTCATCATTTGCAATGGTGTCCGATTATGAGAGGCGGTGATGTACCCAACCTAACCATTTCACATTCACCAGTGTTCTCTCAACATGTGCTAGTTTGGTAGATCTAGAAAGTGATTAAGGTGTCCAACATGACATAATTGCTAGTGGACTGCAGTGTAAGGCATTGTGGGGAGTGCTCTTGTAAATATGTATGCTAAATGTGGTTGCATAGAGAATGCACAACAAGTGTTTGATAGAATGCCTGAATGAAATGTAGTATCTTGAAATGTTATGATATCAAGGTATGTAAAGGATGGGAACGTAGATGAGGCCATGAAACTTTTTCTTCAAATGCCTGAATGGGACATGGTTTCATGGACTGCAATACTTGTTGGATATGCACGTAAGGGGTATCTTGATAAGGCTATGGAGCTCTTTTTGCAGATGTTGATGCACATAAAATGTTCAGTAAAATGTCTAAACGGGATGTTGTCTCTTGGACTTCTATTATTGTAGGATATGTTATTCATAGATTTGGAAAGGAAGCCCTTCAACTATTTGAACAAATGCAACACTCTGGCATAAAACCCAACCATTTCACCTTTGTTGGTGTTTTGTTTGCATGTGGCCATGCAGGTTTAGTAGACCATGGTTGGAAATACTTATATTCCATGAATCAAGATTACAATATTAGCCCTATGTAAATTCCATGAACTCTCAAAACTATTGTTTGTATGCTAGATCAATGAACACGTAGCTAATTGAATATACGAATTGAAAAGCAGAAATGTATAACACTCAAAACTCCATATATTAACTCCAAACAAGAGCTCGCATTTTGTCTCTCTTACTAACACTCTAAGACTTGTGTAGAGAGAAAACAAGGAAGCTTCTAGAAAACTAGCTCAGAGCAACAAATAAAACTAATCGTTCCACAATTATTTTTAGTGGAGCTTCAACCAATCTTGCACCCTTCCATTGATCGGAAAGATTGAAGAAAGAAACAAAGGAAAAAATTTACACTCTTAAATGTTAAACATCCTCAACAAGGACATGTAATATCAATGATTGTATCTTTAGAAAGTTTAAAGCTTGGAAGATGGGTCTAAGTGTGATAGTTGTAATTAGCTACCTTGGAGAAGGGGTCAAAATTTAACCCATACTGTGAATACCCCAAAAACAAAACTAAAGCACCACAAATATCATCAAATTTTGATTTCCACCTAATGGATCATTCATAAAGAGGCAAAAAGAGCATATAAAGTCTAAAAGTGAAATGCAACTTAGACATGGTATATTTTACAGTTTCCCAAGGCAAGCTACAATATGTTTGACATGCTTGAAATTTAAAATAAGTCATCAAAAAATAAACATTCAAAATGTGAAATAATATAAGATTGAAACAGAAAGTAAACAGAGGAAAAAATATGAAAAATAAAATAGAATGGATATAACTCCCTTGGAAGCTTGAAATTTGCAGCATAAAGTTTGGTTCTGGTGTTTGATGTAACCAGTGGATAGAATAGGGCACCTGCATTCATGGAGCCAACTACAAAGTAGTGTAGTAATATGCATCCATTTAGTTGCATTCCGAATTTAAATTGTTCTGTGATCACCTCCCATGAGGATTCTCCAATTGTAAGAACACAACACTTGTGGTTGCATCTCCTAAATCATCAATCACTTTCACCAACACCTCTACCAATAACGATAGTATCAAAAGTATTAGACTCTCGGCAACACAAAGGAACATGATGCATGTGCCCTCAATCTCTTCTACATAATTGTAGCTCTCCTCCCAAACCAAAACCACTAGTGTTGTGTGTTAACTTTTCCATGAATCATGTGCAAACATCTCGAGGTAAGGAACTGTTGTGCCAAGGTATGGATCCACTATGTGTCATATCCGCTGAAGAAGAAAATGTTCCAAACAAGAGGTAAATTCTCACAAGTATCCCTCTTTGGGATGTTGAGAACTCCAAAATTCCACACACTCATTAACGAAACCTATAAATTGAGAACTTTCGTACAAGACTTGAAGTCACACTAAACTTGGACCAAAAGGCTCAGGCTCCGAGTAGCGTAAAGGAACATCTGTGAGATGATTTGTATCATTCTCATATGGATCATTTTGCATGGCTGCCTCCTGGAGTTGGAATGCATATTCTGTTAAAGTTAGGTATGTTCTATGCTAGAGAATCTTTTTTCAATTTTCATAGTTAGCTCAATATCTTTCCAGATTAGCAACCACATCAGCATTAAAGTAAACTGTAGATAGAACATAAATATAAATCGCAGAAGACAAGCCAATACAAGAGGACACAAGATGTGGCGCTAGCCAAGGACAAACCCCAATGTGGGGAAACCCTTCGTCAATTCTTCTTATATGAACTTCAATAGTTCAGTAGAGAGAGAGAGAGAGAGAGAGAGAAAGAGAAGTAGTACATTTACAAGAGAAGTCAACACTTTGAATTATCTAGATAAGAGCATAGATCATCTCCTAGGATGATGATACATGAGATCAGTTGAAGACATGCTGCTTCAACTAATTCTCCAAAGTGACTCCTTCACCTATCATAGTGTTGCATCTCGTCATCATGTTGCACCTCACCGTGTTGCACCATGCTACACCCATCGTCACAATGTTGGACCTCATGTTGTTGGTATCCCAGTGTTTAGCACTATTGTACATAGTGCCACTACTGCACCATGCTTACTGTTGTACATAGTGCCACTGCTGCACCATGCTTACTATTGTCCCAATGTACTTGTTGCACTGTACTTGCTGATGTCCATGCTTTACCATGCTGTCGTTGTCCATGATTCTTCATGCTTGCAGCTGCCCCATGTTGCAGTTGTCCCATGTGTCACCAAGCTTGCAGTTGTCCTAGTGTCATTGCAGTTGTCCTAGTGTCATTACAGTTGTCCCATGTATAAGCTTGTTGTATTTAACTATTGCATGAAGACATGTAGCATCCAACCATATAGCTACATCATACATATAGTTGTACTATGCATTACACCATGCTGCACCCTTTTTACATTATGTTGCATTGCTACCCATCACTGTATGTTGATAGCACTATGTTGTAATATGTATACAACTGCCATATATTATGTTTTCTATGTCACAACATTCATCACATTAGGTTGCACTCCTTTTGGGTATTCATGACTCCATGTTGACCCAACATGTGGCTCCCATAGGTTGTTCCAAGTCTTATCCAAATCTATTCAATATCCTTGACCCAATGCACCTCTAACATTGCTTCAAATATGCTTGACACTTTTATGTTCCTGACTATTTTGTTTAGGGCACTTGGGCATACTACTGCAGCCCTAAGTTCCTCTCAACAGTCCTCGAACAACCCTTCAAAAACTGCGGACTAGGCAAGGAGAGATGCTCCTCCTCCACGCTAAAGGTAAGGGCTCAAGATAGCCCTCAAATTTTCCCACACTAGGTTTGTTGTAGTGGTATGGCATGTGGCCTACCACACAACACTATTGCTGCTCACGACACCCTCCAACAATGATACAAACCATATGTTAGCCTTTAAACAAGCTAGCGTTCAGCTCCCCAAGGCTTCGTCCTAGCACAATAAGCATCACGACTTCCTACAACAGACTTCGGACTTTGTTCAACCCATGAAACAATCCTCCAACGCATGCTGCCCTAGCCTCCCATGTTGTGGCCTCAAAACAGAGATCTCCCTTTAGACCTGCGGTTAGGGCTAGGGCTTGAATGCATAGCAATTTAGGGCATATAGTAAACCCTTATAGGATAGCGAGGGAGCCTACTTCAACCTCCTTCATGACAATGGTGAGGGTCTCCCTTTCACTGTGTAAAGCCTTCTTTTCTGTGTTAGGGCTTCTACATTAGGGCAGCGTAGAGCCTTTCTCCATTAGGGAAGCGTTATCCCTTATGATATATTCTCCTACTAAAAACCAAAGACAAGTAGAGAGGAAGAGATCCCAAGTGTGTGTAGAAATGACTTGAAGGCCACCTCTATTTATACTAAAACGTTGAGCACAAATGGGGTTTATTTGGTCGTTGGCCGACCTTGACGAATTGTCCCATAACACTAATAAATTCATATCTCCATGAATACTTATCAGAATTGGATGATCTTTAGATCAATCCTACACCTCTCGATGAGAGGGATCCAAGAAAAATATCATCTGCCATTAATAAGATGACCCACATGGATTTTGGTCGTTGCCAATTTTAACACTCCCTCTCAACTAGGGAGAACTCCATCTGCTGATCTATATGTCCGACTGTACTATCTCTGCCATTAGTGCCCTGCACTACTCTGCTCTGCTGAACCATGAAGAAGAATAATTGATCGAGAATGTCTCATACCATCCTCTACTGCCCCAAAGTTAGTTTAATTGATCCCAGATCAATATCACAAGAGAGCGTCTCAAACCACTCATATTGATCTCAGATCAATGGAGGTCATCCTAGCATAGGGAGTGTAGTAGATACAACAATGCATCGATCGATAGTACTAATATGGTCCCTAACCCCATTTCCCTGCTCATTGATCAGATGAGAGGTACTTCCCATGAGTTACAGACTGCATGGGTAGGATGCCTCGATAGGAGAACTAATCATCCTGTCCCATAGGAGAACTAATCATCATGTCCCAAAGTCGCCACGAGGTATCACAGGGGAAGGCTGAGCCATTTACCCTATACACATCGCACCATTAAGGGAGGGTGAGTTTCCCTATGGTCGTGTGTTGCTCCAGTAAGTACCCCAAGCCCCCAGAGCTCCCAAAGCTCAATGCATGCAACATGCAGGGCCCTTTTAAGAAGGTCTCTCAACGACTCCAAGTCATTCAGGAAAGTCACAGGTTTGACCTTTCCTTGGGGCTTTGACAAAATTTCTGCGACCTATACATCAGTCTCAATGTGATGGAGCCTCCTCGCTCATCGACTTACCATATCCCAGATAAGGTAGTATCTGATGTCTATTTGCTGGAGCAATCATCGAATACGGGATTCCTCAACAATCGAATCCCTCTTGGTTGTCACAGAGGATCACAATGGTATTCATCATGTGTACAAATAGCTCACTCAAGATCTTCCACAACTAGGTAGCTTCACATGAGATCATACTCATAGCTATGTATTCGGTCTCGGTGGTGCTTATAGCAACCGACTTTTGTTTCCTGCTCATCCATGATATCGAAGTAGAATCCAAAGAGAACCAACATTACGAAGTGCTCTAGTGATCCTCCACACTGCCTGCCCAGTCAATATTCGAATAATCATGCAACTTCATATTTCCAAGAATGTATCTCAATCCATGAGAGATTGTGCCCCAAATATATCTCAGAAGATTCTTGGCACCAATCCAGTGAAGCTCAACCAAATATGAGCTCACCATGCAAACTGCAAAACATATATCCAGACAGAAGTTCACCAAGAACATAAATGCAAATGAGTTTATGAAAATCAGAGGCATTTCCCAAATCTGGTCTGGCATCATCACCATATAACTTCTGAAAGTTAAGATCCTCGAGGTAGTCACGGGCTTTCAGTTTACCATTCCACATTCGGAATCCAACTCCCTCTTACTTCTATAAGTGAGAGGGTCAGAACCTATCAGAAATAGATCGTTCTTAGAAGGAGTCGGTATGAGAGGTATATCATGCACAACCTTCAAACAATGGTTTGGATTGGCTTCACTCTTAGTGAATCTCAGCTTTATCTGACAACTATCAATCCTCTCATATCAAACCTAGGGTGATTTGCTTCAAGCCATAGAGGAATTTCTTCCACCTTTATACATGAGATTCTCGATCATGAATCTCAAACTCCTCGAGTTATTCCAAACTTGTGGACCTGCTACATGAGGGCAATGGTCCCCTTGTAGGATTCTCGTTCGGTACATCTCAAACATGTACCTTTATGCTCTTTTTGAATTCGGGCATCCCTGTCACCATCTGACTCACATCGGGTAGGGCCCCATAAGTAGACCTCCGGTGTTATAGATGAGATATGTCAATTGACATGATACCCAATGAACCATCCTGCAACTTGATACAAATTTCCAACCCTGAACCCATGAGAAAAAACATCTTTTGAAAATTATATTTTCAAACACGTACCTTTCCATCAATGAATGCTTCCCTGTAACCTTTGACTTCCATTTCCGAAATGGACACCAGGTTCTTCTTGCGATCAGGTACATAAAATAGACTTTGTAGATGAATCGAATTACCCTCATTCAATTGAGGGGTAACATTTCCTACACCCTTTCCGGGATAGGTGGCATCGGCTCCAAGTATAATCCCACGATTTTTTCCATCTCTATCAAATTAGAGAGAGCACCCTTCTATCTGGGGTTCCTTGCTTTCTCTGAAGAGTCGGTTGTTTCCTTGATGATCTGCATTACCTGGAATTCCTCTGATCATTGAAGATGTCCCTGGAATGATTGTTATCTTCATCAAGAGATGTGTCCCATCCATTTGGACACTCCTTCGCATAGTGACCGAACTTATTGTAAGCAAGGCATCTGCCTTTCCTTTCACCCTGAGATCCATACTTCCCATTGAAGTGATCTATAGGTAGGCCATTAGAAGCTTCCGTTGCACCTTAATATACTCTGCTTCGACTTCACCCTTGGTGAATTTGAAGAGGGATGAGGAATCCATTGATCCTTTTGTCCTTTCCCAACTGTCTTTGGTGATTTCTCTTTCACTCTTGGTTGGGCATTGTCTTCACTTCAGCTCTGATACCATGTTAAATTTAGGTATGTTCTATGCTAGAGAAATTTATTTCAATTTTCAAAGTTAGCTCAATATATTTCTAGATTAGCAATCACAACAGCATTAAAGTAAACTGTAGATAGAACATAAATATAAATCGCAAAAGACAATCCAAGACAAGAGGACACAAATGTGGCACTAGCCAAGGACAAACCCCAATGTGGGGAAACCCTTCATCAATTCTTCTTATATGATCTTCAATAGTTCAACAGAGAGAGAGATAGAGATAGTACATTTACAACAGAAGTCAACACTTTGACTTATCTAGATAAGAGCATAGATCATCTCCTAGGATGATGATACATGAGATTAGTTGAAGACATGTTGTTTCAACTGATTCTCCAGGGTGACTCCTTCACCTATCATAGTGTTGCATCTCGTCATCATGCTGCACCTCACTATGTTGCACCATGTTGCTCCCATCATCACAATGCTGGACCTCATGTTGCCGTTGTCCCAATGTTTAGCATTGTTGTACATAGTGCCACTGCTGTACCATGCTTATTGTTGTCCCAATGTACTTGTTGTTGTCCATGCTTTACCATGTTGTTGCTGTCCATGATTCTTCATGCTTGTAGCTACCCCATGTTGCAGCTGTCCCATGTATAAGCTTTTTGTATTTAACTGTTGCATGAAGACATGTAGCATCCAACCATATAGCTGCATCATACATAGAGTTGTACTATGCATCATATCATGTTGCACCCTTTTTACATTATGTTGCATTGCTACCCATCATTGTATGTTGATAGCACTATGTTGTACTATGTATACAACTATCATATACTATGTTGTCTATGTCACATCATTCATCACATCAGGTTGCACTCCTTTGGGGTATTTATCACTCCATGTTGACCCAAGATGTGGCTCCCACAGGTTGTTACAAGTTTGATCCAAATCTAGTCAATTTCCTTGACCCAATGCACCTCTAACACTACTTCAAATCTGATTGACACTTTGTTGTTCCTGACTGTTTTGTTTAGGGAACTTGGGAATACTGCTGCAGCCCTAAGTTCTTCTCAAAAGTGCTCGAACAACCCTTCAAAAACTGCGGACTAAGCAAAGAGAGATGCTCCTCCTCCATGCTGAAGGTAAGGGCTCAAGACAGCCCTCAAACCTGCCCACACTAGGTTTGTTGTAGTGGTATGGCATGTGGCTTACCACACAACATTATTGCTGCTCATGACACCCTCCAACAATGATACAAACCATCCGTTAGCCTTTAAACAAGCTAGCGTTCAGCTCCCAAGGCCTCAACCTAGCACAACAAGCATCACGACTTCCTACAATAGACTTCGGACTTTGTTCAACCTATGAAACAGTCCTCCAACCCATGTTTCCCTAGCCTCCCATGTTGTGGCCTCAAAACAGAGATCTCCCTTTAGACCTGCAACTAGGGCTAGGGCTTGAACACATAGCAGTTTAGGGCATATAGTAAACCCTTATAGGATAGCGAGGGAGCCTACTTCAATCTCCTTCATGACAACAATGAGGGTCTCCCTTTGACTGCATAGAGCCTTCTTTTATTAACTGCGTTAGGGCTTCTTCATTAGGCCAGCGTAGAGCCTTTCTCCATTAGGGTAGTGTTATCCCTTAGGATCTCTTCTCCTAGTAAAACCCAAAGACAAGTAGAGAGAAAGAGATCCCAAGTGTGTGTAGAAATGAATTGAAGGCCACCTCTATTTATACTAAAACGTTGAGCACAAGTGGGGTTTATTTGGTTGCTAGCCGACCTTGACGAATTGTCCCATAACACTAATAAATTCATATCTCCATGAATACTTATTGGAATTAGATGATCTTTAGATCAATCCTGCACCTCTCAATGAGAGGGATCCAAGAAAAATATCATCTACCATTAATAAGATGACCCACGTGGAGTTTGGCCCTAGTTGCCAATTTCAACATATTCCAAGTTCCATAAAATATCTCCCATGGCAGGCCTGTCGATGCGCTGCTCCTCTAAGCACTTTTTGAAAATCTCCCAAAGATGTTTTAGAGAACCAGGGTTAATGGTCCCAACAAGGTGAGGGTCAATGAGTTTTTCAAGCTTGCCCATTTTCTTCCAATGCATTGTCCAATCTGCTATATTGAGTTGTTCTTTGGGTAGAACAAGATTAAGAGTTGGTGTTGTAGACAGAACCTCCAGTAACACTACTTCAAAAGAATAAACATTAGATTTCTATATTAGTTGCTACCTTCTGAAGTATTCAGGATCAAGGTACCCAAAACTACCTTTCTCTGCAGTACTTCCATGAGTCTGATCAAGAGTGGGTCCAGTCCATCAATGTCCAAAGTCTGCAACCTTTACAAATATTGATGGTTTAGTAATATAATATTATAATATTTTTTCAGATAATAAACCTTCTTATTCAAAACTAAATAGAAATAATAACCCTACTTATTCAAAACTTTATTTCATGATGAGTAGATAAATTCTGCTTATTCGAAACTTTATTTCATGTTTAGTAGCCAAGTGTTGGATAAATATATTTTATATGATATTTTTTTATTTCTTATTCTCTGCTTACATGGACTTTATGGATGAAATTCGTAACCATTGAAATTGAAATCTTCCCAAATATTTAGACATTCAAATGGATTCAATTTGTATCTTCTAGTTCTAGTTGATAATCTTATTAGTATCTTCATCTTACAACGAGCCTAATCAGCCACATTACATTACATGAATATTATATCATTAATTTCAGACATTTATTTCAAAGTTTCTGAATATAAAAATTGAGTTAAATTTTTTAATTATTCCATTAAAATAATATATTAAAAATAAATAAACTATTATTATTTAAAAATTTATAATATAATTTTACATTTTAAAATTTTTTTTTTTTTTGTTAAGCTTGGCAGGACCATTCCATTTTCTATTAAACATAAGCAATTTTACACCACACAGATTGACCAGGTAGCCTCAACTTGCCCCGAAGGGAAACCAAGTCTGCCAGCCACCTGTCTACATTGTAAGCCATCCAAAAACAATAAAGTCTTAATCTCTCAAGCCATGCTAGATATGTCTCAGTTTTGTGTCCATACACTACATAAGTATCTAAACTGATATTTGCAGTGTTTATGATGGAAAATCCTTTAATACAGGATGTTGCCTATTAATGCCCATTGATCTTAATACTGGTCATGGAGGATCCAAGGATTGAATACATACGTAATAGAAATAGTGGAACCGAGGAGGAAAGATATCGGAAGCCATCAGAAGAGAAAGAGAAAGAGTAAAGAGGAGAAGCCATGAAACCAAAGAATAAGAGGAAGAGCTCATCATAAGCCATCAAGGAAGCAGGTTATCGCATATGCCCAAGGGTAAGTGTTATCGGAAGAACAAAGAGCAACATTGATATCAGAGTAGCATAAACAGAGTTATCGGAAGTCAAAAGAAGATAAGACACAGGAGCAACAACGATCGGAAGAGCGGAAGAGTGAAGAGAAGTCACAGGAGCAAGAACCCAAGAATAAAAGCATGTAATAACACGGCATCAGAGAATTTATATCAGAGGAACTTTAACTGTGGTTCTATTATATTAATTTATGTAAACACTGCTCAAACCCCCGATTGCAATATAATGGAGTCAAGAAATGAACAGTGGAGATCAAACCCAAGTGCTTGTGAAAGAAGAATGGTGGAGGAACAAATCTGGATCGTTAGATCGACAGATCTGTTAGATCGATCGTGATTAGAAACTGTGGGGGTAGGAAAGTACGAATTTCCTTGATCGTGGCTAAAGTCCCACACTCAATCCTAGCAGTCGATCTCATATTCAACTCTTAGATCACAGTCAATTGCAGCGATTAAGGCCATTTTAATCCGTGTACCAGTCGAAGTCCTGCAAACCATAGATTGTGATATAATACGCGGACTAGATAGCTCCATTAGAACATATATTTATTTAGTATCACGTCCAGAAATCGGGGAAGTTACACAAATCACAAAGGGATGTCACCCCAGACCGCCGATTGCGATAAACCCCTGAACCGCTGACTAGGACAGCATTGCAGACCCGCTGCACCATTATAGCATGACTTAATAAAATATCGCATCCGCAGTAATCGCAAGTTTCAAAGGGATGTCAAACCACTAATTGTGATAGAGGTGTGGACCCGACGGACTTCTTAAAAACAGTTTATTAAATATCGCATCTGCTACGAGGTCATATGTGAATATCGATGATATTGAATGTTGCGATTGCGGTATTCTCATGAAGTTGCGATTGCGGGATTAAAGTCATGACGTGTGGGTACCTCTATTAATGTGGATTTTCATAAAGTTGCAATTGCAGGAGTCTTATGAAATTACGATTGCGATAAAGTGGTGGACCCAACGGGTTTATCAAAATAGTTTAATATAATATCACATCCAGTAGGGGAAATTGGCCATCGACCATGTTATGGGCACAACTTGTAAAATACCTCTGAAAGTTGCGGTTGCGATTGAGGTAGTGACGGGTCATGTGGGACCTCTCTGTGGGTATAGCCTCTCTTATATGGTTTTCGTGAACAATCAAGTCTATGGATGAAAGACTCTTTGATATCATTTTAATATGCGAACTCATAAGTCAGCCTCTCCTCCCAATGAATGTGTCTTTTGGTTATTGGAAAAACTCACATATATACAAGTTGAAACACTTCACTTCCGGTAATTAATCTCGGGCATCTAACAGAGAGAAGAAGTAACAATTCACAACTCGTGAACTTGAAGAGACAGAGGAAGCTGAAGATCGAGAAGTCGAAAGGTCAAGTGAGCGAAAAAGGAATCCAAAGGTCAAGCGAACAAAAGTGAAAGTTGAAGGTCGAGCGAGCGAAGAAGGAAGCCGAAGGTTGAGCGAGCAAAGAAGGACGCCGAAAGGTCCAGTAGAAGAAGAAGGAAGCTGAAGGTCGAAAATTTTGTTGATTGGGTTATTTATTGAAAAGCTCGAACCTGCGTTTGATAGTGATTGAGATAACAGTTCAAAAGGACACCTCTATGGATCTAAGAAGATTATCTGAGTATGAACAAGGTTGTTTTTAATTGAACGCACAATATGAAACTACGACAGTCACTCCTCTAAAAAAGTCACTCCTGAAACATTTACCGTGATAGTGAGAACAAAGGCTTGAAATAGAGAGTTGTTTTTGTGCAGAGCTTAGTGTAGTTCATTGTAGACACATTGAAGTTGTGTGAAGACTATTGTAGATCATGATGGCTATTTGAAATCATCATGAGGTAACTTTTCAAACTCTATTTGGGCAATATAAAGAATTGTGAAGACTCCTTCATATGAAGACAGGTTTCCATTGATGGAGCAGTGGAGCTGTAGATTTACAAAACACAGTGAAGGAGATTTTGAGAGCAATGTAATACAATCAAAACATTTCTTGACAAGATAGGGTCGGAGCCCTTAGGGTTGGTGCCTCAGAATTGGAAGGATTGGTGTCCTTGGAGTGGTGCTCCTAAATCCAAGGTTGGTGCCTTGACAAGATAGGGTCAGAGCCCTTGGGGTTGGTGCCTAAGAATTGGAAGTATTGGTGTCCTTGGATTTGGTGCTCCTAATCCAAGGTTGGTGCCTTGATAAGATAGGGTTGGAGCCCTTGGGGCTAGTGCCTCAGAATGGGAAGGATTGGTTTCCTTGGAGTTGGTGTTCCTAAACACAAGGTTGGTGCCTTGAGAAGATAGGGTTGGTGCCCTAGAAGTTGGAGCCTCACAAAAGACCAAGTTGGTGCTTGGCAACAAGTTTCAGCCTTATATATATTGTACCTAATTTATTGTAAATATTATATTAATAAAAGCATTTATTCCTATTCTTCATTTTTCATTCTAAATATAAATGATTTAACTGGTAAAAATAACAATTTAAAAGGAATATTGATTCACCTCCCCACCTCAATATTTCCAATAATTGGTATCAGAGTCAGTACCTTCACTCAAAGCCTAACAGCTTGAAGGTTGATCATTAGAACACAAATGGTGAAGCCAAGGAAGAAAGTCTCCAATCCTCCTAAAGACGTGTCTCCCTCTACCACTGAAATAGAAGTCAATCAATTTGTGAAGGCTCCATGGTTCAATGGAAACTTTGATATATGGGAGGAAAGAATGAGGAATTTCTTAAAGACTCAAGGCATTGAAGTCTGGAAATCGGTGATTGTTGATAGCATGATGGATGGAGAATCCAAGGCGTACAATGCAAAAGCAATGAAGGCAATCTTGAATGGGCTACCAGATTCTATAAAGGCCAATTTGGAAAATGTTCATCAGCGAAGGATATATGGGACAAACTTCATGACCTTCACTCAAAAGGAGCATTGACCATGACCACTAGTCAAGAAGATGACGGAAAGCAAGAAGGAAATCCAAAGTCCATCAAGGAAGCTGAAGATAATAGTGATGCCATCAACTCTAAAGAACACCTAGAAGATGAAGAGAATGAAAAAGATTTCGAAGAAGATCTCCTCACTAAACTTATGGCTGCCATGGAAAAGATTACCAATTTGAAAAAGGAAAACGAGGAACTTAATAAGAAAGCACTAGTTGGTGACAAAGACCAAACAAGGAATAAAGTTGACCTTGTCAAGCTTGAAGTACAAGAAAGGGATGAATAGCTTTCCAAGCTTAAGAAGGAGTTTCATCAAAGCAAAAGAAAACATCATGAAAATGTCATATCCATGACAAATCAATTGGATAAAGCAAAGAAATGGGAAGATGCGTTGTCATACTACCTTGAACAAAGGCACAAAAGCTTGAACAAACTTGAAGTAGAGATTGGTCAATACAAGGAAGAGGTCTCCTCCCTTAGATCTCAACTAGAAGAAGCAAGGAAACAAGCACAAGGAACTGAGAAGCAAATGAAAACTTTGGCATTCATAGAAGGACAGCTTGATGAAGCAGAAAAGGAGAGAAACACCATGATATGCCAACTATAAGAAAAGGATGAAGAAATATTCAAACTAAAATCTGACCTCAACCTTCTCAAGGCCAAAACATGTAAAAATACAAGGATCATGGAGGAAATGGGGAGCAATCTATCTAAGGAAAATGAATAAATCTTTAGAATGAAATCAGATATCATCTCTCTTAAAATAGAAGCAAATGAAGCAACTTGTATCAAGGAAGAGATTGAGAAACAACTTGCTAAGAAGAATAAAGACTACGAAAGATTGGAAGAAGAAATTATCTCCCTCAAGAAAAAGGTTGAAGGGATGGACAAATTTTTGAAGAACTCTCAAGCCTTGGATGACATGCTCAACCATCAAAGATCTCCATTTTATAAATCAAGTCTCGGGCATGCAGGTGAATCCTCAAGAAAGAATGATATTGCTTCAAACAACAAGGATATGAGGAAGTCAAAAAGAAATGTTGATGCTCCTAGTTTCAGCAAAGGTAAAGATAAGAGTCAAGGCAACAATGAAGGAGGTCTTGTTCCAAGAAGAAATGTAGATGATGTCAAGGATGCAAGAAGCAATGGTTATCATCAAAGGGTCTCAAGGCAGAAAGACTTCAGAAATACATCAAGGAAATCTCCATCTCCCAGTTACCAAAGTTTATTTCTTAGTTATTGTTATTCTTGTACAAACTTTGGACACATGGCAAAAGATTGTAGGGCATACCACAAAGATAGACACTATGGTCCTCGACAATCTCTGAGAAGCAATTCCGCAGCAAGAAATCATGCATTCTTATTCATGAACAACATAGAATGCTTCAAATGTCATGACATTGGTCATATGGCACGTGATTGTAACTTGACTTGGGCTCCTACACAAGCTAGAACCATGCAAAAGAAGAAAGTTACACAAGTATGGAGAACGAAACAAATACAATCTGAAAATCCCCTGAACTCTCCAGCCAACAACACAAGTTGTTGACTTGATGAAGATATCCTTGATATTCCGAGTATTTGATGATGGGATTCTGCCAAAAGGAGACCATGCATATAGTTAGGGGGAGCTTGTTATTCTTGATCATTATTGCAGAAGCTATCCGTGGAAGGGTCCTTATGAAATCCTTGATGAGCTATATTAACAATCATTCTTTGATAAAGATCGTTTCTCAGGAGCACTACATTGAAGAACATGATCTTGTAACCATTCTTTGGACTGTTGTTTAAGATGTTTTCCACTTGATCACTAAGGATAAATTGGAGCAGCAGAGAAGGCCATCCAATGCTAGAGAAATAGGGAAAATGACTATGTTGTTGGTATTACAAAAGTTGAATGTCTCGACTCAGGGAAATCATGTGAGAACAGGTAAATCAAGGATAGTAATAGAGGCAACCTTCAAACAAACAGACACATCTGGGAATGGAGCTTGAAGTAAGAGCAGTTGGAAGAATCTAGCATAATTGAAGCATTGCAAAAAGTTGTCAACCAGTAAAAAAAATTCAAAAGACAATCATAGACTGGATGTCAAATTTGCTAGTAGAAATAACTTGCAGAAAATTTTACTAGAACACAAAGAAAAATGGCTCATCAAAATTACTATAGAAAGAAGATGTTGCATGATAGGGGGAGCAGTTCAACAGGGGGAGTTCTTATGCACCTTTTTGCCATTGATGTCAAAGGGGGAGAGAAGAAGAATGTTTCCATCAATGATAAGGGTAGATTGTTAATCTAGGTTGTCATTGATGTCAATATAGTAGTGTTTGTGATGGCAAACTCTTTAATACATGATGTTGTCTATTGATGCCCATTGATCTTAATACTGCTCATGGAGGATCTAAGGATTGAATACAGACGTAATAGAAATAGTGGAACCGAGGAGGAAAGATATCAGAAGCCATTAGAAGAGAAAGAGGAGTAAAGAGGAGAAGCCATGAAGCCAAACAATAAGAGGAAGAGTTCATCAGAAGCCATCAAGGAAGCAGGTTATCGCATATGCCCAAGGGTAAGTGTTATCATAAGAACAAAGAGCAACAACAATATTAGAGGAGCATAAACAGAGTTATTGAAGGTCACAGGAAGATAAGCCACAGGAGCAACATCTATCAGAAGAGCGAAAGAGTGAAGAGAAGTCACAGGAGCAAGAACTCAAGAATAAAACCATGTAATAACACCGCATCAGAGAATTTATAGCGGAGGAAATTTATCAGCAGTTCTATTATATTAAGTTATGTAAACACTTCTCAAACCCTCGATTGCAATATAATGGAGTCAAGAAATGAATGGCAGAGATCAAACCCAAGTGCTTGCGGAAGAAGAATGGCGAGGGAATAGATTTGTATCATCAGATCTGTTAGATCGATGGTGATTAGCGACTGCGGGGGTAGGAAAGTATGGATTTCCTTGATCGTGGCTGAAGTCCCGCACTCAATCCTAGCCGTCGATCTCATATTTAACTCTTAGATCACAGTCAACTACGAGAGTTAAGGCCGTTTTAATCCATGTGCCAATCGAAGTCTCACAAACCATATATTGCGATATAATATGCGGACTCGATAGCTCCATTAGAACATATCTTTACGTAGTATCGCGTCCAGATATCGGGGAAGTTACAAAAATCACAAAGGGTTGTCACCCCGAATTGTCGATTGTGATAAACCCCCGAACCGCCTACTGGGATAGCATTGCGGACCCGTTGCACCATTATAGCATGACTTAATAAAATATCACATCCGTAGTAATCACAAGTTTCAAATGGATGTTAAACTGCATATTGCGATACAAGTGTGGACCCAACAGACTTATTAAAAATGGTTTATTAAATATCGCATCCGCTATGGGGTGATATGTGAATATCAGTGATATTGAATGTTGTGATTGTGGGATTCTCATGAAGTTGCGATTGTGGGATTAAAGTCATGACGTGTGGGGACCTCTATTAATGTGGATTTTCATAAAATTGCAATTGCGGGAGTCTTATGAAATTACGATTGCGATAAAGTAGTGAACCCAACGGGTTTATCAAAATAGTTTAATATAATATCGCATCCAATAGGGGAAATCGGCCATCAGCCATGTTATGGGCACAACTTGTAAAAGTCCTCCGAAAGTTGCGATTGCAATTGAGGTAGTGACGTGGCATGTGGGACCTCCCTGTCAGTATAGCTTCTTTTATATGGTTTTTGTGAATAATCAAGTCTATGGATGAAAGACTCTTCGATATAATTTTAATATGCGAACTCATAAGTCGGCCTCTCCTCCCAATGAACGTGTCTTTTGGTTATTGGAAAAACTCACATATATACAAGTTGAAACACTTCACTTCAGGTAATTGATCTCAGGCATCTAACAGAGAGAAGAAGTAACAGTTCACAACTTGTGAACTTGAAGAGACAAAGGAAGCCGAAGATGGTGAAGTCGAAAGGTCGAGCAAGCGAAAAAGGAAGCCAAAGGTCAAGCGAACAAAAGTGGACGCCGAAGGTCGAGCGAGCGAAGAAGGAAGCCGAAAGGTCCAGCAGGAGAAGAAGGAAGCCAAAGGTCGAGCGAACGAAGAAGGAAGCCGAAAGGTCCAGTGGAAGAAGAAGGAAACCGAAGGTCAAATATTTTGTTGACTAGGTTATTTATTGAAAAGCTCGGACCTATGTTTGATAGTGATTGAGATAAAAATTCAAAAGGACGCCTCTGCGGATCTAAGAAGATTATCTAAGTATCAACAGTGTTGTTTTTAATTGAACGCACAATATGAAACTACGACAGTCACTCTTCTAAAGAAGTCACTCCTAAGCAGTTACTCCTGAAGCGGTCACTCCTTATGCATTTACCGTGACAGTGAGAATAGAGGCTTGAAACAGAGAGTTTTTTTTGTGCAGAGCTTAGTGCAGTTCATTGTAGACACATTGAAGTTGTGTGAAGACTATTGTAGATCATGATGGCTATTTGAAATCATCATGAGGTAACTTTGCAAACTCCGTTTGGGAAATATGAAGAATTGTGAAGACTCCTTCATATGAAGAGAGGTTGTCATTGATGCAACAGTGAAGTTGTAGATTGACAGAACACTGTGAAGAAGATTTTGAGAGCAGTGTAATATAATCAAAATATTTCTTGACAAGATAGGGTCGGAGCCCTTGGGGTTAGTGCCTCAGAATTGGAAGGATTGGTGTCCTTGGAGTTGGTGCTCCTAAATCCAAGGTTGGTTCCTTGACAAGATAGGATTAGAGCCCTTGGGGCTGGTGCCTCAAAATTAGAAGGATTGTTGTCCTTGGAGTTGGTGCTCCTAAATCCAAGGTTGGTGCCTTGATAAGATAAGTTCAGAGTCCATGGGGTTGGTGCCTCGGAATTGGAAGGATTGGTGTCCTTGGAGTTGGTGCTCCTAAACACAAGGTTGTTGCCTTGAGAAGATAGGGTTGGTGCCCTAGAGGTTGGAGCCTCACAAAAGACCAAGTTGGTGCTTGGCAACAGGTTGGAGTCTCATATATATTGTACCTGATTTATTGTAAGGATTATATTAATACAAACATTTATTCCTATTGTTCATTTTGTGTTCTAAATAGAAATGACTTAACTGGTAAAAATAACAATTGAACAGAATACTGATTCAACCACCCCCCCCGGCAGTATTTCCGACAAATCTTGGTAGGACCATTCCATTTTCTATTAAACATAAGCAAGTTTACACCACACAGATTGATGAGGTAGCCTCAACTTGCCCCGAAGGGAAACCAAGTTTGTTAGCCACCTGTCTGCATTGTAAGCCATCCAAAAACAATAAAGTCTTAATCTCTCAAGCCAAGCTAGATATGTCTCAATTTTGTGTCCATACACTACATAACTATTTAAACTGATATTTGCAACACAAAAATTAAAATCTATCCACATAAATCAAAAGTATGCATGGGTAAGAGTCTATTCCTTTTGTTCCTCTAAGGCAGATTCAACAGGTGTCGGATCCTTGGCGAATGCCCCTGGCATGTCATTCAACTCCAGTATGCAAGGGATGTGGCGGTCAATACTATCCAACCTGATATCTTGTTTATGTAGTTGGAAGAGGATTTTATGCAAATCCTGCTTATAGCTCGCCATTCCCTGGAGTGTCACTACCATTCCCATGGAAATATGTTCCATTGTCTTGCCTAATAAACTCTTCATTAACCAGTAAAGGTACAAAGTTTTCTTAAACTGCGTGGTTCATCCTCGGGCGTTGCTCAGATCTGGGGAAAATTTTAAAGATGGAAATTTATCTTAAAGTTTAGAAACCTTGGCAAATCCCACTAGTCTATAATATGAAATCTATAAATGTTTGGAGATATTTCTGTAATAATATTCAAATTTATAATATTTTTATATAGTCTATATATATTTTTGGCAATTTTTAGGGTAAAATAATTTCATTCCATAAAATTTTGGCGAATCGTTTTTACAAAAAAATGGAAATTAATGAATTTTTTTCTGGAAAAAGTATAGAAGATTAGCCCAAGGGCGAATATTAGCCCCTAAAAGTTTCCCTGCACGGATTTGAGAGTAAGGTCCTCCAATTGTCCATTTCTTCCTTTGTCTCGTTGCCTTGTTTTATTTCCTCTTCCCACTCTTCTAACAATTTCAAGATTCATGCATCCGTCCCCTCACGGCAAGCCTCCGTCGCTTCAGTGATAAGGTGTTCCACTGACTTCCTGCCCCTGCGCGGTTCCAAAGTGCTCGACTCCCTGTCTTTCCTAGGTGTCAGGCCTCTCCTTCCACGACCACGTCCCCTCGCAGCACAAGCCATGTCCTGCTTGCCAGAGCACTGGTAACAACAACAGTTAGTACCAGGATCGTGTGAAGCAGCTAGATTGTGTGAAGCAGCTAAGCAAGTACCCAAGTTTTTATTTCAGGAAGGATAAGAGAGTCCATTGTTTTCCGGAGATGATAGTGGGAATGACGATACATGGTGAGTTGAGTGTGGATCCATCGCTTATGAACGAAGGTAAGACAATTAGGGACTTTCAGTGGGTTCTCAGCGAGGTGTATGCTCCCAAAAGATTGCCAAATTTGATTAACGAAACCTCTAATGTTCCTCTTCATGGATTAAAGCCCAAATTGGTAATAATATCTAGGTAGAAATCAAGAGTGATGCTAAACCAGAGAGAAATAACGAGATTAGCTCAGAAAATAGGTTTCCATGTGGAAGTGTTAAATCCCAAACGAGCTACAGCGATGGCAGAATTGTTCAGAGCTTTGAATTCATGCGATGTTATGCTGGGTGTCCACAACGCTGCCATGACACACATTTTGTTGATGAAGCATGGTTTTGTGTTTATACATATAGTGCCTTTGGGTACAGACTAGCCTGCTTTTGGGGCCAGACTAGGCTGCTGCTACTTATTATGTACAGCCAGCGATGAAATTGGGACTGGAATATATAGAGTACAAAATTGTTCCAGAGGAAAGCTCTCTATATAGTAGATATGAGAGGAATGACCCTGTTATTAAAGACCCGGACTCCATAAACAGAAAGGGATGGTGGGAGACGAAAAATGTGTATCTGGATGGGCAAAACGTAAGTGTTAGTGAAACTTTTTAAATGGTACCTTGTTAGTTCGTATGCTTGTTCTCTCTCCTGCTCACACAGTGGAGCAAACACGGGAAATTTGCATAAAAATGGAAGAGATTGTACATAGTCGAACATGTTTATTGTGTAATCTAATTTATGTGTGCTAATTTATGTCCGGAAGGTGGCGGACGTTGCAGGTTTCTGGAAGATATGCAGCTCTCTCCTCTGCCTCCTCCTACTTTTCTCTTCGACGGCTGCTCTAACCCTGTATGTCATAGGGGAGTCTATCGCAGAGTGTTTCTTGGGCAAGTTCAAATGGCTGCTCTGACCCCTATATCATAGGGGAGTCTGTTGCAAAACGTTTCTTGGGCAGATTCGATTGAGGTGAGACGAAAGGTGCTATTGATAAAGGAATGAATGATGCAGACAAAAGTTCACCATCCTGTAGGAGGTTTATCGTGCGCTCAGAATCAGGCAGTAATGGCTTAACCATTTCAAAGTCATGGAAGCACAACCATCTTAAGGCCCGAAAATATCTTCAACGCACTGGCAGGAGGATCCTTCCGAGATTAGTATTCTCAACAGCCTAGAACGTTCTTCACTAATGATCCAATGGTGGAAGATTCTTTCATCGTCTAACAATCGATCTAATGGCCCACTAGATTTTTTTCATAGTCTAACAATCGATCTAATAACCCACGATAAGATAGAGTGGCCCACGATGAAACAAAGTAACATGGCGGGAGAGTTCATTTCAGAAAGAAACACCTTACTGCGTAATTACAATGCTTATTTAATCCCTAAATTCACATCCATCCAAAATAATTGCAAAGCTCTACTTGTATATTTAAATATTCATCCAGTTACATGGGCCATCTAAAATAATTACATAGCTCTACTTTATATTTAGATATTCATATCGCTGGAAGATGTTACAGGGCACCTTCCAGTTATCGCTGCCTGACCCCTAATATCCTCCCTGTTTCAGTGACTTCTCACGCTGACAGGCAGTCCATTCTTCATTCGCAAAGTGATGGACAATACATATTTCGAAATATACCTTGTGTCTACCTCCAGAGTGAACCTATGAATGACAGATGCCACAATGGACTTCATCTGTATGAACGCCATCTCTTTTCCCAAACATATGTGAGGCCCGGCATGGAACACAGTAAATTTGTAAGGATTTTCCCCCACAAATTCCCCATCTTTCAACCATCTCTCAGGACTGAAATCCATGAAATCCTCACTCCAAATGCTCTCCATCCTGCTCATTGAATATATATTGTAACTCACAAACCATCCCCGGGGTACAACAGTCGCGTCTGGCAATACATCATCTTCCGCAGTAACCTTTGAATCGACAGGAACAGGAGGCCACAGCCTCATGGACTCACAAAGCGCGGCATGGAGATACTACATGCCCTTCAATTCATCAAAGTTGAAGACAACCCATTCATCTTCGGGCTGTATGGATTTTCTGCTGCCTGTAACGAGCAAAATTTCTCTGCGACTGGCTTCTTGGACATGGGGTCGAGACGAAATCAGCCAGAAAAACCAAGTTAAGGTAGTCGAAGTGGTATCTCTCCCTGCCATCATAAAGCTAACCATCATATCTCTAATGAATAATTCTGATTTCTCACCCGCCATGGCCATCTTCTGCGAACCTTTCTGATCGCACCCTGTATCAAATTGCTCCCAATCAGACAGAGCTGCCGCCATGAATCTTGAAAGCAGGTCTTCCCTCACATGCCCTTCAGAGATCTCACTTCTCCTGGAAAGAATAATGTCCATGGAAAATTCGTTCACTACGTTTATCGCTTCTCTTAACCGCCTCTGAGAACAGATGTCAATCATTCGCTTGATTCTCCACAGAAAGGGAAAAATGGAAAAAAACCTACCAGCGCTAATATCAAGAGCATCGGTTAAAAGCCTCTGCAAATTGGGACCTAGGCAGAGAAGGTTGGAGGCAACCGGGATCGACACCGAACGCAACCTTGCAGATATTGTCGAATGAAAACCTCATCAGAATGTTCTACAAGTCTATGATCTCTCCCCCTTTGCATGCGTTCTTGAGCACCAACATTAGCCGGTTCTTGATTTCCCACTGAACAGCCTCCACTACGAAGTTCCGGAGCGACTTGGTATTGAATTCGTAGCTCGCAGCCTTCCTCTGCATTTTCCACAGCTCCCCATCCGTGTTGAAGATCCCCTTGCCCAGGAAATTGTGGAGAAAGAAACGGAAGCGTTCTCCTTTGGGGTAAGTCTGAAAGTTGGCTCTCAGAATATGCTCCACGTTAGAGGGATTTGCAGTGATAAAGCCTCGATTGCCTCCTGGGCGCTGGACCATACATGCGTGAGAAGGGATTCTGGAAAGAATATCCACTGTCCATTCCAGAACTCTATCCATGTTCTTGAAAAATTCCCACAGAATACCAATTACTGGATATATTACAGGACCTTGGTATGGCCGATTGCTTCGATTTCTTGTGATGAAAAAGAGTAGGAATCCAAATGAGAAGAGGAGAAAGGCAAGCAGAAACTGGTCGATTGCCATGGCAAAAGCTTGTCTGGTTTAGAAAACTTCAATTCGGGTCTGTATAAGTGGAAAGAAGGGCGATCACAGAGACACCATCTATCCCTTCAAAATTCTAGCCAAACAGAAGCATCTTATCTCTATCCCGTCACCTCCTATCACATCGAACAACACTATTGATTTTACTTTTTCATTTCATGTGGTGGGGTGAAACGCTAAACAGCAAAATTAGCCAATTGCTAGACAATTGAACTTTCTTCTTCTGGTGTGGAAGAAGAATTCGGATTATCCAAAGTATTTTTCAAATTTAATTAGGATTATCTACAATATTTTTCAAATTTTGTGGCCGTCTAGACTAATTTACTTTGAAATTTTAAATGTCCATAAAATTTGAAAAATACTATGGATAATCCAAATTCGTAAGCATACCACAGAAGTCTGAAACCTTTCTTCTTCTTTCAAAATCAAAGATAACTACATTAGACACCCTTAAATCGTGGAGAAAGAAAGTGGAGCGTTCTCCCTAGGGGTAATTCTGAAAATTGGTTCTCACAATATGCTCCACGTTTGAGGGATTGGCAGTGAGAATACCTGGGACGCCCCCTGGGCTCTGGACCATAAATGTGTGGGAAGGGATTCTGGAAAAAAGATTCGTTGTCCATTCGAGAACTCTGTCCATGTTCTTGAAAATTTCCAACAAAATTGCTTATTGCTGTCCCAATGTACTTGTTGTTGTCCATGCTTTACGATGTTGTTGCTGTCCATGATTCTTCATGCTTGTCGCTGCCCCATGTTGCAGTTATCCCATGTGTCACCAATCTTGCAGTTGTCCCACTTGCAGTTGTCCCATGTATAAGCTTGTTGTATTTAACTGTTGCATGAAGACATGTAGCATCCAACCATATAGCTGCATCATACATAGAGTTGTACTATGCATCATACCATGTTGCACCCTTTTTACATTATGTTGCATTGCTATCCATCACTATATGTTGATAGCACTATGTTGTACTATGTATACAACTGTCATATGCTATGTTTTCTATGTCACATCATTCATCACATCAGGCTGCACTCCTTTGGAGTATTCATTAGTCCATGTTGACCCAACATGTGGCTCCCACAGGCTGTTACAAGTCTGATCCAAATCTGGTCAATATCCTTGACACAATGCACCTCTAACACTACTTCAAATTTGATTGACACTTTGTTGTTCTTGACTGTTTTGTTTAGGGAACTTGGGCATACTGCTGCAGCCCTAAGTTCCTCTCAACAGTCCTCGAACAACCCTTCAAAAACTACAGACTAGGCAAAGAGAGATGCTCCTCCTCCACCCTGAAGATAAGGACTCAAGACAGCCCTCAAACCTTCCCATGCTAGGTTTGTTGTAGTGGTATGGCATGTGGCCTACCACACAACAATAATGCTGCTCACGACACCGTCCAACAATGATACAAACCATCCGTTAGCCTTTAAACAAGCTAGTGTTCAGCTCCCAAGGCCTCGGCCTAGCACAACAAGCATCACGACTTCCTACAATAGACTTCGGACTTTGTTCGACCCATGAAATAGTACTCCAACCCATGTTTCCCTAGCCTCCCATGCTATGGCCTCAAAACAGAGATCTCCCTTTAGACCCGCGGCTAGGGCTAGGGCTTGAACGCATAGCAATTTAGGGCATATAGTAAACCCTTATAGGACAGCGAGGGATCCTACTTCAATCTCCTTCATGACAGCGGTGAGGGTCTCCCTTTGACTGCATAAAGCCTTCTTTTATTAACTGTGTTAGGGCTTCTTCATTAGGCCAGCGTAGAGCCTTTCTCCATTAGGGTAGTGTTATCCCTTAGGATCTCTTCTCCTAGTAAAACCCAAAGACAAGTAGAGAGGAAGAGATCCCAAGTGTGTGTAGAGATGAATTGAAGGCCACCTCTATTTATACTAAAACGTTGAGCACAAGTGGGGTTTATTTGGTTGTTGGCCGACCTTAACGAATTGTCCCATAACACTAATAAATTCATATCTCCATGAATACTTATCGAAATTAGATGATCTTTAGATCAATCCAGCACCTCTCGATGAGAGGGATCCAAGAAAAATATCAGCTGCCATTAATAAGATGACCCACATGGATTTTGGCCCTAGTTGCCAATTTTAACATATTCCAAGTTCCATAAAAGATCTCCCATGGCAGGCCTGTTGATGCACTGCTCTTCTAAGCACTTTTCGACAGTCTCCCAAAGATGTTTTAGAGAACCAGGGCTAATGGTCCCAACAAGGTGAGAGTCAATGAGTTTTTCAAGCTTGCCCATTTTCTTCCAATGCATTGTCCAATCTGCGATATTGAGTTGTTCTCTCGGTAGAACAAGATTAAGAGTCGGTGTTGCAGACAGAACCTCCATTAACACTACTTCAAAAGAATAAACATTAGATTTCTATATTAGTTGCTACCTTCTGAAGTATTCAGGATCAAGGTACCCAAAATTACCTTTCACTGCAGTACTTCCATGAGTCTGATCAAGAGTGGGTCCAGTCCATCAATGTCCAAAGTCTGCAACCTTTACAAATATTCATGGTTTAGTAATATAATATTATAATATTTTTCAAATAATAAACCTTCTTATTCAAAACTAAATAGAAATAATAACCCTACTTATTCAAAACTTTATTTTTTGATGAGTAGATAAAGTCTGCTTATTCGAAACATTATTTCATGATTAGTAGCCGAGTGTTGGATAAATATAATTTATATGATATTTTTTTATTTCTTATTCTCTACTTACATGGACTTTATGGATGAAATTCATAACCTTTGAAATTGAAATCTTCCCAAAAATTTAGACATTTGAATGGATTCAATTTGTATCTTCTAGTTCTAGTTGATAATCTTATTAGTATCTTCATCTTACGATGAGCCTAATCAGCCACATTACATTACATGAATATTATATCATTAATTTCAGACATTTATTTCAAAGTTTCTGAATATAAAAATTGAGTTAATTTTTTTAATTATTTCATTAAAATAATATATTAAAAATAAATAAATTATTATTATTTAAAAATTTATAATATAGTTTTACATTTAAAAAAGTATATTTTTTTGTTAAGCTTGGCAGGACCTTTCCATTTTCTATTAAACATAAGCAATTTTACACCACACAGATTGACCAAGTAGCCTCAACTTGCCCGGAAGGGAAACCAAGTCTGCCAACCACCTGTCTGCGTTGTAAGCCATCCAAAAACAATAAAGTCTTAATCTCTCAAGCCAAGCTAGATATGTCTCAGTTTTGTGTCCGTACACTACATAACTATCAAAATTGATATTTGCAGTGTTTGTGATGGAAAATTCTTTAATACATGATGTTGCCTATTGATGCCCATTGATCTTAATACTGCTCATGGAGGATCCAAGGATTGAATACATATGTAATAGAAATCGTGGAACCGAGGAGGAAAGATATCGGAAGCCATCAGAAGAGAAAGAGAAAGTGTAAAGAAGAGAAGCCATGAAACCAAAGAATAAGAGGAAGAGTTCATCAAAAGCCATCAAGGAAGTAGGTTATCGCATATGCCCAAGGGTAAGTGTTATCGGAAGAACAAAGAGCAACATCGATATCAGAGGAGCATAAATAGAGTTATCGAAAGTCACAGGAAGATAAGACACATGAGCAACATCTATCGGAAGAGTGAAGAGAAGTCACAGGAGCAAGAACCCAAGAATAGAACTATGTAATAACACCACATCAGAGAATTTATATCGGAGGAAATTTATCGGTGGTTCTGTTATATTAAGTTATGTAAACACTGCTCAAACCCTCGATTGCAATATAATGGAGTCAAGAAATTAACAACGAAGATCAAACCCAAGTGCTTGCGAAAGAAGAATGGTGGAGGAATAGATCTGGATCGTCAGAGCAACAGATCTGTTAGATCGATTGTGATTAGCAACTACAGGGGTAGGAAAGTACGGATTTCCTTGATCGTGGCTGAAGTCCCGCACTCAATCCTAGCAGTCGATCTCATATTCAACTCTTAGATCACAGTCAACTGCGGGGATTAAGGCCATTTTAATCTCTGTACCAGTCGAAGTCCCGCAAACCATAGATTTTGATATAATACGTGGACCAGATAGCTCCATTAGAACATATCTTTATGTAGTATCGCGTCCAGATATCGGGGAAGTTACAAAAATCACAAAGGGTTGTCACCTCGGACCGCCGATTGCGATAAACCCCCGAACCACCAACTAGGATAGCATTGCGGACCCACTGCACCATTATAGCATGACTTAATAAAATATCGCATCCGTGGTAATCGCAAGTCTCAAAGGGATGTCAAACCACTGATTGTGATAGAGGTGTGGACCCGACAAACTTATTGAAAACGGTTTATTAAATATCGCATCCGCTATGGGGTGATATGTGAATATCGATGATATTGAATGTTGCGATTGTGGTATCTCATGAAGTTGCGATTGCGGGATTAAAGTTATGACGTGTGGGTACATCTCTTAATGTGGATTTTCATAAAGTTGCAATTGCGGGAGTCTTATGAATTTACGATTGCGATAAAGTGGTGGACCCAACGGGTTTATCAAAATAGTTTAATATAATATTGCATCCAGTAGGGGCAATTGACCATCGGCCATGTTATGGGCACGACTTGTAAAATACCTCTGAAAGTTGCGATTGCGATTGAGGTAGTGACGGGGCATGTGGGACCCCCCTGTGGGTACAGCCTTTCTTATATGGTTTTCGTGCATAATCAAGTCTATGGATGAAAGACTCTCCGATATAATTTTAATATGAGAACTAATAAGTCAGCCTCTCCTCCCAATGAATGTGTCTTATTATTATTGGCAAAACTCACATATGTACAAGTTGAAACGCTTCACTTCAGGTAATTAATCTTGGGCATCTAACAAAGAGAAGAAGTAACAGTTCACAACTTGTGAACTTGAAGAGACAGAGGAAGCTAAAGATCAAGAAGTCGAAAGGTCGAGTGAGCGAAAAAGGAAGCCAAAGGTCGAGCGAACAAAAGTGGAAGTTGAAGGTCGAGTGAGAGAAGAAGGAAGTCGAAAGGTCCAGCGGAAGAAGAAGGAAGCCAAAAGGTCCAGCGAAAGAAGAAGGAAGCCAAAGGTCAAAAATTCTGTTGATTGGGTTATTTATTGAAAATCTCAGACTTGTGTTTGATAGTGATTGAGATAACAATTCAAAAGGACACCTCTGCGGATCTAAGAAGATTATCTGAGTATGAACAAGGTTGTTTTTAATTGAACGCACAATATGAAACTACGACAGTCACTCCTCTAAAGCAGTCACTTGTAAAGCAGTTACTCCTGAAGCAGTCACTCCTGAAGCATTTACCGTGATAGTGAGAACAGAGGCTTGAAACAAAGAGTTGTTTTTGTGCAGAGCTTAGTGCAGTTCATTGTAGACACATTGAAGTTGTGTGAAGACTATTGTAGATCATGATGGCTATTTGAAATCATCATGAGGTAACATTGCAGACTCTGTTTGGGAAATATGAAGAATTGTGAAGATTCCTTCATATGAAGATAGGTTGTCATTGATAGAGCAGTGAAGCTGTAGATTTACAGAACACACTGAAGGAGATTTTGAGAGCAATGTAATACAATCAAAACATTTCTTGACAAGATAGGGTCGGAGCCCTTGGGGTTGGTGCCTCAAAATTGGAAGGATTGGTGTCCTTGGATTGCTGCTCCTAAATCCAAGGTTGGGGCCTTGACAAGATAGGGTCAGAGCCCTTGGGGTTGGTGCCTAAGAATTGGAAGTATTGGTGTCCTTGGAGCTGGTGCTCCTAAATCCAAGATTGGTGCCTTGATAAGATAGGGTTGGAGCCCTTGGGGTTGGTGCCTCGGAATGGGAAGGATTGGTTTCCTTGGAGTTGGTGTTCCTAAACATAAGGTTGGTGCCTTGAGAAGATAGGGTTGGTGCCCTAGAAGTTGGAGCTTCACAAAAGACCAAGTTAGTGCTTGGCAACAAGTTGCAACTTTATATATATTGTACCTGATTTATTGTAAATATTATATTAATAAAAGCATTTATTCCTATTGTTCATTTTGTGTTCTAAATATAAATGATTTAACTGGTAAAAATAACAATTGAAAAGGAATACTGATTCACCCCCCCCCTGCCCCCCTCAATATTTCCAATAATTGGTATTAGAGTTAGTACCTTCACTCAAAGCCTAATAGCTTGAAGGTTGATCATTAGAACACAAATGGCGAATCCAAGGAAGAAAGTCTCCAATCCTCCTAAAGATGTGTCTCCCTCTACCACTGAAATAGAAGTCAATCAATTTGTGAAGGCTCCATGGTTCAATGGAAACTTTGATATATGGGAGGAAAGAATGAGGAATTTCTTAAAGACTCAAGGCATTGAAGTCTGGAAATTGTGATTGTTGATAGCATGATGGATGGAGAATCCAAGGCATACAATGCAAAAGCAATGAAGGAAATCTTGAATGGGCTACCAGATTCTATAAAGGCCAATTTGGAAAATGTTCGTCAGCAAAGGATATATGGGATAAACGTCATGACCTTCACTCAAAAGGAGCATTGACCATGACCACTAGTCAAGAAGATGATGGAAAGCAAGAAGGAAATCTAGAGCCCATCAAGGAAGCTGAAGATAATAGTGATGCCACCAACTCTAAAGAACACCTAGAAGATGAAGAGAATGAAAAATATTTTGAAGAAGATCTCCTCACTAAACTTATGGCTGCCATGGAAGAGATTATCAATTTGAAAAAGGAAAACAAAGAACTTAATAAGAAAGCACTTGCCGGTGACCAAGACCAAACAAGGAAGAAATTTGACCTTGTCAAGCTTCAAGTACAAGAAAGGGATGAAGAGCTTTCCAAGCTTAAGAAGGAATTTCATCAAAGCAAAAGAAAACATCATGAAAAAGTCATATCGATGACAAATCAATTGGATAACGCAAGGAAACGGGAAGATGCCTTGTCAAACCACCTTGAACAAAGGCACAAAAGCTTGAACAAACTTGAAGCAGAGATTGGTCAATACAAGGAAGAGGTCTCCTCCCTTAGATCTCAACTAGAAGAAGCAAGGAAACAAACACAAGGATCTGAGAAGCAAATGAAAACTTTGGCATTCATAGAAGGACAGCTTGATGAAGTAGAAAAGAAGAGAAACACCATGATATGCCAACTACAAGAAAAGGATGAAGAAATATTCAAACTAAAATCCGACCTCAACCTTCTCAAGGCCAGAACATGTAAAAATACAAGGATCATGGAGGAAATGGAGAGCAGTATAGCTAAGGAAAATGAAGAAATATTTAGAATGAAATCAGATATCATCTCTCTTAAAATAGAAGCAAATGAAGCAACTTGTATCAAGGAAGAGATTGAGAAACAACTTGCTAAGAAGAATAAAGACTACAAAAGATTGGAAGAAGAAATTGTCTCCCTCAAGAAAAAGGTTGAAGGGATGGACAAATTTTTGAAGAACTCCCAAGCCTTGGATGACATGCTCAACCATCAAAGATCTCCATTTGATAAATCAAGTCTCGGGTATGTAGGTGAATCCTCAAGCAAGAATGGTATTGCTTCAAACAACAAGGATATGAAAAAGTCAGAAAGAAATGTTGATGCTCCCAGTTTCAGCAAAGGTAAAGATAAGAGTCAAGGCAACAATGAATGAAGTCTTGTTCCAAGAAGAAATGTAGATGATGTCAAGGATGCGAGAAGCAATGGTTATCATCAAAGGATCTCAAGGCAGAAAGACTTCAGAAGTACATCAAGGAAATCTCCATCTCCCAGGTACCAAAGTTTATTTCTTGGTTATTGTTATTCTTGTACAAACTTTGGACACATGGAAAAAGATTGTAGGGCATACCACAAAGATAGACACTATGGTCCTTGACAATCTCCGAGAAGCAATTCCACAGCAAGAAATCATGCATTCTTATTCATGAACAACATAGAATGCTTCAAATGTCATAACATTGGTCATATGGCACGTGAGTGTAACTTGACTTGGGCTCCTACACAAGCTAGAACCATGCAAAAGAAGAAAGTTACACAAGTATGGAGAAGGAAGCAAATACAATCTGAAAATCTCCTGAACTCTCCAGCCAACAACACATGTTGTTGACTTGATGAAGATATCCTTGATATTCCGAGTATTTGATGATGTGATTCTGCCAAAAGGAGACCATGCATATAGTTAGGGGGAGCTTGTTATTCTTGATCATTATTGCAAAAGCTATCCGTGGAAGGGTCCTTATGGAATCCTTGATGAGCTATATTAACAATCATTCTTTGATAAAGATCGTTTCTCAGGGGCACTACATTGAAGAACATGATCTTGTAACCATTCTTTAGACTATTGTTTAAGATGTTTTCCACTTGATCACTAAGGATAAATTGGAGTAGCAGAGAAGGCCATCCAATGCTAGAGAAATAGGGAAAATAACTATGTTGTTGGTATTACAAAAGTTGAATGTCTCGACTCAGGGATATGATGTGAGAACAGGTAAATCAAGGACAGTAATAGAGGCAACCTTCAAACAAACAGACACATTTGGGAATGGAGCTTGAAGCAAGAGCAGTTGGAAGAATCTAGCATAATTGAAACATTGCAGAAAGTTGTCAACCAGTAAAATGAATTCAAAAGACAGTCACAGACTGTATGTCAAATCTGCTAGTAGAAATAACTTGCAGAAACTTTTACTAGAACAAAAAGAAAAATGGCTCATCAAAATTACTATAGAAAGAAGATGTTGCATGATAGGGGGAGCAGTTCGACAGGGGGAGTTCTTGTGCACCTTTTTTCCATTGATGTCAAAGGGGGAGAGAAGAAGAATATTGCCATCAATGACAAAGGGGGAGATTGTTAATCTAGGTTGACATTGATGCCAATATAGTAGTGTTTGTGATGGCAAATTCTTTAATACATGATGTTGTCTATTGATGCCCATTGATCTTAATACTGCTCATGGAGGATCCAAGGATTGAATACAGACGTAATAGAAATAGTGGAACCGGGGAGGAAATATATCAGAAGCCATCAGAAGAGAAAGAGAAGGAGTAAAGAGGAGAAGCCATGAAGCCAAAGAATAAGAGGAAGAGTTCATCAGAAGCCATCGAGGAAGCATGTTATTGCATATGCCCAAGGGTAAGTGTTATCGTAAGAACAAAGAGCAACAACGATATCAGAGGAGCATAAACAGAGTTATTGGAGGTCACAGGAAGATAAGCCATAGGAGCAACAACTATCAGAAGAGCGAAAGAGTGAAGAGAAGTCACAGGAGCAAGAACCCAAGAATAAAACCATGTAATAACACCGCATCAGAGAATTTATATCGGAGGAACTTTATCGGCGGTTCTATTATATTAAGTTATGTAAACACTTCTCAAACCCTCGATTGCAATATAATGGAGTCAAGAAATGAATGGCGGAGATCAAACCCAAGTGCTTGCGGAAGAAGAATGGCGGAGGAATAGATCTGGATCGTTTGTCTATTAGATCGACGGTGATTAGCAACTGCGGGGGTAGGAAAGTATGGATTTCCTTGATCGTGGCTGAAGTCTCGCACTCAATCCTAGCCGTCGATCTCATATTCAACTCTTAGATCACAGTCAACTGCGGGGGTTAAGGCCATTTTAATCCATGTGCCAGTCGAAGTCCCGCAAACCATAGATTGCAATATAATATGCAGACCCGATAGCTCCATTAGAACATACCTTTATGTAGTATCGTGTCCAGATATCAGGGAAGTTACAAAAATCACAAAGGGTTGTCACCCCGAATCGTCGATTGCGATAAACCCCCGAACCGCCGACTAGGATAACATTGCGGACCCACTGCACCATTATAGCATGACTTAATAAAAAATCACATCCGTAGTAATCGCAAGTTTCAAACGAATGTCAAACCCCATATTGCGATAGAGGTGTGGATCCGGTGGACTTATTAAAAATGGTTTATTAAATATTGCATCTGCTACGGGGTGATATGTGAATATCGGTCGTTGTGATTGCGGGATTCTCATGAAGTTGCGATTGCGGGATTAAAGTCATGACGTGTGGGGACCTCTATTAATGTGGATTTTCATAAAGTTGCAATTGTGGGAGTCTTATGAAATTACGATTGCGATAAAGTAGTGGACCCAACAGGTTTATCAAAATAGTTTAATATAATATCGCATCCAATAGGGGCAATCGGCCATCAGCCATGTTATGGGCACGACTTGCAAAAGACCTCTGAAAGTTTCGATTGCGATTGAGGTAGTGACGTGGCATGTGGGACCTCCTTGTGGGTATAGCCTCTCTTATATGGTTTTCGTGAATAATCAAGTCTATGGATGAAAGACTCTTCGATATAATTTGCGAACTCATAAGTCGGCCTCTCCTCCCAATGAACGTGTCTTTTGGTTATTGGCAAAACTCACATATATACAAGTTGAAACGCTTCACTTCAGGTAATTGATCTCAGGCAACTAACAGAGAGAAGAAGTAATAGTTCACAACTTGTGAACTTGAAGAGACAAAGGAAGCCGAAGATTGAGAAGTCGAAAGGTCGAGCAAGCGAAAAAGGAAGCCGAAAGGTCCAGCGAACAAAAATGGAAGCCGAAGGTCGAGCGAGCGAAGAAGGAAGCCGAAAGGTCCAGCGGAAGAAGAAGGAAGCCAAAGGTCGAGCAAACAAAGAAGGAAGCCGAAAGGTCCTGCGAAAGAAGAAGGAAGCTGAAGGTCGAACATTCTGTTGACTAGGTTATTTATTGAAAAGCTTGGACCTGTGTTTGATAATGATTGAGATAAAAATTCAAAAGGACGCCTCTGCGGATCTAAGAAGATTATCTTAGTATCAACAGGGTTGTTTTTAATTGAATGCAAAATATGAAACTGCGACAATCACTCTTCTAAAGAATTCACTCCTGAAGCGGTCACTCCTGAAGCATTTACCGTGACAGTGAGAACAGAGGCTTGAAACAGAGAGTTGTTTTTATGCAGAGCTTAGTGCGATTCATTGTAGACACATTGAAGTTGTGTGAAGACTATTGTAGATCATGATGGCTATTTGAAATAATCATGAGGTAACTTTGCAGACTCTGTCTAGGCAATATGAAGAATTGTGAAGACTCCTTCATATGAAGACAGGTTGTCATTGATGGAGCAGTGAAGTTGTAGATTTACAGAACACTGTGAAGAAGATTTTGAAAGCAGTGTAATATAATCAAAATATTTCTTAACAAGATAGGGTCGGAGCCCTTGGGGTTGGTGCCTCAGAATTGGAAGGATTGGTGTCCTTAGAGTTGGTGCTCCTAAATCCAAGGTTGGTTCCTTGACAAGATAGGGTCAGAGCCCTTAGGGTTGGTGCCTCAGAATTGGAAGGATTGGTGTCCTTGGAGTTGGTGCTCCTAAATCCAAGGTTGGTGCCTTGACAAGATAGGGTCGGAGCCCTTGGGGTTGGTGCCTCAGAATTGGAAGGATTGGAGTTGGTGCTCCTAAACACAAGGTTGGTGCCTTGAGAAGATAGGGTTGGTGTCCTAAAGGTTGGAGCCTCACAAAAGACCATGTTGGTGCTTGGCAACAGGTTGGAGCCTTATATATATTGTACCTGATTTATTGTAAGGATTATATTAATAAAATCATTTATTCCTATTGTTCATTTTGTGTTCTAAATAGAAATGATTTAACTGGTAAAAATAACAATTGAAAAGGAATATTGATTCACACCCCCCCACCTCAGTATTTCCAACAAAACTTGGCAAGATCATTCCATTTTCTATTAAACATAAGCAAGTTTACACCACACAGATTGACGAGGTAGCCTCAACTTGCCCCGAAGGGAAACCAAGTTTGCTACACTTGTCTGCATTGTAAGCCATCCAAAAAAAATAAAGTATTAATCTCTCAAGCCATGTTAGATATGTCTCAAATTTGTGTCCATACACTACATAACTATCTGTACTGATATTTGCAACACAAAAGTTAAAAGCTATCCGCATAAAACAAAAGTATGCATGGGTAAGAGTCTATTCCTTCTGTTCCTCTAAGGCAGATTCAACAGGTGTCGGATCCTTGGCGGATGCCCCTGACATGTCATTCAGCTCCAGTATGCAAGGGATGTGGACGTCAATTCTATCCAACCTGATATCTTGTTTATGTAGTTGGAAGAGGATTTAATGCAAATCCTGCTTATAGCTCGCCATTCCCTGGAGTGTCACTACCATTCCCATGGAAATATATTCCATTGCCTTGCCTAATAAACTCTTCATTAACCAGTAAAGGTACAAAGTTTGCTTAAACTGCGTGATTCATCCTCGAGTGTTGCTCGGATTCAGGGAAAAGTTTAAGGATGGAAATTTATCTTAAAGTTTAGAAACCTTGGCGAATCCCACTAGTCCATAATATGAAATCTATAAAATGTTTGGAGATATTTCTGTAAAAATATTCAAATTTATAATATTTTTATATAGTCTATATATATATTTTTGGCAATTTTTAGGGTAAAATAATTTCATTCCATAAAATTTTGGCGAATCATTTTTACAAAAAAATGGAAATTAATCAATCTTTTTTCTGGAAAAAGTAAAGAAAATTAGCCCATGGGCGAATATTAGCCCCTAAATGTTTCCCTGCATGGATTTGAGACTAAGGTCCTCCAATTGCCCATTTCTTCCTTTGTCTCGTTGCCTTGTTTTATTTCCTCCTCCCACTCTTCTAACAATTTCCAGATTCCTGCATCCATCCCCTCACGGCAAGCCTCTGTCGCTTCAGTGATAAGGTGTTCTACTGACTTCCTGCCTCTGCGCGGTTCTAAAGTGCTCGACTCCTTGTCTTTCCTAAGTGTCGGGCCTCTCCTTCCACGACCACGTCCCCTCACAGCACGAGCCGTGACCTGCTTGCCAGAGCACTGGTAATAACAACAATTAGTTAAATTGAAACACAACATTGTAGTTATGCGCCACCCCCTAGTGACTATGTTCTGAATTTCTTTTCCATCGTTATGCACCATCCCCTGCTTCTCCTCTCCGCCTTCTCTCACGGTTTCCGAGCTGGGGTGGTCCTGAGACCGTAGCCTACAATGGGGAGGTCCATAGACCAAACCCCCCATCGCACCCTTTTTCCAATCCCCATTACTAGCGTTCGCATGCAGATCAGCCGACCCTTTCCTAAGCCATTCTCGTAGACCCCTCTTTCTTCTTATAGTTTGTGCGGAGCAGTTCAGGTCCCTTTCCCCCTCTGCCCAGGGATTAGTGGCGCTGCCCCTCAGTTCCACCCAATTGCGTTTCCACTCTGATTTTCTGGCCTTGCCATTGGTCTGATAGGAATTCCGATTAACCCAACACTTTCTTTGCATGCAGCGAGAGTGGTTGCGCCCCAAGCCTCCTACCAACTGCTTCCCCCTGCCCCCTTTTACCATCTCATGTCCCTCATACACTCTCTTGCTACAGTTAACCTCACCCCAAGCATTGTTTAAGGAGCACGGTGCATCCAAACCTATCATCATGCAATTTTCCCCTCGACGGTCATAGACGTTACCCGTCTGGCAGAGGGTATGGATACAAACCCAGGCAATTGCCAGTAATTGCCTTCCCCATTGCCACTAGCAATTTTCTATCCCCCAAGCCCTCTTTCTATTTACCCTCCTCTCCCCCCAGCAAAACCCCAACCATAACATAATTATAATGGTGGAGCAAAGTCGAATTACATACCCAGGATCAACAGGCATTTGTCGTTGAGTTTGGCATCTTTGGTTTCGTCGTCCTCCCGCTTCACTGCGATACCACCTTTCTCCACATGCTGACCCTCCAACACTGAACACCTGCTTCACTTGCTAGCCTATATGCCTTGCCTTACCTCCTATCCTGCCACCTTTCCCACCTCCCCAGCTTGCATTCATGCCAAGGGTCCACGCATCCACTGCCTTAAGCATGTGGGGGGCTGCGGTACTAATTGCCAGAGTACTGATCATTACTACAACCAGTTTATCCCAACTGTCGACCCGCATCCTGATCAGGGCTACATTTAAAAATATATTATTGAAATGAAAAATACAATATTACTCAAAATTATTAATTATATTTCCTCAAATTCAAAAATCCAAATACTAAATGTAAAACTTAAATTATCATTTAGGTCATAAAACTTCTATAGCCCGCCCTAACCCAACTAATCCCCGCAACTAATGAATATTCAATCTAGGGAAACATCTCAGGAGTCCCACCAAGACCAAGACCATGTGATTAGGTTAGGCAACCCCTTCCCCTCAAAATGATAGTGTTAGTCTCGTTGAGGGTTGGTGGTGGTATTGTACCATAAAAATGTAGATTCCCTAACTCGTTGAAAGTGATGGTGGTTACCAAATCTAAACTATATATATATATATATATATAATCAAGTGTAATATTTATATTAACATTTGATAAATATAAATTATTGTTTGAATACTTGAAAATTATTTAAAAAATAATAATCTCATTTGTATTTTTTAGTTCATATTATAATGAGTTCAATATATATAGCATTGCACATATTATAAATAATTAATTTAAAATTTATTTATTTATTAATAAAAATAATTTAATATTGAATAAAATAATAAACTAAAATTCCACGAAGTTTGGTTAGGCTTGCAACAGAGACCTACAGCAACTAAAGGGATGAATCCATGGTTAATTTTTGTTATTAGAGTTCTCGACCTTGTATATCATAAAGTGGTGGAAGAGAAACATTTTCAAAATGAAAAAAAAGTCTAATTCATCTCTTAGGCTTCCTAGTTTATATTGCATTTGCAAATTCATTAACCCTGTAATGAAAAGAGAGAAACCTGCTTTGATGGTGACCATGAAATAAAACAAAATGAATTTGGAAACCTGCTTTGATGGTGACCATGAAATAAAACAAAATGAATTTGGTAGTTCATTCAGTCTTTTATTAAATGAAATGAAATGAGACGAGAGCCTATAGATGTATATAACCATAAGCTCCTCTATAAGGAAACCTACAATTTGTGTAGGAGGAGTAATAAAACTTAGGAGAAATACCAGAGAGATTTTGTGCTGTGATAGTTCACACTTTCACACAGATGTGCGTACTCACTCTCAATCTTCCTCTGTTTTCCTTTACTCATAATAATCGAATGACTAGAGAGGAGAAAATCAGGGCATATACACGCAAATGGGAGAGCAGTATCATGAGCACGAATGACGAAGTCCCTCTTAAAATAGTGAGTCAGACCGATGAGAATGGGCACGAACAGCTCCGAAATTCCTGCCAAGTGCAGCACTCGGTGCCTGCACTGGTTTTTCTCCTCTGGAGGATACACAGGAAATGTTTACCATGAGTTCAACGATGGTTTATTGCCTCTCTATTTAACTTCACAACATCTCCAAGGCGAAGTTGTTTTCAACATTCTCGAATGGATACCAAGAGTGGTGAATGATGAAATACCAGGATCGTGTGAAGCAGCTGAGCAAGTACCCAGGTTTTTATTTCAGGAAGGATAAGAGAGTCCATTGTTTTCCGGAGATGATAGTGGGAATGACGATACATGGCGAGTTGAGTGTGGATCCATCGCTCATGAACGAAGGTAAGACAATTAGGGACTTTCATTGGCTTCTCAGCAAGGTGTATGCTCCCAAAAGATTGTCAAATTTGATTAACGAAACCTCTAATGTTCCTCTTCATGGATTAAAGCCCAAATTGGTAATAATATCTAGGCAGAAATCAAGAGTGATGCTGAACTAGAAAGAAATAACGAGATTAGCTCAGAAAATAGGTTTCCATGTGGAAGTGTTAAATCCCAAACGAGCTACAGCGATGAGCGATGGCAGAGTAGTTCAGAGCTTTGAATTCATGCGATGTTATGCTGGGTGTCCATGACGCTGCCATGACACACATTTTGTTGATGAAGCCTGGTTCTGTGTTTATACATATAGTGCCTTTGGGTACAGACTAGGCTGCTGCTACTTATTATGGACAGCCAGCGATGAAATTGGGACTGGAATATATAGAGTACAACATTGTTCCAGAGGAAAGCTCTCTGTATAGTAGATATGAGAGGAATGATCCTGTTCTTAGAGACCCGGACTCCATAAACAGAAAGGGATGGTGGGAGACGAAAAATGTGTATCTGGATGGGCAAAACGTAAGTGTCAGTGAAACTTTTTAAATGGTACCTTGTTAGTTCGTATGCCTGTTCTCTCTCCTGCTCACACAGTGGAGCAAACACGGAAAATTTGCATAAGAATGGAAGGGATTGCACAGGGATTGCACATAGTCGAACATGTTTATTGTGTAATCTAATTTATGTCCGGAAGGTGGCGGACGTTGCAGGTTTCTGGAAGATATGCGGCTCTCTCCTCTGCCTCCTACTTTTCTCTTCGATGGCTGCTCTAACCCTGTATGTCATAGGGGAGTCTGTTGCAGAGCGTTTCTTGGGCAAGTTCAAATGGCTGCTCTGACCCCTATATCCTAGGGGAGTCTGTTGCACAGCGTTTCTTGGGCAGGTTCGATTGAGGTGAGACGGAAGGTGCTACTGAGAAAGGACTGAATGATGCAGACAAAAGTTCACCATCCTGTAGGAGGTTTATCGTGCGCTCAGAATCAGGCATTAATGGCTTAACCGTTTCAAAGTCATGGAAGCACAACCATCTTAAGGCCCGAAAATATCTTCAACGCACTGGCAGGAGGATTCTTCCGAGATTAGTATTCTCAACAGCCTAGAACGTTCTTCACTGATGATCCAATGGTGGAAGATTTTTTCATCGTATAACAATCGATCTAATGGCCCACTAGATTTTTTCACCGTCTAACAGTCGATCTAATAGCCCACGATAAGACAGAGTGGCCCACGATGAAACAGAGTAACATGGAGGGAGAGTTCATTTCAGAAAGAAACACATTACTGCTTAATTACGATGCTTATTTAATCCCTCAATTCACATCCATCCAAAATACCTTACTACTTAATTACAATGCTTATTTAATCCCTAAATTCACATCCATCCAAAATAATTACAAAGCTCTACTTGTATATTTAAATATTCATACAGTTACAGGGACCATCTAAAATAATTACAAAGCTGTACTTTATATTTAAATATTCATATAGCTGGAAGATGTTACAGGGCACCTTCCAGTTATCGCTGCCTGACCCCTGATATCGTCCCTGTTTCAGTGACTTCTCACACTGACAGGCAGTCCATTCTTCATTCGCAAAGTGATGGACAATACATATTTCGGAATGTACCCGGTGTCTACCTCCAGACTGAACCTATGAATGACAGATGCCACAATGGACTTCATCTGTATGAACGCCATCTCTTTTCCCAAACATATGCGAGGCCCGGCTTGGAACACAGTAAATTTGTAAGGATTTTCCCCCACAAATTCCCCATCTTTCAGCCATCTCTCGGGTCTGAAATCCATGAAATCCTCACCCCAAATGCTCTCCATCCTGCCCATTGAATATATATTGTAACTCACAAACCATCCCTGGGGTACAACAGTCCCGTCCGGCAATACATCATCTTCCGCAGCAACCTTTGTATCGACAGGCACGGGAGGCCACAGCCTCATGGACTCACAGAGCGCGGCATGGAGATACCGCATGCCCTTCAGTTCATCAAAGTCGAAGACAACCCATTCATCTTCGGGCTGTATGGAATTTCTGTTGCCTGTAACGAGCAAAATTTCTCTGCGAATGGCTTCCTGGACATGGGGTCGAGACGAAATCAGCCAGAAAAACCAAGTTAAGGCAGTCGAAGTGGTATCCCTCCCTGCCATTATAAAACTAACCATCATATCTCTGATGAATAATTCCGATTTTTCGCCCGCCATTGCCATCTTCTGCGAACCTTTCTGATCGCATTCTGTCTCAAATAGCTCCCAATCAGACAGAGCTGCCGCCATGAATCTTGAAAGCAAGTCTTCCCTCAGATGCCCTTCAGAGATCTCACTTCTCCTGGAACGAATAATGTCCATGGCAAATTCGTTCACTACATTTATGGCTTCTCTTAACCGCCTCTCAGAACCGATGTCAAGCTTTCGCTTGATTCTCCACAGAAAGGGGAAAATGGAAAAAAACCTGCCAGCGCTAATATCAAGAGCATCGTTAAAAGCCTCTGCAAATTGGGACCTGGGCAGAGAAGGGTGGAGGCAACCGGGATCGACACCGAACGCCACCTTGCAGATATTGTCGAATGCAAACCTCATCAGAACGTCCTGCAAGTCTATGATCTCTCCCCCTTCGCATGCGCTCTTGAGCACCACCATTAGCCGGTTCTTGATTTCCCACTGAACAGCCTCCACCACGAAGTTCCGGAGCGACTTGGTATTGAATTCGTAGCTCGCAGCCTTCCTCTGCATTTTCCACAGCTCCCCATCAGTGTTGAAGATCCCCTTGCCCAGGAAATCGTGGAGAAAGAAACTGAAGCGTTCTCCCTTGGGGTAATTCTGAAAATTGGCTCTCAGAATATGCTCCACGTTAGAGGGATTCGCAGTGATAAAGCCTCTGACGCCTCCTGGGCGCTGGACCATACATGTGTGGGAAGGGATTCTGGAAAGAATATCCACTGTCCATTCCAGAACCCTGTCCCTGTTCTTGGAAAATTCCCACAGAATACCAATTACAGGATATATTACAGGACCTTGATATGGCCGATTGCTCCGATTTCTTGTAATGAAAAAGAGTAGGAAGCCAAATGAGAAGAGAAGAAAGGCAAGCAGAAACTGGTCGATTGCCATGGCAAAGCCTTGTCTGGTTTAGAAAACTTCAATTCGGGTCTGTATGGGTGGAAAGAAGGGCGATCACAGAGACACCATCTGTCCCTTCAAAATTGTAGCCAAACAGAAGCCGTATGCATCTTTATCTCTATCCCGTGACCTCCTATCACATCGAGCAGTACTATTGATTTTACTTTTTCATTTCATGTGGTGGGGTGAAACGCTAGGAAGCGTACACGTTGTTTATAGACAGCAAAATTAGCCAATTGCTAGACAATTGAAATTTTTTCTTCTGGTGTGGAAGAAGAATTCGTATTATCTACAATATTTTTCAAATTATGTGGCTGTCTAGACTAATTTACTTTGAAATTTTAAATGTCCATAAAATTTGAGAAATTTTAAATGTCCATAAAATTTGAAAAATACTATCGATTATTCAAATGCGGAAGCATACCACAGAAGTCTGAAACTTTTGAAAGAAACAGAAGTCTGAAACTTTTTTTCTTTCTTTCAAGATCTAAAATATTTAAAATTATAAATTTTGATAGTTTTTATTTGGATTTACAAAAATGTCCATAAAATTTGAGAAATTTTAAATGTCCATAAAATTTGAAAAATACTATCGATTATTCAAATGCTGAATCATACCACAGAAATCTGAAACTTTTTTTCTTCTTTCAAGATCTAAAATACTTAAAATTATAAATTTTGATAATTTTTATTTGGATTTACAAAAAATTTTATCAAATTTTTTCAAAATATAACTAGAATTTTCATAATTCTCAAGAAAAAAAAAGAAGGAAAAAACATAATTTTTAAACTATAGCTTATCCAAAATACCAAATATCAAGATGGTTAGTTTCATTTCCTATTACTTATTAAATAATATTTTATTCTTATTTAATTAACAAAATGAATAGTGACTCAATGATCAGTGCTTTTCCTATTGCTTATTAAATAATATTTTATTCTTATTTAATCAACAAAATGACCCAATGGTCAGCTTACTGTTTAATGTATTCTCTCTGTTATATAAAATTATATAAATTAAAAAAAACAGTTTTAGAATATATGTTCAAATTATATATTTTGATTTTTTGGTTATTAAATAATATTTTATTTTTATTTAATTAACAAAATGTGATTATTTCGAAAAATAATTTTGTTACCAAAATAAAATGTAGTTATTTAAAAATTATATAAATTAAAGAAAATGAATTTTAAAATATATGTGAAAGTGAATCACTTTCCAATTTTGTCAACTTTTGAATGCTTTCTCACTTTAACTTTGAATTTGTTTATTTAATTCTAACTATTAGTTGAAGTTGTTCATATAAAAATATATGAATTGAAAAAAAAAGAAAAAAAAAAGAGTTTTAGAATATATGTGAAAGTGAATCACTTTGTCTGTGATATATAACTTTTAAATGCTTTGTTATTATAATTTGAGTTTGTCTTTTATTTTTAAATTTTATTTAAAGTTATTAATATATTTATGAGAAGAGGTGTGTTTAATTTTTAAAAGTGTTGTTAAATTTGTATGGTGAAGAATTTTGGCACATGTTTTGATATATTATTTTTATAATTAATGATAATAGTAAAGTTATAATTTGGTTTAAATTTTTATGATTTTTTAATTTTGTGAAGTAAGTGTTTGTTTGTTTGTTTTTTATATGTTTATTAACATTTACTACTTATTTAATTTATATAAATGCACTAGTTATTATTTTATGAATAAATGGGTTTTATACATCATTTTGATGTCTAATTTGGTTGTAATATTAAAACTAGCAATTGCACCAAGAGGTGTAAAGGAACACAGAAAGGAGGAGTGAGAATGTGAAAGGTAATAACCAAGTAAAAGATATGGAGTTAATGACTAAAGTGGAAATTAAGGTGCAATTGAAACATTTTATATATGGCTTACTTTGATTTTTTTTATTACTATTTTTTTAATTTGTTAATGTATGTATTATTTTACTGTGTTTCAATTTGGCATTTAGTGACAATATCTCCTTAATAATAAGCTTTAGAGCATCTTTGGGGCAAAACTTGTTTAAGTGGACATTAAAATGTGTCTCCATAAATGAGGGGTGGTCTCAGGGGTTTTGAAATCAAAGCAGAAAAAAGCATACGATGCTGATATAAATATAGCCATTTTGTTGCTTCTATTGTTGATAAGACAGACAACCATGAGATCTATGTTGCCATGTAGAGAGTTCCTGACCATTATTGGGTTTTCAACTAGTTTTCCATACAAAGAAGCATTTCTATGTAATCAAGTGGTGGGATATAGAAATATTTGTCTCTCATGGTCTGTGTTGGCAGCTACCGGGATTGAATTTGAATTTGAAATTTGAAATTGAGATCTCTTGGAACGCTGCATATCTAAGTTTAATATAGTTCTACACTAGTGTATTCCAGTTAGTGTTGAGATAATAGACTTGGCCCTGTAAAGAATCCTCGTCTTTGAGCTTGGCATTTTAGTGTTTACTGCTGCAGCTTATTGAATTTCTAACATTTGGGCAATTGTTCATTCTTGGAACACTAGGGATCCAAGTTTAATATAGTTCTACACTGGTGTATTCCTAATAGGCTTGCCCTATTAAGAATCCTTGTCTGTTGAGCCTAACGCTTTATTGTCTGTTGTTGCAGCTTATTGAATTTCTAGCATTTGGGCAATTGTTCATTCTTGGAACATTACAGATTCAAGTTTAATATAGTTCTACACTGGTGTATTCTAATCAGTGTGGAGATAATACGCTTGGCCATATAAAGAATCCCCATCTGTTGAGCTTGGCACTTCACTGTCTCCTTCTGTAGTTACTTGAAATTTTCGCATTAGGGAAATTGTTCGTTCAAAGTCTCCTGCTGCAGTTGCTTGAGTTTCGGGCATTTGGGCAATTGTTCATTCACTGTCTCATGTTGCAGTTGCTTGCGTTTCTGGTACTTTGGAAGTTGCTCATTCATGGTCTCTTACTACAACTTATTGAGTTCTAGCATTTGGGCAATTGTTCATCTATTGTCTCGTGTTGCAGTTTATTGAGTTCTGACATTGGGGAAATTGCTCACTATTGCGTTCTTTCATTTTTTAACTCTAGATGTTTGTTGCCCATTTTTTTAAAGCTTTTTTCCATCATCTCAAGCCTGTTTGTCCCTTCCCTCTGTCTATCCATCTTGCCCCCAAATTTGAGACATCAAGGTCTCCGTTGAGCTTTGGTCTAATTGGAAAGTGGTTATAGGAGTTTACCATAATTAGATTTGGTTAAATTCTTGGCCTGTAATTTTTTATGGGCTTATCCTGAAGTGGTAAGTCCTAGGAATTTTAGTGCTACTCTCCGAGCAAATTTGGGTCTTTCATGTGAAAACAGAAGGTGCAAGTGCAAATTTATTCCTGGGCAGGCAAGCAAAATATTGTTGTTAACTTGTGGCGGTTTGTATTATTCTCTTTTGTTGCCTATTGTATTATATATTTTATTAATAAAGTGATCAGGGCTTTTGGAGGTCTAATGGCTTCATTTGAGCATAATAACATTCTAGTATCTGACAATGATAGATTTCTAGCAGATTCCAGCATAACGAGTCAATCTTCTTCTTCATCTCTTGCCCCTCACATGTCAAGTGCCACTAGGAAATCATTATCACCATCTCCAGAGAGGAAGTTCAAGAGAAAACAATAAGTACTAGGTCGGTACTTGGGTGTTAGAAGGAGGCCATGGGGTCGTGATGTTGCAGAGATTCGAGGCTCCACTACCAAAGAAATACATTGGCTCGGCACCTTCAATACAACCAAAGAAGCAATATTTGCTTATGATAGAGTTGCACGATCAATGCGAGGGATCAAGGCCATAACCAATTTCATGTACGTTGATATGCCCCAGGGTGCCTCCCTGAATAATGACATATCACTAGAAGAGATTGAGAGACTGAGGAGCTTGTTGAACATTCTCAGATGAACTGGATAGATCAATAACAACAACATCAGGGCCAACTAGAGCAAGTTTGCTATAGTATTGAAGAGCATTCAAGACCTTCCAAGTGAGAATGAAAATTTCCCCACCATCCATGGTCAAGCAAGATGACAAGGGCAATACTCTTTCTAGGCGTAACTTTCTTACTCGACGAAGGAAGATGAAAATGAGGGATTATAATTCATTGCAATGAACAATGTTTGCACATTGAAAGCTTGTAGAGAAAAATGTCTTTGGCGTAATTAAATTATTGCAACCCAGTATGGAAGAGATCTTATAATATCCTATAATGTTATCGTCATGTCATGTTATCTAAATATTTTGGCTAGGCCAATTACATAAAAATAAAAAGAAAAATTATATATATATATATATATATATATATATATATATATATATATATATATATATAAAGCACCGAGAGAGATCAAATATCTTGTGTTGCAAAAAACTAGGTTTGTACCTTAAGGGATTTGATCCCTCTCTGCCCTCGATAGATCAAGAATTAACATGCATCTACATTGGTTACTAGCACAACCATATAAATTAAATGGTTGATTAAGTGAATAGACACAAAATCCATGATAAGCGTCAAAAATCAGTTACCTCATGATATATCTAGCATTGCCTTTATTTTAAAAAAATCGTAAAATTTAACTAAATTATAACTTTATTTTAATTTATCATTTATTATTAATTAAAAAGTAATATATTAATAAAAAAAGTAATATATATATATATATATATATAAACATGCAACATTATTCATAGTTCTTGTTACAATACCATGTGTCGATACCATGGCCTGTCAATACCACGTGCCCAATATGACATGTGTTGCTATGACATTTTCTTTAATTGATTAATTTGCAATATAATTATTTAAAAGAGCATAATTAACTTGGAGACTAATTTTAACCTTTCACATGTGAATACTACTATGAATATTTTGACATATTCCATGGATATTAAATCTCTACCATCCACCAAATAGTTACTGATAATTAAATTAAATCTGTGGAGGCCTATTTTGAAATAAGCACGCCTATTGGTGTAATTATTGTAATAATCATTTTATTTACTTTAAATTAATATAATAATGTACATTATTATTAAATAATATTATTGAACTTAACTTTAGATCTACCAAGCAAGCGCCCAAAGAGATCAAATCTAGTTTCACAAGAAATATTATAATGTATATTATTATTAAAAAGTATCATTATTATAATTTCATATTTTAAAATTATATATATATGTGAGAGAGAGATCGTGACAATATCAAAAGAATAATGTAATCCATATAGAAACATAAGCATATACTATTAATAGAAGGAATGAAATCGTAGAAGAGTTGAAAATATGACATTTCTTAAAATACAAACTTATTTTTTAGTACAAAAATTGAGGAAAAGTTTGCATCTCTAGAAATTTGATATTTTAGGCTTTTGGTAGATACAAAGTTAACATAGATGATAATCTTGTTATATATATATATGATGATGATGATGATGATGATGATTAACGTCCACTAAGACCAATGTGGTCTATTGAACTTTAATAAGAATAAGAATCTAATTGTAATTCTTTAGAATCTTATTTCTATGCTTAAAAAGAAGGGAAAGAAGTGCGCCAAAACCACTATAGTTGTGCTGACTTAACAAGTCAATAAGATTGGAAGTGTGACAAATGTTAGGGAAATGAGAGTGGATGTGAGTAAGGGTCGGACAATCTAAAAGAAAGTGCCTTTCATCCTCCAACCTCTTAATATCACAAAGCTAACAAATTCTATTGTCCCAGGCAGTCTTGGGAGTAGACCATCGTCCAGTTTCACTTCGAAGCTCAGGAGAATTAGTTCTAATCTTAGCAATGTTCATATTTTTATTCGAGCTGGTCAAAACAAAAAGATAATTCTAATTCTCAAGGGTTGGGTTGATCACCTCCTTATAATATCTTAACTTTCTTTTACCCTCCAACTCCTTATCATCCCATAGCTTATCTTTAAATTTGGAGGTGATAGTATCTTTGACAGTATCCTTGCTTTCCACGATGATCTCCTCATTTATCCCCCAATGGTTGAGCCAAGACTGAGCATCCTTATGTCACCCATGCTTAAGGCGAAGGTGGGGGTTTTGACTAAAGTTAGAAGAAATTTTAGGAAGCCTCTTGGATTCCATGTTGTAAAGCTTCTTCTTATACATGAGATACTTAAACATAACCTTGCTTTCAATAGGGGAGAGGCCAGCTTGGATCAACAGGATAGGGTAGGGGGTATTTCCCTTAATCTTGATTTTGTACATTATGAATTGCTTTTGAATCATCTTAATCTTTCTCCACGACTCTATGGATATATTGCAACCCCAGACTTCACAACCGTATATGACAACAGGGGTGACGAGGGTCTCAAAGAGGAACCTTTTTTTACTCCAAATACAAAGATTTGTAGCCTTACAATTGTTTTCAAGCTCATAATAAGCTTTCCAACCTCCAATAATAATTTTCTCAATATTGTAATTCTAGTTGAGATGATAAGGAATGTCAATACCCAAATATTTATAAGAAGAGACCCATTCCAAGCAATTGTTATCATAGACGAAATTTTCATGGGTGATCTTTTTGGATTTAATTATCATGATTTTAGTCTTGTCAGAGGTCACCATCATACCCATCTAGGAACAATAATCATGAAGAGTCTTAAGTTGCTTGTCCAGGTCCTCATGGCTTCTAGCAAGAAGAACGATATCATCGACATAGAGGAGAAGAGTAATGATAATACCAGCAAGCTCGGTCCCCTTACACCCCAATTTCCAAACACTCCTCTAGCTTATCAATGTAAATACCAAATAGGGTAGGGAAATGGGACACCCTTGCTTAATCCCGATATTACATTTAATCTCTTTAGACCACCCTTCATTGGTCTTAAGATTGGAAACTACCGTCTCATAGAGGAGAATCAAAGCAAGATTCAACTCAGGAGGAATCATCATCTCATCCAATATTTTCCAAATCTTATCCCGAGGAACAATGTCAAAGGCTTTTCTAAAGTCCACAAAGCAACAAAAGAGATCAACTTTACTATTGCGACATTCCTAGGTAATGACCTTGAGAGTGACAGTATGGTTGATAGTCGAGTGGTATCTCCTAAAAAAACTTTCCCTTAGCTCTTTTACCATGGATTTCAAGCCAATCACTAATATCCTTTTCCAAAATGAGACCATAAAGCTTGGCTAAGATGTAACTAATCATAATGGTCTTGTAGTTAGAGGGAACAATTTTGTCCCCATTTTTAAAGGTAAGCACAATAAGGATTTGCGTCAGGCTTAGGGAAGACATGATTTCTAGCCAAATTGAGAAGCTTATGTAGATGATGAATGAGGATATATCTTCCCAGCTTTAAGATCTTAGCTTGGTATCCTTCAATATCTTTAGCTTTCCCACTAGTGAGCTTGTTAATCCCAAACTCAACGTCCTTAAGAGAAAAGATATCTTCCTTAATAAGAGTTCTAACGATGTTTTCCATGTTGTTCGCAAATGTTTGGGTTGGAAGGTGGGGTGATGGAGCCCCATCAAGGAGGGCCCCATCTCACTATATGATGCATTTTGGCCATCAAGGAGGGGCCCCATCTCACTATATGATGCTTTTTGGCCCTCTCCCGGCATCCAAAGGGGTGGCAGTTTTGGGCAAGTGATGGAGCTTGCCCAAAACTGCCACCAAAGCTGGGAGAGGGCCAAAATGCATCATATAGTAAGATAGGGCCCCTCCTTGATGGGGCCCCATCACCCTACCTTCCAACCCAAACATCCACCAACCCCATCACCCCACCTTCCAACCAAACATCCACCAACCCCACCCAGCCTTGTTGGGTTATCTTTTTTAAACCTCCTACCATAGTCAACAAGATTAAAATTTAATCTCCGCCCATCGGCTACCATAACCTCTGCTTGTGTTACCTGAACCCTCAGCCCCTTCGACCAACTTTTATTTTTCCATATGGGTGGCATCGGGGGGGTGGGGGGGGGGGGGGGTATGCATTTTTTATTAAGATAAATGTCCCATTTTTCTAAGGGTATCAGATGATTATCTTTACATTTACGAACAAGAACATTCCGCCAAAAATGTTTGGACGCAACATTAGAAAGGTGAAGAAAATGCTCTTGTATTTTATTAATATAAGATGCTTCTTCTCTTTAATGAGGGATTTGTATATACTAATATTTTAGAGCTTTACAATTTCGATAGGAGTGTACCAAATAGTTTTCCTGACACTTTTACAGTCTTTGTCATACTAAGGGTTGGAAGTTCTATTAATCTTGTTGTATGAAACCTCATTAGAGAACCTGTTAATGGTAATGGAAAGGGTAGTAGTAAAATTGTAATAAATTTGATCAATATTGTTATTATAAGTGAGGGAACATAAATCCCTTTTTAACTCCTTTAAGAAGAGGTCAATATTATTCCAATTGAAACAAGTGTTTCTTTGGCTTTCACTAGTGATCCAAGTGGATATTGGTAGCCATTTGCCTATTCCACTTGGACCCCCAACAATGTCTCTTTTAGTTTTTTCGGTTTCCTTAATTGTAGCACAATTTACTATTTTTGGCAGTTTTTTAGGTCCTAATCGTCCGAAGCCAGTTTGGGATATTTTCGGTCTCTCCATTTTCCCAAAAAACGCCGTTTAGGGCCTTAAAACCACAAAGAAACTTTTTATTAAAATGGAGAATAACTGTAAAAGAGACATTGTGGCGAACAAACGTTCCTTTTACAAAATGTGACGTGTTACATATAGTATTTTTCAGTTACAATACCACGAGTAAATTCCATGGGTGAATGAATATCATGGGTGGATGTCACAATACTATGGGCAAATACCATGGGTTGATGTCACTTACAATACCATGCGTGGATGCCACTTACAATACCATGGATAAATCCCATGGGTGGATGAATACCATGGGTTGATTTCATTTTCCATTCGGATCATTCCTCCCTCCTTAAGAAGCAATTATCCCCATTGCGTGAAGTTACCTCCTGCAAAGCCTTTGTTGAATATGAAGAGCCACTGAAGAGAAGGGTTTTATGTGGTTAACCCATAACCATGATGAACAAAGATCCAGGGATAGAGATACCTTGTAATGCTTGTGACCAACTGTGATGCTGACAGTGTGTGACCTAGCAAATGGACTTTGATGAAGTGTGGGTTTGTGGATGACCCATAACCATGATGAACGAAGATCCAAGGATAGAGATACCATGTAATTCTTGTGACCAACTGTGATATTGAGAATGTGCGGCCTAGAAAATGGACCTCGATGAAGTGTGGGTTTGTGGATGACCGATAACCATGACAAACGAAGATCTGCAGATAGAGATACCATGTAATGTTTATGACCAACTATGATACTAACAGTGTGCGGCCTAGCAAATGGACTTCGATGACAAGGATTTTGTGCGGTTGACCCATAATCGTGATGTTGATTGTTTATGAAGTAGCAGGTGCCGACATAACTTGGGATGGGAGGGAACGTCTCCAGAGAACCCAAGCTAGATGCTGCTATGCTGAAACTGATGAATGTGAAGTAGGTGCCTACTAAAGTGGGGGGCACATCTCCAAAGGGAACCCTCTCTAAATGCTACTCCATATTTAAAATGGACATAACTCGGTCAATATAACTCAGAATATTTATTATAACCTATTTTTTGAAACAGAATGACCATTCTACATCTTCCCATGTGTTGGAAATCCTTATCTGGACACTCTGGAATCTCATATTTGTGCTGCAACTATTCCGCTATCACAAAAGTTCTAAAAAAATAGTTGATTTTAAATCAGGGGTATCTCCGACATCCAAGCTCCGATTCGACCCATGTTTTTGGAAATTGGGTGATTTTTCAAGAGAAGCTCAGATTTGCAACCATTGTTCTGAAATTATACACAAAATCTTCAAAATGATAGGATATTCGTCGTCCACCAGTTGTTGTTAGAAAAAAGTCTACAACATAACTGGTTTTAAACCTGCGATATCTCCCTCATCCAAACTCTGATTCGACCAATTTTTTTTTGAATTTTCGTATTTTTTCGCAAGGAATCCAGATATGTTATTTGTTCTTGTAAATTTAGCACCAAATGTTTCAGATATGATCTGCAAACTTGCCGCCCAAAACAAATTCCTGTTAAAAATGAAAAAATAAAAATTCTCCATGCCTGGCCCAAGAATGCGCTCTGTAGAGGTCATAGCACGTGCTTGAAGTTTGTTGAATATTGCTGCAAAAATATGAAACTGAAATATGCATTAAACCCTCATTCCCATGGAATCGTAACCTTCTCTGATACCACTATTGAAGCAAAAAACACAGGATGAGGTGGGGTAGCACCTGGACCATAATAAGCCTAGAAAGCAACTGCCCAATCTAGATAAACAATTGTTGTCGTTTACCCTGGGAGGAGGAAGATGGTTTTGCTACAAGCTTAGTTGGCGTTGCTTCTTCCCCAATTCCCATCGTTTATATAAAATAAACCTGAATCCAACTCTGAGTTAGGATAACCAAGAAGAACAAAATATTCTCGTGTTTTCACTGGAAGCCAGCGATATCATACCATCTTAACATAAGTTGCAGTAAAAATCCTTCACTTTTAGTGTGTCCTTTGTAGAAGCTTGTTGAACCTGGTCTATGGTAAAAAAGAAAAAAATACATAGCAAGAGATAAAGAGGGTTATTTCCCTACAACGTTAGAACAAGGTAAGGTTCATGAAATTTGTGGAGTGGAGAGTTAGGGGGGTTGGATAGAAGAGAACTTCTTATGGGTTATGCCTTGAACTCACAATTTGACAGAACCCACAATCCTAAGAGCCAACCAAAAGTGCTTGACACACACAAGGCAATTGGAGTAAGGGGAATCAATTATACAATGAACGAATAAATTAAACAACAAACGCGTCTCTGTGTCTGATGGAATTGATGGATTTGGATGAATGAACGATTGGGTCTGAGAATGCTCAGGTGGGTCACTGAGTAAGCCAGGCATATGACTAAGCAGCAGAGATGCAAAAATCGCTGAAAATGAAAACCCAAGACCACTCAGCAAAAAATACCAAATAAGGGAATCTATAGGGGTAGCTTAGAAAGGGGGGGCAGGATAGTATGATACGAGAGCATTTTAACATAAAAAATCTTCTTAAAATTTGGGGGAGTTGGGCATTCAAATGAAAGAAATGCCCACGTTTTCATAACAAAAGAGAGAAAGAGCACTTTACATCAAATGACAAATACACGAAATCTCTAGGCCATAATACCCAATCACCTCTTAAAATTATATTTCTCGATTGCCACTAATATCCACCTGGATAAACTAGTATCTTGCATGTGGTTGGTATGCATAACAAGATTGAGGGTTAAAGACCAAGGCATGTGGTTAGAGTTAGGCTCGAATCTTTAAGAAGCTCAAAGTTGGTAATATGGTTAAGGACACGGGTGTCCGAAATCACATAGTCCAACACACTATTTCCCAACCATGTAAACATGTCATCTGGCCAGAGGAAGGCCACTTGCTAATACCAATATTATAGATAATGATACCTTGGGAACTACAAATCTGAGGAGCTTGGTGCCAAATAATTTCTCGATTGTCTTCAAAGGTTCTCTTGAATCTATTAACTAAGTCACCATCCTCGCCAAGCCACAAGGGATCAGGCTTAGAGTGGTTACTTAACATAATAGCTTGGTTGGTAGCAGTTCTAGCATTGAAGTCCCCAAGAAAAAGGATATTACCGTCATTCCTTAGGTTGTAAATCTCTTTTTCTAAGGTAGTGAAATCAAAATTCTTATCTAAGTTGTTTTTCTTATAGGAGGTAGAGTTGATAGGACAGAAATAGCAGATTGCAAGAAAAATCCTATTGGAGGAAGAATCAAAGATCTCGATCCAAATGTACTGATTGAAGGGGTTGATAGTATGAAGTTGGATGTGAGGAGAAATAATGTTCTTAATATAACAGTCTATACCCCACAAGACCCCTTCGATAGGATTTATTATTCCAAGCAGACCAAAGAATGAATATGTCAAGGTGAGGAACCCTAGATTCGTCATGCTCTCAATTTTCAACTAGAAAAATAAGGTCAATATCACTTGGGATCCAACTTCACATAGGACCTTTTATGCCATGGAACACCATGATAGATCCAGAAGAGGATCCTGGGTGATCCTAATCCCTATTTATCACTCATATTTTGGACTCTATCTTGAATAATAACTTTCCTATTCCTAATGATAGCCCATTTCCCTTATTTTCTTGCCTATTTGACCTTTTCGACTTCTTTCCTGAGTTCCGCTTGGTCTTCTCGAATCATATCTTCATTTATAAAGATTCTAGTTCCCTTTAGGCTCAAGGATTTCTTGATTATATATAATTTGTGTTCATTGAAACTTACCTTAATACGGATTAGTCTATGTTTATTCTCAAGTAACTTTCCTACCTGGATTGCTTCCGTGATATAAGTTATTTTGAGATTTTGCTTTTAATTGTTTTTTTACTATTTATAATGTGTCCTCATTGTTTTGTTCTTCTATTCTAGTAATTATAAGGTGTAAGGCTCTTTTATGGAACTCATGGTCGAGTTCAATCAATTTGTTAATTTCCTCTTTTTTGGGTTTAATAAATAATTTACTCTTTGTGTTATTTAGGGCTAACTTATTATTTAGGTTTTTTTTAGAATTTTAATATCGTTTTTCAAACCGTCAATTTCTTCAATCATTGGTTGTTTACTATGTTCTATTTCTTGAATCATGCCTTTGATTCCTCAGATTTCATTCTCAAGTGAGATTATTTTATTTTCTAGCGATTTGTGATTGTTTTCAAGCAACTTTCGTGAATTCTATTTTAAATTGGTTTTTTTTTTTTCTTCTCTTCATATGTCTAAAGATTCAATTTACTCATAAGGATTGTTGAGAGTAATTTTACTTGGTCTCCCTTTGCTAGAGAGGGGCTTAGATATGTGACGGGAAGTACTCATAAAGTAAACAAGAAAACTTAACAAAAGAGGGTAAGAGGGAATGTATGAACCTGTCAAAGTCCAAGTAGTTGAGGTCACCTGCAGAGATATGTAGAGTGCACAGTAGAGAAGAGATGCTATTCATTTGGAATTTTGACAAACTCTCGGATTGCTTGCTTCAAATCTTAATTCGTGCCCCAAAATTTGGATTATCAGTCTTCGAATAAAGCTATTGAATTTCGTGGACCCTACTACAGATTTAGGATTTGGTCCGTAACTCTACGGAAAACTTAGAATATTTGAACCCTCTAATAGCGAACTCGCTAATAGGATTCATTGTTTGCTCAAACCACATAATTTCACTAGTCTTCAATATTAGTCATGTGTCCAAACAAATTTTCTATTTTAAATGCCGCACCACAAACACCACCGCATTCTATTCAAGACCAGCAAAACCCATATTTAAGTGGCAAGTTAACCCAAGCAAAAATCTGCAAAAGAGATTGATTGAAACCTCATGATAGAAATGAAACTAGAAGCCCATAAACCCTAGCGAATGACTTCTCCGAATTGCAGAAGATGACCAATTGCAACAAAGATTTCAACCCAATGAAACCAAAACCAAAATTTGAACGATCAAAATCAATATTTCAACCCAGCGAAACCCACATCGCAGAGATTAAATCTATATACGAAGGCGAGAATTTGTGGCTCAGACCACAAAATTTTGCTAGTCTTCAATACTAGTCCATAGAGATTACCTGCACCACAGAGATCAATGTTGGGTTGTGTTATATTCTTTCTATGACTAGCCCCCTAGTTAACCGTGGGGTTAGAGGGGGGGCGAAGCCCCTCCTTTGTTGCACCGATTTCACAGCAGGGGGATCATAGGGGGTTTGACAGGGCCGGGGCAGTGCCCTAGGGAATTTTTTTTTGGACCCTATATTAGGTGGGCGAACCTACCTATGATTTTTTGCATGGTTTTTCGCACATGGTTTTGGGTGCGATGGTTTTCGGTCCATGGTATTGGATGCTTTGGCACATATATATATATATATATATATATATATATATATATATATATATATATATATATATATGTATGTATGTATGTATGTATGTATGTATGTATGTATTGTAAGATATGAAAGGAACATAATGAAAAATCAAGTTGGTAGTCCCAGTTTTGGGATCCAGGGGAAAATATTTGTGTATATTTATTTTATGTGTTATGCTCTCGCCTTTGTTTATTTTCTGTTTTTAAAATTCGTATGTAGGTCATTTATGTATGGGGTTAAAACCTACATTTGGTATCAATGTTTTTTTGGCTTCAAGGGGATGCCTTTGTTGCTGAGGGGTTGTGGTAGACCCTGTTCAGTGGGAGATCTGTCGGATTGATTCTAGAAAAAGATTGCGAGTAATGGAAAGATAGAGATCGAGAAATTTAATGGTCAGAGTTTTGAGTTGTGGAAACTCAAGATGGAGGATCTGTTGGTGGACAAAGATCAGTGGATTGCAGTAGATCTGGGTATTAAACCAACGGGAGTGTCTGATGAAGAATAGAAGAAATGGATCAGAAGGAAAATAACACAATACTATTGTATGTCTCAGATTCATTATTGATGAATGTATTAGGGGATGCTATGACGAAGGCTTTGTGCCACAAGTTAGGGACTTTGTACCAATTTAAGTCTCTGGTGAATAAACTGTTCCTACGGAAAAATTTGTATAACCTAAGGATGAAAGATGGAGACTCGGTGATAAAGCATCTGAATGCATTTAATACTTTGGTAAGTCATTTATTATCTATTGATATTAAAATTTTAGATGAAGATAAGTGCATCAGTTTGTTGTGTTCTCTACCAGATTCGTGGGATAGTTAGGTTATTGCAATAGGTAGCAATGCAACTGCCTTAAAGTTTGATGAAATAGTCTCATCCTTGCTAATGGAGGAGATGAGATGGAAAAATATGGAGAGCCAGAATGGTGATGCCTTGTTTGTATGAGGACGGTCCCAGAACAGAAACAAAAATAAGTCATCGAGTGGGAGATCTAAATCTAGAGGGAGATCTAAATCTCCATGAAAACCTGTAAAGGTGTGTTGGAAAGGCGGAAAGGAAGGGCACTACAAAAGGGACTGTAAATCTAAAGCTCCTAACAAAGGAACGAGTTCTTATGATGCTCCTTCTATAGAGGCAAAAACCACATCAGATGAAGGTGGGGATGTATACATGGCTTCTTCAAGTACACATGTAGATCATGAGGCATGGTTGATTGACTTAGGAGTATCCTTTCACTTCAATCCCCATAGAAAGTGGTTCTGCGAGTATGAGAAATATGATGGTGGTGATGTCTTCTTAGAGGATGATAGGAAGGCTAGAATCGTTGGTCACAGAAAAGTAAAGTTGAAGTTGTAAGGTAGAAGGTTTAGAACACTTCAGGGTGTTCTGCATATTCTTGCATTGGCCAGAAATCTGATTTCTGTAAGCAAGTTGGATGATTCAAGTGTAAAAATAGTGTTCGAGAAAGATACCTGCAAGATGGTTCGGGGAGCATTGTTATTGATGCGGGGAGTTCGGATTGGAACTCTTTACAAGCTGCAAGGTAGCACTATTATTGATGGGTGCAACAATTATGTGGTTCCTAAAAGTGGAGTAGAAAATCTAGTGGTCTCTGGAGAAAATATCATTCTATGGCATCAAAGGCTTGGACATATTGGAAAGAAGGGCCCTCAAATACTTCATGGTAAGGTTATGGTAGAAGGTATGAATAATAGCTCTTTGAATTTTGATTTCTGTGAAAATTGTGTATATGGGAAGCAGAATTGGGTGAGTTTCCCCTCTCGTGGTAAGAGAGCGAAATAGATATTAGAGCTTGTGCACAGTGATGTGTTTGGACTTGTGAAGGTTCCATCACTGGGTAAGTCTTTGTACTATGTATCATTTATAGATGACTTCTCAAGGAATAAATGGATATGTTTCCTCAAGAAGAAATCTAAAGTCTTTAACAAGTTAAAGAATTTAAGGCTCTGGTGGAAAACTAGAGAGGTAATAAGATAAAGGTGTTGAGGACAGATAACGGTGGAGAGTTTTTGTAGCAAGGAATTTGAAGAATTATGTAAGAAGTGTGAAATAGCACGAAAAAAGACTACTCCATACACACCTAAGCAAAATGGAGTTGCAGAAAGAATGAACAAGATGTTGATGGAAATGGCAAGAAGCATGCTTAGTGGTGTTGGGTTAGGACAAGAATTCTGGGCAAAGGCAGTGGAGACAGCATGTTAATTGGTCAACAGATCACCTTCATTAACGTTGGAGGATAAGACTTCACAAGAGGTATGTACTGGTAAGAAACCCTCTCTTTCACATCTGAGGGTATTTGAATATGATGCATATGTACATGTTCCAAAGGAGAAAATAACCAAGTTAGATAGTAAATCTAAAAAGTGCATCTTTATTGGGTATAAGGATGGTTTAAAGGGTTATAAGCTTTGGAACCCAGTAATAAGGAAGGTTTTGTACAGTCGAGATGTGGTGTTCAAAGAGGTGAAAGATGTTATTATACATGAAGTCCCATCAAAGGAACTTGAGAACATAAGGTTTGAGCTAGAGGAGGAAGAATTAGACTCTACATCAAAAGAGGAATCAAAAGATGAAGAGCCACAATCTCCGGTTGTGAGAAGATCGGTTAGAGAAAGAAGGCAACTAGAAAGGTATAGTCCATCTACTTTCTGTTCAAATTTTTCTTTATCTCTTACTGATGACGATCCCAAAACTGTGAAGGAAGTAGTAGATTTAGAGGATCGCAAACTCTAGAAAGAGGCCATGGTTGATGAAATGGCATCTTTGCCAAAAAATGAGGCTTGGGATCTGGTGGAGTTGCGGGTTGGAAGGAAACCCATTGGCAGCAAATGGGTGTTCAATAAGAAGACAAATGCAGATGGAAAGGTGGAGAAATACAAATCTCGGTTAGTAGCAAAAGGTTATTCCCAGGTACCGGGAATTGATTTTGGTGATATTTTTTCTCCTGTTTCCAAGGTAGCTTCTATTAGATTACTTTTATCTGTTGCTGCTGCTTTTGATTTTGAAGTAGAACAGATGGATGTGAAGACAACATTTCTTCACAGGGATCTGGAAGAGGAGATCTACATGAAGCAACCTGAAGTCTTTGCAGTGAAGGGTAAGAAAGAACTGGTGTGCAAGTTAAAGAAGTTTCTGTATGGGCTAAAACAGTCACCAAGGATGTGGTATCAGAAATTTGATACATTTATATAGGGAATTAGCTTCACCAGAAGAAAATCAGATCACTGCGTGTATTTTAAATTAATTTGTGACAGTGTTATTTATCTGGTCTTGTAGGTGGATGACATGTTGCTGGTGACAAAGAAATTATCCAGGATTTGAAGACCAAATTGTCCTCCAAATTCGACATGAAAGATCTTGGTGTTGCAAATTATATTTTGGGAATGGAAATTAAAAGAGATCAGGAAAAGAGGAAGCTCTGGTTAAACCAAAGGAAGTATGTCGAGACAATATTACAGAGGTTTAATATGCAGGATAGTAAACCATGAAGGTTCCTATTCCTGTAGGTGTAAAGTTATAATCTATTGAACAGTGTCCTAAGACACAAGAAGAGGAAGAGGACATGTCCCGTGTTCCATATGAAAGTGCATTTGGTAGCTTGATGTATGCGATGGTTTGTACTAGACCAAACATTGAACATGTAGTGGGAGTATTGAACAACTTTATGTCAAAACCAGGGAAGGAGCATTGGACACCAATGCAATGGGTTTTCAGGTATTTGTGTGGCACTAGTGATTATGGTTTGTGCTACCAAGGAAGACCAGGATTGGACAGAGTTTTGGATATTCGTGACTTTGTTGATGCAGACTGGGCTGGAGATCTGGATCAGAGAAGATCTACAAGTGGGTATGTGTTTAACCTATTTGGAGGTGCAGTTAGTTGGATGAGTAAGAAGCAATCTGTAGTGGCACTATCAACTACAGAGGCAAAATACATGGCAGCCACTCATGCAAGCAAGGAAGCAGTTTAGTTGCAGAGATTGTTCAAGCACGGGGTTAGTATAGGGAGCTATAAGGATAGACTGTGACATCTAAAGTGAAATTTTCTTGGCAAAGAACCCTGCATACCATTCAAAGACAACGCACATAGATGTTCAGTATCACTTTGTGAGGGATATGATAGAAGACAAAAAGGTGTTGCTAGTAAAGGTGGACACTTTGAAGAATTCTGCAGATGCATTGAAAAAATTTGTGAGCTTTGAGAAGTTCTCTTGGTGTAGAGAAACAATGGGTGTTGCAGGGCTAGATAAATAACTAAGCTCTCCTGTGGAAAGAAAACAACAAGTGGGAGAATGCCAGGTTGTGTTATATTCTTTCTACGACTATCCCCCCTAGTTAACCAGGGCCCTCCCCTTTTTTTGCGTTGATTGCGCAGCGGGAGGGTCACATGGGGTTTGAGTGGGGTGGGTAGGTCCCCTCTACGGGGTCCGTGGCAACAGCGAATTTTTTTTTGGAGCCTATATTAGGTGGGTGAACCTACCTATGGTTTTGTGCATGGTTTTCACACATGGTTTTGTGCGCGATGGTTTTCAGTCCATGATATTGGATGCTTCAACATGTATATATATGTATTGTAACATATGAAATGAACATAATGAAAAATCAAGCTGGTAGTCCTGGTTTTAGGATCCAAGGGAAAATCTTTGTGTATATTTGTTTTATGTGTTATGCTCTCGCCTTTGTTTATTTTCTGTTTTTGAGAATTCGTATGAAGGTAATTTTTGTACGGGGTTAAAACCTACAATCAAAGTCAATATTCACACCACAGAGATTACCCATAAAATCAACATTGAAATATCATATTTATGATTGACACTCTCCATATTAAAATATTAATACATGCCTTCTTATATTTGAAAACATATATCCATAGAATATTCTCTCTAAAGCTATATACATATATATTAATTTATTTTTGTTATTGATATTTTCTAAAATATTACATGTTAAAGGAATTACCAATTCTCTCCTTTATTTTTATGTTATTAAAATATTTTTGTTTTAAATATTACATGTCAATAAATTACACATTATGTAATATCAATAATATTATTTTTACATTTCATTTGTCAATTCCATATTAAGTATTAAAAGCATTATATATTTATCTTATACTAGAAAGTCATTTTTTTCCAATTACTTTATTTCTATAAAAAGAAAAAAAGAAATAAAATTACTTGAATGTCCATGAAACCATATCTTCATAATTTTAACTGTGAATAACTTTCCCTATTATCTTTAAAAACCTCACATTTTAAAATAAAATACTTTTCTATTTTCATTTTTCCTAAAAACAAAATTACTTTATCTCTGTATTAAAATTAAATTAAATTAATTTAATTTAATTTAATTATTTAATTCAAAAACCTTACATGAAAGAGAGACCAATTATCCCAGGGTGGTTGGTTTCATTTCCTATTGCTTATTAAATAGTATTTTGTTCTTATTTAATTAAGAAAATGAAAAGGGGTGACTCAATGGTTATAGAGACCAATTATCGCAAGGGTTGTTGGTTTCTTTTCCTATTGCTTATTATATAATATAAACCTTACATGAAAATATCCGAGGGTGGTTGGTTTCATTTGCTCTTGCTTATTAAATAATATTTTGTTCTGATTTATTTAATTAAGAAAATGAAAAGGGGTGACTCAATGATTACAGAGACCAATTTCCTATTGCTTATTAAATAATATCTTATTCTTATTTAATTAAGAAAATAAAAAAGTATGATTAGCTTACTGTTTAATATTTTCTCTTTCGTTTCTAAAAATTAGTTTTAGAATATATGTGAAAGTGAATTACTTTATTTGACATATAATTTTTAAATGCTGTCATTATAATTTGAGTTTGTTTTTTTATTTCTAAATATTATTTGAAGTTATTAATATGTTTATGAAGAGAGGTGTGTTTTTTATGTTTAATAATTTTGTTTACATGTTTTTATTATGTATTATTTTTATAATTAATAATGATAAAGTTATAATTTTTTAATTTTGTTAATGTGCATGTAAACATTTTTTATATTTATCAATGTTTACTGTTTATTTAATTTATATAGATGTGTTGGTTATTATTTTATAAATAAAAGAGTTTTATACACTAATTTGTTATTTAATTTAGTAGCAATATTAAAATTAAATTGAATAGATCTTAAAATGTCATGTAATACTATGGTTATGTTATGCTATCTAAATATTTTGATGAAATCAAATTACATGAAAATTAAATTAAATTATATATATAAACCTCTTTTTTGAGTACAAAACTTGAGTATAAGTTTGCAACACAAGATATTTGATCGGTGATATATATATATATATATATATATATATATCTCACCGATCAAATATCTTGTGTTGCAAACTTATACTCAAGTTTTGTACTCAAAAAAGAGGTTTGTACCTTGAGGGATTTGATCCCTCTTTGGACTTGATAGATCAGGCATTAATATGGATCTACATTGGTTGCTAGCACAACCATATAAATTAAATGGTTAATTAAGTGAATAGGCATAATTCCATGATAAGTATCAAATCACTTACCTCATGGTAAATCTAGCATTGCCTTTATTTAAAAAAAAATCATAAATTTTAACTAAATTATAACTTTGTTTTAAGTTACCATTTATTATTAATTAAAAAAGAAATTAGTATATGAGTTAAACATATACACATTTTAAAAAACTTGCAACAATATTCATGTTTCTTGTTACAATAACATGTGCCAATACAATGGCTTCTCAATACCAGGTGCCCAATATGACATGAGTTGATATGACATTTTCTTTAATTGATTAATTTATGATATGATTAATTAAAAGAGCATAATTAACTTGGATATAAATTTTAAATTTCATCTGTGAATACTACTATGAATAATCACATATTCATGGAGGTTAAATCTCTACCATCCACTAAATAGTAAATTGTGGAGGCCTATTTTGAAATAAGCTTAAACTAGCATTTGCACCAGATGTTGCAAAGGGAACGTCGTAAGTCAGTAGCCCATATGGAAGAAGAGCATAGATGAAAAAATATGTGATTTGTTATGTGATCTAACTATAGCCGAATTTGAGTGAAAAAAAAATCCTACTGTCAAATGTAATACAATCAAACAATCTACTCAAAACAGAGGCATGTGCAACTTCCTTCCCAAGTGCTTAATCCAAGAGCTTATTTTCATTCACAATTGCATCCCAAACCGAACCTTTGTCTTTCATCACCTCAACTAGATTGAACCCTTCACCCTCATATGGTAATGGTTCTAGATGAAATTTCTCTTCGAGTATTCTGTAGAAGTGTTTCCATTTATACACGTATCCATTAGCACAAGCAAAGACCTAGTTCTTTAAATAAGGATCTGCGGCAACCCAAATTTCCTGTTCTGAAATCAAATTTGCATAAGATGCATCCATAAATGGTTCCCACAAAATATTGTTCCCTAGGTACTTGAAAGACAACCCCTCATGTTTGCAAATGGCAGTGTAAACAGAGAGTGTCCCTAAAACATTAATCAAGCTCCAATGAGAGAAGCCAAATATGTGTGTCAGATGGTGAATAGACCAAGTTAATCCATATTTCTTCTTTGCAGCCTCGAATACAATATCCTCGAGAGTGTAGTAAAATTTGGTCACAGGTAGCCTAGGAATCCCTTCATGAAAGTGTGCCTCATGTGGCTGATATTTTCCCAAAGTGAGAAATTGATCCCCAAACAAATCTTTAATTGAAACTCATGTGGTTGATATTTCCCCAAAGTGATAAATTGATCCCCAAACAGATCTTTAATTGAAATGTGATTTATTTACTGTTAAAATAGTGTCAATTCATGATTTTTAAAAACACCATTAAGCATATAAGCATGAAGATCTAATAGAGAATTTTTAGCAAAATAGAACAACAAACATGAAAATAAAAGCAACACAAGAGATTGTTAACAAAGTTTGGTTATCTTCAAGCCTACATCTCCAGGCCTTGGTCTTCAACGGGGAGGCCTTTATATTAGAAACTTCAAAACCATAAATACATCAAAATATTATTGCTTCAGATACAATCCTGCACCATCCAGCTACAATCTTCTTTGTCTCAGGATTCTGTATCAACTCTCGGTTCTGAAAAAAGGATTCCCAAATCTCCCAGAAAGTGTCTTCAAAGTTCTAAGTTTCGCTGCTTGTACTTGCACAAGTACCTCTATGCCGCATAATATTTCACTTCTTATCCCTTTGGCGCACTATTAAACTTTTATAATTAAAAATTAGGAGTTCGGGCGATCAAATCCTGACCCCTCCTCCTCCTCCTCCGTCATTGGATGGATTGGCAACGGTGTTTAAATATATATTTTTGAAACATTAATCTGCCCAACCCTTATCACATTTAACAACCCTTATCATAATTTAAATACATTGGAACAGACGGGATAAGGCAGATAAGGTTGGCAGAGTTAGATATGGCGGAGGTATGATATGGCAGAGGTATAAAAGGAGGAGGAGATATGGCGGGGCCGCCATTAATGGAGGACTCCACCATATTTTATTTAATACAAAAGCAATACCTTTAAATATATGAGTTGAGATTAATATTTCAAGTCTCATAGTAGGAGAGTTGGTTAAGGCGTTAGATTTGTAGATGATAAGTCACTGGTTCAAATCCTGTTAGCTTTGTTGAGATCCCTTAAAAAAAATTTAGTGAATCCAATGACGCCACATGTCACCCTCTGATAGGGCCATGTGTCGTCTTGGGATTGGTTCTAATGCAACCAACCGCAACCTGCCACTTGTCGACGCAACATTGGTCCATATGCACCAATCATAACCTACAACTTGTCACCTTCTCGTTATGCCATGTGGTGGTCAAACCTTGACCTTTGACTGTTTGTTGACTGTTCACTGCCCATTGACTTTGACTTTGACTTTTTGGAGTTTTCCCTAAAAACTTTGTCTTTGAATAACTTTCACATACGGATTTGGTTTTCACCCATTCAAGCTGCATTGGAATTGTTTTTCCGAGATCTACGCGATGGCATTGGTTTTTCTTGAATCTAAAAACTTTGAAGTTTTGGCCTTTTCTAGATCCTTGACCATCCGTTGATCAATTTTGGATCACTTCCTCCCTGTTGAGAGCTTTTGGACCACCAAAAGCCTTAAGTTCCATAAAAAAAATGTGGGTTCCATTTTCCCACTTGGTCGGTATCTATCCACCCTGTTTTGGACCTATACACTTTACTCATCCATGCAATCTTCAGCAAAACACACAAAATGTAAAATATATAAAGACCTTTTTCACCCACATCTACATTAATTTTTTCTGCTAATATCCACACACCACTAAACAGTAATAAACCCATTAACGACGTTGAAATTATTGACATAGCTAAAACCATACCTTGCTTTCCTTTCATAGCTCAAACAAAACTCAACTTATCATGTTGCAAGTCTTGTTGATGCACACTTTTGGATTCATTAAGCATGTCTCTCTGTTTGTGATTAACTTTAATGATCTCTTGCTTATGTTCTTTAGATTGTACAACATATTTATTGGCATAAGCTGCTTGTTTTAACTGTTTTACTATGAAAATAGATTTATCTGCTTTTGTGTGATGAGAATGTATAACATATTCAATTCCTTTTTTGAACAAGTGAATTAATTATGTTCCCTATAAAAGATCGCTTTCTGATCATATAAATATGGGCTACCCAAGACCATCCCATATATATCTAGTTTTACCACATCACACATCACCTTATCCTTAAATTGAGAGATTATTGCAAATGGTCACATGCATTGCTCAACCATTCATAATTTATGATTTCTTCTCATCCAAATTAAAGTATAAAGTTTACAATGCTTTATGGTTTTCAATCCCAATTTCTTAACCACTTTTTCTGAAATTAGGTTAGCTTGAGATCCGCTATCTAAAAATGTGTCGATCTTTGTATGTTTCATAACAACCCTTATATGAAATAACTTGCGTCTGGAACTATTAGAATCATTACCTTCATCAAATTTACTGGTCATAACCAATGATGCGATCTACGTCTCGTTGCTTGAATATGACCCTAGGTCTATCGGTTTTGTTGTTGCTGCAACCTTTTGCTTCCCTTTTCTAGTCCACTTCGGTTTCATTTCGGGATGAAATTTCCAACAATGATCCTCGTCATGGCCCTCTTTCTTGCAATGCTTACAAGAGATATCTTCAACCTCCTTCTTGCTGAATTTTTATTTCTTTGCTTTCCCTTTTCCCTTGCTCTCCATTCTAGCTGTCGATTCTGATGATACCCCAACTCCTAACTTACCTAATTCAACGTAAGTTGCTTGTATTGCCACTTCATCCAGGTTAGTAGGACTGAACATAAATACAGTATTGTGAACATACTCAGGTAATCCTCATATGTATTTCATTAGAGTTTCTTGAGTATACAAAGGAATATCTAACATCAACGCCTTCTTACAAAACCCATATGTATATTCTTGCATTGAATGACCTTTCCTAACTTTTAGTCCTTGCCATTCTATTAAATATTTTTCCTTGTACCCCAATGGATATAATTTCTTTCTAAGTGTAGTAATAAAATCAAACCATGATGGAAAAATCTTACCGATATGATGAGTACCTTTATGTAACTTACTCTGCCACCAGATCAATGTTGTGCCTGCTAAAGGAAGTGATGCTAGTCTGATTTTGTCTCCATCTTCAGTGACCTGTTGCACTCTACAATACCTCCATTTTCTTGACCCAATTGTCAAGTTTCTCATAATCAACTTCTTCATTGTACGTAGGTAACTCAAACTTAAGATTGAGCTTCAACAACAGTTTTGAAGCTTCAGATGGATTCAAGAGAGAAGTGATATGGTTTTTTTGAATGCTTTCATATTCTTTTTTAGAATGTTATGGTTTTCCTTATTCGTCTTTAGGTTTTGTGTCTTCACCTTTTTCTTTCTTAAACTGTCAATACATTTCTTCAACCATGGCTTGCAAGGTCATGAAAGCATCCACGAAGCCTGCATCAAATCCAAACGAATGATCATTGCTTCCTTCTTCAACCATCTCTTCTCCTCAAGTTGTCCTTCTTCTCATGCCAACTTTTGTATATCCTTCAACAATTTCTCCTTCACCAAGCACATAAGCATGAAGAACTAATAGAGAATTTGTAGCAAAATAGAACATAAAACATGAAAATAAAAGTGACACAAGATATTGTTAATGGAGTTCGACTATCTTCAAGCCTACATCTCTGGGCCCTGGTATTCAATGGGGAGGCCTTTATATTAGAAACTTCAAAACCATAAATACATCAAAATATTGTTGCTTTAGATACAATCCTGCTCCATCCATATCCAATTTTATTTGTCTCAGGAGTCTGTAGCAACTCCCGATTCTGAAAAAGGCTTCCCGGATCTCCCAGAAAGTGTCTTCAAAGTTCTAAGTCTCGCTGCTTGTAACGGCACAAGTACCTCTCTGCTGCGTAATATTTCACTTCTTCTCCCTTTGGCACACGGTGTTTAAATATATATTTTTTAAACATTAATCCGCCCAACCCTTATCACATTTAACAACCCTTATAATAATTTAAATACATTAGAACGGATGGGATAAGGTGGATAAGGTTGGAGGAGTTAGATAGGGTGGAGGTATGATATGGCGGAGGTAGAAAAGGAGGCGGAGATATGGCGGGGGCGTCATTAATGGCGAACTTCGCATATTTTATTTAATACAAAAACAATACCTTTAAATATATGTGTCAGGATTGATATTTCAAGACTCATAGTAGGAGAGTTGGTTAAGGTGTCAGATTTGCAGCCTACAAATCACGCGTTCAAATACTGTTAGCTCTACTGAGATCCCTTAACAAATTTTTAGTAAATCCGAGGCCACATGTTGCCTTGGGATTGGGACAACCTACCAATGCAACCAATCACAACCTACCACTTGTTGATGCAACATTGGTCCATATGCGCTAATCTAACCTGCCACTTGTCACCTTATCTTTATTCCACGAGGCGGTAAAATCCTGACCTTTTACTGTCTGTTGACTGTTGACTGCCCATTGACTTTTACTTTGACTTTTTGGAGTTTGCCTTGAAAGCTTTGACTTTGAATAACTTTCACATACGGACTTGGTTTTCGCCCGTTCAAGTTGTGTTGGAATCATTTTTCCAAGCTCTACATGATGGCATTGTTTTTGCTCGAATGGTATTTTCTAGATCCTTGACCATCCATTGATCAATTTCAGATCAGAAACCATATTGTACTGAAGAAAGAATAATGAAACACCAAAGAAATTCTCACCCCAAGTTTATCAGAGTTTCAAGGACCGATAAATTGACATAGAAATACATGTGTAACTATAAACTAAAACACTTACCCTATGAGGGCCAAGGGAACTTGTCAACCAAGAATACCAGCCCATTTTCATAAAATGCACACTAATCCAAACACCAATTTGTCACAATTATCATTACCATCAGTTTCAGAAATATATGCATTCAAAATTAGCATAAAAATTTCCACAACCCATGACTTCATTAAATCTTCTCTACCAATTACATAATACTAATCTATCGGCTCTCAGCGCAGTGCTATAATGCCATAGTAATAGATTGTAGTGAAGAAATTAAAAGAATGAGTCAATGATTGAAATTCCATGGATTTCTACAAAATTCTTACCTAAGAAATGAGCCAACTGAACTAAACGAGAATGAGATTTGATTTCCAAATAAAAGCAATGATGTAGTTAAGAAATGAACACAATTGAGTAGAGATATGAATTAGATTCCTGCAACAAATTCACTCACTTGAGCAATGTGTTTGAATGAAGGGCATGGAAGGACAAAGACAAAAATCAAGCTATGAGATTTATATGTGTGAAGAAGGATGGACTGTAGATCCTTGGGTATTGCAAATACAAGTATCCTTGCACTTTGGCTACAAATTCATCATTACATGTACATGGTTCTTATTGGCCATGTAATGTGACTTGGTCCAGTTGATTTATCCCAAGATTGCATTTGCATTAACTGAAAAGGGCAGACTTGTTTGTGAACAAGCAAAAGAAATTTATTTTCAGTATGTATCTATTACGCAAGTTGCCCTTCAAGAGTAAAAACTTTGAGAAAAAGAACCTTCGATTCCAGACCTCAATTATTTAATACCATTAATATGGAAAGCCAAATAAGAGATGGAAAGGCGCAGAAAATGATAATGACAATGCCATAAATCAAAGAGACAACTCTGCCTCCTATTCAAAAGAACAAAAGTTTATACAACATTTTAAATAATTTTACAACCTCAAATATATTGCACCTAGTTTAGACCCTTGGAAATATCAATTTAAATGACAAATATAACTAATGTACCCTAGACTGATGACTAAATAGACTTGACACTAAATATATTACAATATATTGTCACAACGTAACATATGTCCTCATCGACGCATCATACTTCTACATAAAATTAAGATAATAGTGCTCTTATTGCTGGTGAATACATAAATTTACTTTATACTTTGAAGCATAAAATAGAAGATAGCATAAGTAGCACTCTTTCTCACAGTAGGATTATGCCTTCTACACAACCAAAAAAGCTTAATATTAGCTAATCGTTAAGCTAATATTTTAGGAATGATTCACAGGAGACAACAGGAAATTATCCTATTGTTTATCTTTTCAATCTATGCTTCTGTAAATCCCAAAAAGACATTGAAATTATGTCTTTATCATGCATGCATGATGAAGAGAGCTATAATATAAGCAGAGAGTGAAATGCTAATTTTACAATATCTGTTATGGAGAACTATCTAGTCCATGTCTAATATGAATTGGATTTTAATGAAGGGATCAAGGAAGTATACGATTGTAGCACTTTGCATCTTTTGAGAGCATCAATCTCATGGATGCTTCCATAAGGTGAGGGAAAGGTTGACCAAGCTTTTTCCTCCCTTGGGCACCGTCAATCCCTTATTAACAAGAAACATACTTCATTATGGTTGTCCCTAAATCCTTCACATGATAATTTTGTAAACTTAAATAAATATGCTGGGAATCCATAGATGTCGTCCAAACTTACAAGATCCACAGAAAGAAATGTTCAAAGAAACATGTGTTGGCTCCATTTTTTGAGAGGATGATCCCAAGAAGTTTCTTTGGGTACACAAAGACTAAAGTGTTCAGAATTGGTCATGCCATCATATTAATACTTATATGTTCCATGGCAAAGTGAGAAATAGTTGAAATGTAAAGTTAATGAAAAATATTTTACAAATGACTTATACTACCATATTTCAATATCATGGATCAATAGATTATTTTTATTTTTATTATTTTATTATTTATATTTACCTAATAAAATAAGGAAAATTAGAGAAAACACCTCTTCCCCAATTATCCACCTTAAAAAAATATTAACGTAATTAGAATTAAAATCATTCACGCAAATCACCTTCTCATGTTATTGTTAAAGTAACGCAAACTCATCATATGTTATTCAATTGATTTATAAGAGTGCATGTAATGATCGTGCATGTTGAGGTGGGAACCTCTGGAGTGATACCACCATTCATAAAACTCAATACTTCTCTCATTGGAACGAACGAAGTTGAAACCTTCGTTTACTGCATTTGATAGGTTGTGAGGATCACTCACGTAATTATTGCAGACAATCTGAAAATCCGCGCTTTCATCGAACAATTGGAACAAATTCAATATATTCGCATATTGTTCTATAAATCATCAATTAATACTTCAACATAGCATTGAGATATTTAAATTTCAAATTGTAATGGTAATATTATTAAATTGAAAAGGGAAAAAAAATCATATAAAATCATAAAGATATCAAAATAATAGGTCTACTTTTGGAATATGTGTAATCAAAATAAAGATATCTATTTGGAAAATCCTATTTCCGTACATTGAATTGAAATGTTATTGTGACAGTTCTTTGAACTTATGTCTATTTGAGAATCTGATGGCAACGATGAATCTTGAATTCATACTCAGAGCCCTCGGCACCATGGCTGAGGAGAACAAAATGAGGGAAAGGTGAAGAAGTATCTGCAATAGTTCCTAGGTTATAATAAAGATAAAGATCAACAAGGTGAATGGTTGAATAAATAAAGATTCACTTGACAGTTGATAGTTAAAGCAACGGTGGAAGAAATTTCAATCATCTAACATTGGATCTGAAGAAATTTCAATCATCTAACATTGGATCTAAGGGTGCAAAGGAGTGCAAAGGGTAGCTGGGGGAGTTCTTCCCATAGGGAACACCTTATAACGTAATTAAAATTGTGGAGGCCTATTTTGAAATAAGTAGGCCTATTGGTGTAATTGTCATAATTTTTTTATTTACTTTTAATTTATATAGTAATGTAAATTATTATTAAATAGAGAGTATTACTTTTCTTCTAATTCTATAGAAATATATACCAACTTAGATCCATCTTAACTTTAGATCTATATAGCCCTGAGAGAGATCAAATCTCTTTTCACATTATATATTATAATGTATATTATTATTAAAAAAAAATCGGTCAAAGAATATCTATTATATTTTCATGAAAAATAATAGTACAAAACGTATCTCAATGGCTCCTCGCTTCACTCTGACCAGATTTTTTAGCTAGGAGAGCTGAAGTATGCAGAAGATGTTTCCACTTAATCATTATTTCCAACAGGATGATTAGTCATACAAACCAAAAAGAAGATAACATAAACAAAGAATCTATAATCATCATATCATGAAGGTGGTTAAGGAGGAAGCACAGGAGGTGTTGCAAATAGGTCGGATATCTCATGCATGTAGAAATCAATATGCTCTACTAAGGCCTCCAGGTCATGTAAGTAATCATTGGTACGACATTGGCTCCAATGGATGTTACCTAAATGTTCTAGAATTTTACTTTGATTGAACTAGAAATCGTTCATGTAAACCACCAGCTCGTTTCTATCGTCATATTTATGCTCCCTAAGGATATTCAAGTTGGTATGGACTCCTTGGAGTTGCTCAACAATTGATTCCAAAGTTGTCAGTGCATCCATAAGACCTGGGGAGCGGCCCTAGGCATGGGCCACCTGCCCCTCACACTCCACGCTTGTTGAATATGTCGTGGACAAGCTATGGTTGTTGGCCCAGTGCACTGCAGGGCCTTGCTGCCTTCCTCCGTGGTGAGGCCAACCTCTCTGACGAGGCATGAATGGAAGCACCAAAAAAATCTTGACTGAGTGCACAAAAGGGATCTTGACAACCTTGGAAGAGTTACCTGTTGAAGCCCAACCAAAATACCCAAGGACCCAACATAAACGAAGGGAACCAAACCCAAATACAAGACAAGACCCATATTTAATAGGGATGGCTTTACTCTTGACCATCCCCAGGTAAATTACACCACCGAAAGAGGAGAGGCCTGACTTCAAGAAGCAAAACCACCTTACTCCCTATGCCAAGACACCCAACACAGTAAATCCCAACTAGGACTGAAAGAAATTAACAAAAGCCTTGAGATAAAAACCAAAGAAAGGCGGGGCCGGGGAGAGACTAGACATAACCAAACCCAGATTAACAAGGAACAAAATAAGAACAGACTCCCAAAACACAAATCTTTTACCACCCAAGATCCATGCGATAAATCTTCTCCAACACAGACACAGGTGACCCTAGGAGTTACTGCATCGATGGTATTTCACACCCAATATCTTTCGCAAGCCCAATTCCACACACCCAGAAGAAGACACAACTCTGGCCAAAAACCTAACATGACCAGAACCAAAACTACATGAAGACCATAAGCAAAGGGAAAGGTATATCTGCAATGCACAAGGGGCTAGGCCTGGAAGGGTCACCACACCACCATCTATAGCCAAAGCTCCCACATTCGAAGCCAAGCTCGCAACAGGAACCTGAAACACTGCTCAATTTCACCCCATGGTCCTAAATGAAAGCCTGGGAACCAAACCTGAAGCCATCTAATGCAAGGCATGTTACCTATGCGCTTGTTCGTTTATCCCATATCCCGGGTGAGCACACATGGCAACCGATGCTTGAACTCACCACCCTGCAACCAACATTCATCGTCCGAGACTCATCACCCTTGTCGTTAAGCCTGCACATCATTATATCACCTGTGAACACTTTTGGATAGTTCAGACAATAGACATACTGTCTCTTTAATCACTTATTTTCTTGGAGCTATTTGTCGCGTGCCTCGAGGGGAAAACCCTGAGGCCAGTTGGCCATCCGTTTTCCCACTCTCATTGGGGGAAAAATTATCATTAATATAATTATATATGATTATTATAATACATTTTATATTTTTAAATTATATATATGTGTGTGAGAGAGATAGCGACAGTTACAAAGGAATAATGTATTCCATGTGGAAACATAAGCATAGATTATTAATGGAAGGTATGAAAATTGTAAAAGAGTTATTCTTTGTATAAATTTAATTTAGATTAAGAGTATGATATTTCTTGTTTACAAAATATTTTTCGGTGAAAATCACATGAAATATCATTTGTCGACGCGTTTCGAACCAACCAGTGTGGTTCATCGTCAGGACAAGTTGAAGAAACAGATCCAGCTTAGCATGTTAAATAGACCGAGCAGAGCCTCCAATGGCTAGTTTGACCAACCACTAATATTGACTAATAGACCGGGATCAAAACATTTTTAATAATAAACAGGAGATAAAAATAATTTAAATTAGTGATAATAGTTTATTAATAAATAGTTAAAAATTATAGGTTAATTATTCTTTAAAAGGAAATTAGTTGCAAAGGACCAGTTCTATGAGTAAATTAAATGTGAATACGAGTTAAATGTGAATAAAAATAACTAAATAATAAAAATAATAAAATAATAATAAATAAATAAATAAATAATAATAATAATAAAAATAACAATAAAAATAAATAAATAAATAAAAATAAAAATAAATAAATAAATAAAAATAAAATAAAAATAATAATAAAAATAATAATAATAAATAAAAATAAAATAAATAAAAATAAAAATAAAATAAATAAATAAAAATAACTAAATAAATAAAATAAAATAATGAAAATAATAATAATAAAAATAATAAATAAATAACAATAAAAATAAAAATAAATAATAAATAAATAAAGATAAACTAAATTAAATAATAATAATAATAATAATAATAATAATAATAATAATAAATAAATTAAAACAACTAAAAATAATAAAAATAAAAATAAAAATAAAATAGATAAATAAATAAAATAATAAATAATAATAATAATAATAAAATAAATAAATAAATAAAATACAAATACAAATAAAATAAAAATAAATAAATAAAAATAAATAAATAAAGGAGGCGGAAAAATGACTAAGAAAGGAGTGCCGAGACCCAACACCTACTGATCTTCCAACCATCTTCTCTGTTGAGATTGTTAGGCCTCCTTTCAATCTCAAGCGCTTTCTTAAATTTCCGATGATGGAAGTGCGCAACCTTAGCAATAACACTAGCCTCCTCAATACAGACATGATGATTGGTTTTCTCAGCATGCTCAGCTAAAGCGGAAGACTTAGTTCGCCTATGTCTAAGGTTCGTTGAATGCTCACTAATCCTTTGATTAATGGAGCGACTAGTCTCCCCAATATAGGGGGTCCCACAGGAACAAGGGATCAAATACACACCTTTCATATCTTTCGGGTCGATAGGATCCTTCACTGATCTAAGGGATGCACGAATGGTGTTCAAGGGCCTAAAGGTCACAGGGACATTATGCCTCCTGAGAATCCTTCCAATCTTATTAGTAGTCCCCTGAACATACGGAATATGGACACCAGGAACCCGCTCCTTTGGTTCCCTTTTAGACAGAGAATTCTTGGAAGCTTTAAGGAAAGCCTTCAGACCCATGTATCTACTATAACCATTCTTGACAAAGACATCAAGGAGATGGGATTTCTCCTTCTCAAAGCTCTGCTTATCTGAGATTCTTAGGGCTCTAGTAGCAAGGGTATTGAGAACACCCATCTTTTGAGCCGGGAAATGGTGGGAACTGGCATGAAGATACTGCTCAGTATGGGTTTTCTTCCGAAAAACTTGGTGGGCGAGGGAACCATCACTATTCCTAGAAATAATAATATCGAGGAATGGAAGGCAACCATCAACTTCCTACTCTTTAGTGAATTTAATGGCAGAGGATTGATTATTGAGATGATCGAAGAAGATATCTAATTCTTCTTGGCCATGCAACCAGATAACATTGGTATCATCCACAAATCTTTTCCAAAGCTTAGGCAAGAGTCGGGAAGAGTTTAGAGCCTTGGACTCAAAATCTTCGATAAAAAGATTAGCAACAACCGGGGAGAGGGGTGAGCCCATGGCAACCCCGCAGGTTTGCTCGTAGAACTCTCCCTCAAAACAGAAAAAGGTGGAAGTGAGACAGATCTCAACTAACTTAGCAGTGTCAGGATCCGTAAGACGGTTGATCACATCTATGGCCTCATTAATAGGGATGCAAGTGAACAGGGAAACAACATCAAAACTAATAAGAATGTCCCCAGGGTCAAGCTTGATGTCCTTGAGCTCCTCAGTGAATGAAGCCGAGTCTTTTACGAAGGACTCCGTACGACCAACCAAGGGCTTAAGCTTCAACGCAAGGAACTTAGCAAGAAGGTAGGTCGAACCTCCAATGGTATTGATAATGGGCCTTAAGGGGGCTCCATCCTTGTGAATCTTGGGGAGACCATAGATTCTGGGAGTGATAGGGTTGCTGTCAATGAGTTTATGGTGCAAGGGACTCACTTAGCTAATGGATTTAATGGCAAGGGCCACATTCCTAGCAACCTTCTTTAAAGGATTCTTGGGAAGCTTTTTGTAGCTACCACTATTTTGAAGATGATCCAACATCTTGCTGCGGTAATCAGCCTTGCTAAGGATGACGGCAGCACCACCCTTGTCCGCCTTCAGAACGATGATATCCTTGTTTTGGTTTAAGGATCTGAGGGCTGCAGACTCTTCCTTGCTAAGGTTGCTCTTAGGGGGCTTAGCCTTTCTCAAGATAACCGCACAGTCTTGCCTAATAGTATCCTTGATCCTATCAGGTAAACCTCTGATCCTGTACTCTATGTCACAAATGATATCATCAATCGGGATCTTTTTCGGGGCTAAGGCAAAATTTAAACCTTTACCCAAAACTTTAAAAACAGAAGAGGGAAAAGAGAAACTGGAAAGATTAATAACCCTATTATTAGAACACGAAGAACTATTATTTTTATTATTCTCTATGTTAAAGAAGTTAGTATTAAATCCTGAATCATCCAACAAATTATTATTAATATTATTAATGAATTTATTATCATAATGATTATCATAATTGTTAAAATTATTAATATTACAATTATTATTATCAATGTTAATATTATTATTCAAATTACAATTACTATTCCTATTAATATTAACAATATTACTAGTCCTATTGTTATTAATATTCTTATTAAGTAAATTGTTATTATCAATCATAATATTATCATAATTAATATTCTTCTTTTTTTTTTCTCACTGCTGGTTCACGGATACCATGGTCAGTGGTCCGCTACGTCTAGGATTGAAAGTCTCTAGGGTGGACCCCACCCGAAGGGGGTCACACCCCTCGGCCATCACAGACCTAACCCCAAGGGCTTTCGGGTTTCGACCCTGTGACCTCCCATTAGCGAGGCCCCGGCTTTGACCGACTGAGCTAACCCTTGAGGCTTCCATAATTAATATTCTTATTCACGATGTTATTACTATTATGCATATTATTAATATTAATATTATAATTAATATTATTATTATTATTATTAATAATGTTAAAACTATTAATATTATTATTCATATACATATTATTATCGTTAAGGTTATTATTACTCCTATCGAAATCAATACCATTGCGATTCATATAAACATTACTATTATGCATATTATTAATATTAATATTATAATTAATATTATTATTATTAATAATGTTAAAACTATCAATTATTATTCATACAAATATTATTATCGTTAAGGTTATTATTACTCCTATCGAAATCAATACCATTGCGATTCATATAAACATTATTACGTCGAACCAAATCGAGCGCAGGAGACATACCCAACGATGAATGGCGAGGAAAAGCGGCCAAACCATAATATTTCATGTGATTTTCGCCGAAAAATCTTTTGTAAACTTGATATGGATCACAGAAGCCTAAACTCTATAATTAATGATATATATATATATATATATATATATATATATATCCATCTTAACTTCAAATTCACATGTGCCAAGAGGGATCAAATCTCTTAAAATACAAACTTGTTTTTTAGTATAAAACTTGAGGAAAAGTTTGCACCTCTAGAAATTGGATCTTTTAGGCTCTTGGTAGATAGATGATAGTTTTATTTTAACTATGATAATTTATATTATATATATATATATATGTTTGACACTTTCCACATTAAAATGTTAATACATGTCTTCTCATAGTTTAGAAAACATATATCCATATAATATTCTCCCTAACTCTATATACATATGTATTAAATTATTTTTGTTATTCATATTTTCTAAAATGTTACATGTTAAATGAATTACACATCCCCTCTTAACTTTTATGTTATTATCGATAAATTTCACATTATGTAATATCAACAATATTAGTTTTACATATCATTTGTCAACTCCATATTAAGTATTGAAATAATTATATATTTATCTTATACTAGAAAGTAATTTTTATATTTTTAATTTCAATAACTTTATCTCTCTATATAAAGTTGATTTAAAATTAAACTAGAAATTGAAGATTTTATTTATGGCCGATACGATTTATTTTATTATTACTTTTTTTTTTTTTAAATGTAAAGCTATGCGGCAACATCTCTATTATATTAATTGTAAAACACTTCTATATATATATATAATTATATATAATTTATTTTTCATGTTACTAGTATCAAAGTTTAATAGTTTAATACACTATTGTTATATATATATATATATAGGAATAATGTAATCTATAGAGACATAAACATAGATTATTAATGGAAGGCATGAAAATCACACAAGACTTTCTCTCTGTATAAAGACCCATATAATACATGTTTTAAAAGTTGGATGGAAAATAAATTTAATTGTTGTTATATAATATGTTAAAGAATATTAGATTCATTATGGTGTTTTCTTTTCGCGTGAATTTTGGCTTTGTTTATATAGGATGGTTTATGATGGTTCCTTTATGTTTGTAACTTTCCAAAGTATTAAGTGTCTTCCAATTCTAGATGTGTTTAGTCTGCGTTTGCTTATGGATTTCTTCATGGTTTTCCTTTTGTTAACTTCATTTGAATTTTGTAATGTACATTAGTGGTTGGTGGTCATGGATATATCTACTTGTTATGGTGTAATGTTCCTTTTGTCCTTTGTCTTAGTAGTGCCTCATTCTTTAGGTAGAAATGTTGTTCTTCTGGTTTTCCCTGGTTTAAGGCATGCTCTACCAAGTCAGCGTTCTTGGAGTATAGAAGGCTATATGGGCTCGCTGCAATACCTCCTTTTATTAAAAGAATTATTTTCCTTTTATAGCTCCTTTTATTAATATAAATCTTTTGTGAAAGCTTACAAAAATAAAAAATATTAAATTCATATAATGTTGGATTTTATGATCTATCAGAAAGAAAAAAGTGTTCATTATGCCAAAATAAATGTGTGATAATATGTTTAGATTTAAATAATATTTTTTTAATGATAATGTTATTAAATTATAAAGTGAAATGACTTTTATTAATATGTATATATTTTATGTTAACAAGTATGTTTATTTTGGAATATGATTTTTATAATTTTAATTTAATTATTAATAATTATTAGGGGAATGGTATAGATTTAACTTGTACAATTTTCTTATGAGTCCCCACCAAAGAAAGACTCTAGAAATCAATTTTCCTATTGACCAATATTAGTTTAGAATTGACCAATACAACTTATAATGTTTAACTTTGAAAACAAATATATTTTTTTTCAATATCATTGCAAAATTTATTTTTCAAACATTTGATTGGACAATGAACTTGAAGGCCTCATTGTAGCGTTTGCACCATGTGGATAATTGTCTCTTCCATAATTTTTGGATGCAGTTGCAAATTTATGTGATGAATCTTATATATTTGTGGAGTGATTTTTTCTATGTTGAGCTTTGTAAGAAAACTGACCAAAATAAAAATATTTAAAAAATTAAGCAAGTATTTGCATAAAAAATGGATAGTAACAAGATGTAAATAAATATACTTACCAAGTTACTACACACCATATTTATGTGTTCTTTACCACTTTAATATGTAGGAGTAAAAATGTAAATGTGCATACTAACTAGTGGTTACTATGCACCAAAATATATTCAACTCCTTGTCCCTTTAAAGTTGGAAAATATTTTTTCCATTTCATATATCAATTTGCAATCTTTATGAAAGCATAATTTCCATTTAAGTAGGAGGGACTAAGCTTCCTTGGCGATTTGATGCATTTGTCTCCGTGAAAAGAGAAACGACTATCCCATAACTGACCTAACTACATGGGAATAGTTGCAGGTTAGAGTACGATTGTTCTTATCCATTAAGATGGGAACATGTATGTTGAGCATTGATTTTAGGTTTTGTGCTTGTTGAATCAAAGGCTTTCTCATTGCATAAATTGTTGATATATGATATATTGCTTAAGGGTAGAGCATATAACACTTATACAATGGAATATTAGGTTTTGTTTTGCAGAGATTATATGAAGAATTACAAATATGTACTTTACATTCACAGTCTTGATATTATTTATCTTAAATATACTTCAGGTTATAAGTTATTCGATGTTTAAATGTATAACTGCATCCACACCTGAAATATGGAAGGAGTAGCAAGTGAAATCCCGGAATGTCATTGTCCATGTCATACACAAGAAAGGAGGTGTTTTATTTGGTCAAATTTAGCATAGGGGAAGGGCTTCTCATATGCAATTCTATATGTAAATTCCTTCGATGCAAATTGTGTGTGTCAAATTCAGATTGTGTATTTGTAAATTCCTTCCATGTTGATAATTTGTATTGAAATAAAATTGTTTTTATACTAAAAATATATATTTTATATATTAGTATGGAAATCATTTTATCTATTAATTAGATTAAACTAATATTATTATTTTGAGATAGTTCTTTGGGAATAATCACAACATAAAAAATTAATGGCATGATTGTTACTGAAGAACTATCTCAAAACATTATGAATCACAAAAGTTTGAACTCAGGTATAATATTCTTATATGTTTTTTCACTCATTGAAAAACATTTACATTCATTTTATTTGAATACATATGATTAATTGAGTTTATGGAATTTAGATTATCAACTCAACATGAAGTCTCCCATTTCATCATCATATCTAAAAATATAGGGAAATATTTTGTTGAGTAACAATATGGATTTTGCAAATTATCCTACTCCTCAAGCTATTAAAACTGAGAAAATTCCACATATTGTTAATGATTTTGTGTTGCTTCCGTAAATGTTATCATGTAACTGAATGTCATTCATATTTTGACATTTATCCACTTACTAAGTTGTTGTTACCATAGTTGAGTGAAGTTTTGCCAACTAATTTTATTTATTTATTTGAATTAATATTATATTGTTTTTCATCTTGTTAGTATTAAATGGTTGTTATATAAATAATTTTGGATTTAGAATGTTATCAATGGAATTTCTTAGTTGTTATTAGCCTCTATTAATAATGTGTATTGAATAATAATTAATAATGCGTTATAATAATGTGTGTGTTTTAATATTTATTGGTAATTTCTAGATATTTTGTTGTTAATTAATAGTTAATAGTTGATTAGTAACAACAATGTACTTTCATTGAGGAAAATATGGATCTCGCTCTCATTAGGTTTTCATGCCTCTACTCTATATTGTTTGGCGTTGATGTCTTGGCACAATCCATTTATGGAAACTATGGAGGCTTGGGGTGTGTGGACTCTGAGATTTACAATGAAACCAAACATGGATGTGGCTATGGATCGATGTATTTGGTGGAGACTCATTCATAAATATGGCACAATTTTTCTATGGTTTACCTTGAAACATGGGAACACTTTTGTGATGACATGTTCTGTGTGGAGGATAGTCAAAAGACTGATAATGGTAGACATTATGATGCTCAGATATTAGCGACCATGGATGAGGATGACTATTATATTATTATGTGGTTGATGTGGGATGGAGGTGCCGTTTTTGTGAGGGTATCTAAATGCCTAACCTGAGCTAGAAGGATTTTTTTTTCCATAGGGATTGGAGGCCTGTTACAGGTTTATTTGGGCACATCACTCCCAACATTTAGATCAATACTTTTAGGGCTCATCAAACCCTAATTCTTTTGCTACATGCCTTAGACAAGTCATCACATTGAATGCCATCATTCCTGAGAATTTCCTGGCCTGAAGATATCCTGAAATGACTCCTTGAGGGACCAACACAACCTTGGTGAGGGGTAACTGCACTGCAGAGCACTTAGGCCCATTCAAGCCTGCTCTACAGAGACCTAGGCCCACTTTGACCTACGTTGGGCGAGATTGAGCAAAATATTCATAGGGTTCTGGGAATATTCCTACATTCTAGACTATTCTAGAAGATTCCCACCTTTTATCCTGTCCTATGAGCTCTAAATTAGATAGGGCATGAATCAAATAACCTCCTATCCTCTCATCCCTTCCCCCATGGAAATTAACTCCCAAATTGGAAAGCCATTCAATGCCCAATTTATGACAAGACCACCTCCATTTCCCTATAAATTGAGCACTCATCATAGTGATCAGGGGCTGGACTTTGAGAATTTGTAAGGAGATATTGTTGGTTTGAGGTTTGAGATCATAAGAAAGAATTGTTATGTTGTTGGATTGTTGTGCTTTTGGATTTATGAAGGATGGAACTCAAGCTGGATGAGTGACATGGGATCGGACTTCTTTGGTTGTAACTCTTCCTTCTACTTAATAAATTTGTTTACTCCTTTTCCCATATTCTTGTCTTTATGTATGATGCTTATATGTGTAAATGTTTTTGATTCCATTTGCTTATAGTAGATAGATCTCTTTCTTTGATTGGTTTTTGTCCTCTGTTTATGATTGTAGGTACTTATCAAGCGGATTCAGTTCGAGAAGGAGTGACGAGAGCTATTCAAAGGAGACAAAGGGAAGCGAAAGATAACAAGTAGGTCCCTTGTATTATTTATCTTCTATAGTAAAATGTTAAACTCTTTAAATCTGTTGTTTTAGGTGTAACTACCCACCTAGGGAAGTTGTGTTTATCCGTAGATGCAAAATTCCACATAACAAATTTGTGACCATACTGGGGAATGATCATCGTTCTGGGTAGTTTATTTTCATCCTATTACACCCTAGTAGACTTTACTTGCCTCCATTGATCTTATTTCAGCGTTTTTGAAGTGTTTTATGGTAAAAAATTGTGCTTGAAAGTCCCTTGAATGACCTCTCTGGCACCAGCGCAGGCTTGGTCTGGACATAGAGCGTTGCAGAGCACCCTTGGCTTGATGACAATGCTTTGAAGCGCACTATCTCCCAGTCAGGGCTGCACTAATCCTCCTTAGGTCAAAAATCCCACCTTTGACTTGATTTTTTCCAAATTTCATTATGTTTCTGCTTGCTGAAAGATCAATGGTTATTGTGTCTCTGAAATCAATTTGAGTTTCCTTTCCTAGCCCTACTTTGGCCTTGATTGTTTAGTGTTTTTTAAATGATTTCTTTATCATTACCAATTCATTGTCAAAGTTAGCTTATAGTCAATTAATCTTTGCTCAAAAGAAAGTGTCGTAAAAGTCTTCATTTCTTTCGAAAAGGAACTGTCATAAAGTCTTCATTCTTGCAAAAAGATTAATTGATTGCATGTGCATTAGTTTTCTTTTGTTCATCTCAACATTAAGGGAAATGAAAAGAAAACGTGCATCGTGCATTGAAAAATTCGTGTGTGCTTATAGGAATAGTTTAGGGAAATTGCATTAGATGTGCTCTTTGTTCTTTGATTAAAAGAATCCGATTGCTCTATCCCTACTAGTTAAGGTTTTCATTGTTCAAAATTGAATGAAAATAATGTTTATCATATTAATTGCATTCTAGGAATTTTAAAGACATCACATGGTGAACCTTGAAAGGAAAATTCTTAATCAATTTCAACTTAAAATTATTCTCAATTAACCTAATGGAGCATTGTCACCTAACGTAAAACATTTAGAGGTTCTAGGCTAGATACGTGTTCTGGCATCGTAAAACATAGCAATTGTCGCTAAGTTGTCTGCGATACATTCTGAGTGTGATACCGCATTCCACGTACGTGAGTATATCGTAGCTCATCCATGTACCTTCGGGTATATAGGGCGGTGTATATTGGTTCCTTTTGTTATATATTATTTTGAATATTCTAAAATATTTATTTGAAATTAAATTCCTATTTTCTAATTAATAATTAATAATAATTAAATTATAATTATAAAAACTTTATCTCATAATTATTAAAACACACACACACACACACTATATAAAATTCAACAATTATGCCTTCAGGCCTTGGCCATACCTGTTCCTTGAGTCCCAGGAAAACAAGCTCTGAATTAAACAAAAGTAATTTTAAGGCATACTCTAGACCCAACAATTTCAACAAGGCTCTTCTTAAATAAAATATCTTTAATTTTTTTCCAATTAAAATTCTAAAAACCATATTCCAAAATAAAATAAAATAAAAACTTACTATGGAGATTCTTAATCTATAAATAGGATTTTTTTATTGTTATTGGTTCCTTTTGCTGTCTATTTGTATATACTATTATGCATATTTTAAAATATTTATTTGAAATTAAATTCCTATTTTCTAATTAATAATAATTAAATTAAAATTATAAAAGCTTTATCTTATAATTATTAAAAAAAACACACACATGATATAAAATTCAACGATTATGCCTTCGGGCCTTGGCCATACCTATTCCTGAGTTCTGAATTAAATAAAAGCAATTTTAAAACATACTCCAGACCCAACAATTTCAAGAGTGCTCTTCATAAATAAAATATCTTTAATTTTTTTCCAATTAAAATTCTAAAACCCATATTCCAAAATAAAATAAAATAAAAACTTAAAAAAACACAAAAACCATGTAAAATTCAACGCCTATATTATAAAATATCTTTAATTTTTTCTAACTAAAATTCTAAAATGCATATTCCAAAATAGGAAAACTTAAAAAACCCAAAACCATGTAAAATTCAACACGTCTATTTATGAATGGAACCTCTCTAAGTTCTTTTTCCAACTTTCATCCACTGTTAGAATAGAACAAAATGATATCAGATCATTGCTCCGGCAGAAATTTACTGACAGTTTGACATGTCATTTAAACCCTAAATGCACAACCATCCAAAATAATTAGAAAGCTGTAATTGTCTATTTAAATATTCATATAGCTTGAATTTATTACAAGGCACCTTCCAGTTACATTGTCCCTGGTTGACCCTTGACATCATGCAGCCCGGAGAGATCATGCAGTTATATTATCTCTGTTGCAGTGACTTCTCACTGTCACAGGCAGCCCATTCTTCATTCGCAAAGTGAGGTACATTGCATATTTTGGAACGTATCCGGTGTCTACCTCCAGACTGAACCTATGAAGGACAGATGCTACAATGGACTTCATCTGTATGAACGCCATCTCTTTTCCCAAACATATGCGAGGCCCTGCCTGGAACACAGTAAATGTGTAAGGATTTTCCCCCACAAATTCCCCATCTTTCAACCATTTCTCGGGTGTGAACTCCATGAAATCCTCACCCCAAATGCTCTCCATCCTGCCCATTGAATATATACTGTAATTCACGAACCATCCTTTGGGTACAATAGTCCCGTCTGGCAATACATCGTCTTTCACAACAACCTTTGAATCAACAGGCATGGGAGGCCACAGCCTCATTGACTCACAGAGCGCGACATGGAGATACTGCATGCCCTTCAGTTCATCAAAGCCGAAGACGACCCATTCATCTTCGGGTTGTATGGAATTTCTGCTGCCTGTAACGACCAAAATTTCTCTGCGAATGGCTTCTCGGACATGGGGCCGAGACGAAATCAGCCAGAAAAACCAAGTTAAGGCAGATGAAGTAGTATCCCTACCTGCCATCATAAAACTAACCATCATATCTCTGACGAATAATTCCGATTTCTTAGAATCTTTCTGATTGCATTCTGTCTCAAATTGCTCCGAATTAGACAGAGCTACCGCCATGAATCTTGAAAGCAGGTCTTCCCTGACATGCCCTTCAGAGATCTCACTTCTCCTGGAACGAATAATGTCCATGGCAAATTTGTTCACTACATTTATCGCTTCTCTTAACTGCTTCTTAGAACCGATGTCAAGCATTCGCTTGATTTTCCACAGAAATGGAACAATGGAAATAAACCTACCCACGCTGATATCAGTAGCATCCTTAAAAGCCTCTGCAAATTGGGACTTGGGCAGACAAGGGTGGAGGCAGCCGGGATCGACCCCGAACGCAACCTTGTAGATATTGTCGAATGCAAATCTCATGAGAACGTCCTGCAAGTCTATCTTCTCTCTTCCTTCGCATGCATTCTTGAGGACCACCATGAGCCGGTTCTTGATTTCCCACTGAACAGCCTCCACTACTATGTTCCGAAGCGACTTGGTATTGAATTCGTAGCTCGCAACCTTCCTCTGCATTTTCCACAACCTGAAGCGTTCTCCCTTGGGGTAATTCTGAAAATTAGTTCTCAGAATATGCTCCACGTTTGAGGTATTCGCAGTGATAATGCCTCGGACGCCTCCGCGGCGTTGAACACTAAATGTGTGGGAAGGGATTCTGGAAAGAACATTCGCTGTCCATTCCAGAACTCTGTCCCTGTTCTTGAAAAATTCCCACAGAGTACCGATTGCTTTGTTTTCTTGTAATGAAAAAGAGTAGGAATGAAAATGAGAAGAGAAGAAAGGCAAGCAGAAACTGGTCGACTGCCATGGCAAAAGCTTGTTTGGTATAGAAAACTTCAATTCGGATGTGTGAGTGGAAAGAAGGGCGACCGCAGAGACACCACAGAAGCCAAACAAAACCAGATGATAAAGAAAGCGCAACTTCCGTATTCATCTTACCTCTGTCTCCATTAGAGCTCATATCACATCGAACAACATTATTCCATTTTAACATAAGAAGACCACGTGATTTTACTTTTTCATTTCATTTGGTGGGGGTGAAAACCTAACAAATAGACAACAAAAGAAGCCAATGGCTGGACTGTTGGAAATAATAATGAGAGGGGGTTGAATCAGTGTTATCAAATCAATAAAACTTTTCCATTTCCATACTTAGATACATATACACTACTTCAGTTAATGGAACCCGCGTGTATACGCAACTGTGTCTAATGCAACTAGCGTATATCCAGAATACTTATGATTCAATTAATCCATTAAATGTCAATCTTTAGTTAGTGCATCAGAACTTCATCAACCATATGAACAGTAAGCAGGTGCACTAAAACAGAACAGATCATCACACACAAGAAGCACACATGAACACCATGATATAAGGTGGAAACCCAATGTGGGTGAAAACCACCTGCTACAAGTCATCTCTATCTTCTTTTAATAAGAAACTTCATTTTACAATATTTCTGTACTGGTGCAGTCTTATATCAGTACACAGGCTTCTACCTGCAGAAGGCTACAACCTTCTCTTGTTCTCCAGACTCTCCTGGATGGGAGCTACAACCCCCTTAGCTCTTGTACTAGCTGATCCGTTTACTAGTACGTAGGTGCCTACCTATTGAATGCTCCAATCTTCACTTGTTCTCTCGCTGCTACTGGACGGGAGCTACTACCCCCCTTTTCTCTTGTACTAGCTGATGTACTAGTACGTAGGCACCAGCCTACAATCTCCTTTCATCCTCCAGGGACCACATTTCATACATTTTTAGACTGGATACTCCTGAAGCGCAAAACTATAATCTAAAGGCCACGTTTCATCCAATTTTCACACTGGACCCATACATATCATTGAAGCACAAAACAATCAATACTAGCATCATCAATTTCTGAATCACTGAAACACTGAAACCCTGTCAACAACACAGTCACCAGAACACTGAACTTGGCAACAATATTCACAACCAACTGTATCATCAAAATCATGCATCAGATTGCATACACTACTTGGAAGTGCTGAACCAGCATGTATACGCAACTTCACCAAGGTGAACCAGCGTATATGTCATCAATTATTACTTATAACTTGATGCACTTCCTGACTTCAGACATATCCATATTATTACATATACAAGGATAATATGTGTGTTAGCACCCAGATCTAGTCCATCAGATCACATTAATATGAGTCATTATGATCCTGATCCAATATTAGTTCTCATCCATCAATATTGAAGCTAAACACAATCAACCAAATAGGATATGCAGAATATTGACACCTTTAAATTGTCATCAGAACTCATCAACAACCAGAACCACCTGTAACTTCAAATATCATATCTCAAATGGTATACGCTACTACAATGAACCAAACCCGCGTACATACGCGCTTTCACCAAAGTCAATCCGCGTACATATCTATAAATATTCAATCATGACTTGCAACGATTTCAAACTTAAGTTACATCCAGTTCAGATCATTACATGCGTCAGTATACAGATCTAGAATAAACATAATCAACCATATAGAGATAGTTCATTTCAAACCATTGGATCCCGATCTATCCTTAGATCTTGTTCTCCATCAACTGGTGAGATCCCTCCTTAGCTCAGATCAAGCAATGCATCATAAACCCATAACCTGCATACTGGATCTCATCCTTCATCGATCTTCTTCTCATTTTATAGTCTTAGGCCTTGCTCAATACCATGGTCCAAAACCATAACAAACCAATACCATGGACCCAATACTTGGGATCAACACATCTGATGAGATACTATGGTCCAAAACCATAGGTTCAAATACCAAGAACTAACTACCACGGACCAAAAGTAAGTTCTCCAACATATATGCCCTTTTCCTTGCATGAAAGTGCATGTATATGCATATGTGCCTTTGTAGCATCTAACCCGTGTGTATACGCGGCTCGGTCACGATGAACCTGCATATATATATTTTCTCTTCATTCTTGTAGTCTGATCATCAAATCCTTGTTGCTGACCTACTGCACTATGATCTGTCATCTGTGTGATTTTCCATCAAGGACAACACTTGTCTCATAATGCCAACAATCTCCCCCTTTGGACTTGATGGAAAAGGTAACTTGTCACACTTAGAACTATCATCTGATTCCTTTGAGCTGTCCTGCATCCCATGCATTCAGTCACATATGATATCTCTTCTAAAGATTCATCTAGTTATAACTAAGTGAGATTTTCTTCTATGAGTGGGTTGTCATCAAGTACAACACATGCATCATAATGCCAACAATCTCCCCCTTTGGACTTGATGGCAACAACACCAAATCACTCTCCCCCTTTGACATCAAGGGCAAAGGGCAGACCAAGATATTCTCTTTCTTTGGTAATCATTCCGTTGTCCATACTCCCCCTGAGTACCTGCTGAAATCTCTGAGTGAGCTCCCCCTTTGTATATGCCAAGGTGTACCAATATTACCATGCTCCCTCTGAGTACATGTTAAAGTTTCTGCTCTATGTTGTTCATGCTCCCCCTCACTGTAAGCAAGGTCTGCAAAAAGATGTTCTACAAGAAGAATATGACTCTATACATCATAAGTGACCTTGCTAGCACCAAAGACTCATACATACATCCATCTCCCAACCAAGTGGGGATATACCAAAGGTTTACACATGATAATAATAGTATAACATCATTCATCCTAGGCATAGTGGGGAAACCAACATAGGCCATTACATGACCTTGATACATGACTAAAATATTTCATCATCCTTCTTATGCATAGAGGGGTTACAAATTACATCATGTGACCAGAAGAGATTTCATCAAATGAATACAATAGATAGAGACACACTATTACATCATGAGTCTTGATATGACCTTTGCATGAGACCAAACATCTAGATAGGACCATGATAGTCATCATACACAATGTATGATCTGCTCTATAAGCATTTGTCAACAACATCTAGACCATCAATCGTGTTCTCCCTCTGTGCCTGTTCCATTTGTGCCAGATGGTTTCTGTCAGGCCCATATCAGACTCTTCTCATTCTGAGTTTGGCCCACTGATTTCCTTCAAATTAACATATACGCGTCTGTATCCACAGAAACAAGTGTATATACGCGGATACTCCTTATTAAACTCGTGTAACCATTTCCATATCAGCAATCTGTAAATGTCCTATGACAAGATATGTCTGCATATAGATATCAACTCATCATCACAAAATCATTCACATTGTAAAACACCATAGCCATCTTATCAACATGATCATCCATGTATCATTACTTGGGAATATTTGCATCAATCAAGATATGTAAGTATCAACCTGTCAACATATAGGTAAGAACTCATCATCATGTCTCCAACAATGCAACTTTGAGTAATCATTCATGTATCCAGCACTATGTATCTTGAGCTCAAGATCTTTTGTCAATATCATCAACATCAACAATCCTCATCCACATGAGCACTAAGAACTATAGGAATCCTGCATCATAATTGTATTAGATGATCTTTATGCACATGAAGACATCAGCATATGAGAGACTCATCATCAAGTAATGAAGTTGTGTATTCAAGCTTTGTACTTTTCCTTATCCTTATGAAGATCACCATGTAAGCATCATATATGCACCATCTCAGAATCAATCCACAAATATGATCTGAACATCAACTATGTAACCCTAAGAATCATATGAGGTTTTATCATGGACAACTCATAACCACATCATAGCAAGATATATCATTTAGCCATATAAGCATCATCACCAAGGACTATTAACCATTATGCCAACAATGCATTTTATAAAGGCATATGCTCCCCCTCAACCTGTGCCATCTGCTTACTGTTAGATCTGATCATGCATATCTCAGCAATAAGTATCAAGACATCATCATCATCAAGTTAGGATCAAAACACTTCTAGACATCTTACAAGTATCAAGACATTTCCACACATCATCAACATACTGTAACTATTTAACCAATAGAGCATATAATGCACTGAATCATATCAGACCCTTTTTTTGAGCTTGTCCCCACTGCTTTTCCTCAGACTGACATATACGCGACTGTGCAGTGTCTAACTCGCGTATATACGTGACTTCCCCTTATGAAACTTGCGTATGAGATTTAGGACACTAAAGTTTTACACTTTCAGCTCCCCCTGAGTCTGTTATGTCTGTGCTGTGCTGTGTCTGAGTATATTGTGTTGTGCCACATCTTTCTGACTATACTTCCTTCTTCTTCCATATCTTCAAGTGTGATGATGTTTTCTCCTTTTGGTGTGGTGTCCAAACCTTCTTCTTGCATTCCTTTGCTATATGTCCAAGCTTGTTACATGCATAACATCTCATATGTTTCATATTCCTCCTGTAACAATCAACAGCTTTGTGACTAAACATATTACAAGAAAAAAAATATCCCTGAAAGTACCTGGAATGTGATGATCTTTCTGTGTGATGATCTTGAACCATTCTTCTTCTAGATCTAGCTGCAACATGTCCAAGATTATGACATACATAACATTCAACATTATGCATTGGAGGAGTAAAAGATTTCCTTTGAAGAATTTCTTTCCTTCGCTGTTGATGGGGTTTTCTTCTCATCTCTTCGTTGTGCATTTCATATTTCTCATTAGAGTTTCTTGCCTCTCCTTGTGAGCTAGATTCACTTTCAGTGGATTCATAAAAACCAAGACCAGTTTCGGTAGCAGGAGACCTTTGACTACTAAGGATATCATCCAAGATCTTAGTACTATCTTGAAATCATAAGAGCCTATCCTTTTATTCTAATTTATCATTTAGAATATTTTCCTCAACTTGAAGATGCTCTTCCTTTTCACGATAGTGCTTCTTCATGTCTTCTTCAACTTTCCTTCCTTCTTCCAACTGATGCCTAAGCTAATTCAAGAACTTCGTTTTCTTGTTTTTCAAGAGCTTGGAGTAGACCTTTATTCTGCTTCTTTGATTCTTCAAGATCTTCCTTTAGCGAGCGGATTGTAGCTTCAAGTCTTTCATAATAACTAGATCTATCTCTGAGTTTCTTGATGATTGTGCTCCTTTCATTGACCTCATTTCTTAATGATGTCACTTTATCCTGCAACTTTTGACATTGATCTTCCTTGTTCTTGAGTAACTTCCTTACCTTGTTTCCTTCCTCTAGTTGAGCTTTTAGTTTGGTAGCTTCTTCTTTGAAAGCACATTCCTTTGTGTTCAATAGATCTTGTTGATATCTAATTTTGTCTGTAAGCCTTTTAAATTCTGCCTCTATTTGATATATTTCTTGCTCACCCATAAGTGCAAATTCAATTGTTTTGCTATCACATTCATCATCTTTAATAGATGTATCACCGGAGGATAACAAATTTGTACCTGATAGATCTTGTTCGTCTTCATTATGAAGTGATTCTGAATCTGATGTGCTCCTTCCACATATTCCCCAATCAATACAACCACTGTCATAGATCTTCTGAGATGTCTTATTCTTCTTAGGTGCTTTCTTCTTAAGCTTCTTTCCCATAGTTCCACGGATCTCCTTCAAGCGATCAAACTTCTACCAAAGGACCTGCTCTGATACCAATTGTTGGAAATAATACTGAGAGGGGGGGGTGAATTAGTATTATTTCCAACAATAAAACTTTTTCATTTCCATACTTAGATACATATACGCTACTTCAGTTAATGGAACCCACGTGTATACGCAACTGTGTCTAATGCAACTAGCGTATATCCAGAATACTTATGATTCAATTAATCCATTAAATGTTGATCTTTATTTAGTGCATCAGAACTTCATTAAACATATGAATAGTAAGCAGGTGCACTAAAACAGAACAGATCATCACACGCAAGAAGCACACATGAACACCATGATATAAGGTGGAAACCTAATGTGGGTGAAAACCACCTGCTGCAAGTCATCTCTATCTTCTTTTAATAAGAAACTTCATTTTACAATATTTTTGTACTGGTGCAGTCTTACACCAGTACACAGGCTTCTATCTGCAGAAGGCTACAACCTTCTCTTGTTCTCCAGACTCTCCTGGATGGGAGCTACAACCCCCTTAGCTCTTGTACTAGCTGATCCATTTACTAGTACGTAGGTGCCTGCCTACTGAATGCTCCAATCTTCACTTGTTCTCTAGCTGCTACTGGACGGGAGCTACTACCCCCCTTTTCTCTTGTACTAGCTGATGTACTAGTACGTAGGTGCCGGCCTACAATCTCCTTTCATCCTCCAGGGACCACATTTCATACATTTTCAGACTAGATACTCCTGAAGCACAACACTATAATCTGAAGGCCACGTTTCATCCAATTTTCACACTGGACCCATAAATATCATTGAAGGAAAAAGCAATCAATACTAGCATCATCAATTTCTGAATCACTGAAACACTGAAACCTTGTCAACAACACAGTCACCAGAACACTGAGCAGAACATTGAACTCGACAACAATATTCACAACCAACTTTATCATCAAAATCATGCATCAGAGTGCATACGCTACTTGGAAGTGTTGAACCAGTGTGTATACGCAACTTCACCAAGGTGAACCAGCGTATATGTCATCAATACTTACTTATATCTTGATGCACTTCCTGACTTCAGACATATCCAGATTATTACATATACAAGGATAATATGTGTGTTAGCACCCAGATCTAGTCCATCAGATCACATTAATATGAGTCATTATGATCCTGATCCAATATTAGTTCTCATCCATCAATACTGAAGCTAAACACAATCAACCAAACAGGATATGCAGAATACTAACACCTTTAAACTGTCATCAGAACTCATCAACAACCAGAACCACTTGTAACTTCAAATATCATAGATCAAATGGTATACGCTACTACAATGAACCAAACCTGCGTACATACGCGCTTTCACCAAAGTCAACCTGCGTACATATCTATAAATATTCAATCATGACTTGCAGTGATTTCAAACTTAAGTTATACCCAGTTCAGATCATTACATGCGTCAGTATACAGCTCTAGAATAAACATAATCAACCATATAGAGATAGTTCATTTCAAACCATTAGATCCCGATCTATCCTTAGATCTTTTTCTCCACCAACTGGCGAGATCCCTCCTTAGCTCAGATCAAGCAATGCATCATAAACCCATAACCTGCATACTGGATCTCATCCTTCATCATATATTCAATACTTTTTCGATACACTTGCCTAATGATCTTCTTCTCCTTTTATAGTCTTATGCATTGCTTAATACCATGGTCCAAAACCATAATAAACCAATACCATGGACCCAATACTTGGGATCAACACATCTGACGAGATACTATGGTCCAAAACCATAGGTTCAAATACCAAGGACTAACTACCATGGACCAAAAGTAAGTTCTCCAACATATATGCGCTTTTCCTTGCATGAGAGTGCGTGTATACGCATATGCGCCTTTGTAGCATCTAACCCACGTGTATACGTGGCTCGATCACGATGAACCTGCGTATATATATTTTCTCTTCATTCTTGTAGTCTGATCATCAAATCCTTGCTGCTGACCTGCTGCACTATGATCTATCATCTGTGTGATTTGCCATCAAGGACAACACTTGTCTCATAATGCCAACAATCTCCCCCTTTGGACTTGATGGCAAAGCTAGCTTGTCACACTTAGAACTATCATCTGATTCCTTTGAGCTGTCCTGCATCCCATGCATTCAGTCACATCTGATATCTCTTCTGAAGATTCATCTAGTTATTACTAAGTGAGATGTTCTTCTGTGAGTGGGTTGCCATCAAGTACAACACATGCATCATAATGCCAACATGGACAACAACATTATTCCATTCTCGCATAAGAAGACCACATGATTTCACTTTTTCATTTCATGTGGTGGGGTGAAACCCTAGCAAATAGACAACAAAAGGAACCAATTGTTAAACAAAACTTTCTTCTTTCAAAATGAAAGATAAGCACATCAGCCACCATTAAGAAGAACTTTCTTCTTCTTTCATTCAAAATGAAAGATAAGCACATCAGCCACCATTAAGAAGAAATCAATGTCTTCTTAAAGTAAAGTTGAGATATGACAACAATGAATTGAAATACTTACATTTAAGTTATGGTCCATGTAAATTTAGGAAATCTCTTTTCAATGTCATACTCTCACGCTTTTCATCTATTTTTGTTTATATCCATTGGTCTTCGAGAACAAATTTAGTTTTAATTCGCAATGGGGAATTAATATTTAACGTTTAGGTTGATGATGTATATTGTAAACAAGTTGTATTTAGTGAGATTTTTGGAAGCTTTTCATGTGGGCTTTTCTTGTCTAATTTCTCTAAAATCAGGCAGGAATTGATTGAAATGGCAACCTTGATGGGAAACCCTGCACAATCGAAATGCTCTAGGGGTTTTCCAAGGTGTTGAATCCATATATACAGTAAAAAAAAGTGTAAATAATATAAATCAAGATTTCACTTCAAATTTTTCCACCGGATTACGACACCAGAAAGTCCAAAAAGTCCCACTAAAGACAACTCCTATTGTAAATAGTGAAATCTAGTGGTTATTGCACATAAAATTAAAAAAAAAAAATTGAACAACAACTATGACACCAGAAAGTCCAAAAAGTCCCACTAAAGACAACTCCTATTGTAAATAGTGATATCTAGCGGCTATTGCACATAAAAAATAAATAAATAAATAAAAAAATAAAAAAAAATAAATAAATAAAATAAAATAAAATAAATTGAACAACAACTATCATGACAGTGATGGGAGAGATGGACAAGAAGGTAAGTGGATTGTGATGATGGTGACATTGATGGGAGAGATGGACAAGAGGGTAAATGGACTATGATGGTGGAGGCAGTAAACAATTAAAGTGATAGTTGGACAAAAACAAGTGGTATTCTATGTAAGTTGGTTTGGACAATCCATTTTTTGAAATGCCCTCCCTAAAGAAATAATTTGCTCATAAAAAAAAAGTGACATTTTTGAAATAAAAGAAGGAAAAAGAAGAAAATAATTGGAAAATGTCAACTCAATGGTATGAAGGACAATGGTATGGATAAGCACTTCCAACATTCAATGATACAAAGATATATATGATGCCTGTGAGGCCTTGGTCCTCATGAAGCTTACAATGCCTCATACATCTATCATGCAGAGTTGGAAGTTAGTCAGTTAGCTGTGAACCTGTTTGTATTGGAGTCAAAGGGCTAGAAGTCAATAGGTAATTAACATGGGCATGCTAGTTTGGAAAATTAGCCTCTAGCAAGTAATGAATGAAGGTCAAATATATTTTTAAGGAAGAGGGCTAGGCATCTCTAGTCTTGATAAGCCATGAGTTTTTAGAGAGAACCATGAATGAAGGTCAAACATCTTTTGAAGGGAGAGGGCTAGGCATCTCTAGTCTTGATAAACCATGAGTTTTTAGAGAGAACCATGATAAATCTTTAAAGAGACAAAAGAACCATCCTCTAAACGGGTAATAGGGAGAGCATCAAAATGAAAAATGGTTATGAGTGTCATTATCTAAAGAGCATATCCAGTAACTATGATGCTCCCAAGGAATATAGTGATATCTATCAATGTGAAGTTGATGAGAGCAAACTCTAAGTTGGGTAAGAGGGCCCTCAAGTTGAAAGATAACTAGACTTTGATGTACCTTGGGATTTGAATGAACTCACCATTCCACTATAGATACAAATCTGAATTGTACTAAAGTTAAACATATATGGAAGTGAAAGCGCATACACGTAAGCTAGCTTTTGTATATGTAGGGCTACCTTATATGCGTACATATACAAACTAGTGTCAAAATGATGATCGAGAGATTCAAGACTCTATAAATGTGTGACTTCTATGTACGTGTGCATATACAAGAGTATCCTGAGTTGCACACATATGAAAGTGTGCATATATGGAAGATCACAAATATGTGTGCATATACAGAAGTTGAGTTGCGCACATATGAAAGTGTGCATATATGGAAGATCAAAAATATGTGTGCATATACAGAGGTCGAGTTGTGCACATATGGAAGTGTGCATATATGGAAGATCACAAATATGTGTGCATATACAGAAGTTATGTATATATAGAAGTATATGTGAAAGATGCATGTTGTATACACAAGTTGAATTTCATATATGTGTGGCTTTGTGGATACAGAAACAATGTTGATGCATATTGAAGTTGCACATATATCAAAGTTAGTTTTCATATATGCACATATTTTGTATATGTGTACATATCTTTTATGTATACATGCATAATGCATGCATATATGGATGTCGGCTTCTGTACATGGCCACACATATGAATGTTGTTTACTTTCGAACATGCGACCATACATAAAAAGTGTACATATAAAAAAGTATCTTATATTGTGCTTATAAAAAAGAGTGAAATATATAAAATTTATCTTTCATATATGTGTTTATATACATAAATTATGCATATACATAAGTAGATTTCTTATATATACACTTACATAAAAGATAATGAAACTTCTATAAATGATCTTAAGTATATGCATACATAAATTTTCTAAATGGTACATTTAAGAAGTTCAAATATATAAATAAAAGTTACTAAAAGAAAATGATTACATAAAATGAAAACCAACATATAAATTATAACTTCCATATTCTTATAACTTATTCTTATACTATTTATTAGATTTATGGATATTAAAGTCATATATTTAACATAGAAAAAATATTCATTCTCTAAGAAAAACACAAAAGTACATAAAAAATGTATTTTTTTTTAAATAATAAAACTAGAAATTGCACCAGATGTTGCAACGGAAATGCCGTAAGGCGGTAGCATTGGAACCAATATCATAGAAGAAAGAATATGTGACCAAAGTACTTTATAGGGAGATGGGAGATAGGGGCACCCTTCCTACCTAAGTAAATGCCTAAACTAAATATGGTGTCATCATTTGCAATGGTGTCCGATTATGAGAGGCGGTGATGTGCCCAACCTAACCATTTCACATTCACGAGTGTTCTCTCAGCATGTGCTAATTTGGTAGATTTGGAAAGTGATTAAGGATTCCACCATGACATAATTGCTATTGGACTGCAGTGTAAGGCATTGTGGGGAGTACTCTTGTAAATATGTCTGCCAATGAACAATGCCCAACAAGTGTTTGACAGAATCCCTGAACTAAATGTACTATCTTGAAATGTTATAACTTATGATATCAAGGTATGTAAAAGAGGGGAACGTAGCTGAGGCCATGAAATTTTTTTCTTCAAATGCCTGAATGGGGCATGGTTTCATGGACTACAATACTTGTTGGATATACACGTAAGGGGTATCTTGATAAGGCTATGGAGCTCTTTTTGAAAATGGTGATGCACATAAAATGTTCAGTAAAATGTCTAAACAAGATGTTGTCTGTTGGACTTCTATTATTGTAGGATATGTTATTCATAGATTTGGAAAGGAAGCCCTTCAACTATTTGAACAAATGCAACAATCTGCCATAAAACCCAACCATTTCACCTTTGTTGGTGTTATGTTTGCATGTGGACATGCAGGTTTAGTAGACCACGGTTGGAAATACTTATATTCTTGATGAATCAAGATTATAATATTAGCCCTATGGAGATTCCATGAACTCTCAAAACTATTGTTTGTATGCTAGATCAATGAACACATAGCTAATTCAATATATGAATTGAAAAGCAAAAATGTATAACACTCAAAACTCCATATATTAACTCCAAACAAGAGCTCGCATTTTGTCTCTCTTACTAACACTCTAAGACTTGTGTAGAGAGAAAACAAGGAAGCTTCTAGAAAACTGGCTCGGAGCAACAATTAAAACTAACCGTTCCACAATTATTTTCAGTGGATCTTCAGCCAATCTTTCGCCCTTCCATTGATCGGAAAGATTGAAGAAAGAAACAGAGGAAATAATTTACACTCTTAAATGTTAAACATCCTCAACAAGGAAATGTAATATCAATGATTGTATCTTTAGAAAGTTTAAATCTTGGAAGATGGGTCTAAGTGTGATAGTTGTAATTAGATACCATGGAGAAGGGGTCAAAATTTAACCCATAGTGTGAATACTCCAAAAACAAAACTAAAGCACGACAAATATCATCAAATTTTGTTTTCCACTTAATGGATCATTCATAAAGAGGCAAAAAGAGCATATAAAGTCTAAAAGTGAAATGCCACTTAGACATGGTATATTTACAGTTTCCCAAGGCAAGCTACAATATGTTTGACATGCTCGAAATTTAAAATAAATCATCAAAAAAAAAACATTCAAAATGTGAAGTAATATAAGATGGAAACATAAAGTAAACAGAGGAAAAAATATGAAAAATAAAATAGAATGGATATAGCTCCCTTGGAGGCTTGAAATTTGCAGCATAAAGTTTGGTTCTGGTGTTTGATGTAACCAGTGGATAGGATAGGGCACCTGCATTCATGGAGCCAACTACAAATTAGTGTAGTAATATGCATCCATTTAGTTGCATTTCGAATTTAAATTGTTATGTGATCACCTCCCATGAGGATTCTCCATTTGTGAGAACACAACACTTGTGGTTACATCTTCTAAATCATCAATCACTTCCACCAACACCTCTACCAATAACGATAGTATCAAAAGTATTAGACTCTCGGCAACACAAAGGAACATAATGCATGTGCCCTCAATCTCTTCTACATAATTGTAGCTCTCCTCCCAAAGCAAAACCACTAGTGTTGTGTATTCACTTTGCCATGAATCCTGTGCAAACATCTCGAGGTAAGGAACTGTTGCGCCAAGGTATGGATCCACTATGTGTCATATCCACTGAAGAAGAAAACGTTCCAAACAAGAGGTAAATTCTCACAAGTATCCCTCTTTGGGATGTTGAGAACTCCAAAAATTCCACACACTCATTAACGAAACCTATAAATTGAGAACTTTCGTACAAGACTTGAAGTCACACTAAACTTGGACCAAAAGGCTCAGGCTCCAAGTAGCGTAAAGGAACATCTGTGAGATGATTTGTACCATTATCATATGGATCATTTTGCATGGCTACCTCCTAGAGTTGAAATGCATATTCTGTTAAATTTAGATATGTTCTATGCTAGAGAATTTTTTTCAATTTTCACAGTTAACTCAATATCTTTCTAGATTAGCAATCACATCAGCATTAAAGTAAACTGCAGATAGAAAGTAAATATAAATCGCAAAAGACAAGCCAAGACAAGAGGACACAAGATGTGGCGCTAGCCAAGGACAAACCCCAATGCGGGGAAACCCTTCGTCAATTCTTCTTATATGATCTTCAATAGTTCAGCATAGAGAGAGAGAGAGAGAGAGAGAGAGAGAGAGAGAGAGAGAGAGAGAGAGAGAGAGAGAGAGAAATAGTACATTTACAATAGAAGTCAATACTTTGAATTATCTAGATAAGAGCATAGATCATCTCCTAGGATGATGATACATGAGATCAGTTGAAGACATGTTGCTTCAACTAATTCTCCAAGGTGACTCCTTCACCTATCATAGTGTTGCATCTCATCATCATGTTGCACCTCACTATGCTGCACCATGTTGTACCCGTCATCACAATGCTAGACCTCATGTTGTTGTTGTCCCAGTGTTTAGAACTGTTGTACATAGTGCCACTACTGCACCATGCTTACTCTTGTCCCAATGTACTTGTTTCACTGTACTTGCTGATGTCCATGCTTTACCATGCCGTTGTTGTCCATGATTCTTCATGCTTGCAGCTGTCCCACTTGCAGTTGTCCTAGTGTCATTGAGGTTGTCCCATGTATAAGCTTGTTGTCTTTAACTGTTGCATGAAGACATGTAGCATCCAACCATATAGATACATCATACATAGAGTTGTACTATGCATCATACCATGTTGCACCCTTTTTACATTATGTTGCATTGCTACCCATCACTGTATGTTGATAGCACTATGTTGTAATATGTATACAACTATCATATACTATGTTGTCTATGTCACAACATTCATCACATCAAGCTGCACTCCTTTGGGGTATTCATCACTCCATGTTGACCCAACATGTGGCTCCCAGAGATTGTTCCAAGTCTGATCCAAATCTATTCAATATCCTTGACCCAATGCACCTCTAACACTGCTTCAAATATGCTTGACACTTTTCTGTTCCCGACTATTTTTTTAGAGCACTTGGGTATACTGCTGCAGCCCTAAGTTCCTCTCAACAATCCTCGAACAACCCTTCAAAAACCGCGGACTAGGCAAGGAGAGATGCTCCTCCTCCACGCTAAAGGTAAGGGCTCAAGACAGCCCTCAAATCTGCCCATGCTAGGTTTGTTGTAGTGGTATGGCATGTGGCCTACCACAAAACACTACTGCTACTCACGACACCCTCCAACAATGATACAAACCATCTGTTAGGTCTTAAACAAGCTAGTGTTTAGCTCCCAAGGCCTCGTCCTAGCACAACAAGCATCACAACTTCCTACAACGGACTTCAGACTTTTTTCAACCCATGAAACAGTGCTCCAACCCATGCTGCCCTAGCCTCCCATGTTGTGGCCTCAAAACAGAGATCTCCCTTTACACTTGTGGCTAGGGCTAGGGCTTGAACGCATAGCAGTTTAGGGCATATAGTAAACCCTTAGAGGACAGCGAGGGAGCCTACTTCAATCTCCTTCATGACAGCAGTGAGGGTCTCCCTTTGACTGTGTAAAGCCTTCTTTTATTAACTGTGTTAGGGCTTCTTCATTAGGGTAGCATAGAGCCTTTCTCCATTAGGGAAGCGTTATCCCTTATGATATCTTCTCCTACTGAAAACCAAAGCAAGTAGAGAGGAAGAGACCCCAAGTGTGTGTAGAAATGACTTGAAGGCTACCTCTATTTATACTGAAACGTTGAGCACAAGTGGGGTTTATTTGGTTGTTGGCCGACCTTGACGAATTGTCCCATAACACTAATAAATTCATATCTCCATGAATACTTATCGAGATCGGATGATATTTAGATCAATCCTACACCTCTCGATGAGAGGGATCCAAAAAAAATATCATCTGACATTAATAAGATGACCCACATGGATTTTGGTCGTTACCGTTTTTAACACTCCCTCTCAACTAGGGAGAACTCCATCCGCTGATCCATATGTTCAACTGTACTATCTCTGCCTTCAGTGCCCTGCATTACTTTGCTCTACTGAACCATGAAGAAGAAGAATTGATCAAGAATGTCTCATGCCATTCTCTATTGACCCGAAGTTAGTTTTATTGATCGTAGATCAATATCACAAGAGAGTGTCTCAAACCACTCATATTGATCCTAGATCAGTTTCATTGATCCCAGATCAATTGAGGTCATCCTAGCATATGGAGTACAGTAGATACAACGATGCATCCATCGATAGTACTAATATGGTTCCTAACCCCATTTCCCTGCTCATTGATCAGATGAGAGGTACTTCCCATGAGTCCCAGACTGCATGGGTAGGATGCCTCGACAAGAGAACTAATCATCCTATACCACAAGAGAACTAATCATCCTTGTCCCAAAGTCACCACGGGGTATCACAGGGGAAGGCTGAGCCATTTACCCTATACACATCGTACCATTAGGGGAGGGTGAGTTTCCCTATGGTCGTGTGTTGCTCCAGTAAGTACCCCAAGCCCCCTGATCTCCCAGAGCTCAATGCATGCAACATGTAGAACCTTTTAATAAGGTCTCTCAATGACTCCAAGTCGTTCAAGAAAGTCACATGTTTTACCTTTCCCCGGGGCTTTGACAAAATGTCTGCGACCTGTACATCAGTCTCAATGCGATGGAGCCTCCTCGCTCATCGAATTACCATATCCTAGATAAGGCAGTATCTAATGTCTATTTGCTAGAGCAATCATCAAATACGGGATTCCTCAACAATCGAATCCCCCCTGGTTGTCACAGAGGATCACAATGGTATTCATCATGTGTACAAACAACTCAGTCAAGAGCTTCCACAACCAGGTAGCTTCACACGAGATCATATTCGTAGCTATGCATTCGGTCTTGATGGTGCTTATAGCAACCAAGTTTTGTTTCCTACTCATCCATGATATCGAAGCAGAATCCAAAGAGAACCAACATAGAGAAGTGCTCTAGTGATCCTCCACACTACCTGCCCAGTCAACATTCGAATAATCATGCAACTTCATATTTCCGAGAGTGTATCTCAATCCATGAGAGATTGTGCCTCGAAGATATCTCGGAAGATTCTTGGCACCAATCCAGTGAGGCTCAACCAAATATGAGCTCACCATGCTAACTGAAAAACATATATCCGGACAAAAGTTCACCAAGAACATCAATGCAAATGAGTTTATGAAAATCAGAGGAATTTCCCAAATATAGTCTGGCATCATCAAGGGATTGCAGTTTACCATTCCACATTCAGAATCCAACTCCCTCTTACTTCTACAAGTGAGAGGGTTAGCACCTATCAGAAATAGGTCATTCTTAGAAGGTGTCGGTATGAGAGGTATATCATGCACAACCTTCAAACAATGGTTTGGATCAGCTTCAATCTTAGTGAATCTCAGCTTCATCTGACAGCTATCAATCCTCTCATATCAAACCCGGGGTGACTTTCTTCAAGCCATAGAGGGCTTTCTTCCATCTTTATACATGAGATTCCTGATCATGAATCTCAAACTCCTAGAGTTGTTCCAAACTTGTGGACCTGCTACATGAGGGGAATGGTCCCCTTGTAGGATTCTCCTTTGGTACATCTCAGACATGTACCTTCATGCTCTTCTTCAATTCAGGCATCCCTATCACCATCTAACTCACATCGGGTAGGGCCCCATAAGTAGACCACCAGTGTTATAGATGAGATATGTCAATTGACATGATCCCCAATGGACCATCCTACAACTTGATACAAATTTCCAACCTTGAACCCATGAGAAAAAACATCTTTTGAAAATTATATTTTCAAACACGTACCTTTCCATCGATGAATGCTTCCCTGTAACCTTTGATTTCCATTTCCGAAATGGACACTAGGTTCTTCTTGCAATCAAGTACATAAAAGAGATTTTGTAGATGAATCAAGTTACCCCCATTCAATTGAGGGGTAACATTTCCTACACCCTTTTCGGGATAGGTGGCATCAGCTCCAAGTATAATCCCACGATTTTTTCCATCTCTATCAAATTAGAGAGAACACCCTTCTATCTGGGGTTCCTTGCTTTCTTTGAAGAGTCGGCTATTTCCTTGATGACCTGCATTGCCTGACATTCCTATGATCATTGAAGATGTCCCTGGAATGATTGTTATCTTCATCAAGAGATGTGTCCCATCCATTTGGACACTCCTTCGCATAATGACCGAACTTATTATAAGCAAGGCATCTACCTTTCCTTTCACCTTGAGATCCGTACTTCCCATTGAAGTGATCTGTAGGTAGGCCATCAGAAGCTTCCGTTGCACCATAATATACTCTGCTTTGACTTCACCCTTGGTGAATTTGAAGAGGGATGAGGAATCCATCGATCCTTTTGTCCTTTCCCAACTGTCCTCGGTGATTTTTCTTTCACTCTTGCTTGGGCATTGTCTTCACCTCAGCTCTGATACCATGTTAAATTTAGGTATGTTCTATGCTAGAGCAATTTATTTCAATTTTCATAGTTAGCTCAACATATTTTCTAAATTAGCAATCACATCATCATTAAAGCAAACTACATATAGAACATAAATATAAATCGCAGAAGACAAGCCAAGACAAGACGACAGAAGATGTGGCGCTAGCTAGGGACAAACCCCAATGTGGGGAAACCCTTCGTCAATTCTTCTTATATGATCTTCAATAGTTCAACAAAGAGAGAAAGAGAGAGAGAGATAGAGATAGTACATTTACAAGATAAGTCAACACTTTGAATTATCTAGATAAGCGCATAGATCATCTCCTAGGATGATGATACATGAGATCAGTTGAAGACATGTTGTTTCAACTGATTCTCCAAGGTGACTCCTTCACCTATCATAGTATTGCATCTCATCATCATGCTGCACCTCACTATGTTGCACCATGCTGCACCCATCATCACAATGCTAGACCTCATGTTGCCGCTGTCCCAATGTTTAGCATTGTTGTACATAGTGTCATTTCTGCACCATGCTTATTTTTGTCCCAATGTACTTGTTGTTGTCAATGCTTTACCATGTTGTTGTTGTCCATGACTCTTCATGCTTGTAGCTACCCCATGTTGCAGTTGTCCCATGTGTCACCAATCTTGCAGTTGTCCCATGTATAAGCTTGTTGTACTTAACTGTTGCATGAAGACATGTAGCATCCAACCATATAGTTGCATCATACATACAGTTGTACTATGCATCATACTATGTTGCACCCTTTTTACATTATGTTCATTGCTACCCATCACTATATGTTGATAGCACTATGTTGTACTATGTATACAACTGTCATATACTATGTTGTCTATGTCACATCATTCATCACATCATGATGCACTCCTTTGGGGTATTCATCACTCCATCTTGACCCAACATGTGGCTCCCACAGGTTGTTCCAATTCTGATCCAAATCTGGTCAATATCCTTGAAACAATACACCTCTAACACTGCTTCAAATCTGATTGACACTTTTTTGTTGCTGACTGTTTTGTTTAGGGAACTTGGGCATACTGTTACAACCCTAAGTTCCTCTTAGCAATCCTCAAACAACCCTTCAAAAACTGCGGACTAGGCAAAGAGAGATGCTCCTCCTCCAAGCTGAAGGTAAGGGCTAAAGATAGCCCTCAAACCTGCCCACGCTAGGTTTGTTGTAGTGGTATGGCATGTGGCCTACCACACAACATTATTGCTACTCACGACACCCTCCAACAATGATATAAACCATCTGTTAGCCTTTAAACAAGCTAGCGTTCAACTCCCAAGGCCTCGGCCTAGCACAACAAGCATCATGACTTCCTACAACAGACTTCGGACTTTGTTCAACCCACGAAACAGTCCTCCAACCCATGTTGCCCTAGCCTCCCATGCTATGGCCTCAAAACATAGATCTCCCTTTAGACCTACGGTTAGGGCTAGGGCTTGAACGCATAGCAGTTTAGGGAATATAGTAAACCCTTGTAGGACATCGATGGAGCCTACTTCAATCTCCTTCATGACATCGGTGAGGGTCTCCCTTTGATTGCATAGAGCCTTCTTTTATTAACTGCGTTAGGGCTTCTTCATTAGGCCAGTGTAGAGCCTTTCTCCATTAGGGTAGTGTTATCCCTTAGGATCTCTTCTCCTAGTAAAACCCAAATACAAGTTGAGAGGAAGAGATCCCAAGTGTGTGTAGAAATAAATTGAGGGCCACCTCTATTTATACTAAAACGTTGAGCACAAGTGGGGTTCATTTGATTGCTGACCGACCTTGACGAATTGTCCCATAACACTAATAAATTCATATCTCCATGAATACTTATCGAAATTAGATGATCTTTTGATCAATCCTACACATCTCGATGAGAGGGATCCAAGAAAAATATTAGCTGCCATTAATAAGATGATCCACATGGAGTTTGGCCCTAGTTGCCAATTTTAACATATTCCAAGTTCCATAAAAGATCTCCCATGGTAGGCATGTCGATGCGCTGCTCTTCTAAGCACTTTTCGAAAGTCTCCTAAAGATGTTTCATAGAACCAGGGTTAATGGTCCCAACAAGGTGAGGGTCAATGAGTTTTTCAAGCTTGCCCATTTTCTTCTAGTGCATTGTCCAATCTTCTATGTTGAGTTGTTCTCTGGGTAAAACAAGATTAAGAGTTGGTGTTGCAGACGGAACCTCCAGTAATACTACTTTAAAAGAATAAACATTAGATTTCTATATTAGTTGTTGCCTTCTGAAGTATTCAGGATCAAGGTACCCAAAACTACCTTTCATTGCAGTACTTCCATGAGTCTAATCAAGAGTGGGTCTAGTCCATGAATATCCAAAGTCTGCAACCTTTACAAATATTCATTGTTTAGTAATATAATATTATAATATTTTTTCAGATAATAAACCTTATTATTTGAAACTAAATAGAAATAATAAGCCTGCTTATTCAAAAATTTATTTCATGATGAGTAGATAAAGTCTGCTTATTCGAAACTTTATTTCATGATTAGTAGTCGAGTGTTGGATAAATATATTTTATATGATTTGTTTTCATTTCTTATTCTCTACTTACATGGGCTTTATGGATGAAATTCGTAACCTTTGAAATTGAAATCTTCCCAAAAATTTAGACATTCGAATGGATTCAATTTGTATCTTCTAGTTCTAGTCGATAATCTTATTAGTATCTTCATCTTACGACAAGCCTAATCAGCACATTACATTACATGAATATTATATCATTAATTTTGATACATTTATTTCAAAGTTTCTGAATATAAAAATTGAGTTAAATTTTCTAATTATTTCATTAAAATAATATATTAAAAATAAATAAATTATTATTATTTAAAAATTTATAATATAATTTTACATTTAAAAAAGTATATATATATATATATATATATATATATATATATATATATATATATATATATATATATATATATTTAAGCTTGGTAGGACCATTCCATTTTATATTAACATAAGCAATTTTACACCACATAGATTGACCACGTAGCCTCAACTTGCCCCGAAGGGAAACCAAGTCTGCCAGCCACCTGTCTGCATTGTAAGCCATCCAAAAACAATAAAGTCTTAATCTCTCAAGCCAAGCTAGACATGTCTCAGTTTTGTGTCCATACACTACATAACTATCCAAATTGATATTTACAGTGTTTGTGATGGAAAATTCTTTAATACATGATGTTTCCTATTGATGCCCATTGATCTTAATACTGCTCATGGAGGATCCAAGGATTGAATACATATGTAATAGAAATAGTGGAACCGAGGAGGAAAGATATCGGAAGCCATCAGAAGAGAAAGAGAAAAGAGGAGAAGCCATGAAACCAAAGAATAAGAGGAAGAGTTCATCAGAAGCCATCAAGGAAGCAGGTTATCGCATATGCCCAAGGGTATGTGTTATCGGAAGAACAAAGAGCAACATCGATATCAGAGGAGCATAAACAGAATTATTGGAAGTCACAAGAAGATAAGACACAGGAGCAACAACTATCAGAAGCGTGGAAGAGTGAAAAGAAGTCATAGGAGCAAGAACCCAAGAATAAAACCATGTAATAACACCACATCAGAGAGTTTATATCGGAGGAACTTTATCGACGGTTCTATTATATTAAGTTGTGTAAACATTGCTCAAACCCCTGATTGCAATATAATGGAGTCAAGAAATGAACAACGGAGATCAAACCCAAGTGCTTGCGAAAGAAGAATGGCGGAGGAATAGATCTGGATCGTCAGATCGACAGATCTGTTAGATCGATTGTGATTAGAAATTGTGTGGGTAGGAAAGTACATATTTCCTTGATCATGGCCGAAGTCCCGCACTCAATCTTAGCAGCCGATCTCATATTCAACTCTTAGATCACAGTCAACTGCAAGGGTTAAGGCCATTTTAATCCATGTACTAGTCGAAGTCCCGCAAACCATAGATTGCGATATAATATGCAGACCTGATAGCTCCATTAGAACATATCTTTATGTAGTATCGCATCCAGATATTGGGGAAGTTACACAAATCACAAAGGGTTGTCACCCCGGACTGCCGATTGCGATAAACCCCTGAACCGCCGATTGCGATAAACCCCCGAACCGCCGACTAGGATAACATTGTGGACCCGCTGCACCATTATAGCATGACTTAATAAAATATCGCATCAGTGGTAATCGCAAGTTTCAAAGGATGTAAAACCGCTGATTGTGATAGAGGTGTGGACCTGACAGACTTATTAAAAATACTTTATTAAATATCGCATCCGCTACGGGGTGATATGTGAATATCGGTGATATTGAATGTTGTGATTATGGTATTCTCATGAAGTTGCGATTGCGGGATTAAAGTCATGACGTGTGGGGGCCTCTATTAATGTGGATTTTCATAAAGCTGCAAATGTGGGAGTCTTATGAAATTACGATTGCGATAAAGTGGTGGACCCAACAGGTTTATCAAAACAGTTTAATATAATATCGCATCCAGTAGGGGCAATCAGCCATCGACCATGTTATGGGCACGACTTGTAAAATACCTCAGAAAGTTGCGATTGCGATTGAGGTAGTGATGGGGCATGTGGGACCTTCCTGTGGGTATAGCCTCTCTTATATGATTTTCATGTCAAGTCTATGGATGAAAGACTCTTCGATATAATTTTAATATGCGAACTCATAAGTCGGCTTCTCCTCCCAATGAATGTGTCTTTTGATTATTGGAAAAACTCACATATATACAAGTTGAAACGCTTCACTTCAGGTAATTAATATCGGGAATCTAATAGAGAGAAGAAGTAATAGTTCACAACTTGTGAACTTGAAGAGACAGAGGAAGTTGAAGATCGAGAAGTCGAAAGGTCGAGCGAGCAAAAAAGGAAGCCAAAGGTCGAGCGAACAAAAGTGGAAGTTGAAGGTCGAGCTAGCGAAGAAGGAAGCCAAAAGGTCCAGCGGAAGAAGAAGGAAGCCAAAGGTTGAGCAAGCGAAGAAGGAAGCCGAAAGGTCCAGCGGAAGAAGAAGGAAGCCGAAGGTCGAAAATTCTATTGATTGGGTTATTTATTGAAAAGCTCGGACATGTGTTTGATAATGATTGAGATAACAGTTCAAAAGGACACCTCTGTGGATTTAAGAAGATTATCTGAGTATGAACAAGGTTGGTGCCTTGGAATTGGAAGGATTGGTGTCCTTGGAGTGGTGCTCACAAATCCAAGGTTGGTGCCTTGACAAGATAGGGTCAGAGCCCTTGGGGTTGGTGCCTCAGAATTGGAAGTATTGGTGTCCTTGGAGTTGGTGCTCCTAAATCCAAGGTTGGTGCCTTCACAAGATAGGGTTAGAGCCCTTGGGGTTGGTGCCTCAGAATGGGAAGGATTGGTTTCCTTGGAGTTGGTGCTCCTAAACACAAGGTTGGTGCCTTAAGAAGATAGGGTTGGTGCCCTAGAAGTTGGAGCCTCACAAAAGACCAAGTTGGTTCTTGGAAACAAGTTGTAGCCTTATATATATTGTCCCTGATTTATTGCAAATATTATATTAATAAAATCATTTATTCCTATTGTTCATTTTGTTTTCTAAATATACATGATTTAACTGGTAAAAATAAAAATTGAAAAGGAATATTGATTCACCCCAACCCCCCCCCCCCAATATTTCCAAATTGGTATTAGAGTCAGCACCTTCACTCAAAGCTTAACAGCTTGAAGGTTGATCATTAGAACACAAATGGCGAAACCAAGGAAGAAAGTCTCCAATCCTCCTAAAGATGTGTCTCCCTCTACCACTGAAATAGAAGTCAATCAATTTGTGAAGGCTCCATGGTTCAATGGAAACTTTGATATATGGGAGGCAAGAATGAGGAATTTCTTAAAGACTCAAGGCATTGAAGTCTGGAAATCGGTGATTGTTGATAGCATGATGGATGGAGAATCCAAGGCGTACAATGCAAAAGCAATGAAGGCAATCTTGAATGGGCTACCAGATTCTATAAAGGCCAATTTGGAAAAATGTTCGTCAGCAAAGGATATATGGGACAAACTTCATGACCTTCACTCAAAAGGAGCATTGACCATGACCACTAGTCAAGAAGATGATGGAAAGCAAGAAGGAAATCCCATCAAGGAAGCTGAAGATAATAGCGATTCCATCAACTGTAAAGAACACCTGGAAGATGAAGAGAATGAAAAAGATTTTGAAGAAGATCTCCTCACTAAACTTATGGCTGCCATGGAAGAGATTAGCATTTTGAAAAAGGAAAACAAGGAACTTAATAAGAAAGAACTAGTTGGTGACCAAGACCAAACAAGGAAGACAATTGACCTTGTGAAGCTTCAAGTACAAGAAAGGGATGAAGAGCTTTCCAAGCTTAAGAAGGAATTTCATCAAAGCAAAAGAAACATCATGATGAAGTCATATCCATGACAAATCAATTGGATAAAGCAAAGAAACGGGAAGATGCCTTGTCAAACCAACTTGAACAAAGGCACAAAAGCTTGAACAAACTTGAAGCAGAGATTGGTCAATACAAGGAAGAGGTCTCCTCCATTAGATCTCAACTAGAAGAAGCAAGGAAACAAGCACAAGGAGCTGAGAAGAAAATGAAAACTTTGGCATTCATAGAAGGACATCTTGATGAAGAAGAAAAGGAGAGAAACACCATGATATGCCAACTACAAGAAAAGGATGAAGAAATATTCAAACTAAAATCCGACCTCAACCTTCTCAAGGCCAAAACATGTAAAAATACAAGGATCATGGAGGAAATGGAGAGCAGTCTAGCAAAGGAAAATGAAGAAATCTTTAGAATGAAATCAGATATCATCTCTCTTAAAATAGAAGCAAATGAAGCAACTTGTATTAAGGAAGAGATTGAGAAACAACTTGCTAAGAAGAATAAAGACTACGAAAGATTGGAAGAAGAAATTGTCTCCCTCAAGAAAAAGGTTGAAGGGATGGACAAATTTTTGAAGAACTCTCAAGCCTTGGATGACATAAAATCATTTATTGCTATTGTTCATTTTGTGTTCTAAATAGAAATGATTTAACTAGTAAAAATAACAATTGAAAAGGAATACTGATTTACCCCCCCACTCTCAGTATTTCCGACAAAGCTTGGCAGGACCATTCCACTTTCTATTAAACATAAGCAAGTTTACACCACACAGATTGACGAGGTAGCCTCAACTCTCCCCGAAGGGAAACCAAGTCTGTTAGCCACTTGTTTGCATTGTAAGCCATCCAAAAACAATAAAGTCTTAATCTCTCAAGCCAAGCTAGATATGTCTCAGTTTTGTGTCCATACACTACATAACTATCTAAACTGGTATTTGCAACAAAAAAATTAAAAGCTATCTGCATAAAACAAAAGTATGCATGGGTAAGAGTCTATTCCTTCTGTTCCTCTAAGGCAGATTCAATAGGTGTCGGATCCTTGGCGGATGCCCCTGGCATGTCATTTAGCTCCAGTATGCAAGGGATGTGGTGGTCAATTCTATCCAACCTGATATCTTGTTTATGTACTTGGAAGAGGATTTTATGCAAATCTTGCTTATAGCTCGCCATTCCCTGGAGTGTCACTACCATTCCCATGGAAATCTGTTCCATTACCTTGCCTAATAAACTCTTCATTAACTAGTAAAGGTACAAAGTTTGCTTAAACTGCATGATTCATCCTCGGGTGTTGTCCGGATCTAGGGAAAATTTTAAGGATGGAAATTTGTCTTAAAGTTTAGAAACCTTGGCGAATCCCACTAATCCATAATATGAAATCTATAAAATGTTTGGAGATATTTTTGTAAAAATATTCAAATTTATAATATTTTTATATAGTCTATATATATATATATATATATTTTTGGCAATTTTTAGGGTAAAATAATTTCATTCCATAAAATTTTGGTGAATCATTTTTACAAAAAAATGGAAATTAATGAATCTTTTCTCTGGAAAAAGCATAGAAAATTAGCCCATGGGTGAATATTAGCCCCTAAAAGTTTCCCTGCACGGATCCGAGACTAAGGTCCTCCAATTGTCCGTTTCTTCCTTTGTCTCATTGCCTTGTTTTATTTCCTCTTCCCACTCTTCTAACAATTTCCAGATTCCTGCATCCATCCCCTCATGGCAAGCCTCCGTCGCTTCAGTGATAAAGTGTTCTACTGACTTCCTGCCCTTGCACGGTTCCAAAGTGCTCGACTCCTTATCTTTCCTACGTGTCGGGCCTCTCCTTCCACGACCACGTCCCCTCATAGCACGAGCCATGACCTGCTTGCCAGAGCACTGGTAACAACAACATTTAGTTAAATTGAAACACAACATCGTAGTTATGCGCCACCCCCTAGTGACTATGTTCTGAATTTCTTTTCCATCATTATGCGCCATCCCCTGCTTCTCCTCTCCGCTTTCTCTCACGGTTTTCGAGCTGGGGTGGTCCTGAGACCGTAGCCTGCAATGGGGAGGTCCATAGACCAAACCCCCTATTGCACCCTTTTTCCAATCCCCATTACTAGCATTCACATGCAGATCAGCCGACCCTTTCCTAAGCCATTCTCACAGACCCCTCTTTCTTCTTATAGTTTGTGCGGAGTAGTTCAAGTCCCTTTCCCCCTCTACCCAGGGATTAGTGGTGCTGCCCCTTAGTGCCAACCAATTGAGTTTCCACTTTGATTTTTTGGCCTTGCCATCAGTCCGATAGGAATTCTGATTAACTTAACATTTTATTTGCATGCAACGTGAGTGGCTGCGCCCCTAGCCTCCTACAAATTGCTTCCCCCTGCCCCCTTTTACCATCTCATGCCCCTCATACACTCTCTTGCCACAGTTAACCTCACCCTAAGCATTGTTTAAGGAGCACGGTGCATCCAAACCCAACATCATGCAATTTTCCCCTTGACGGTCATAGGCATTACCCGTGTGGCAAAGGGTATGGATACAAACCCAGGCAATTGCCAGTAATTTCCTTCCCCATTGCCACTAGCAATTTTCAATCCCTCAGGCCCTCCTATTTACCCTCCTCTTCCCCAGCAAAACCCCAACCATAACATAATTACAGTGGTGGAGCAAAGCCGAATTACATACCCGGGATCAACAACCATTTGTCATTGAGTTTGGCGTCTTTGGTTCTGTCGTCCTCCCACTCCACTGCGATACCACCTTTCTCCACAAGCTGACCCTCCAACATTGAATGCCTGCTTCACTCACTAGCATATATGCCTTGCCTTACCTCCTGTCCCGCCACGTTTCCCACCTACCCAGCATGCATTCATGCCAAGGGTCAACGCACCCACTGCCTTAAGCATGTGGGGGCCGGCGGTACTAATTGCAAGAGTACTGATCATTACTACAACCAATCTGTCCCAACTGTCGACCCGCATCCCGATCAAGGGTACATTTAAAAATATATTATTGAAATGAAAAATACAATATTACTCAAAATTATTAATTATATTTCCTCAAATTCAAAAATCCAAATACTAAATGTAAAACTTAAATTATCATTTAGGTCATAAAACTTCTATAGCCCGCCCTAACCCAGCTAATCCCTGCAACTAATGAATATTCAATCTAGGGAAACATCTCGGGAGTCCCACCAAGACCAAGACCATGTGGTTAGTTTAGGCAACCCCTTCCCCTCAAAATGATAGTGTTAGTCTCATTGAGAGTTAGTGGTAGTATTGAACCATAAAAATGTAGATTCCCCAACTCGTTGAAAGTGATGGTGGTTACCAAATCGAAACTATCTATATATATAGATATAATCAAGTGTAATATTTATCTTAACATGAACATGTGATAAATATAAATTATTATAAATTATTGTTTAAAAATTTAAAAATTATTTGAAAAATAATAATCTCATTTGTATTTTTTTAACCTGATATTATAATGAATTAAATATATATAGCATTACACATATTATAAATAATTAATTTAAAAATTTATTTATTTATTAATAAAAATAATTTAATATTGAATAAAATAATAAACTAAAATTCCACGGAGTGTGGTTCAGGCTTGCAACAGAGACCTGCAACAACTAAAGGGATGAATCCATGGTTAGTTTTTGTTATTATAGTTCTGGACCTTTTATATCATAAAGTGGTGGAAGAGAAACATTTTCAAAATGAAAAAATTTATTGGGCAATCGATATTCTAATAAAGTCTGGTTCATCTTTTGGGCTTCGTAGTTTATATTGCATTTGCACATTCATTAACCCTGTAATGAAAAGAGAGGAAACCTTCTTTGATGGTGACCATGAAATAAAACAAAATGAATTTGATAGTTCATTCAGTCTTTTATTACATAAAAAGGAACTCATCCAGCTCTGGTATAAGTGGGGCGCATCAAATGAAATGAGACGAAAGCCTTTAGATGTATATAACCATAAGCTTTTCTATAAGGAAACCCGCAATTTGTGTAGGAGAAGGTAATAAAACTTGGAGAAATACCAGAGAGATTTTGTGCTGCGATAGTTCACACTTTCGCACAGACATATGTTGTTTGAGAGGGGATGTGCGTACCCACTCTCAATCTTCCTCTGTTTTCCTTTACTCATAATAATCAAATGACTAGAGAGGAGAAAATCAGGGCATATACACGCAAATGGGAGAGCAGTATCATGAGCACGATTGACGAAGTCCCTCTTAAAATAGTGAGTCCGACCGATGAGAATGGGCACGAACAGCTCCGAAATTCCTGCCAAGTGCAGCACTCGGTGCCTGCACTGGTTTTTGTCCACTGGAGGATACACAGGAAATGTTTACCATGAGTTCAACGATGGTTTATTGCCTCTCTATTTAACTTCACAACATCTCCAAGGCGAAGTTGTTTTCATCATTCTTGAATGGATACCATGAGTGGTGGATGATGAAATACCAGGATCGCGTGAAGCCGTTGAACAAGTACCCAGGTTTTTATTTCATGAGTGGTGGATGATGAAATACCAGGACCGTGTGAAGCAGCTGAGCAAGTACCCAGGTTTTTATTTCAGGAAGGATAAGAGAGTCCATTGTTTTCCAGAGATGATAGTCGGGATGACGATACATGGTGAGTTGAGTGTGGATCCATCGCCCATGAAGGAAGGTAAGACAATTAGGGACTTTCAGTGGCTTTCCAGCGAGGTGTATGCTCCCAATAGATTGCCAAATTTGATTAACGAAACCTCTAAAGTTCCCCTTCATGGATTAAAGCCCATATTGGTAATAATATCTAGGCAGAAATCAAGAGTGATGCTGAACCAGAAAGAAATAACGAGATTAGCTCAGAAAATAGGTTTCCAAGTGGAAGTGTTAAATCCCAAACGATCTACAGCGATGGCAGAGTTGTTCAGAGCTTTGAATTCGTGCGATGTTATGCTGGGTGTCCACGACGCTGCCATGACGTTGCAGGTTTCTGGAAGATATGCGGCTCTCTCCTCCGCCTCCTCCTACTTTTCTCTTCGATGGCTGCTCTAACCCTGTATGTCATAGGGGTGTCTGTTGCAGAGCGTTTCTTGGGCAAGTTCGAATGGCTGCTCTGACCCCTATATCATAAGTGTGTCTGTTGCACAGCGTTTCTTGGGCAGGTTCGATTGAGGTGAGCCGGAAGGTGCTACTTATAAAGGACTGAATGATGCAGACAAAACTTCACCATCCTGTAGGAGGTTTATCGTGCGCTCAGAATCAGGCATTAATGGCTTAACCGTCTCAAAGTCATGGAAGCACAACTATCTTAAGGCGCGAAAATATTTTCAACGTACTGGCAGTAGGATCCTTCCCAGATTAGTATTCTCAACAGCCTAGAACGTTTTTCACTGATGATCCAATGGTGGAAGATTTTTTCACAGTCTAACAATCGATCGAATGGCCCACTAGATTTTTCCATCGTCCCACTATAAGACAGAGTAGAACGTTCTTCACTGATGATCCAATAGTGAAAGATTTTTTCAATCGTCTAACAATCGATCTAATGGCTTACTAGATTTTTTCATCTTCTAGCAATAAATTTAACAACCCAAACTAGATTTTTTTCATTATAACCCACAATAAGACAGAGTGGCCCACGATGAAACAAAGTAATATGGAGGTTATCTAACAATCAATCTAACAACCCACAATAAGACAGAGTGGCCCACGATGAAACAAAGTAATATGGAGGGAGAACAAAGTAATATGGAGGGAGAGTTCATTTCAGAAAGAAACATCCTCTGCTTAATTACAATGTTTATTTAATCCGTAAATTTACATCCATCCAAAATAATTGGTCCACGATGAAACAAAGTAACATGGAGGGAGAGTTAATTTCAGAAAGAAACACCTTGTGGTTTAATTACAATGTTTATTTAATCCGTAAATTTACATCCATCCAAAATAATTACAAAGCTTTACTTGTATATTTAAATATTCATACTGTTAAAGGGACCATCTAAAAAAATCATCGTCTAACAATCGATCTAACAACCCACGATAAAACAGAGTGACTCACGATGAAACAGAATAACATGATAAAGACAGAGTGAACAGAGTAACATGAAGAGATAGTTCATTTCAGAAAGAAACACCTTACTACTTAAGGATGCTTATTTAATCCCTAAATTCACATCCATCCAAAATAATTACAAAACTCTACTTGTATATTTAAATATTCGTACAGTTACGGGGACCATCTAAAACAATTACAAAGCTCTACTTTATATTTAAATATTCATATCGCTGGAAGAAGTTACAGGGCACCTTCCAGTACCCATGATATCCTCCCTGTTTCAGTGACTTCTCACGCTGACAGGCAGTCCATTCTGCATTCGCAAAGTGATGGACAATACATATTTCGGGATGTACCCGGTGTCTACCTCCAGACTGAACCTATGAATGACAGATGCCACAATGGACTTCATCTGTATGAACGCCATCTCTTTTCCCAAACATATGCGAGGCCCGGCTTGGAACACAGTAAATTTGTAAGGATTTTCCCCCACAAATTCCCCATCTTTCAGCCATCTCTCGGGTCTGAAATCCATGAAATCCTCACCCCAAATGCTCTCCATCCTGCCCATTGAATATATATTGTAATCCACAAACCATCCCCGGGGTACAACAGTCCCGTCTGGCAATACATCATCTTCCGCAGCAACCTTTGAATCGACAGGCACGGGAGGCCACAGCCTCATGGACTCACAGAGCGCGGCATGGAGATACGGCATGCCCTTCAGGTCATCAAAGTCGAAGACAACCCATTCATCTTCGGGCTGTATGGAATTTCTGCTGCCTGTAACGAGCAAAATTTCTCTGCGAATGGCTTCCTGGACATGGGGTCGAGACGAAATCAGCCAGAAAAACCAAGTTAAGGCAGTCGAAGTGGTATCCCTCCCTGCCATCATAAAACTAACCATCATATCTCTGATGAATAATTCCGATTTTTCGCCCGCCATTGCCATCTTCTGCGAACCTTTCTGATCGCATTCTGTCTCAAATTGCTCCCAATCAGACAGAGCTGCCGCCATGAATCTTGAAAGCAAGTCTTCCCTCACATGCCCTTCAGAGATCTCACTTCCCCTGGAACGAATAATGTCCATGGCAAATTCGTTCACTACATTTATCGCTTCTCTTAACCGCCTCTCAGAACCGATGTCAAGCTTTCGCTTGATTCTCCACAGAAAGGGTAAAATGGAAAAAAACCTGCCAGCGCTAATATCAAGAGCATCGTTAAAAGCCTCTGCAAATTGGGACCTGGGCAGAGAAGGGTGGAGGCAACCGGGATCGACACCGAACGCCACCTTGCAGATATTGTCGAATGCAAACCTCATCAGAACGTCCTGCAAGTCTATGATCTCTCCCCCTTCGCATGAGCTCTTGAGCACCACCATTAGCCGGTTCTTGATTTCCCACTGAACAGCCTCCACTACGAAGTTCCGGAGCGACTTGGTATTGAATTCGTAGCTCGCAGCCTTCCTCTGCATTTTCCACAGCTCCCCATCCGTGTTGAAGATCCCCTTGCCCAGGAAATCGTGGAGAAAGAAACTGAAGCGTTCTCCCTTGGGGTAATTCTGAAAATTGGCTCTCAGAATATGCTCCACGTTAGAGGGATTCGCAGTGATAAAGCCTCGGACGCCTCCTGGGCGCTGGACCATACATGTGTGGGAAGGGATTCTGGAAAGAATATCCACTGTCCATTCCAGAACCCTGTCCCTGTTCTTGAAAAATTCCCACAGAATACCAATTACAGGATATATTACAGGACCTTGGTATGGCCGATTGCTTCGATTTCTTGTAATGAAAAAGAGTAGGAAGCCAAATGAGAAGAGAAGAAAGGCAAACAGAAACTGGTCGATTGCCATGGCAAAAGCTTGTCTGGTTTAGAAAACTTCAATTCGGGTCTATATGGGTGGAAAGAAGGGCGATCACAGGGACATCATCTGTCCCTCCAAAATCCTACCCAAACAGAAGCCGTATCCATCTATGGTTGGTTTCTTTTCCTATTGCTTATTAAATAATATTTTATTTTTATTTAATTAACCAAATGAGTAGTGACTCAATGATCAGTTCTTTTCCTATTGCTTATTAAATAATATTTTATTCTTATTTAGTTAACAAAATGAGTAGTGATCCTATGGTCAGCTTACTGTTTAATGTTTTCTCTCGATCATATAAAATTATATAAATTAAAAAAAGCAGTTTTAAAATATATGTTTTCTCTCGATCATATAAAATTATATAAATTAAAAAAAGCAGTTTTAAAATATATGTTCAAATTATGATTTTTTTGCTTATTAAAATTTTATTTTATTTTTATTTAATTAAATAAATGAAAATAAAGTGATTATTTCGAAAAATAATTTTATTGTCAAAATACAATGTAGTTATTCAAAAAAATATATAAATTAAAGAAAATGAGTTTTAAAATATATGTGAAAGTGAATCACTTTCAAATTAGGTTAACTTTAGAATGCTTTCTCATTTTAACTTGAATTTGTTTATTTAATTCTACCTATTAGTTGAATTGGTTTATTTAATTCTAAGTATTAGTTGAAGTGTTAATATAAAAATATACAAATTAAAAAAAACAGAGCAAAATAATTTTAGAATATATGTATTAGTTGAAGTGTTAATATAAAAATATACAAATTAAAAAAACAAAACAAAACAATTTTAGAATATTTGTGAAAGTGAATCACTTTGTTTGTGATATATAATTTTTAAATATTTTTTCATTATAATTTGAGTTTGTCTTTTATTTAATGTTATTAATATATTTATGAGAAGAGGTGTGTTTAATTTTTAAAAGTGTTGTTAAATTTATATGATGAAGACTTTTGGTACATGTTTTTATATATTATTTTTATAATTAATAATAATAATAAAGTTATAATTTGGTTTTATTTTTTTATGATTTTTTAATTTTGTGATGTAAGTGCTTTGTTTTGTTTTGTTTTTTAATAGATGCATTAGTTATTATTTTATAGATAAAGGGGTTTTATACATCAATTTGATGTCTAATTTGGTTGTAATATTAAAACTAGCAATTGCACCAAAGCTCTAAAGGAACACAGAAAGGAGGAGTGAGAATGTGGAAGGTAATAACCAAGTAAAAAATATGGAGTTAATGACTAAAGTGGAAATTAAGGTGCAATTGAAACATTTTATGTATGGCTTACTTTGATTTTTTTATTACTATTTTTTTAATTTGTTAATGTATGTATTATTTTATTGTGTTTCAATTTGGCATTTAGTGACAAAATCTCCTTAATAATAAGCTCTAGAGCGTCTTTGGGGCAAAACTTGTTTAAGTGGACATTAAAATGTGTCTCCATAAATGAGGGGTGGTTTCAGGGGTTTTGAAATCAAAGCAGAAAAAAGCATACGATGCTGATATAAATATAGCCATGTTGTTGCTTCTGTTGTTGATAAGACAAACAACCATCAGATCTATGTTGCCATGTAGACAGTTCCTGACCATTATTGGGTTTTCAACTAGTTTTCCATATAAAGAAGCATTTTCTATGTAATCAAGTGGTGGGATATAGAAATATTTGTCTCTCATGGTCTGTGTTGGCAGCTACAGGGATTGAACTTGAATTTGAAATTTGAAATTGAGATCTCTTGGAGTGCTGCATATCTAAGTTTAATATAGTTCTACACTAATGTATTCCAGTCAGTGTTGAGATAATAGACTTGGCCCTGTAAAGAATCCTCATCTTTGAGCTTGGCATTCTAGTGTTTACTATTGCAGCTTATTGAATTTCTAACATTTGGGTAATTGTTCATTCTTGGAACACTAGAGATCCAAGTTTAATATAGTTCTACACTGGTGTATTCCTAATAGGCTTGCCCTATTAAGAATCCTCGTCCGTTGAGCCTGGCACTTTATTGTCTACTGCTGCAGCTTATTGAATTTCTGGCATTTGGGCAATTGTTCATTCTTGGAACATTACAGATTCAAGTTTAATATAGTTCTACACTGGTGTATTCTAATTAGTGTGGTGATAATAGGCTTGGCCATATAAATAATCCCCATCTGTTGAGCTTGGCACTTTATTGTCTCATGCTGCAGTTGCTTGAATTTTTCGCATTAGGGCAATTGTTCGTTCAAAGTCTCCTGCTGCAGTTGCTTGAGTTTCGGGCATTTGGGCAATTGTTCATTCACTGTCTCATGTTGCAGTTGCTTGCGTTTCTAGCACTTTGGAAGTTGCTCATTCATGGTCTATTACTGAAACTTATTGAGTTCTAGCATTTGGGCAATTGTTCATCTATTGTCTCCTGCTATAGTTTATTGAGTTTTCACATTGGGAAAATTGCTCACTATTGCATTCTTTCATTTTTTAACTCTAGATGTTTGTTGCCCATTTTTTTTAAAGCTTTTGTCCATCATCTCAAGCCTGTTTTTCCCCACTGCTTTCCCTCTGTCTATCCATCTTGCCCCCAAATTTGAGACATCAAGGTCTTCGTTGAGCTTTGGTCTAATTGGAAAGTGGTTATAAGAGTTTACCATAATTAGATTTGGTTAAATTCTTGGCCTGTAATTTTTTATGGGCTTATCCTGAAGTGGTAAGTCCTAGGAATTGTTGGGTGTGGAGCCTGATTATCTTCTATATTCAAAGGTATCGCCACATAGGACCCCAGTTAGAAATGGGGGTGGCAACGCCGCCCGTAAAATATTCGCTGTAGGGGGGGTCCAGGGGGGGCCGCTGCGACCTTTAGGAGCCCCCCCTGGCGGGGGGTTTCAGGGGCAGCGCCCCCGAAGCTAAAAACAACTGTAAAATTGCCTTGTAAAAGTATAGTAATTTCTAGTCAATCTGGGTCGTTCATTAGGCGGATGATCTGACGGTAGAACTTATGTTTAGTTTAGGGTTTTTTGCCCTAGAAGGAAACCCCTCTCTTTGTATGAGGGTATTGTATTTGAGGCTGTGAGATAGATGTGTATTCTATGAGCGAGAAACAGAGAGGTGAGACTGTGAGAGAAAACAGAGGATATTACAGCAGATTTGTTGTAGGTTGTGTCTCTTCATTTTGCTGGATAATAGAAAGGAAGGACTGACTGTTCGGGGTGGACATAGCCCAAACTGGGTGAACCACGTATATCTGTGTCTCTCTTGTTTTGTGCGTTTTCTGTGTTTATATTTCTGCAATATTTTATGTGTTCCATTGCTTCGTAATATATAATTTTCTAACAGGGATTTCAGTGCTACTCTCCGAGCACAATTTGGGTCTTTCATGTCAAAAGAGAAGGTGCAAGTGCAAATTTATTCCCGAGCAGGCAGGTAGAATATTGTTGTTAACTTGTGGGGGGTTGTATTATTCCCTTTTGTTGCCTATTGTATAATATATTTTATTAATACAATGATCGGGGCTTTTGAAGGTCTAATGGCTTCATTTGAGCATAATAACATTCTAGTATCTGACAATGATAGATTTCTAGCAGATTCCAGCATGATGAGTCAATCTTATTCTTCATCTCTTGCCCCTCACATGTCAAGTGCCACCAGGAAATCATTATCACCATCTCCAGAGAGGAATTTCAAGAGAAAACAATAAGAACTAGGCCGGTACTTGGGTGTTAGAAGGAGACCATGGGGTTGTGATGTTGCAGAGATTCGAGACTCCACTACCAAAGAAATACGTTGGCTTGACACCTTCGATACAACCAAAGAAGCAATCTTGGCTTATGACAGAGTTGCACGATCAATGCGAGGGATCAAGGCCATAACCAATTTCATGTACGTTGATATGCCCCAGGGTGCCTCCCTGACTAATGACATATCTGATATGCCCCAGGGTGCCTCCCTGACTAATGACATATCTCTAGAAGAGATTGCGAGACTGAGGAGCTTGTTGTTGGATTCTCAAATGAACTGGACAGATCAATAACAACAACAGGGCCAACCAGAGCGAGTTTTCTATAATATTGAAGAGCATTCAAGACCTTCCAAGTGAGAATGAAAATTTCCCCACCATCTACGGTCAAGCAAGACGACAAGGGCAATACTCTTTCTAGGCGTAACTTTCTTACTCGACGAAGGAAGATGAAAATGAGGGATTATAATTCGTTGCAATGAACAATGTTTTCACATTGAAAGCTTGTAGAGAAAAACGTCTTTAGCGTAATTAAATTATTGCAACCCAGTATGGAAGAGATCTTATAATATCCTATAATGTTATTGTTATGTTATGTTATCTAAATATTTTGGCTAGGCCAATTACATAAAAATAAAAAGAAAAATATATATATATATATATATATATATATATATATATACTTTTAACCAGATGGACTGGTGACAGCGGAAAAGAGGAACGAGGCGCGGCGACTTAGGGTTTTCTGGGCTTGGCTGCTACTTGGCCTGCGGCGGCGGGGCCTTCGCGGGCGGGGATCTGGTCGGCCTCCATCCTCGCCGGGGCTTGCTGGTTCTGCGGTTCCGGATCCGGAGGTTTTGTGGCTGCGGTGAGACATCCTCTTCGGAGATCCGGGTTTTGACCTGAGCGGCGGCGGCATTCTTCTGCACATTCTCAGACTAGGCGGTTTTTGCAAGGGGTTTTAGCCTCTGTGCGTTTTGTGCTGCGCCGCTGTGTGGGAACCGGGGCTTAGGGCCTGATATCCTTCATGGGGGCGAGGTGGCTGCCCTAGCCGCCTCTGCCCCTCACCGACCCGCCTCAGCATTTTGGGACCTGTTCGGGCTCTTTTGCTGCTGCTGGGTTCATATTTTTGTCTTCCATTGCAGCTTTGGAGAGTGTTGAGGGATCTGCGATTCGTGCCCCTCTTCTATGGCTGTATTTGGTTCGTATCTTTTCTGGTTTCACTGGACAGTTGTGTGGATTTCTGCGGGTTTTTGGTGGAGAGTTGAGGGGATGGGGGTGTGGCCTCCATTTCGTGCCTCTTCCCTCTGGCTGCATCTTCCTGCACTTCCCACTGGAGCCATCGATATTTACTGTTTTTATTAGCTGTTTTGGGTAGGGTTTACTCTTGTATTGGGGTTTACATACCCAGTTTCTGAGCATTTGTTTTATTTACTGTTTTTATTAGCTAGTTTATGGGTTGTCGTATTCTCCTGTTGGGGTTTACATACCCTGTTTCTGGATGCCCCCTGTGGGCTTTACTTGCATACTTCTCTGAAGTATTGGATATTGTAAGTGGTTTTTCGCCACACTTCTGCATATGCCTTGGCATCAACAGCATGTAATCTCTATTATCTACTTTTAATAGAAATTATGAACTCTATTTTCCCCGGAAATATATATATATATATATATATATATATATATATATATATATATATATATATATATATATATATATATATCTCTCTAAAGCACCGAGAGACGTCAAATATCTTGTGTTGCAAACCTTTCCTCAAGTTTTGGACTCAAAAACGAGGTTTGTACCTTAAGGGATTTGATCCCTCTCTACCCTTTTAGATCAAGAATTAACATGCATATACGTTGGTTACTAGCACAACCATATAAATTAAATGGTTGATTAAGTGAATAGACATAAAATCCATGATAAGCATAAAAACTCACTTACCTCATGATATATCTAGCATTGCCTCTATTTAAAAGAAATCATAAAATTTAACTAAATTATAACTTTATTTTAAATTATCATTTATTATTAATTTAAAAAGTATATATATATATATATATAAACATGCAACACTATTCATAGTTCTTGTTACAATACCATGTGTCAATACCATGGCCTATCAATACCACATGCCCAATATGACTTGCTATGACATTTTCTTTAATTGATTAATTTGCAATATAATTTTTTAAAAGAGCATAATTAACTTGGATATTAATTTTAACCTGTCATATGTGAACAATACTATGAATATTCTGACATATTCCATGGATATTAAATCTCTACCATCCACCAAATAGTTACTGATAATTAAATTAAATCTGTGGAGGCCTATTTTGAAATAAGCACACCTATTGGTGTAATTATTGTAATAATAATTTTATTTACTTTAAATTAATATAATAATGTACATTATTATTAAATAATATTATTGAACTTAACTTTAGATCTACCAAGCGCCCAAAGAGATCAAATCTAGTTTCACACTATATTATAATGTATATTATTATTAAAAAGTATCATTATTATAATTTTATATGATTATTATAATATTATATTAAAATTATATATTATATAAATTAAATATATATATATATATATATATATATATATATATATATATGTGAAAGAGAGATCGTGACAATTGCAAAAGAATAATGTAATCCATGTAGAAACATAAGCATATATTATTAATAGAAGGTATGAAAATCGTAGAAGAGTTGAAAAATATGACATTTCTTCTAATCGTTCGTGTGTGTGTGTCTATATATATATATTATTGAATAGAGTATATATATATATATATATATATATATATATACTACCTGTGAAGTGGGATCAAATCTCTTAAAATGCAAACTTATTTTTGAGTACAAAAATTGAGGAAAAGTTTGCATCTCTAGAAATTTGCTTTTTAGGCTTTTGGTAGATACAAAGTTAAGATAGATGATAATCTTGTTATATATATATATATATATATATATATATGATGATGATGATGATGATGATTAAAGTCCACTAAGACCAATGTGTTCTATCGAACCTTAATAAGAATAAGAATCTAATTGTAATTCTTTAGAATCTTATTTCTATGCTTAAAAAGAAGGGAAAGAAGTGTGCCAAAACTACTATAGTTGGGTTGACTTAACAAGTCAATAAGATTGGAAGTGTGACAAATGTTAGGGAAATGAGAGTGGATGTGAGTAAGGGTCAGACAATCTAAAAGAAAGTGCTTTTCATCCTCCAACCTCTTAGTATCACAAAGTTGACAAATTCTATTTTCCTAGACAGTCTTGGGAGTAGACCATTGTCCAGTTTCACTTCGAAGCTCAGGAGAATTAGTTCTAATCTTAGCAATGTTCATATTTTTATTCGAGTTGTTCAAAACAAAAAGATAATTCTAATTCTCAAGGGTGGGGTTGATCACCTCCTTATAATATCTTAACTTTCTTTTACCCTCCAACTCCTTATCATCCCATAGCTTATCTTTAAATTTGGAGGTGATAGTATCTTTGATAGTATCCTTGCTTCCTAGGATGATCTCCTCATTTATGCCCCAATGGTTGAGCCAAGACTGGGAATCCTTATGTCACCCATGCTTAAGGCGAAGATGGGGGTTTTGACTAAAGTTAGAAGAAATTTTAGGAAGCCTCTTGGATTCCGTGTTGTAAAGCTTCTTCTTATACATGAGATACTTAAACATAACCTTGCTTTCAATAGGGGAGAGGCCAGCTTCGATCAAGAGGATAGGGTAGGGGGTATTTCCCTTAATCTTGATTTTGTACGTCATGAATTGCTTTTGAATCATCTTAATCTTTCTCCACGACTCTCTAGATATATTGCAACCCCAGACTTCACAACCGTATATGACAATAGGGGTGACGAGGGTCTTAAAGAGGAACCTTTTTTTACTCCAAATACAAATATCAATAGCCTTACAATTGTTTTCAAGCTCATAATAAGCTTTCCAACCTCCAATAATCATTTTCTCAATGTTGTAATTCTAGTTGAGCTGATAAGGAATGTCAATACCCAAATATTTATAAGAAGAGACCTGTTCCAAGCAATTGTTATCATAGACGAAATTTCCATGGGTGATCTTTTTGGATTTAATTATCATGATTTTAGTCTTGTCAGTATTAACCATCATACCCATCTTGGAGCAATAGTCATGAAGAGTCTTAAGTTGCTTGTCCAGGTCCTCATGGCTTCTAGCAAGAAGAACGATATCATCGACATAGAGGAGAAGAGTAATGATAATACCAGCAAGCTCAATCCCCTTACACCCCGCAATTTCCAAACACTCCTCTACCTTATCAATGTAAATACCAAAAAGAGTAGGGAAATGGGACACCCTTGCTTAACCCCAATATTACATTTAATCTCTTTAGACCACCCTTCGTTGGTCTTAAGCTTGGAAACAACTGTATCGTAGAGGAGAATCAAAGCAAGATTCAACTCAGGAGGAATCATCATCTCATCCAATATTTTCCAAATCTTATCCCGCGGAACAATGTCAACGACTTTTCTAAAGTCCACAAAGCAACAAAAGAGATCAACTTTACTATTGCGACATTCCTAGGCAATGACCCTGAGAGTGAAAATATGGTCGATAGTCGAGTGGTATCTCCTAAAATTTTTTTCCCTTTAGCTCTTTTACCATGGATTTCAAGCCAATCACTAATCTCCTTTTCCAAAATGAGACCATAAAGCTTGGCTAAGATGTGACTAATCATAATGGTCTTGTAGTTAGAGGGAACAATTTTTTCCCCATTTTTAAAGATAAGCACAATAAGGATTTGCAATAGGCTTAGGGAAGCCAAGCTTTCTAGCCAAATTGAGAAGCTTATGTAGATGATGAATGAGGATATATCTTCCCAGCTTTAAGATCTTAGCTTGGTATCCTTCAATATCTTTAGCTTTCCCACTAGTGAGCTTGTTAATCCCAAACTAAATGTCCTCAAGAGAAAAGATATCTTCTTTAATAAGAGTTCTAACGATGTTGTACATGTTTTTCGCAGAGTCATACAACTTATTAAGATAGATGTCCCACTTTTCTAAGGGTATCGGATGATTATCTTTACATTTACGAACAAGCACATTCCGCCAAATATGTCTAGGTGCAACATTAGAAAGGTGAAGAAAGATGCTCTTGTATTTTATTAATATAAGACCGCTTCTTCTCTTTAATGAGAGATTTGTATATACTAATATTTTAGAGCTTTACAATTTCGATAGGAGTGTACCGAATAGTTTTCCTGAAACTTTTACAGTCTTTGTCATACTAAGGGTTGGAAGTTCTATTAATATTGTTGTATGAAACCTCATTAGAGAACCTGTTAATGGTAATGGAAAGGGTAGTAGTAAATTTGTGATAAATTTGATCAATATTGTTATTATAAGTGAGGGAACATAAATCCCTTTCTAACTCCTTTAAGAAAAGGTCAATATTATTCCGATTGAAACGAGTGTTTCTTTGGCTTTCACTAGTGATCCAAGTGGATATTGGTAGCCACCCGCCTATTCCACTTGGACCCCCAACACTGTCTCTTTTAGTTTTTTCGGTTTCCTTAATTGTAGCACAATTTACTATTTTTGGCAGTTTTTCAAGTCTTGAACTTCCGAAGCCGGTATGGGACATTTTCAGTCTCTCCGTTTTCCCAAAAAACATTGTTTAGGGCCTTAAAACCATAAAGAAAATTTTTATTAAAATGGAGAATAACTGTAAAATTGACATTGTGGCGAACAAACCTTCCTTTTACAAAATGTGACTTGTTATATATAGTATTTTTCGGTTACAATACCACGGTTAAATTCCATAGGTGAATGAATATCATGGGTGGATGTCAGAATACCATGGGTGAACGAATACCATGGGTGGATGTCACTTACAATACCATGGGTGGATGCCACTTACAATACCATGGATAAATTCCATGGGTGGATGAATACCAAGGGTTGATGTCATTTTCCATTCGGATCATTCCTCCCTCCTTAAGAAGCAGTGATCCCCATTGCGTGAAGTTCTGTCCTGCAAAGCCTTTGTTGAATATGAAGAGCCATTGAAGAGAAGGGTTTTATGTGGTTAACCCATAACCATGATGAACGAAGATCCGGGGATAGAGATACCTTGTAATGCTTGTGCCCAACTGTGATGTTAACAGTGTGCGACCTAGAAAATGGACTTTGATGAAGTGTGGGTTTGTGGATGAACCATAACCATGATGAACAAAGATCTGAGGATAGAGATACCATGTAATGCTTGTGACCAACTGTGATACTGAGAGTGTGCGGCGTAGAAAATGGACTTTGATGAAGTGTGGGTTTGTGGATGACCCATAACCATGACAAACGAAGATCTGCAGATAGAGATACCATGTAATGTTTATGACCAACTGTGATACTAACAGTGTGCGGCCTAGCAAATGGACTTCGATGACAAGGATTTTTTGCAGTTGACCCATAATCGTGATGTTGATTGTTGATGAAGTAGCAGGTGCCTACATAGCTTGGGTTGGAAGGGCACGTCTCCAAAGAACCTAAGCTAGATGTTGCTATGCTAAAACTGATGAATGTGAAGTAGGTTCCTACTAAAGTGGGGTGGGAGGGCACGTCTCTAAAGGGAACCCACTCTAAATGCTGCTCCATATTTAAAATGGACATAACTCGGTCAATATAACTCAGAATATTTATTATAACCTATTTTTGAAACAGAATGACCATTCTACATCTTCCCATGTGCTAGAAATCCTTATCTGGACACTCTGGAATATCATTTTCGTGCTGCAACTGTTCTACCGTCACAAAAGTTCTAAAAAAATAGATGATTTTAAATCAGCGATATCTCCCACATCCAAGCTCCGATTCGACCCATGTTTTTGGAAATTGGGTGATTTTTCAAGAGAAGCTCAAATTTGCAATCATTGTTCCTGAAATTATGCACAAAATCTTTAAAAAATGATAGGAGATTCGTCGTCCACCAATTGTCATCAGAAAAAATTCTACAACATAACTGGTTTTAAAACTGCGATATCTCCCTCATCCAAACTCTGATTCAACCAATTTTTTTTTTGAATTTTTGTATTTTGTCACAAGGAATCCAGATATGTTATTTTTTCTTGTAAATTTTGCACCAAATGTTTTAGATATGATCTTCAAACTTGCCGCCCAAAATAAATTCCTGCTAAAAAATGAAAAAAGAAAAATTCTTCCTCCTTGGCCCAAGAAAGTGCTCTGTGGAGGTCGTATCACGTGCTTAAAGTTTGTTGAATATTGCTGCAAAAAATTGAAACTGAAATATGCATTAAACCCTCATTCCCATGGAATCATAACCTGCTCTGATACCACTATTGAAGCAAAAAAGGCAGGAGGAGGTGGGGTAGCACCTGGACCATAATATGCCTGGAAAGCAACTGCCCAATTTGGATAAAAAATTGTTGTCAGTGTATCCTGGGAGGAGGAAGATGTTTTTGTTGCAATCTTAGTTGGCGTTGCTTCTTCCCCAGTTCCCATCGTTTATATAAAATAAACCTGAATCCAACTATGAGTCAGGATAACCAAGAAGAACAAAATATTCTCGTGTTTTCACTGGAAGCCCACCATATCATACTAGCTTAACATAAGTTGCAATAAAAATCCTTCATTTTCAGTGTGTCCTTTGTAGAAGCTTGTTGAACTTGGTCTGTGGTAAAAAAGAAAAAAATACAGAGAAAGCGACAAAGAGGGTTATTTCCCTACAACGTTAGAACAAGGTAAGGTTCATGAGATTTGTGAAGTGGAGAGTTAGGGGGGTTGGACAGAAGAGAACTCATTATGGGTTATGCCTTGAACTCACAATTTAACAGAACCCACAATCCTAAGAGCCAACCAAAAGTTCTTGACACACACAAGGCAGTTGGAGTGAGGGGAATCAATTATACAATGAACGAATAAATGAAACAACAAAGGCATCTATATGTCTGATGGAATTAATGGATTTGGATGAATGAACGACTGGGTCTGAGAATGCTCAGGTGGGTCATAGAGTAAGCCAGGCAGATGACTAAGCAGTAGAGATGCAGAAATCGCTAAAAATGAAAAGCCAAGACCACTCAACACAAAATCCCAAAAAATGGAACCTATAGGGGTAGCTTAGAAAGGGGGGCAGGACAGTATGATACGAGATAATTTTAAGATAAAAAATCTTCTTAAAATTTGGGGGAGTTGGGCACTCAAATGAAAGCAATGCCCACATTTTCAGAAAAAAAAGAGAGAAATAGCACTTTACATCACACGGAATCTCCAGGTCACAATACCTTATCACCTCTTAAAATTATATTTCCCAATGCCCATTCATGGCCTACTATCGACCCACTTTCTTGGTTTTCTTGATTGCCACCAATATCCACCTGGATCAACTAGTATCTTGCATGTGGTTGGTATGCATAACAAGATTGAGGGTTAAAGACAAAGGCATGTGGTTAGAGTTAGGCTCGAAACTTTAAGAAACTCAAAGTTGGTAATATGGTTAAGGACACGGGTGTCCGAAATCACATAGTCCAACACACTATTTCTCGACCATGTAAACATGTCACCTAGCCAGAGGAAGGCCACTTGCTAATACCATTATAGATAATGATGTCTTGGGAACTACAAAGCTGAGGAGCTTGGTGCCAAATAATTTCTTGGTTGTCTTTAGAGGTTCTCTTAAATCTATTAACTAAGTCACCATCCTCACCAAGCCACAAGGGGTCAGGGTTAGAGTGGTTACTTAACATAATAGCTTGGTTGGTAGCAGTTCTAGCATTGAAGTCCCCAAGCAAAAGGATATTACCGTCATTCCTCAAGTTGTAAATCTCTTTTTCTAAGGTAGTGAAATCGCAATTCTTATCTAAGTTGTTTTTCTTATAGGAGGTAGTGTTGATATGAGAGAAATAGCAGATTGCAAGAAAAATCCTATAGGAGGAAGAATCAAAGATCTCGATCCAAATGTACTGATTGAAGGGGTTGATAGTATGAAGTTGGATGTGAGCAGAAATATTGTTCTTAATATAACAATCTATACCCCACAAGACCCCTTCGATAGGATTTATTATTCCAAGCATACCAAAGAATGAATATGTCAAGGTGAGGAACCCTAGATTCGTCATGCTCCCAAGTTTCAACTAGAAAAATAAGGTCAATATCACTTGGGATCCAACTTAACATAGGACCTTTATGCCATGGAAAACCACGATAGCTCCAGAAGAGGATCATAAGTGATCCTAATCCCTATTTATCACTCGTATTTTGGACTCTATCTTGAATAATAACTTTCCTATTCCTAATGATAGCGCATTTCCCTTCTTTTCTTGCATATTTGACCTTTTCGACTTCTTTCCTAAGTTCCACTTGGTCTTCTGGAATCATATCTTCATTTATAAATATTCTGGTTCCCTTTAGGCTCAAGGATTTCTTGAGTATATATAATTTGTGGTCATTGAAACTTACCTTAATACGGATTAGTCTATGTTTATTCTCAAGTAACTTTCCTACCTGGATTGCTTCCGTGACATAAGTTATTTTGAGATTTTGCTTTTAATTATTCTTTTACTATTTCTAATGTGTCCTCATTGTTTTGTTCTTCTATTCTAGCAATTATAAGGTGTAAGGCTCTTTTATGGAACTCATGGTCGAGTTCAATCAATTTGTTAATTTCCTATTTTTTGGGTTTAATAAATAATTTACTCTTTGTGTTATTTAGGGTTGAGTTATTATTTAGGGTTTTTTTAGACTTTTAGTATCGCTTTTCAGACCCTCAATTTCTTTAATCATTGATTGTTTACTATGTTCTATTTCTTGAATCGTGCCTTTTATTCCTTAGATTTCATTCTCAAGCGAGATTATTTTATTTTCTAGCTATTTGTGATTGTTTTCAAGCAATGTTGTGAATTCTAGTTTAAATTGGTTTTTTCTTTCTTCTCTTCATGTGTCTAAAGATTCAATATACTCATAAGGACTGTTGAGAGTAAGTTTACATGGTCTCCCTTTGCTAGAGGGGGGCTTAGATATGTGAGGGGAAGTACTCATAATGTAAACAAGAAAACTTAACAAAAGAGGGTAAGAGGGAATGTATGCACCTATCAAAGTCCAAGTAATTGAGGTCACCCGTAGAGATATGTAGAGTGCACAGTAGAGAAGAGAGGCTAGTCATTTGGAATTTTGGCCAACTTTCGGATTGCTTGCTTCAAATATTAATTCGTGCTCCAAAATTTGGACTATTAGTCTTCGGATAAAGCTGTTGAATTTCGTGGACCCTACTACAGATTTAGGATTTGGTCTGTAACTCTACAGAAAACTTAGAATATTTGAACCCTCTAATAGCGAACTCGCTAATAGGATTCACTGCCTGCTCAAACCACATAATTTCACTAGTCTTCAATATAAGTCATGTGTCCAAATGAATTTTCTATTTTAAATGCTGCACCACAAACACCACTGAATTTTATCCAAGACCAGCGAAACCCATATTTAAGTGACAAGTTAACCCAAGAAAAAATCTGCGAAAGATATTGAATGAAACCTCATGATAGAAATGAAACTAGAAGCCCATAAACCCTAGCGAATGACTTCTCCAAATTGCAGAAGATGACCACCTACAACAAAGATTTCAACCCAGTGAAACCAAAACCAAAATTTGAATGATCAAAATCAATATTTTAACCCAGTGAAACCCACACCACAGAGATTAAATCTATACACGAAGGCAAGAGTCTGTGGCTTAGACTACAAAATTTTGCTAGTCCTCAATATTAGTCCATAGAGATTACTTGCACCACAGAGATCAATGTTGGGTTGTGTTATATTCTTTCTATGACTAGCCCTCCTAGTTAACCGAGAGGTTAGAGGGGGGGCGGAGCCCCTTCTTTGTTGCGTTGATTGCACAACAGGGGGGTCATAGGGGGTTTGAGGGGGCCAGGGTAGTGCCTCGAGGAATTTTTTTTGGACCCTATATTAGGTGGGCGAACCTACCTATGGTTTTTTGCATGGTTTTCGCACATGGTTTTGGGTGCGATGGTTTTTGATCCATGGTATTGGATGCTTCGGTATCTATATATATGTATTGTAAGATATGAAAGGAACATAATGAAAAATCAATCTGGTAGTCTCAGTTTTGGGATCCAGGGGAAAATATTTGTGTATATTTATTTTATGTGTTATGCTATCGCCTTCGTTTATTTTTTGTTTTTTAAATTCGTATGTAGGTAATTTATGTACGGGGTTAAAACCTACATTTGGTATCAGGGCTATTTTGGCTTCAAGGGGACGCCTTTGTTGCTGAGGGGTTTCGCTCAGGCCTATGGTAGACCCTGTTTAGTGGGAGATCTGCAGGATCGATTCTAGTGGTGAAATAAGATTGCGAGTAATGGAAAGATAGAGATCGAGAAATTTAATGGTCAGAGTTTTGAGTTGTGGAAACTCAAGATGGAGGATCTATTAGTGGAAAAAGATCAGTGGATCACAATAGATCCAAGTATTAAACCAACGAGAGTGTCCGATGAAGAATGGAAGAAGTGGATTGGAAGGAAAATAACACAATACGATTGTGTGTCTCAGATTCATTATTGATGAATGTATTAGGGGAAGCTATGACGAAGGCTTTGTGGGACAAGTTAGGGACTTTGTACCAATTTAAGTCTTTGGTGAATAAACTGTTCCTACAGAAAAATTTGTATAACCTGAGGATGAAAGATGGAGACTCAGTGACAAAGCATCTGAATGCATTTAATACTTTGGTAAGTCATTTATTATCTATTGATATTAAAATTTCAGATGAAGATAAGTGCATTAGTTTGTTGTGTTCTCTACCAGATTCGTGGGATAGTTAGGTTATTGCAATAGGTAGCAATGCAACTGCCTTAAAGTTTGATGAAATAGTCTCATCCTTGCTGATGGAGGAGATGAGATGGAAAAATATGGAGAGCCAGAATGGTGATGCCTTGTTTGTATGAGGACAGTCCCAGAACAGAAACAAAAACAAGTCATCGAGTGGGAGATCTAAATCTAGAGGGAGATCTAAATATCTAGGAAAACCTGTAAAGGTGTGCTAGAAATGCAGAAAGGAAGGGCACTAAAAAAGGGACTGTAAATCTAAAGCTCCTGATAAAGGAAAGGGATCTGATGATGCTCCTTCTGCAGAGGCAAAAACCACGTCAGATGAAGGTGGGGATGTATACTTGGCTTCTTCAAGTACACATGTAGATCATGAGGCATGGTTGATTGACTCAGGTGCATCCTTTCACTTCACTCCCCATAGAGAGTGGTTTTGGGAGTATGAGAAATATGATGGTGGTGATGTCTTCTTAGAGGATGATAGGAAGGCTAGAATCGTTGGTCGTAGAAAAGTAAAGTTGAAGTTGTAAGGTAGAAGGGTTAGAACACTTCTAGGCGTTTTGCATATTCCTGCATTGGCCAGAAATATGATTTCTGTAAGCAAGTTGGATGATGCAAGTGTAAAAACGGTGTTCGATAAAGATACCTGCAAGATGGGCCAAGGAGCACTATTATTGATGTGGAGAGTTCGGATTGGAACTCTGTACAAGCTGAAAGGTAGCACTGTTATTGATGAGTGCAACAGTTCTGTGGTTCTTAAAAGTGGAGTAGAAAATCTAGAGGTCTCTGGAGAAAAGACCATGCTATGGCATCAATGGCTTGGACATATTGGAGAGAAGGGCCTTCAGATACTTCATGGTAAAGGTATGGTAGAAGATATGACTAATAGCTCTTTGAATTTTGATTTCTGTGAAAATTGTGTATATGGTAAGCAGAATCGGGTGAGTTTCCCCTCTCGTGGTAAGAGGGTGAAATAGATATTAGAGCTTGTGCACAGTGATGTGTTTGGACTAGTGAAGGTTCCATCACTGGGTAAGTCTGTGTAATATGTATCATTTATAGATGACTTCTCAAAGAATAAATGGATATATTTCCTCAAGAAGAAATTTGAAGTCTTTGATAGGTTTAAAGAATTTAAGGCTTTAATGGAAAACCAGAGAGATAATAAGATAAACATGTTGAGGACAGATAACGGTGGAGAGTTTTTTAGCAAGGAATTTGAAGAATTATGTAAGGAGTGTGGTATAGCACGATAGAAGACTACTCCATACACACCTAAGCAAAATGAAGTTGCAGAAAAAATGAACAAGACGTTTATGGAAAGGGCAAGAAGCATGCTCAGTGGTGTTGGGTTAAGACAACAATTCTGGGCAAAGGCAGTGGAGACAGCATGTTACCTGGTCAATAGATCACCTTCATCAGCGTTGGAGGATAAGACTTCACAAGAGTTATGTATTGGTAAGAAACCCCCTCTTTCACATCTGAGGGTATTTGGATGTGATGCATATGTACATGTTCCAAAGGAGAAAAGAACCAAGTTGGATAGTAAATCTGAAAAGTGCATCTTTATTGGGTATAAGGATGGTTTAAAGGGTTATAAGCTTCGGAACCCAGTAACAAGGAAGGTTGTGTATAGTTGAAATGTGGTATTCAGAGAGGTGAAAGATGTTATTAAACATGAAGTCCCATCAAAGGAACCTGAGAAGATAGAGTTTGAGCTGAAGGAGGAAGAATTAGACTCTACAGCAGAAGAGGAATCAGAAGATAAAGAGCCACAAACTCAGGTTGTGAGAAGATCGGTTCGAGAAAGAAGGCAGCTAGAAAGGTATAGTCCATCTACTTTCTGTTCAAATTTTTCTTTATCTCTTACCAATGATGATCCTAGAACTGTGAAGGAAGCAGTAGATTCAGAGGATCGCAAACTTTGGAAAGAGGCCATGGTTGATGAAATGGAATCTTTGCACAAAAATGAGGCTTGGGATCTGGTGGAGTGTGGGCTGGAAGGAAGCCCATTGGCAGCAAATGGGTGTTCAAAAGAAGACAAATGCAGATGGAAAGGTGGAGAAATACAAAACTCGGTTCGTAGCAAAAGGTTATTCCCAGGTGTCGGGAATTGATTTTGGTGATCTTTTTTTCTCCTGTTTCCAAGGTAGTTTCTATTAGATTAATTTTATCTGTTGTTGCTGCTTTTGATTTTGAGGTAGAACAGATGGATGTGAAGACAACATTTCTTCACAGGGATCTGGAAGAGGAGATCTACATGAAGCAACCTGAAGGCTTTGTGGTGAAGGGTAAGAAACAACTGGTATGCAAGTTAAAGAAGTCTCTGTATGGGCTAAAACAATCACCAAGCATGTGGTATCAGAAGCAAAGCAGATCACTGTGTATATTTTAAATTAATTGGTGACCGTATTATTTATTTGGGCTTGTATGTGGATGACATGTTGCTGGTTGGAAATGACAAAGAAATTATTCAGTATTTGAAAACCAAATTGTCCTCCAAATTCGACATGAAAGATCTTGGTGTTGCAAACTATATTTTGGGCATGTAAATTAAAAGAGATTGAGAAAAGAGGAAGCTCTGGTTAAACCATAGGAAGTATGTTGAGACAATATTGAAGAGGTTTAATATGCATGATAGTAAACCCGTGAAGGTTCCTATTCCTGTAGGTGTAAGGTTATCTATTGTACAGTGTCCCAAGACACAAGAAGAGGAAGAGGACATGTCCCGTGTTCCATATGCAAGTGCATTCGGTAGCTTGATGTATGCGATGGTCTGTTCTAGACCAGACATTGAACATGCAGTGGGAGTATTGAGCAGGTTTATGTCAAAACCAGGGAAGGAGCATTGGACAGTAGTGCAACGGGTTTTCAAGTATTTGCGTAGCACTAGTGATTATGGTTTGTGCTACCAAGGAAGACCAAGATTGGATAGAGTTTTGGATATTCGTGGCTTTGTTGATGCAAATTGGGCTGGAGATCTGGATCAGAGAAGATCTACAAGTGGGTATGTGTTTAACCTATTTGGAGGAGCAGTCAGTTGGATGAGTAAGAAACAATATGTAGTGGAACTATCAACTACAGAGGCAGAATACATGGCCGCCACCCATGCAAGCAAGGAAGCAGTTTAGTTGTAGAGATTGTGTTCAAGTATGGGGTTAGTACAGGGAGCTATAAGGATAGACTGTGACATCTAAAGTGCAATTTTCTTAGCAAAGAACCCTGGATACCATTTAATGACAAAGCACATTGATGTTCAGTATCACTTTGTGAGGGATATGATAGAAGACAAAAAGGTGTTGCTGGTAAAGGTGGACACTTTGAAGAATTTTGTAGATGCATTGACAAAATCTGTGAGCTCTGAGAAGTTCTCTTGGTGTAGAGAAACAATGGGTGTTGCAGGGGTAGATAAATGACTAAGCTCTCATGTGGAAAGAAAACAACAAGTGGGAGAACTTAGGTTGTGTTATATTCTTTCTACGACTAGCCCCCCTAGTTAACCGGGGCCCTCCCCTTCTTTGCACTGATTGCGCAGCGAGAGGGTCACAGGGGGTTTGAGGGGGCGGGTAGCTCCCCTCTATGGGGTCCGTGGTAGCGGGGAAATTTTTTTTGGACCCTATATTAGGTGGGTGAACCTACCTATGGTTTTGTGCATGGTTGTCGCACATGGTTTTGGGCGCGATGGTTTTCGGTCCATGTATTGGATGCTTCAGCATGTATATATATGTATTGTAACATATGAAATGAACATAATGAAAAATCAAGCTGGTAGTCCCGGTTTTGGGATCCAAGGGAAAATCTTTGTGTATATTTGTTTTATGTGTTATGCTCTTGCCTTTGTTTATTTTCTGTTTTTTAGAATTCATATGCAGGTAATTTTTGTACGGGGTTAAAACCTACAATCAAAGTCAATATTCACACCACAAAGATTACCCATAAAATCAACATTGAAATATTGTATTTCTGATTGACACTCTCCATATTAAAATATTAATATTTGCCTTCTCATATTTTGAAAACATATATCCATAGAATTTTCTCTCTAAAACTATATACATATATATTAATTTATTTTTGTTATTGATATTTTCTAAAATATTACATGTTAAAAGAATTACCAATTCTCTCTATTTTATGTTATTAATATAATATTATATGTCAATAAATTACACATTATGTAATATCAATAATATTATTTTTACATTTCATTTATCAATTCTATATTAAATATTAAAAACATTATATATTTATCTTATATTAAAAATACATGTTTTTTAATAACTTCCCTATTATCTTTAAAAACTTCACATTTTAAAATAAAATACTTCTCTGTTTTCACTTTTCCTCACAAGCAAAATTACTTTATCTCTATATTAAAATTAATTTAATTCTTTAATTCAAAAACCTTACGTGAAAGAGAGACCAATTATCCGAGGGTGGTTGGTTTCATTTCCTATGGCTTATTAAATAATATTTTGTTCTTATTTAATTAAGAAAATGAAAAGGGGTGACTCAATGATTACAGAGAGCCATTATCGCAAGGGTGGTTGGTTTCTTTTCCTATTGCTTACTAAATAATATTTTATTCTTATTTAATTAAGAAAATAAAAAAGTATGATTAGCTAATTAGTTTTAAATAATATTTTATTCTTATTCTTATTTAATTAAGAAAATAAAAAAGTATGATTAGCTAATTACTTTTAAATAATATTTTATTCTTATTTAATTAAGAAAATAAAAAAGTATGATTAGCTAATTAGTTTTAAATAATATTTTATTCTTATTTAATTAAGAAAATAAAAAAGCATGATTAGCTAATTAGTTTTAGAATATATGTGAAAGTGAATTACTTTATGTGACCTATAATTTTTAAATGCTGTGTCATTATAATTTGAGTTGTCTTTTTATTTCTAAATATTTTTTTGAAGTTATTAATATATTTATGAAGAGAGGTGTGTTTAGTTTTTAAAACTGTTATTAAATTTTTATGTTTAATAATTTTGTTTACATGTTTTTATATATTATTTTTATAATTAATAATAATAAAGTTATAATTTTTTAATTTTGTTAATGTGTATTGTACCATGATGTAAACATTTTTTATATTTATCAATGTTTATTATTTATTTAATTTATATAGATGTATTAGTTATTATTTTATAAATAAAAGAGTTTTATACGCTAATTTGATATCTAACTTAGTAGCAATATTAAAATTAAATTGAATAGATCTTAAAATGTCATGTAATACTATTGTTATGTTATGCTCACTAAATATTTTGATGAAATCAAATTACATAAAAGTTAAATTAAATTATATATATATATATATATATATTTATATATATAAATATATATATATAAACCTCTTTTTTGAGTACAATACTTGAGTATAATTTGCAACGCAATATATTTGATGGGTGATATATATATATATATATATCACCCATCAAATATCTTGCGTTGCAAACTTATACTCAAGTTTTGTACTCAAAAGAGGGATTTGATCCCTCTCTAGGCTTGATAGATCGGGCATTAATATGGATCTACACTAGTTGCTAGTGCAACCATATAAATTAAATGGTTAACTAAGTGAATAGGCATAAATCCATGATAAGTATCAAATCACTTACCTCATGGTAAATCTAGCATTGCCTTTATTTAAAAAAAAATCATAAATTTTAACTAAATTATAACTTTATTTTAAGTTACCATTTATTATTAATTAAAAAAGACATTAGTATATGAGTTAAACATATATACATTTTAAAAAACTTGCAACAATATTCATGTTTCTTGTTACAATACCATGTTCCAATACAATGGCTTATCAATACCACATGCCCAATATGACATGAGTTGATATGGCATTTTCTTTAATTGATTAATTTGTGATATGATTAATTAAAAGAGCATAATTAACTTGGAAATAAATTTTAACCTTTCATTTGTGAATACTAATATGAATATTCACATATTCCATGGAGGTTAAATCTCTACCATCCACTAAATAGTAAATTGTGGAGGCCTATTTTGAAATAAGCTTAAACTAGCATTTGCACCAGATGTTGCAAAGGGAATGTCGTAAGTCACTAGCCCATATGGAAGAAGAGAATAGATGAAAAATATGTGATATGTTATGTGATCTAACTATAGCCGAATTTGAGTGAAAAAAAATCCTAATGTCAAATGTAATACAGTCAAACAATCTACTCAAAACAGAGGCATGTGCAACTTCCTTCCCAAGTGCTCAATCCAAGAGCTTATTTTCATTGACAATTGCATCCCAACTCGAACCTTTGTCTTTCATCACCTCAACCAGACTGAACCCTTCACCCTCATATGGTAATGGTTCCAGATCAAATTTCTCTTCGAGTATTCTGTAGAAGTGTTCCCATTTATACATGTCTCCATTAGCACAAGTAAAGACCCGGTTCTTTAAATAAGGATCTGTGGCAGCCCAAATTCCCTGTTCTGAAATCAAATCTGCATAAGATGCATCCATAAATGGTTCCCACGAAATATTGTTCCCTAGGTACTTGAAAGACAACCCCTCATGTTTGCAAATGGCAGTGTAAACAGAGAGTGTGCTTAAAACATTAATCAAGCTCCAAGGAGAGAATCCAAATATGTGTGTCAGATGGTGAATAGACCAAGTTAATCCATCTTTCTTCTTTGCAGCCTCAAACACAATATCCTCGAGAGTGTAGTAAAATTTGGCCACAGGTAGCCTAGAAATCCCTTCATGAAAGGGTGCCTCATGTGGCTGATATTTCCCCAAAGTGAGAAATTGATCCCCAAACAAATCTTTAATTGAAACTCATGTGGCTGATATTTCCCCAAAGTGAGAAATTGATCCCCAAATAGATCTTTAATTGAAATGTGATTTATTTACTGTTAAAATAGTGTTAATTCATGATTTTTAAAAACACCATTAAGCATATAAGCATGAAGAACTGATAGATAATTTTTAGCAAAATATAACAACAAACATGAAAATAAAAGCAACACAAGAGATTGTTAACGGATTTTGGTTATCTTCAAGCCTACATCTCCAGGCCCTGGTCTTCAACGGGGAGGCCTTTATATTAGAAACTTCAAAACCATAAATACATCAAAATATTATTGCTTCAGATACAATCCTGCACCATGCAGCTACACTTGCTTTGTCTCAGGATTCTGTATCAACTCTCGGTTCTGAAAAAAGGCTTCCCAGATCTCCTAGAAAGTGTCTTCAAAGTTCTAAGTCTCACTGCTTGTACCTTCACAAGTACCTCCCTACCACGTAATATTTCACTTCTTCTCCCTTTGGCGCACTATTAAACTTTTATAATTAAAAATTAGGAGGTCGGGCGATCAAATCCTGACCCCTCCTCCTCCTTCGTCGTTGGATGGATTGGCAACGGTGTTTAAATATATATTTTTGAAACATTAATCTGCCCAACCCTTATCACATTTAACAACCCTTATCATAATTTAAATACATTGGAACAGATGGGATAAGGTAGAAAAGGTTGGCGGAGTTAGATATGGCGGAGGTATAAAAGGAGGCAGAGATATGGCGGGGCCGCCATTAATGGAGGACTCCACCATATTTTATTTAATACAAAAGCAATACCTTTAAATATATGCGTCGAGATTAATATTTCAAGTCTCATAATAGGAGAGTTGGTTAAGGCGTTAGATTTGTAGATGATAAGTCATTGGTTCAAATCCTGTTAGCTTTGTTGAGATCCCTTAAAAAAAATTTAGTGAATCCGATGACGCCACATGTCACCCTCTGATAGGGCCACGTGTCGCCTTGGGATTGGTTCTAATGCAACCAACCGCAACCTGCCACTTGTCGACACAACATTGGTCCATATGTGCCAATCATAACCTACAACTTGTCACCTTCTCATTATGCCATGTGGCGGTCAAACCTTGACCTTTGATTGTTTTTTGACTGTTCACTGCCCATTGACTTTGACTTTGACTTTTTGGAGTTTGCCCTAAAAACTTTGACTTTGAATAACTTTCACATACGGATTTGGTTTTCACCCGTTCAAGCTGCGTTGGAATCGTTTTTCCGAGATCTACGCGATGGTGTTGGTTTTGTTCAAATCTAAAAACTTTGAAGTTTTGGCCTTTTCTAGATCCTTGACCATCCATTGATCAATTTTGGATCACTTCCTCCCCGTTGAGACCTTTTGGACCACCAAAAGCCTTAAGTTCCATAAAAAAATGTGGGTTCCATTTTCCCACTTGGTCGGCATCTATCCACCCTGTTTTGAACTTATACACTTTACTCATCCATGCAATCGCCAGCAAAACACACAAACTACATAATATATCAAGTTCTTTTTCACCCACGTCTACATTAATTTTTGCTGCTAATATCCACGCACCACTAAACAATAATAAGCCCATTAACAACGTTGAAATTATTGACATAGCTGAAACCATACCCTGCTTTCCTTTCATAGCTCAAACAAACCTCAACTTATCATGCTGCAACTCTTGTTGATGCACAATTTTGGATTCCTTAAGCATGTCTCTCTGTTTGTGATTAAATTTAATGATCTCTTGCTTGGGTTCTTTAGATTGTACAACATCTTTACTAGCATAAGCTTCTTGTTTTAACTGTTTTACTATGAAAATAGATTTATTTGCTTTTGTGTGATGAGAATGTACAACATATTCAATTCCTTTTTTGAACAAGTGATATTAATTATGTTCCCTGTAAAAGATCACTTTCTGATCATATAAATACGAGCTACCCAAAACCATCCCATATATATCTAGTTTTACCACATCACACATCAACTTATCCTTAAATTGAGAGGTTATTGCAAACGGTCACATGCATTGTTCAGTCACTCGTAATTTATGATTTCTTCTCATCCAAATTAAAGTATACAGTTTACGATGCTTTATGGTTTTCAATCCCAATTTCTTAACCACTTTTTTTGAAATTAGGTTAGCTTGAGATCCACTATCTAACAATGTGTCGATCTTTGTATGTTTCATAACAACCCTTATATGAAATAACTTGCGTCTGGAACTACTAGAATCATTATCTTCATCAAATTTATTGGTCTTAACCAATGATGCGATCTGCGTCTTGTCGCTTGAATATGACCCTAGGTCTATAGGTTTTGTTGCTGCCGCAACCTTTTGCTTCCCTTTTCTAGTCCACTTTGGCTTCATTTCGGGATGAAATTTCGAACAGTGATCCTCGTCATGGTCCTCTTTCTTGCAATGCTTACAAGAGATATTTTCAACCTCCTTCTTGATGAAGTTTTCTTTCTTTGCTTCCCCTTTTCCCTTGCTCTCCATTCTAGCTGTCGATTCTGATGGTACCCCAACTCCTAACTTACCTACTTCAACGTAAGTTGCTTGTACTGCCACTTCATCCAGGTTAGTAGGACTGAACATAAATACAGTATTATGAACATACTCAGGTAATCCTCCTATGTATTTCATTAGAGTTTCTTGGGTATACAAAGGAATATCTAACATTAATGCCTTCTTACGAAACTCATCTGTATATTCCTGCATTGAATGAACTTTCCTAACTTTTAGTCCTTGACATTCTATTAAATCTTTTTCCTTATACCCCAATGGATAGAATTTCTTTCTAAGTGTAGTAATAAAATCAAACCATGATGGAAAAATCTTACCGATATGATGAGTACCTTTCTGTAACTTACTTTGCCACCAGATCAATGTTGTGCCTGCTAAATGAAGCGACGCTAGTCTGATTTTGTCTTCATCTTCAATGATTTGTTGCACTCTACAATACCTCCATTTTCTTGATCCAGTTGTCAAGCTTCTCAGAATCAACTTCTCCATTGTACATAGGTAACTCAAACTTAACATCGAGCTTCAACAACAGTTTTGAAGTTTCAGATGGATTCAAGAGAGAATTGATAGGGTCTTTTTGACCACTTTCATATTCTTTTTTAGAATGTGATGGTTGTCCTTATTTGTCTTTAGGTTTTGCGTCTTCACCTTTTTCTTTCTTAAATTGTCAATACATTTCTTCAACCATGGCTCACAAGGTCATGAAAGCATCCACGAAGCCTGCATCAAATCCAAATGAATGATCACCGCTTCCTTCTTCAACAATCTCTTCTCCTCAAGTTGTCCTTCTTCTTGAGCCAACTTCTGGATATCCTTCAACAATTTCTCCTTCACCAAGCTTTGATTTTCTCCTGGTGATCATGCACACTTCAAATCAGAATTATCAACAACTTGCTCTGATACCAAATAATCCCCAAACAAATCTTTAATTGAAATGTGATTTATTTACAGTTAAAATAGTGTTAATTCATGATTCTTAAAAGAACCATTAAGCACATAAGCATGAAGAACTGATAGAGAATTTGCAGCAAAATAGAACATAATACATGAAAATAAAAGTGACACAAGATACTGTTAATGGAGTTTGGCTATCTTCAAGCCTACATCTCTGGGCCCTGGTCTTCAATGGGGAGGCCTTTATATTAGAAACTTCAAAACCATAAATACATAAAAATATTGTTGCTTCAGATACAATCCTGCTCCATCCATATACAACTTTCTCTGTCTCAGGATTCTGTAGCAACTTTTGGTTCTGAAAAAGGCTTCCCGGATCTCGCAGAAAGTGTCTTTAAAGTTCTAAGTCTCGCTGCTTGTATCTGCACAAGTACCTCTCTACTGCATAATATTTCACTTTTTCTCCTTTTTAGCGCACTGGTAAATTTTAAAATTAAAAATTAGGAGGCCGGGGGATCAAATCCTGACCCCTCCTCCTCGTGGTTGGATGGATTGGCAATGGTGTTTAAATATATATTTTTGAAACATTAATCCGCCCAACCCTTGTCACATTTAACAACCCTTATAATAATTTAAATACATTAGAACAGATGGGATAAGGCGGATAAGGATGGAGGTATGATATGGCGAAGGTAGAAAAGGAGGCGGAGATATGGCGGGGCCGTCATTAATGGCGGACTTCGCATATTTTATTTAATACAAACAATACCTTTAGATATATGCACCAAGATTAATATTTCAGGACTCATAGTATGAGAGTTGGTTAAGGCTACGGATTTGTAGCCTACAAGTCACGGGTTCACATACCGTTAGCTTTGCTGAGATCCCTTCACAAATTTTTAGCAAATTCGACGAGGCCACATGTTGCCCTTTGATAGGGGCACGTGTTGCCTTGGGATTGGTCCCAATGCAACCAATCGCACCCTGCCACTTGTTGATGTAACATTGGTCCATATGCGCTAATCATAACCTGCCACTTGTCACCTTATCTTTATTCCACATGGCGGTAAAATTTTGACCTTTGACTGTCTGTTGACCGTTGACTGCCCATTGACTTTGACTTTGACTTTTTGGAGTTTGCCTTGAAAACTTTGACTTTGATTAACTTTCACATACCGACTCGGTTTTTGCCCGTTCAAGTTCTGTTGGAATCATTTTTCCGAGCTCTACACGATGGCATTGTTTTCGCTCGAATGGTCTTTTCTAGATCCCTGACCATCCATTGATCAATTTCAGCTCAGAAACCATATTGTACTGAGGAAAGAATACTGAAACACCAAAGAAATTCTCACCCCAAGTTTATCAGAGTTTCAAGGACCATTAATTTGACTTAGAAATACATGTGTAACTATAAACTAAAACACTTACCCTATGAGGGCCAAGGGAACTTTTCAACCAAGAATACTAGCCCATTTTCATAAAATGCACACTAATCCAAACACCAATTTGTCACAATTATCATTACCATCAGTTTCAGAAATATATGCATTCAAAATTAGCATAAAAATTTCTACAACCCATGACTTCATTAAATCTTCTCTACCAATTACATACTACTAATCTATCGGCTCTCAGTGCAGTGCTATAATGCCATAGTAATAGGTTGTAGAGAAGAAATTAAAAGAATGAGTCAATGATTGAAATTTCCATGGATTTCTACAAAATTCTTAGCTAAGAAATGAGCCAACTGAACTGAATGAGAATGAGATTTGATTTCCAAATAAAAGCAGTGATGTAGTTAAGAAATGAACACAATCCAATAGAGATACGAATTAGATTCCTACAACAAATTCACTCACTTGAGCAATGGGTTTGAATGAAGTGCATGGAAGGACAAAGACAAAAATCAAGCTGTGAGATTTATATGTGTGAAGAAGGATGGATTGTAGATCCTTGGGTATTGCAAATACAAGTATCCTTGCACTTTGGCTAAAAATTCATCATTACATGTACGTGGTTCTTATTGGTCATGTAATGTGACTTGGTCCAGTGCATTTATCCCAAGATTGCATTTGCTTTAACTGAAAAGGGCAGACTTGTTTGTGAACGAGAAAAAGAAATTTATTTTCAGTATGTATCTATTAGCCAAGCTGCCCTTCAAGAGTAAAACTTTGAGAAAAAGAACCTTCGATTCCATACCTCAATCATTTAATACCATTGATATGGAAAGCGATAATGACAATGCCATAAATCAAAGAGACAACTATGGCTCCTATTCAAAAGAACAAAAGTTTATACAACATTTTAAATAATTTTACAACCTCAAATATATTGCACCTAGTTTAGACTCTTGGAAATATCAATTTAAAGACAAATATAACCAATGTACCCTAGACTGTTGACTAAATAGACTTGACACTAAATATATTACAATATATTGTCATAACGTAACATATGTACTCATCGAGGCATCATACTTCTACATAAAATTAAGATAATAGTGCTCTTATTGCTGGTGAATACATAAATTTACTTTATACTTTGAAGCATAAAATAGAAGATAACATAAGTAGCACTCTTTCTCACAGTAGGATTGTGCCTTCTACACAACCAAAAAAGCCTAATATTAGCTAATCTTTAAGCTAACATTTTAGGAATGATTCACAGGAGACAACAAGAAATTATCCTATTATTTATCATTTCAATCTATGCTTTTGTAAATCCCAAAAGGACAGTGAAATTATGTCTTTATCATGCATGTTGATGAAGAGAGCTATACCATAAGCAGAGAGTGAAATGCCAATTTTACAAGATCTGTTATGGAGAACTATCTGGTCCATGTCTAATATGAATTGGATTTTAATGAAGGGATCAAGGAAGTATACGATTGTAACACTTTGCATCTTTTGAGAGCATCAATCTCGTGGATGCTTCCATAAGGTGAGGGAAAGGTTGACCAAGCTTTCTCCTCCCTTGGGCACCCTCAATCCCTTATTAACAAGAAACATACTTCCTTATGGTTGTCCCCAAATCCTTCACACAATAATTTTGTAAACTTAAATAAATATGCTGGGAAGCCATAGACGTCATCCAAACTTACAAGATCCACAGAAAGAAATGTTCAAAGAAACATGTGTTGGCTCCATTTTTTGAGAGGATGATCCCAAGAAGTTTCTTTGGGTACACAAAGTGTTCAGAATTGGTTATGCCATCATATTAATACTTATATGTTCCATTGCAAAGTGAGGAATAGTTGAAATCTAAAGTTAATGAAAAATATTTTACAAATGACTTATACTTATATGTTCCATTGCAAAGGGAGGAATAGTTGAAATGTAAAATTAATGAAAAATATTTTACAAATGACTTATTACGTAAAATATTTCTATTCCATCCTGAAACTTTGGTTGCACGTAGCGATGGAAAGGTAAACAACTGGTAAATAATGAATTCTAAACAAATAGGGATGCTAAGAAAGGTAAGTAATGAATATCAAAAGGTTTATTAATGATTAACATATTAAAAAGGTAAGGAAATTAACGCTAGAAATTTTATAATTCTATCCATTGATAAAGAACTATACACACAAAATAAAAATCTTTAATTAAAAAAAAATATTCTACGTTTAAAAAATCAACATAATTAAAACTTAAATCATTCACCTAAATCACTTTTTCATGTTAAAATCATATAAGTAAATCAACTTCTCAATATCATCTATTTAATAAGTGAATTTTTGACCAAATTAGCTAATATTTTTTTAGAAAATGTACAAAAAAAAATAACCCATTTGCAAAATTTTATCCTTAAAATTTTCCTTTTGTTAGATAAATATCAAAAGGTTTATTAATGATAAGCATATTAAAAAAGTAAGGAAATTAATACTGGAAATTTTATAATTCTATCCATTGATAAAAAACTATAAACACAAAATTAAAATCTTTAATAAAAAAAATTATTCTACATTAAAAAAAAATCAACATAATTAAGACTAAAATAATTCACCTAAATCACCTTTTCATGCTAAAATCATAAAAGTAAATCAACTTCTCAAGTTAATGATAAATGTAGTACAAACTTACTACTTAAGAGATTTGCTCTATGAGCTCTGAAATTTGGATGTATCCTAGTATTTTCTCTTTTAGAGTCTTTTATATAAGCTATATACCATATTTCAATATCATGGATCAATAAATTATTTTTATTTTTATTATTTTATTATTTATATTTACATAATAAAATAAGGAAAGTTAGAGAGAAAACCTCTTCCCCAATTATTCACCTTAAAAATTTTAACATAATAAGAATTAAAATCATTCACGCAAATCACCTTCTCATGTTATTGTAAGTAACGCAAACTCATCATATGTTATTCAATTGATTTATAAGAGTGCATGTAATGATCGTGCATGTTGAAGTTGAAACCTTCGTTTACTGCATTTGATAGGTTGTGAGGATCACTCACGTAATTATCATAGACAATCTGAAAATCCGCGCTTTCATCGAACAATTGGAACAAATTCAGAGTATTCGCATCTTGTTCTATAAATCATCCAGAATCAATTAATACTTCAACATAGCATTGAGAGATCTAAATTTCAAATTGTAAGGGTAGCATTATTAAATTGAAAAATGGAAAAAAATAACCATTGTAAGGGTAGCATTATTAAATTGAAAAATGGAAAAAAATAACCACATAAAATGATAAAGATATCAAAATAAAGATGTTTACTTTTGGAATATGTGTAATCAAAATAAAGATGTCTATTTGAAAAATCCTATTTCCATACATTGAATTGGAACAATGTTATTGTGACAATTTTTTGAACTTATGTTAATTTGAGAATCTGATGGTAACGATGAATCTTGAATTCATACTCAGAGTGCACTATGGCAGGGGAGAACAAAATGAGGGAAATGTAATATGTTCATGGGTTATAATAAAGATAAAATTCAACAAGGTGAAAGGTTGAACAAATAAAGATTCAGTTGAGAGTTGATAGTTAAAGCAACAGGATCTAACGGTGGAAGAAATTTCAATCATCTAACATTGGATCTAAGGGTGCAAAGGAGTGCAAAGGGTAGTTGGGGGGAGTATTTCAATCATCTAACATTGGATCTAAGGGTGCAAAGGAGTGCAAAGGGTAGCTGGGGGGAGTTCTTCCCAGAGGGAACACCTTACACCGTAATTAAAATTGTGGAGGCCGATTTTGAAATAAGCAGGGCTATTTGTGTAATTATTGTAATAATATTTTTATTTACTTTTAATTTATATAATAAAGTAAATTATTATTAAATAGAGAGTATTACTTTTCTTCTAATTCTATAGAAATATATACCAACTTAGATCCATATTAACTTCAGATCTACATAGCCCTGAGAGAGATCAAATCTCTTTTCACATTATATATTATAATGTATATTATTATTAAAAAAAATTGCTCAAAGTATATCTATTATATTTTCATGAAAAATAATAGTACAAAACATATCTCAATGGCTCCTCGCGTCACTCTGACCAGATTTTTTAGCTAGGAGAGCTGAAGTATGCAGAAGATGTTTCCACTTAATCATTATTTCCAACAGGATGATTAGCCATACAAACCAAAAAGAAGATAACATAAACAAAGAATCTATAATCATCATATCACGAAGGTGGTTGAGGAGGAAGCACAGAAGGTGTTGCAAATAGGTCGGATATCTCATCCATGTAGAAATCAATATGCTCTACTCAGGCCTCCAGGTCATGTAAGCGGTCCTTGGTACAACATCGGCTCTGATGGATGTTACCTAAATGTTCTAGAATTTTACTTTGGTTGAACTAGAAATCGTTCATGTAAACCACCAGGTCGTTTCTATCTTCATATTTATGCTCCCTAAGGATATCCAAGTTGTTATGGACTCCTTGGAGTTGCTCAAAAATTGATTCCAAAGTTGTCGGTGCATCCATAAGACCTGGGGAGCGGCCCTAGGCATGGGCCACCTGCCCCTCACACTCCACGCTTGTTGAATATGTCGTGGACGGGCTATGGTTGTTGGCCTAGTGCACTATAGGGCCTTGTTGCCTTCCTCTGTGGTGAGGCCAACCTCTCTGACGAGGCATGAATGGAAGCACAAAAAAGATCTTGATTGAGTGCACAAAAGGGATCCTAACAACCTTGAAAGAGTTACCTATTGAAGCCCGACCAAAATACCCAAGGACCCAACATAAATGAAGGGAACCAAACCAAAATACAAGACAAGACCCACATTTAACAGGGGTGGCTTTACTCTTGACCATCCCCAGGTAACTTACACCACCAAAAGAGGAGAGGTCAGACTTCAAGAAGCGCAACCACCTTACTCCCTAGGCCAAGACACCCAACACAGTAAATCCCAACTAGGACTGAAAGAAATTAACAAAAGCCTTGAGATAAAAACCAAAGAAAGGCGAGGGTGGGGAGAGACTAGACATAACCAAACCCAGATTAACAAGGAACAAAATAAGAACAGACTCCCAAAACAAAAATCTTTTACCAACCAAGATCCATGCGATAAAACCTCTCCACCACAGACACAGGTGACCCTAGGAGTTATTGCACCAATGGTATTTCACACCCAATATCTTTCGCAAGACCAATTCCACACACCCAGAAGAAGACACAACTCCGGCCAAAAAGCTAACATGATCAGAACCAAAACTACATGAAGATCATAAGCAAAGGGAAAGGTATACCTGTAATGCACAGGGGGCTAGGCCTGGAAGGGTCACCACACCACCATCTATAGCCATAGCTCCCACATTTGAAGCCAAGCTCGCAACAGGAACCTGAAACTCTACTCAATTTCGCCCCATGGTCCTAAATGAAACCCTGGGAACCAAACTTGAAGCCATCTAATGCAAGGTGTGTTACCTATGTGCTTCTTCGTTTATCCCATATCCCAGGCGAGCACACATGGCAACCAATGCTTGAACTCACCACCCTGCAACCAACATTCCTCGTCCGAGACTCATCATCCTTTTCGTTAAGCCTGCACATCATTATATCACCTGTGAACACTTTTGGATAGTTCAGACAATAGACATACCGTCTCATTAATCACTTATTTTCTTGGAGCTATCTGTTGCGTGCCTCGAGGGGAAAACCCCGAGGCTAGTTGGCCATCCTTTTTCCCACCCTCATTGGGGGAAAAATTATCATTAATATAATTATATATGATTATTATAATATATTTTATATTTTTAAATTATATATATATATATGTGTGAGAGAGATAGGGAGAGTTGCAAAGGAATAATGTAATCCATGTGGAAACATAAGCATAGATTATTAATGGAATGTATGAAAATCGTAGAAGAGTTATTCTTTGTATAAATTTAATTTAGATTAAGAGTATGACATTTCTTTTATATATATATATATATATATATATATATATATATATATAGAGTATTACTTTTCTATTATATATATATAGATCCATCTTAACTCTAAATTCACATGTGCCAAGAGGGATCAAATCTCTTAAAATACAAACTTGTTTTTTAGTGCAAAACTTGAGGAAAAACTTTGCACCTCTAGAAATTGGATCTTTTAGGCTCTTGGTAGATAGACGATAGTTTTATTTTAACTATGATAATTTTGTTATATATATATATATATGTTTGACACTTTCCACATTAAAATGTTAATACATGTCTTTTCATATTTTAGAAAACATATATCCATATAATATTCTCCCTAACTCTATATACATATATATTAAATTATTTTTGTTATTCATATTTTCTAAAATGTTACATGTTAAATGAATTACAAATTCCTCCTTAACTTTTATGTTATTATCAATAAATTTCACATTATGTAATATCAACAATATTAGTTTTACATGTCATTTGTTAACTACATATTAAGTATTGAAATAATTATATATTTATCTTATACTAGAAAGTAATTTTTATTTTTTTAATTTCAATAACTTTATCTCTCTATATAAAGTTGATTTAAAATTAAACTAGAAATTGAGGATTTTATTTATGACCGATATGATTTGTTTTATTATTACTATTTCTTTTTTTATTTTTAAATATAAAGTTAAGTGACAACATCTCCATTATATTAAATTGTAAAACACTTATATATATATAAAATTTATTTTTCAGATTACTTGTATCAAACTTTAATACACTATTGTTATCTATATATATTTATATATAATTGTAAGGGAATAATGTAATCTATACAGACATAAACATAGATTATTAATGGAAGGCATGAAAATCACACAAGAGTTTCTCTTTGTATAAAGACCCATATAATACATGTTTTAAAAGTTGGATGGAAAATAAATTTAGTTGTTGTTATATAATATGTTAAAGAATATAATTGTAAGGGAATAATGTATTCTATACAGACATAAACATAGATTATTAATGGAAGGCATGAAAATCACACAAGAGTTTCTCTTTGTATAAAGACCCATATAATACATGTTTTAAAAGTTGGATGGAAAATAAATTTAGTTGTTGTTATATAATATGTTAAAGAATATTAGATTCATTATGGTGTCTTCTTTTCGCGTGAATTTTGGCTTTGTCTATATAGGGATGGTTTATGATGGTTCCTCTATGTTTGTAACTTTCTAAAGTATTCAATGTCTTCCAATTCTAGATGTGTTTAGTTTGCATTTGCTTATGGATTTTCTCATGGTTTTCCTCTGGTTAACCTCATTTGAATTTTGTAATGTACATTAGCGGTGGCCATGGATATATCTGCTTGTTATGATGCAATGTTCTTTTTGTTGTCCTTTGTCTTAGTAGTGCCTCAGTCTTTAGGTAGAAATGTTGCTCTTCTTGTTTCCCCTGGTTTAAGGCATGCTCTACCAGGTCAGCCTTTTTGGAGTATAAAAGGCTATATGTACTCACTGCAATACCTCCTTTTATTAAGATAATTATTTTCCTTTTATACCTCCTTTTATTAATATAAATATTTTGTGAAAGCTTAGAAAAAAAATATTAGATTCATATAATGTTGGGTTTTATGATCTTCAAGAAGGAAAAAAGTGTTCATTATGCCAAAATAAATGTGTGATAATATGTTTAAATTTAAATAATATTTTTTAATGATAATGTTATTAAATTATAAAGTGAGATGACTTTTATTAATATGTATATATTTTATGTTAACAAGTATGTTTATTTTGGAATATGATTTTTATAATTTTAATTTAATTATTAATAATTATTAGGGGAATGGTATAGATTTAACTTATACAATTTTCTTATGAGTCCCTACCAAAGAAAGACTCTAGCAATCGATTTTCCTATTGACCAATATTAGTTTAGAATTGACCAATACAACTTATAATGTTTAACTTTGAAAACAAATATATTTATTTATCAAAATTATTGCAAAATTAATTTTTCAAACATTTGATTAGACAATGAACTTGAAGGCCTTATTGTAGTGTTTGCACCATGTGGATAACTTCCTCTTCCATAATTTTGGATGCAGTTGCAAATTTATGTGATGAATCTTATATATTTGTGGAGTGATCTTTTCTATGTTGAGCTTTGTAAGAAAACCGACCAAAATAAAAATATTTAAAAAATTAAGCAAGTATTTGCATAAAAAATGGATAGTAACAAGATGTAAATAAATATACTTACCAAGTTACTACACACCATATTTATGTGTTCTTTACCACTTTAATAAGTAGGAGTAAAAATGTAAATGTGCAGACTTACTAGTGGTTACTACGCACCAAAATTTATTCAACTCCTTGTCCCTTAGTTGGAAAATATTTTTTCCATTTCATATATCAATTTGCAATTTTTATGAAAGCATAATTTCCATTTAAGTGGGAGGGACTACGTTTCCTTGGCGATTTGATGCATTCGTCTCCATGAAAAGATAAATGACTATCCCATAACTGACCTAACTACATGGGAATAATTGCAGGTTAGAGTACGATTGTTCTTATCCATTAAGATGGGAACATGTATGTTGAGCATTGATTTTAGGTTTTGTGCTTGTTGAATCAAAGGCTTTCTCATTGCATAAATTGTTGTTATATGATATATTGCTTAAGGGTAGAGCATATAACACTTATATAATGGAATATTAGGTTTTGTTTTGCAAAGATTATATGAAGAATTACAAATATATACTTTACATTCACAGTCTTGATATAGAGAGTGGAACATTAGATTTGTTTGCGATATTATATGAAGAATTAAAAATATATAGTTTACATTCACAGCCTTGATATTATTTATCTTAAATATGCTTCAAGTTATAAGTTATTCCATGTTGAAATGTATAATTGCATCCACACCTGGAATATGGAAGAAGTAGCAAGTGAAATCCTGGAATGTCATTGTCCATATCGTACATAAGAAAGGAGGTGTTTTATTTGGTCAAATTTAGCATACAGGAAGGGCTTCCCATATGCAATTCTATATGTAAATTCCTTCCATGCAAATTGTGTGTATCGAATTCAAATTGTGTATTTGTAAATTCCTTCCACGTTGATAATTCGTATTGAAATAAAATTGTTTTTATAGTAAAAATATATATTTTATTTGTTAGTATGGAAATCATTTTATCTATTAATTAGATTAAACTAATATTATTATTTTGAGATAGTTCTTTGGGAATAATCACAACAACATAAAAAATTAATGGCATGATTATTACTGAAGAACTATCTCAAAACAATATGAATTACAAAAGTTTGAACAGTATAATATTCTTATATGTTTTTCCACTCATTGAAAAACATTTACATTCATTTTATTTGAATACATATGATTAATTGAATTTATGGAATGAAGATTATCAACTCAACAGGAAGTCTCCCATCTCATCATCATATCTAAAAATATAGGGAAATATTTTGTTGAGTAACAATATGGATTTTGCAAATTATCCTACTCCTTAAGCTATTAAAACTGAGAAAATTCCCAATATTGTTAATGATTTTGTGTTGCTTCCATAAATGTTATTATGTAACTAAATGTCATTCATATTTTGACATTTATCCACTTACTAAGTTGTTGTTACCATAGTTGAGTGAAGTTTTGCCAACTAATTTTATTTATTTATTTATTTTAATTAATATTATATTGCTTTTCATCTTGCTAGTATTAAATGGTTGTTATATAAATAATTTTGGATTAAGAATGTTATCAATGGAATCACTTAGTTGTTATTAGCCTCTATTAATAATGTTTATTTAATAATAATTAATTATGTGTTATAATAATGTGTGTGTTTTAATATTTATTGGTAATTTCTAGATATTTTGTTGTTAATTAATAATTGATTAGTAACAACAATGTACTTTCATTGAGGAAAATATGGATCTCGTTCTCATTAGGTTTTCATGCCTCTACTCTATATTGTTTGGTGTCGATGTCTTGGCACAATCCACTTAAGGAGACTATGGAGGCTTGGGGTGTGTGGGCTCTGAGATTTACAATGAAACCAAACATGGATTTGGCTATGGATCGATGTATTTGGTGGAGGCTCATTCAGAAATATGGCACAATTTTTCTATGGTTTACCTTGAAACATGGGAATACTTTTGTGATGACATGTTCTGTGTAGAGGATAGTCAAAAGACTGATAATGGTAGAAATTATGATGCTCAGATATTTGCAACCATGGATGAGGATGACTATTATATTATTATGTGGTTGATGTGGGATGGAGGTGTCATTTTTGTGAGGGTATCTAAATGCCTGATGCGAGCTAGAAGGATTTTTTTGCCATAGGGATTGGAGGCCTGTCACAAGTTTATGTGGGCACATCACTCCCAACATTCAGATCAATACTTTTAGGGCTCATCAAACCCTAATTCTTTTGCTACATGCCCTAGACAAGTCATCACATTGAATTCCATCATTCCTGAGAGTTTCATGTCCTGAAGACATCCTGAAATGACTCCTTGAGGGACCAACGCAACCTTGGTGAGGGGTAACTGCGCTGCAAAGCACTTAGGCCCATTCATGCCTACTCTACGGAGCACCTAGGCCCACTTTGACCTGCGCTGGGCGAGATTGAGCAAAATCGTCATAGGGTTATGGGAATATTCCTACATTCTAGACCATTCTAGAAGATTCCCACCTTTTATCCTATCCTATGAGATTGATATTGGATAGGGAATGAATCAAATAACCTCCTATCCTCTCATCCCTTCCCCCATGGAAATTAACTCCCAAATTGAAAAGCCATTCAATGCCCAATTTATGACAAAACCACCTCCATTTCCCTATAAATTGAGCACTCATCATAGTGATCAGGGGTTGGACTTTGAGAATTTGTAAGGAGATATTGTTGGTTTGAGGTTTGAGGTTTGAGATCATAAGAAAGTATTGTTATGCTGCTGGAGTGTTGTGCTTTTGGATTGATGAAGGATGGAACTCAAACTGGATGAGTGACATGGGATCAGACTTCTTTGGTTGTAACTCTTCCTTCTACTTAATAAATTTGTTTACTCCTTTTCCCATATTCTTGTCTTCTTTTATGATGCTTATATGTGTAAATTCTTTCGATTCCATTTGCTTATAGTAGATAGATCTCTTGCTTTGATTTGTTTTTGTCCTCTATTTATGATTGCAAGTACATATCGAGTGGATTCAGTTCGAGAATGAGTGATAGGAGCTATTCAAAGGAGAAAAAGGGAAGCGAAAGATAACAAGTAGGCCCCTTGTCTTATTTATCTTCTATAGGAAAATGTTAAACTCTTTAAATCTGTTGTTTTAGGTGTAGCTACCCACCTAGGGAAGTTGTGTTTATTCGTAGATGAAAAATTCCACATAACAAATTAGCGACCATACTGGGGAATGATCATTGTTCTGAGTAGTTTATTTTCATCCTAGTACACCCTAGTAGACTAAACTTGCCTCCATTGATCTTATTTCAGTCTTTTTGAAGTGTTTTTTGGTAAAAAATTGTGCTTGAAAGTCCCTTGAATGGCCTCTTTGGCATCGGCGCAGGCTTGGTCTGGACACAAAGCACTGCAGAGCACCCTTGGCTTGATGAAAGTGCTTTGAAGCGCATTGTCTCCTAGTCAGGGCTGCGCTAATCCTCCTTAGGTCAAAAATCCTACCTTTGACTTGATTTTTTCCAAATTTCATTATGTTTTTGCTTGCTGAAAGATCAATGATTATTGTGTCTCTGAAATCAATTTGAGTTTCCTTTCCTAACCCTACTTTGGCCTTGATTGTTTATTTTTTCTTAAATGATTTCTTTATCATTACCAATTCGTTGTCAAAGTTAGCTTATAGTCAATTAATCTTTGCTCAAAAGAAAGTGTCGTAAAAGTCTTCATTTCTTTCGAAAAGGAACTGTTGTAAAGTCTTCGTTCTTGCAAAAATAGTGATTGATTGTATGTGCATTAGTTTCCTTTTGCTCATCTCAACATTAAGGGAATTGAAAAGAAAACTTGCATCGTGCATTGAAAAGTTTGTGTGTGCTTATAGGAATAGTTTAGGGAAATTGCATTAGATGTGCTCTTTGTTCTTTGATTAAAAGAATCTGATTGCTCTATCCTTACTAGTTATGGTTTTCATTGTTCAAAATTGAATGAAAAGAATGCTTATAATATTAATTGCATTCTATGAATTTTAAAGACATCACATGGTGAACCTTAAAAGGAAAATTCTTAATCAATTTCAATTTAAAATTAATCTCAATTAACCTAATTGAGCATTTTCACCTAACGCAAAACATTTAGAGGTTCTAGGATAGATAAGTGTTCTCGTGTCATAAAACATAGTAGTTGTTGCTAACTTGTCTGCGATACATTTTGAGTGTGATACCGCATTCCACGTACGTGAGTATATCGTAGCTCATCCACGTACCTTCGGGTATATAGGACGGTGTTACAGTACGTAAAGTATAAAGGAATTCTCTCACCGTGCAGTTTCGCATTAGACAACGCTAACATGGATTGGGCCTCCACGTACTTTCAGTTATATATGAGAGGACTACATTAGGTTGCTATCCATCCTTAGGTAACCGAGTTGGCCACCTTGTACACTGTGATACACCGAACACAACATTCGGGGAGATTGTCTACCCGTACTTCTTAGTTCACCGGGAGGTATTCTGCAGTTCATAATTTCTTGGTAATCATTTTGCCTAGCTTACCCCTTTTTGTTTATTTATTTTTTGTAATAAAATCAATCAGCAATCGTGGAGGCACATCAACCCATACTCCCTTCGTTCACGGAGGTCAACGAGTAAACCGCCTTTACCGCCTGAAGCTACACCTATCCGGTCAAAGCGGTCTCGTTTGACTGAATCCAATACTTCACAAACTTTTGGTTCTTCATCTGAATTACCAAAAACACCTCTACCGCTAAGTACTGTGACTCCAGTTTCTCCTATAATTACTGGTACATCTGTTACTGAAGTGGAATCTCCACGATTATCTGAGGACACTAGAACTGAATATAGTGAAACAGTAACCCAAGTTGTTCAACAAGAAGTTGATTCTTTACCTAAAGTTGTTCAACAAGAAATTACTTCTGAACCTAAATCTGTTCAACCAGAAGTTGATCCTGAACCTATCACCATTCAATCAAAAGTTACTTCTAAACCAAAAGTTGTTCAAGAAGCCCAACCTGAACCTGTTGTTCTTTTACCGGAACACTTGGATCTTGAAGTTGAACAATCAGAAGTAGTTACCATATTGGAAGAAGATCGACTGGTACATCTTCAGACATCCATAACTATCGAGACTTCCCCTTTACCTCAGGAACAAATACCGGAAATATTATGGACCTGACGGTGGAATCCTTCCACCTAGTTTGATTTTGATAGAAGAGGAACCCAAGGAAGAAACACCCAGAACTCCATTCCATTTTGGAACTAGACTTTATCTTTATCCTCATACTCCTCCTTTTACTACTCCTTTTGATCTTGATTACTTTCAGACACCCATTGATTCGTTAGGAAATTTATTTGGACATTTGACTATGGCAGAGTCAACATCACAAACTATACCATCTGTTACAGCTACGATAGAATCTTTTTTCGCAACCTCTTCGATGTTTACTACGACACCTTAGTCGGATTTGTATAGTGTTCCGTTCGTCTCACCGGGTTACCAATATTTATCTGGAACCCACTCAGGTGTTGCTTCTAGCCCTTGGTCTTCACCCATGTCCTCTACAGGAATTTTAATTGGTTCTTCATTAACGGATACTGAACAGCTAGACCCATCAGGTCAATAGCTAGATGGTTCATCTAGTTACCATCCAATGTATCTGTTGTACAGTGGACTACCCCATATGGAGAAAAATACACACAATCTTCTTATCTCCCATTTTCTGGGGGCCAACCATATGTCAGTATGTCGTCATCTTTAGGTCAGCTTGGAATGACTGTTTGTCAATGGCAGCCAACAATGCCCGTTCAACCAAGGCTTGTGTATCCATCACAACCTATGCAATCTGTCTCATCCATACCTACTACACCTGTTGTTACCGCTTTACCACAGTCCCAAGCTCAATTAATTGTATCTCAACCTGTGTAAGTTGGTCCTTCAACCTTAGACCCCCAAGTTTCAGGTTTATAGATGTAACCTTCTTAGGTAGTTTTACAACAACCACTTGTGACTGGAGTCCAACAACCTCAGGCCAGTTTGCCTTTTACTAGAATGACTCAGACTTACACTGGTTTAGTGTATTCACAACTTGGTCAAGCTTACATTGATGGGCAACAACCGTTGTATCAACAACAACAGCGGTTGCTCCAACAACCTTGGCAACCCCAATATCAACAACAACGATTCCAACAATACCAACCTCATCTTGGACTTGGACAACAAGCCTATGTTGGGTTTGGTCAACAACAAGTTTACCCAGGTCCTTGTCAACAAGCCTATGCTGGGTTTGGACAACAACAAATGTATCCTAGTGCTAAAAAACCACCTTATACCAGATTTTCTCAACAAACTTACCCCTATCAAGGTTACCAGCAGCAGATGCCTTATGTTGGTATGCAAAGGCCTATTGCCCAGGCAATCCCATCTTACCCTGGTTATGCTCAACCTGACCTCAATAGATAGTTTCCTTTTGTTGCAACACTTGAATTACCAGATCTAAATCGACTCACCAATGACCCAATTCTTTATGCACCTTGGTGGCCAGTGATTCCTCATAAATTACCTTCCGATATTTCGAAATTCAATGGAAACCCTAGAGAAGACCCATCCAACCATGTCATGACTTTTCATTTATGGTGTTCATCAAACTCCCTGTTGGAGAGGTAAATCCCCTCTGCGGACAGAGGCGATCCCACTAGCCCAAAATGGGTCTAGCAACAATCAATCAACGCTACCATGCAAGTTCCTAGTTGCAAATTGAAAGTGGATTATGAAAACCAACCTGAAGTCCAACGCTAGTGTCGTGGAAGAGTTGATACTCCCATTCCCTTGCTCCAGCAGGTCACGATCCTCACGATCTCCGCGAATGGATACCTGCACATGCAAAGAATGAAGCGAATACAAGCATAAAATCCACTAAATACAACCATATATCGGTCAGAAAAGATATAGATCAAACATTATCATAATGAACAATAAGATCAGAACCATAATGATAGTCGTTTATTAATGAGTAATCAACAGAGAAAAGTACAACCAAGGTTCTGACGTTGAATCCCTCCTCTGGCTGGGCGAACAACTACATATGTCTTGCAATAAACCTTTCTCTCTCTTTGATTATGAATGCACAGCTCAGACTTCTGACAGTATAATCTCCCTATGCTCCAAGACTCTTACTATCACTCAAAGCTAGCGTTATCACTAGCTTGTCAAATGCATGAGGACAGGCTTTTATAGATGGAGGAGGGGAAGAAGATACAATGAATCAAGACACCCATTATGGATTGGCATTATCCCCAAAAAGCCATTGTGGATAGATGTAAGGGATAGATGATGAATCTCGACATCCAAGAGATTAGCATTATCCTCAAAAACTTCATGATTTGAAGGGAAAAAACATCCGGGCGCGCGTTTGTTAAAAATATTTTCCAAACTCGGTTGGCGGGTATAACTCTAAGGCAGAGCGCCAACTGGTGTGCCCTCTTTTGAGGATTTCCCTCATTGGCGCGGGTAGTACATTGTGGACCGCGCTAATGGAAAAAGGGCACTTTTCAGGGATATTTTGCAGGAGATGTCTTCAAGGCACATGAATTCCATACTTAGGGGAACATAATGCAAGTGTTTTTAAGTTATGTCACTGCTCACAGGTCCCGGAATGAGTCCTCCAAAGTGCAGGAAAAGGGTAACAGGGACGGTGACCAACGGTGACAAATTACTGTGTAACAGATGCCCCCTAAAGCATGAGGCCCGAGAGAGAGAGGGGTGAAATGCTTTACAAGAACACATGCAGCTGCCGCCGGAGAATCTGCATAGAGAGATACAACTGATAGCTCAAGTACATGATATATGTGGTATGGTCGTAGCCATCCATAACAGAGTACATAATAATCTAGATCCATGGTATGGGCGCAACCATCCGGTTAGGATCGATGAATAGACTCAGGTATGGTCGCAGCCATCCAGTGAATGAGTCATGTAACAAGAATCCTCAAAATCATAGCCTGGATTCCAACAGACAAAATCCAGGGTCTTGCGCTCCATCTCGACCCGAACAAAAGTACAAGTTCAAGCATGCGAATACATGAGCTGAAGTTGAACATGCATGAACATCGTCTGATTACCAGTCAATAATGAAAACTGTTAACAGACGCGAGAGGTACCACCAATAATGACAATGGCCCTCAAGGTACTATAGGTACAATCTACAGCGTGCGAATTAGTGAGCTGGCGTCGAACACCCATAGAATCATTCGATCAGAGGCCAATGATGAAAACCTCACGTCGAACACGAAGAACCTGCCATTGAGGTATGCAGGCTCCAAGGCACCGGAAGGGAGTCTCTAGATCAGCTTCCTGGATAATGAGTTGATGTCGACAGGAAGTGACCTTGATCGAAGGTGGGCCATAGTGTTTCCCACATCATCGACACGAGACAGAGAAAAACATTGTGGTGGATCAAAATTATGTGAGCTATCAGAAAGAGGTTGTTACTCTGCAGAGGTCAACTTCTCTTGAACATATCGGCGACACGACAGTGGAATTGGCAGTATTTGACATCAATGGATCAGAGGTCATGGTGACGAGGCAATGAGCAGATGAGAGGTCAAACATGATTACCCAAATCCATGGAGGCAAGTGAAAAATGAGATGAGATATCCCCACCCAGACACGAAAGTAGACAAGTGCCATGTTCAAGAAAGACATACTGCCGACACGACAATAATTATGGTTCCATTTTCCCCTACCATTTCTGGCGAGTACCCCAATTATTTTTATTTACAAGCTTGATGGGGATAGCATATGCTTGTAACGTCATCTTGACGGACTCCAATGTCATTAAGTTTTAATGAGTCTGACAAAGGAAAAACTTGGCGTCTTTTCATGTTTAGAGAGTTTGAAAAGACTGCGGAAAAGAAAACTCCAAGGGTGTCCTTTTTCGTAAAGTTGTGTCTCTCGAGCCCGAAAAAGTATAAAACAATGCTCGAAAGAACCGCCTGACCATTACGATTGAGGAGTACTTTTCATAAGTAGTGATTTCGACCTGAAAAAGTAAAAAGGCGATCGAAACCACGTCATTTCGAAACCGTTAACGAACCTGAAACGACAAAGGTCTGACGATCTTTTCGTTTTTACACAGTTGGAAAAGAGTTTAAAGACGACTGCCTCTTATTTACATTTAACAAGTCAAGAGGGATAACTCGACAATCTTTTCACATTTAAACGGTCGGAAAAGAGCTGAAAGTAGACCTCCATTTTTATTCTTTTTAACGAGTCAAAAAGGGAAAATACTCGGCAATCTTTTCATTTTTTACGAGTCAAAAAAAAGCTTAAAGGAGACTCGTCCTAGAGGAACGAGTCGTATAAAGGTAGCAACTGGTTCCAGCAATGGTGGAACTGCTCAAAACATGTAATGGTCAAGAGGCTGGCTAATACAAACCACTCATCACTACGGTTCCTCAGGAAAGGATAAACAACTAAGTGAAAGCATATGATCGGCCAAAGAGATGGTGGTGATGGAATGAAACAACCAAGGCTCATCTAACAAAATTTAGCGGATAGGCGGCAATCACAAGATGTGAATTAGGTATGGGTTCATTTTCACACAAGTTTGAACCACGGAGAACTCTGCTTGGATTCGGTTTCATGTTTACACAAGCTTGAAACGAAAAAACTATGCTTGTTATAAGTTCGCATGCCCCCAACATAATGACGCAAATCGACGCAAATCGAGGTACATGCCCCCCAAGCTTCATTGCATTCAACGAGGTGGATGGAATGAAGGTTCACTTTCCAGATCTTGGAAAGACTCGACTTGTATTTTACGAGATCTTAATGAAATACTCGATTTGGAAAGGAGGAGATGTTTCATTTTTTAATGAGGTTGACCTAGGAAAATAACTATCCTCATAACCCTTATTTCATTTTTTAATGAGCTTGACACAAGACCAGGAACTATGCTCGGCCAGACCTAGTTTCATTTTTTAAGGAGCTTGACATAGGAAAATGAACTATGCTCCGCGAGACCTTCATCATAATGAACAGGAAGTCGGTGCTGCCGAGAATGCCACTCTCGGTGGAAGGACTACATCTCGGAAGTCAGGACCTAATGCCCCCAGGACACTGTGCACAATGGTGGCATCGCTAGATACAGGCACGGGATAGGTGGCCACGTAGTTGATCTGCGGTGGGGTAGATGCAACTGGTGGACGAAATCCAGGAGGGGATGACAACTGCACAAGAGGCACCCAGGGACAAATGAACGATAATTGATCTATAGTCACGATTCTTCCATCATGTGGAAAGAAAACCACATGGAAAAGTGAAGAGACCAGGGCACCCATGGCATATACATAGTCACGGCCAAGGAGAAGACTGAAATCTAAAGCACCTTGGGTAACCGATACGTCTATATAGACGGTTTTGCCTCCCAAAGTAATAGGGAACTTTGGAAGGATCCCTAATGGTTGAGTAGTTCCTCCGTCAAAAGCCATCAGATTCGGTGCAACTGGCTAAAGCTGTGGGGAACCCAAAGCTTGCCAAGTAGTGGCAGGCATAAGACTGACAAATGCACCCTCATCCAAAACAGTGCCAGGTATCTCCTTATTATAGGCGTGTACCGTGATCCAGAAAGGCACATGGGATGGAAGGCGGGAGGTAGTCAAATGACTCCAGTCGAAGGAAACGACTGAACTACTTGGTGGGGGAATCGTATGATTGCCCCCTGCTCTAAAGGGATCGAAGTAGGACTCTCAGGAGCAGCTGGGATAGGAGAATCATTTCCGAACGCAGGAGAATCTGAGGAGACGAGAAGAACATGAGAATGATGCTCTTCCGAAACAGAGTGGTCGACGGGTGGTGAACTCGAGTCGACACTCTTTCCGACCAATGGTTGGTCTGGAACAGGCTTGGCAGAGCCAGGTTTAGGAAGAGATGTTAGGATATTCCGACACATAGGAAATAGTTAAGTTCAACTTGGTCTAGTATAGAGTTAGGTAAAGTGTGTTTCTTTACCGTTGTACATTTTGTAACTTACAATCCGACGGTCACGATATGTAGTGATCTGACGGTTCATTCTCTCCTCGGTATTACCGACACTTGATCCGTGGCTTGACACCCGATTGGTCCATGAGTTCTATTTAAAGCGCATGGAGGGTCATTTTTCGGGCAATCCGTGCATAAGAGAAGGTTATGTAAATTTTCATTCTTTGATTAATAAATTGCCTGTAGTACCCACGTTGGGACAGGCCGTGGAATGTTTCCCTCTTTGAGGGTTTTAACCACGTCAAAAATACTGGTGTATTGATCTGTGATCTGGTTGTGAGCGGTGTCCTTTTGGTATTCTTTCTGAGGAACTTACCCTGTAAATTCCTACATGGTATCAGAGCTATTTGAGGGCCGCGTTCGTTGGTGATCCAAATCTGAAGCCGGTAGAACTGCATGCGGCTGTCGTTTCCTAGATCTGCTATTTCTGACTGCTTTCGGGCCAAGAGGACTGCTCTGTTGCGTTCAGAGCATCTGTTCCAGTGAGGAACCCCTTTCGTTTCACGCGAAAAGGTTTCCGGTAGCCCTAGCTGCGTCATTTTTCAGATCGGGAGGTATACAGTATTTTTTGCAGTTTACTGTTATTTTCTCTCTGCTTATTTCGGTTTCGGTTTATTTAGCTTTTTTTTTTAACCGGATCTATACCTTTCATTTCTGCGTATGCTCTTTGCCCTACGACTCTGTGCGATCTGGGTAAATCAGAAACAGAAAGGAAGGATTTTTCTCATGCGTATGCTCTTTTCCCTGCACCTTAGTGTGATCTCAGAAAATCAGAAACATTGAGAAAAATATTTAGTTTTTCGGCTAAAGCTAACTTTGAGATTTTCTTTTAAAAATTTCTAGTTTTTTGGCTAAAGCTAACTTCGAGCCGCAAGGTTCGTTTTTCTTTGCATATTTGTGTTGGGTTTTGTGTTTTGTGTTTTGTAGGGAAAAAGAGCTTTCTCAAGGCAAGCACGCAAACCAAGGCCTCCCCCCCCCCCCCTCTCTCTCTCTCTCTCTCTCTCTCTCTCTCAAATTTTTTGTATAGATTAATTGGTTTAAAGATATTTTAAAAGAGTAGAGGTCTTGGGTTCAAGTCTCCATTTTGTGGGGGCGGATTTTTTCATTCCCGCACATTCGCGCACTTTGCCGGCAACGTCAACAATTGTTTTTCAAAAAGCCATAACTTCTTCATCCGGAAGCCTTTTTCAGAGCCGTTTTTTTTAAAACCGCCTATTTTTTCGAGATCTATCCATTGGAACACTTACTTTCAGCATCTTCAGCTTCAGTTTTAAAAAAAAAATGGAAAGTCCATGCCAAGTCATTCTTGACAGCACTAACTACTTCCAATGGGTAGCCTACATGGAAGATTTACTTAGAAGTAAAGGTCTCTTCAGAATAGCCACAGACCAAGAGAAGAAACCAAAAGACGAAGACAAGGCTGCAAAATGGGAAAATAGACAAGATCAAGCACGTGGTTTGATAGGGATGTCTATTTCTCCTGATCTTAGATTCCACATTGCAGAACTTGAGACTCCTCATGAAGCATTAGAAAAACTCACTAAAGTTTTTGGGATTAAAAATGAAATTAGAGCCCATCAACTTGAAAATGAGTTGCTTACTTTGGATCCTAATAATTTTTCTTGCATTGAAGATTTCTTGTCCAAATTCAAGACCCTTAGATATCTCTTGGAAGGTGTTAAAGTTAAGAAAGAAGATGGTAACCTTATTTATTCCATCCTTACTAAGTTGGGACCAGCCTACTCTGTATTTGTTTCCACTTTCCATTCTACAAGGGAAGCTTTCATTTGTCAAAGAAAAGACTACAAGGCCCCTTCCTTTGACTCCTTTTGTGATTCCTTAATAAGAGAACAAGAAAAACTCTTACACCTTGGTCTTCTTAATCTTGGAAACTCTTCCATGAAAGCGTTAGCCGCCCAACAGCAACCAAATTCAAAGAACCCTAAGAAGTCATATCCTCAAAAGAATGGTCCTAAACCAACTCAGCCTCAAAATGAAAGATCATTTCAACAAAATGATAAGACCAATAAAAACAAATGGAAGAAGACTGATAGACATTGTAACTTTTGTAATCGAGATGGCCACTTAGAATCTAAATGCTTTAAGAAGATGGAAGCCTTGGAAGCCGCAATGAAGAAACATAACATCCATGTGGAACCTACTTCAACTTCAACTTCCGGAATGGCACTTTCTGCATGTCGTTGTCAATCATCTCAGTCTGGTTATGCATTAAATGTATCTTCTTCTTCTTCTCATTCTCATGAGTGGCTCATTGATTCTGGAGCCTCTTATCACATGGCCAAAAACCAAGCCATGTTTTCTTCTTTAAATGATTGTAACACCAAAAATATATATGTTGGTGATGATAGATCTCTTAATGTTGTAGGGACTAGAACTGTTCATCTAGACAATGGTCAGTTTAATGATGTATTATGTGTTCCAACCTTATCCTGCAACCTTCTATCTGTCTATCAGATAACTCATTCAGGTGAAGGTAAAATTGTTGAATTTTCACCTCATGATGTTGTAATCAAGGATCTAAAAGATCCTAAACAGATTCTAGCTACTGGTCTTGCTGATGATTCCACAAGGTTGTATAAGTTTCACAACTTTGGGTCATCAAATCTTCCCTCAGTATTTGTTGCTCATAATGATGAAGTGAGCAAACTTTGGCATGAGCGATTTGGTCACTTAAACTATCGCTCCCTTCAGCATCTATGTAAAGAAAATATGGTGACAGGTCTTCCTATGGTATCTTGCAGAGATGGTGTTTGTTCCGGATGTGTACTCGGAAAACATCATCGAGACAGTTTTGACAAACGTGCCTCTTGGCACGCCTCATCCCCTTTACAGCTTGTGCACAGTGATTTATGTGGTCCTCTTCCTGTTGCTTCATTCTCTGGCTGCAAGTACTTCTTAACTTTCATTGATGATTTCTCCAGACACACTTGGGTATACTTCTTAAAACTCAAGAGCGAAGTATTTAACACATTTTTGGCCTTCAAAGCCTTTGTTGAAAAACAATCTGGACATCAAATTCTTAAGCTAAGAACTGATAATGGTGGAGAATATGTTAAAAACACATTCATCAACTTTTGCACCGAAAATGGAATTCAAATGCAACATACTGTTCCATACACTCCACAACAAAATGGTGTAGCTGAAAGGAAAAATCGCACCTTAAAGGAAATGGCTAATTGTATGCTGCAATCTAAAGGACTCAGTCTTAGTTTTTGGGCCGAAGCAATTAATTGTGAAAATTATATAATCAATCGCACTCCTACTAAGGTTCTAGAGAATATCACTCCAAAAGAAGCTTGGTGTTCCATTAAACCAGATGTAAGTCACTTTCGTGTGTTTGGAAGTGAAGCATGGGCCCATATTCCAGATGAAAAGCATAAAGCTTTAGAACCTAAGAGTGAGAAATGTACTTTTGTTGGATATTCTGAAGATGTAAAAGGTTATAGACTTATTCCATTTAAGTCCAAAAATGTTATCATTAGAAGAGATGTAAAATTTGATGAAAATAAATCGGCCTGCGAGCCTAGTCCGGCGGATGTGCCACCTCTTCCTATCTCTTCTACTTTTGAAAACATTTCTTCTTCAGATGATGAAAGCGAGGATGATAATCCTCCCCCACCTTCTCAGGATCCTCAACTTCCAAGATGGGTCCGTGCTACTCGGGATGCAGCAGGTGATCTTGCCGGTGATCCTACAGATCAGCGACGTACACGTTCTCAGTTTGAAAGAGCCTCTTCTTTACTGGCTCAAGCTCCAGTAAATCATGATCCTGACACTTTTGCAGAAGCTTCAGGCCATCCACGTTGGGAAGCAGCTATGAATGAAGAATATCATTCATTGATGACAAATGATACATGGGATCTTGTTCCTCTACCAAAGGGACGCAAACTTGTTAGATGTAAATGGGTTTACAGAACCAAGTATGGACCAGATGGGAAAGTTGATAAACATAAAGCTCGTCTCGTTGCTAAGGGCTTTTCACAGGTTGAAGGCATTGACTACACTGAAACCTTCTCCCCTGTTGCCAAAATGAACTCTATCTGCCTTGTTCTTTCCCTTGCTGCCTCTTTAAAATGGGAAGTCCATCAGATGGATGTTAAATCTGCCTTCTTGCATGGGGACTTGCAGGAAGAAATCTATATGGAACAACCCATTGGCTTCATACAAACAGACTCCAGCCTTGTTTGTTGACTTAAGAAATCCCTTTATGGCCTCAAGCAAGCTCCTCGGGCTTGGTATGCCAAAATGGATAGCTTTCTTTTAGAATTTGGCTTTTCTAGGTGTCATTCTGACAATACTGTCTACACCAAGAAAGTGGGCAACTCTCTTATCGTCCTTGTTCTTTATGTTGATGATCTTATTCTTATTGGTAGTGATCCCAACCTTATAAACCATGTGAAGTCCAGCCTTAAAAAGAAATTTGAAATGACAGACTTAGGACACTTACACTATTTTCTCGGTCTTCAAGTCTTGCAATCCAAGGAGGGTATTTTCCTTTCCCAGTCCAAGTATGCTTGTGATATTCTTCGTCATTTTCACATGGAAGACTGTAAGCCAGCCCCTTCTCCCTTTCAGTCTGGAGTCAAAATTTCAGTCTCTTGTACTTCTCCTGAAGTTAATGCTACCTTATACCGTCAACTTGTAGGAAAACTCTTGTATTTAACCCATACTCGTCCTGATCTTTCCTTTGTTGTTGGCCTTGTTGCTCGTTTTATGCAAAACCCCCGTGAAAGTCATTGGAAAGCAGCTAAAAGAATACTTCTTTATGTTCGAGGTACAATACAGTTTGGGATTCATTACAGTGCCAAAGCAGCTCCTCTGTTAGTTGGTTTCACTGATTCTGATTGGGCTAGTGACCCTGATGATCGGAAGTCTACTGCCGGTTATGTCTTCACTCTTGGTTCAGGACCTATTACATGGGCTTGTAAGAAACAGGCTGCCATTTCTCTTTCGTCAGTAGAATCAGAGTATCATGGTGCCGTGGAAGCTAGTAAGGAAGCCTTGTGGCTTCGTCAGATCCTATCAGAGTTTGGCTTTGAGCAGCAGCATCCAACCACACTTTGGTGTGATAATCAAAGTGCCATTCAGCTATGCAAAGATCCAGTCTAGCATCAGCGCAGCAAGCACATTGAACTACACATGCACTGCATCAGAAATCTCATTCATGACCATGTTTTTGAAGTGCAATATTGTTCAACAGATGATCAGGTTGCAGACATCTTCACAAAGGCTCTCACAGAGGCGAAGTTCACTAAACTTCGATATATGCTTGGAGTTCAGGAAGTTGTCACTAAGGGGGGATAGGCTCTAGTGCCTCCTTCCTTCTCCTATTGTGTCATATTTGTAAATCCTTCAATCCTATCCCAAGTTGTTCTTAAGGGGGGATGTTAGGATATTCCGACACATAGGAAATAGTTAAGTTCAACTTGGTCTAGTATAGAGTTAGGTATAGAGTTAGGTATAGAGTTAGGTATAGAGTTAGGTAAAGTGTGTTTCTTTACCGTTGTACATTTTGTAACTTACAATCCGACGGTCACGATATGTAGTGATCTGACGGTTCATTCTCTCCTCGGTATTACCGACACTTGATCTGTGGCTTGACACCCGATTGGTCCATGAGTTCTATTTAAAGCGCATGGAGGGTCATTGTTCGGGAAATCCGTGCATGAGAGAAGGTTATGTAAATTTTCATTCTTTGATTAATAAATTTCCTGTAGTACCCACGTTGGGACAGGCCGTGGAATGTTTCCCTCTTTGAGGGTTTTAACCACGTCAAAAATACTGGTGTATTGATCTGTGATCTGGTTGTGAGCAGTGTCCTTTTAGTATTCTTTCTGAGGAACTTACCCTGTAAATTCCTACAAGAGGAGGCTGGACAAGAGAGGAATCTTGGTCGATCTCTTTGTCAGCATGGGAACGATCTGCGGCTGCAAAAAGACGTTGGTAGCCAATGGGTAGTTGAGGTGAGGGAGCTGTAAGACTTTCCAAGACAACGGAGACTTTATCCATGAGCGGACAAAGGTGAAGGGGATGATTTCTTTCACAAAGTCTACAAGGGATTCGAAGCTTCCCTTTTCCCTTACCATTTTCGGCTGATAGGGTAGCATCGTCGTGAGCTCCAGAGGATGATGAGGGGCAGGCCGTATCGCGAGACCATACTTCTAAGACCTTGGGAATGCCAGGACAATCGCGAAGAATATGGTCCTCCTTGCACAACCTACAAGGAAATTTGACCTTTCGCGGAGGAGCAGAAGGTGGCTCGACTTGAGTTGTACTTTTAACCTCTCGCTTAGGAGTCTTCTTATTCTTCGTCTTCTTCTTCTTCTTAGCCACCTGGTTACTTGAATCCAGACTTTCGCGAGGCGAGGTAGAAGATGAGGACGCAGAAACAGGTGAAGAAGGGGAGAGGTCCACCTTGGAATCAACATGATGTTGTTCGGGTGGAGGAGACGGTGGAACAAGAGTCATCACACTTGGGACCACTGAGGTTGAAAACAACCATACGGGCAAACCGATGGTTAACCCAGGCAAAGACAAAGTTGCCATATACGGAGCACCGACATTTCCAAAAGAAGGAAATGGACTAGGGTTTCCATCCGGGGGAACACCTTGGCCGGTAGACTCGGGGGAGGTTGCCATTGAAAATGAGAAAGAACCCTACTCAAGCTAACGCAAACAAGATCTAACCGGGTAAATGTGAATCGTGGCCAAATAAATTTTAAGACGCGAGGACATAACTTGACCTTTTCATTTTTTAAGAGTCGAGAAAAGGACAAAAAGATGACTCTAGTCTCCTTCGAATATTTAGTGAGCCTGAAGTGACAAATGCTCAGGTGAACCTTTTCTTTTAGGGAGTCCGAAAAGGGTCAAAAGTGACTACTCTGGAGAACTAGGCAAAAGGTTTACCAAACAATCCGTAAAACTGCTTATACACCTTGGCAATCAGATGAAAACCAAGGACTTCCCGTACTGCAGTCAATCTTCCCGAATGCTGTGTTTAGTGCATTACGGCTTGTAAGGCGGCAAACATGGCTTCCTGTGGATAAAGGATGATAACCTAGTGGGGTCTCCACATATAATCGACGGTACGTGGGAGCACAAATTTGTGCTTGACCACTATCGAGTCACAAAAGGAGGAATCACCCAACCATAATGTGAAACAACAGTGACTAGGTTTAACGACGCCGGAACACCTCTCTAGCCTAGACCTCTAGAATGTATGCGTTAAGTTCCAATGCATTTTTAGATTCATTCAGTTCATTTTACATTTGATCTTTGATTAGGTTTCAGTTTTCAGGTCCTACCATATGTGATCTCTCACAATTTCCTAAATGCAAGCTATATGCCAAAATATATCATTTTATTCGATGAATGCTAGCTATGAGAGAGTTGAGATCTTTCAATCAAACAAAATGATCATAAAACAATCAACAATATCTCTAATGCAGCTAATGGAAATTAACAAAACTTTTCTCTGAAGTTACTAATCGCTAATAACAACGAAAAGCTCTATTTTCCATTAACTAATGCAAAGCAAAAGAGATTGTTCGTTTTCTTTTTGATGGCAAAATGCACTAAACAAATTTTGAGAAACAATAACAAAGAGTAAAAATACAAATTTCACTCAATGAAAACACAATCAAGTCCCTAAATACTAAGGCAGTCCCTCAAAACCAAGAGAAGATCTCAAAGACCTCAATGGGCAATGTAATCTAAGCCCAAAACGAAGCCAAGCGAAATCCAAGCGAAAAAGAGGTAAATCGCTCGAATAACACAATAAAAAGCTTTAACAATCACTGAAAAAGTGCAAGAGAGTAACCAAAAAGTCGACTGGACCAACAAAAGGCCAAAACTCCTAAGGAAGGCTCGATGCACAAAGCCACTAGATGCCCTAGGGCTAAAATGTGAAATCGGTGCGAAAAAGCAAACACCCAAAGGGTAAAGGCCAAAAAACAATCAAACAAGACTCTAACACACTCAAGTGATTGAAAGAAAGTATCCGGACACAAAAACCAAGCTTGGAAGGCTCAAAACAAGCAAACTCTAAAAGGTTTCCTGGGCTGGTGCGACTTTCAGGCTAAAAGTAGTGCCAATTGAGGATTGGCGCGGGCTGTACATTGACAAGTGGTGCCAATTGAGGATTGGCGCGGGCTATACATTGACAAGTGGCGCCAATGGCACGACTGTCATGCAAAAAAGAGTTCCAATTGAGTTTGATATGCTAAAATAAAAAACAAGAAATCCAAGACTAGGCCAGCAGTATCCAGATAGACCACGCAGCAAGAGACATCAAAGAATCCAACCCAGAAAGCTATCTAAGCAATCAAAACAAGAGAAAACCAAAGTGCAAGACAAACTCCAAGATGTTCAGTTCGTAAACCAAACCGGAGATTGACTGAAGTGGTGTTAATCTACTTCGCTAATGCAGAGCAATAGCATTTCGAAGGCTACCTAGCCGTACTTTAGGCTCCGTCCAAAGTTTACGAATCAAACAACAAATAGCGTCCCCAGCGGAGTCACCAAATTGTTGGAGAGGTAAATCGCCTCTGCGAACAGAGGCGATCCCACTAGCCCAAAATGGGTCTAGCAACAATCAATCAACGCTACCATGCAAGTTCCTAGTTGCAAATTGAAAGTGGATTATGAGAACCAACCTGAAGTCCAATGCTAGTGTCGTGGAAGAGTTGATACTCCCATTCCCTTGCTCCAGCAGGTCACGATCCTCACGATCTCCGCAAATGGATACCTGCACATGCAAAGAATGAAGCGAATACAAGCATAAAATCCACTAAATACAACCATATATCGGTCAGAAAAGATATAGATCAAACATTATCATAATGAATAATAAGATCGGAACCATAATGATAGTCGTTTATTAATGAGTAATCAATAGAGAAAAGTACAACCAAGGTTCTGACGTTGAATCCCTCCTCTGGCTGGGCGAACAACTACATATGTCTTGCAATAAACCTTTCTCTCTCTTTGATTATGAATGCACAACTCAGACTTCTGACAGTATAATCTCCCTATGCTCCAAGACTCTTACTATCACTCAAAGCTAATGTTATCACTAGCTTGTCAAATGCATGAGGACATGCTTTTATAGATGGAGGAGGGGAAGAAGATACAATGAATCAAGACACCCATTATGGATTGGCATTATCCCCAAAAAGCCATTGTGGATAGATGTAAGGGATAGATGATGAATCTCGACATCCAAGAGATTAACATTATCCTCAAAAACTTCATGATTTGAAGGGAAAAAACATCCGGGCGCGCGTTTGTTAAAAATCTTTTCCAAACTCGGTTGGCGCGGGGGTAACTCTAAGACAGAGCGCCAACTGGCGCACCCTCTTTTGGGGATTTCCCTCATTGGCGCGGGTAGTACATTGTGGACTTGCGCTAATGGAAAAATGGCACTTTTCAGGGACATTTTGCAGGAGATGTCTTCAAGGCACATGAAGTCCATACTTAGGGGAACATAATGCAAGTGTTTTTAAGTTATGTCACTGCTCACAGGTCCCGGAATGAGTCCTCCAAAGTGCGGGAAAGGGGTAACAGGGACGGTGAACAACGGTGACAAATTACTGTGTAACACTCCCTGAATGATGATTCAGTTAGACTACGTCTTTTCCAAAAAATGCTTACTAGTCCAGCTGCGAAGTGGTACATTGAGTTACCACGATCTTCTTTTGATAACTTTACATCCTTAGATACCACGCTTTTAACACACTTCCAATTACCCATATGATATGAAACTGGAATGGAACTATTGACCAACTTTAAGCAGACTACTGCTACTCATATCTATGATCATATTCATGAGTGGCGTTGTCATTGTCGAATGGTAAAAACTTATGTTCTTGATTAGCTTTTAGCTAAGTGGTTTATAAAATCCTTGTTGCCATCTATCACCAAGGATGTGGTGAAAGGTGGAGTTTTCATTGAAGAGAAAGTAATTGCTCGTGCCTAATATTGGGACTTGATTTATACACAGTCTGGCATGCTCTATGACAAGATCCCGAATGCACCCAGACCAGCTTACATTGTTCCTCCACCACCATCGAGTAAGGACTCTTAGGCCGATGGTGGTGTGATTGGTTCTTCGATCACACAAATGGTAGGTAGACCATCTAGTCAAACACTTTCTATTTCCAATCAAACTTAAAATGCATCTGATAACATTATTGCTTATGAAATTAATTTCGTGTCATCTGAAAAAGGCAAGAATGAAAAGCAATCAGGAAGAAAGAAGAAGGGGAAAAACAAGAAGAAACAAAATAATCCCCCTCAAGAGAAATCATCTGATTCCTCTCCTTTGTCTAGGAAACCTCATTACCCATGTTTAATCTATAATGATGAGCACTTTACGTGAGCTTTTCCTCACCGCTCTGAAGTCTCAAAGCTACTTAACACTTCTAGTACATCCATAGTGTTGACTGATACTTTTCCAAACCCGAAGATACATATGGTTGCTATAGATCATGCTTCCACTTCTCAAGTGCTTATGTTATCCGCCTTTAAGCCTAAAATTGATATTTTGGTGTCAACACAGAGTAAAGATTATGGAAATCCACCGTCATTGTCAAATAACCAGGTCACTGATCAACCTAATCCTTCAACTTCGACTTCCTTTCATCCTATTCCACCACCTATTGCACCAGAGTTAACAATAAAGCCACCGAAGGGAGTTGTACATAAATCAACATTTAACTCTCGAGCTCGAGCAGCAAAGAAATATAACATAGTAGAAGATTTGGCTCAATCACCTTCTGCTATGTCGACGCTTGAGGTGCTTCAAAATTGTCCCTCCCAAAAGCAAGCTTTGTTGTCGGCAATTGGTGGAATCGATCCAACGAATTCCAATCTTGTGGTTTTCAACCATGCAGGTTATACATCACAGTTACCGACGCAATTAGCATTCTTGATTCAAGTAAATTCCTTGAATAAACTTATTCACCCAACCATTATTGATGAGGGGGCATCTACTTGTATTATGTCGATGAATTGCGGGAAAACACTTGGCTTATCACCTTTGTCATGTTCACCAACAACGTTAAAGGATTTTGACGATCACACATATACGCCTTGTGGAATCTTGAGTAATCTGCAAATTGAACTAGGGGGCAAAACAATAATTGTTGAAGTCGAGGTCGTTGACGAACCCCTTGACTACAACATTTTTCTAGGAAGACCCTGGGTATATGCTATGGTTGCTGTGGTTTCGACATACCTTCATATGATTACATTCCCTCATAAAGGCAGAATCACGGTTATTGATCAACTTGCCTTCTTCACCTCTATTTCACAGGCTACTAGAAGCATTCTGTTAGTTCACGGACCCCTGCTATCTCTTCAAAACATTTGTGTAGGTCTCTTCAAGGATTCTTCCCTAATGGGTACTTTTTCACTACTGTCACCATCAAACATGGCGGAAGTGGAAAAAGTTGAGACTTGCAATATGATATCTTCCACTTCATCTGATTTAAGGAAGATAACCAATAGTTCTGAAGTTGATAGTAGTAATGAAATTATGCCACTAAGCCCCATTAAGCTTGCATAGCAATCAATCTTTCTAGTTTGCACGACGAACCCAAATCCATCTTCGCCAATTGTATGGGTAGATCATTCATTAGAATATGGTACTTCTTCTGATCCTTTTTCACATATATTTTCTAATGACGAAGGAATCATCCAATCAATGATGTCGGAAGAAGGAGCATGGGAAAATTATTATCATCGTTCCCATCTTCCATATCACATAAAAGATTTTTCAAATGAACTTAATCACCCTTCAGTTGTTGATTTCCTTTCGAATTCCGTTTTTATAGATACAGTAGATTCCGAGCGAAACTTGTCAAATATCGAATAAACTATTTCTATCAATATTTCAACCAAACCTAAAGTTGTAGAAAACATTCATGTTGGCAAATATTGTTCTCCATCAGAACTTGATATTTACAGTGCTCTCTTTCGTGAATTTTGAGATATATTTGCATGGTCATATGAGGAGATGCCAGGTATTGAATCTAGTATAGCTGAACATGAGATTAAAATGTATCTTGATGTCAAACCAGTGCGACAACTGCTCCATCCTCTTCATCCAAATAAGGTTGCTTCCATTTGCTATAGGATAAAATGCATGGTGTATGGAGAATGGATATACCCTCAAGGGTCTTCCCGGGACCCTTGGCAGACTGTAAGATTATTTGCAGCTGTCACAAAGCTACATGCATGTCCATAAACAATAACTAACTATCAAAGCAATACATATTCATTACCTCAAGCCTCTGTGTAGATTTGTTGGAGAGCACAATGCAACTAGGTGGAAGTCCCCTGAGCCAGCTCCAGATCAAGTCCTACACATAGAAGAGACAAGCATAATCACAACATACAACCTTGATAATTAATACATGAATACATAAAATACATCTAGTTACACATAACTAAACTACTCATGCTAAAAGGTATTGGACAAATAAATAAATGAAGGATAGTACCAACACCAAGCAGTTTAGTACAACTGCAGTTCTATATTAATGTCGGAAGAGTGATTACAACCATCTGTTGCATCAACCTTCCCTTACCCCTCCATCTCCTCTCTCTCTCCATTCTTACCAACTTTTTATGCTTAGATTTGAGACTATGTTTGACAATCAAGTAAGTTGTCCTTTCAAATGATTTGACCTCTATCACAATAGCCCTAGCTCTGCTTATGTAGAAATCGAGTTAGGGTTTCCAAGTTCCTCCATGAGACTCCTAAGGTAAAAGAAATGATGTCGCCATCATTTTGAGCTCTTTCCCATTTTCCTCCTTCATTAGGTTTAGAAATCCCACAAATAGGTCGCAATTTAGATGTTTCCTTGCTTTTTTGAGTAGATTTAAGAGGGAATATAGAGATATTTATGAGTCAATTCGCTCCTTTGACCTCTAGATTCTCATTAGGATCCACTAACGTTGTCCCTGAACCAATAAGTAGAGTTAGTAGAGTCACTAATGCTCCCTTAGGCTTACAGAGAAGCTTTATAAAGCATGTTGTCAGTGTATAGACAATGTTAGTGTGGAAACAAGGCCTATGATTTTGGGTATTGCTTCAGCCATCATGTCTTTCTCCTCTGAGATGATGAGGTCATTTTGTTGTATAACATATGCCCCCTAAAGTGTGAGATCAGAGGCTATGACGATGGTCAAAATACTTTACTTAGCTGTAATTTTACTTCTTTGACAAAGAGAGAGAGAGAATCGGAGCTTCGGCTGGTTCAGGAAACTTGATACAACACATATATATAAAACAACTAAAATCATGTCTTGATTCGGGCATTCCGACGTTCAGTAGCTATGTCAGAGTGATTTTCTCATAAAAGAGATATGACGATGTTGGCCGTCGATAAGCACAATGTGGATCTGGTGTCATAATAGGATCATTCTGATGAGCTGTCTCCAAAAAACAATACACACAACTTGGGAGAGGAAACAAGGCTGAGTGATGCAACCCTCTACCCAAGGTCTTGATTTCTGCTTCACTGAAAAACATAGATTGATACATGTGAATATATACGTTGATGTCAAGCATGCACGAAATCATCTGATTACTAGTCAATAATGGAGACTGTTAACAGACGCGAGGAAGGCCACTAATAATGGTGATGGTCTCCAGGATGCACAATATAATCTAGTGAGTGTGAAAAATGTTTTTGTTGTCAAACACCCGTAGAATCGCTTAACCAGGAGCCAATAATGAGAACACATGATCAAACACAAGGTGACCTGCCACTAATGTCTGCAAGTACCAAGGCACTGAATGTGTTTCTGGGTTGTCTTCCTAGATAGAGTGTTGAAGTTGATAGGAAGATACCTGTCAAAAGGTAGGCAATAATGTGTCCTACATCAATTGACACGAAACGAGACAAGAATTATTTGTTTTTTGAGGAATCTTTGAGCATTAGGTCTAAATGACAGAGGGCATGATGAAAAGATATGCTTGATGGGTTGATGGAGGAAACAAAAGGTTAACCCTTGAAAAATAGAAGGCACAACAACAGCTTTGACCATGCAACACTAGACTCATGAACACCAAAGAGTGTTAGGATATAGAGATGCAAGAACATCGGGGTATTTTTAGGCTAAACTCATAGGATAGTAGGATTCATATTGAGAGGCCGCCACAAGGAAGGTTTATCTGAGGGAGTGTCATCTTCAAGGGAACGATTGCTGCCAAACAATACTTTCTAATACTGAATACAATGGTATTGTCCACTTTCCCCATTTGATTAGTTTAATGAGTCAAAACAGGTAAACTTGTCGACATTTTCATATTTTAAGAGTCTGAAAAGGACCGCAAAAAGAGGGACTCTATGCCCTATCCGATTAATTTAATGAGTCTAGACGGGTAAACTTGTCGATCTTTTCATGTTTTAAGAGGCTAAAAAGGATCATAAAAAGAGTGACTCTATACCTCGTCTATGTAATTTATGAGTCCAGACAAGACAACTCGGTGGTATTTTCATATTTAGAGAGTCTGAAAAGATCGTAAAGAACAATTCCAGGGTGGTCCCTTTGTCATAGTTTTTAACTAGGTGCGACCAAATTTTAATAGTATACCCAGATCAGTTACTTTTCCGTGAGTTAATTTGTTGAGTCTGGATAAAGAGAAACCTATGTTCAATAGATGTTGACCTCATTTTGTTATGAGTACAAGGAGTCGGATTAAACTCATTTTTCATCGTGATTTTTTAATGACTCACGCGACGAAAAACTCAATACCTTCATCAAATTTTAACGAGTCAAAAGAAGAAAACTCAAGGTATCTTTTTCAACTTATTGAGCAAGGAAAAAGAGGTAAAAGAACTGCTCATTCCTTCTTTGTAGATTTAACGAGCCCAAAGAAGGGTAAAAACTCGGGGATTTTTTTGATTTAAGAGCGAGAAATGGTCCCAAAAAATCAAGTGCTCTGGTTGTTGTCGTAGCTTTCTAACGAGCCCAGTGACAAAAACTCGGGATTTTTCAGTTTAACGAGCGAGAAAAGTACTTAAAAGAATGCTTGGGTCATCTTTATAAATTTTTAACAAGCCTAGAGAAAAAACTCAGGATTTTTTCAGTTTTATGAGCAAGAAAAAAGTGCCTAAAAAGAATTCTCTAATGATCTTTTTCAGTTTAATGAGCTAGAAAAAGAGCGAAAAAGTGTTTCTCGGACCGTCGTCGTATGTGTTTAACGAGTCCAACGATGAAAAACTCAGGGATTTTTCAATTTTTAGAGCGAGAAAATATCCCATAAAAGAAAGCGCTCATTGATAATTGCATGCAGTGCTTTACTTCTTTTCATTCCTGAGGGCACTTTCATCAAAAAATGGAAAAAGTATAAAAAAATAGCAATTCCTATCCATATGGGTTCATGCATGATAAAAAATCACGGGGAATGGAGTAATTCCTCTTTAATGATCTCAAAAAAATCATGTCTCCAAAAATAAATATAAGGAAGTTTTTTGAGCTTTTACATTCACCATTTTCACTATTTGAGAGTTGTGAGAGCGTTTTGGATCCAAAGAGGAGTAGATTTTCCACTGACCATGGCAAGAGATTCGGGCAACCATTCAACGTGTCGTCAGTTCCAGGTAGAGGCCAAAACCTTTCTCTCTACATTTATTAACCTTTCTTATCAGTTTCTGGGGTGGATTCTTGCAGATCCGAGGAGCCCTAAAGCAGTTTTTATGCACTAATGCCCTCTGGTTGGCCTATAGGGAGTGTTAAACACCCTATACGACCTATTGGAGGCTGTTAATCCTCCCTGTGTACCACTAGGGGATCGTTAGATCTTGAGGGCGCAATTTAAAACTCCATGCAGTGATTCCTGAAGTTGTATTGCCCCATTTTGACTGATTTTTGCATTATTTTGCACAGGTTTCAGGCCATAATGACTAGCCTATGGAGAGAATGGGCCCATGATAGCCAGGAATTGTTGATGTAAAATGATCCAGCATGCATACTTGCTTTGTGTCGATGTGGTTTACTGAAGTATGAAAAGTTGGAGCTGATGAAAGGGCAAGAGGATTAATTGAGATGGATTATCCAGCGCTGGGATGAACATGAACATGTGTTCAAGATTGTAGATCATGAGTTGGCTATTGACCATGATGACATATACTTTTTAACTAGTTTGTCGTGTCGTGGGGCACAAGCAAACCTCACTGGGGGTAGGCCCGATCCACGATCCACCCTAGAGCTGGTGCAATCCTACTGCATCCCTAAGAGTGGACTTGTCAGCAACATAGTCCCCATAGAGAGGATTAGGTCTAGGTCTATGAGGGCTATTTTATGGTTGATTGTGTAGTTGGCGGGGTCAAAGAATCCCCACGTTGCAGCAAAGGCCCAACTATTGCTTGTAGTTGACTATATCTAGTCGTATATGTTCAACTGGTGTGAAGTCGTGCTTTGCCAGTTGAAGGCAGAGTTAACTGCATGCAAGACTCGAACCCAACAAAGTTTTGGGTATGGTACTCTCATAGTCTCATTCATTCTTGAGAGGGTACCTGTTATTTGCCCAAGGATGAGCTTAGGTCCCTTTGATCCGAGGGTGCCGAGACAGGGGCGATGGTCATCACTCGATCCTCGCACAAGAGGAGGACCGATTTGACATTTCTTCGAGGAAGATTTCTTCTAGTGGCTTCGTGGTCAGATCATGATGATTGACGACTATGCTTATGAGGGCATGGACTTCACGGGAGACCTTGACTTGACGCTGTTTCCTGGGACCAACTAGGGTCCTCAAGGTGAGAATGATTTTTGAAATTACTTCATGTATTTTTTAGCTTTTGAATGTTTATGTGATGTTTTTATGGGTGAAAAAATATTGACATGAAGCTTTATGCTTAACGTAGATGTGACACCATTACGACCTGCAGGTGAACCCCGCCATATGAGATGAGGAGGCCAACTACCTGCTGGGGGGTGATGCCGACAGTCTTCACGAGGTTCTAATGAACCTAGAGGGATTGAGCATGGGTGTGCCCCCCCTTCCTATGAGGGAGATTCCCACTCATATGCAATGACACACAATTGGTGTACCTGAGCGGTTTTTGGTTTCTCTTCGGAGGATACCTAGAGCATTTTTAGCATTTCAGGAGTAGTAGTTGCTTTTTAGCAGGTGTTTTGGCATAGCCAATGGGTGTTTGTAGCTTGGCCTAATAGCCATTTTGTACTTAAGACATCCAAGTTTTGGAATATTTCGATGTAAAAGACTGAATTCTATCTATATATATATATATATACAGACATTGATGGCGTAAATGTTTTTAAAATGTTTTTGTAAATTTTTGACTCTGTAAGTTTTTACTTTTCATGAATGCTTCTATAGTAAATGAGACAGATGCCAATCTAACACATAGTTTGCTAATGAATCAACAACTTTATTAAATTCTCTAAGAATGTTTTCATATGTGATAACTTCAAATTGACGTTCCAAGAGTCGTACCCTTAAATTATGATGTAACAAGGTTGGATTACGAATGTGATAACGATTTTTCAATCGCATAACAACTAGCTGAGAGTTTAACGTGACCACCAAATTGGAGATGTCCCTTGATGACGCTTCAGTGAGAAGTGAAATTACGGACATGTACTCAGCAATTGTTGGTGGCAGTACCAAGAAAGACTCCTCCAAAACAAAACAGTTCCGACTTAGGTGTGTAGATGACCCAAGCAGTAGATGCAATGTGCTGTATGTGACGATTGGCACCATCCGCATATCCTACGTATTCTAAGGGCAACGACGACATCTGCATTGCGAGAAGGATGTATGAGAAAAATACTCCAATAAATACCAAAAAAATCCAATCACACCAAAAAAGGAAGAGAAACTTATCAATACATAAAATTACAAAGCACATGCCCAATGCAATACTAGGCATAATAATTTTTTAGATAGAGCCCATTTCTAGGCTCAGCGAGCGGGAATCCTTCCAAGTCCTGAAGTTCATATGCCCCTACTGAGAGGGCTTTCTTGACGACATAAGGACCTAGCCATAAGGTTTGAATTGTTCTTGCCCCCAAGAGGTCATGTTTTTTATCATAAAGAAAAACAAGATCTCCCTCTTGGTAAGAACGAAGCTTGACCTTTTTGTCACACTAGGATTTTACCTGGTGCTTGTGGGCCTTGAGTGTCAATTTGTCATCTCGACGGATTTCATCCAGTTGATTGAGGTATAACAGGCGCTCTTCTATGGTATTAGTGCCGGGTAGGAGTTCAACGACTATTTGCAGGGAGGGGATATGACACTCAATTGGTAACACTGCTTCTAGGCCGTAAGCTAGTTGAAAAGGTGTAAAGCTTGTGGCAGCGTTTACTAAAGTTCGGTATGCCCTTGGAGTCGAATATAACATTTGATGCCAGTTGGTTTTATGATTTCCTACCAACCTACGGATCATGGTCTTTAAGACGCCATTGATGGCCTCTACTTGACCATTAATTTGGGGGTAGTAGGAGGATGATTGATCCTGACGAAAACCTAGCAGCGATGTTAAGTCAGACATCATGTGATTCTGAAAATGAGACCCATGGTTTGTAATGATCATGTGGGGTATAACGAAGCGACAGATACCCTGATTAAATAGGAATAACACCGCGACTTCCCCATCGTCCCGGTAAGTGGGAAAGGCTTCAGCCCATTTCATGAAATAGTCCACAACTACAATGATATAGTTGTGTCCAGTAGAGGAAACATGATTGCAAGTTACAAAGTCTATCCCCCATTTGGAAAAGGGGCCGACGGAGATAACCGGGTGTAGTAGGGCCAGAGGAGTGTACATTTTCTTTGTGAATACTTGACAAGGATGGCATCGCCAGATGACCTTGACACAATATTTGAACAAGGTTAGCCAATAATAGCCTGCTCACAAGATTTTTTGTGTAGTATATATTCCAGAAAGATGACCGCTACATGCCCCAGCATGGAATTCATTTAAAACATGTTCCGCCTCTTCATGAATGAGGCAATGTTGAAGAACTGTATCTGCACCACGACAATATAACGTATCGTTAATCACTAGATAGTACGCTTCGCTATAGGCAACTAAGGATCCTTAGTGGATCAAGGACAACAAGACCTTTAGGATCTTGATGGAGATGAACGTGCACATGGCCATCAACTGCAAGCCGCGGTTGTCACCTACTGTCTTTGATAAATTGCAACTGTACGCGAAGTTTAGGTTCGATTTCCACCATGTATCCATAAAGGCACGAAAGGACCCCGAGCAAAAGTGGCATGACTTGCCCTACTTAGCGACAGATGATGCGATTCAAGCAGTTATTGACAGTTGGCTGGAAAAATGGCACACTACCTTAGATTTAACGGCGGGATCCAGCAAGACAGTCACACAGTGGAAGATGGAGCAGTTGGTTGAGAAAAGGAGGAAGTAGGCTGAGGATAAGGCTAGGGCAGACCGTGTTGCCACAGAGGAGAAAGGTGGATAGACAGGAGGAGAGGAGCACAATGCCGACAAAGAGAAGTCGCCCTCCCCAGAAGAAGAGGAAGAAGAGGACGATTCGACAGAAGAGGACGATTCGACAGAAGAGGGAGGAGCAGACCCGTAGACACCTTTGTTCTATATCAAGCATCCAAGGGGACAAGAAAAAGTAGGACCGCAGAAGAAGTCCAAGGCCAGCAAGACGTCCATGGATCCTATCACCCTAACAGAAGCGGATCTGAATGACATTGGGGATACAGTGCAGGATGCCACTGCGGAACTACTGTAGCAGTTTGAGCAGCAGCAGCAGCAGGCTTTGGGGGCCATTCAGGCGAATCTGCGAGAGTTGCAGATACAAGCAACATAGACCGGCGCGACACCCACCAGTTTGGTTATTGGTACTTCGGAAGCCAACGGGATGTTGCGTGCGAAGGACTCCCAGGACATAGTGCTGCCAAATGAAGCACTATTGACAGAGACCAAGGACGATAGGCCTGTTCTCAACGCACTCAAGGGAGTAGGGCTAAACTTGGCAGCGCTTCCTAGTGAGGCACTCCACCTGCTGCAGGATGGGGTGACCGCGAAGCTGAGGGCCCGTGAACAGGAACTTTGCAATTGATCAGTGAGAAGATCATTAACAATGCTCAGATGGTTGTACAGCAAGATTCTTCCATCGCCACTGCAAACGATGTGACTGATAAGAACAAGCGAATAGTCCAAGTCATGGAGGAAGCATGCCAAATGATCCTAAAGTTGGACATTCATATGGATGAGTTGTTAGATGTGCATGTTCGCAAACTCGCTACGGGGGTGCACAACGCCCACACAAAATTGGCAAAGGTTCATTTGGAGCTGAACCTCCAAATTGCAGAATTGTAGTTGAGGGCCTAGCATTTGACTCCACTGAAAGTCAAGGAGCAGCGTGTGACTGCTATCACAGAGGAAATAGCAACAGTAGAAAGTGCAGTGGTGGACTGCACAATGTTTTTTGAACAGTTGTTCGAGTACTAACCAGCCTACATGAAGACCCTATTGTGCAGAGGCTAGAAATAGAGGCGCGAGAGCTGCAGCAGCACTACGATGAGGTAAAATGGACAACGCGTACTGTTGCCCTCACATAGAGATTCGCAAAGCTACAGGAGCCCAAGGCACTGAAGGATCTGGTAGATGCAGCTTAGCACAAAGAGGTAGTGCTGGAGGCGTGCTTGAAGCCTTGGTAAGACAAGGCCTACTTGATCACGACCTCCATTGAAGGCAAGCTGGCTAGTCTGTAGGAGACTTAGCAAAGTTGTAGGCTGACAGTGCAGGGCCAGCAATAGAGCAATTGGTCAAAGAAATAAAGCAGGCGATCGCGCAGTGCACTGTCAAGGTAGCAGTCGTACAGGTCAAGCTGGGGGTTCTTCACGCTATAATATTCGCGCCTGCAAAGTGACTCGAGGGCGAGTCACTATGTTTGTGTTGGGGACCTATTGGGAATGGGTTCCCCCAAGAGCTAGTTTTGGGGCTAAAAGCCCATGTTTCGAGGCAGAAGGCCCAAATTTGGTAATAAAAATGTAAATCCTCCGCATTTTGTGGTTGCGGAGCTTGAAGAGGTCAAAGGGTTGTCCGTCCTTGTTTTGTGAAGTCTCATGTTGGCTGTAAAAATCTAACCATGGTCCACGAACCATGGGATTGTATAAAAAGGGATTCTTAGAAGAGTCTAAGGGAGAGTGGTAATGGTAAGAAAGATTTTGGGGTAAGAAGTTCTAAGTGTTCTCGAATCTTAGCGTAGGTAGAGGCTCTGCAGCTGAGTGCGCAGAGGCCTAGGGTGGAAGTTTGCATCTGAGTGCGCGGACCCCTGCATCTGTGTGCGAAGGGTGAATAGAGTCTGTATTGAACTTGAAACATCAATAAAGAGAATTATTCTGCAATCAAAGTGTATTTTGTCTCTGTTTAATGCATCTGATTATATCATGTTATGATTTGGGTTTACATTATAATGCTTATTTGATGCGCAAATGTATATGATTATATTTGTTAATTGAACACAAACAAGAATAAAGGATTACGCGAAGGTAACTGTAAATTCATGGTAGATTAGGTAACCCTTAATATAACTTGGGAACTTGTGCAGTAACTCAATCACAGAGGCACATAAGTGCCTGGACCTCGGGTTAGGGCTACGCGAAGGTCAGTCAAGTACCTTCGCGGAGGTATTGAAGGATGGAAGAGAAGGAACATCGATAAACCCTAAAGTCTTATCGATCTGCACGAAGGTAAGATCAAGAATTATAGACCGACATCACGACCATCTCAGGGTGCGGAAAGTTGGTTCTTGCATCCCCCAATACTGCTTCAGGTGAGACTTCGGTCCGCGCTCCGTGGGCTGATGCCGAAAGGGTCAGTAGAGTAGGGATTTTCTTAGCTGACTAAAGCTAAAGCTGGGTCAGGGCTCATCAAGCCAACAATGCGCTAGTAGAAAAACTGGTTTTCAATATTAGAGAGGTTTTTCAAGTATAAAGGTATAGATCAAGAATCTGAAGGCACAACAGAATCCTTCCACCCCATGTGAAGTGAAGCAGAATCGAGCGGAAGAGAAGAGGGTTCTTTCCCATTTAGTGTGTAGATGGAGTTACAAGGACAATATCAGTCGATGAATGAGGATGGATTGAACTTGTGGACCAACCTATTATAGAATTAGGAATTGTAAGATAATGCATAGAAATTTTAGGTTTCCAATGAAAAGGTACAAAAAATAATTGCTAGTTTGAGTGGTTTTCCCGTGCTGGAAAAGAAGATCGCCATATTAGAGAAGATTCAATTGGACAAGCAACTCAAATTGATGAAGGCCACCGAGCAAGAATTGGCAAGGAGGGTGGAATATTTATAGGAGGGACTCTTGTGGATCACTAACAATGTTAGAGACGTACAACAAGAAGTGTAGACTCCCATGGAAGATGGGGAGTAGTGGCTTGCTACTGCCATGACACTTGAGGTATCCACCAAAATCATTGTACATATTACTCATATGCATTCTAACATTGACAATGTGTGCAATTCCTTCAAAGTATTAAAGGATATAGCTAAAGATAAAATATCATTGTTATAAGCTAAATGAATGGCTCAGGATGAATGATAGTTGAATGTTGGGGACATGTTGGGACCAATTTTGGGAAGAAGAAGTTGAAGAAATGTCAAATTTTTGAGGTAGTTTTGGGAGTTGTGCATAAACGTGTAGAATAAACAACACAAAGAGATTAGTGCATAGATTGGTCATAGAAGGAGCAGTGCATAGAACTGGCACAAAAAAGAGAACCGTATGGTAAGAAGTGGCACGTGAAGCAAATGGAAAAGAATCGTCAAGTTTGACTACATTTTTGAACCAACTTTTGATTTGGTTCATATTAGCAATAGTAGTATGTTGTCCATGGTAATCATTTTCCCTGGTATTTCCCATGGTATCAAATTCAACTCGGGATTGTGTAACTATGTATAAATAGGTGGATGTTGAAGGGATTTACGTTGTATATTTGTATAACTAAGGGGTTGGTTAGTTGGGTAATTCTGGGTTGGACCATGATTAGCCTTTGACAGTTTAGCGGTGGCTCTCTAATATTGTAATGTTATGATGTTTAGGTTGGTAAGCCAAGATGGAGTGATATTGTAATGTTGTAACCTTGAGCCCAATGTTCCTTTTTATCAATAATAGAAGATGTTTGAAGGTTATTGTGTCCCATTTTCCTATGTCTTATGACATGTTTTCATGTTGTGTTAATTATATGGTGTTATAAAAGGTTATGGCTCAATATTAAGCATACTACAACACAATGATTATTTTAGGTGCCCCTTTTTAAAAAAATTATTTCTATCTGTCAATCTTTAAAAAAAAAATCTAAGTATTTACCACCTAAGTTAGTATATGAATCGTGAGTTGAGCATTGTATTATGTTTGCATACCTTGGATTCCAATTCCCTCATCATTGTAAAATCCTAGTTCCTACAATCCCCATAGGTTCCTCGGGTGAGACTTCGCCTGTTTTGTAGGTGGTGATGAAAGGATCAGTATCTAATGGGGTTTGTTGACCGTACTTTGCTCATTGACCCAGTTCGGACTATACACAACACTAACACTCGAGTTGCATTGTGTTAGTGTGAAATTTCTTAGAAAGTGTACCAAAAACACTTCATTTAGGTCACTAGGTGACAAGTGACCCTAAAATAATTTGATTGTTGCTTACGATTCAGATCTGCAATAAAAATGGAAAAACTGCAACAAAAACATATATGATCCAAAATAGAAAGCAACAGTAAAGATATCCAATGCAATAACCCAAATCGATATACTCTACTTGAATAAATTATTTATTTATAACATCTGGTGAAAGGGATCTACAAAAATGGTATGTAAATCCCCCTTTGTGGGATGGGTCCTTTGATGTCCTTGATGCTTTAGTAATTGATCTTCTGTCTCAATATGTGAAAAAACCAAGAAATGTGAAGAACTCAAATGGGAGCTCAAAAGAAAAAAGACGGTTATAGTGACGATGATAATGATCATGGTGAAGAATGAATGGAAAACCCTCCTATTTATAATAAAGTATTGAGTTAATCTAAAAAATGGAGAATAATAAAATAATATTAACAAAATCAAGATCTAATCGCTATGAATACTTTATTATATTTATTGGAGAGGGAAAATATATTTAAAATGGTTAAATATCTTTATTTAGAAATAATTAACAAATAAAATGATTTATTAATTATTTCGCGAGGATTAAGAATGGTGTGAAATTGAAATAATTATTAAATAGTGATTTAACAATTATTCCAATAATGGAAATAAGGATAATAAATAAATAGTGATTTATTTAATTATTTGTTTTCACATTTTGATTTAGTCAAATGTGACAACGAATAATTACTTAAACAATGATTTAACAAGGCTTCATAGAATCGGGATCCTAACATCTTAGTTTGGACCCCTACAGATCATGGGAAATACAGTCCAAAACTGGGATATATATACATCTAATACAAGACCGAAAGCCCAACCATTCCCTTGATTGGTGGCAGCAGCTTTGGAGGCTTAAAGCTCCCCCTCGAGCCTGCCTATTCATGTGGTGTGTCTTAAACAACAAAACCCCCACAGGAGAAGCATTGATGCATAGATCTATATTCGGGTCGAGCTGGTGTGTCCTCTGCAAACAGGGAACCAAATCTAATGAGCATTTGTGTCTGTGCTGCTCATATGTCACTCAATTCTGGCAATCTACTACACAACAGCTCACAATGAGGAACGATTGGCAGGGCCCTATTATTCTACAAGCGTGGAATAACTAGATCACAGCCCATCCAAGGAAAAAAGAACAGTGCCTTCCACTTATAATTCGCTGGTCCATCTGGCTAGGTCGTACTGCCACATCTTTAAGAATCAGACCCTCTGGTTGCACTTGCTCACCGCAAAGGCAGTATCTGCTTACCACGACATCTCAGACGATGAGCCAACACGCACTTGTACAATATCCGGACCTGGTAACATCGAGAAATCTCGGCCATGGGCCTTCTTCGACGGGACAACACATCCTCAAGGCTGTGGGGGGGGGGGGTGGGGGGTTTGCTTATATATTTCAGAACATCATCACTTCAAAATCAAATTAGGACTAGGAGAAGGAACAAATAATTTTGTTGAGCTTATCACTCTCAGACACTTGCTGCACTTCACTCTCGCACATAATTGCACTTCTGTTCAGATCTTTGGAGATTTTCAAATTATCATAAACTAGTTCAATGCAAAAAACCAATGCCATGCCATATCTCTTCAAAATATTATGAATGATGTGCATAATCTCAAAACTGGTTTTAACATGGTCTCTTGTCAACATATTCACAGGGAATACAATGAGGATGCTGACAAGCTTTCCAAGAATGGCTCGCTACTTCCCCGAGGCATGTGGTTAATCAACGAACAGCTGGACACGAAGGTTTATCAATACCATCACAGACCATATATAGACCAGGACTACTTCAGGGTGGATCAGACATAGTTTACATTAGCAACTGTATTCGATGTTATTTTTGAGTTATACATAGACTTAGATATATATATATATATATATATATATATATATATATATATATATATATATATATATATATATATATATATATATATATATATATATATATATATATATTCTAATGACAAAAGAGACGGTTTTTATTTTTGAACCTGGATAACAAGGCCATAAATTTTGCTACAAAAAAATATTATACAAATCTCTACACTGATTATACATGTATCGCATATTCCACAGGGATCTACTACATGTAATTTTTCTCTCATAATGAAAGATTACAATTTTTCTTTTTGGAAAAAAAACAAGGCCGCATATTTAGTGTTCCTTGCTGCTTAGTTTAATGTAGCTACTAATTTACTTTGTATTGCTATGATGTAATTAGTTTAAGTTAAATGTAATTCTTCAAAAAATTAGTTAGAAGTACTATCATATTGTTTTTTTTCCAAGGTGATATATAACAATTTCACTTTTTCATTTAATATGCCATCCACCAAGTCAATTGGTTCACAACTTTGTGTATGGTGGTGTTCATGTATTTTTGTAAAAGATAGTTCATGATCGCATTATCTCCCACTAGGGAGAGATGAAAATAATTCTATTTGTGGATGGTTCCTTTTATAAATTTTAATACAATTAATTGTAATTTAACATGATGGGATAGAAATAAATAATATAATGTCAATAAATCAGATATATCTAAATACATGAATTTCTAAGTTTAACACAAAGAATATTTACCTAATTATACATTTAAATACATGAATTTCCAAGTTTAACACAAAGAATCTTTACCTAATTATAGTTTAACAATGCGATAGAAATAAATAATATAATGTCAATAAATCATAGCTTCATGTAAATACATTAATTTCTACTTTTAACATGACGAATAGTTATCTAATTAACATATTATCACTTTATGCTTTACCAAGCAAATAACTATACAATCATTATGATATGTGGATTAGTTGAGGCAAATATACATAGAATTTGAAGGACATCAAGCAATTTATCTCTGCTTGTTAAGGCTTGATTTATGGGTTCCACGTGATTACCTAGACTTGATTTATGGGTTCTAAGTGATGACCTATAATAGCCAAAGTAGACAAAGGAGTAATAATTTTGCCGATTTAAGAAACAATCTATATTTTGTCCAATTAAGGACGTCCAACCTCCTTTTTTCTGAGGTGTACTTCTGCATACTTGGTCGTAAGGAGAGCTTGTAGGTGGAACTTGGATCGACGATCACCATACCTTTATAGCTTTCAAACCCGTTTTCCATTGCTAACAAATTCTATGTCATGATGATTGTATTCAAATTCTTCATTCTGAATGTCAAATGTTTTTGTAGAAGAGCTAAAGGATTTCCCCATTATTGATACACACTTGAAAAAGTTCTATATTTCCCAAAAAATGCCCCATCCATTTTTGTATGTGTTGCACATTAAGTATGTCTTTTGATGCAATGTTTGGATATCCATTGCTTGTAGTGTTTTAAAAGAATACAAAGCAACCTTCAATTAACTAGGAAGAATTTTCCCAACATTGTCCTCTTTGTAGTAACATGTTGCAAAACATGATTACTTTATTGTAGTAAGAACATCATGCAAGGTGTTATGTTGGGTGAATTTTGGGGTGACGAAAATATTTGAAGAACACTGCTTGGAATGTGAACAATTGTGTCACATAACTAGTAATGATAAGATGAATTGTGCATCGTCAATACTCATTTTACACAATTAGGTTCCCACTTTGTTTCATGCCAATCAAATCTTTAAATAGCCATTAGCTCATTATCATATATATATATATTAAAAAAACAAAAAAAAAAAAAATCTTCTCTATATAATCATCATATTCACCACAACGAAAGGTTTTCTCTCGCTTGGATTTCTTAATATTGTATTACTCCTAGATTACTTGAAGTCTTTACTTTACTTCTCCAAGTCTTTACTTTACTTCTCTAGACGGATATCATTTACCATTGCATCTATCTTTTAGTTAGATTACATTAGTCTCTGTCACCTTCTTCACTATGAGGAAGAACAAGCCTTTGACATGCTTTCTCCTAGCATTCAGTGGGGTTCCAAAAGGTCAATTTCAAAATTGGAAATAGTATACCATTTTATTGGGCGCACTAAAGTAAGAGATTTGTAAATCCTCCTCATATCTATGTTACAACAATTTATTTAAACTAATGTTACATCTAAGATTTTTAATAAGAAATATTTATAATAAAAAATATTTATAGTTACCTCTCACTTCATTTGTTTGTAATTTATTTTGATTAAAATTAAATAACATATTATTATTTATATTCACCAAAAAATATTTATTTTTTAAAATTTACATCTTTAAATTTAATCGTTATGATTATATTTTAAAAAAGTCAATATATAAAATATTAGAAATTAAAATAAATTTATATAGATAGTAGAATAGGCCATCATCCATTCGGTAAGACATTTCTCATTCAAAGCCAATATAATCAAATAGAAATCCCATTAAATTTTTTTGTCCATTCATTTATAAAATAATTTGGTTTAAATTTAATCGTTATTATTATATTTTAAAAAAAATCAATATATAAAATATTAAAAATTAAAAATTAAAATAAATTTATATAGATGGTAGAAAAGGCCATCATCCAGTTCGGTAAGACATTTCTCACTCAAAGCCAATATAATCAAATAGAAATCCCATTTACTTCATGAGAAACACCTCATGAAACACCAACACACATCCAGAGAACAAATTTTTTAATAACTGACATAGATGAATCCTGCACTATTGATTATTGATTATGTTTACATGTATCAATAGCACGGGCATCCGGAATGTAGTCTGTATTTACCGGATTTGGTGGATTGAGATTATCGATTGTAAATTCCATTGAATAATAGTTGAAGCTAAGAAAGTCGAAAGAGTCTTTTAGTTCTTTTTCCTCTTCAATGGTGGACTGTGGTAACAGTGGTCCAACTAAAATTCTCATGGAATCAAGGTACTTTCCTGATGTCAATGGATCCAAAAACCTGTAATCAATCATATGGAATTTTAATATTATCTCCCTGTTATTGGATGAAACCCAATAAATCTTAACGAAGGATTTAAAACATATATGTCCAAATGGCCATATGAGAATTATCATAAAACCAACCTCCTTAATCAAATTGCACGCTTCACATACCATCCTATTTTGAAGTCAATTATTCTCTGGGTAGCCTATTAAACAAGCAATGATTTTTTGAATGGCACCATCCAGTTCACAATAAGTGTCATGCCTATGGAACCTTTCTGCTTTCCCTGAATTTCATTTTCCAACATTTAGTCAAGACTTGTATGAACCCATATTCAATTTTAGTACTCTGATTTAAAAAAGGATATAATCTTATATATTTTGACAGTGTCATTATGTGCAAGAAGCATATTGCGGGATACAATTTAAAGCTCTGTTGCAGAATTGTAGGCTGTGCAATAGAATTGTATCGATCTATTGCAATATCCCCATTCTTTCCATCAGCAATTTTACCTGCATAAACTTCCAAGAACACCAAATAAATTCACATAAGCGATCCCACTTAGTTAAATTGCTCTTCATCTTAATGATGGGTTTGCATGTATGCGCCAGTGAAACCTGGAATGCAGGAGTATGTATCCCAAATGTTGGGTCCCTTCCCACTTTCATGGGTGACTCATTCCACCTGTAACGTAATTAAAATTTGTCAAAAAAACAAACAAGCAGAGGGTTCCCTGATATAATCAATGAATCTAGTACTTGTATGGACCAGTGATGAAGGTTGAACCTGATAAGTAGATAAGCCAGCTCCGAATTTGAAATTCTTTGGAAAGTTGCTTCTATCTATATTTGCAGAAGCTCCTGCAACTATCAGAAGATAAATTGAAAACAAACAGATCTAGATATAATGTCACATTTATAAGATAATAGAGATTAGATCTGCCAATTGTTAATTATGGGTTTAAATGCGTAGGAAGATGGAGTTGATTAGATTGTAACGTGTGAGTATATAATAACACATTTATGGTGTAATATGGTATAGACTATAGATTTCTCATAAGGATAGTAACATCGTACAAAACGCTCACTTTTTTATTGTACAAACGTTCAGTGCATTGAGTCCTCTCAACCTTATCGGTTGTGGCAAGAGCTAACAGGCATACTATAGGGCCATAAATGCGCGGCTACATGTGTCCCCGTTAGCTTTTTAACACGAGCGCGCAGGATAATAGATAAATAAAAAATAAGCGTATTCTGCGGGTGTGTTAAAGAACTAACAAGACGCATGTAGCCAAACATTTAATGCCCTATACTATACCCGTTACCCGTTAGCTCTTGCCATCGGTCGTTGAAAACCATCATTTTTAACTGTACAAACGCTTAGAGCGTTGAGTCCTTCAAGCCCAATGGGCCGCCCAAACCATCAATTTTTTATTGTACAAATGCTCAAAGCATTGAGTCCTTCAACCCAATGGGCGGCGGAAACTATCATGACAAAATAAGACTCAACCGCTATTAACGAATCACAATTTAAATAAATAAAATTAAAATATATGGAAAAAATTAATTAATTTGATTTAAAATGTTAAATTTATAATTTCTTCAATAAGTGAATTAATTCATAGCTTGACAATGAATGGATTGCTTATCGGGGAGAATAATAATTATTTTTAGAGAAAATTAAATAAATAATAATTTATCTAATTATTTTTGCGAGTGTTTTTATTTAAACCAAAAAATTATTTAATAAAAATGGTTTACTAAATTATTTCTCATGGTGAAAATGATTTTACCATGGTAAAATTACCCTTACATGGTGGATTTCGATCCGCCTAGTTAGAAATAGCTAGGTGATCATTTTTTGGTGATAATAGATTGCCCCCCAACATATGAGTGTTAGGAGAAAATCGTATGACTGAAATACATTGTAGGTTACACTTCCATGAGACATCAAAGGGGATTCAGAGAGAGAGAGAGAGAGAGAGAGAGAGAGAACTAAAGCAATGCAAGGATAGACAAAAATGGAGGGGGTGAGACCTACTAAACTGATAGAAATCTCCTTTTATGTGGGATTACATTATCTCAAATGAGAGAGGGGAGGCATGCCCATACCCATTAAGATAAATGCATACAAATAATAATGATGAGCCCAACAATGTGAGACTAAGCTATAAAGTACATGATACATGATAGACTGGAATCAATGGGCCATAAAATAATACAATGGATCCCATATACATAATGAGCCTAGAAAAACATAGGCAAGGACTGAATATAATAACATTTGAGTACATGAGACCTGATGCCCCTCAAGTTGACATGGTGAGGGGGGGATCACATCCAAAGAATTCCTGCTGAACAAGAAAGGGCTCTGAAGATCTGAATGGATCATCTGAAGGAGACATGCATGTTATGGGTGCTGTAAGCGGCGAAAATCAAACCCATCACATCTGTGGAACTGCATTTGAGGTTGGATTGACATCTGTGGTCATTTGGGCATGTGGGGGGCTACCTGAAGGGCCACCCCCTCATGAAGTCTGGAAAATTGCACACACACCCGGGAATCACTGAGACAATCATCTGGATCACCAAATTGTCAAGTCTATGAATTTCAATCATGCGATAAGGAGTTGGTGTCGAGCACGTGAGAAACAACCAAGTCAAAGGGAAATGATGGTTCCCTTTGTTTAATCTGAGGCACTGAACAAAGATGGAAGTTTGAACGAAGGTGCGCTACCCTCTAGAACACTCTTCTAGAATAAATGTGCTGAGGTCAATTGAAGAGGGCCCGCTAGAGTTAAGGCAAGGATAAATCCTTAACCAAGGCATGAGGAACCATAGTAAAGTGAATGACGGACTGACACCAAGGATGATGATGAAAGGAAACAATATGGGTGGCTGATGGATGACTTCCCTTGTCATAGCATAGTAAGTATGGTTGACCTTGCAGCAACTGACTCGATTCCAGAGGGAATGGTTAGTGACTCAAATGGGGGTTTGGCAAAGACGGGGAAGTAGAGCTAGAGGCCAAATATGAATAAAATGGGATGGATGTGACACAACAATGTATGGAACACTGTAACTGGACTCAAGGGGGATTGGAACAGACTCCATAGATATAAGGGTGACTCATCTCGGATGCTTTGAACAAGGGTGACTCGATGATGCTTCCACATAGGGGAGGCCTAAAAGGGACCATGAAAACATGAGTAAATTATGGTTACTCATGACGAAAATCGACACGTGAGTCAACTAGTGCAAAGGTAAAGTGGTACCAGAGTATGGGTGGCTCAAATGAATAAATTCAGTTTTAATAGGTGGCAAAGTGAGACCTCATGAAAAAGATGGCTTCCCGTTGGAGTGTCAAACTACCAAAACCAAAAAGAGACACATTATAGAACTTGTGATAGATTTCCAATGGTGTTGACAGTTCGTCAAACGGGTCTATGGTTTGGTTGCAATGGGTGATGGAAGAAACTAGTGTTTTTCCTATAAAAGTGTTTTTTTCCCCCAAATCCAATGCATTTGCATAGTGAGTTGTGGAGAATTTGGAGAGGAGGAGAAGGCCCTAAATCTTGTGGATATCGTATCCGACAAACCTAGCATTGGAATCAGGATCTACAAGTTGGAGGTAGGTAGCCTAACTTGTCTAAAATGGCCTTAATGCTTTTTGGAAGAGTGGTTCCTCGTGAATAACCAAGGGAAGAAAGGGATACATGAATGAACTACTAGAGAAGGTCTAGGATCATCCCCACCCACCAAGTCAAACATGGGGACTATATGGTAAATGTGACATCACAAAGAGTAGAATGTTTCAATGTATGGTATGAATAATCTACAATATGTGATGTGTATATGCCTCATCGGAGAGGCCGGTAGGAAAAACTATCCAAGGAATGAGAGGATAATCAGCCATGCCTATATTATTGGGGTCTAGGTTGAGACTTGGTGTAATCAAGTGAGAAGGAGGTTAGGGTTCATCATGCCCCCAAGCATATATGGTGGAGGGGAATTGATTGGGTATGCAAAGGTGGGAATGATGCCCCAGCAGGAGAAGTATGAGGAGTTTCACTGTGTTCCAAGTGCTCAAATAAGGGATTCAAGCAATCGGCTTGCATGGTGCGAGATCCTCCAAAGGATGTTGAGTAGGTGTAGGAGCATATGTTCCACCCCCCAGTTTTGCATGGATAGATGGAGTATGCTATGAGCATACCAAATGTATTTAGAGTAGTAGACTCCAAACACATTTTGATGATGCGATTCACCATTTGTTTATGCTATGGGTGTCTTATTGTGAGAAAAGTGGATAGATATAGTTAGAGAAAGGAAATGGTGGATTACCAATCTATTTTGTAACTATTTATATGAATCAAATGGACTGAATTTTTTGGTTCGCATACATGGTGTCACTATACCAAAGAGTGGCTTCGGATATAAGGAACTGATACTCACCTAGAAAACATGGTGGTTCAACAACAACAATGTCTAAGGGACTGGGTTGTTGATATAAGATGAAGGGATGATTAAGTGGATCATCCCCAGGGTGATCTAGAGTGATATGAGACCCTAGAAATTCTTTGACATGGGGAAGAATAGTGGCACTAGAATCAACACTACCATATGCACTAGGAGGGTTGGGGAGAATTGCTTCTCCTAGACTCTCAAAAGTGGATGCCCCCTTACCCAAACATTGTGTGGCAATGTAATGGCCACAAGGTGGATGTGGTTCAAATTCATGGGTTCGAAGTAAGGGGTGATTGAACCAACCGACCTCACCATGGGTGAAATATTTGGACTCCACAACATATTGGTCATGGGTTTGCTGCACAAGGAAGTACGCGTAATGGTTCATATCATCCCAAGAATAATCACGGGTGGTAATGACTTTCATGATGTCTTCATTAGAATGGAATATGGGGGGACTGGAGGAAGAGAGACCACATGATAAAGAAGAGCTACCTAAGGCATCTTCATGAGAGACAAGGTTAACATACGCATCGTCAAGTATGAAAGACATATGACAAGTAAATGGAATATATACTGATGTTGAGATCGGGGTGTCTGTTGAAGAAGGTTCAACATAATCACAATAAGAGACATCAAGGGAGTTACAATGCATCAATCTCATGGATGATGACAAGTACATAATGATAATGGTACTATTTGTCATCTTGACGTCATGGGGAGGGATCACATTGTGTTTTTGAGAGACCTCATGTTCTGATGTAGGAGTGGGACCAAAATCCAGAGGTAGAGGAGAGGTGGACTCACTACGAGCATCCTCTAATTCGCGACGCACTTGAATTGTATCATGAAAATATTCGAGACCGAGACAGTGATGAGAATAATGGCGATAATTATCACATAAAGCATATGGGTGATTCGTGTGTAATGGCATGATCTTCTTAACTAACTCAGGTAAGGTGACATATACCTTAGGAATGTTAGAATCAGGGAAGGTATCAGAGACCACATTCTTGACATGAGGGAGTTCAGGATAATTATTGGTGGCATGACTAAAAACATCACACAAAGCACATGGAGGAATAGGATTTGGCGACTTAGGAGGAGTTGGCGTTGTTGGGGGTGCCTTGCCTTTGGTTCCTTTTTTCTGGGCTTTTCCCCCCTCCCTAGATGCTTTCACAATACGAGTAGGTTCCTGTTGAGGTTGTTGTGGAATTGAAGAAAAGGTAGGGGTAGGGACAACATGTTGGATCGAGATCAAAGCACTGTAAGTTTTGAGCTGATTCGTTGGAGTGTTTGTGGGAGGATCGATGTACCATACTAGGATCCCCAAGGTAATGTTAGGCAACCTCAATGTGTCCATGATAGGTGTAGAATAAACTCTTGGGGGAGGGGAATAAGAAAGGTATCTGACCAAAAGGATAATGGCCTGGAGGAACTACTCCAAGATGGTTAAGTCCTGTGGGAACGGTTCCGAGCGGAAACGGGTTAGGAAAGACATTAGCAAAAGGAAATGATCCTTGAGGAGTAGCACTGGAGGGTTGGGTTGAGTTAGGAACATTAGGTTGCGGAGGTGTTGTGTTGGTACTATTTTATTGCCATTATTTTCTTCTAAAAATCCATCATTTATCTATCATTTTCTTCCATAAACCCCTCATAGTCCATTGAAATTGATTAATGAAGCATTATAATTGTTATTTTACATTAAATTTAATTTATGGATTTTTATGTTAAAAATTGGAAATTTTCAACAAAATTACGGGATGTCATGACTTCCTGTAATTGGTTTATGTTGTGACACGTGGAATGGCAGGAAAATTGGAACAGAATATAAGGACGTGATCTAGGATGTACATACATGGTGGAAAATCTATTTAGCATCGAATTTGGAGCTCCTAAATACATGGTCAATGCTGGTCAAACTCAGCCTTTCTGGTTGTAAAAGCAGCAAAAATCTGAAGTTACCTAAACTGATTTCGTTTTGTTTTAGAAATCAGTTAGGATTAGGAAAAACGAAAATATCCTTTTTGATTGTAAAAGCAGAAACATCTGAAGTGATAATGAATTTACATTTGGTTGTAAATTTTAATAAATAAGAGGAACGCTGGTTAGGAAAAGAGATTAGACAAGAGCATACTTGCGACTGTAAACGTATTCCAGAACTTTGTTTTGAATGTAATTGATTCTCAGAACTTAATCAAAGGCAGAATTTCATCAATTATGGTGTTTATGACTTAGCGTTCTTATCATCTGAAGTTTTCTAAGTGTGCCATCAAAACGTGGAAGGGCCCTACGTGAAGATTGGTACACTTTCTTTTCTGTTTCATAGGATTTAGTCTTCAGATTTGAATAGCATTTGATGTTATTTCAATGCTTGTGAGTTGATCAGTTTGATTAGAAGTTCTTGTGATTGTTATTTTATGATTCGTAGTAGTACCTTGGAAATTCAATTGCAAAATTATTGAATGAGACTTTGTAAAAGGTTTAATTGAATATTGAATTTCAAGATATTTCTATGGACTCTGTTTTCACGAATTTGATCTTTGGTATGCTTAGTATGCATTTGATCTTTGGTATGCTTAGTGGGTTGTCTTGAAAGAGTTTTTGTGAATTATGTCCTTGTAAGAGGATTGAGAACTCAGATGAGTAACACTCTATTTTTAGAACAGTTAATTAAATTAGGTGATATAAGTGTTTAAATTGTGAAAGGAAACATATTTCAATCTCTTGTAAAAGAGTGTTGTAGCCTGTCACAATAGACACTTATTTAGATAGATGAGATCCTTTTAGGTCTATAAACTTTAGACACGTGCCTCTAAGTTTACCTACCTTGGTTGACATTAAATTTAGTCTAATCTAGACCCCTGGATTGATCACTACATTTTGGAACCATTGCCGGGGAGGTGCAACTAGAGGATTTCTAAAAAAAATAAATTAAAAATAAATAAATAAATAAACAAAAACAAACAAAAACATAGATTTAATTTTGATTCATCATTTTAGAAGTCATGTTTACTTATGTCTAGATCTAGAGATGATAAAGGTAGATTCATAAAAACCCCCCATCCAAAAACTAATCCACCACTAGGAGCAGACCCTTTAGGAAAAGTTGAACACACAACACTAGCTGGGAAAGTCACCATAGAAAAATTAGAGGATAAATAGAAATCAGGGCAAAGTCTCACACTCATTGAGAGACAAATTCTATTGGCACACGAATCACAGAAGAAACATCTCCATGAATCCTCTATAAAAAGAGAAAGTAGCAAAATAACTCAACAATCTCTCCTTGAACCTACTGATTTTGAAAAATCTCAAGAAGGAGAAAAATCATTAGAACAACTTCTCTTTGAAACAAGTGACACTGAACAAGAAATTAAATCAACAGAGGAACCTATCAAAATGGCTGAGGAAGGAGGAGGATCAGCAAGAGGACCACAAAATCAAGATCGAAGAGAGGAGGAAGAGTTAACCTTAACTTTCCTATTCAAGAACCAGGAGAAAATTATAATGAGGAAATAAAAATGAAAAACATACCTCCATCTGTGTTACCAAATCTTTATGGCATGGCTTCAGAAGATCCAGATTCATTCTTGTTTGAATTTGACATAGTATGCCAAACATATGGTTACACAGATGATGCCCATAGGCTTTGACTCTTCCCAGCAACATTAAAAGCATCAACATTAAGATGGTTCATGGGACTTGGTGAACATGCAATAACTGATTGGGATGGCATGAGAAGAATATTCCTAAAGAAATACCAACCTTATTGTAGATCAAAAGATTCTAAAGATGATATCTTTAGAATGAATCAACAAGAGGATGAAATTTTAGAGGAGTATTTGGAATGATTTGTTTATAATTTACAAAAATCAAAACATAGAACCATGTCTCTTGATCTAATTTGAACAATATTTTTGAAGGGCATTCGAGAGGAATACTTAGATGATATTAATTTGATGGGAAAAGGTGATATTTCCACTTTAACTTTCGAAGAAATTGCTGATTTATGTGAAAAGTATTCAAGGAGCAAAGCCAGATATGGAAAAAGAGCTCTATCATCCAAAGCCACAAAATCTGCTTCAACAAGTATCACAAGGGCTGAAATAGGAAACTTGTTAGAAGAATTCAAAACAGATCTATTAAGTACCTTAGGAACTCAAATTGACACTCTGAAAGCAAAGAAAAGACAAGAAGAGGAAGATCAATTAATGGCTCTCTTTTGTCCAAAATGCCGGAAGAGACATGCTCTGAAAGACTGCCCATTAGAAAACATTCAAGTTTGCGCCTTTTTTACTGAAAATCATGATATATTTCATTTCTCTAAAGTCAAGATTTTGCAGAATTGTAATGTGGAAGCTAACACAGATATGGAGAATGTGTATTTCATGGGCGCTAAGAGACCATGGAAACCAAAACCTCCACCTCCAGGTATGTTTCCAAACCAAAATTTGCAATTTCCTGCACAAGATCAGATGTATGTTCAGAATTCTTGGAATGTACCCATGCCATGGCAACACCAAAATTACCCACAACAATAATGGAAACCATTCCAGCAATACTCTCAACAATATCAACCATATCCTCAACCATACCAACCATATTCTCAGCCATATCAACAGTATCATCAGCCATATTCGCAATATCCTCAAACATATCCTCAGCAACAAGTTGTTTATCAACCCCAAAACACTCAACACGCATTGCCTGCTCCTCCACCAATAAATCCACCTCAATAACAACCTCCATCTAACCAACCTCCTAGACCCACTTAGATTCCTGCTCAACATGTACCAAATCCAAATAACAGAGTAGAGAGACCAACTTACAATGTACATGAGGAACCATCATATTCCACATTACCTTTACAAAATATCGCGCTGAGGTCTGGTAAGGTACTTCAAAAAGAACCTCCAATAGCTAAAAAACAAGAAGAAAACGAAGAAAATGAAAATGAAACTCCAACTCAAAGGAAACAAAATGATGACATCAAAAGTAAACAAATGCAACTGTTGCATCCACCACCTTTTCCAGAACGATTGGTCCAAGAAAAACTTTCCATGTCTATACCACAGTTTGATGTTTTAGATGAGCTAAAGAATGTCTATATCAAAATTCCACTATTACAAGCCATAAAAGACATTCCCATATATACTAAAGCAATCAAAGAACTATGCCTCAAGAAGCCTACCAGAAAGAGAGTTGATCCACAAACTATTCATGTTATTGGACATTTAGCCAGCCTTATGACAAACACCATTTCAATGGAAAAGTATGTTGATCCTGGTATTCCCAGATTCACTACAATCATTAACAACATACATATTCCAAACACCTTAATTGACCTTGGGGCCGCAATAAATGTGATGACTCTTGAAAGAATGAAAACACTGCAGCTCACTGCAGCTCACAAACTTGCAGCACACAAAAATTGTTCTAGAACTAGTTGATAGGTCTAAAGTGATTACTGAAGGGATTTTGGAGGACATAATTGTTTCACTGGAATCTTGGGAGTATCCAGTGGACTTTTTAGTTCTTCAGCCAAAATCTAATTTAGGAGGACACCCTATCATCCTTGGTAGACCATGGTTAGCAACTGCTGATGCATTCATAGGATGTAGATCGGGTAATATGATTATTTCACGAGGAACTGAAAGAAAACAACTCAGTCTTTACCCATAAGCACAATCACCAGCAGTAGCACACAATTTATGGCTTGATGATAAATACAATGATAAGGAAGAAGTTCAATTTGTTTTCAGCATCAATCAAATCTATGACATTCAGGAACATAATAATGATGATTTGGTAGAATTGTTCCTTCCTCAACCTGATATTTCTAAAGAATTAAGAAATGACCAATACCATACTGCAGATGAACTTTTGGCATAGAATTTTCAGGAAACATGTACCATTCATTCTTTGCAAACAACATTTCAGAACATTTTTCCCATTCAATCTATCACAAACACACAAAGCAAGACCATAGAGATTAGTCCAGGAAAAACTTTGATTATTAGCGCTTACCTAGACTCATCTGAGGAGGAAAAATCAATTCAATTATTGAGAAAATATCATAAAGTATTTGCTTGGGATTACACCGATATGCACGGAATTCACCCTGAAACATGCACTCACCATATTTATACGGATAGCAATATCAAACCAGTGAGACAACCGCAGAGAAGAATGAATCCCATGCTTCAGGATATTGTTAGAGATGAATTACAAAAACTATTGAAAGTCAAATTTATTTATCCTATCTCTGATAGTCAGTGGGTATCCCCATTGGTAGTAGTGCCCAAGAAAAATGGCAAGTGGAGAATTTGTGTTGATTACTGACAATTGAACAAAGCAACCCTCAAATATTATTTCCCACTACCATTTATTGACCAAGTGTTAGACACATTAGCTGGGAAATCATCATTCTCTTTTCTTGATGGTTTCAGGGGCTATAACCAGATCAGGATAGCCTTAGAGGACCAGGACAAAACCACTTTTACTTTTCCCTGGGGCACTTATGCCTATAATGTTTTACCATTTGGACTTTGCAATGCTCCAACAGCATTTCAGAGAGCTGTATTAGCTATTTTTGCTGATTTAGTTCATGAATGTGTTGAAGTTTATATGGACGATTTTCAGTGTATGGTAATTCATTTGAGCATTCATTAGAAAATATTGAAAAAGTTTTGAAGAGATGTATTGAAGCTAATCTATCCCTGAGCAATGAAAAGTGTTTTATGATGTTAAATGAAGGGATAGTATCAGGTCGCTATATTTCTTCTCAAGGCATTAAAGTTGATCCATAAAAAATCCAGATCATTGTCAATTTTCCAATTCCGAAGACTCAAAAAGAGGTAAGAAGTTTTCTTGGGTATGCAACCTATTACAGAAGGTTTATTTAACATTTTAGTAAAATAGCTTTACCTCTGTTTAAGCTTCTAGCAAAAGATACACCTTTCAACTGGAATGAGAATTGTCAGCAAGCTTTTGAAATACTCAAAGAAAAATTATCAACCACACCAGTCTTAAAAGGACCTAATTGGACCCTACCATTTCACATCTTTACAGATGCATCTGATACTGCAGTAGGTGCCTCGTTAGGCCAAAAAGAAGAGTCTTTCAATTATGCCATCTATTTCATTAGTAAAAATCTAACACCTGCAGAATTAAACTATACAGTCACTGAAAAATAAATTCTTGCAATCATACATGCTGTGAATAAATTCTGACATTATATAACTGGTTATGAGGTTTTTGTACATACTTACCACTCTGCCATTAAGTATTTAATGAATAAACCAATCACTAATGGCAGAGTTACCAGATGGCTGTTATTATTACAGGAATTTAACATTACAATGTTAGATAGACCAGGTAAGGAGAATCAGGTGGCAGATTTTCTTTCTAGACTGCAAAATTCAGGTGAGATTGTTCCGGTTGAAGATTCTTTTCCAGATGAAAATTTATTTGCAATTTCAATAGTGAATCCTTGGTATGCTGACTTGGCTAATTATTTGTCCACAGGAAAAACACCTCCATATTTTACTCCAAAGAAAAAGAAGAGGCTGATCAAACAAAGTGTTAGATACTCATGGGTTAATGGAGATTTATTTTACACCGGTTATGATATGATTATTAGACGATGTGTAAGAAATGATGAAATAATTGATATTTTAAAATCTTTTCATGATGAACTGTGTGGTGGGAATTTTGCAGCAAAAAGAAAAGAATTCAAGATTCTCAGTCTTGGATACTATTGGCCATCTATTTTTAAGGATTCCAAGAAGTATGTGAAAAGTTGTGATAGCTGTCAAAGAATGGGTAGACCAACAGTTACAGATGAAATTCCACTTCAGCCTCAAGTACATTTAGAGCCATTTGAAAAATGGGCTTTAGATTTTATAGGACCCACCAATCCAACTTCCAAAGGCAAAAAGTACATCCTGGTATGTACTGATTACGTGACAAAATGGGCTGAAGAAAAAGCACTAGTCCGGGCAACTGAACAAACAGTGGTAAACTTCCTTTTTGAAGAAATTTTTGTAAGGTATGGAGTACCAAGGGAGATAGTGACTGATCAAGGTACTCAGTTTACTTCATAGCTGGTCAAAGGCATCACAGAAAAATATAAAATCAAGCACAGGAAAAGTACACCTTACCATCCACAGGCCAATGGCCAGGTGGAATCTACAAATAAAACATTGGAAGCAATTATCACTAAGACAATAGCAATGAACATAAAGAATTGGGAAGAGAAGCACAAAGATGCATTGTGGGCTTACAGAATCACGTGGAAAAACAGTACAGGATTTACACCATATCAGCTGGTGTATGGAAAAGTGGTAATGCTTCCTATTGAATTTCAAATACATACTTATAAGATGGCTGCATATTTAGGAATTGATCTCAATGAAGCACAAACAGAGAGAATTTGGCAATTGACCCAATTAGATAAAATGAGGCAGCAAGCAGAGGAGACAACAATCCTAATGCAGAAACAAAGGAAGCAGTGGCATGATGCCCACATTAAAAAGAAACAGTTCAAAGAAGGAGACTGGGCTTTACTCTTTGACTCTAAATTCATAGATCATAAAGCCAAATTTACAACACATTGGTTGGGCCCATATGAAATAGTTCAAGTATATGAAAATGGATCAATCAAGCTTACTACAATTGATGGAGAAGGCAACACCTTTATTGTCAATGGACATAGGTTGAAACTCTATCATAAGCCCATCAACAAGGAAGATTTTCTTCAAACTGTATCTTACCAAAGGGAGGTTGAGATATTGCAGCCTTCAACTGTGATATCTCTACCTTAGTTCATTCAATTTCATTTTGCTTTGACAAAAAAATAAAAAAATAAATAATAATAATAATAATAATAATAATAATAATAATAATAATAATGGTTTAGATGTGAAAACCAGTCTCTGGCACACTTTAAACCCGAATTCTTACTAGAAAACCAATCATTTGGCTGGTAAGAATTCCTTGTTCTACTTGTTTACTATTTTTCATCAATTCAATAATGACTTGAGGACAAGTCAAAGACTTAGTGGGGGAGAAGAAACAGTGGTTTTTCCCTATCTCATCTCCTAATTTTTAAATCTTCAAGGAATTTGTTTCAGTAATTTAGTATTTCAATAAAAGAGTTGTTTTTGTTCTAATCAGAGGGACATGTTTAAGCAATATGTAGTGGGACCTGTTCAGAAGACTATGTCAACATTACCAATATGCAGTGGGACCTGTTCAGAATCCTATGTCAACATCACCAATATCAAAGGGACCTATTAAAGACTGCATTCAAGATACATCAGGCTACTTCAACAAAGTTTTCAAAGGTTGGTTACCATCAGAATTATAATCAAGGCTACATCAACACCAAGGATAAAAGAAGCTTCACAAACATGGTTCTTCAGATTTTAAAGGGACCTGTTATATTCAATTTCATTTCAAAGGGACCTGTTTTGGACAATGAAGATCAGTCATACCTGTACAATGAAGATCAGTCATACCTGTGCACGCCAAATCAACATTTTTTCAACCAACAAGTGTAATGTATTGTTGAAATTTTCATTTTTAACATTTAAAATTCTTAAATTATTTTAGTGTTAAAAATGATAATTATTATTGCTTGTTATCAATTTCAAAAATCCTTATCCCCATAACCTTTGTCATATTCCTAAATACTCACCTCATTATCACTTTGCTTATCATTTCCTATCACACCTTAGCCTATTTTTATTCCTACTACGCTCTTCAAACCTTTTCATACACCGCTCTTCAAACCTTGTCATCAACTCATCATTTTTAAATCGGCCTTCTGGCAATCAAGTACCAACAAGTAGTGGATACTCAATGTACAAGTCCGTTCAATGGAAAGACAAGTGTTAAACCGCCTGTCCTCAAATGATTTCATTCATTTCGACTGCTGGAGTTATAAAACAATATTTTGACCCAAGTTTGCTTATGAAATATATCCGTTATCATCACACGAATTGCATATTGTGTTATCATGATTATGCTTCTATTGCTCCTCTGTATTCATGATTTGAATGCACCTTACGACTCTGCATTATCATCATAGCAATTGGATGAAGGTCGGCTGTTGAGTTTTCATTTTATAAAACTCTGAGTTCATAAAGTTAGTTACGACGTTAGTATTTAGACTTTGAGTTTCTTAAAGAGGGCCGAGATAGTAGGTGCTATAAAGGGAGAACATATAGCAGACAGGCTTATCCCGAGTTTTTTTACTTCCACCCAGAATTTGAGGACGTTAACTAGGTCAACTCGAGCAATTGAAGAATTAAACTCAGAGAATCGAGGATGTTACCAGGTCAGCTCAGTGGAACGCAGGAAAAGAGGTAACAAGTTAAAAACCCTGATTGAATTTTTGAGCATAAAAAAAGGGGTTAGAACAGAGATTTTTAACAAAATGACCAATAGAGCAGAGCCCGAAAAATTTGATAGTTCACAATATCATGAAGACTGTGTCACGATTTTAAGGGAAAAACACTGGTTGTCTTTTCTAGAGAAATTCAATGGAAACAATGAAGAAGTTACGAAGCAATTTGCATTTTCCTTCAATGGAGAGAAAGCTTTAATAAGAAATTTCTATTTTAGAATTTCAGAGGATACCATAGCACAAACATTGGGAATCAGTCCAGAAGGGGAAAAGTATTTCAAAACCAAACAATTTAGGGAAAAATCATGGACTCAGTTTATGTCTAGGTCAAGGGTTTCCTCTGTCAATTGGAAAAAGGGTGTTCCCAGAAGTTGGCTAATTCACCCGTGGGACAAAATGGTATACATTATTCAAAAATTTGTTACATGTGAAGGACGTTATAGTATAGTATACCTATATCACATAAAACTTCTGTTGCACTTAAAAGGTCAATGCACCATCAGTCTGCCCTATTTTCTCTTACAAAGTTTAACTAAAATGTCGAAGACCATTCATAAACAAAAAGGTAATGAAGATAGGAGTTTGTATCATTTTGGGTTGATCAAAATTCTAATTGAATTTGAGTTGCAGAGGAGAGGAAAAGCATGGAAAGAGTTTTTGATTGACAATCAAATTAAAATTAGAGAAGATGAATAGGAACAACAAGAACGCACAGAGTTTATGATTGATATTGATGAGGAAATCCCTGAGCGTAAGTCAAGAAATGTTCCTCAACCAGCAGTGGTGTAAGGAAAAGAAGGATGAGGCAAGAAACTACAAAGAAAATTGAAAAAGATAAAATCTTCACTACTTATAAGAGAAGATCAAGGAGAATAAAAAGGAATCAAACACAAGATGATCAACCAGAGTTGAATGAAAATGCACCAATGGAAATTGAAAGCAATACTAATTCACAGCCAGAACAGGAAGCAAAAATGGAAATTGAGAGTAACAAGGGAGAAAGGAAAGAGCCAGTACCTACAAACAAGAAACAGAGAAGGTTAGAGAAATAGATTGAAGAGCTAAAAGAGGAATTGATGGAAGCAAACATGTTAGAGAAGGTCATAAAGAAGGAAAATGAGATGTTGAGAGCTCAGAGCAAGAAGATTCAGCAGAAAAATGAGAAATTGAAGAAGAAAATCAAAGAACTTAGGATTGATCAAGCTGAAACGTGCAAATGGGCGACAAAATGGTACACTCAGAAAAACGTTCTTAAAGAAAATATAAGAATATGAAACATGAGTTCCAAGTTCAGAAGAATGCCCAAGTTCAGAAGAATATAGATGTATTGCTACAAGCGGCAGAGGCACAAGCAGGAACATAATATAAAGGGAGCACATCAGGATTAGCATGAGGACATGCTAAATCATTGAGTTTGGGGGAGATGTTGGTACTATTTTATTGCCATTCTTTTCTTCTAAAAATCCATCATTTATCTATAATTTTCTTCCATAAACCCCTCATAGTCCATTGAAATTGATTAATGAAGCATTATAATTGTTATTTTACATTAAATTTAATTTATGGATTTTTATGTTAAAAATTGGAAATTTTCAACAAAATTACAGGATGTCATGACTTCCTGTAATTGGTTTATGTTGTGACACGTGGCATGGCAGGAAAATCGGAACAGAAGATAAGGACGTGATCTAGGATGTATATACATGGTGGAAAATCTATTTAGAATCGAATTTGGAGCTCCTGAATACATGGTCAATGCTGGTCAAACCCAACCTTTATGGTTGTAAAAGCAGCAAAAATCTGAAGTTACCTAAACTGATTTCGTTTTGTTTTAGAAATCAATTAGGAATAGGAAAATCAAAAATAGCCTTTTTGATTGTAAAAGCAGAAACCTGTGAAGTGATAATGAATGTACATTTGGTTGTAAATTTTAATAAATAAGAGGAACGCTGGTAAGGAAAAGAGATTAGACAAGAGCAGACTTGCGACTGTAAGCGTATTCCAGAACTCTGCTTTGAATGTAATTGATTCTCAGAACTTAATCAAAGGCATAATTTCATCAATTATGGTGTTTATGACTTAGTGTTCTTATCATCTGAAGTTTTCTAAGTGTGCCATCAAAACGTGGAAGGGCCCTATGTGAAGATTGGTACACTTTCGTTTCTGTTTCATAGGATTTAGTCTTCAAATCTGAATAGCGTTTGATGTTATTTCATTACTTGTGAGTTGATCAGTTTGATTAGAAGTTCTTGCGATTGTTATTTTATGATTCGTAGTAGTACCTTGGAAATTCAATTGCAAAATTATTGAATGAGACTTTGTAAAAGGTTTAATTGAACATTGAATATCAAGATATTTCTATGGACTCTGTTTTCACGAATTTGATCTTTGGTATGCTTAGTATGCATTTGATCTTTGGTATGCTTAGTGTATTGTATTGAAAGAGTTTTTGTGAATTATGTCCTTGTAAGAGGATTGAGAACTCAGACGAGTAACACTCTGTTTTTAGAACAGTTAATTAAATTAGGTGATATAAGTGTTTAAATTGTGAAAGGAAACATATTTCAATCTCTTGTAAAAGAGTGCTATAGCTTGTCACAATATACACTTATTTAGATAGATGAGATCCTTTTAGGTCTATAAACTTTAGACATGTGCCTCTAAGTTTACCTACCTTGGTTGACATTAAATTTAGTCTAATCTAGACCCCTGGATTGATCACTACACGTTGTCTATTGTGAAGGCATACAAGACTGTTTGTGGGTGGCTGGTGATGCTTGAAGAATGCAAACACTGGATGATCTAGGCTCAGAAGGGATAGGTGGTGGACCATAAAAAGCACCAAGAATAGTGGAGCTTTTGTAGACTCCAGGAGAGACATTGGTGAGGGACGAGACAACCTTATTTTAAGTCATGGAAGATATGTTGGACTAAGGTGAATTCTGGGCTTTGGGAACATATTGTGTTAACTGATCAACAATGATGATCTTTCCATTGTGGGGAGAGCACATCTTATGGTGAACCACAGATGTGACAACTGACATAGCATAGGTATAAATATGACCTAAAAGGATATTATAGTCTAAGGGAGCATCAATGACTTCAATGTCAATAGATACAGGCTTTCCGGCAACTGTGATTGGGGAATTTCGATATAATCCAAAGGGATGTGAAGGATGACCATCCCAGGAATGAAGAGTAATGGTGGAAGAGGATAGGTCATGGGAACCAAGTTGCTTCCAAACATTGGTATCCATCACACATGTGGAGGCATCTTCATCTATGATACACCGCTGAACAATGGAATTTCTAATGGAGACTGGTATTTGAAATGCAATAGACGGAGGTAGGGGAGGATTTTTTGATTTTTCATCATGAAAGACAATCATATCATCATAGTGGGGATCCATGGCACCCAAAGCATAGAGTATATATTTCCATTGGGATGGGCACGTCTGGAGGACTTCGAGCACTAACATGGTAGTAGGAGACTGCGCCAAGTCATCTACTATGTTATAGCTATGGGAAGCTTTAGCAGAAGCACTATTTCAAAGTAATGGACCTTTGGGGATCTTGGGATGAGGATAGAGGCTTGGTGGAAACTTGGGGTTGGGACTCAATCGCAGACTTATCGGATGGCTTGTCGTATTGGTGCGATTGAGTCTAAAGGTTGAGTTTCTCAGTATTATCCTCATCAAAATTCATCATAAGAATCTGATAATCATGGTGACTAGATGGTGGAGTTGGTTGAGTTGACTCACCTGGTGTAGGTTGGGTAGCTATATATCCTTAGTGAGGGAAAGGAATGGTAAGAACTTTCATCTGAGATGAAGTAGGAGGTGGAGGAGGATTGGTGGGTTGTGATCCTCAAGAAGCAGCTGCTTGAGCTTCCCAAACTTGACGCATGTGAGGTAAAAGCAAACATTCATGAGTATAATGACCATATACGCCACAACAAGCAGAAGATTTGTTCGTACGGAGAGACTCTTTTTTCTTGGGTTCACTACCCTGTTGTTGGGTTGTGGGATTAAGCTGAGCACCCTGAGGTGCATTGGGTGGAGGAACCTAGTTGATTTGGTTAACTTGAGATTGTTGGTTCTAGTTACCCTTCCCCTTTTTCCTTTTCTTAGGGTTAGGGGGATTGGGTTCCCTCTGTTGGGCATATTCTTGACCTTATGGAGGATGTTTTTGTTGTGGTACAGGGAGAGCAATCATGGGGAGTTAGGGCGCTGGTACTAGAGGGGCTGGAGTGCTAAGCGGTGCATATGGATAATAAGGAGAAGGGGAAACTTGAGATAAATAAGAAATACAAAAACTGGCCCTAGCATCTGTTGATGCAGATGGGGATATGCATATGGCATGTTGGGACCTGGATAAGAGTTTCCATGTGGAGGATTGGGGGATGGATAAATGTAATAGGAACTGGTCCCTCCCCGAGGTGGACCATAACTCGTTGGAGGTGGAGCATATGGTTGAGGGTGTGAAATGATTCCAATTAATCCTTCCGTGTCATGAGATGCCCCCGATGCATTAGCAGCACCAGGCCGAGGCATATCGGGGATGACAGTATAAACATAACCTAACTGGTCGTAGATCAGATCAAATTTTAAGGCAACTTGGAGCACATCTTCCTCAGACTGGTGGAATTGTAACGCGAAATATTTTGCAATGGGGGCCAAAATCAATTTAAGGAACCAATCCATATAGACACGATCTTCGAATTCAGGAGCTCTATAGATTCTCCTCCTTCTACACCATTCTTGAACATGGTCGGAAATGAGGAGCCAAAAGTTTGATGAAAAGAAGTTAATAGTTCGATGCCAGTGTCATAATGAAGAGGTAACTAGAAATAGGAAATAAAATCTTTGGCAAGAGTCACAAAAGTGGAATCAGTGACTTTGGGTTGATCAGCATACCACTTAGCAGCAACTGCAGTGAGCGTGTGTTGGAAAAAATGAAGACGAATGGAGTCTTCAGTAATGGAATTGGATGAACACCCCATGTGGAATGAGTGAACATGATTAGTGGGATATTCTCCAAGATTACCTTCAAATTATGGGATGTATGAAGAGAGTTTAGTAGGCATAGCTGGAGAAGTGGGATCATGGAGAAGGGGATCATTGATGAGCTGGCTGAAATTTGGGAGACTTAAACCATCCATAAAAGGAAGAAAGGGAGTAGGAGTGACCACACCAGTGGGGGTTCTGCTAGTGGGGATACCCTGGTTGGTACCTGTTTTACCGCACCCACGTTGGTGCCTGACATGGTGGTGATACTAAAAGGAGTCTAAGAAACCTCAAAAGGATTGAGCAAGGGATCATATAAGGAGATCTTATAAGGAAAGAAGCCTACTACCTTCAAGGACAATGTCTAACACAATAAAGAGAGAAAAAACTAGAAGGAGCATCAAATTATGAGTCAAGAAAAGAATTGATCTCATTCTTGAAAAGAACAAAGTCTTGGATTTGGTCAAAGGAAAAGTGAAGAAACCTACCAAAGGATCTAGTGGTGTAGATAAAGTGAGGTTTAGAGAGTTAGAGATATTGGCTATGACACTAATGGTAGAAAGTATAAAGGACAAACTTATCCCATACATTTCCAACATAGAGCATGCTTAAGAAAGGTATGAATCCTTATCAAAATTGTTTGTTATCAAGAATACTGCTCAAGTAGCAAGTCTTAAAAATGAACTAAGGACCAAAAAAATGAAAAACGATGACACTATGGCTTCCTTCTTTGTAAGGATAGCTAGAATTAGAGATGACCTTCTAGCCATTGATGATATTGTACAAGAAAAAGAGCTAGTGATTACTATAGTATTGGGATTGCCACCTACATGGAGTGCTTTTGCTTCAGGATGCAACAGCTGGAAAGAAGCTCCATCATTTGAAAAATTATGGAATGCCTGCAGTCAAGAAGAGATGAGGATATCTTTAGTAACCAACAATGAAGAAGATAAAGTTTCAAATGCATACTCTGCTTATCACAAGAAAGGAAACTTCAAGAAGTCAAAAGGGCCAAGAAGGAAGGTAGACATGTCCAAAACAGGATGCTACCAATGTCATAAATGGGTCACTATAAAATCGAATTTCCTGGCAATTTGAAGAATAAGAAAAGGAACAGGGACTAAGCTAATGTTGTTGAAGAAGGATCTCCAAATAACAATAAAGTCGAAGAACTAGATATAAGGGACTTACACTACTAAGTCCTTTTCTCTGAGCTTTAGTTGTCTCATTTTTTTATTTCCAATATTTGTAGGTTTAACATATTTTGGAAAAATATTTTTGAATTGTTTTCATAAGGTTATAGGTATCCCTCAAGCTTGGAGGAGCCCTGACCAGCTACCAAAGATAAGTATCTTATTCCTTGTATTACCTTTTCATTTTTAGTTTTCCTTACTTATATAAGTTTGTTTACATTAAATAATAATCACATTTATATTCATACTTTCCTTGTTTAGGAAAAATCTTGTTGAATACTCAAGGATTATGGAAGAAGACCTCACAAAGAGTTACAAGGTTTGTTAAGAAACAAAAGGTATGCCTTAGACTATAAGTTTTTTCTCTCTTCATGATATTCATTCTTGATAAATTATTCTACATTACTAACATTATTGTGTCTAGCTCTCTTGAATCATAAATATTCTTGATTGGGTGATTCATCATTATATAAATCTACCCTCCTCATATCTTTGATTATTCTTATGGAACCCTAGAAAGGTTCTTTGTAAAACCCTAACTTAAGGGTATGTCGATGATAATGTGTGAAACCCTAGCCTATTTAGGGCTATTGATGAAGTCTAAAGAAAATGTTTGATGCTTTGATGATGTCATGTTTGGGCTTGGTATGATTATGAAAAACCCTAACTTGTTAAGCTTGAATGGTGATGTCTGAAATATCAAACCTTTGAAGTATTAGGGTTTTTTGTGTTATGTATTGAAACCCTAGATCATTAGGGTTTGGTAGGGTGTATAAGCAAGACCCTTATAATGTCCTACGAATGAAATCCTAGGTATATGTGTGTGTGTATGATCAAAAGCCCTAGTCTGATCAAGTTTGTTATATGTCTAACTTTAACATATTGATATTTGTGTCATTGGGTTTGACTAACACATTATGATATGCTTTTGCATGATGATAGAATCCTAGATATATGTGTTGACCTAATTGTTATGGTCATGAGTCCTAGGGTTTGGAACTAAGCTTGGGCTTAGTCAAAGTTTAGTTCTCTAGGATGATAGTGTTTGCGAATTCTAAGGTTTTGAAATTAAACCTTAGTAGAAGTTCAAATCTCTAATATATGATGACAATGTGATAATCTGAGACTTATTAAAGATTGTTGAAATCTGAAATTGAGCTGTAATTGGTTTTTGATTGTTGAAGCTTAATGGATTGTGTATGAAATCTAGGATATTGCACTAAATCCTAGTGAAAGTCTAGCATATGAGTGTTAAAGTTGTTAAATACATTTGTTTGAAATGCTTCTATGGTTTTCAATATATTGTAGTAAGGGTATTTCATGCCTATGGAAGAAATATTGAAGCCCTAGATATAATGAAGGTTGTTATCTTGATTGAGGTACTCAAAGTCTTGATGATGAAATCTAGGGTTGATAGAGGGAATTGCTCCCCTAGGGCTTTTTGGATTGAAACCATAGCAGACTGAAAGTTATCTATTCAAAGAAACATACATTCATATAGCCATTATGCTATTGTAAGCAAATTCTATGATAAGGGTACGTACCTTTGGTCCTACGTTTGAGAAGGCCCTTAGGGTCCAAACCCTTCTTGGAGTTCCCTTCTTCTCTTTTGTCCTGCAAAACAACCAATTCAAAGAACACAACAGTACACGGAAAAAACTTATAAAGAAACCATCTTCATGTTATAAAGAAAGGTAGTTAGTTATGAAATCCAAACGACCATTTACATATGAACTCAAACATGAATATCATTAACATAAAGAAGATTCATTTTGGGAACCAAGACATGTGTTTCTTTTATTATAGACAAATAAAGTACATAAAAATGAATATTTTCACCTGAGTCACCTTCAGCAGGCTCCAAGCAAAGCTTCCTTCCGGATCCGTTCTAGTCTCAAGCCTCTAACAAACTCCTTCCATGACTCTCTCCATGACATTCCAAGCTCCCAAGTTAAAAGTCACATGAGGCCAAACAAAAAAAAAAATTGAAAAAAAATTTGCATTTTCAAAAATTATAAAAAGCATTTTGGACTCACCATTTTCACCATTTGAGTTTGAGAGTAAAGGATTTGGAGCAAAAGGAGCAAACTTCCCACAGCCAGATTCAACCGTTCAAATTCATCGAAAATCTCCAAGTAACTCTTATACTTAGCTTGCAATTGATTGTGACAGGTTTTAAGATTTTTGATTGATGTTTCACCGTTGAACTTTTGTCCAAAATTTCCTCACGGCGTATACGCGGGTTGGTAATATTGAACCCGCGTACATTCGGGCCCTATACGCGAGTGTGTGCACAGGGACACGTGTATACGCCGCGAACCATTTTTAAACAAAAACTAACGGTCTTAAATCGATTTTTTCTCAGGATGCCTGTCACGTGGCGTGAAAGAGAGCACACAGTGGTAGACAATGAAGTTATGAACAGTCCAGAAGCATTAGATGCCCTACGGGGATGCGATTTGCTTAAATTTTTCAAATTGCCAAATATGAAAGTGAACACGCGTCTGCTTGAGATGCTCATTGATTATTGGGACGTCGATGAGGAAGCTTTTATGATCGATCAGATGCCGCTCAGGGTAGAAGTGGAGGATATCTATTTTATCACGGGCCTTTCCCAAAGGGGAGAGGTAGTACAGTCCCGGGGCAGGACATGGAGTGGCCTCTCGATAGAGGAATATGTACAGATATACTGCCCAGGACATCCCAAGAAGGTTGGGAGCCAGATTTCCATCACACATGTGACGAGTTTATCACTTAGGATAATCCTGTTTACCATGGCTCGGGTGAACGGATCATCCTCTCTGCATCAGGCGTCACGGCAAAACATGAGCGTGGCAGTTGACTGTCTCACTACTGTGTTTGACTGGTGTACTCCTCTTCTAACCAACATGAAGAGCCAGCTCACTTCTATCAGGAGGGGTTAGACTAAAAACTTTGGATATGGGAGCATCTTGTGTACTTTCTTTTTCGATAAGGTTCCCGCACTCCGCCCCAGGGTAGCAGTTTCCATCAGCACCCCACGCGATCCACGCATGGGCCGGTGGGCTGATCTGATGAAACGTCTGGGGGGTGGGGAGGTCCCAAGGACTGCCTTCGATGATGACTTCTTCACCTGGTGGGATCAGCAGATCATCGCCGTGGATGACTACCCCTATGCTGGGCTGGATTTCCGAGGAGATCCTGATCTAGTGTTACCACCGAATGCAGCATGGGGCGAGATTGGTAAGATTTTATGATTTTATGATTTTTTTGGATTTTTCAAATATAATGATGAATTTTGAAAAATATTTTTGATGAGATTCAAATGACTGATATGATGATCATGTTCCAGACATCGGGCCGATACGACCAGATGGATTCCCGCGGCATGGACGGCACGGCCGAGGAGCCGAAGAGGCGGCTGCTAATATAGAACAGACCCTAAACAATGTCCAGCGACACTTGGCGAGATTGAGTTGCCGAGTACCGATGGCCGTCATAGAGGACCTTCCTGAGGATATGCAGCGTCATGTGGTTGGCATGCCACGTGACTGGGTTCGCATTTTTCGGCGTGTGGCCAATGCTATAGTGACATACTTAGACGCTCATCCTGAGCCGAGGCATTAGATATGCCGGACATGATTATGGGCATTTGAGTCCCAATTTTGTATATTTTTTGGACACACATACGTACACTCGAGACGATTTACGATATATATATATATATATATATATATATATATATATATATATATACAGTTTGACCTTTTGATGCTTGATTTTATTATGATGAATGATTGATGTGCCAGTCTAATGCCTGATTAGCGATAGAATCAGCTAACCAATTATGAGATCTTGGAATGTGCAAATAATTAATATAAATAAATGATCTTTGCAACAACCTCACCCTTAAATACTGACGATATAAAGATGGATCCTGTACCCGATAAATGTTATTTAATTGAGACACTATCAATTGAGAATCAAGATACACTACCAACGAGTCGATCCCATGAGAGATTGCCTCGGATAATAAATTAATAACAGCAGTATACTCGACCATATTGTTTGAAGCAGGACCGACGCACACGCCTCTTGAGGCCATCAATTGACCAGTTGGATAATAGAGTACCCAAGCTGTGGAAGCAAGATTCCGAGTGTGCCGACTAGCACCATCGGCGAACCCAAAATAGACCAAATCATCCATCAACACCTACCACAGCAGACCAAAAAGTGCTGATATCAGAAAACGCTCGACGATATATGTACAAATATACATAAAGTACAAAGAAGCCATTGCCTGCCCAAAGCTAAGCAAAGCACCTCCTGAGGTAGAGCCCGTCAGGGGGCTCCACCCACTTACTCCTAGGGATGTTTATAGGTACGACGATCGAACCAATCAATATACTCTCTTCGGCAAATGAATGTGTTGGAGCTAAAGGGACCGTACAAACATCACTAGTCGAACTGGAGGACCGAGATTCGACTTCATGCACAGGGGAATGAAAGTGTAATCGACGATGTAAATCTTCCAAAGGTCGATCTACGATCATCATTGCTTCGAATATCGCTTCATTCGATGGAAAAACAATATCCGAGCAATCCGATGCAGAGGTGGAATCAAGGGTCCGAAAATGAGCCACATCACCATCTATCTCTTTCCCAGAGGAAGTAGTAGAATGGTTATCTGCAGAGTTATCGATAGATTCACATCTAGGTTCTACTGTAGACATGAGAGATTCTATTCCACCCACCTTGTCATCATCTGATGTGGTCACAGATGAAGCTAAGATTCCAGGATTCGAAGAATAAGGAGTTTGAACAAACTCTCTCCGTAAAGGATCCCTGGAGGATGAAATTTTATCTATCCCAGCTATAGGAGGGGGAAGATTGAACGTACCCATCAATGAAGAGTACATCCCGACTCCTAAACTCTCAGTAGGCGAACGGGGGTTACCCACTAAAGGGACCGTAGAGTCAGAGTTTGCTTGAGGATCGACTGGACAATAGTCCAATTGATCAACCTTAACGATTTTCCCCTGATAAGGAAAGCAAATGACACGAAAGAGAGTCGAAACAACGGCATCCATCTCATATACCCAGTTCCTTCCTAATAGGAGATTGTAGTCTAGGTTAGTGTCTATGACCTCTACTTCAATATTGACGACCTTTCCCCCAACACATATAGGAAAGGCCGGGGTAATCCCGTATGGCCTATGAGAATGACCATCAAATGCTGTCAATAGGGTGGGTGAAGGAACAACCGACGGTGATCCAATGGCCTTCCAACATGACATAGAAATGACACACGTGGAAGCTCCCGCATCTACAACCGTCCGAAAAATATTTGTTTTCTGGTAGGTAGACTTTATCTGGAAAGCTATGTGATGAGGAAGTCTCTTTTTGACATTACTCATATCAAAAGTGAGAGCTAAGGAATTACTTGGATCCACTGCCCCCATTGCCGATAGCAAGGCACTTCGTTGAGCAGGACACGATTGGAGAACCTCTAACGCGGACATAGCACATGGAATCTGAGCCAGATCCTCGACAATGGAGTAGTTCTGGGCTGCCCTAATATTAGGGTTGATAGTCGCTCGTTTAGCAGAACCTTTCGGTACCCGAGGTATAGTCTCAACAGAAGGTTGCTCAATATGAAGTGGGTTGTTGGTTTCGGGAACTGATTTACCCTTGGAAGTTTCACCTTCACCATAATCGCGTGACCGTGTGGTCACATTAGCGTGAGCACCCATCATGCAAACGTTTGATGACTTGTCCCCTTCTTGGTTTCCCCCTGTGGAGGTACCAAGGTTTGAACTCGCGCTAGCAAGAAGTTGCTGCCCTTGGGGAAACGGGTTGGTTAACACATCTTGAGAATTAGAAGTCCCTTGCTGTCCTAACAAGCGCTGAGCGTCTTCAATCTTAGGGCAGAGATGAGTTAGATGGTCTCCACTGCACAATTTGCATGGAAACTTGACTTTCTTTCTCGACTCATTTCTACCACCACCAGCGTTGTTGCCGGATTTATTTGCATCAGGCTTCCCATCCTGGTTCTTTTTCTTACCTCGTCCTTTCTTTTTCCCATTGGAATTTTGATTTCCTTTGGGGTTATCAGATTGGACGGCATTTATTGAAGAAGTTTGGGAAGCAGGGGGATTAGACGATGTGACTTGGTTGTTAGAAGCAGCTTGCAAGGACAACTGCTGCAATTGATTCAACAAGTTCACTGTAGTTGTGTCTACTAACCCAACGATACCATCCGCGTGTGAACCTGGCTTTGACTTAGCTACATCAACCATAGATCCAGGAGCATCTGGCAAGTATTTTTGTAGGATCCCAGACTGAGAGTAGATCAATTCTAATTGCTGGGCCCTACAAATGGTTTGCTCCTCAGAATAGACCCCAGACATGGAGACATCCTTGGAGATCTCGGGTTGTAAAGACTTCAAAAACCACTCGAGACGGTACTCCGGAGGGATTTCGGCTTTAATGAGCCTCTTTCTCCGTCTCCATTCCTGAATATGGTCAGAAATGTGGGTTGCCTTATCCTGACGAAAGGTGGCCAAAAGTTCAGTTTCAGCGTCATAACGGACATGCAACTAGAAATGATTTAAGAAAATGTTGGCTAAGTCAGCGAACGATGTAAAGCTACCCCCCGACAACTCTATATACCATTTGGCCGCATTACCAGTCAAGGTGCGCTGAAAGAGTCTCAACCTAATCGAGTCATCGATAAGGGAGTTAGATGAGCACCACAAATGGAATGTGGTTACATGGTCACCTGGGTCCTCACCACTCTTCCCTTCGAATTTTGGAATGTCTGAAGGGAGTTTGGTTGGGACCGGAGGCCATGCTGGATTGTACTTGATTGAGTCATTTGTTAACTTAGTGAGATCTGGCAAGTTTAACGTTGCCAGAAACGGAAGCCTAGGAGGACCTTGGGGATTCCACCCAGACTAGGCAGAACTCCCAAAGTTCTAAAAAAATTGTCCTGGAATTTGAGAGGCACCAGGCTGCCCGAAGTAACCAGTAGAACCGGTTGAACCAAAAGGCAAGCCTTGTGATCCAGCAAAATTCGGAGTTTGACCAACTCCGGCCGTATAACCTCCATAACCAGCAAAGTTTCCTCCTAAAGGATTGTAAGGAGTTGATAACCCCTGATATGGATTCCAAGCCGAAGCTAGGGGAGGAATACTTTGGAACAAACTAACCGTGGAGTACGGCCTATTCCCTTGTTGGCCGATAAACGGATTCCCGGTTCCCGCGCTACTAACCCCAGGGTTATTCCAACCTTGGAAAGGATTGCTGCTTTGTCCTACAGAAGAAAAAGGTATGGATCCTATTGTCGGGTTGGAATGTGGTATATGACCACTTCCGAAAGGAAAACCCTGGAATGAAGCCGATCCGCCCATCATGGACGTAGCGACACTAAATGGAATCGATGGAATACCCTGTGAGTGGGTGCCAAATGGGAAGAATCCAGTACCAAAAGCATTGGTTTGGGCATTTCCACTCGTGGACGGAATGGAGGTAGACCCAACTAAAGATGTGCTAGCAAAAGATCCAAACAAGGAAGCAGAGGAGATGGAAATGGTTCCCCCCCTTGCACCGATGTTGGGATTTGCATAGTCGTAGCACTTGTAGAAGCCATGCTTCCAGTAGTGGTCATCGATGGTAAGCGCGTAGCGTAACCTGGACTTGACGGTCTATGCGTCGGAGTCCCAACATATTGCAGTACATCTGGATGACTAGATGGTAGTGGAGAATTTGGAGCCGCTAACGAATCTGAAAGTTCTTCTACCTCTATGTTATTCTCCATTTGAAAGAGAACTCGAGAAAGGACTAGAGTGTCCCTCTCTTGTTCAGAAGTGCTAGGCCTTGCTTGGCCGCTAATGCCCCCGAGAGGAGGATCAATCCCCGATGCGTCAACCGGCGTGGGATGGAACCCACCAGTAGTATTGCCTCTGCGCCTTCTAGGAGAAGGCTCTAAAATTTGTGGCGAAAGACCACGAAGTCTTCAAGACCGTCTTGGAGATCGGTCGGCCACTTTGAATTTTTGTTATGATCTAACTAAAGACTCAAAAAATTGAAAGCTAGGCCAAATAGGAGCACAAAGCACACACTGTAAATCCCCTAAAGATACAGCCAATCAAACAACTTCCAAGTATTTCCGCTCCGGGTGATTAAGACCAGACACCAAAATACGAGAAAGTGAATTAAGGGGCCTTCCGAAGATAGTCTGGGATGATGAGGGCCCAGTCCTATCAGCGAAGGTATCAGAGGAAGTTACGCTGACCTCATAACAACAACCTGCACTAGTGCAAGCCCCCAAGCTTCACAAGGGTGCCCTCCAGTATTACTGTCAAGAGTGATGCAACGCCAACCTCAGGTGTCACGGGATTCCCCTCCGCAGCCACCTGTGTAGTTCCCTAGGAGTAGCAACTATGGATACCAACTCGTCACAGAAGCCAGGCGGAACAGTCGTGAGGTAAGTTTGGACAAGTAGGAGAGGGGGTATCTCTCCTCCCTGTCTTTACAGACCCTCATGTTTAACTCCCAGATCCAGAGCTTTCCTGGTCTTCCTAACGCTATTGGATTTTCTCTCGTTATTCAGACTCCTACGTTTGACGTTTATATGGCCTTGGAGAGTTAACTCTCCACTCGCCTAATCCAAGGCCCTAAAATCCTAATCTTGTTGGTGTAACTGACTAAAACAAAAAAGTTCTAGTGAATTTTAGTTAGCGCTTGATTTTATTAGGCTATTCTTTAAGTCACAAGGTAACGGAAGTGAAACTAGTGGTGTTTTTTGACGCAAAAGAAATTAATAAAAACTTAACTACATGCACATGCACTTTTTCGTTTTTCGATGAAGAGCAATTTCTATAGGGTTCAGAGGTACTTCTAATAAAACAAATTTTTCTTTTCTTTTCGTTAATACACACTTCACACTCACAAAAGCTAACAAAGCTATGTATGCCTAAAAAGGGGATGCAAATCTATCCTAATGCAACAACTATATGTGGATGCAAGATTCAAAACTACTCTAAAAACAAAAAATGAAAGTTGCTTGCTTATCAATCTTTACCTTGCCACTTAAAATGCCTAGATGGAATATGAGATGTTACCATTCATTTCGTCTAAACACTAAAAACAAGTTCTAAGACAAACATTAAGCACTTTCACTTACTAAAAGGAAACCAAATGAAAAGCAAGTTCAAGAAAGCAAAACTAAGATTTTCTTCAAAGCAACAAACAAAAAATTCTTTTCAAAAAATGCTCTCAACAACACTGAAACTTGTGATTGAAGAATAGGCAATTAAACACTTTTGCGAATTGACACCACACAATGGATGAAGGCTCAACAAAAATAAATGTGTTTGAAACCGCTCTTAACAATCAAAAGCAGCAATGAAAGCTTTGGCAATGAAAACCAAAAGATCAAAAAGACAAATTCCAAGAAAGTGTCAATCAACAACTTTCATGAAACAAAGAACTGGATGGTCACAAAGCGGTTTTGTCAAGAAAACAAAAAGTCACCGAAAAGCAAGATTAACACAAAGATTGAATTCAATCTTCCTACCCTGATGAAACAGAGCAGCCAAGATTCCTAGCAAGAAATCTTGTGTGCTTTAGCAAAAACGATGACGCTTGCAATCAACAAAAAACAAGACAAATACTCCTTATAATAAGAGAGAATTCATGACAAGATGCTCGCTGTAAAACAAATAACTGATACTGGAAAATGACTGTTTCAGACTGACTCAAACCACCAGACAAACCTTCAGAGATTAAAAATATTTATAGATCTTGAAAATTGCAATATATACGCGACTGTACTTATGTACAGATTACGTGTATACGTGACTGTGTTTGAGGAAACCTGCGTATACGCGGGTTCACTCAAAGAAACAAGCGTATATACGCTTTTGTATCTAAGAAAAACAACGTTTATGAAAAGCTTCAAGAAAAATAAAAAAGACAAACTGAAGAACTGGCAAAGCTTAAGGTTCAAGAACAGACCAGACAGTAACAACAAGCAGACAAGGCAGCTGAGCCCTGATTGGCTTGAAAAACACCCAAACTAGGAACAACAAGAATGTTGTCCCCAGTGGAGTCGCCAATTATGATAGAGGGAATTGCTCCCCTAGGGCTTTTTGGGTTGAAACCCTAGCATACTGAAATTTATCTATTCAAAGAAACATACATTCATACAGCCATTATGCTATTGTAAGCAAATTCTATGATAAGGTACGTACCTTTGGTCCTACATTTGAGAAGGCCCTTAGGGTCAAAACCCTTCTTGGAGTTCCCTTCTTCCCTTTTGTCCTGCGAAACAACCAATTCAAAGAACACAGCAGTACATGGACAAAACTTATAAAGAAACCATCTTCATGCTATAAAGAAGGGTAGTTAGTTATGAAATCCAAACGACCATTTACATATGAACTCAAACATGAATATCATTAACATAAAGAAGATTCATTTCGGGAACAAAGACATGTGTTTCTTTTATTATAGACAAATAAAGTACATAACAAGGAATATTTTCACCTGAGTCACATTCAGCAGGCTCCAAGCAAAGCTTCCTTCCGGATCCGTTCCAGCCTCAAGCCTCTAACAAACTCTTTCCATGACTCTCTCCATGATGTCATAAATAGTGGATGAACATCAACACACAAGGAAACAAAGGTTTCTTGTACAAAATGGGGGGAAGTGCAGAAGGCACAAGGGACTTTAGACCTGGTCAAGGGAAAAATCTCAGCATAATAACCTTTCTCTCTCTTCTCTCCTCTCTCCTTAGGCCTTCCCTTTGAGGTCTTTTTATACCATCTCCAAAGTAGTTTTTTAGTTAGGAGTTGGTTGGGAACAGTTGGGCCACGGGCACTAACAGGTGATCAGCAGGTAAAACCTGCGATCTCCGCCTGAAAATAAGGAGTGTTATATTTTTTTAAGTGTTTTAATACATACACGCGGGTTGGCTATACACATACCCGCGTATAAACACGTTTAACTCAGGGAAATGTCGCGTATAAGGGATAAAACACTGTTTTTTTAATTTTAGGACCAGGTCTGGAAGGAGGGGTTACCCTAGGCCATGAGTACAGCATCACAAACCATAAGAGTGAGATTTGGAGCTATAACAAGGGTGTATGCCAAAACCCTGGCATATAGTTGAAGTATAAATGTATGTGTTTCTTATTGTTTGTAAACCTAACTAAGTTCATTCTGATATAGTTATATTGGCTTATCATTATGATATAGTTGACTTCATGCTTCTATATAGATTTGTTTGTACCTTCTATCTAAGTTGTGCAAGTACATAATCTGAAAGATAATGAAGATGTTCATAAGTAAATTTGATATAATAAGCATGACGAAGAATGTTATATGAATGATGATGGTCATGATAACTCTAATAAGAAGGATGGAAACCATGAAAGATTACCCAATGTCATAAGAAGAAGTTTATCTCCCTAAGTTAAGACGGAGCCTGCATAAAAGAAATCTCCCTAGTTAGCAGGAAGGCCATATTATAGTCATAATGAACACCTTGAAATAAGAAAATTGGAGAATTCATTTTGAGGGGTTGTTGAGATAAGGAAAGAAGGATCTGATTCTAGAATATGTTGCTACATGTGAACTAGGAAAGGAAGATGTATAATGGAGGAATCTTCTGTCAAGAATTGTTGAAAGTCCTACTGTGATAAATTGAGAAGCAACATCAGTGGTATAAAAGACCCCGGAGGTTTGTGTTTACTTATGTACATTTGAAAGTTTGTTACTGATTGGGGTTGTGTTTTTACAGGTAAATCTCTCAAGAGGTTTGATAGCATGTTGGTTACACGAGAGAGATTTGTTACCGATCTATTTGGTCGGGGAGGATTTGCTACCAATTGGAATAATCACGAGTGTTAAGGCTTTGTGTGTAAGGCACATTGCCTGGGAGGACATCTGGATGACACTTTTTGTTGATGTATGGATCCCGAAGTAGGGAGGGTGGTGTTGGTCATAGAGCTTTGACCTCAAATATGCACATGGATCCCTAGGTTGATGGTTAGCAAGTAAGTGTGATGGTTCCTAGAGAAGTTCAAAGCTTTAGTCCATCTTAGTCCCACCCGAATAGATTTCTCAGGCCAAGAATCTTGTTCATGGCACCGTAAGTTCCTAAACTATTGGAGGACCTTAGATAGATTGCCCTGGTCAAGGATCTACTCCATGGAATTGTGGTTCCTAACCTCTTCATAGTCCATATGTTTTGATATCTTCCTTGTACATGTATGAATACCTCCCTAGTTAAGAGGGAGTGTTGAAGAATATAACTAGGTTCGGTATTTATAAAATGTATTTGAGTCACAATGAAATGTATTTATCAAAAGAATAAAAAAGATGTTTTTATTACTATTATTATGACTTATTAAATCATGGGATTCATGCTTTCGTCATCATGTTTTAGTTCAAAATACCCATTAAGGACTCATAGGATTTATTATGGGCCATTAGAGTTGTTGTCCATTTAAAGAGGCCCTTCTTGGGCTTTTGAATCATGTAAGAAGAATTAATATCGAGTCAAAGAAGCCATTTGTCACCTCCACACCAAGTCGACCTGAAGGAGATCAATTCAGCCTCAATCTGGGTAATTCGACTTCACAAGAAGCCTATATATTAGAGCAGTTTGATTTCATTTGGAGCATTCACTCTCTCACACACAAGTTCGATATCCCGAAGAAAGAGCTGGAAAAATATGAAGTAAGGAAGGAGGGCTAAAGGAGTGCGAAGTTGGAGAAAGAGGAAGAAAAAAGACAAAATTGAAATTTTGGCTATTTATATCTCTTTCATGTGGATTCCTCTAGGAGATCGAAGTATCTATTGTCAAGTCGAAGTTGTTGCTGCTACTGTTGCTATCAGTTGTTGGGTCAAAGTTGCTGCTAGGTTGTTATTGAATGGTTATCATCTACAAGAAGGAAGAAAGGGCTGACAAAGTGTGGAGGAAATTTGGCTCTAGGTCAAGAGTCTTGGATTATCTCAAGCAGTTATCAAGTAAGAGTTGTTGACTAGGTTTTCCCCTAGAGAGGGATTTTCCCTAGTTGTCTGCCTATATCTGGTGCATGTGATCTTTGTGTTATTATTTTGGTAATTTCTTGATAAACTAAAATATAAAAGAATTGCAAGTACTTAGATTCCCCCTAGGGGAAATCTATGTGAATGCTAGGTTTTGGTGAGTTCCCCTATCTCATTTGGATGAAGGGAAGGTGACGTGGCCTTGAGCTTCTATCTTGGAAGCTTAATTGAATTAAAGGGTAAAAATAATATATGTGCAAGGAGGAAGTATGAGGGATGACACAAGTCAACCCACTTTGGCAAAGCATGCACCCTGATTGGTGGAGAGGAGATCCCACTTAACAAGTCATCCCAAGAGAATGGCTCCGAAAGTATTAAGAGGCCCCAACAGGTAACAAAGGAGCATGCCCAGGAATTGTCGGGATAGCAAAAACAGGATGATGCATCCCAGAGGGTCATCTTAAAGGCATAAGGAGAGCTAGAGTGAAACCATCAAGACGAAGTGGTTAGTTCGTGGTTGTTGGATCCAGTGGAGCGTGGCGAGACCCTTCAAGCGTGGGTGCAAGTGAGTTAGCTTTGTTACAGAGAATCCTTCTATGTGCCTTTGATATCCCATCCCATTATTGCTTCGATTTTCAATGTATCCATTGTTGTTCCTTATTCAAATCATATGCCCCAAATAATAAATATGTTTCTGATAATATGAGCATTTGTATAATGTAGCACAAAGTTGATTCTCTCTTAGCACTTATAATACTAAATTCAAGTGTTATTCATGCTCCTCTTATAAATTTGAGTAAATAATAATGTCAGCAAGTAGCATAATGACAACTTATCCAAATATAACCTAAAGATCCCATTCATCAAGCACATGAAATTATATCTTCATCCCTTATCCTTATTTTATGATAGCATGACCTTAATTATATATTTGGAAATATTTTTACTTCTCTTAGTCATCAATTCTAGGAAGAGGATATTTATTCCTTGCAATGACTTTGTTCAACTACCAGACAATGCAATCCAAGTATGTCACTGAGCACATATACAAACTCTTGTATTATTGGAATGTTCTCAAGACTTGGTCATTTTTTCTTTGCTATCTCTTCTACATGATTTGCATACAATGAACACCCTTTTCTAAAAACATCTCTTCAATTGCAAAGATGAAATCTCCAACATGGAAATAAGCCTCCAAATGTCATTCACTATTATGAAAAAAATTGTTGTCATTTATTTAGACAAGGTCTTATTATGAAAATCTAGGGCAACATATAATTAATCCATATCAATGAGTACATCATATCATATTTGCAACAATATTAACCCTAATAATATTTAAGGGATGGCCTTTTACTATCTCATAGATTTTCCTTTTAATCTCAATAATCAATTGAACCAACCATAATTTAAATCTTTTAGCCAACATAGAGCAATATACTATCACTTGCTCCTAATCAATTAATACTGCAATATGTTACTAACCAAGCTTACCTTTAACATTGATCATGTTTGAATGATGATCTACTCGTCAATTTATCCAATGGCCATATTAGTTGCTTCTTGGATATTGTGCACATTCCTCATTTTTTCTTCATTATGAGGATAATCTCTATACCAATGATCCCCTTCATAAACCTAACATTTAACTAGTTTCCTTTCCCTTTTCCCCAAAGATTATTCCATCTTGAATCCACTCTAGATTTGTTGACTTCTTTGTTTAATCTTGTTGGTTCTTTTAGAAGTCTACTTTACATATTTTTCAAACTCTAATGGTACTTCTTAAATGCCTAGATCTTCCATGAGACCCCCTATTTGAATATGTTGTGTTCTTCCTCTTGCCATGAACTGGATCAATTCTTCATTTGCCTCTAAAAGCTATTTAAACTTATATTAGTGGTTCATTCTTAATTTTCCTCTCAAACTTATTTAAGGTTTATATTAGTTATTGGTTCAATTGATTTTTCTTATCTTGAGTCCAATGCATTCTTTTGTTATCAATGTTAAAGATCACACTTCCAACTTTAAGCTCCTCATCGTTTCTACCAATTATAATCAGTGCCTTCTTTGTATTCAAACCTCTAACTTATTCTACATGATTGTAAGTATGATATCGCCTTCTTTGTATTCAAACCTCTAACTTATTCTACATGATTATAAGAATGATATCTATCCTCAAGGTTTCTTCTTCAATATTAATCTTGAATTCTAGCCTTTAATTGTCCCTTGTGTAAACTTTACGTGCAAAGTGCAAAGTTTGGTGATAATAGCTATCTTTTAAATGGGTTACAACTAGAAAAATTTACTCCCACAAAATTCTCCAAATTATTGAAAATACCCAATATCAAGGGACAAAAATCTATAATGTATTACTACATTAAATAAGGAATGAATAGGTTGATTTCAAAATAGACCAACCTAGATCCATTCCATTTTAACTCCAGCTCCACCAAGGGCTATGAGGGACCAAATATCTTTCCACTCTAAAATAGGTTTTCTACAATTTGCAACTTATGATTGTAGAATGGATTAATAAATTCATGACTTGGTGCTGAGAAATAAACAAGTATGGATTACAAAATTTGTAATTTAGTTAGCATTAAGAAATGAAGAAGGGGAATGGAAGTTGTGTCACAATTTCCCCACTCATTAGGCATGACCATATAGATTTTGGTTGTTAACGATCTAAAATGAAGCACTTCCACTAACACTTGGCCAAATTAGAGGCATAGATCCCAAGATGAATCTCATCATATAGGATGGTGCCTTAAGTGGGTTCCGCAAAGGGTCTAATAGAATCAAGCAAATGGCCAAAGGTCATAAACAAGAGAGGAGGACATAGGGGATCCTACCAAAGCATTAGATATCCCAAAAAGGTCATACATCTAGGTAAGGCAAGGTGACTAAATAAAGAGTGGTCCAACACAAAAGTCTTTCATATGAAAAAATACTATTGTCAATGTTGAGTGTGGAACCTGATTATCTTCTTGATTCAGAGGTCTTGTTTCAACCACGTTTGGATCCACGTCCCTAATGGGGTGGGGATTGGTGGGGGGGACTTCCCCCCCTACTACTATTGCATGGGGGTAATTTTGTAGTTAATCTGGATTGTTCATTAGGTGGGAGATTTGATAGTAGAAGTTATGTTAATTTAGGGTAGTTTTCCATAAAAGGAAACCCTCAGTTTCTATGAGGGAATTGTATTGCAAATTTGTATTATTACAAGTGAGAAAAAGAGAGGAGACTGTGTGAGAGTGAAGAGGATGTTACAATGGATATGTTGTATGTTGTTTCCCTTCAGTTTACTAGATAAAATAAAATAAAAGATTGGTTGTTTCACCCTGGACGTAGCCCATATAAGATGAACCACATATATCCGTGTTTCTCTTGTTTTATATTTTTTTGTGTATCCTCACATTTTTGCTTCATTTCTCTATTATTTAGTTCCTAACAGTAAATTTTATCAGTTAGTGAGCCATGCCTTGTGAAACCAAAAAAACTAGGTCACATCCTATACCCCAATTGGGTAAGTGTATGTGAATGCTAAATTGTAAAATACACACTATATCCTTATTATTTCTCCTTCTAAGAGGTTTATAGATAATGAATTTTGTTTCTTGCTTATTCATAACACTTTGAAAAAACATTTCAAGGATCTAAAAAATGAAGACATTTGGTCTATGCATGCCATTTTTCTATTAAGATGATGGGAATAACTAATTCCATTTAAACTTCATTTCTACTTTATATCCGCACTTACTCATATTGCTTTTATACCCCTAAGTTTTCATTTTATACCCATAAGCTTTCATAATTTTCGAAATAAATATGTTGAACCTTATAATTTTCAGAATAAATATGTTGAACCTTATTGGACATTTGAATTTACTTTATTAAAACTTGTTTAATATATAAAACCTTCTAGCCCATGACATTTTCTTGAAATCCTATATCATTTTTATGTTTTTCAATATGTGCTACTCTTCTATGTTTCTTCAATGAGTCCACACGTATTGTATTGTATAAATAGATGCACATGGATGGAGTTAGATACATTTTTTTTCATGAAAAAATACTTTCTTTTCCATTTGAAAACTTATTTGTTTCTATCCCATTATAACAACCTTTATATCAATTTTTTTTATTCTATCCCATTATAACAACCTATATATTATATTGAAAATTTATTAAACATTGAATGATCATTTAAAATTATTTTCTTTCAATTTTTAAGAATATGTTTATGTGCATAAGGAGTACCATCTCAAGCATTCTTGAAACAATCCCCAATCCGATTATTGTATCTCTATATATATCTATTTTTTTTTTAAATGGAAAAGAGCTCTCAACTCCTTATCTCAAGCATTCTTGAAACAATCCCCAATCCGATTATTGTATCTCTATTTATATCTTTTTTTTTTAAATGGAAAAGAGCTCTCAACTCTACTTAGCTTTGTTTAAAAACTATGTCAGGCCATTTGGACAAGGTTTTTATTTCTTTAAAATGTCTTTTCAAAATTTTCATATAATTAAAAAAAATAACCAATCACAATGGATGAGAAAAATAATTGAGAATATTTTTTACTTACTAAAAAAATAAGTTAAGTTGATTAACCAATCATAATGGATGAGGAAAATAATTGAGAATATTTTTTACTTACTAAAAATAAGTTAAGTTGATTGAATTTCATTTATATATATATTTTTTTTTGGCTAATATTAAAAAAAACTATAACCCATTTCAATAATTAAAATTAAAGTTGTATAAATAATTATAAATTAAAGCATAAACATATATTTTTAAAATACACCATAATTATTAAATATAAATAAATGTATGTAAATCCCTTAAATGTTGGATGAGGAGAACAAAATATGAATACTTACCTTAGTTTGATACTATTACAAGTGATGTTAGGATACTGTGATGTTAGGAGTATCGATATAAATTACTCAAGTTTTGATATTTTGATTTGTTTTTTTTGAAATATTGTTAGTTATGTATTTTAAGATAAGATCCATTTCCCCAATGGGGTGACATTAAGGTTTCAAATGCTAGCTAGTAACCATGATTAGCATGCGTGAAATGTCAATGGTGAAAAGGAAGGTACACATGGGGACCAGAGCCAAGGTCTCCATCTGTCCTGACCTCATCCTTGTGTGGCGTCCATGCCGCTTTCAAGCTTGAACACATCTACAATCATCAAATCAATTTAAATGTGGGCATGTGGTGGGAGAGGGGTCTTAGTATGGCATTCCCCTTGTTTGTTGTTTCCATCCATCGCAACTAATCATAGATTCATCTCAGGGAAGAGTGCACATGAATTTGATTTTTAATGTGGGTGTTAACATGAATGCCATGAAACACACTTGTCCTTATTTGGTTTTCACTCGACCACGCCTTCTCTCCTTCCCACTTGCTCCTCTCTTGTTCATTTTACTTTATAAACATATAGACCTTGTCCCAGGGTGGCATATTTTCAATATTGTTAGCAGGACTGTAGACGATTTCCAACTCTCCTTCCGCTCCTGGTTAACAACGTTAGAGCTCAAAGATTTATGCAAAGGTTTTTCTATGTATTTCTAACCTTTACGATTCATTTCTTGTTGTCAATTCATTGGCTATTGTGTATCATTTCTCCTTGGCAATCTATTTGGTTATTGCAGGTGCCCAAGTTCTTTGTTATGTTTCTCCATAACATAGCGACGAGCCCCTCCTTTGTGTTGGTCATTATGTTACCCACTGCATCCTCCCAAATTGCTTACTTTACGGGTATATCATTCAGTTGTCCTGTATTGGTATGTGGTTTCTAGTATTCTAGCACATTTTCGATATGGTTTTGATAGTTTCACGATTCAGGTCTAGTTCCAATCCGTCAGTCTCTTCTACAAATTTAGTTTGAAAGGGAGGCTTACCTAGTAAGTCATTTTGAGCTGTTCTTCCTTTCTATGGTTGATGATGGCCTCATTTCGTTCAGTCTCAACACTCTTGTAATATTTCTTGTCCATAATCGTCGTCTTTTTGTTGACCCACCTTCACATGTTTATACACATTGTCCCTACTATTTCATGGCTCCGAGACAATGTCTACCCAACCAATGGAGTGGTTCCTCAAGCACATTCTCCTCTCGTCGTCAATGTCTCTTTGGTTAACACTCATTGGCTTATTATTTTGATTCCATCCCCCATGAAGTGAGGAACAAAGTTATTCACTTGGAAGCTAAGGAATTTGGGTATCAGACATACTTTTCTGACAATGAAATCAACGACAACACCTTCAGGTGGATCCCAACAAATTTCAAAAAAGGAGGCTTTATTTTCTTCACTTGGTGGTGGTGCACCATTAGCTAAAAACACTGCTTCACATGGTCATCTGTGACAAGAAAGTCAACAAATATCAGTTATTTTCAAGACAAGAGGAGATTAAATTAATTCTACGAGAAATTAGATACAATCTAGATGATATCATGGCCAAATTAACACGGGTGGAGCGCTCCATGGTGTTCGATTTCGACTCATTATCATATATACAACCTCAAACACTAGTTGTTATGAATGCTCCAACAAAGGATCCACCTCAAGTCAACTTCAAATCCCCCTCTCTAGTTATCATATTATATTAATAGTTTCTCATGGCACTCGACTCTCCCTTTTTTAATAGATTACGCCTTGATTTCTTATGCTTGTATCTCTTTCAAGATGCCTTAGTATGTTATATGTGAAAACTGGTTTTAATTGGATTCCCTAAACATACTTTTGCATGTAATTACTTATGGGAAATGCCTTGTCTATATAACTTGATATTTGGTAAGTTTTGCATGTTTTTTGAACAATCTAGGAATAGGGGAATATCAAATACGAGAATATGTTTTGTCCCCACTACTGGAATACATGACCCTAGAGAGTTTTTGGGAGATAGAAACTATTGATGTAATATCATTTTTCAGTAATATAAATATATCTATGAAGCCTACAAGAAAAAATATAAGATCCCATGGTTAGTTTGTAATTGTTTAAGCAAATTGATGATATATTTGAATGAGTTATGGTTGTTTTTATCTTAATAAGTGTTGGTTGTGAAAAATTGATTATACAATATAATAGGTGTTATTATGGTTATTTTTGTATTTATATTGTTATAAATAGCATGAAAATTTTCATTTATTTAAAAATGAGATTAATTCAAATTTTGCAACATTATACTAAGAAATTTTCGAATAAATAATTTAGTCGATAGCTTTTGCATCTATTGTAACTTATATTATATAATATGTTCTTCACATTATGTCTATAAAATGAAATGAAAAATAATTACTTAATAACCATTTTTCACATACAATCTATATAGATAAATTAGATTGTATAGATAAATTTAAGACAATATTGACTTTTGTAAGATGTGGTTTCATGATTTTAACTAGTTTTCTTTATAATTAATATAAATATTTACATATAGGTTTTTTTTAAGTAACACATCTTCATCTATAGTTGTTATTTAGTCTAGGCAAGCAATTTTTTTTATGATGATTCCTTATGCTCTTAAATTTGCGCAAATATGAAAGATATGTTCTAAAGTGTAAAGCAATTCAAGCTAATCTAATCCAACTACCATGTAAAGCCAAAGTTCATACAATTTGAAAAAATAGGCATAAACCATTATTTGCTTAATCATTCTTAGTTTGAGACAAAACATTGGAGAAAGTGGTTTATAAAGTTGTAATTAAATTTAAGCATGAGACGTTATGACATAATTAATTCGAATTCCTTGACCATTGCATTAGGAACTTCCCTCTAGCAAAAAAGGTACTCTTACTTTTAAATATCCTCTAGATAAATAGTGGACATTATATCAAATAATTGATAAAATTGAATGGAGATGTTTTTTTATCAACTAGGCATAATAACCCAAAATTACTTACAAGCTCTATGTGTGCCTAATTTGTTTTTCAAAGTCTAGATAGTTTTGTTCAAAATTTGAAAAGCCTCATAACTAATACTTTTATTCACTCATTATTGTATCAAGAAAATTCATGTTTGGAATTCAATACCACATTCATATATAAGTAGTGTTAAAATAAAATTAATGTTTAATATTTAACTTATCACACAACCAAACGTATGTTTTGTAGTTAACCTTCTTAATCAAGTAATGGTTAATTTAATCAAACTCTATTGGAAGGCAACTAAACATGTGTTGAGATACCTTAGAGGCACCACTTAGTTTGGTCTTTAGTACAAACAGACAAGGGGAGTGAAGTTTTAAGCCTTCACAGATACAGATTGGGCAGGGAGTCCATCTGAAAGGAATAACACATCAGGCATAATATTCAGTAATGGGCCAGCAACATTTTCTTGGTACATTAGGAAGTAGAGATCAATTGCACTAAGTTCTGCAAAAGAAGAGTACATGGTTGTTAGTCAAGCAACTTGTGAGGTTATCTAGATAAGGAAGATCCTTGTTGGGTTATTTGGTCAGTAGATGGATCCTATAGTGACAATCAGAGTTGTATCAAACTCTATGAGAATCAAGTTTTTCATGATTGGTCCAAGAATATCAACATCTGGTATCACCATCTATGATATTGTGTGCAGAGGAGAATCATGTTGTTGGAGTACATTCCTACAGAGGCACATGATGCATACATATTGGCAAAGGCACTATCAAGAGGCAAATTCAATTTCCATAGAGGTAAGATTGGGGTATATGATAATGCCTTTCTTAATGAGAGGGAGTGTTGAAAATGCAACAAGAAATTTCTAAATTAATTTTGTCCTTGAATTAAATTAGAAATAAAATTGTAATTCCACATCACAAAACAACTTGTATGAGTTAAATAAGTTAAATTGAATTAGTTGGCTCAATTAATTCAATTTGAGGGTCTAACTTGAGTCATGTAGAGTGTCTCCTACATTATAAGAGCCTTGGTTGAGTTTATTTTGAGTTTTAATTAATTAATTCAGTTTCACTGAGTTAAAGTCAGTTAAACTAGTTCCAATAGATGGAGGAACTAGTAGGAGGTCAAAAAATGGGGTTTTGCTTCTTGTGTTCAACCAGTTAACTGATGATTCACTCATAAATAACTCATGCATGTTAGATTTAAGAGTTACCCAGTTGATATTGGAGTTCAGGGACAATGTACTATCAGTTGTATAATCATATGAATTGTATAGGTGGTGCATGCAGTTAGAGGAAGTCTTATGAGGATTGCGCAATTACAATTGAGAAATTTCCCTACTTAAAATGGGGATAATTCCCAAGGAAATAGGGACCTAGGCTTGAGCAAAGCATTGTAATATTCTCATATTTTTTTACTAATGAAATATATAGATAGCAGGGGTTTTTAGCTGTTGCTTTCCCAGGGAAATCATTGTGTAATGTGTTAATTGAATTCTTTCTCTTGTATGCTTTGTGATTTCGCGATCATTTAATTGTTTCTGTTGATGAGTAGAGTAGATTCAAGTCTATTTTTTTAGTAAGTTACAATTAGCAATTTGAATCTACAAGGAATTTCTACAAAGTTTTATACTAGAAATCCAAGACTTGATTTGGTACAAGGGTGGCACTTCATTGGATGACATAGGGATTTCCCCTTGGCTTGATTCAAAATTTTGTTTTCCAATTTTTACCATTTCTAGGTTTGGGATAATAAAGGCATCATGAGGAATATATTTCCTTGGATTATAAATTGAATTCACGACCTTAAGGATGGATTGCTGTGAAGGGAACTTGCCATCAAGGGAGTTAATTGAAATATGTGGAGTGACGCATGTGTGGGAAAATAATCCCAATCATATTCCATATTGGGATGGAGTTTCTAACCAATGTTAGGAGGTGTTGATGAGATCACTGAAGAAACAATCTCTTCCACTAGAAGAGACATATGCTCACCATGCAATTCTACATTTGAAAGAGAGGGCACCACCCAAAGAGAGGACAACATCCAAATATATCAAGTGCATAGGAGAAACAATAGTAGATGTAACATCAGGTGGGGGCATTGGAAAAATAAACTTTACTGACAAGTTCTTAAACAAAATTACACCAAAATTCTCATACCCCATATTGTTATCCCCAACAAATGGCATTGTGGTTCCTATAGCAGTTAATTTGGTAATAAGTGTACAATACACAATTTTATCAATGGTAATGATATTTCCTTTGTGGGGAAAGAAAACAATGTGAAAGGAAAACGTTACAAAAACAATAATAGCATAACGATATCTATGTCTAAGGAGGAAAATATACACAAATGGGATGACAACTTCTACATCAATGATAATGGTTTTTCCCCTAGCTCGATGGAAAATGTTAGAAGAAATCCTTGGGGTAAGAAGGTGTGGCCATCAAATCCATGGAAGGTGTTGATTTGATGGAAAAGTGGTGGAAAACCAAGAGGACATTTATAACATGACGAGGCCATGATACAAGTGGAGGATCCTTCATCCACAAGAGTGTGGCAAACAAATTTTCTATAGATATGCACTAAGATCTGAAAAGAGACATGATGGGATAACTTATACCGCATAAAACTCAAATGTAATCAAATTCAACTCTAAGGGATCAAACCCTTTGATAATGGACAATAAGGCTCTACATTACATAGGCCAACTTTACAAAACCTCCATTGTAAACATGGAAAATGGTGCTTAGGCTAGATCCTTGACAATACTATAGTGTTGGGTAGTATTAACATTAGGATTGTGTGTTGACTAACAAAGAAAGCCCTTAGGTGGGTGAATCACTATCTCCAAACTCTTATCTAGTGTGAGAGGCCCATTAGATTAAGTAGGGATGATTGGGTCCTTAGATAAAGAACTACTCTTAGGAGTGTCATAAGTTTTTTTTATCTCGTAGACAAGTTCATAACATCATTGCACATAAGAATATTTGATGAGCCTCCACGAAATATTTATCCTATCTTGGCCCCAAGAAAAGGAGGAGAAGATGTTGCAACCATTTATTGTTGTGGTTGGCAGGGAATGGATGTGTCAATATGGAAGGTTGTTGCCCAGTAGTTGGTTGCACTAAAAGTTGTTGAATCTCACCCATCCATGGACACTCATTAGTAATATGAACACATAGAAAAATATTGCAAGGAAACTTGAATTTACATCATTGTTCATTCATGTCACCATCCATGTTGGTTTGTGTTGGTTGTGTCTCTTGAGTAGTCTTATAAGTGTTTTGTTTCTTGTTTTTCTTCTTTTTACTCCTAGGTTGCTGAGGAGTCTTTGGTTTCATAGACTACACCATATGAATCTTGGTTGTTTTATTAGGAGACATTGGTTATCAATAACCGGGCATAGTTGCAGGAGCTTACATTGTAACAACCAATTTCCCTAGTTGACCAACAAACTAGCTCACAACATCAATAATAATGGAACCAAACACACCATCCTAATGTGGTCCCTATTTTGGGTGTTGTGAATTAGTTGATGGTCAAGGAGAATTAGGAATGATATCTTATAAAGTACCTGAACATGAATAAATCAAGTCAAGATGTTGGACATGTAATTTGGATTGCTCCTCTATAGATACCCTAACCATAACTACTTCCTTGGCAATTTGAGTGAGCCAATATTTAAGAAATTAATGGCGAATCTTAATCAATTGCTTACATTTCCTCCATTCATGAATATGGTCAAAGATGTAGGTAGAGGTGTCCTTCTTCAAAGTAGATAGGAGATCAGTGCCAATCTCTTGTTGTGAACGTAACTAGAAGTGGTTCATGAACATTCACGCCAAGGAAGCATAATTGTGGTAGGACACATTTTTGAGTTCGGTGTACCATTTAGTGGAATGCATAGTTACGGTTCACTAGAAAAGACACAACTTGCTATTATCATCCACCAAAGAGTTTGATGAACACCGTAAATGGTAGGTGGTGATGTGTGTGGTCAGGACCTTTATGAAATTCCATATAAAAGTTGTATATTAGAAGGTAATTTGACATGCATTGAAGATTGCCAAGTATCATGGTATATGGGTTCATTATTGATCTTATCCAAATATGGTTATTCAACTGATGCTAGTAAAGGAAGTTGGTGTTGGTTGAAAGGGTTTGCAGGTAAAGATGGAACATCAAGTGGACCTGATGGTCCCCCCATAACATAGTTTCTGGAAGAAGGATAGTGACCATAGTGATTATTAGGCCTAAATTATTGGACCCCTATATGATTCATAGTGGTGAAAATATTATTGATCCCAAGAAAAAGGGAACTCCTAAAAACATGATTGCGAATGGGATTATACCAATCACTAGAAGGATGATATCCTTGTGTAAAATCATTGCTATAAGTAGGAAAACTCGTAGGTAAAGTGGTAGTGGCATGGATAGTGCCCCAAAATAAGATAGCTTTTCCAAAGGCATTCAAATCTCCATAGAAGGGAATTCCTCCTAATGAAGAACTTCCCTAAGGATTGCATAATCCTCCAAAAACATTACTTCCCCTCGACTAACTGAAAATAGGGGTAAACCCCCCTGGAATACTCCCTAAAGATGTTTGTCCCGAGATATAGATCATGATTGTGGGGATGATGGAATGAGGTGGGAACCACCAAGGTCCCATAGGTGGGCTCTATATTTCTCCCATACCAAACAAAAATCTAGCATGAGCGAGGGATACAGTTAAACTAGGGAAATTACTTAGGGTTGCAAAAGAAACTAGTGGTAGGCCCCAAAGTGAGGAAATAGGTGTTGTCAAAGTAGGAGGAGTGGAACCTATCACACTAATAATATTTAACGAGGATATCATATATGAAATCATAGACGTAGATGGTGAAGAAAGTCCTATCTCTCCCATGGTGGAATCATCATTCTCACCATCCATTTGATGAGAGAACAAGGAAAAAGGTTGAGTAAAATAAACACTAAATTGTATCAATATAGGTTCAATAGGATTCTTCAAATGTGGGTTGATGTGTGGTGGTGGAATTCCATCTACTACTTCAAGGATTACTTGGTCTTACCCCCTTGAACCAAAAATATCCCTCTTGAGTTCAATGTGATCTAATCCTTCAAATAAAATAGTTTCCTACATCTCTATGGTAGTGGACCTCTTTGGGAAGAAGGTTTTACAGTCTTCAAGATCGAAGGATAATTTCGTCAACCATAGAGAATATATAACTTTTATCAATTAATTAATTAGGACACCCCTGTAGCCAACTGGACTTAGACCAAACAACATACACTATAAAATGTATTGAGAGATACAACAAGAAAAATAATTAAAAATGCACCCCTTGAAATCCAATATGCTTTAGGTGATGAAATCTGGAAGGACCTTGGACTGACAAATGGCTAAGAGGTAGTTACTCCAACCAGGATATATCAGCATTGACTGGTGGAAGTGAACTTAATTGAGTTGAGCATCACCCCCCCAGGAGCACGAATATAGTGATTGATGTCTACCTTAAGTCCCATGGGGAATTCCCACCCACAGTTACCTAAGTAAGAGCCTTAAAATATTGGCCACTAAGGTTACCACCTCACAACCAAATGATTGGCAGTACATTTGTGATTGGAACAATATGTATCGATAGGGTAACTATGCTTGAAACCTCTTGAGAGATTGCTTAAAGCAAGTCATACACCTTTCAAAGAGATCCCTAAATGTGCAAAATCCAATGAAACTAGTACCAAGGGAGTGGGGATGTCAATCTACAAGTTACTGATGCAACCATGTGCTTGAATTATGTGTGAGAGGATCTTTCTAGCAAACATTTGATGGAACAATGAATTTATCCTCTTTAGTGGAACTAGTTTTAGTTTTACATCCTTGAAGAGTGTTGTAACAACCCTAGATTAAAGTTTATGTAATAAAGTTAATAAAAGAAAAATAAGACCAAGGTCATAGGACATGTATTCCAATTTGAATGTTGGGAAAATCATCCTAGTGGGTGTTCATTTGGTTTATTATGGCTAAAGGAAATTGGAAAATGTAATGACAAAGGCATTGAAAATGCAAAGAGGCATTAATTGGCATATTATTTATGAAAATAATGGAAAAGAGGAGAAGAGGAAGGTGAAAGGTCACATGTCGCATGTGAGAAGGAAATTGAAGAAAAAATAATGGAAATTAAAGAAAATAAAGGCCTCAATGATAAAAAGGATTATGAGGATCAGTTCATAGCTTTTGTTAGTGTTATCTTTTGTCAATTATTTTTTGAGCTCCCTCTCTCTATTCCCTTTACTCTCTTATACTCTTGCACATTTAGAACATTATTGGAGCACTCTAGCATTGGAGAAAGGAAGGCAACACCTACACATACACATGAAAACAAGGAAAACGTATTTTCCTCTAATAAAGGAAAATTAGGTTGCACATTGATCTAATCCCAACACATACATTATGATCTCATGAACATACATCATGCAGAGGAGGAAATCAAGTTGAGATTTTATATAAAGTATCAATGCAACAATAGAATTATATCTCTTAGTGTAGAGTGTTCTCCTCTGATCCCTTACCCCTTGTCCTCCCTTGACTTACTCATAAATTTGGCTCATTTATAAAGCATGAGAAGGCTCTCTAGTGATATTTATCCAACATAACGTGGTATTTTAATTACTTTCTCCTCTCCTTCCACCCCTAAAAGAGTGTGGTTATATTGGATTTTCCTAGATGTGGGAGGATGTATCTAGATACTTAGGGCCAAGAAAAGTTAGGCTTGATGGCATGTGAATTGGGTGGATTAAAGTCATGGATAGAATTGGTGGCATATAAACCAAGACATTACAAGCCACACACAAGTTTCATGCTCAAGTATGAGATTTTCCCAACTCACTATGAACTTTATTCTTTGTTATGAAATAATTAAAATTGTTTCATAATTATGAAATTCTAAAAAAATGACTATAATAAATAACATAAATATGTAATTTCATCCCTATAACATCTAATAACTTCTTGTAAGGTTTGTGTGAGCAAAAATAACGTTGAAAAGGGATGCACTTCACTCAACAACTGAGTTAAGTTGAACTAGGGTTTTTCTCACTAAAGTGGAGTGGCAAATGAGGTTGTATCACAGTTTCTATGCAAGTATATGCCTAGAGGTGAAAGAAAACAACTTATAATATAGACGCACAACTCCAAAGTTGTAGGAAATTTTGGTGTAGTGGAAAGCTTTCAAAAGTATTGCTCTAGCCTAGAATGTCAAAATATGATTTTTCATTCATTAAAAAATGTATTAATATCAAGCTATGCATGTTTATCACACCTTTAGATATTTTGGAGAAAGTGATTCAATACTCAATAATGGAGAGTCAACTGAATGATTGGAGAAGGGATTAACTATATTGTTAACTATGCATTCAGTCAATCAATTAAATAGATCAATGTACTATACTAGTTCACATAACAAGATATAAGTCAAGGAGTTTTTTGTCTTCCCTCAACAATCGATGTGGACCTAATATTCCTCACTTCAAAGGAGTTGGTTAAATATTGGTTCCATAAAAAATGAATTATCAACTTAATCTAACAACAATGTGTGTGCAAAGAAAGTGACGTAATGTGTATGGAAATATTTTGGTTTATTTTTCTTCTATGTGTGTTAAGATATGCTAGGTTGTGATTAAGTGTTGTGACAGTCTTTAGAACCCACAGCTTTCTTGGAATCTAAATATCTAATCTGTCTAATACATTTTTCTCCCAGATGGTATTGGAGATAGTGGTTTCAAATCTAACATATTGTCAACAAGTTGCTTGGAAATTATCATTTGCACATGATTCTAATGATTTAGTAATGTTTGGTATATTTACCCAGGGTTTCAAATTGTAGACTAAATCTAGGATTAGATATGCATAATAGAATTGTGAGTTCCAAGAAATATATTGACCTTATACCCAAGAATGATTGTGGAATATGAGAAAAAACTATGGAAACCTTATTGAAGAGTAAATCACTCTAACAATTTACAAATGTTGTGGTGCTAGATTTGAAGGATGACCAATGAAAAAATTTCATCAATGAGAAGTATGCCATTGTGCCAGCTCTCTGTAATTTCTTAAGGTTGTGAAAGAAATTGCAAAGGTAACCATAGAGCCATTTTTAAGTCTAGAAGCTAGCCCTTGTAGTCTCAGAGAGGGATTTGTCTATCAAATTTAGCTTTGTTTACTTGGTAGGGTTTTAGACAAGTTGTGAAAGTTCAAGGTTTGGTTTGTGAATTGGTTTGGTTGGAACAAAAGGGGAAAAGCCATTGGGAAATGGAGTCAAAGAGGCTTGAGGTGATAAATTTGCAGAAGTATCAAGCTTAAGTGAAACAGGGAAAGGTAGGCACACTACTGGATCCTTGTAATTTATGAGATGGAGAAGGAAGAATAGATTAGGATTCACTTTAAATATGGAGAAATTAAGAATTCTATATTTAAACTTCGGAAGAAAACATTGATATAGTTTTAAGCCAAAATAGGGTGCTTTTGAAACAAATCCTGAACTTAATTTTATTTAAAACAACAGAGAAAACAAACACATATGAAAAATAGAGAAAACTGGTTACATTAATAAGCACTTCACCACATAGATATGACACACAAATCCTAAAAAAACTTGCTTGTATTAATGCAAATGGCCACTAAATCTCAGTGATCAACTTTACAATAATGGTAGTCTTTCTCAGTACAAGTCCTAACCCTTTGTGTATTACAAATGAAACAATATATAAAATAAAAACTCTCCTAAACTGTTACAATAATTCTGGAATAAAATCCTGAATAATAACTAAAAATACAATAATATCTCCAATTTATTTGCTGGAAACATTGAACTGTTTGCAAGTATCTTGTACTGAAATCTGGAATTGGTTTTCTGAATACTGGAAATCTGTAAAAAGGTCCTCAATATGTTGATCTTCTGCTGCTAGGTGTCTTAGACTGATCTTCATGTCCTTGAAGTCTGGAAAAAGGTTGAAACGATCTTCATAAAATCTGCTAACTTCTCTCTTAAATCTGATTGCTCTGTCTTCGAGTTTTATTTTTGTCATTTTTTAATTTCATCATTTCATTATTGTCAAAAAATATTTTTGGGAGCAATATATTTTTAAATAATATTTCCAAATATTTTGATTAAACCCTTAAGTGAATTTCATAATTAAAATTCCAATATCTTCATTTGAATGATTTAACAAACTATCTTGTTTTCAAACCCATGTGTTGTTTTGTAAATCCATGGCTAGTTTTCTCTTCCCATGGGTTTTGAAAAACCATGTGTTGTTTTTTGTAGATCCATGGCTAGTAAAGTATTTCTATTTTGACTTTTATCCCTGTAAAAACAAAAATATCTTTCTTTTCTATAAAAACTAATTTTTACTTAGCCTCCTGTAAACGTAGTTTACATGAAGCTTACATGAAGCATGAAGCTTACATTAAGCTCATTGTTTCTCACTTGTACATTACTTCTATAAACATATGATCACAAAATCTTCCTTTTATTTTCTCTTGTAATTTCATTTTCTTGCACCCATGAATTCATTTCCCATGTAGTTACATGAAGCTCATTGTTTCTCACCTGTACATTACTTTTATAAACATATGATCGCAAAATCTTCCTTTTATTTTCTCTTGTAATTTCATTTTCTTGCACCCGTGAATTCAGTCCCCTGTAGTTCTGTTACCTTAGCCACATTTTTGTCATCCTCCTTCATTCGTAAACAAATTTCATAACATATGAAATTTTTCTTTATATACCTTCCTGCCATAATTTAAATGTAATAGGAAAAATGGTTTTCAGAGGGAGGTAGGTAGTAAGTGGATTAGGAGGAGGGGTCCGATTTAACAGGAGGGTGACAACTAAAAAACCATGAAAACAAATTTTTGGAACCACAGTCCAAAACATACCACTAATATATTTATTCACAGATCTCAAGGATTTTACATTTGGGAAATTTAATAGTTAAGTCCGGGGTGGGCCATAGGTTTTGACTTTTGGATTTATGACTGACGTATGATAAATAAATGTGTTTTTTATTATTTTTTAATTTTGATGATTCAAATAAATAATTTCTCACTTTGGCCTTCTTCTTTGCTTATGATTTCGAGGAGCAGACTTAATCCCGCTCTACCTTTTGATCCAGATGTCGGTTTGAAGCACCAGATATACTATTGGAAAGCTTCTCCAGAGAAATTTGCCATGAAAACACTTGTATTATGATCTGACCTAGACTTTATATGCAAAAAAATATCCCAAACATCCATACTTTGCCTTGGCCTTCAAACTTTAAGAACTAAATGGCTCCTTGGACAAGCAAATGTTTAAGATATGACACCTAGTGCTTCATAGACTAAACTTTACCAACAGATTTCCAAAATAGATAATTGAAAAAACATAATACATATATTATAGGGCCCTAACAGTGGCTCCAACTGGGGATGGTGTCTCCCCTGTGGGGAAGCAAAGAACCACAACTCTAATTCTCGACCATTCAATAGTTCTCACACCCCTAACCTACAACTTGTGACTTGTTCTGAAACTCAAACGCCTATACAAACTGAAAATGATATTGAATACTGCAAACCGTAAACTCTGTTGAAAACTTAAATTTGAACAATATGACTGAAAATGATGCTCATAGTACTGAGCTTATTGGCAAACACTTACCAAACCTACACTATTGAGAAGTTGTTGAATCAAATGACACAAAAATGCCAATGAAACTAGTCAAGTAGCTGCTGAAATAGGTGGACTTCTTGACTGTGTGTCAACAAAATTAAAGATGGAAAATGTAATAACAATGGCAACTGACGATGGATCCGGTCCTTATAGTGAAAACATGGTTGAAAACTCAAGCTGAAAAGACCCTTCATGTAATATGCTACAAGATCAATAAAGACATATTCTATTAGTTGATCCTCCAGGTATTCAATGACCAGTTTAACATGGTTGAGTTTTCCAGTTGTATCCTCAATGTTAAACCACGATTTTAACTGTACAGTGTTAGTCTTGTGTTAAAAAACATAATATTTATCAATTTGAAAATTAAAGGGCAGTACAATCTCCTCTCAATTTGGTGAAGGAATATTTTCAAAGAACTATCTCGGATCTTGGAAATTGTAGGACTGAATATGAGTATTTAAGAGTTCAATATCCTTCTCAATTCTTTCATCGAATGACTCAAGAAAACAAAATTTAATTTCAGAAGAAAATTTGCATGATTTTAAACAATAAAACACGGTCGTTGAAAAAACTTCATCAATTTAATAATATGAAAACTCATCATAGAATTCTTTCATAGCTTCAATAGAAAGAGAAACTTTTACATATCTTAACATTGTGACTAATGCAGAAACTATTTGTGCAACTTAAGCTCTGGATTCTTCAGTCAGCGGAGTCACCGTGAGTGTTCTACATTCTAGTTTTTTTAACAATGGAGTCGCCATGAAATCTTTGAGCTCTAGATTCTTGAACATGGAGTCGTGAGGTGAAAGATTCATCCTTTCTGTGTATGACTGTTGTCCACCATCAATAGTCAAATCTGAACTTAATAGTTTTTTTCGGGGAAAATGAAACCGTTCATCCCCAGTATGGTCGCCAGAATGTTAGCTCTCTGTAATTTCTTAAGGATGTGAAAGAAATTGTAAAGGTAACACCAGAACCAATTTTAAGTCTAGAAGCTAGCCCTTCTAGACTCAAAGAGGGATCTCTCTGTCAAATTTAGCTTTGTTTACTTGGTAGGGTTTTAGACTTGTTGTGAAAGTTCAAGGTTTGGTTTATGAATTGGTTTGGTTGGAATAGCAAGGGAAAAGACATTGGGAAATGGAGTCAAAGATGCTTGGGTGATCAATTTGCAGAAGTTTAAATATTAAGTGAAATAGGGCAAGGTAGGCATACTACTGAATCTGTTTAGTTTATGAGATGGAGAAGGTAGAAGATATTAGGATTCACTTTAAATATGGAGCAATTAAGAATTCTATATTTAAAATTCAGAAGAAAACATTGATATTGTTTTAAGCTAGAACAGGGTGCTTTTGAAACAAAACCTAAACTTAATTTTCTTTAAAACGATAGAGAAAAGAAACACATATGAAAAATAGAGAAAATTGATTACAGTAAGAAGCACTTCACCACATAGATATGGCACAGGAATCTTGAAACAACTTTCTTGTATTAAGGCAAATGGCCACTAAATCTCAGTGATCATCTTTACAATAATAGTAGAGTAGGTTTTTTATTATTTTGATCTGGATGTCGGTTTGAAGCACCAGATATAGCGTTGGAAATCTGCTCCTGAGCACTTTTCCCTGAAAACACCTGCAACATGATCTAACATTGAGTTTATATGCAAAAAATATCCCAAACATCCATACTTTGTCTTGGCCACTAGACTTCAATAACTAAATGGCTCCTTGGACAAGCAAACATTTAGGCTATGACACCTAGTGATTCATGTGCTAAAATTTACCAGCAGATTCCCAAAATAGATAACTACACAAACAGATTACCTATATTATAGGACCCTAACACATTGTAGGGTTTATAACAACCTATATATCTAGGAAGATTCACTTTCATAAAAGTGAACATGATTAACTATTTTAATGTTTTCAAGAAGAAGTTGAAGACTCTATTTGATAAACTTGATGAATGTTAGGCTATAAATATTGAGAAGGAGTTGACCTCCTTGGATATTCTCTCTTTTGAAGGACTTAAAGATTAATTTGTGCATGTGAATGAATTCCATTTTAACTTGGGTGAATTTAAAAAGAATTTTCCCAAGAATATGGTTATCACATAGAATGATCCTAATGAATCTAAAGACACCCTATGATGTGCTATATTTGACATTCCCATATCACTAGACCTCCAAATAAGATGATGGTAATCATTATTTCTTTGACCCTTTCTACGATTTACTAGTTAAGGAAATGAAACAAATTGCTTGATAAAGAGAACCTTGAGGTCAAGAAATAGGTACATCTGTTGAAGGGAAAAGGTCAATAAAATTTTAGAGAAATAATTTGAAAATGAAATTAGGAGAAAGAAAGTGATTGCATTGATTAAACTACTAAAAAAAATCATGGTGATCATACTTTAATTAAACAAGGTATTAAAAATAATCCTTGTGGTTATTGCAAGAAACTAGGACATATGGAGACATCTTGTTGGTAGAACATTAAAAACCCAAAGGAGAAAGTGAAGAAGCTTGAATGAAATGTGTTGAATTATGGGAAAGCTTGTAGCACCAAACTCGAAAATTTAAGGTATACTTTTTACGTGAGCACTTCTTCGGCCTTGCATTTTCATACTCGTTGAAGTGAATGGATGGTCAAATCTAGTTCCACCCATCATATGGTTAAATATGCACTTCTCACTTTTCTTCATTAGGTGAGGCCACAAAAAACAAAAACAAAAAATTAGCATATAATTATGTAGTTACTATTGTTGGTTGTGGAAAGGTTGAATGTCAAAAATGGTGTGGCTAATAATTTGTATCATGTGCCTAACTCAAGAGACAATTTGTTGTATGTATCCCAACTAACTTACACTATAAAAAATATGGAGTTTTACCCAAATTGATTTGTTATAAAGGATATGCACAAGAACTTTGTTATTGTCACAAGGGGGTTTCCTAAACCAAACTATATAATTTCTCTAAATATCCCAAGAAATATTTAGGACCAACTACACTTACAACTTAGGGTAAAGACCACAATACATTTTGGAATCAACAAATCATACATTTAAATTCTCAAATATTGGAGGTGATGGTGAAACACAACATAATTATTATAATATTGGATATTTCTCCCCCTAATGTAGTATATGAAGGTTTTATATGCTTGGAATAAAGACAATGAAGAATTCAAGAGTAAAAAGTTGCTAGAACTTGTCCATAGTGACTTGTGCTCTCTAAACTAACCATCACTAGAAATTGAAAGGTATGTATTGACACTCATTGATTACTTTTACACGGGGAATATGTGGATCAAGCTTGAATTGGTGGGGTTAGGAAGATGCGGATCACCCATTAGAACTATTTTTGCTACTATTGAGGCCACAAGCATATATTTAATCTTATCCACAGTCACCACTTAGATTTGCAAAGGAACCACTTAAAATATGATATAATCACCACTTATAATAAATGTCATCTATTTGAAATTCAAGGAATTTGTGGCATTAGTTGAAAATCAATTAGATCAAGTTTTAAAATGATTAAGATCAAATAATGGAGGGAATATGTAGGCAAGGGTTTTTTAAAATTACTTGTGACATAATTGTATCTCTTAATAGATATTTATACCATACACATCTCAATAGAATGTTATTTCTAAAAGGAAAAGATTGGGCTTCGCTATAAATGTCACCTTGCTTGTTTCAAGCCAAAGGTCTATCGACTATGTTTTGGGTAGATGTCTATTTCTTAAACTATTTACTACTTGAATTCTAAATAACTTAGCATGACCTGCAACTCTAATGGAAATACAAAGTGGGAGAAAAACATAAAATGAACATCCTATAATCTTTGAATGGATACACAACTCACATTTAGATGATCAATGGAAGAAACTAGATGCAAAGAGTTGTGCTTGTATCATGATGAGATACACTAAAGAGTCAAAAGCTTTCCGGTTGCTTGCAACTACCAAAGGAAGATTATCTATGGAAGAGATGTTGTCTTTGATGAAAATACCTCAAGTGCCACTTTGTTGAGTAGTTATCCTTTAGAAATTGTAGGGAATTTTGGATCAACTAACTACTTCATAGGATCATTAACAAGTTAAATGACTCTTTCAATGAATTGACTTGTAGTTTAACCTCCATAGTATAATCAACAAGAAGTTTTTAGACCACTATTTAATTTAGAAACAATGATCTTCATACAATAACTTCTTCAACAAGTTGGGTTGTCTTCCCGAATAGGAGACCAAGATAATTGAAATTGATGGAATTGGTGCAAGTGATATCAATGTCTCATGAAAAACTAGATGTTAGAAATAGTTTCATGGTATTTCTCCAATGGTGTGTGTGTTACAGGTATGTGATCCAAATACATATATAAATGCACATGGTTGACTTATATCGAAGAATACAATTTCAAATGAATATCCTTTATTGATAATTATGACACGTGGATTTTGGTTCCTCAATGCATAAGGAGAGAATGTAGTGAAGTTCCAATGGCTATATAAGACAAAGTTCACATCTAAAGGTGTTGTTGAAAGACATGAGACTTGTTTAGTAGTGATATGTTTTTACCATCAAGAAAACGTCAACTACATTGAGAACATTTTCCCTAATTGCAAAGATGAATTTTACCTCGTTGATTCTTCCACTTGCTAATAACTTTGGATGGGGAATACATCATATGGATGTCTAAAATATTTTTTTTACAGGTTGTTCTCACTAAATAAATTTATATGGAGCAACTCCCCAATTTTGAAAATGATAGAATTCTTGTATGTTATATGGTATGAATCAACGCCATAAGGCATGGTATGAGAATGTTGATAATTTCTCCTTCAATCTCAATTTTTAACAGTTTAAATCAACACAATTTTAATGTACTGCATGTAAATGGTGAAACATTAATTATCACAATGTCCTAGTCATTATTAGAAGAAATGTTTATTTAATGAAACAATTAGCAAATAGATTTAAGATGATTGATTGTGGCTTGTTGCATTTCCTTTTAGGCATCTAAATCTTACAAATAAATAAAAGTATCTTAATTTATCAACCTAAATATCTCTTAAATTTTTTACAAACTTATTAAAAAAAATTTAAAATTTAAAATAAGCCCGAAACAAAAAAATAGTATCAAATCAACTTTAATAATATCATCCTTACTATTAAATTACCATTATTTAAATTAAAAATATTTATTTATAAAATACTCATACTAATAAAATAATAAAATACTATTAAATATGACAGCAATACAATTATAAAATATGAAATATTATGAACATATTTTTCAATATATAAAAATATGTAAAATACTAATGTCTATTTATATATTAATCACAATATAATCAAAATTGAAAATATATATATATATGTATGATTATGAGTTGCATACTATAATCACACATCAAATTTGTATGACTCGTGATATTATAGTTACACCCTTCTCACATGTAAAGTATTAATGTTAGTTTCTATGTTAAACAAATTACATTAATATTTTAAAAATTAAATATATAAATATGGTTCATATTTTGAGTTTTCTATTATATGTGATATATATTGATATGATTTTTTTAACATTAATATTTTAAAAAATAAATATATAAATATGGTTCATATTTTGAGTTTTCTATGTGATATATAATAATATAAATCTATTTTAATTTTGAAGGTTAATTTTCTATGTATTTTAGATAAAAATAAAGTAAAACATAAGATAAAGGTTTTTTTTTTTTTAATCATTTCAAGGAATTTTGATCTCTTTCCTTGTATGATAAATTTAGAATTAAGATAGATCTATGATGTGTGTATCATATGTTAATTTTAAATTGAATATAGAAAGAATTACACATATTTCTTATAGGGAGTCACAAAAAGTGCCTTTTGATGCAATTAAATTGTTTTAGCAAATGTCTCTCTTAACTTTGGATTTATCATGTGCCAAAAGAAATCAAATCTCTTGAGGGGCAAACATTTACTCATTTTTTTCAATTTTAAAAAAGATTTCACCTTGAGAAACTTGATCCCTCTTGTGCATAATAGATCCCGAGTTAAGATATATGTGTGTATCACATGTCAAATCCATACTAAAAATTTGAGAAATTACATATCTCACTCACACTAAAATGTAAAGGAATAAGTCATACTATATATATATATATATATATATATATATATATATATATATGCAATAGGTAAGGATGGGATACGCTATTAGTTCCACGCATCTGCCACCCATCCCTCCACAACATCACATAAGGCACATTATCATTGTTGGTGAGGGATGTGAAGTTAATGAGGAAGAGTGGGAACTCATTGTAGTCTCAAACATGTGAACTAATGAGTATGATACACCTAAACCAATGCAGGGGCAGAACCTAAACCAATACAAGGAAGACCTAAACTAAGACCTAAACTATTAATGATGTTGTATGTTGGATGAGAGTGTGTAGTAGTAAAATCATAGACATTACTCTATCCTAATGAAGAAGATTAGCAATATGATTGCTTATGTTAAATTTATTTATGCTTTTTAATTTGTTTATGATTATGTCTAGTCGAAGTTGTTATTTTTTGGTATTAAAATAGATATAAAACGTTATACTACTTAACTCTAATATTAATTGGAAAGCCTAATTTCCTTAGTGACAACACCCACCCATAATTACATATAATTTATTTTTATCTAAACATATATCAATTAGAAAATAACTACATATCTCCCTCGTATTAAATTATAACGTACACTTTTCAATATAAAAATAAAACCCATATAAATATAAATATAATTCCTAATATAAATATTCTATTATCTACTATATCATATTATAATATATATAATATTTATATAAAACTTATCCTTAATATAAACGTATATTCACATATTATATAATAGGTATATATTATATTTACCTATAAACATTATGCAATAAATTTCAATTACTTGATTAATTTAGATTTTATTTAATAATATATTATATAATTTATATTTATATACGAATAATGATTTTTGTAACTTCATTTTTAGTTGATAAAGTATAATTATTTTATTATTATTAGCCATATTTATATATTATAGTGAAATAAGTAAATTATAAATATTTTTTTTAATAAAATGATTAATTCATAATATCATTTAAAATGTTTATTTTATCTCTTACAATTTTTCTTTACACTTTATTATTAAGAGTGAAATTAACCAAAGAATGTGATTTTTCGAAAGTCAATGTTACACTTTTTCACCAACTTGTAAATAGCCTTATCTATTTAAATCACAACTAACTAAATTTTTCCTTTGCAATTTGAGAGAAAGCCAACTTAATGTTATCAACAAAATTATTCATTATATTAAGAAAACTTAAAGTGCTTAGTATAAAACATTGTAATAATAAAGTGAACCAATTGATTAATTACACCAACTTGAATTGTGCTAGATATGGTGATGATAAGAAGTATACATTTGCTATGGGCTTTGTCTTGTTCCGAACCCATACTCTATTGTTTTAAAAATAAAAATGTGGTTTTTATTTCAACCATAAAAATAAAGTATCATAGGCAATGCATGTTATTACGAACAATATGGACTCAACATTTAATAAATTTGGTTTTCTAGTCAATACTTCAACCATAGTATACTATGAAAGTCAAGTGCAATATAGGTTGTACAAAATCCTATTGCAAATAGCATAACAAAGCAAATAGCATAACAAAGCATGTGGAGCTTCATGCTCATGACTCGAGAGATTTAGCACATGATAATGTTGTGAACCTTGTATATTGTGCTACAAATGATTTGGTCATTGAGATCTTTATGAAGCCTCTATTAGATGCTAGATTTGTTAAACTTTGCATTATGCTTGGGCTTCAATAAGATGCAATTATTGGTGGGTGTATGGAGGTAATTTCACCTCTTGAATAGCCATAGTATTGCACTAGTGTTAAAAAAATAGCAAAAATCAAGGAGTTTGTTATGTGCCCTTGCCAATCTCGCCAATCTTTGTGGATATAATATAGTTAGTTACAATACAAAATGACCTTATGAGTTAATTTAACAATGGTCTATGAACAAGACAAGTGACATATTGTGTATGTAAATATTTTGGTTTCTTGCATTCCTTTGTATGTTGAAGTATGATTGTTTATATTTAATTATTTTATTGGTGTCTTTAAACACTCCCTCTTGGAATATTAACTTTCTAACCTACCTAATTATATGTTATCCAATAAATGATCAATAAAACTATAAAAAATATCTCCATGTATTTACTATTTATAGGTGGCATGCCAAAAACCAAACAAGATATGACCATTTACCCATAAATACACCTTATGCCAATTAATAACACTCACAAGGGGATCTTCCTGTATGTTGTGGGGGGGGGGGGGGGGGGGGATTCTATTCTTTGAAGATAACTATTCCATCAAGTTTAGGGTAGGATTAGGGGAGGGGCCAAATAGTTACAATTTTTATAGGTTTTTGATGATTCTCAAGTTGTCATCACATGGCTAAAAGTTGAACAAAAGATGTCACAATGTGTTTCTAAATTTTTTCTAGGAAGAAACCAAAGGTTTGAGAGTAATTTTCAACCATATCACTCTTCAACATATGTACAGAGGGAAAATTATGGATGATTTATCCAAAAGTGGAATTGTGTTGCAACATGGCACCTGTATGATAATACCAAAAAGGAATGGGGATATTTCTAGATATTACCACTCTCTTTCATGAAGTAATCTAAGATCTTTTATTTTTTATTATCAAAATTTACTCTCTTGCAATTTTTATCATACTATTTATTCTATTTATATATATTAAAGTCATATTTGTAATATTGAAAGAATATCACAACTTTAAAATAAATAGAGTTTTTTTCTTCTTGTACTAAATCTCATGAAAAAACAAATTTATATCTAGATTATTTTTTTGATAAAACTTTAAAATGTCCCAAATAAAAGCAGTGAAAAAAATACCTGAAAGCATATAAAGAATGCAACTTTATATTTTTCTTAAAAAATTAGAGCAACCTTGTAAATTAAATGGTTGGTAAAAAGATTTAAGCATCAAAACACATATTTCATTATACATATCATGTTCTTAAAATTTAAAAAATTAAGTAATTTAGCTCAATTATAACTTTATTTTACATTATTATTATTATTATTATTAAAACTTAATAAATAAGTTAAATACATACATTTTAAAAAAACATGGAACAAAATTGCTAACCATAGAAATTGCCCCACTTTACTATGGAGATTCTTAATCTATAAATATGATTTGTTATTGTTATTGGTTCCTTTTGCTGTCTATTTGTATATATTATTATGAATATTCTAAAATATTTATTTGAAATTAAATTTCTATTTTCTAATTAATAATTAATAATAATTAAATTAAAATTATAAAAGTTTTCTCTTATAATTATTAAAAAAACACACACACCATATAAAATTCAACAATTATGCCTCCGGGCCTTGGCCATACCTGTTCCTTGAGCTCTGAATTAAACAAAAGTAATTTTAAGGCATACTCCAACAATTTCAACAACGCTCTTCATAAATAAAATATCTTTAATTTTTTTCCAGTTAAAATTCTAAAAACCATATTTCAACATAAAATAAAATAAAATAAAAACTTACTATGGAGATTCTTAATTTATAGGATTTGTTATTGTTATTGGTTCCTTTTGCTGTCTATTTGTATATATTATTATGAATATTCTAAAATATTTATTTGAAATTAAATTCTTATTTTCTAATTAATAATTAATAATAATTAAATTAAAATTATAAAAACTTTATCTTATAATTATTAAAAAAACACATACACCATATAAAATTCAACAATTATGCCTCCTGGCCTTAGCCATACTTGTTCCTTGAGTCCCAAGAAAACTAACTCTAAATTAAACAAAACAATTTTAAGACATACTCCAGACCCAACAATTTCAACAGCACTCTTCATAAATAAAATATCTTTATTTTTTTCCAATTAAATTCTAAAAACCATATTCTAAAATAAAATAAAATAAAAACTTAAAAAAACACAAAAACCATGTAAAATTTAACAGATAAAATATCTTTAATTTTTTTACGACTAAAATTCTAAAACCCATATTCCAAAATAGAAAAACTTAAAAAACCCAAAACCATGTAAAATTCGACACGTCTATTTATGAATAGAACCTCTCTAATTTCTTTTTCCAACTTTTCATCCACGGCTAGCATAGAACAAAATGATATCAGATCATTGCTCCGGCAGAAATTTACTGACAGTTTGACATGTCATTTAAGAAAGCTGTAAATTGTCTATTTAAATATTCATATAGCTTGAAGTTATTACAGGGCACCTTCCAGTTACATTGTCCCTGGCTGACCCTTGACATCATGCAGCCCGGAGAGATCAGGCAGTTATATTATCTCTGTTGCAGTGACTTCTCACTGTCACAGGCAGCCCATTCTTCATTCGCAAAGTGAGGCACATTGCATATTTTGGAACGTATCCGGTGTCTACCTCCAGACTGAACCTATGAAGGACAGATGCTACAATGGACTTCATCTGTATGAACGCCATCTCTTTTCCCAAACATATGCGAGGCCCTGCCTGGAACACAGTAAATTTGTAGGGATTTTCCCCCACAAATTCCCCATCTTTCAGCCATCTCTCGGGTCTGAACTCCATGAAATCCTCACCCCAAATGCTCTCCATCCTGCCCATTGAATATATACTGTAATTCACGAACCATCCTCTGGGTACAACAGTCCCGTCTGGCAATACATCATCTTTCACAGCAACCTTTGAATCAACGGGCACGGGAGGCCACAGCCTCATGGACTCACAGAGCGCGGCATGGAGATACTGCATGCCCTTCAGTTCATCAAAGCCGAAGACGACCCATTCATCTTCGGGTTGTATGGAATTTCTGCTGCCTGTAACGACCAAAATTTCTCTGCGAATGGCTTCTCGGGCATGGGGCCGAGACGAAATCAGCCAGAAAAACCAAGTTAAGGCAGACGAAGTAGTATCCCTACCTGCCATCATAAAACTAACCATCATATCTCTGACGAATAATTCCGATTTCTTAGAATCTTTCTGATCGCATTCTGTCTCAAATTGCTCCGAATCAGACAGAGCTGCCGCCATGAATCTTGAAAGCAGGTCTTCCCTGACATGCCCTTCAGAGATCTCGCTTCTCCTGGTACGAATAATGTCCATGGCAAATTTGTTCACTACATTTATCGCTTCTCTTAACCGCTTCTCAGAACCGATGTCAAGCATTCGCTTGATTTTCCACAGAAATGGAACAATGGAAATAAACCTACCCGCGCTGATATCAGTAGCATCGTTAAAAGCCTCTGCAAATTGGGACCTGGGCAGACAAGGGTGGAGGCAGCCGGGATCGACCCCGAACGCAACCTTGCAGATATTGTCGAATGCAAACCTCATGAGAACGTCCTGCAAGTCTATCTTCTCTCTTCCTTCGCATGCGTTCTTGAGGACCACCATGAGCCTGTTCTTGATTTCCCACTGAACAGCCTCCACTACTATGTTCCGGAGCGACTTGGTATTGAATTCGTAGCTCGCAACCTTCCTCTGCATTTTCCACAGCTCCCCGTCAGTGTTGAAGATCCCCTTGCCCAGGAAATCGTGGAGAAAGAACCTGAAGCGTTCTCCCTTGGGGTAATTCTGAAAATTAGTTCTCAGAATATGCTCCACGTTTGAGGGATTCGCAGTGATAATGCCTCGGACGCCTCCGGGGCGCTGCACCATAAATGTGTGGGAAGGGATTCTGGAAAGAACATCCGCTGTCCATTCCAGAACTCTGTCCCTGTTCTTGAAAAAATCCCACAGAGTACCAATTACAGGATATACTACAGGACCTTGGTATGGCCGATTGCTTCGATTTCTTGTAATGAAAAAGAGTAGGAAGCCAAATGAGAAGAGAAGAAAGGCCAGCAGAAACTGGTCGACTGCCATGGCAAAAGCTTGTCTGGTGTAGAAAACTTCAACTCGGATCTGTGTAAGTGGAAACAAGGGCGATATCAGAGAGACCACAGAAGCCAAACAAAACAGGATGGCAAAGAAAGCGTGGCTGCCGTATGCTTCTTACCTTTGTCTCTATTATTAGTCTATCCTATCCCGTGAGCTCCTATCACATCGAACAGCATTATTCCATTCTCACATAAGAAGACCACATGATTTCACTTTTTCATCTCACGCGGTGGGGTGAAACCCTAGCAAATAGACAGCAAAAGGAGCCAATTGTTAAACAAAACTTTCTTCTTCTTTCAAAATGAAAGATAAGCACATCAGCCACCATTAAGAAGAAATCAATGTCTTCTTAAAGTTCACATATGACAACAATGAATTGAAATATTTATATTTAAGTTATGGTCCATGTAAATTTAGGAAATCTCTTTTCAATGTCATACTCTCATGCTTTTCATCTCTTCATTTCTTTTTGTTTATATCCATGGTTTTGGATAACAAATTTAGTCTTAATTAATATTTAACATGGATGGTTTAGGTTGATGATGCATTCCATAAACAAGTTGTCTTTAGTGAGATTTTTTTGGAAGTTTTTTATGTGGGTTTTTCTAGTCTAATTTCTCTAAAATCAGGGAGGAATTTATTGAAATCACAAGCTTGATGGGAAACCCTGCATAATCGAAATGCTCTATGGGTTTTTCAAGGTGTTGAATCCATATATACAGTGAAAAAAACAGTGCAAATAATACAAATCAAGATTTCACTTCAAATTTTTCCACTGCATTACGGCACCAGAAAGTCCAAAAAGTCGCACTAAAGACAACTCCTATTGTAAATAGTGAAATCTAGCCACTATTGTACATAAAATAAAAAAATAAAATTGAACAACAACTATCATGACACTGATGGGAGAGATGGACAAGAAGGTAAGTGGACTATGATGATGGTGACAGTGATGGGAGAGATGGACAAGAGGGTAAGTGGACTATGCTGGTGGAGGCAATAAACAATTAAAGTGATAGTTGGACAAAAACAAGTGGTATTCTATGTAAGGTGGTTTGGACAATCCATTTTTGGAAATGCCCTCCCTAAAGAAATGATGTGTGCATTAAAAAAAAAGGTGAATTTTTTGAAATAAAAGAAGGAAAAAGAAGAAAATAATTGGAAAATGTCAACTCAATGGGATGAAGTACAATGAAGAAGCTCAAGGAGAAGGAGGCTACATGGTTGAAACCCATTACTTTGCAGAAGCACTTCCAAAATTCAATGCTACAAAGATATATATGATGTTTGTGAGGCCTTGGTCCTCATGAAGCTTACAATGCCTCATACATCTATCATGCAGAGTTGGAAGTTAGCCATGAACCTGTTTGTATTGGAGTCAAAGGGCTATAATTCAATAGGTAATTAACATGGGCATGCTAGTTTGGAAAAGAAGTTAGCCATGAACCTGTTTGTATTGGAGTCAAAGGGCTAGAAGTCAATAGGTAATTAACATGGGCATGCTAGTTTGGAAAAGTAGCCTCTAGCAAGTAATGAATGAAGGTCAAACATATTTTGAAGGAAGAGGGCTAGGATCTCTAGTCATGATAAGCCATGAGTGTTTAGAGAGAACCATGAATGAAGGTTGAACATATTTTGAAGGAAGAGGGCTAGGCATCTCTAGTCTTGATAAGCCATGAGTTTTTAGAGAGAACCATGATGAATCTTTGAAGAGACAAAAGAACCATCCTCTAAACAGGCAGTAGAGAGAGCATCAAAATGCAAAATGGTTATGAGTGTCATTATCTAAAGAGCATATCCAGTAACTATGATGCTCCCAAGGAATATAGTGATATCTATCAATGTGAAGTTGATGAGAGCAAAATCTAAGTTGGGTAAGAGGGCCTTCAAGTTGAAAGATAACTAGATTTTGATGTACCTTGGGATTTGAATGAACTCACCATTCCACTATGCATACAAATCTGAATAGTACTAAAGTTAAACATATATGGAGGTGAAAGCGCATATACGTAAGCTAGCTTTTGTATATGTATGGCTTCCTTATATGGGTACATATTCAAGCTAGTGTCAAAATGATGATTGGAAGATTTAAGACTCTATAAATGTGTAACTTCTATGTACGTGTGCATATACACAAATCATGCATATACAAGAGTATCTTGAGTTGCGCACATATGAAAGTGTGCTTATATGGAAGATCACAAATATGTGTGCATATATAAAAGTTATGTATATATAGAAGTATATGTATGAATATATAGGGTAAGTTCCTCAGGCAAAACACCAAAGGATAACGCTCACAAATAGATCACAGATCAATACACCAGTATTGTTGGCGTGGTTAAAACCCTCAAAGAGGAAAACAGTCCATGGCTTGAGCCAACGTGGCCACTTCAGGCAATTTATTAATAAAAGAATGAAAATTTACATAAGCTTCTCTCATGAACGGTTACCCTACAAATGAACCTCCATGCTTTTTAAATAGAGATCATGGACCAATTGGTGTCAAGCCATGGATCAAGTGTCGGTAATACCGAGGAGAGAATGAATCGTCGGATCACTTCATGTCTAGAATATATCGTGACCATAGGATTGTAAGTTACAAAAGTACATAGTAAAGAAACACACTTTACCTAACTCTACACTAGACCAAGTTATACTTAAATAGTTAAGTATAACTTGGTCTAGTGTAGAGTTAGGTAAAGTGTGTTTCTTTACTATGTACTTTTGTAACTTACAATTCGATGGTCACAATATGTTCTAGACATGAAGTGATCCGACGGTTCATTCTCTCCTTGGTATTACCGACACTTGATCCGTGGCTTAACATCCAATTGGTCCATGATCTCTATTTAAAGAGCATGGAGGGTCATTTGTAGGGTAACTGTTCTTGAGAGAATATTATGTAAATTTTCATTCTTTTATTAATAAATTGCCTAAAGTGGCTTCGTTGGCTCAGGTCGTGGACTGTTTCTCTCTTTGAGGGTTTTAACCACGCCAACAATACTGGTGTATTGATCTGTGATCTGTTTGTGAGTAGTGTCCTTTGGTGTTCTATCTAAGGAACTTACCCTATATATTCCTACAGTATATGTGAAAGATGCACAATGTATATGTTAGTGTCAGTATCTACATACTTCCATCAAGGATCAAAATTCGCTCTTTGCATTTTCATTTTAGGGGTTCCATACTGAAATTTTTGCATCATTCCATTAGGTCATGACATACCGATCCATTGATGGTTATCCTCTCTTTAGAAAATATAATTTTTTCCCTCATAAAGTATACTTGCTGATCCTTCTTCAGGTTGTCTTCAGTTATGGTTTTATGATCAATCTGCAGTCATCATTTCATTAGGTCATAGGGCATGATTTCATTAGGTCTTAGGGTTTCACCACCAAGGTCAAAAGTTTGATTTTAAAGTGTAAATAAAGGTCAGCAAGGGTATGAGGATGATTGATAAATCAAGCATGATGGTTTGTAAGTCATAGCTACTAAGTTATGATCTTTTAACCTAATGTAATTTTCACCTCAAAAACATGTTTTTGAGGTGAAAACAGAGTATTTTAAGTTTATTTGTATTTCATATGTAATTTTAAGTCCCTATATGTAATAATTGATCTCAGCTGCACCAGAGCATTTCTCCTTATTGCAAGACAAAGAACACTACAAAAATCAAGTCAAATTGAGCATCTATCCACTTGCAAAGACACAAAGAAGAAAAAGGCATTAAAACAGAGTTTTAAAGAAGAATAAGAAACTTTAGAAAAGTGGGTTTTTCAAGTGAAAAATTAAAATCCACTCCTATTTGAGCCCTCACATTTCATTTTCAAATTTACTATCTTTATTTTCCAAGCAAGGAGTGAAAAGGTGAGAAAAGAAAACGAGCTTGAGTGATTTAGAGTGAAGAAAGTTTGGTGCTGCGCTTTTGGCTGAAGCAGACGGGCGCTACGCTTTTGGAGACCGACACTACGTTTTTCACCTGGTGCTGCGCTTTTGCCCGATTTTCTCAATGTAAATTAACATAGGCGATGCGCTTTTGTCCTGGCCCTGTGCTTCTAATCATTGGCGTTGCGCTTTTAGTAGGAGAGCCCAAAAACCTTCAAATCCTCAAGCAAACTTCAAAATTTCCCTTGCTCTCCATTGCCACAAGTAAGTAAACATTCTTCACCTTGGTTTTGATTTGCTAATCTAAGTCACAAGCATTGTTTTCCATGTTTAATCTCAAACCCTAAAATCTCCCTAATGATGCTTAAACCCTAACTCTTTCCTATTCATCCTAGCACCCAACTCTACAGTCCTAAAATTACCCTATCCTTTATTTCCCTATCACCCTATCCATTTTTCCTCCTTACCACTATTCCTTCACATTCCCCTCGTCTTCCCCAAGAGCAAATCTCAAGATAAAAAACCCTTCTTCTCATTCCCTACTCCTCCATTCATTTCCTAGCCACAAGTTCATCTTCCATTCCCTCATTCCTCATTTCCATACACCTCAAACATGCAAACATGGACCTAGAAGACCAAGACTATGAGGAGGAGAACACAGGCAATGATACCTCAGCTAATAGAGCCATGCAACTGAGAAAACCACACAAGGGAGGTAGGATTATTAAAGAAGAGCCATCAAACCTTAGGGAATTGTAGGCCTTTGAGTTGGCTGTCACATGCTTCAGATACCTTGGCTGCTATGAATTCTATGAACAGGTTGAGAGAGTGCAATATCACCTGGAGCTCACTAGACTATTTGCAGCACATCTTAGGACAACAGGGTGATTCTTGCTGGGGTGACTTTCACCATTTCATCTTCCATTATTTCAGATGGCACCAGGATTCCTAATGTAGAGGAGAAGTGGTTCAAGTGCCAGGATCTAGATGAGTACTATTATGAACCTTATATCAAACCCCAATATAGAAATTAGGTGAAGAGACTATTTCCTTTCAGGTTTCTTGAGAACAGGTATGTCCCCATGATGAAAATCATCATGAAGTATTTCACTTGTGAGGGTAGGTTCTCCAAGCTGTACACTTATCACATCAGGCTCCTCATGCATTTTACCAAAGTGAGGATGTTAAACATCCCTTAATGCTTGTTCAAGAGTATTGAGAAGATGGATTTTATTGTCCAAAGGAAGCCTTACCCTCAGCAGATGAGCAACCTTTATCATTACTCTCTGATCAAGGTCATTGTGCTTCATCATCTCAATCTCCTTAACATCCCTTGGGAGACCTTCACGAGTGCCTCAAGAAGCAGGAGGACCTTCTACCCCAGTGAAAATAGATAAGGAGGCCAAGGAGACAAGAACTATTGAGGTGCCCATCTACATGACATATCAGAGGGGCACTAGAAGATTATTTGTATCAGATAGGCAAGTGTTTTCTCCACGGGGTGTGGAAGGGGCCTTGCCTTCTACATCAGCTCTTAGGCAAGTTTTTTCTCCACGGGATGTGGAAGGGGCCTTGCCTTCCTCATCGACATAGTAGGTATAGGTGCAGCAGCTACACAAAGGCAAGGAAAAGATGCCAGAGCAGAGTCTTGATGATGAGGAGGAAAGGGACTTTGACTTGATTGAGCATGAGGAGCCATAGCAACATTATACTTGTCATGGGGTTGAAATCATTGACTTAGAGACTCAGGACGAAGAAACCATCAAATACATCATCATACGGGAAAGAGAAGCTCAAGTGCAAGCTTTGGAAGACAATTTGGAGAGGGCCAAATATGTCATTACATACTTGGAGCAGTAAAAAAAACAATTGAGTGACAAACAAGTCCTCATGGAGCTAGAAATGCTCAAGTTGAAACGACAAAGTGGCAAAGAAGCACAAGTCACTTTGACTCCTATTGAGCAGGAGATTGAAGATGATAGGGAGACTTGGCTTGAAAGAGTCAACCTACACCTTGAGAAGCTACTATGGATGCCAACAAGGATAATCAGATGATCAGACACATGGCCTATCATTATAGGACTCGAAACAAGATTTGCAATATGAGGGTCAAGAGAATGAAAACTAGGCTAAGGTAGGCCTTGAAAGGCAAGAAAGAGGAGGATATACTTAGGATACTAGCTGAAGCTTCCTTGGCTCATCAAAGCACATGATGATGGTGCTTGTCACCAATTTTGGGCAATTTGTGAGCAAATTTTGTCATTTGCAAACTTTGGATTTCAATACACAGGAAAACTGCCTATAAGCACAGTGCCATCAGCGCTGCGCTTTTCCTAGGTGCACCCATTGAAGAAATGGCTTGAATTTTTGGATTCAGAGCTATGAGGACATGCACCTTAGCAAGTTTCAAAGTTTTTGAGGCATAACTAGTCCACCAAAAGGTCAAAAACACCCTAAAAATGACCTTTCTGCCACTTTTTGGACACACAGAAGTAGTCTTGGGAGAATCAAGTTTTGAGAGGTCAAATGAGCTTAAAATTCAGAAATTCTAGGTGTTTTGGAAAGTAGACTTGAATACATTTCTAATGAGATATCTTGGGCTCAATTTGGATTCCAAAAAGGTGTCAAAAAGGGACCTAAAGTTGGTGCCATGCTTTTGCCCAGTGGCGATGCGCTTTTGGTAGTTTTGCTCAAGGTTGCTATTTTTCCAGTTTTTGACTGTAGTCATGGATTATCTCTCATGGTGGATGATTTACCATTGTAAATGATGACTTTGGATGTAATTATGGTATACAAAGAGTGATAGAGGGTAGGTTCATTGCTTTAGTAGTTAGTTTGAGCTCAAATGAATCTGTTTTTCACTTTTAGAGGCAAGTTGTTAATGATGCCTATATTCCTGTTTCTTGTTCAGTATCAGTTAGATTAGCTCCTCGTCTCAGGGATTCGACCCCTGAGGATGGAAGGAGGTTGAATACTTGTCTATATCTTCTTCTTCTTTCTCTTTGTAGAGGGTTGGACTCAGTTGGATGCTCAGACATTGATTGTACACCTTTTGTAAGCAGTTTAGCGGGAGATTAATAAGAATTGCAGTTATTTTTATGGGATCCCAATGGTATGGAGTTTTAGTACAGTTTCTTATTATTTGATTATATGTTTATATGTTTTATGTATGCCATCAATCATTTCATTGCTTCTAGTTGAATGTTTTCAAGTTTGATAGGCAGAATTCATTGCATCAGTGCTCTGCCTTGGGAAACCATTCACCATTTCATGTTTTCTACAGTACAGGAAGGATCCATGATTGTCACATGCCCTTCTTAGCTTCTCACTAGTCTAAAAAATCTCACCCCATCAAGCCCTGGAGTGCTAAAGCCTATGCTTACCTTGCCCCATTGAACACCCTGCATTTTTTACCTGGTTTCCTAGACCTAAACTGCGCAGCTCCTTCTGATCCAGCAAAATATTTCCAAAATCAAATCAAAAATTTCATGCTACTATACATAACCTAATATCCTTTACCAGATCCAGTCATTTTGGCTGATATCCTTATGGAGAGAGCCCTCTCCCGGCCTAGTAGGGATAACTACTTGGCTAAGCGTGGTTTGTGGTTACCCTGGCTTGCCTCCCTTCTGCCTGAGGTTCAATGCAGGTGATAACATAGTGGCGACCATACTGGGGAAAGAAAGACTAATCACCCCGGTAATATCTTTCATTTAAATTCTCGAACTTTGGATGATGAGTTTTAGAATTTACAAGGCTGAAATAGAAATTTGTGAAGCAATATAAAAAACTTTGAAATTTGAGCATACTCGCTTTGAGAAAGTAAACTAGGGACACTCCTAATCCCAATCCCACCCCAATAGTGGATAATCCTAATTTGATTTCAAGAAGACTCAAAAGACAAGAAATTTCAGTCAGCTTGACACCTATGATAAAAGTAGATTCCCGCCCGGATGAGTGGTTGTTCTTAGAAGATCTCTCTTTTGATTTGTCATTTGACCTTTCTCTATTTAGAACCAAATCTAAAAGTGCACTTGACGATATCGTTCTAGACCCGGAGTTTATTGCAGATCTCGAAATTCAAAAGGAAAACCGGTCAATTGATGAGTATATCCTAAATTCTCCTCAATCATCCCTTGCTACTACTAAGATCCCTGAGTTTTCTGAAACAACGTCCACTATCCTCAGTTCATCAGTATTCCCATCAACCTTTGAAGTTCATTCCCAACCTCAGTTTATACCTACCCTTCCCCTTCAACCTATCATATCCTATCAAATGCCCTATTACCCCTACTTCTCCATCAATCACTCCATTAAACCCTAGTAGTCCAACTGTTGTTTCAAATCCACCTCGATTCATGGCTGCCCGGTATGCACCCCTTGTTTTACCTCAGAATCTTGGTGATATGCCTATTGATTACCAAAGTAAAATACCTCTTTTTGATGTCACTCAAAATATTACAGCTCAGCATCATGTTGATAAAATGAATGACTTTTTTGACCTCTTCAAGGAGCAGAGATGTACTAATCAATCCTATTCAGAAAAGAAAGGATGTGTAATCAAAGAATAACTCCTCAAACACTCAGAAGAAAGGGAAAGAACTTGCTGATTCAAGTCCCAGAAAATTACCATCAACAAGTGTCACTGCAAATGAGAAGAGAAATCAACAAAAAGATGGTGCAACGAACGAGCAAGAAGACAAAAAGGACATTGGTGTCAAAGAGGTAGAATTTTTTTTTTTTAATTTAGAAAGTGAAATTTCTAAGTTAAAAGTGTCCATTCCTTTGACTGAGCTAGTTAAGAATAATAATTATAAACACCATGTGTCCAGAATATTGCAAATTGATCCTTTTTCAGACATGGTGAATGTCGAGCATGATCATCTTGAACTCATTTTTGGTCCCGCTATAGAAGGTCAGTCCGAAGATAGTGAAGTCCCTCCCTTCTATCTGAGTCTTAGACTGCATGAGTACATTCTCAATAATGCTATGTTAGATTCCGGAACTTCTCATAATTTGATGCCTAAATCCATTATGGAAAAGTTGGGTCTGGATATTACCCGGAAATATCATGATTTGTACTCCTTTGACTCCATTAGAGTTCGTTGTATTGGTCTCATTAAAGATTTGGTGGTTTCTTTAGATCAAATCCAAACCAAAAATGTCTTGATGGATGTGGTTGTTGCTGATATACCACCTCGTTTCAGTATGCTTTTATCTAGATCGTGGGGTGCTAAGCTCAAAGGCACTTTACAACTTGACTTCTCTTATTCTACCATCCATGTTTTCGGTCAATTGCGGAAGTTGTACCGGGAAAAGAAAATGAAGTACATGATCACTAGTAAAGAGAAGCCTATGAATCATCCAATAAATGTTGTACATTTTGATTTAGAGTCCTTTGTTTTGTACTTTGATAGTGGATTGAATGATGTAGATATTCAACTTGTAGAAGTAGATGATGTGCCAGAAATTTCTAAGAATTTTAGAGCAGTCCTTAATCAGGAAAAAGAGAAAATAGAAAGTTCCTCTGAGCAGCCCACACAACAGCAAAAGGATAGTGAAGATCAGAAAAATGAAGTAATCAGCCAAGGTAAATCAGAGAAAGAAACAGAATTTCAGCATCTAGAAGAAAAAGTTGGCCTTCGGAGCATGGAATTTGATGGCGCTGTGGGTAAGGATGGTGTTGGTATTGGTATTTGGATTCAAAACCCTACTTTCCAGCCTACCAAAGTCCCAAGTAATGTTAAAGTATGTTATTACAAGTTGACTTTTGATTGCTCTAACAATGAAGCAGAGCATGAGGCTTTGATTATAGGTCTTAAAATTTTGAAGAAACTAAATGCAAAAAGGATTTCTGTCTATGGTGATTCAGAGATGCTAATCAAACATGTAAAGGGAGAGTATCAAGAAAAGCATCCGCAGAAGAGAGCCTACAGAAATGCAGTTCTAGATATTTTGAGAATGTTTCCTAAATATACCTTGACAACAGTACCCCGGACTCAAAACAATATTGAAGATTCACTCACTACAGTGGCAAGCAATTTGAAGATCCCAATGAACTCCAACAACAAGTTTGAAATTCATGTCAAACACCAGCCTGTTGTTCTGGATAATTTAAGGTATTGGAAAGTGTTTTGGGATGATAATGAAATCAATGCCTTTTTGCAGAATGAAGGAAAATTCAAGAATGCTTCCATTGATGATGATTGTGATACCAATGAACAAGAGATTGAGGTGAATCAGATGGAGGTATTACAGCTGAAGGATAACATTATTCCTAGAGGTCTCATACCTTTAGAGGAGCTTTTTGATCAAGATGATGTTGCAAGAAAGTCGAGCTTGGTCCCTACAGACAAAGGAGTTGAAGATGTCAATCTTGGAACAGCTGACAAGCCCAAGCTTGTAAAGCTATAAAAAGCATTATCTCTCGAGGTAAAGGCCCAGTATGTTAGATTACTTTCTGAATTTTCTAATGTGTTTGCGTGGGATTATTCAGATTTGAAGGTGTATGACAAGGATATAATTCAGCATACTATTCCTATCAAGCCGGATCAAAATCCTTTCAGGCAGAAGTTGAGAAGGATTAATCCAAAGCTGCTGCCATCCATCGAAAAAGAGGTGAACAGATTGTTCAAAGCTGACATCATTGTTCCAATCAGACTTTTTGATTGGATTTTGAATTTGGTCTCGGTACGAAAGAAGACTGGAGAAATAAGGTTGTGCATAGATTTCTGGAACCTCAACAAAGTATCCTTAAAGGATAACTATCCACTTCCAAATATGGACCATGTTCTGCAAAGAATAGTTGGAGCATCACAGATGTCACTACTTGATGGTTATTTAGGCTATATTCAGATCTTGGTGCATGAAAAATACCAAGACAAAACTGCTTTCACAACACCTTGCAGAACTTTTTAGTATGCCAAAATGCCATTCGGATTGAAGAACATCGGAGCCACTTTTCAGCGAGCGATGGACATCGCTTTCGCTAATGAGAATAATGTTTTCTTGGTTGTTTATTTAGATGATTTGATGGTACTTTCTGGTTCTGATGATGAACACTTGCACCACTTCAAGATTGTCTTTCATATATGTAGAAAGTTCGGGATTTCTCTCAACCCCAAGAAGAGTCTTTTTGCCATGGATGAGGGTAAGCAACTTGGTCATATCATTTCTAAAGATGGTGTTATCACAAAATCAGTACTAAGGGCTGCAGCCAAGCAAGATTTCATGTAACTCTTTCAACCAGACTTTAGACTAAGGATTAGCCTCCTTAGTCAGAAAGGGCTCTCTCACAAACTTTTGATAAAAATCAATCACAACAACAGATGGCTAACTCTTTACACATTTATGAAAACAAAGCTGGTTGGACACATATCAAATTAGTCTTCATTGGGCTATGGAGTCTCACACATTTAGTAAACAAAAGCACAGTCATTTCATGGAAGTCAAGGCTCTTTGCATCAGATGTTCAAACATACTTTACATAAACCACAACTTGCCAAGCATACAGGAGGTCAGAGCATTAAACATGAATTCTGAGTGATTATGCTGTAACAAGGCTGTAAAATAACATTAAGAGAATAAACCACCATCACATTTGAACAATATAATCCATTGAGAATCTTGAGAAGAAACAACAGCTGTTTTACTATTATTGTAATAAGTCTTTTACATTGGCCCAAATAAACTCTGTTTTTGTATAAAATCTCCAACCCTCTTATCATCATAGTTTTCACCATATATAGGAAAACCCAAAACTACCACTATCTTGAGTCTCCTCAACAAGCATGAAGGAAGAACTCGATGATCTACCATTAATTACCCTTATCTATTTCTAAACCAACTAATTAAATACAAAGGTATTGCGCTGTGAATACATAGAGTCCTATTCCTATTGAAACTCTAATTCTATCTCCTCGTGTGCATTGATGCTTTCTTGAACTTTGACACCTGTACCATTTCTGTAGTGGCCAAGACATGCTGGAGAAACATTCACTGAACGAGTAGCTTCGGATACTTGCTGTGTGGATGACTCATTAGTTGATGAGGATATGTGCCCTATTTTCACGGTCCCTGCCTTCCGTTAGTCTTCATTTCCAAAAGAACATGATTCAAACTATTTAATACCTTTAATAACCACGCATAACACCATATGCCTTATGATCTGGATGCTTTGTGAACTGAACAGGTGTCCAACCCAAAATTCCGGTAACCCTACCAGAACCCTAATAATTCGGTCATAAAGTAGCTTTAGGAAGACTTTAGCAAAAAACAAAATATTTCACCTTTTTCTCCAACACTTACACCTGTCACTCTTTGAATGCTTAGATAGCTTTATATAGTCTCCTTACTGGCCTCGAGTCATCCTTTTCAAGATTTGCTGACCTCAGCATCAATTTCATTTTTTCTCATAAAACAGTCATCTACAGCAGTTTCGTAGCGCGCTACGAAACTGCTGTAGATAATCAAAACAGAACATATGAATCTTAAAGTACTGTTGACTTAACTTCATGATTTCTTCAGCTACTTTGTACAAGTGTTAGAGATCTAAAAGGTTACAAAATGATGGAAATCAAAATTTACCAAAACTTGAAAAGCAACTTTCTCCTTGGATCAATGAGCTAGTTTACCTAGCTTCTTCTTCAAACTGCTAACCTTTTTCTTCAAAGCCTTGTTTTCTGCTCTTAGGCTTGTGTTCAGCTTTCTCATGATCTTTGCTTGCTTAAGGGCTGGTACTGTCCACAAATATGCATCAGACACTGAATCTTTTGTTTTCAATTCTAGTTTGAGATTGAATTATTTAGCTCCAGCTGCTACGAAACTGTTGTTCTGCCTGAAAAATGGGTCTCAGGACAGAGCTCATAGCTTCTCACAGAAAATGTATTTGGCAAAACTAAAGGAGGTTTTTTTGAACCAACCCGTTCAAAACAAAAACCTCTTTTGGTTTTTGAAAAACTACTCCAGCTGCCCAGAATCGATCCTTGAAAAAGATGTGTAAAACAGGAAATTAAAAACTGCATCTACAGCAGTTTCGTAGCGCAACCTTTAGCCACTCGTTTCTCTCAGCTCGTAACGGATTTAAGGAAACTGAAGGAGGTTTTTCTAGTTCAGTCTGTTAGGAATAAAAACCTCTTTCATTTTTCGAAAATATTCTTTCAGCCGCGCTAAATACCTCCTGGAAACTGACTTCTTAAAACAGAGAAATATGCCCGTCTTTATCTACAAACGAGCTTAATGCCTGCAAAAGATTTGGGTGCAGAAGCTTAGACATTGCAGAGACCTCATGCAGAAATATTTCCACATTGGTAAACATATGTATCATTGCAAAATTCTCTCCCATCCAGATAATCTCTTTGACTTCACCAAAGCTTCCACTTCCAATTCTTTTCTTCACATGCAAGTCTTTGCAGGAAACCTTTAAAGGAACCCCTGTTCTAACCTCTGACATGAGAGCTTCCCTTGCACTTGCAACAGTGCCAAAATAAATGATGTAATATCCACAGTCTGATCCCTTGTTTATCCACTGATTACCACAGAAGGCTTCTTCCAAGGAAAGAGTGCTCCAGATAAACCCAATGAAACACCATCTGCTGGGGTACTAAAAAACCTTATAAACTGACAACTGTTGATGCAAACCCAATGGATTTTGATAAACATGACAGCTGGGAAAGAATGACTATGGATTAGAGAAAATCCCCAATTTCATAGCGCAACCAGTGCAAAGTATGAATTATGCGCTACGAAATCACCTAAAACATGCTGCGCTGCGAAACTGCCAAAAGGATTTATGCGCTGCGAAAACGCCTTGTCCTTTAAGCTAGGCTAAAAAATTTTGGCAACGGAATATTCAGTGATAACAGTGGCTCCACTTGGGATAGTGTGCCCTTGTGGTACACTAAGAACATGCAGCTCCAGTGCCTTATCCATTTGTGACAAACAGAAATTTGCTTGACAAGTATGACTGTAGGAGAAAGAAAGCTACATCTACTAAAAAAAAATGCTCAGTTGACCTTGAGCTTATTTGCATTTACCTATACCTACCTACCCTAACAATTTCAACTTCTTTCTGCTCAATCAATATGAAATTTCCAATGTAGCCAATCATCTACCTTATCTGACATTTGAGTCCTTTGGCTGCATCGGAGTTCAGAGCTACAATGGTATTGTGATGACCGCTGCCACTGGAATTGTCTCGGATCTTTATAGGTAAACTGAAACATTGGAGAGTAAAACTCTTCCATGTAATCAGCTATAGGATCCCAGAATACACGATCAGCTTGATTTTTCTTGTAACTTTCTGGCTGTGCAAACTGATCTACAACAGCAGTGTGCATCTCCTCAAGCATAAAAGAAAAAGGAACCAGCATTCTTTCCTTGTGTTCTGTCACAGAAAGCTTCTGAAAATAATGATCATGATAACACTCTTCATTTTCAGGCCACTGATTCTCAACCACACAAGACCCCTTTGATGTGCTATCCACTTTTCTATTTGACAAGCTATCCAACTGCTTTTCTGAATCATTCCAACAAACAATGGAATTTTCCTCACTATTATGATTATTATTTGGAGTAAGCTGCTGCAAGGAATTACAAAATTGAACAAGCTTTTCCTCTGCCTGAGGGTCGTAGAAGCTGTCTTCCAGCACTTCTTCTTGCTGTGTGCAATCAATTTCATTTTCAGAATACTGCTGCATCTCTTCATTCATATCAAGGAATGAAACATGGTTTTCACAAGTGAACCCCTGCTGCTCCTCATGCTGTGTTTCATGGGATGATATACTTTCTCCTTGGTGCTGAAATGCATTGTTATGGAGAGCCTCTAAAATTTCTTCATCAGTGAATTCATCATCATCATAACCATCCTCTAAATACTTAATAAGACTTAAAGAATGTCTACATCAATCTTTAAGCATCAATAAGGAAGGATAACCTTTTTTATACATTCCACGGAATTCATCATGGAAATCAGCAAGAGAAGATAATGAACCATTCTCCAAACTTTTATACCAAGACCATGCTTTTCCTTCTAGAGTGGCCATAAACATCCTCATGAGACAATCTTCAGGGAAATGAACCTTAAGACTGCGTACATGCATATGAAACCTAACCAAATGGAGAGCAGCATCATCCTTCTTTTCATCTTTGAATATTGGAAGATCATCTAACCAATCAACCTTTGGCATAGGATTTGGAAAACCAGGGATATGAGACTGATCCATAGGAGCATACCTGGGATTCATTCTTGCAGTGGAACTCATCTTGTAACTTCATCAAGCTACTGATCTGCTAGCAGTGGAGTCACCTTTCAATCTGTTATTTGCTGTGTGGAGTCGCCAAGGTAGTTTTGCAGCCTCAAAAAGATGCCTGAGCTCCTGCTACCTTCAGAAGTTCAGCCTCTAAATTTCGGGAATGAATAGACTTCAGGCTCCCGGCAGACGCACCAAAATGTTATCACAAAATCAGTACTAAGGGCTGCAGCCAAGCAAGATTTCATGTAACTCTTTCAACCAGACTTTAGACTAAGGATTAGCCTCCTTAGTCAGAGAGGGCTCTCTCACAAACTTTTGATAAAAATCAATCACAACAACAGATGGCTAACTCTTTACACATTTATGAAAACAAAGCTGGTTGGACACATATCAAATTAGTCTTCATTGGGCTATGGAGTCTCACACATTTAGTAAACAAAAGCACAGTCATTTCATGGAAGTCAAGGCTCTTTGCATCAGATGTTCAAACATACTTTACATAAACCATAGCTTGCCAAGCATACAGGAAGTCAGAGCATTAAACATGAATTCTGAGTGATTATGCTGTAACAAGGCTGTAAAATAACATTAAGAGAATAAACCACCATCACATTTGAACAATATAATCCATTGAGAATATTGAGAAGAAACAACAACTGTTTTACTATTACTGTAATAAGTCTTTTACATTGGCCCAAATAAACTCTGTTTTTGTATAAAATCTCCAACCCTCTTATCATCATAGTTTTCACCATATATAGGAAAACCCAAAACTACCACTATCTTGAGTCTCCTCAACAAGCATGAAGGAAGAACTCGATGATCTACCATTAATTACCCTTATCTATTTCTAAACCAACTAATTAAATACAAAGGTATTGCGCTGTGAATACATAGAGTCCTATTCCTATTGAAACTCTAATTCTATCTCCTCGTGTGCATTGATGCTTTCTTGAACTTTGACACCTGTACCATTTCTGTAGTGGCCAAGACATGCTGGAGAAACATTCACTGAACGAGCAGCTTCGGATACTTGCTGTGTGGATGACTCATTAGTTGATGAGGATATGTGCCCTGTTTTCACGGTCCCTGCCTTCCATTAGTCTTCATTTCCAAAAGAACATGCTTCAAACTATTTAATACCTTTAATAACCACGCATAAAACCATATGCCTTATGATCTGGATGCTTTGTGAACTGAACAGGTGTCCAACCCAAAATTCCGGTAACCCTACCAGAACCCTAATAATTCGGTCATAAAGTAGCTTTAGGAAGACTTTAGCAAAAAACAAAATATTTCACCTTTTTCTCCAACACTTACACCTGCCACTCTTTGAATGCTTAGATAGCTTTATATAGTCTCCTTACTGGCCTCGAGTCATCCTTTTCAAGATTTGCTGACCTCAGCATCAATTTCATTTTTTCTCATAAAACAGTCATCTACAGCAGTTTCGTAGCGCGCTACGAAACTGCTGTAGATAATCAAAACAGAACATATGAATCTTAAAGTACTGTTGACTTAACTTCATGATTTCTTCAGATACTTTGTACAGGTGTTAGAGATCTAAAAGGTTACAAAATGATGGAAATCAAAATTTACCAAAACTTGAAAAGCAACTTTCTCCTTGGATCAATGAGCTAGTTTACCTAGCTTCTTCTTCAAACTGCTAACCTTTTTCTTCAAAGCCTTGTTTTCTGCTCTTAGGCTTGTGTTCAGCTTTCTCATGATCTTTGCTTGCTTAAGGGCTGGTACTGTCCACAAATATGCATCAGACACTGAATCTTTTTTTTTCAATTCTAGTTTGAGATTGAATTATTTAGCTCCAGCTGCTACGAAACTGTTGTTCTGCCTGAAAAATGGGTCTCGGGACAGAGCTCATAGCTTCTCACAGAAAACGTATTTGGAAAAACTAAAGGAGGTTTTTGTGAACCAACCCGTTCTTAACAAAAAGCTATTTTGGTTTTTTGAAAACTACTCCAGCTGCCCAGAATCGATCCTTGAAAAAGATGTGTAAAACAGGAAATTAAAAACTGCATCTACAGCAGTTTCGTAGCGCAACCTTTAGCCACTCGTTTCTCTCAGCTCGTAATGGATTTAAGGAAACTGAAGGAGGTTTTTCTAGCTCAGTCTGTTAGGAATAAAAACCTCTTTCAGTTTTCGAAAATATTCTTTCAGCCACGCTAAATACCTCCTGGAAACTGACTGCTTAAAACAGAGAAATATGCCTGTCTTTATCTACAAACGAGCTTAATGCCTACAAAAGATTTGGGTGCAGAAGCTTAGACATTGCAGAGACCTCATGCAGAAATATTTCCACATTGGTAAACATATGTATCATTGCAAAATTCTCTCCCATCCAGATAATCTCTTTGACTTCACCAAAGCTTCCACTTCCAATTCTTTTCTTCACATGCAAGTCTTTGCAGGAAACCTTTAAAGGAACCCCTGTTCTAACCTCTGACATGAGAGCTTCCCTTGCACTTGCAACAGTGCCAAAATAAATGATGTAATATCCACAGTCTGATCCCTTGTTTATCCACTGATTACCACAGAAGGCTTCTTCCAAGGAAAGAGTGCTCCAGATAAACCCAATGAAACACCATCTGCTGGGGTACTAAAAAACCTTATAAACTGACAACTGTTGATGCAAACCCAATGGATTTTGATAAACATGACAGCTGGGAAAGAATGACTATGGATTAGAGCAAATCCCCAATTTCGTAGCGCAGCCAGTGCAAAGTATGAATTATGCGCTACGAAATCACCTAAAACACGCTGCGCTGCGAAACTGCCAAAAGGATTTATGCGCTGCGAAAACGCCTTGTCCTTTAATCTAGGCTAAAAAAATTTGGCAACGGAATATTCAGTGATAACAGATGGTATCCGCATTGATCCTTCAAGGGCAGAGGCAATTCATCATATACACTTTCCGCGCAACAAAAAGGAGATTCAAGCTTTCAATGGTAAGATGAATTTCTTACGCAGATTTATACCAAATTTGGCAAAACATTTACATGAAATGACTAATATGTTGAAAAAGGACAACACTGTGAAATGGATTGAGGATGCCATGAATTCATTCAATTTGGTAAAGTTTTATTTGACCACAGCGTCAGTCTTGATTAGTCTTGATTACACTCAATATTTCATTATATTTTCATTTTCATCCGAGCATACCATGGCTACGGTATTGATGCAAAAGAGAGATCAAATTGAGAAACCCATTGCTTTTTTCAGTAGGACTATTTGAGATGCTGCCTTGTGGTATAATATCGTTGAAAAACAAGCGTTGGCTCTCATAAAAGCATTGAAGGATTTCAGAGTGTAAATTCTGCATTCGCATACCATAGCCTATGTTCCTAATGCAGTGGTAAAAGATGTTTTGATGCAAACTGATCCAGAGGGAAGAAGAGGTAAGTGGATAGCAGCAATGTTGGAATATGATCTGGAGATTAAACCCACTAAACTGATCAAGGGACAAGGCTTAGCAAAACTAATGGCAGAATCAAATATGCATGTTCTAGACATAAATCTCATAGCAGCAATGTTGGAGGATGAAGATGGTGACTCGCGCATTCGAGTTTCATAAATATTTCTCCAATCACCGTGGTATTATGATATAGTTTATGTTCTTTAGCATATTTCACCACCTCCTGTAATGTCAAGAAGCAAAGGTAGATCACTAAAACTCAAATCAGAAAAATTCTGCATTTTAAACAGTTCTCTTTATTGGAAAGATCCGGGAGGGGTTCTTCTTAATTGTTTGGTTGAAGACGAAGCTCAGCAGTCGATGCACGATTTTCATAAAGGTGATTGTGGCGGTCATTTGTTTTGGAAAACAACAACTAACAAAGTGTTGAGAGTAGGATATTATCGGCCGACTTTATTTTCATATTTGTATAAGACAGTGATGAGTTGCTATGAATGCCAAATTTCTCAAGGAAAAAGGAAGTTGCTTCCTCTTCCCTTGAAACTAGTTGAAGTAAATGCACCTTTCCAGTAGTGGGGACTTGACTTCATAGGGGAAATCCATCCTATATGATCAGCACAACACCAATGGATCTTGACAACTACCAATTACTTCACCTAGTGGATTGAAGCCATTCCGACAAGGCAGGCCACGAATATGGTAATTATCTATTTTTTAGAATCTAATATCCTGTCTCATTTTGGTTTCCCTCACAAGATTATAACAGATAATGCAACAACATTTAATTCCAAGAAAATGGTGGAGTTTTGTAACAAATACAACATTACTTTGGGTCATTCCATAGCATACTACCCACTGGGTAATGGATTGGCCGAGTCATCAAATAAATCCTTGGTGAAAATAATCAAGAAAATGTTGGAGGAAAATAAGAAGAATTGGCATCGAAAGCTTGTTATTGCCTTATGGGCCGACAGAGTGAGCAACAAGAAATCCATGGGTATGTCACCTTTTGAGTTGGTTTATGGTACTGATACAGTATTTCCTACGTCACTTATAGTCTCGGTCATGAGACTACTATAGGAAGCTGGCAGCGAAGAGGATGATATTCAACAAAAAATTAATCAAATGATTCACCTTTAGCAAACAAGAGAAGAGGTTTCTCAAAATACTTTCCGGTTGCAAGAAAAGATAAATAAGATCTATGACTGCAAAACCAAAGCAGAAAAAGTTTCAGTTGGAGGATGTAGTGCTGCGGTGGGATGCACGAAATGAGGAGAAAGGAAAGCATGGTAAGTTCGAAAATCTATGGAAAGGACCGTACAAAATCTCAGCTTACCGAGGACATAATTCCTTTTGTTGAAGGAAATGGATGGTTAGGATTGTTTAGGAGGGCCAGTGAATGGTAGGCTCTTGAAGCATTATTACTTTTGAGGTTTTTTGATTCATGATCCGGATTGACCACAGTCTTCAGTTCATTCTGCCAATGTTTCAAACCCCAAAGGGGGTCCATCATCAAGACAAGATAGAAAGAATAAGAATGAGAGATTATTGAGAGAGAAGAGAATTGCGACCTGAAAATAAATACAAGAACCCTAAATTCATAAATAAAAGCCGACATATAATTTTTAATTATTATTTTATTCATTATTTTCTATTTATTAGAACAGGTTTTTATTATTTAAAATTTTTACTATAATTAAAATATATTAATTATTAAAATTTTTATATTAATTATTAAAATTCTTATGAACAAATATTAAAACTTTTACTCTAATTAAATTACATTAATTAATATAACTAAATTATATTAATTATATTAATATATAAATAATAATATATATAATATATAAACTATAATTGATTTATATAATTATTCCAATTAATTTAATTAATTTATATATTCAATAAAATTAATTACTATAATTTAATATAATTTATAAGATTTTATAATTATAAGATTTTATAATTTATAAGATTTTATAAGATTTTTAAAATAATTAAAATAATTAATATAAATTAATATGATTTATATAATTAATATAAATATAATCAATAGATATTAATTTGTATTAATATAATTATATGATTATATAAATTTTCTTTAATGGTTTTAATTTATTCTTTTCTTTTTATTAGATCAGGATTTTAATTATTAAATTTTATGAATAAATTTTTATCATAATTAAAATCTATTAATTATTAAATTATAAACAAATATTAAAATCTATACTATAATTCATTTATATTAATTAATATAACTAAATTATATTATTATAATAAATATATATAAATAATATACCTAATATAAATAAATTATAATTAATTTATATAATCATTCTAATTTATATAATTATATAATTAACATATTTAATATAATTTATTAATATCATTAATATAATTTGATATAAGTTAATTAATATAATTTAAAAGATTTTATAAGATTTTAATATAATAAATAGTATAATTAATATAAATTAATTTATATTAATTTATATTAATATAATTAATATAATTACATATATAAATAACCTACTTTAATATAAATTAATTAATATAATTACATACTTATATAAATAACCTACTTTAAGATAAATTAATTAATTAAGGGCTCGAGATAGGGCCCTCTCTGAGCGTCCCCCTGGTGACAACAAAGAAAATCAAGGGAAAGTTTACATTCCATTCATCCAAGGGGTTACAGATAAGATTGCAAAAATTTTAAGGAGGAAGAACATTCACACTCAATTTACAACATGTGGAGCAATAAGGCAAATAATGAGGTCGGTTAAGGACAACATTGATCGTCAACAGCTCAAGGGGGTGTACAAGATCGATTGCTCATGTGGCAAGAGTTATATTGGGGAAATAGGTCGATCTCTGAAAATAAGGCTTAAAGAACATGCCGCTGACATAAAGAATGAAAGATCCCGCACATCAGCCCTTGCAGAGCACTCATCCAAAACCAAACATCATGTGTGTTTGGAAAGCGCCAGGGTAATTGCAAGAGAAGACAACTATCATAAAAGAAAAATCAGGGAGGCCATTGAAATTATGAAATACCCTCAGAACCTCAACAGGGACAATGGGAGTGAAATCAGTGGAAATTGGCTTCCTCTGATAAAGCAAATAAACCCCCCCAGACCCCTGGAAGCTCATGATTAGAAATAAGGAGTCTTGCATTCCGGGAGCATACTAAAAGCAATTAAAGCAGATTTATATAAGTATATAATTATATTAATATAAATTAACATAAGTTAATTTATATTAATTATATTATTTATTATATTAAAATCTTATTAAATCTTATATTAATTATTTTATATTAAATTATTTTATTATATTAATTAATTAGATGATGTACCAGAAATTTCTAAGAATTTTAGAGCAGTCCTTAATCAGGAAAAAGAGAAAATAGAAAGTTCCTATGAGCAGCCCACACAACACCAAAAGGATAGTGAAGATCATAAAAATGAAGTAATCAGCCAAGGTAAATCAGAGAAAGAAACAAAATTTCAGCATCTAGAAGAAAAAGTTGGCCTTTGGAGCATGGACTTTGATGGCGCTGTGGGTAAGGACGGTGCTGGTATTGGTATTTGGATTCGAAACCCTACTTTCCAGCCTACCAAAGTCCCAAGTAATGTTAGAGTATGTTATTACAAGTTGGCTTTTGATTGCTCTAACAATGAAGCAGAGCATGAGGCTTTGATTATAGGTCTTAAAATTTTGAAGAAACTAAATGCAAAAAGGATTTCTGTCTATGGTGATTCAGAGATGCTAATCAAACATGTAAAGGGAGAGTATCAAGAAAAGCATCCGCAGAAGAGAGCCTACAGAAATGCAGTTCTAGATATTTTGAGAATGTTTCCTAAATATACCTTGACAGCAGTACCCCGGACTCAAAACAATATTGCAGATTCACTCACTACTGTGGCAAGCAATTTGAAGATCCTAATGAACTCCAACAACAAGTTTGAAATTCATGTCAAACACCAGCCTGCTGTTCTGGATAATTTAAGGTATTGGAAAGTGTTTTGGGATGATAATGAAATCAATGCTTTTTTGCAGAATGAAGGAAAATTCAAGAATGCTTCCATTGATGATGATTGTGATACCAATGAACAAGATATTGAGGTGAATCAGATGGAGGTATCACAGCTGAAGGATAACATTATTCCTAGAGGTCTCATACCTTTAGAGGAGCTTTTTGATCAAGATGATGTTGCAAGAAAGTCGAGCTTGGTCCCTACAGACAAAGGAGTTGAAGATGTCAATCTTGGAACATCTGACAAGCCCAAGCTTGTAAAGCTATAAAAAGCATTATCTCTCGAGGTAAAGGCCCAGTATGTTAGATTACTTTCTGAATTTTCTAATGTGTTTGCGTGGGATTATTCAGATTTGAAGGTGTATGACAAGGATATAATTCAGCATACTATTCCTATCAAGCCGGATCAAAATCCTTTCAGGTAGAAGTTGAGAAGGATTAATCCAAAGCTGCTGCCATCCATCGAAAAAGAGGTGAACAGATTGTTCAAAGCTGACATCATTGTTCCAATCAGATTTTTTGATTGGATTTTGAATTTGGTCTCGGTACGAAAGAAGACTGGAGAAATAAGGTTGTGCATAGATTTCTGGAACCTCAACAAAGTATCCTTAAATGATAACTATCCACTTCCAAATATGGACCATGTTCTGCAAAGAATAGTTGGAGCATCACAGATGTCACTACTTGATGGTTATTTAGGCTATAATCAGATCTTGGTGCATGAAAAATGCCAAGACAAAACTGCTTTCACAACACCTTGCGAAACTTTTTAGTATGCCAAAATGCCATTCGGATTGAAGAATATCGGAGCCACTTTTCAGCGAGCGATGGACATCGCTTTCGCTAATGAGAATGATGTTTTCTTGGTTGTTTATTTAGATGATTTGATGGTATTTTCTGGTTCTGATGATGAACACTTGCACCACTTCAAGATTGTCTTTCAGATATGTAGAAAGTTCGGGATTTCTCTCAACCCCAAGAAGAGTCTTTTTGCCATGGATGAGGGTAAGCAACTTGGTCATATCATTTCTAAAGATGGTATCCGCATTGATCCTTCAAGGGCAGAGGCAATTCATCATATACACTTTCCGCGCAACAAAAAGGAGATTCAAGCTTTCAATGGTAAGATGAATTTCTTACGCGGATTTATACCAAATTTGGCAAAACATTTACATGAAATGACTAATATGTTGAAAAAGGACAACACTGTGAAATGGATTGAGGATGCCATGAAGTCATTCAATTTGGTAAAGTTTTCTTTGACCACAGCGTCAGTCTTGATTAGTCTTGATTACACTCAATATTTCATTATATTTTCATTTTCATCCGAGCATACCATGGCTACGGTATTGATGCAAAAGAGAGATCAAATTGAGAAACCCATTGCTTTTTTCAGTAGGACTATTTGAGATGCTGCCTTGTGGTATAATATCGTTGAAAAACAAGCGTTGGCTCTCATAAAAGCATTGAAGGATTTCAGAGTGTAAATTCTGCATTCGCATACCATAGCCTATGTTCTTAATGCAGTGCTAAAAGATGTTTTGATGCAAACTGATCCGGAGGGAAGAAGAGGTAAGTGGATAGCAGCAATGTTGGAATATGATCTGGAGATTAAACCCACTAAACTGATCAAGGGACAAGGCTTAGCAAAACTAATGGCAGAATCAAATATACATGTTCTAGACATAAATCTCATAGCAGCAATGTTGGAGGATGAAGATGGTGGCTCGCGCATTCGAGTTTCATAAATGTTTCTCCAATCACCGTGGTATTATGATATAGTTTATGTTCTTTAGCATATTTCACCACCTCCTGTAATGTCAAGAAGCAAAGGTAGATCACTAAAACTCAAATCAGAAAAATTCTGCATTTTAAACAGTTCTCTTTATTGGAAAGATCCGGGAGGGGTTCTTCTTAATTGTTTGGTTGAAGACGAAGCTCAGCAGTTGATGCACGATTTTCATAAAGGTGATTGTGGCGGTCATTTGTTTTGGAAAACAACAACTAACAAAGTGTTGAGAGTAGGATATTATCGGCCGACTTTATTTTCATATTTGTATAAGACAGTGATGAGTTGCTATGAATGCCAAATTTCTCAAGGAAAAAGGAAGTTGCTTCCTCTTCCCTTGAAACCAGTTGAAGTAAATGCACCTTTCCAGTAGTGGGGACTTGATTTCATAGGGGAAATCCATCCTATATCATCAACACAACACCAATGGATCTTGACAACTACCGATTACTTCACCTAGTGGATTGAAGCCATTTCGACAAGGCAGGCCACGAATATGGTAATTATCTAATTTTTAGAATCTAATATCCTGTCTCATTTTGGTTGCCCTCACAAGATTATAACAGATAATGCAACAACATTTAATTCCAAGAAAATGGTGGAGTTTTGCAACAAATACAACATTACTTTGGGTCATTCCATAGCATACTACCCACTGGGTAATGGATTGGCCGAGTCATCAAATAAATCCTTATTGAAAATAATCAAGAAAATGTTGGAGGAAAATAAGAAGAATTGGCATCGAAAGCTTGTTAATGCCTTATGGGCCGACAGAGTGAGCAACAAGAAATCTATGGGTATGTCACCTTTTGAGTTGGTTTATGGTACTGATACAGTATTTCCTACGTCACTTATAGTCTCGGTCATGAGACTACTATAGGAAGTTGGCAGCGAAGAGGATGATATTCAACAAAAAATTAATCAAATGATTCACCTTTAGCAAACAAGAGAAGAGGTTTCTCAAAATACTTTCCGGTTGCAAGAAAAGATAAAGAAGATCTATGACTGCAAAACCAAAGCAGAAAAAGTTTCAGTTGGAGGATGTAGTGCTGCGGTGGGATGCACGAAATGAGGAGAAAGGAAAGCATGGTAAGTTCGAAAATCTATGGAAAGGACCGTACAAAATCTTAGCTTACCGAGGACAGAATTCCTTTTGTTGAAGGAAATGGATGGTTAGGATTGTTTAGGAGGGCCAGTGAATGGTAGGCTCTTGAAGCATTATTACTTTTGAGGTTTTTTGATTCATGATCCGGATTGACCACAGTCTTCAGTTCATTCTGCCAACGTTTCAAACCCCAAAGGGGGTCCATCATCAGGACAAGATAGAAAGAATAAGAATGAGAGATTATTGAGAGAGAAGAGAATTGCGACCTGAAAATAAATACAAGAACCCTAAATTCATAAATAAAAGCCGACATATAATTTTTAATTATTATTTTATTCATTATTTTCTATTTATTAGAACATGTTTTTATTATTTAAAATTTTTACTATAATTAAAATATATTAATTATTAAAATTTTTATATTAATTATTAAAAATTTTATGAACAAATATTAAAACTTTTACTCTAATTAAATTACATTAATTAATATAACTAAATTATATTAATATATAAATAATAATATATATAATATATAAACTATAATTGATTTATATAATTATTCCAATTAATTTAATTAATTTATATATTCAATAAAATTAATTACTATAATTTAATATAATTTATAAGATTTTATAATTATAAAATTTTATAATTTATAAGATTTTATAAGATTTTTAAAATAATTAAAATAATTAATATAAATTAATATGATTTATATAATTAATATAAATATAATCAATAGATATTAATTTGTATTAATATAATTAATATAATTATATGATTATATAAATTTTCTTTAATGGTTTTAATTTATTCTTTTCCTTTTATTAGATCAGGATTTTAATTATTAAATTTTATGAATAAATTTTTATCATAATTAAAATCTATTAATTATTAAATTATAAACAAATATTAAAATCTATACTATAATTCATTTATATTAATTAATATAACTAAATTATATTGATTATATTATTATAATAAATATATATAAATAATATACCTAATATAAATAAATTATAATTAATTTATATAATCATTCTAATTTATATAATTAATATAATTAACATATTTAATATAATTTATTAATATCATTAATATAATTTGATATAAGTTAATTAATATAATTTAAAATATTTTATAATATTTTAATATAATAAATAGTATCATTAATATAATTAATATAAATTAATTTATATTAATATAATTAATATAATTACATATATAAATAACCTACTTTAATATAAATTAATTAATATAATTACATACTTATATAAATAACCTACTTTAAGATAAATTAATTAATTAAGGGCTCGAGATAGGGCCCTCTCTGAGCGTCTCCCTGGTGACAACAAAGAAAATCAAGGGAAAGTTTACATTCCATTCATCCAAGGGGTTAGAGATAAGATTGCAAAAATTTTAAGGAGGAAGAACATTCACACTCAATTTACAACATGTGGAACAATAAGGCAAATAATGAGGTCGGTTAAGGACAACATTGATCGTCAACAGCTCAAGGGGGTGTACAAGATCGATTGCTCATGTGGCAAGAGTTATATTGGGGAAACAGGTTGATCTCTGAAAATAAGGCTTAAAGAACATGCCGCTGACATAAAGAATGAAAGATCCCGCACATCAGCCCTTGCAGAGCACTCATCCAAAACCAAACATCATGTGTGTTTGGAAAGCGCCAGGGTAATTGCAAGAGAAGACAACTATCATAAAAGAAAAATCAGGGAGGCCATTGAAATTATGAAATACTCTCAGAACCTCAACAGGGACAATGGGAGTGAAATCAGTGGAAATTGGCTTCCTCTGATAAAGCAAATAAACCCCCCAGACCCCTGGAAGCTCATGATTGGAAATAAGGGGTCTTGCATTCCGGGAGCATACTAAAAGCAATTAAAGCAGATTTATATAAGTATATAATTATATTAATTATATTAATATAAATTAACATAAGTTAATTTATATTAATTATATTATTTATTATATTAAAATCTTATTAAATCTTATATTAATTAATTTATATTAAATTATTTTATTATATTAATTAATTAAAATATTAAAGTAGGTTATTTATATAAATATGTAATTATATTAATTATATTAATATAAATTAATATAAATTAATTTATATTAATTATATTAATTATACTATTTATTATATTAAAATCTTATAAAATCTTTTAAATTATATTAATTAACTTATATCAAATTATATTAATAAATTATATTAAATTATGTCAATTATATTAATTATATAAATTAGAATGATTATATAAATTAATTATAATTTATTTATATTACGTATATTATATATATATATATATATATATATTTATTATAATAATATAATTAATATAATTTAGTTATATTAATTAATATAAATGAATTATAGTATAGATTCTAATATAAATTAGAATGATTATATAAATTAATTATAATTTATTATATTAATATATTAATATAGTCTGGTTATATTAATTAATATAAATGAATTATAATATAGATTTTAATATTTGTTTATAATTTAATAATTAATAGATTTTAATTATGATAAAAATTTATTCATAAAATTTAATAATTAAAATCCTGATCTAATAAAAAGAAAAGAATAAATTAAAACAATTAAAGAAAATTTATATAATCATATAATTATATTAATTATATTAATACAAATTAATATAAATTAATTTATATTGATTATATTTATATTAATTATATAAATTATATTAATTTATATAAATTATTTTAATTATTTTAAAAATCTTATAAATTATAAAATCTTATAAATTATATTAAATTATAGTAATTAATTTTATTGAATATATAAATTAATTAAATTAATTGGAATAATTATATAAATCAATTATAGTTTATATATATTATATATATTATTATTTATATATTAATATAATTAATATAAAGATTAATGAGCTTGAAGCTCCGATGGGCTAGCTGCAGTGGGATTTGAAGTTTTCAGCGGCTCCAGACGAGATTCCAACTCAGGCCTCCGCTACCCTCTTCCTGCGGATCTTCCTCACCACGTCTCTGATAACGGCTTTGCCTTGAGTAGAGAGTCGGCGGAGTGTGACCATTCCCGGCGGACTTCGGCTCATCTCCTGGTTTTGTATATTATAAAACAGAGATCCGGTTTTTACGTGCTCTGATTTTGGGCGGCGGCGGAGCTTCTTTCATCCTCTACTGGTCTTCGGGGATTTCGGCTCTCCTCGGATCCTTTATTTTGCGGGTTCTTCCTAGCCAGTGCTGAACTTTGGTGCGGGAGCAGGGGCTTGTTTGGCCCTGTGGGGGCGAGGTGGCTGCCCTAGCCGCCTCTGCCCCCGGACCCGAATCACCATAGCTCCTGATGGGCCCTGATGGGTTCACTTGCTGAGCTGTGGGTTATTATTTTTGGTTTTTCGCCGGCTCTCCTGGACAGTTATTGGAAGCGTTGAGGGATCTGTGGTGTGGACCTGTCTCTGCACCGATTCGTGCCGTCTCTTCAATGGCTGGTACTGGTTGGCTATGTCTTATGGCTTCTTTGGATATGGGCGGTATCTTCCTCTGGCTACCTCACAGAAGGAGAGTTGAGGGGATAGGGGGTGTGGCTTTCCTGGCTGCCCTTTTTCCATTTCGTGCCTCTCCTCTTTGTCTTGGCGGGCATTTCGAATTTTCTGCTCTTTCTACAGGAGCTATTGATTATTTTACTGTTTTTTAGATAGAGATGGGTAGTGGTATCCTCCTGTTGGGGTTTACAGATCCATTCTACTTGCTGCCCTGATTGAGGGTTTTTGAGATATCGTTTATTTACTGTTATTATTAGCTTGTTGGGTAGGAGTACTGCTCCCTGCGAGGAGACAAACTGCTTTATTTTTGTTTATACAGTACCACAGACTGATCTTGTTAGGCACTGCTTCCTATATATGAATGCTTCGGCATCTGCAAAATGTAATTTCTTAAATTTAATAGAAATTACAACTTTTTCCCAGGGGAAAAAATATAATTAATATAATTTAGTTATATTAATTAATGTAATTTAATTAGAGTAAAAGTTTTAATATTTGTTCATAAAAATTTTAATAATTAATATAAAAATTTTAATAATTAATATATTTTAATTATAGTAAAAATTTTAAATAATAAAAACCTGTTCTAATAAATAGAAAATAATGAATAAAATAATAATTAAAAATTATATGTCGGCTTTTATTTATGAATTTAGGGTTCTTGTATTTATTTTCAGGTCGCAATTCTCTTCTCTCTCAATAATCTCTCATTCTTATTCTTTCTATCTTGTCCCGATGATGGACCCCCTTTGGGGTTTGAAACGTTGGCAGAATGAACTGAAGACTGTGCTCAATCTGGATCATGAATCAAAAAACTCCCACAGAAGCCTTAAATCTAACATTACTTTTGAGGTTGTTTTCTGAAGTTACTACACCTTCATTGTATATACCAATTTGATTTTCCTTGCAATTTTTTAAGAACACTCTCATTTGAGCTTGGGGCCCAAAGTGAAGGCTATAAAGTTTGAATGATTAGTGTCAAGTTGAGTCGATTTGGTTTATAGTCAAGTTTTGAGTCAGTTTGGTTGAGAGTCAATGTTCAGTTGTATTGAGTCATTTTTCATTTTTTTTAGTTTTGACCATATTGCCCAATGGATGAGGCACTTGGTCTACGGTGTTCTTGACACCTCCAAGGAACTGCCATCCCCAATAAGGCCAATGCTAGTGTCAGTATCTGCATACTTCCGTCAGGGATCAAAATTCACTCTTTGCATTTTCATTTTAGGGTTCCCATACTGAAAATTTTGCATCATTCCATTAGGTCATGACATACCGATCCACTGATGGTTTTCCTCTCTTTAGAAAATCTAAATTTTTCCCTCATAGAGTATACTTGCTGATCCTTCTTTAGGTTGTCTTCAGTTATGGTTTTATGATCAATCTACAGTCATCATTTCACTAGGTCATAGGGCATGATTTCATTAGGTCTTAGGGTTTCACCACCGAGGTCAAAATTTTGATTTTAAAGTGTAAATAAAGGTCAGCAAGGGTATGAGGATGATTGATAAATCAAGCATGATGGTTTGTAAGGCATAGCTACTAAGTTATGGTCTTTTAGCCTAATGTAATTTTCGGTCTTTTAGCCTAACGTAAACAGAGTATTTTAAGTTTATTTGTATTTCCTATGTAATTTTAAGTCCCTATATGTAATAATTGATCTCAGCGGCACCAGAGCATTTCTCCTTGCTGCAAGACAAAGAACACTGCAAAAATCAAGTCAAATTGAGCATTTATCCACCCGCAAAGACACAAAGAAGAAAAAGGCATTAAAACAGAGTTTTAGAGAAGAACGAGAAACTTTAGAAAAGTGGGTTTTTCAAGTGAAAAATTAAAATCCACTCCTATTTAAGCCCTCACATTTCATTTTCATATTCACTATCTTCATTTTCCAAGCAAGGAGTGAAAAGGTGAGAAAAGAAAACGAGCTTGAGTGAATTAGGGTGAAGAAAGCCTAGCGCTGTTCTTTTGGAGACCGACGTTGCGCTTTTCACCTTGCATTGCACTTTTGACCGATTTTCTCAATGTAAATTAACACAGGAACTGCGCTTTTGAGCGTTGGTGCTGTGCTTTTAGCAGGAGAGCCCAAAAACCTCCAAATCCTGAAGAAAACTTCAAAATTTCCCTTGCTCTCCATTGCCACAAGTAAGTAAACATTCTTCACCATGGTTTTGACTTGCTAATATAAGTCACAAGCATTGTTTGCCATGTTTAATCTCAAACCCTAAAATTTCCCTAATGATGCTTAAACCCTAATTCTTTCCTATTCATCCTAGCACCTAGCTACACAGTCCTAAAATTCCCCTATCCTTATTTCCCTATCACCCTGTCCATTTTTCCTCTTTACACTATTCCTTCACATTCCCCTCCTCTTCCCCAAGAGAAAATCTCAAGACACAAAACCCTTCTTCTCATTCTCTACTCCTCCATTCATTTCCTGGCCACAAGTTCATCTTCCATCCCCTCATTCCTCATTTCCATACACCTCAAACTTGCAAACATGGGCATGGAAGCCAAGACTATGAGGAGGAGAACACAGGTACTGATACCTTAGCTGATAGAGCCATGCAACTGAGAAAACCACCCAAGGGAGGCAGGATTATCAGAGAAGAACCATCAAACCTTAGGGAATCGTAGGCCTCTGAGTTGGCTGTCACATGCTTCAGATACCTTGGCTGCTATGAATTCTATGAACAGGTTGAGAGAGTGCAATATCACCCGAATCTCACTAGACTCTTTGCAGCACATCTTCAGGACAACAGGGTGACTCTTCCTGGGGTAATTTTCACCATTTCATCTTTCATTATTTCAAATGCCACTAGGATTCCTAATGTAGGGGAGAAGTGGTTTAAGCGCTAGGATCTAGATGAGTACTATTATGAACTTTATATCAAACCCCAGTACATAAATTTGGTGAAGAGACTATTTCCTCTCAGGTTTCTTGAGAACAGGTATGTCCCCATGATGAAAATCATCATGAAGTATTTCACTTGTGAGGGCAGGTTCTCTAGGCTGTACACTTATCACATCAAGCTCCTCATGCATTTTACTGGGGTGAGGATGTTAAACATCCCTTACTACTTGTTCAGGAGTATTGAGAAGATGGATTTTATTGTCCAAAGGAAGCCTTACCCTCAGTAGATGAGCAACCTTTATCATTACTCTCTGATCAAGGTCATTATACTTCATCATCTCAGACTCCTTAACATCCCTTGGGAGACCTTTATTTCTCATGAGATTTTCAGAGGTCCTCAAATTCCTTCACCAGTGCCTCAAAAAGTAGGAGGACCTTCTAGCCTAGTGAAAATAGCTGAGGAGGCCAAGGAGACAAGAACAACTGAGGTGCCCGTCTACATGACATATCAGAGCGGCACTAGAAGATTATTATTGCAGCAGATAGGAAAGTGTTTTCTCCACAGTTTGGGGAAGGGGCCTTGCCTTCTTCATAAGCTCTTAGGCAAGTGTTTTCTCCACGGGATGTGGAAGGGGCCTTGCCTTCTTCATCGACACAGCAAGTACAGATGCAGTAGCTACACAAAGGTAAGGAAAAGATGCTAGAGTAGAGTCTTGATGATGAGGAGGAAATTGACTTTGACTTGAATGAGCATGAGGAGCCGCAACAACGTTATATTCGTCATGGGGTTGAAATCATTGACTTAGAGGCTCAGGACGAAGAAACCATCAAAGACATCATCAAACAAGAAAGAGAAGCTCAGGTGCAAGATTTGGCATACAATTTGGAGAGGGCCAAATACGTCATTACATACTTGGAGAAAGAAAACAAACAATTGAGTGCAAACAAGTCCTCATGGAGCTAGAAATGCTCAAGTTGAAATGACAAAGTGGTAAACAACCACAAGTCACTTTGACTCCTATTGAGCAGGAGATTGAAGATGATAGGGAGACTTGGCTTGAAAGAGTCAACCTGCACCTTGAGAAGCTGCTATGGAAGGCCAACAGGGGTAATTAGATGATCATACACATGGCCTATCATTATAGGACTCGAAACAAGATTTTCAATATGAGGGTCAAGAGAATGAAAACTAGGCTAAGGAGGGCCTTGAAAGGCAAGAAAGAGGAGGATAGACTTAGGATGCTGGCTAAAGCTTCCTTGGATCATCAGAGCACATGATGATGGTGCTTCTCACCAATTTTGGGCAATTTTTGAGCAAATTTTGTCATTTGCAAATTTTGGATTTGAATACATAGGAAAACTGCTTATAAGCACAGCGCCACCGACGCTGCGATTTTCCTAGGGGAACCCATTGAAGAAATGCCTTTCATTTTTCGATTCATAGTGATGAGGACATGCACCCTAGCAAGTTTCAAAGATTTTTAGGTAGAACTGGTCCATCAAAAGGTCAAAAAACACCCTAAAAATGACCTTTCTGCCACTTTTTGGACACACAGAAGCAGTCTTGGGAGAATCAAGTTTTTAGGGGTCAAATGAGCTTCAAATTTATAAATTCAAGTTTTTTGGAAAGTAGACTTGAAGACCTTTCCAATTAGCTATCTTGGGATCAATTTTGATGCCGGGAAGGCCTCCAAAAGGGACCCAAAAGTGGCGCTGCACTTTTGCCCAGTGGTGTTGCGCTTTTAGCAGTTTTGCTTAGGGTTGCTACTTTTCCAATTTTTGATTGTAGTCATGGATTCTCTCCCATGGTGGATGATTTACCATTGTAAATGATGACTTGGCATGTAATTATGGTAGAAAAATGGAGATAGAGGGTAGATTCATTGCTTTAAGAGTTAGTTTGAGTTCAAATGAATCAATTTTGCACTTTTAGAGGCAAGTTGTGAATGATGCCTATATTCCTGTTTCTTGTTCAGTATCAGTTAGATTAGCTCCTAATCTTATGGATTCGACCCCTGAGGATGGGAGGGGGTTGAATATTTGTCTATATCTTCTTCTTATTTCTCTTTGTAGAGGGTTGGACTCAGTTGGATGCTCAGAAATTGATTGTACACCTTTTGTAAGCAGTTTGGCAAGAGATTAATAAGAATTGCAGCTATTTTTATGGGATCCCTATGGTATGGAGTTTTAGTATAGTTTCTTCTTTTGTGATTATATGTTTATATGTTCTATGTATGCCATCAATCATTTCATTGCTTCTATTTGAATGTTTTCAAGTTTGATAGGCATAATTCATTGCATCAGTGCTCTGCCTTGGGAAACCATTCACCATTTCATGTTTTCTACAATCCGGGAAGGATCCATGATTGTCACATGCCCTTCTTAGCTTCTCACCAGTCTAAAACATCTCACCCCATCAAGCCCTAGAGTGCTAAAGCCTATGCTTACCTTGCCCCATTGAACACCCTGCATTTCTGACCTAGTTTCCTAGATCTAAACTACCCAACTCCTTCTGATCTGGAAAAATATTTCCAAAATCAAACAAAAACTTTCGTGCCACTATACCTAGCCTAATATCCTTTATCTGATCGAGTCATTTTGGCTGAGATCCTTATGGAGAGAGCCCTTTCCTGGCCTAGTAGGGTTAGTTACTTGGCTAAGCGTGGTTTGAGGTTACCTTGGCTTGCCTCCCTTTAGCCTGAGGTTCAATGCAGGTGATAACAATATACACAGGTTGAATTTCATATATATGTGGCTTTTGTGCACGCAAAAACCATGTTGATGCATATTGAAGTTGCATATATATCAAAGTTAGTTTTCATATATGCACATCTTTTGCATATGTGCACATATATTTTATGTATACATGCATAAGGCATGCATATATGAAAGTCGGCTTCCATACATGGGCACATATACGAATATTATTTACTTTCGAACATGCGCCCATACATAAAAAGTGTACATATACAAAAGTATCTTAGGTTGTGCTTATAGAAAAGAGAGAAATATATAAAAGTTATCTTTCATATATGTGTATATATACATAAATTATGCATATACATAAGTAGATTTCGTATATATACACTTACATAAAAGATAATGAAACTTCTATACATGTACATCTTAAGTATATGCATACATAAATTTCCTAAATGGTACATTTAAGAAGTTCAAATATATAAATAAAATTTACTAAAAGAAAATGATTACATATGTTGAAAACTAACATATAAATTATAACTTCCAAATTCTTATAACTTATTATTATACTATTTATGGATATTAAAGTCATATATTTAACATAGAAAAAATATTCATTCTTTAAGTGAAATAAAAAATATTTATATCTAAATTGTTTTTTTTAATAAAACTTTAAAATGTCCTCAATACAAATATAAAAATATCGAGTATATAAAAGAAGTAATTTTTTTTAAATAATAAAACTAGTAATTGCACCAGATGTTGCAAAGGAAACATCGTGCGGTAGCATAGGAACCAATATAATAGAAGAAAGAATATGTGACCAAAGTACTCTATAGGGAGATGGGAGATAGGGGCACCCTACCTACCTAAGTAAATCTCTAAACTAAATATGGTGTCATCATTTGCAATGGTGTCTGATTATGCGAGGTGGTGATGTACCCAACCTAACCATTTCACATTCCCCAGTGTTCTCTCAACATGTGATAATTTGGTAGATCTGGAAAGTGACAAAGGAGTCCATCGTGGCATAATTTCCAGTGGACTGCAGTGTAAGGAATTGTGTGGAGTGCTCTTGTAAATATGTATGCTAAATGTGGTTGCATAAATAATGCACAACAAGTGTTTGACATAATTCCTGAACAAAATGTACTATCTTGAAATGTTATGATATCATGGTATGTAAAGGAGGGTAACGTGACTGAGGTCATGCAACTCTTTCTTCAAATGCCTAAATGGGACATGGTTTCATGGACTGCAATACTTGCTAGAAATGCACGTAAGGAGCTCTTTTTACGGATGGCGATGCACATAAAATGTTCAGTAAAATTTCTAAACGGGATGTTGTCTCTTGGAATTCTATTATTGTAGGATATGTTATTCATAGATTTGGAAAGGAAGCCCTTCAACTATTTGAACAAATGCAACAATCTGCCATAAAACCCAACCATGTCACCTTTGTTGGTGTTATGTTTACATGTGGCCATGCGGGTTTAGTAGACCATGGTTGGAAATACTTATATTAAATGAATCAAGATTACAATATTAGCGCTATGGAAATTCCATGAACTCTCAAAACTATTGTTTGTATGTTAGATCAATGAACACATAGCTAATTGAATATATGAATAAAAAAGAATAAATGTATAACACTCAAAACTCCATATGTTAACTCCAAACAAGAGCTCGCATTTTGTCTCTCTTACTAACACTCTAAGACTTGTGTAGAGAGAAAACAAGGAAGCTTCTAGAAAACAGGCTCGGAGTAACAAATAAAACTAATCATTCCACAATTATTTTCAGCGGAGCTTCAACCAATCTTGCACCCTTCCATTGATCGGAAAGATTGAAGAAATAAACAGAGGAAAAAATTTACACTCTTAAATGTTAAACATCCTCAACAAGGACATGTAATATCAATGATTGTATCTTTAGAAAGTTTAAAGCTTGGAAGATGGGTCTATGTGTGATAGTTGTAATTAGATACCTTGGAGAAGGGTCAAAACTTAACCCATACTGTGAATACCCCAAAAACAAAACTAAAGCACCACAAATATCATCAAATTTGTTTTCCGCCTAATGGATCGTTCATAAAGAGGTAAAAGGAGCATTTATATTCTAAAAGTGAAATGCAACTTAGACATGGTATATTTTATAGTTTCCCAAGGCAAGCTACAATATGTTTGACATAATTGAAATTTAAAATAAATCATCAAAAAATAAACATTTAGAATGTGAAATAATATAAGATTGAAACACAAAGTAAACAAAGGAAAAAATTTGAAAAATAAAATAGAATGGATATAGCTCCCTTGGAAGCTTGAAATTTGCAACATAAAGTTTGGTTTTGGTGTTTGATGTAACTAGTAGATAGGATAGGGCACCTTCATTCTTGGAGAAAACTACAAAGTAGTGTAGTAATATGCATCCATTTAGTTGCATTCCAAGTTTAAATTGTTCTGTGATCACCTCCCATGAGGATTCTCCAATTGTGAGAACACAACACTTGTGGTTGCATCTTCTAAATCATCAATCACTTCCACCAACAACTCTACCAATAACGATAGTATCAAAAGTATAAGACTCTCGGCAACACAAAGGAACATAATGCACGTGCCATCAATCTCTTCTACATAATTGTAGCTCTCCTCCCAAACCAAAGCCACTAGTGTTGTGTGTTCACTTTGCCATGAATCATGTGCATACATCTTGAGGTAAGGAATTTTTGCGCCAAGGTATGGATCCACTATGTGTCATATCCCCGGAAGAAGAAAAATTTCCAAGCAAGAGGTAAATTCTCACAAGTATCCCTCTTTGGGATGTTGAGAACTCCAAAATTTCACACACTCATTAACGAAACCTATAAATTGGGAACTTTCATACAAGACTTGAAGTCACACTAAACTTGGACGAAAAGGCCCAGGCTCCGGGTAGTGCAAAGGAACATTTGTGAGATGATTTGTACCATTCTCATATCGATCATTTTGCATGGCTGCCTGCTGGAGTTGAAATGCATATTCCAAGTTCCATAAAAGATCTCCCATGGCAGGCCTGTCGATGCGCTGCTCTTCCAAGCACTTTTCAACAGTGTCCCAAAGATTTTTTAGAGAATTAGGGTTAATAGTCCCAACAAGGTGAGGGTCAATGAGCTTTTCAAGCTTGCCCATTTTCTTCCAGTGCATTGTCCACTCTGTTATATTGAGTTGTTCTCTAGGTAGAACAAGATTAAGAGTTGGTGTTGCAGAAAAGACCTCCAGTAACACTACTTCAAAAGAATAAACATTAGATTTCTATATTAGTTGCTTCCTTCTGAAGTATTCAAGATCAAGGTACCTAAAACTACCTTTCACTGCAGTACTTCCGTGAGTCTGATCAAGAGTGGGTCCAGTCCTTCAATGTCCAAAGTCTGCCACCTTTACAAATATTCATGGTTTAGTAATATAGTATTATAATATTTTTCAGATAATAAACCTTATTCGAAACTAAATAGAAATAATAAGCCTGCTTATTCGAAACTTTATTTCACGATGAGTAGATAAAGTCCGCTTATTCGAAACTTTATTTCATGATTAGTAGACCAGTGTTGGATAAATATATTTTATATAATATTTGTTTTATTTCTTATTCTCTAGGTACATTGTCATGGACTTTATGGATGAAATTCGTAACCTTTGAAATTGAAATCTTCCCAAACATTTAGACATTCGAATGGATTCAATTTGTATCTTCTAGTTCTAGTTGATAATCTTATTAGTATCTTCCTCTTACGGATGAGCACATTACATGAATATTAGATCGTTAATTTCAGACATTTATTTCAAAATTTCTGAATATGAAAATTGAGTTATTTTTTTTAATTATTTCATTAAAATAATATATTAAAAATAAATAAATTATTGCTATTTAAAAATTTATAATATAATTTTACATTTAAAAATATATTATTTAAATAAAAAATACAATATTACTCAAAATTATTAATTATATTTCCTCAAATTCAAAAATCCAAATACTAAATGTAAAATTTAAATTATCATTTAGGTCATAAAACTTCTATAGCCCCCCTAACCCAACTAATCCTCACAACTAATGAATCCCACCAAGACCAAGACCATGTGCTTAGGTCTTAAAATGATAGTGTTAGTCTGGTTGAGGGTCGGTGGTGGTTTTGGACCATAAAGATGTGGATTCCCTAACTCGTTACCATATATATATATATATATATATATATATATATATATATATATATATATATATATATATATATATATATATATATATATATATATACATAAGTGATAACAATATAAATTATTGTTTGAATATTTAAAAATTATTTAAAAAATAATAATTTGATTTGTAATTCATATTATAATGAGTTTAATATATATAACATTACATAGATTATAGATAATTAATTTTAAAATTTATTTATTTATTAATAAAAATAATTTAATATTGAATAAAATAATAAAGTAAAATTCTAGCTTGCAACATAGCCCTGCAACAACTAAAGGGGTGAATCTTTGGTGGTTACCACACACACACACACACACACACACACACACACACACACACACACACACATATATATATATATATAAGTGTAATATTTATATTAACGTGTGATAAATATAAATTGTTGTTTGAATATTTAAAAATTATTTAAAAAATAATAATATGATTTGTAGTTCATATTATAATGAGTTTAATATATATAACACTAGCACAACCATATTTACCAAGGTAAATATGGTTGATATACGCTGATAGGCTTATATCAACCACATTAATAATTATTATGGGTATTTAGGATTATTAACAACTATATAATTTTTGTTTTATTTTTTTTACAAGAACGGGTAGTGGATATATTAGATACTTGGCCTTAATGCCAAAAATCAGATTACAAAATGTGAGTCTAATTTCACAAGTACTCCATAACCATGCAAGGCCATGGCATTTATGCTTAGCTCACATCTCTTTTTGGCTGCTACTATGAGGTCAATTTCAGAGATTTTTCCAAGTTTATGAATACATACGAACTGGTTTAACAAAAAGCAGTAAAACATGATAGCTATCTAAATTAAGGAATTGGTTCCCATGTTTCCTATCCCCCTCTGAATAAGGCTCCAGCCGTAAGGAGGGCTGCTTTGTTGGCTTCAATGTCTGCCTCCTTATTATTAGCTCTCAACACATGGTAGAAATTCAAATTCTGGAAAGAGTCTCCAAGGTCTATTATTTTGAAGATCAGCCTTGCAAGCCTTAGATCCGTTGGCTTAGAATGTGTCACCATAGCATTGATGATGACCTGAGAGTCCCCAAATACATTAGCCTCCCTGATGCTCAACACTTTCAACAACTTGAGCCCTTGGAAAAGAGCCAAAGCCTTGGCTTGAAAGCTAGAAGTAATGCCCAAACCCCAGGCAAAGCTGTGTATCCTTATGCCATCTGGGTTCAATATGGTGCATCCTGCGCCAACTCTTCCAGGATTGGCCTTTTCAGCCCCATCAAAAAGAGAGAGTATCTCTGTTGTTTTGTATTCCAATCGTGGAATTCTTTTGCTGAAACTCTTATTTGACAATCTTTGGGGAGGGTGATGCTATTTGCAATGTTTTGGAACTGAAGATCGAGAGAGGAGCCCCAATTTATATCTTTCTAGCTGAGATTTAAGTCGTCTTTATGGTCTCTTAGACACTCTTTTAGCTCGCATTTAATATTAACTACCACAAGCTTAGCATCCTGTAAGTAGTTTCTGAAAATTCTTTTATTTCGCTCAAGCCAAACTTGCCAACTGATTATTTTAGGAAGAGCAGACCAAGCAGCTCCGATAATTTTGTTTTTTGGGGGAGGTCCATGATACCTTTGCAGCCATTTAGCAAAAATTCCGGGAATGGAGGAAGGCAGCGCGAAGCTGGAACTCAAAGTTCCCAACAATTCTGTCCAAATCTGCAAAGTGAAGGTGCATTCAAGCATTAGATGAATGACGCTTTCTTGATTTACCTTACAAAGGCTGCACCTTGAAGGACCGTGGAAACCACACTTCTAAAGATTTTCATCAATCAAGATTTTGGAGTGACATAGCAGCCAGTTGAAGAAATCAATTTTAGGAAAGGAGGGATAATGCCAAATCCCTTTCCACAGCTCAGGGTTCGTGGCCACGTGAGGGCGCTCACACTGCTTGGTGTAACCTTGAGCAACGGTGTATCCACTAGCTAGAATACCCCGTCCTCTTGAGTCTTGTTTTCGATCTAGTGATGGAGTCAATCCATGGAGGTTGGAAAGTAGGATCTCACACTCCATAGATAAATCTGGGGGCGTTTGAAGATTCCAACCAGCCCAGCGTGAATTTTTCCAAACTGAAATGTCCCACAGAGTACGCATTCCAACGTTATTCATCCATCTGCGCAGCACTTGAAGCGAATGACAGTCTCCCAGTAGCTCATTGTTCAATATTTTGTCTGTCCAAAGATTGATCCTTTTTCCATTACCGGGAACCCAGAAGGCATGAGCGTTGATGAGAGAGAAGGATCTGTTGCAAAGCTTCAGAAAGGGCGTATTTGGATGCGTCCTAAGATGATCTAGGCAGCGAGAATGCTAGCCTTTGAAATATTTTTTCCAAAGAGCTAGTTGTGCCCAGCTAGGATTAGGAGCAATAATTCTCCAGATTAATTTAGCTCCCATTGCAATATTTTGATAGCCAAGGTTTTTGAAATTTAAGCCTCCTTCCAATAGCGGTTTGGAGATGGATTCCCAACTAACTAGCTGAATCTTTTTCTCATTCTACTTGCCCCTATTCCAAAAAAATTTCCGAATGATCTCCTCCATTTTTCTGAGAATACCAGAGGGAGAAAGAAGGATAGAAAAATTAAATAAGGGAAGACTGGAAAGAATAGATTTAATGAGGACAGACTTACCAGCAATGTTAATCCAGGAAAAGCCCCAGGTAAGCAACTTTTTCTTGTATTTCTCCAATTGGGGGAGCCAATCTCTGTTGTAGGCTCTTTTGAGGAAAACCGAGAAGCCCAAGTACTTGAAGGAAGTTCAGTTTGAGGATGTGGCGAAACCAAAGGTTCTGGAAATGGAGTTAAGCAAGATGGAAGTGGTGTTCCAGCAATGGATATGACATTTGCCATTGTTTAGACTACTTCTTGAAACCATGCAAAACTCGTCCAAAGCTCTTTTAAATCTAGAGGCCATAAGCACAAAAGCTGCTCCCAATAACAAGGTGTCATCCGCAAAGAGGGCATGATTTATGTTTTTAACACCTCTTGCAATACAGAGTCCAAAGATATCCTGATCTGCCCTTTTTTAATCTAGGTAGAAATCGAGGACAGAGGCTTGAAGAACAAATGGAAGTGGTGAGAGAGGGCACCCCTACCTCAGCCCTCTCATGGCTTTGAAAAAATTAGCAGCTCTGCCATTTACTAAAGGGGCAATCCAAGGCTCCGAGATGCAAGCCCGAATCCAATTTATAAAATTCTATCCAAATCCAAGCTTGTGTAAGACTTTCAACGAAAAGATATGCCTAACTCTATCGAAAGCATTTGCTAAATCATGTTTGACAACCATACCTTTTTCATTGCGCCTCAGGCCTGAGTGGATTGCCTCTTGGACTAGAATGAAATTGTCCACAATCTGTGTACCTTGGATGAAGCCTCCTTGGCTTTCCGGTATGATTTTGGGGAGGATGGGCTTTAGTCTATTAGCGATGACTATGGTGATCAATTTGTAACCAATATTGCAGAGCAAAATCGGGCGAAACCTGTTAAAGGAGTTGGCCCCCTTCTCTTTGGGAATGAGAGCAAGAAAAGCAGAGTTCGTGCTGCCTCTAATTTTCTGGAAAACTTAGGATTTTAGAACCATTTCGTAGAGATCTTTTTCCACAATAAGCCAGAAAATTTGGAGGAATCTGGTTGAGAATCCATCCGGACCAGGGGCTTTGTCTGGGTACATGGAGAAAAGGGCATCCTTGACTTCATTCTTGGTGACTTTAGCTTCAAGGAGGTGATTCATTTCAACAAAAATCAAGGAGGGGACCACGTCCATCATATCTGAATTTTGATCCAGAATTATATCTTCACTGTACATGATTTTAAAATGAAGGGAGGCTACTTTTTTTATGTTTGCATTATCCTTGTGAATGATAGAACCATCTTTGATTTCAGAAATGGAATTGGTACATTTCCTGGCCTGAGCTTGTTTGTGAAAGAAAGAAGAATTCATGTCCCTTGCTTTAAGCCAGAGACTACGAGACTTAAGTCTCCAGAATTCTTCCTCAACTAGACAAGCCTTGTGATAGTTTTTTTGAAACAGGGCTTCTTTATCTAGAATCTCTTTTGTTATGTCAACTGTTTCAGCTTGAAGATGGTGAATTTCCAGAGTGCATTGAATATTTTTTCTTTCATTGGCTAGATTGGGCAGAGATTTGACCCAACTTTTCAATGCCCTTTTCACTCTTCTGAGCTTCTCTTCCCAGATGAAAAAGGGGGAGCCTTTGACCGGTTGTAGCCAAATGCCCTTAAATAATTGCATGAAGTCTGATTCCTTAGCCCAGAGCGGGTTAAATCTGAAGGGAATAGGTCCAAGATCAAGCTGAAACACAAGTTCCAGCTTGATGGGTTTATGATTTGAAGTATTGCAAGGGAGAATATGGACTCTAGCCTCTAATCCAAGAAGAAGAAAAGAGTTTTGAATAAAGAATCTGTCCAACTTGGCAGCTATGTGGCCAGGACCAATTCTTTTATTAGTCCAAGTGAACTTTCCTGAGGTTGGCTTGATGTCTAGCAGGTCCCAATCCTGCATAAGGTCCTCTGCCCATTCCCTAGTCGGATCACGAACAACGCTGCCTCCTCTCTTGTATGCTAATAGGAGAGTGAGGTTGAGGTCTCCGACAATGATGATATTCTCGAGATTAATTAGATCTGCTTGGTTTCTTAAGGAGTCCTAGCAAGCCTTTTTTCCCCAGCATTCACAGGAACGTACACGTTGAAGAGACTAAAAATCTGATTTGTTTCTACATGCTACAATTTTAAGAACAACCAATGAGAGTTGAGGGTCTCAATAATGACTGAGAATTTTTTAGCGTTCCAAAGGGTGCCCACCCCATTGGAAGCCCCTCGAGCTGAGATTGATTTCGCCTTACATTTATTCCAGAGTTTCTTACTTACCTGAAGGAAGGTGGATTCCTCCAGTTTGGTCTCCTGGATGAGAAGTATGTCTGAAGCTTCTATCTTGATTAAACTTTTGATGGCTTCTTCTTTGATTCTGCTCCCCATACCTCTACAGTTCCAGTGGACAATCTTCATCATTTGTATTTCTGGTTGGATCCCTTGGAGCCTTGGGGCTAATTTCTCGCCATCTTAGGTTTTGTTGCTAATAGTTTCTCAAGGGTTGGTTTGTTGCTTTGGAGCTTGTCTTTGAAAGTTTCCAGCTCTCTTTTTTCCCAATCTGTTTTGCGGCGTCTTCTAGATCTCCTTGTCGAGGCTTGTGATACTCCTATTTTTCCTTCTTCCTCCAAGCCTTCAGATTCTTGCTCAACTTCCTTGACTTCTACAGTGTTTCCTTTGGAACTCTCAGCAAGGCTTTCCCCCTTGGGAGAAGAGGGGGTACCTTTTGTGAGGGGGGTTTATTTTTGGATATCTGCTTCTTATGTTTCCTCTATTTGTGAGCTTAGAGGGGTGAATTTATTTTCTTGCTCCATTTTGACAGGGGGTTACTGAGGAGGGGCTTGTTGAGGGCCTCTTTTGGCTATACCAACATGTTTTTTGGTTTTCTTGGCACGCTTGACCTGATTCCAGCCTTTTTCTTTACTCTTATTTAGATCAGCATTGGTTGGGCATCCTCCGGCGAAGTGGCCGTAGACATGGAATTTTCGGCACTTGAAGGGAAACTGCTCATAGTCAAGTTTCTGTAAATGAGTCCAGCTTCCAAATTTGATTTTGATGGCTTCCAAGAGTCCCACCTCAAGATCTACTTCTACGCAGATTCTGGCACAGTCATATTGATCTTTGTTGTTTTCCCGGCCTATGAATTTCCCAAGGGCGTTGCTGATGTGCTTCAACGAGTCCCAGTGCTAGAAATGCACTAGGATATTTGAAAGCCTAACCCACAACGGAACAACGGTAGGAATGTCAACTGTAGGGTCAAAATCTGGCGTCCATTTGTTGAGATAGAGGCCTTGGGGGCCCATGAAATAGGTGCCATTCTGGAAGATTAGATCCTTGTCTTCCTTAGAGGTGAATTCGAAGAAAAAAAACCCTCGTCCTAAGAAATAAGATGTGACGGTATTCTTGATAAAAAGAGCCCAGTTCTCAGTGGACTTAGGAGAAGGCCATATTCCGGTGAACTGATCGACAAGTGCTCGCTTAGCCAAGGATAGGGCGACTTGGATCGGAGTCTCTGGCGGTAGGGAGATTTCAGGAATATCTTCGAGCCTCTTGACGAATTTGGCAGCTTCATTCTTTTTCTTTTGCGGCAAACCAACCAAAAGCTGAGAGAAGGCTTCGGCAGAAGAAGAAGGCAGAGGAGGGGGGAGGGGGGCTGCCTGGGGCGAGCTCGGGACCTCCATGGACGCGAACTCCTCCCAGCGGCAAACAAGCCACACAGCAGGCTCTCAGCTGAAAAGCGCAGGAAAGCAAGCCCAGGGCCTCGGGGCCGGAGGGCAGGGGGACCTAGGGCGCAGGCACCGAAGCACAGACAACGAACTAGGGTTTCGATACCAGGTCAAACCGCTCCAGACGAGACTAATTTTGCAAATCCATAATAACTATATAAATATTAACAACTAGATTATTTATATATATTACTATATAAATATTATAATAATTATATAAATTCTTAATATATATTAATTAATAATAAGAATAGCTCATAATAATATTAGATTATATATATATATATATATATATATATATATATATATATATATATATATATATATATATTTCCCCTGGGAAAAATCGTAATTTCATTAATAAAAGGAAATTACATTTTGTAGATGCATAAATGCATATTCAGATCATATCCAAGACATGACTATCATCATCAACAGTGATAAAAAAATTGTTGCCTTGATCCACGTAGGGAGGCAACAATATATATAAAACTGTAAAAACTACAATATATAAAAACTGAGAAGTCCTTCATGCGATAAATATATACACAAAATAATAATGTTCATATGCCAATAGAAAATTATGCAATTATATCCATAAACGGCTGGTGGTAGTATTGATAGTGATCTCCATCGCGCAGTTCCTGGATCATCCAGATGCCTAGCTCCCCAATTGCAGCTTCTTTGGATAGGCTGTCAGCAACCCCGTTCCACTCCTGGAGAATGTGATTCACCGGAGGTCGCCCGAGTTCGTGCTGGAGGCGGGGGAGGAGGTCGATGGGGAGGTCTGCCACACTTCTTAAGAGTGGTCGATGGTGGGTCCGTAACCTTGTCTGTTGAGGCCGTCTGCATCTCGGCCATCCCTTTTGTAGGCTCCGTATTCTAAGGCTGCTCCTCCTGAATTGGGGACTCCTATGCCACTGGGTCTTGAACCAGGGTCTTTCTGAAGCCCTTGTCGTTAAGTGGACAGTATTTATACAAGTGACCCACCTTGTGACATCGTCTGCATCTAAAGGGGACACCCTCGTAATCTAGTATCTGCCTCCTTGCTGCATTCCTCCACTAAATGTTAATGTGCTCTAGAAGGCCATCGGAGAGATCTAGGTGAACCAGAATCCTGGCAAAAGCCATGCGCCCCGTACTCTGAAAAGAGTCATCATATGTGAGGTAGGTGCCAATGGAATTTCCAATCCGCTTGAAAACATCCTCCGTCCAGAAATGTAGAGGTAGCCCTGGAAGGCGTACCCATATGGGTCCAGCATCGACCCTCTCCTGTTCCGGGTCAAACATAGGCGTCCATCTTCTGAGCAAAACTGGTGCTTGATCAATGTGCCAGACTGTAGAAAGTACCCAGTTGGTGTGTGCAAGACAGCTGAACCGGAGAGCAAACCAACCTTTAACGAATGTTTGAACCTTTGGGGGATCTTTAAGGTGATGACCCCATTCCACACTGAAATTTCTGCCGCAAACTCAACCAGCAAGCACTTTCTTTGTGGTATCCATGGAGTCCAGTAATTGAGTGTCCTCGGTGAGTTTTAGGAATACCTCACAGTTCCAGAGCTTCAAGCACCGCTTCTTCTTAGAAACGCCGAAAAAATTAGTAGCAGAAGTCTCTGGTGTTGAGGCAGGATGTGTAGTTGATGATGAAGGGGATGCCCTAGGTCCCATAGCAGCCGTCGATGGAATGGAAGCAAAAATACCTGGGATGGGACTAATTCCCATGAAATTTCCCAGAGGGGGAGCCTCGGTGGTCAGGGGAGCAGATGAGATGGGTTCTTGTGTAGCAGAGACCAAAAGGCAGTTAGCCAAGGGTATACAGGAGGTGGATGAAGGAGGGTTTGATGCCAGAACCACTTCAAGGGTTTTTTTTGCTAGGGTTTGTCAAAGGATCCACAAAAGCCAAAGTACGTGGAGAGAGTGGCTGACAGATGAAGTCCAGATGTGATGGGGCATCCTCAGGCAGCATCACAGAAGGTATGCGGGAACGAAAGATGGGCGGAAGAGCATCAACTTCATCAGAGAGCTCACTTTCGAAGGTAAAGTAACCCGCCGCTGTGGTCTTGGGGCATGTCTAGATGGGCACATCCTTCGAAGGATCCATAGAATAATCAACCATCTCATCCATAACTGTCGAGACTGCCCGTTGACAGCTACCTTTAAGTTGATGCTAATAGGAATGGAGGTAGTCGGTGAAGTGAGGGAGGGTTGAAGAAAAAACAAACCGCCTGAAGCTAATGAGCCAATGGAGAGCCCATTTCCAGTTAAGGGTAGTGGAGAAAACAGGGGGGAACAACGTCAGAGTTGTTACGGGGGCAAGCGATGTCGTACCGTAGAAATAGAGGGTTGCAGACGGTCTCTCTAGAGAAACCCTAACCTCGTCGCCATCATCGCCCTCTCATTACTCTAATTTTCTTATTCCTTTTCGATACCGATTATTTTTATATTATTTAAATAACATAATAATATAGAATAATAATAATATTTGATTATAATATTATAATAATATTATATTATTATAATAATATACAAATATAATTATTATTATTATAATAATATAATCAATATTATTATAATAAGAACAATAAAGACCAATTATTTATTATTTATGATAATTAATAACTATACAAATAATAGCAACTATATTCTTATATATTTATGATTATTATATTAATATTATTATAATAATATAAACTCATATTATTATTCTTATTATTATTATTAAGCTTTAGTAATTTTAATATTTATCTTAGGGTCTGTATACATAAGGTTAATTATTATCAGTATTTAAGATTATTAATAACTATATAAATAACTATGTAGGATTATTAATAACTATATAAATATTAACAACCAGATTATTTCTATATATTATTATATAAAGATTATAATAATAATATAAACTCCTAATATATATTAATTAATAATAAAAATAGCTCATAAAAATATTAGATTATCATTATGTTATTAAAATAATATAAAATTATAAAAAAATAATAACAATTATATTGTATTATAATAATAATAATAATAATAGATTATAATATTATATTATTATAATATACAAGTATAATTATTATTATAATAATAATATAATCAATATTATTATAATAAGAACAATAAAGACCAATTATTTATTATTTATGAAAATTAATAACTATACAAATAATAACAACTATATTCTTATATAATTATATATTTATGATTATTATATTAATATTATTATAATAATATAAACTCTTATTATTATTATTATTCTTAGACTTTAGTATTTTTAATATTTATCTTAGGGTTTGTATACATAAGGTTAATTATTATCAGTATTTATGATTATTAATAACTATATAACTATTAACAACCAGATTATTTATATATTATTATATAAATATTATAATAATTATATAAACTCCTAATATATATATAAATTAATAATAAGAATAGCTCATAATAATATTATATTATCATTATATTATTAAAATAATATAATAAATACTACAAACCCTAAGACAAATATTATAAACATTGAAATAAACATGATGTACTATCATTTATTTTCATATTGAGACAATCCTTATCATAATTCCATGTCGGACCATGGTCGACATCATAATAAACAGTGTTTGACTCAGGAATAATAAACCCAAGCGATTGATAATATAAACCCAAAGGATTAATACCAAACCCCAAGGGATTGTGAACCAAAGGGAATAATATTAAACAAAAGGGACTAATAATATAAAATGAAGGGAATAAAAACCCCAAGGGATTGATATAATAAACCCAAAGGAATAATAAACCCAAGGGATTATTATTTATTTTCATGGTGAGACAATCCTTGTCAGAATGTGACATTCAAGCATGGTTGACCATGGTTGGCTATGATTGGCAATGGTTTACCATTGATGGATATTATAAACCTAAGGGAATAATAAACCCGAGGGGTTAATATGAGAACCCAAAGGAATAATAAAACGAAGGGATTAATACTAATAATGAAAACCCCAAGGGAATAATATTAAACCCATGGGACTAATATTATAAACCCAACATTGTTAAACCTAAATATAAATACTACAAACACTAAAATAAACATGGTTTATTTTCATGGTGAGTCAATCTTTGTCAAAATGCGACATTCAACCAAGGGACTAATATAATAAAACCAACATTGGTAAACCCAAATATAAATACTACAAATACTAAAATAAACATGGTTTATTTTGACGGTGAGATAATTCTTGTCACAATGCGACATTCAACCATGGTTGACGATGTTTGGCTATAATTGACATTGGTTTACCATGATTTATATTATCAACCAAAAGGAATAATAAACCCAAGGGATTGATATTATAAACCCAAATGAATAATAATCCCAAGAGATAAATACTAAAACCCAAGGGATTATGAAGCCAAGGGAATAATATTAAACCCATGGGACTAATATTATAAACTTCACATCGAGTAAAGGCAAATATCAATACTACAAACACTAAAATAAACATAGTTTATTTTGATGGTGAGATAATCCTTGGCACAATACAACATTCAAACATGGCTCACCATGTTTGGCTACGATTTATATTATAAAAGGGAATAAAAAAACCCAAATTTTGATATTATAAACCCAAATGAATAATAAACCGAAGGGAGTAATACTAAAACCCCAAGGGAATATGAACCCAAGGGAATAATATTAAGCCCAAGGGACTAATATTATAAACCCAATATTCGTAAACTCAAATATAAATATTAAAACACTAAAATAAACATTTTTTATTTTCATTGTGAGACAATCTTTGTCAAAATGTGACATTCAAGCATGGGACTAATATTATAAACCCAACATTGGTAAACCCAAATATAAGTACTACAAACCCTAAGACAAATATTATAAACATTAAAATAAACATGATGTACCATCATTGATTTCCATATTGAGACAATCCTTATCACAATTCCATGTCGGACCATGGTCGACATCATAATAAACTGTGTTTGACTCAAGAATAATAAACCCAAGCGATTGATATTATAAACCCAAGGGATTAATACTAAACCCCAAGGGATTATGAACCAAAGGGAATACTATTAAACAAAAGGGACTAATAATATAAAATGAAGGGAATAAAAAACCCAAGGGATTATTATTTATTTTCGTGGGGAGACAATCCTTGTCACAATGTGACATTCAAGCATGGTTGACCATGGTTCGCTATGATTGACAATGGTTTACCGTGATGGATATTATAAACCTAAGGGAATAATAAACCCAAGGGATTAATATGAGAAACCCAAAGGAATAATAAAACGAAGGGATTAATACTAAGACCCCAAGGGATTATGAACCCAGGGGAATAATATTAAATCCAAGGGACTAATATTATAAACCCAACATATATAAACCCCAAGACAAATATTATAAACATTAAAATAAACATGATCGACCATCATTGATTTTCGTATTATAAACCTAAGGGAATAGTAAACCCAATTTATTTACATTAATACTAAAATCCCAAGGGATTAATACTAAAACCCCAAGGGACTAATACTAAAACCCCTAGGGACTATGAACCCAAGGGAATAATATTAAGCCAAAGCGATTAATACTAAAACCCCAAGGGATTATGAACCCAAGTGAATAATATTAAGCCCAATGGACTAATATTATAAATCCAATATTGATAAACCCAAATAGAAATGCTAGAAACACAAAAATAAACTTGGTTTATTTTGATTGTGAGACAATCCTTGTCACAATGCAGCATTCAAACATGGTTGACCATGGTTGGCTATGATTGACAATGGTTGACCATGATTGATATTATAAACCTAAGGGAATAGTAAACCCAAGGGATTAATACTAAAACCCCAAGGGATTATGAACCCAAGGGAATACTATTAAACCTAAGGGACTAATATTATAAACCCAACGTATATAAACCCTAAGACAAATATTATAAACATTGAAATAAACATGATAGACCATCATTGATGTTCATATTGAGACAATCCTTATCACAATTCCATGTTGTATCATGGTCGACATCATAATAAACCATGTTTGACTCAAGATAAGAAACCCAAGTGATTGATATGATAAACCCAAGTGATTAATACTAAAACCCCAAGGGATTATGAACCAAAGGGAATACTATTAAACAAAATGGACTAATAATATAAACCCAAGGGAATAATAAACCCAAGGGATTGATATAATAAACCCAGGGGATTATTATTTATTTTCATGGTGAGACAATCCTTGTCACAATGTGACATTTAAGCATGGTTGGCTATGATTGACAATGGTTTACCATGATGGATATTATAAACCTAAGGGAATAATAAACCCAAGGGATTAATATGAGAAACCCAAAGAAATAATAAAACGAAGGGATTAATACTAAGACCCCAAGGGAACAATATTAAATCCAAGGGACTAATATTATAAACCCAATGTATATAAACCCTAAGAAAAATATTATAAACATTAGAATAAACATGATTGACCATCATTGTTTTACATATTGAGACAATTCCTATCACAATTCCATGTTGGACCATGGTCGACATTATAATAAACCATGTTTGGCTCGCGAATAATAAACCCAAGCGATTGATATTATAAACCCAAGGGATTAAAACTAAAATCCCAAGGGATTATGAACCTAAGGCACTATTATTAAACAAAAGGAACTAATAATATAAACCCAAGGGAATAATGAACCCAAGGGATTGATATAATAAACCCAAAGGAATAATAAACCCAAGGGATTAACACTAAAACCTCAAGGGATTATGAACCCAAGGAATTATTAATATTAAAAAGTTGAAGAACGAAGAAAACCAATAACTTGATATTATAAACCATTGGGAATTAATAAACCCAAGGGAAAAATACTTTATTAAAGCCTTGCTTTCAAATCCTTCCTATCGGGACTAAAACCCTCTCATTAACCTTTATAAAACCTTCACTAACCCTTTAGCCACACATATGTAACCATTTCCTCTTTAAAACTTGGTTACATATATATTTAGCGCATAAACTTTCTATTAGCGCTATTTTCTTAATAAACCATTTACAAAGGAAATATACACTTACCACACCTTTTCCGTGTTGGTACGACCTTGGCATGATTTTTGAGATTTACCTTTTTGCTTATCGCAATCGCGATTCTCCGCGGGTTTTGTTAACAAAGACCTCTATCGCATCTAATATGTGATAATGCGATTTCGGATCTCAAAACTTATTAACTGCGCCACATAACACCATTGGGTCCGCTCCTTTGTATGTCGCATTACTTCTTTGTCGTTGATCTTCTCCCGAAAGATCCAACGATTCACATTGGTTTCAGGTTGACCACACACACGGGGGTTAACCACCTAATAAAGCGGTTTCCCCACTCCAACTCTCTGCCATGCGTCGTGATATGTATGGAATCGATTGATCAATGCTCAAACCACTTACCATCTATTCCTCGCCTGAAATACCGCGTAAGGTTATAAACCCGCCTTTTCTTTGCGTTAACTCCTGCGCTCCTTCACCATGCGATGACCGTCGATCTATGAGATTGACGGTTCTCACTCTTTGTCATCATGCCGTTGATCTATAAGATCCAACGGTTCCCGTATACTAAAACCACACTTCTTCGTTCATCCCTTTAAATCGAATTTAATTCATTCTTCATTGTTTTCTCTGTGTTTTCAGTTTATCTTCAGGGTTTCTTTCTTCAACTATTCTGCTGCTCAATTCTCTTTGAGCCTCAATCCTCCGCGAATTCTCACTTCGCTTCCTCTGATTCTTCAGCTAGATTCCAAGATCCCTAATGACTCCTCTGAATCATTCTCTCCTCTCTGCGTGTGTATATATATTTTTGAAATAAATTTTCACTGCAAGGGATTGATATCATAAATGCAAGGGACTAATAAACCCATGGGATTACAAATGCGTAGGAATAATATTAAACATAAGGAATTAATATTATAAACCCAAGGAATTTAAGTATTATAAAACTTAGGATTAACATTATAAACCTATCTCATTAATAAACCCAAGAGATTAATATTAAAAACCCAAGGGAATAACATTAAACCTTAGGATTAATAGGGATTAATCAACCATGGATTAATGTTAAACCTAATTATTAATATTAAATCCTTTCTCACAATGCGACGTTGGACCATGGTTGAACATGATTGATTTTCATATTGAGACAATATTTGTGGTAATGTGATGTTCGATCATGGTAGACCATTAATAAAACCACATATACAACCATTGTTAAATGTGGTTTAAAATGGTTGACCATGGTTGATTTTTATATTGAGACAATATTTCTCAAATCTTGTGATGTTGGACCATGGACGATGGTTGACGATGGTGATTTTGATATTGAGACAATATTTGTGCCAATGTGACATTGGACCATCATTGAACATGATTGACCATGGTTGACCATGATTAAGCATGATTTTGAGAGAATCTTTGTCACAATTCGACATTTGACCATGGTTGACCATGATTGAAGATGGTTGACCATGGTTTATTTTCATATTGACATAATCTTTGTTATAATGTGACATTGGACCATGTTTCACCATGAATGACCATGGTTGACGATGATTGATAGTGGTTTAACACGGTTGATTTCATATTGAGACAATCTTTGTCACAATGTAACATTGGACCATGTAATATTAAACCCAAGGGTTTAATATTATAAACCCAAGGTATATAAACCCTAAGATAAATATTAAAAACCCTAAAATAAACATGGTTGACTATCGTTGATAATGGTTGATTTTCATATTGACACAATCTTTGTCAATGTGATGTTGGACTATGCTTGAACATGATTGATTTTCATGTTGAGAAAATCTTTATCACAATGTGACGTTGGACAAAAAGACAATCTTCGTCACAATGTGAACATGATTATTGACCATGGTTGACCATAGTTGACAATGATTGACCATGGTTGATTTTCACATTAAGACAATCTTCGTCAAAATGCGACATTGAAACATGGTTGACCATGGTTGATTTTCATGTTGATATTGTTATTTCACAATGTGATGTTGGACCATGGATGACCATGATTGACGATGGTTGATTTTCATATTGACCATGGTTGACCATGATTGACCATGGTTGAGCGTAATTGACCATGGTTGAGCGTAATTGACCATGATTGATTTTTATATACAATCTATGTGACAATGCGACGTTTAAATAAATATTATAAACCCTAAAATAAACATGGTTTTCCATCATTGACCATGGTTGATTTTCATATAGAGACAATCTTTATCACAATGCAACATTGGACCATGGTTGACCATGATAATATTATTTAATGTTATTAATATCAATAATTAACGTTAAAATTAATATTTATAAATATTAATAATATTAAAAGTAATATTAATATTCGTATTCATATCAATTAATATTAATATTAAAATTAATATTTATAAATAAATAAGAGTACCTTTAGGATTAATCACACTATAAGATTTGGTCGACATTTCAAACCAACTAATGTGGTTCATCCATATTAGATGTGGTTCATCCACATTAGTTGGTTCAAAATGTCGACCAAATCCTAATAATGTGATTAATCCAAAAGGTACTCTCATTTACGATATGAATCACAAAAGCCTAATATCTAACATTTATAAAAAAATATTAAAACTTAATATTAATATTTTATTAATATTTAATATTATTAATGTTGATGGTATATTATATTAATTAATTAATTAATTAATTAATATAATATCAATAGTATTAATAAATTAAAATAATAATAATAATAATAGATAAGATTGTAAATTTAAAAAATTTAATATTATTTTTAATATTAAATGTTGATAATATTATTTATAATAATAATGTTAATGTCATTAATAATTTTAATATTGTTAATTAAATGTTATGAATATTAATATTGGAGATCTATAATTGAATGCATAATTTATTCTTCTAATTATATTTATCATATATTTCAATTTATTCTTTTAATCTATTTCATATTTTGATTTTTTTTAGAATTGCATTTCAAAAATTATTATTTAACAAATACATTTCAAAGCTTACTCATTCACTAGTATTGATATCTATAATTTTTCAAATTAAATTTAATCTACTTTACATTTTAAGAATTTAATGTTCAAAAAAGATAAATTTTAGAATTATATTTCAATATTTACTATTTTTCAAAAATAGATACTTATCATTTATTAATTGATGTTTTGTTGTTATTTTCCACTTACATTTTAAAATTTCTATGCTTAATAAAAATAAGTTTTACAATTACATTTCAAAATTTGTTGTTTCACAATGAACATGGATAATTTAATACATATCCATTTTTTTTCCTGATTAATTTTAATATATACTTCATATTTTAACATCTCTATCTTTAATAAAGACAAAATTAATATAATATTTCAAAATTTTATGTGTTATAATTACAACTTGGAATCTATATATTTATGATGTGTTGTTATTTTCCAATTTACATCAATTTTTTTAATGTTTTCTTACTCTTTCAAAACCATGTATATTTATAATGTTGTATTGTTCTTTCCCACTTTACGTTCTAAAATTTATGTTTAGTGAAACTATAATTTTTTTAAAGTAAGCTTCAAAATTACTATTTCACAAATATGAACATGTATAATTTAATAGATACACAAGATGTTTAATTAATTTTATATTCTATGGCCTGATATGATAATTTTATTATAAAGATACATTTTCAACATTTATAATTTCATAAATATGGGGATAAACAATTTTGGATATATATATATATATATATATATATATATATATATATATATATATAGTGTGTGTGTGTGTGTGTGGACATCTATAATTGAATGCATAATTTATTCTTCTAATTATATTCATCATTTATTTCAATTTATCTATTTCATATTTTGAATTTTTTTAGAATTGCATTTCAAATATTATTATTTAACAAATATATTTCAAAGTTCACTCGTAAATTTCAATTTTTATTGTTTTTCAAAAATAAATACTTATCATTTATTAATTGATGCCTTGTTGTTATTTTCCACTTAACATTTTAAAATATCTATATTTATTGAAAATAAACTTTACAATTACATTTCAAAATTTGTTATCTCACAATAAATATGGATAATTTCATGCACATCCATTTTTTTTTTATAATTAATGTTAAGATGCACTTCATATTTTAAAACTAAATTGATGTTTTGTTGTTATTTTCCACTTGACATTTTAAAATTTCTATATTTAATAAAAATAAGCTTTACAATTACATTTCAAAATTTGTTGTTTCACAATGGACATGGATAATTTGATACATATCCATTTTTTTCTTATTAATTTTAATATACACTTCATATTTTAACATTTCTATCTTTAATAAAGACAAAATTAATATAACATTTCAAAATTTTATGTGTTATAATTACAACTTGGAATCTCTATATTTATGATGTGTTGTTATTTTCCAATTTACATAAAAAAATTTAATGTTTTTCTACTCTTTCAAAACCATGTATATTTATAATGTTGTATTGTTCTTCCCCACTTTACATTCTAAAATTTATGTTTAGTGAAACTATAAATTTTTTAAAGTAAGCTTCAAAATTACGATTTCACAAATATGGACATGTATAATTTAATAGATACACAAGATGTTTAATTAATTTTATATTCTATGGCCTGATATGATAATTTTATTATAAAGATACATTTTCAACATTTATAATTTCATAAATATGGGGATAAACAATTTTGTATTTATATATTAATATTTTTTTCCTATATTATAATATATATATATATATATATATATATATATATATATATATGTGTGTATGTGTGTGTGTGTGTTTTTAATAAATATGATTTTTTTTAATTACATTTCAAAGTTTATTGGACATCTATAATTGAATGCATAATGTATTCTTCTAATTATATTCATCATCTATTTCGATTTTTTTTTTTTTATCTATTTCATATTTTGATTTTTTTTAGAATTGCATTTCAAATATAATACTTGTTCACCAGTATTGATGTCTATAATTTTTCAAATTAAATTTAATCTACTTTACATTTTAAGAATTTAATGTTCAACAAAGATAAATTTTATAATTATATTTCAATCTTTATTATTTTTCAAAAATAAATACTTATCATTTATTAATTGATGCCTTGTCTAGATAATCTTTGGCAAAATCACATAATCAACCTTTTGTCGACGCGTTTCGAACCAACCAGTGTGGTTCATCGTCAGGACAAGTTGAAGAACTGATCAGGCTTAGCTTGATTAAATAGAGTGTGCAGAGACTCCAACGGTTATATTGCAACGGCTAATTTTGACCTGAGGATCAAAGTCAAACCCCTAATTTTTATTATTAATAGAAGCATATAATATATTATAATAAATTTATTGTTTAAATATAATGGTCATTATATCTTCATATTTATTAAATAACCTATATTTATTATTATCCCCAAATTTTATTTAAATACAAATAAATAGTATTAAATTACTATTATTCTTAGAATTTAGCTACAATAGGTAACTGTGTATTTATTTAATAATAAGTGTTTAAATTAGCGGGTCCAAAGGTAAACTAGATATAAGTTATGGTAAACTAAATAATGGTAAACTAAAAATAATGGTCCTTAATAAACTATATCTTCATACACCTATATTTATTATATTCCCAAATTATTTAAATTACTATTATAATATAGTTACAATAGGTAACCGTGTATTTATTTAATAATAATTATTTAAATTTAAGGGTCCAATGGTAAACTAGATCATCATTTTTATTAATTATTTAAATGTAACGGCCAATTCGAAATTAAAATAATAAGTTCATACAATAATTTATGTTTATTAATAATCTATATTTACTTAATAAATTATAATTCTAATATTATAAATAGTATTCTAGTTAAATCATTATTATGTAAATACCATACTTAAAGAGCATGTTTATTAATAATAGCATATCCACTAACTCAATATTATATCATATATTTCTAATAATTTCTTGTTTATCATTTAAACCTTTTATAATTAATTTTGTAATTTATATCCATTAAATTATCAGTTAACGGAAATAACAAGGAGAAGAAGAATTAAAAACCAATGCAAAGAATCTAATCTAATTTAATCTAATTTAAAATCACCCCTGGGATAAGGTTAATACCAAAATTAGCCCGAAATTACTTAATAACAATTTACTAACTCCTGCACTCCAAAACCCGCCAAAAACAGAACTTAAGGAGAGAGAAGACAGAAACCCTGAGACCTAACAAAAGGGGAATGAGGAGGCTAGGAAGACAAGGCTGGGACCCAGCAACTGCTAATCTTCCAGCCATCATCCCTATTAAGATTGTTCGGCCTTTTCTCAATCTCCAGGGCCTCTCTAAATTTGCGATGGTGAAACTGCGCAACTCTGGCAATGGCTTGAGCATCTTCTATACAAACATGATGCATAGTCTTCCCCGCATGCTCAGCCAGGGCTGAGGACTTGGTCCTACCATGTCTTAAGTCAGCCGAATGCTCACTAATCCGTTGATTGATCGAGCGACCAGTCTCACCAATATAAGGGGTCCCACAGGGAATGACATAGACGCCCTTCATGTCCTTAGGGTCAATAGGATCTTTCACAGACTTGAGGGAGCTACGGATAGTGCAGAGAGGTCTAAAGGTTGCAGGCACATTGTACTTCCTCAAAACCCTCGCAATCCTATCTGTGGTCCCTTGGATGTAAGGAAGGTTCACACCCAGGATATGGTCTTTAGGGACTCTTCGGATTGAAGGCTCCTTCTTGGCCCTGAGGAAGGCTTTTCGACCCAGGTGCCTATTGTAACCATTCTTCTCAAAGACATCAAGGAGATGAGCCTTCTCTGCTTCCAGGCTCTCCTCATCCGAAATTCTTACAGCACGTGTGGCCAGCGTGCTAAGAACCCCTAACTTCTGAGCGGGGAAATGATGCGAAGACGCATGCAAGTATTGTTCAGTATGCGTCTTCTTTCTAAACACCTGATGAGAAAAGGAACCATCCACCTTCTTAGAGATGAGAACATCCAAGAACGGAAGACAACCATTATCTTCTTTTTCCATCGTGAATTTTATGGCGGTGGACTGGTTATTGAGGTGACTGAAGAAACGATCCAGCTCGTCAGGACCATGAGACCAGACAACACCAGTGTCATCAACGAATCTTTTCCAAAGCTTCGGTAAGAGATGAGAGGAGGCCAAAGTCTTAGACTCAAACTCCTCCATGAAGAGATTAGCGATGACAGGGGACAAGGGGGAGCCCATGGCAACTCCGCAAGTCTGCTCATAGAATTCTCCCTCGAAGCTGAAAAAGGTGGAGGTAAGGCAAAGCTCAACTATATCTATATTTAATGAAAATAAACTTTACAATTACATTTCAAAATTTGTTTTTTTCCAGAAAGAAAATCATGATATTATATTGAGGATATATATACAAGATATTCAGATAGATCTGTATGAGATTGGAAACTCATGAATACTACCGATAAGCAACATAGCACATCATGTAAAACAGATTACCATCATGTTGTATGTTCATATGATCAAATCCCAAAATCAGAAAGGACAAAAACCATTGCATCATTCAGCTGATTGGTTCAAAATTTGTTACCTCACAATGAATATGGATAATTTGATGCACATCCATTTTTTTATAATTAATTTTAAGATGCACTTCATATTTTAATATATACACAAGGTTTTTTAATTAATTTTATATTCTATGCCCTGAAATGATAATTTTACTATAAAGATACATTTTCAACATTTACAATTTCATAAATATTCAACATTTATAATTTCATAAATATGGGAATAAACAATTTTGAATTTATATATTAATATATTTTAAATTTGCTATCTAGATGACCTGTGGGCTTCAGTTTGAAGTACGTTAATGTAAAAATATATAAGAAAGAGAACCTTGCAAAAATCTATGTATAAAAGAAGAGAAAATATAGATATTTAAACACAGAGAAATTCAAGTATTGTGAAATTACAAAATACATTATTGTGAAATTATAGAATATACAGTGTTGTGAAATTAATAGAAGGAGAAATCTTTCGCTATATTTATAGCTACAGTTTTACAAAAAAAAAAAAAAAACAGATTTGCCAGATAGCTGTAAAAATACCATTTCCGAGAATAAACATCTTGATAAAAAGAAAACTTTATATCTAAATAATAGATAGATATCACAGTAAAGATCAATTATCTAGAAACTGAACACATTGACAAAGAGGAACAATATAATGAATTTCGTCAATGATTAACACTGCTCCCATGGTTTGCAGAAGGGTTTTCAAGTTCGGGCGGGGTACCCTGTGCCTCTTCTATGCCATCAATTGTAGCCGGAGCCAACGTTCTTGTCGGCCCTGGCTACGCTCGGCTCTGGATTGGACTGCGCCAGCCGGGTGAAGATTTGATAAATTATAAAGAAGTTGTTTCCTACGTGGCTCAGACAGACGCAGAACTTGTGTGAGACAGCCAAGCAGGTAGCGCTCCCATCTCTAATCTATAATCTCATGTTTAGAAAAATGATATTCACAACTGAGTAATTCTATTACAAATTTAAGAAAAATATGGAGTTGTTGTCTGCAGACACTATTATTCAACGCTACATAAAGAGTAGTTGTGCTTTAGCGGACTTCTTTTGTAAAGTAAACAAATTGATTTTGTTTGAGAAAACAAGTTTCATGCTTCCAGTGTTTTCTTTTGGTTCGGCTCATTCAAGTCCTTGCGGTTCTAAAAAGTTTATAGATTTTCTTTTCATTGTTATTGGTCAATTCGTGCATTTTAGGATCCAGTTGGGGCGCCCGTGTGCTCAAAACAAATAGGATTTGGCAAAATGGAAATGCTACAACATTGCGAATCCAGTGGATTGTAACAGGAGCGTTCATAGCGATGGCGATGAAAATGAAAACATTAATCAGCGCTATATTACTTACAGTGTGTGTGCTTATGCGCATGCCCCTCTCTAGAGCAGGGGAGATTTAAATTCTTCTGATTGCCAACAGTGCGCATCCACGGCGAAATCCAGGCTTGTTGACGGATGCCAGAACACTTCCGGATTCATTCAATTAGATGGCTGCTTCTTACGTTACGACAATCATTACTTTTATGACGATTATAGTGACAGTGGGCTGGTAAAAGTTATTTGCAATGGCCACACCAGCAGTCAGCCACAACAATTCACAAATCCTATTAATCACATGCTCCTAAGTATTACAAATCAAGCACTGCAAAGACCTGTTTTTTTTCTGCAAATTCAACCGCTGCCCCTTATAATTCGACAGAGCATATCTACAGCATAGCGTAGTGTTGGAGAGATTTAGCCATATTAAACTACGGATCGTGCCTGAATTCTGCCCTGTTACAAATATCCGCATGCCCAAATGGACCTATTGGCTCTCAGTTTGTATCCATGAATTGCTATTTGCGTTGTGAGTAGTGTGACGGGTCGTATAACTTGGAAAACAGTTGAATAGGCCTAAGTTTCAGAATACGAAGAGGTATAAGATGCACGTTTCACAAACCTGAGGAAAATCGTCACTCGGTTGTTCATCTTTGATTCACACGTCGTTAGGTTAATGTAACGAAATGAAATGATCATGCGAATAGGCTTACGGTTTAGAATACGAAGAGGTATAAGATGCATGTTTCAGAAAACTGAGGAAAACCGTCGCTCAGTTGTTCATCTTTGATCTACGCGTCCTTAGGTTAATGTAATGAAATGATCATGCATGTTTTATTATTTATTTTCTTAAATTTTATTTGTACTAATCCTTGTACGTGTTCATAAATAATAAGCACAGTAAATTTTTAATCATGTTTTGTAAAAAATTAATTTAAATATGGTTTGAACATGTGATCTAGATATGCAACAAAGTTACTGTTGCGAATTTCATCCATTGATTTAGTGACGACTATAAGAATACTCTAGCATGTTTTAATTCAAGCCATCTGATAAAAAAAGATTAATTAAAAAATGATTAAGTTGTCGATTTTAAGACAGAATACACCTATAGACGTAATTACACACAGAATATAAATAATTAATTTTAAAATGTATTTATTTATTAATAAGAATAATTTAATATCGAATAAAATAATAAACTAAAATTCCACTGAGTTCTAAAGAGATGAATCTATGGTTAATTTTTGTTATTATAGTTTTCGAACTTGTATATCATAGATGGATGGAAGAGGGACATTTTTAAAATGAAAAGATTTATTCGGTAATTGATAATCAATAGAAAAAAAAAAGTACACGAAGGTGAATAGATTTTTAGGTCGACAGGCCTTTCCTATGCATCAACAATTGTCAACACTTTTACCCTCATCCGTTCGATCAAGTAAGACACTTTCAACCGTTGATTTGAAGTGTTCTTTCTGCTGAAAAATATCTAAAATTCCATAAAAATATCTAAAATTGAAAAATATCTAAAATTCCATAAAAATATCTAAAATTCCATAAAATCAATGATTACAAAATTAACATCTATTACAAATTAACAAATTATTACGGATTCGGTGTAACAAATTCTTCCTTTTTCCTATTTTACTGGCCTTTTAACTCATGAAAACAATAATAAAATCGAAAAATTATAAACTTTCCTATTTCGCTGTGATTTGCCAATTTCTCCAGTTTTTTTCCTTCTGCACTTATTCCATCCTACCACTATTTGTTCCACCATTAAGAATTTGTTTCGTCTACCTAAACCACCAACAGTCGATTTTGAGGCATCTCAATTTTCATTTAACGGCTTATCCAACCACTTATAAACCTAATCGAATTTCTTCGAATAGTATGGTATTCGTATCGAACTGACAAATTTTTGAACACAAGATTTGCACATTTTTGAAATCAATCAGCAATGTTGTCAAATTATGGCTTAAAGAAGGACTTTGTGCTGAAATTTTTGGCATTGAAATCTTACATGAGTTTATGCTGAGATTTATCTTTTAACACTGTTGGAACCTTGAATACCTATGAAAATTAGTTCCGACAATTGTCTATAGATTTAACCTGGTTGGCTTTAAAGTGTTTGTGAAGCTTCGGAAATTTATAATGTTGCAGGAGACTTGCTGGAGAGTTCGTGTTCGTTTAAGTTATTTTTGAGGTTTTTACTGTTTCATTTATGTTATTGTTGGGTTTTTGTTTTGTGCAGAGTGCAGAGTGCATGCAACATGAGAATTGTGGGCATCGAGGATGCAACATAAGTGCTTGAGAAGACGCTTGCGTTAGAATTGTCAAGCATGATGTTGGAAGAGGTAGCATCTTTAGCCAGGACTTTTAGCCATTATCTCAACCTGATGGGCATAGCAGAGACTCACCTTCGGTAATACTGTTATCAACTTTCCCTTTGTAAGCCAACTTCGTGGCCATTTATGTTTGCGTGCGTTGAAGCAATGGTTAGTTTAGATTTTCTTCAATAGATCTAGACAATGTGGTTATTGTGGCCTTTTTCTTATGTCAAGTTTTCCACTGCCTGACATGTACTTCCTTTGGATTAGGTGACTGGTCCGAGGGTTGTCAAATCTACCCAAGCAGCCTCATCCCTTTTCGACATGCAGAGAATGAAAACTTGTTGAATCACTTATTTGTAATCTAATCGTGGCAATTCCACTGCAGAATTGTTATTGGAGGCTGAACCTTCTCAACCACTCATTCTGACCCCTAATGATTTTATGGACCTAATAAACGACAACGACAGTCTTTATGTGAGGAAGAACTTTTAATAATATTTAATCTCTGTTAAGGAAAGATTATAAAATATTTGATTCAGCATATGCGTTTTCTCTTTTTTTTTTTTATACAGGCATCTGAGAGATCATTTCAACAAACCAGGGGTCTCAAAAGAACAATCGTTGGACCAACTTGATCAAGGAATGGATAGAGGACAAGCAGTTAAACTTTTCTTTCAAGCATGTGGTATACCTTATTTGATCTCTGTTTTAATATTTGGTTTCAGATTTCATTTGGTTTGCTTAGATTTCAGTTCCCAATAAATACATGAAAGATAATAAAAAGAGGGATTTTGTCGTATGCTGTTTCAGTTTTAGCTACCCATAAATATGTGAAAGTTGGTCAAGAAGAGGCATATGGAGACGTCAAAATTCGAAGAGGACCAAATCTCTAAGCATGTTAAAGGAAGATTTCTTTACCAATTTCATTCTTTATGCTTTCATTGGAGGCTTTGACAAGTTACTCGAATATTCAATCCTGAGTATTGCGACTCAATGTCGCGGTGCTCTACATCTGAATAGGGAAATAATATGTTAGTAGTTTTGGTATCTTGGTTCACTCAATGTAACATGTTGCTAGAAACCTAATTGGGATACATGTTTCTCATTTCTCAATTGGGCTACAACACTAATCAATTTTACATGCATGTTACATCGTGGGTAAGGGCTTATATCAAACATTTGTGCAGGGTTTTAACCAATTGACATTTCATTGAGTATGTATTTACAAATCAATGATTTTGGGATCAAATCTCACAAAGTAATTCTATACCCGCTCTTCAAATTCCTTCAAGCTTTTGAAAGTAAAACCAATGAATTAGAAAGCCTTTAGCCAGCTCAAATTGATCATCCGTTAGGCTTCAACCAACATCTCTTCTAGAAAAATTCAACAATTCTAATTTAATAATCCTATTGTTGGGTATTTTTCAATGGGAAAATACCAAAACCAATCAAACAAATACCACAGAGCCAATGCTCTGTTCCATTTCTTCCAAGACCTTTGCACAGCGAAGCTATTAAAAACAAAATGACTCATAACAGTCCATTACACAGCATAAAACATTTTCTATTGCTTAAAAACAAAAATTGTTACAACTTTCATCCTCTATGCAGAGAGGGATTCACTGGAGAGACTCTGTCTCTCTCTCACTTCTGGTCTTCCACTGCTGTGGGTATTACAAAACCAATCTCATGCTATCTCTTGCTTTTGCGATGAGCAAGCAATACAATACATCCCTATTTTCAAATTCTTTTCGCACTGCAGTGCGTTCTATTCATTCCAATGATATCTCACACTGTTGTGCGTTCATTACAAATCCATGAGCTCTCGCACTGCTGTGCGTTTAAAACAAACAAAACAAAAAAAACTAACCCACACCACTGTGCGCTGCCGCAGTCACAATACACAACAAAAGAAAAACTACATAACCATTGCCACACACGGGCTTACATAGCCATATATAAAAAACATATAAAAAAATGTGGCCCATAACCATATCAAATGGCCTCACCAAATTCTACATAAAAACATATATAAAAAATAACATATGGGACTATGCCCATTACCACATTAAAAACCGCTACCTAATTCTACGTAGAAGCATTAAAACCATGTCGTTTCCTCCACAGCGGTCAACCACAAAACTTCAACTTTACTCCATGCAAACTTTTTAATGTTGGCCGTATGCAGCTTCAGGTGATTGACGGCGGAGGTAGATGGAGAAAATCGGACGGTTGACAAGTATATCGGAAGCCAGTTTGCAGTAGAACTTTAGCGTCCGATAAATTACGTTGGCTTACGTCAGGCGAGTGACACGCGTCTGCACCAAATTTTATCGGGCCCTTGTGTACGGAAACAGCGTGCTGCTGGAAAGTGGTCCGATACGCATCACGGTGGTTTGCTGGTTTGGCTCCGGCGGTTTTGGGTGCTGCCGTATTGTCCACGTCCGCCTGCACGGTGCCTGCAGTTGGAATTAACATTCCAACACTCCCCTTTAATTTCAACTGCTGGGCATTCAAACATACCCAAACACTTCCTCACATAGAGGGATTCACCAACACTGCTGTTACAAAGACATATTCCTCACATAGAGGGATTCACCAACTGCTTCTAATGCAGTTCCACACACAACAAAATAGTCTTCCTCTTAACAGAGGGATTAACCTGAAACTGTGCTTAAGAGCACCTTCCTCATGACAGAGGGATTCACCATAACAATGTGTTGAAGAGCACCTTCCTCTTGACAGAGGGATTCACCTGTGACTATGCTGAAAAGCATCATCCTCTTGATAGAGGGATTTACCATGTGTATGCTAAAAAAGCATCTTCCTCTTGACAGAGGGATTTACCATGACACTGTGCTGAAAAGCACCTTCCTCTTTAACAGAGGGTTTCACCAAATGACTGTGCTGAAAAGCACCTTCCTTATTAACAGAGGGATTACAAACAGACACTGCTTTACATGCAGTTTCAAAAACAAACAATCATTGCACTGTTCTTTTATGCTGCTGCATATTCTCTGTTGTACTGTTGTGCCATCTTCTTTGCTGCGTCTACCCCACACTGTTGTGTCTACAGTTGCTGTTGTGTTGCTGCACTTCACTTACATTTCTTTGCAAACTTTGCATGGTTGTGCATTCTTCAAAGTCAGAATACTCTGTCTTTTCTGGAACAATTACTCTGTCCCACCTTACAAATTTACACTGCTGTGTGTAAACATTTCTTACATCCACTGCTGTTGCATATGTTGCATTTCAATTCAATGAACAACACATTCATTACACATACATTTACTGTTGTAAAGAAAAAAATTTCTTTTACATCTGCTGCTGTCCATTACCTTTCATTTCTTCAACAAAAAACTTCATGCTGCTGCATTTTCTTATTTGCATTGCTGTGTAAAAACACATTTCTTCATTCTCTCTTAGTTCTGGTTTCATTTTCTTCGCACTACTGTGCTTCTCCTTCTTACCATCACGCTGCTGCCTTTTCTTATGCATTGTTGTCCATACCCATAACCATAGACTCTGTCATCCCTGGGTTTTTATTTGCTGTTGCGTTGCCTCTGCAATTTGCACTGTGGCTGCCTTTTGTTTCATCATACTGCTGTGTGCCCATACACTAACTCTTTACTCTCCATTACTTGCACATAGAGAGAAATCATCCTCACGTTGTTTTGCGTTGCATTCTCCATACAACAAAAAAAAATTAACACGGGCTGCTGCCTTTTCTTTTTACACCCTTGCTTCACACAATCTTAGTCTTCATTCATTTTTTTTATTTACACAATGCACTGCTGTGTAGTTCCTTTCATTTTTCTGCTGCCACACATTATCATTCACCCATGTGCATTAAAAATCTGCTGTCCATGTTTTTCTTTAGGCATTTCTGTGCATGTTGCATTGCATACAAAAAAAATATTACATTTTTCACTGCTGTGTGAAAAAATTCATTGCATTCTCAGCCACTGGGCATTTATGCTCTGCTGCGTTTTGCCTTCTTCTCATTTTCTTCTCATTGCTTTGCATTTTCATTCCCAATACAAAACATTTCCTTCTCCTGTGTATTATACTCACTCTGCTGTGAGTATATTCTCTCACATTTCATAAAAGAAAACTACATTCCATTGCTATGCATTTCAATGCATGTACTCCATAAAAAAAAATTCAAACTGCTGTTTTATGTTTTGTCCTCCCACTGCTGTGAGGGTCTCCATGCTCTGCATACTCCTTATTGCGCCGCTGCACTTTACATTTGAGCGTTGTCCCCTTTTCTTCTCTGCTCTTATGGCAGATTTGATTTCATGTCTTTCCTTTATAAAAAGAAGTCTTCATTAAAGAATGACTGTTAAGACAGTTCAGCAACAAAAAATTACAAGCTCCCCTTTAATGTATGCTTGTCTTCTTTTGGCAGACTCTTCTCAAAACAAATTTAGATCCACTGGGGAGTTCAAGGGGTTTTCAGGTTGCCTTTCCTTCCTTCTCCATACTTGTGTAACTTTCTTCTTTTGCATGGGTCTAGCTTGCATAGGAGCCCATGTTAAGTTACAGTCTCGTGCCATATGCCCAATGTTATGACACTTGAAACATTCAACATTGTTCATGAATAAGAATTCATGATTTCTTCTTGTAAAATTATTTCTTGGAGATTATCGGGGACCACAACATCTATCTCCATGAAATGCTCTACAGTCTTTTGCCATATGACCAAAGTTTGAACAAGCATAACAATAACCATAAAATGAACTTTGGTACCTTGGAGATGGAGGTTTCCTTGATGTACTTCTGAAGCCTTGCTGCCTTGAGATCCTTTGTTGATGACCATTGCATCTTGCCTCTTTGCCATCAGCTACATTTCTTCTTGGAGCTGGTTTTCTACTTGGAGGAGGATTTCTTCTATTGCAGCCTTCATTTTTCTCCTTGCCTTTGCTGGAACTAGGAGCATCACCATCTCTTTCTGGCTTCTTCACATCTCCTTTGCTTAAAGCATCTTCATTCTTGTTTGAGGGTTCACCTACATACCCAAGTCCTGATTTATCAAATGGAGATCTGTGATAGCTGAGCATGTCATCCAAAGCTTGAGAGCTCTTCATGATCTTGTTCATCCCTTCAACCTTCTTCCTGAGGAGGACAATCTCTTCTTCCAACTTTTCACATACATTATTTTTCTTTGCTAGTTGTTCCTCAGTTTCTTCCTTGCTACGAGTAGCTTCAGCTGCTGCTATTTTAAGAGAGATGATGTTTGTCTTCATTTTGGAGAGTTCTGCTTGACTGCTCTCCATTTTCTTTTCAGCTTCTTGTGTCTGCTTCCTGGCTTCTTGTAGTTCAGACTTAAGGGAGGAAACCTCTACCTTGTACTGTCCAATCTCTTCTACAAGCTTGTTCACTCTCTTGTGCCTTTGTTCAAGTTGACTTGACAAGGCGTCTTCCTGCTTCTTTGCTTCATTCAGCTGATTTGTCATGGATATGACTTCTTCATGATGTTTCCTCTTGCATTGGTCAAGCTCCTTCTTCAGCTTGGTAAGCTCTTCATCCCTTTCTTTTACCTGAAGCTTGATGAGGTCAAGCTTCTCATCCTCAGCTTCTATGATGGGTTCAAAATTTTCTTCTTGACTCATTGTCATGGTCAGTGCTCCCTTTGCATGAAGGTCATGCAGTGTGTCCCATATATCCTTTGCTGATGAACATTTTCCTAGATTCTTTTTCACAGAATCAGGCAGTCCATTCAAGATAGTATTTGCTGCTTGTGCATCATACTCCATGGATTCTTTATCCTTCTTGCTATCATCAATTACTGATTCCCAGATTTCACTCCCTTGAAACTGTAAGAAAGCCCTCATTTTTATTTCCCATATATCAAAGTTCCCATCGAACCTTGGAACCTCAAATACAATGCTTTCAAATAGATCGTCTTCTATTTTAATAGAAGAGGGAGACACAACCTTAGAAGGTTTGGACACTTTCTTCCTTGACCTTGCCATTCTTAACTAGGCTTTAAATCCTTGACTGTGTTTTCTTTTAAATCACTGACTGTTCCTTCAACAGTAACACAAAGGAAAGCTTTGAGAAATACCTTAACCCTTTTGGCTGAGATTTCACACTGCTGGAGAAGTTTGCCTGCTGCAACAACACCTTCCTTCAGCGTCTTTGAGCCTTCAAAGAGCCTGGACTAGCTCTGATACCACTGTTGGGTATTTTTCAATGGGAAAATACCAAAACCAATCAAGCAAATACCACAGAGCCAATGCTCTGTTCCATTTCTTCCAGGACCTTTGCACAGCGAAGCTATTAAAAACAAAATGACTCATAACAGTCCATTACACAGCATAAAACATTTTCTATTGCTTAAAAACAAAAACTGTTACAACTTTCATCCTCTACGCAGAGAGGGATTCACTGGAGAGACTCTGTCTCTCTCTCACTTCTGGTCTTCCACTGCTGTGGGTATTACAAAACCAATCTCATGCTATCTCTTGCTTTTACGATGAGCAAGCAATACAATACATCCCTATTTTCAAATTCTTTTGGCACTGCGGTGCGTTCTATTCATTCCAATGATATCTCGCACTGATGTGCGTTCATTACAAATCCATGAGCTCTCGCACTGCTGTGCGTTTAAAACAAACAAAACAAAAAAAACTAACCCACACCACTGTGCACTGCCGCAGTCACAATACACAACAAAAGAAAAACTTCATAACCATTGCCACACACAGGCTTACATAGCCATATATAAAAACATATAAAAAAATGTGGCCCATAACCATATCAAATGGCCTCACCAAATTCTACGTAAAAACATATATAAAAAATAACATATGGGACGTATGCCCATTACCACATTAAAAACCGCTACCTAATTCTACGTAGAAGCATTAAAACCATGTCGTTTCCTCCACGGCGGTCAACCACAAAACTTCAACTTTACTCCACGCAAACTTTTTAATGTTGGCCGTATGCAGCTTCAGGCGATTGACGGCGGAGGTAGATGGAGAAAATCGGACGGTTGACAAGTATATCGGAAGCCAGTTTGCAGCAGAACTTTAGCGTCCGATAAATTACGTTGGCTTACGTCAGGCTAGTGACACGCGTCTGCACCAAATTTTATCGGGCCCTTGTGTACAAAAACAGCCTGCTGCTGGAAAGCGGTCCGATACGCATCAAGGTGGTTTGCTGGTTTGGCTCCGGCGGTTTTGGGTGCTGTCGTATTGTCCACGTCCGCCTGCACGGTGCCTGCAGTTGGAATTAACATTCCAACACCTATCGGCCTCTCTTTGTACCTTTTGGGACAATTGCTAGTGATATTCTAATAGAGTTTAATTCATCTTTTGACTTGGAAATTTATCTTACATTTACACGTTCATTAACCCTTTAATAAAAAGAGAGGAAACCTGTTTTGATGATGACCATGAAATGAAACAAAATGAATTTACTCGTTCATTCAATCTTTTATTACATAAAAAGTAACACATCTACCTATGGTATAAATGGTTGGCATCAATTTAATAAGACGAGAGCCTATAGATGTATATAACCATAAGCTCCTTAAGGAAACCCTGCACTTAGCGTCGGTAAATTCACTGATTACCCATTTACTCCCTGAGCTGACTGAAGAGGCAAGTTAAATATGATGATGAAACTAATTTGGGCATATTGATTGCACTTTGCTTGTATCATAGGAGAAGGTAATAAAAGTTGGAGAAATACCAGAGAGATTTTGTGTTGCGATCGTTCACACTTTCGCATAAACTGCAAAAATTTCCATTAACAGCCCAAAGATCATCAATACCGAATATTTCACAAACAGAACTTAATATGATAGATGACATACCTTGATTAACAGCGGAAGATGTAATGGCTGCCATCTACTTTGATCTGACTCCTGACTGTTCCTCTTCTTCAGAATTCGGTTTCTCTTTCTAGCCCTGTTTCTTCATGCGCTTCTTGATGGAGAAGATTGCAACTATATCAGGGGGAGAGAGGACCCAATCCTTTTTATATTATTTAACTTTAATCTGGTACGTCCATCATATACCAATTCAACGCTTAAGATCTAATGCTTTAGATTAGAAACTGCTTTAGTGCTTTAATGCTTTTAGCGCTTTTAACGCTTTAATGCTTTAATCGGGTCACATTAAGATTTAGAAACTGCAGATTTCTAACATTCTCCCACTTGACCCGACTATTCATAATATTAAGTGTTGAACATCATACTATGATAAATTGTTGAGAGTTATGGCGGTTGTGCACTATTAATTCAATGCATTCCCTTCCATATACTACAATACCAACAATCCATCAATTCATACTCATAATTTATATAAAACAGCATAATGGTCCACATAATGTCTTATATCATAATGATTAGACATAATATCTTTATAAGACTTTTTCTTGTTTAAAATTACATAAAATTAAAACAAGAGACACATAATTGTATATCAGAAACACATAAAAGAGCTCAGAATGTCACACATCAATTATTATTAATACAACCAAGACCCATTCTTTGAACATGTTCCTTAAATTGTCTTGGTTGTAACCCTTTCGTCAAAGGGTCTGCAATCATAAGTTCTGTCCTGATGTGCATGATTGACACTCTTTGTTTCTGAATCTCATCTTTCACAACAAGATACTTCAGATCTATGTGTTTGGCACCTTTAGAGTACTTGTCGTTCTTTGAGAAAAATACTGCTGCAGAGTTATCACAATAAATTTTCAGCGGCTTGCTAATGGTGTCGACAACCGCAAGTCCTGAAATAAAGTTCCGCAACCATAATGCATGAATTGTGGCTTCAAAACATGCCACAAATTCTGCCTCCATAGTGGATGAAGCAACGATAGTCTGTTTCGCACTTTTCCATGATATGGCACCTTGAGCAAACATAAACAGGTAACCAAAAGTCGATTTTCTAGTATCGATGCATCCTGCAAAATCTGAATCGCTATATCCAATCACCTCTGATTCATTGGATCTTCTATACATGAGCATGTAATCTTTCGTGCCTTGTAAGTACCTCAAAACTTTCTTTGCAGCTTGCCAATGTTCCCTTCCTGGATTACTTTGATACCTCCCTAACATACCGACCGCAAAGCTGATATCCGGTCTAGTACAGGTTTGAGCATACATTAGGCTACCTACAACAGATGCATATGGAATTGATTCCATTTCCTTTCGTTCAACATCATTCTTAGGACATTGCATGAGATTGAATTTATCACCTTTCTGTACAGGAACTATTCCATGTGAACACTTACTCAATCCAAATCTCTCTAGAATCCTTTCGACATATCCTTTCTGAGACAATCCCAATATTCCTTGTGATCGATCACGGAATATTTCTATTCCAATCACATAGGATGCCTCTCCCATATCTTTCATTTCAAAGTTCGTTGAGAGAAATTCCTTAGTCTCATGCAATGTACTTAAATTATTTGCAGCAAGCAAGATGTCATCAACATAAAGGACCAGAAAAATAAGCTTGCTCCCACTGATCTTTAGGTATATACAGTGATCAACCGTATTTTCCTTAAAACCAAAAGATGTAATAATGGTATTGAACTTAATATACCATTGCCGGGATGCTTGTTTAAGCCCATATATTGACTTCTTAAGTTTACACACCAATTGTTTTTTACCTTCTACAGAAAAACCCTCAGGTTGATCCATATAAACATCCTCATCAAGATCTCCATTCAGAAAGGCTGTTTTCACATCCATTTGATGCAACTCCAAATCATAATGAGCTACTAATGCCATTATTATTCTTAGTGAGTCCTTTTTCGAAACAGGAGAAAATGTCTCCTTGTAATCAACACCATCTTTCTGAGTGTAACCCTTAGCAACAAGTCTAGCTTTATACCATTCGATATTACCACTAGAGTCGTGTTTGGTTTTAAAAACCCATTTGCATCCGACTCTTTTACAGCCATGTGGTAATTCAACGAGATCCCAAACTTCATTATGTTGCATGGATTTCATTTCTTCTTTCATGGCATTAATCCATTCCTTTGACTCTTTACTTTCTACAACATATGAAAACGAAACTGGATCCTTATTGATTCCAATATCATAATCTGATTCTTGCATATAAACCACATAATCATCAAAAATAGCTGACCTACGATTTCTTTGAGGTCTTCTTAATGCTACTTGTTGTGGTTCATGCATATCAGTATTATGTAAGTCATTTCCTTCAAGAAGTACTTCTTCATTTATATGTTGTTCATTATCATCATGCTGTTCTACAACAGCTGGAACAACATTTGGAGTAATAGTAGATGGAGGAACTATTCTAGGCAATGTAACATTTACCCTTGTTTCCTTTATTTCTACTATTTCTCTTCTAGTACTCCCACTGACTTCACCATTTTCAATGAATCTTGCATTACCAGTTTCTACAATTCTTGGACTATGATTAGGACAGTAAAACACGTACCCTTTAGATTTCTCAGGGTATCCTAAAAATACCCACTGATCGTTCGAGAATCTAATTTCTTTTCATGTGGATTATAAATTCTCGCTTCCGCTGGACAACCCCAAACATGCAGGTGTCTTAAGCTAGGTTTCCTGTTAGTCCATAACTCAAAAGGAGTCTTTTGAACAGCTTTACGAGGAACCCTATTCAACAAATAATTAGCGGTTTTGAGAGCATACGACCACAAATTCTTAGGTAGTGTAGAATCTGACATCATACTCCTAATCATATCCATTAACGTCCTATTGTGCCTTTCTGCTACACCATTTTGCTGTGGTGTACCTGGCATTGTGTATTGCGCACATATGCCATGACTTTCGAGGAATTTTGCAAATGGACCTGGACATTGGCCTGACTCATTATATTTACCATAATATTCACCACCTCTATCAGACCTTATGATTTTCACCTTTTTATCTAATTGCCTCTCAACTTCCTTTACAAACGTCTCAAGGACATTCACAGATTGAGATTTTTCATGAAGCAAATAGACATAACCATAACGGGAAAAATCGTCAATGAAAGTGATGAAATACTTTTCTCCATTAAAGGCTGGAGTGTCCATAGGTCCGCAAATATCAGTGTGTATTATTTCAAGAAGCTGGCTGCTTCTAGTGGCTCCTTTCTTATTATGTTTGGTTTGTTTACCTTTAATACAATCCACACATAATTCTAGATCACTAAAGTCCAAATTTGACAAAATTTCATTACTTACTAATCTCATCATTCTTTCTTTGGATATATGACCTAGTCGTTTATGCCACAAGAAAGAAGAAATTTCATTCAACCTGCTACGTTTACATCCAACATTATTTACTACATTCAACAAGGAATTCGCATAAGTGTCATTCAGTTTCAATTTATATAAACCATCAATTAGAATACCAGAACCAACATTATCAGTATTTTTATATAAATCAAAACAGCCAGATCCAAACATACATCTGAAACCAGAATTATCCAACTTACTTACGGAAATAAGGTTTCTAGATAATGAAGGTACATAAAGGGTACTGTATAAGTCTAATACATATCCACTTTCTAGAATTAGACGATAAGTCCCAATGCCTTCAATTGAAGATTTCATTCCGTTTCCCATAAAGAGAAAACGATCTTCATTTGGATTTATGGTTCGGATCGTAAGAAATCCCTGCAAATTGTTGGAAACATGAGTTGTAGCACCAGTATCAAGCCACCATGTATTAATAGGAACTTCAACTAAATTTGATTCAAAACATACAAAAGATAGATAACCTGCAAATCAAAAATGAAATAACTATAAGCTCATAACTAACGCGATTCAGATGTAGACATAATGGTATAATATAGCACTCCTTTGGGTAGATACTATCTTATACTTAACATAATTAAATACCAAAACATAAGTAGGTAATAAATATATTCAATTAAATAGAACTGACATCTTTGGATGATCAATATTTATTTAATCAAAATATCTATCAAACCTCATCATGTCAACTAGTTATAGAACAAGACTTTCCTTTGGGTAAGTTCTCAGGTTCTATCATTAGTGACGCCAATTTTTAATTGGTATTATTATAACTGGCAATTTCTATCAATAATCATTATGTCACTTATGCACTAAATGATTATTCTGATTTTGACCACTTTGGTGATTAACAAAATCATAAATCTCATGTGCACAAATAACTTATAACACATACCTTATGCAAAACAACATTCTGATTTTGACCACTTTGGTGATTAACAAAATCATAAATCTCATGTGCATAAACAATCATTAATGTATGCAAAACAATCATTCATAGAGCAATTACTTTTATGCCCAAATTTCAAACGTCAATCGAAACTGTAACTTTCCTACAGGAGTTCTTCTCAACTCTGTACTAAAAATGATTGCTTTGTTAGTCTTCTTACAGTGCACAAATTCGACTATCTACCAGGATTCAATAACTTATATTCACCGCATTTTAATACATTCATTCCAAACAAGGTCGAAAACTTTATATCCGACGGTAATATACACCATGGTTGACATGCAACCTCAAAATTTTCAGAATCCGGATCATCAATGTATCATTATATCATATAAAACATGAACTCTACACTCAATAGAGTAAACAAGGCCATATGCTAATCTTGAATCACTTTTGGCATTCTTCTACATTGATAATTCTCTAATATTTTGTGCATGAGTAAAGCGTTGGAAAGGTTGAAACATTTAAATATACATGTTAGCATTCAATTAACAGGGGCGTATCTTTCTTTCACAACGCTCTTTGATTAGCAAACATTCCATCGCAGAACTAATTTTATATTCCCCATTCCTTACGAACTAAAGAAATCAAAACACGCGCTTAAGCAATTAAAAGACAAATCTATCAGCCGCTACCATTGATCGCGAGGTCGAAACACGACAAGGCAGAAATTTCATAGCAACACCCGCGTCATACATATTGACCTTCGCTCCACGACTATGATGCCGCACAATTAATTCCCCACAAACTACAATTCCTTTAGGTTTCAAACTGCAACAGCCTAGTACTAGTCAAACCAGCTTCGAATTCTTCTGTATTGACAGATGAAAGAAAGCTGTAGAAGTATTCCAGACAGACAGACATCACAGGTGCCAATTCAAGATTTATTTTCTTTAGCTTTACCATGGGATCCGAGGTGAACAAAATGGGGATGTCTGAGTCGGAATGATAAAACAGATGACTTCGACTTTAGCAAGAACTCAATTTCCTACATGCAGAGTTCCTTCGGCTCATAGCCCAAAATATATGGGTGCGCAACAAAAAGATTCAACTTCGTTTACGCTTTGGGAGTGAGGGGCACTCAAGAATCAAACCAGGGGATGTGATAAATCAGATCACGAATACACCATCTTGTAAATTTATATATGGATAGACACACTCTCTTATACACTTAATATATAAGGACTTATACAGTATACACTGCCGGAGTATAGAATTTAAATAGCCGGAAACGGTGAGCAAGCATAGAATTTAACTAACAATATACGAAGATCAATTGCAATCATAGGAAATATTCAGTTATTGATTAGTGGCTTTCATACCAAATGTAAAAATTTCCATTAACAGCGCAAAGATCATCAATACCGAATATTTCACAAACAGAACTTAATATGATAGATGACATACCTTGATTAACAGCGGAAGATGTAATGGCTGCCATCTACTTTGATCTGACTCCTGACTGTTCCTCTTCTTCAGAATTCGGTTTCTCTTTCTAGCCCTGTTTCTTCATGCGCTTCTTGATGGAGAAGATTGCAACTATATCAGGGGGAGAGAGGACCCAATCCTTTTTATATTATTTAACTTTAATCTGGTACGTCCATCATATACCAATTCAATGCTTAAGATCTAATGCTTTAGATTAGAAACTGCTTTAGTGCTTTAATGCTTTTAGCGCTTTTAACGCTTTAATGCTTTAATCGGGTCACATTAAAATTTAGAAACTGTAGATTTCTAACATAAACATGTTATTTGAGAGGGGATGTGCGTACCCACTCTCAATCTTCATCTGTTCTCCTTTACTCTCATAATAATCAAATGACTAGAGAGGAGAAAATGAGGCCGTATACACGCATATGGGAGAGCAGTATCACGAGGACGATTGACAAAGTCCCTCTTAAAATAGTGAGTCCGACCGATGAGAATGGGCACGAACAGCTAAGAAATTCCTGCCAAGTGCAGCACTCACTGGTTTTTCTCCATTGGAGGATACGCAGGAAATGTTTACCATGAGTTCAACGATGGTTTATTGCCTCTCTGTTTAACTTCACAACATCTGCAAGTGTAAGTTGTTTTCATCATTCTCGAATACCATGAGTGGTGGATGATGAAATACCAAGATCGTGTGAAGCAGCTGAGCAAGTACCCAGTTTTTTATTTCAGGAAGGATAAGGGAGTCTTTGTTTTCTGATAGTGGGGATGAAGATACATGGTGAGATTTTTTTATTTCAGGTAGGATAAGAAAGTCCATTGTTTTCCAGAGATGATAGTGGGGATGAAAATACATGGTGAGTTGAGTGTGGATCCATCGCTCATGAAGGAAGGTAAGACAATTAGGGACTTTCAGTCGCTTCTCAGCAAGGTGTATGCTCCCAACAGATTGCCAAATTTGATTAACGAAACCTCTAATGTTCCTTTTCATAGATTAAAGCCCAAATTGGTAATAATAACTAGGCAGAAATCAAGAGTGATGCTGAACCAGAGAGAAATAACGAGATTAGCTCAGAAAACAGGTTTCCAAGTGGAAGTGTTAAATCCCAAACGCGCTACAGCGATGGCAGAGTTGTTCAGAGCTTTGAATTCATGCGATGTTATGCTGGGTGTCCACGACGCTGCCATGACACACTTTTGTTGATGAAACCTGGTTCTGTGTTTATACAGATAGTGCCTTTGGGCTCTACTTATTATGGACAGCCAGCTATGAAATTGGGACTGGAATATATAGAGTATAAAATTGTTCCAGAGGAAAGCTCTCTGTATAGTAGATATGAGAGGAATGAACCTGTTCTTAGAGACCCTGACTCCATAAACAGAAAGGGATGGTGGGAGACGAAAAATGTGCATCTGGATGGGCAAAACGTAAGTGTCAATGAAACGTTTTAAATCGTACCTTGTCAGTGCGCATGCCTATTCTCTCTCCTGCTCACACAGCGGAGGAAACACGGGAAATTTGCATAAAAATTGAAGATATTGTACATAGTCGAACATGTTTATTGTGTAATCTAATTTAGGTGTGCTAACAGCCTGTACTCCACACACACCATTAACACATGAATTAGATTCATCAGTCGGTATGGCGAGGACCGGAAGTGTTTCAAGAAGAAATAAATATACATTACACACAGTAGAGTGACATAACTTCCTACACGTACAGTTACAAATATTATTTACTATTCGTGTTAATAATCAGTAGTCTTGGATATCGATCGAGGGAAGCTTACCAGAACGGCGTTGAACATCGCAGTGGCCGGGAGGCTGGCGGACGTTGCAGGTTTCTGCTGGAAGGTATGCGGCTCTCTCCTCCGCCGCCTCCTACTTTTCTCTTCGATGGCTGCTCTAACCCTGTATGTCATAGGGGAGTCTGCTGCAGAGCGTTTCTTGGGCAAGTTCGAATGGCTGCTCTGACCCTATATCATAGGGGAGTCTGTTGCACAGCGTTTCTTGGGCAGGTTCGATTGAGGTGAGAGGGAAGGTGCTACTGATAAAGGACTGAATGATGCAAACAAAAATTCACCATCCTGTAGGAGATTTATCGTGCGCTCAGAATCAAGCATTAATGGCTTAACCGTTTTCATGGAAGCACAACCATCTTAATGCCCGAAAATATCTTCAACGCACTCGCAGGAGGATCCTTCCGAGATTAGTATTCTCAACCGCCTAGGACGTTCTTAACTGATGATCCAATGGTGGAAGATTTTTTCATCGAGATTAGTATTCTCAACCGCCTAGGACGTTCTTAACTGATGATCCAATGGTGGAAGATTTTTTCATCGTCTAACAATCGATCTAATGGCCCACTAGATTTAAAAAAACACCTTACTGCTTAATTACGATGCTTATTTAATCCCTAAATTCACATCCATCCAAAATAATTACAAAGCTCTACTTGTATATTTAAATATTCATACAGTTACAGGGACCATCTAAAATAATTACAAAGCTGTACTTTATATCTAAATATTCATATAGCTGGAAGATGTTACAGGGCACCTTCCAGTTATCGCTGCCTGACCCCTGATATCCTCCCTGTTTCAGTGACTTCTCACACTGACAGGCAGTCCATTCTTCATTCGCAAAGTGATGGACAATACATATTTCGGAATGTACCCGGTGTCTACCTCCAGACTGAACCTATGAATGACAGATGCCACAATGGACTTCATCTGTATGAACGCCATCTCTTTTCCCAAACATATGCGAGGCCCGGCTTGGAACACAGTAAATTTGTAAGGATTTTCGCCCACAAATTCCCCATCTTTCAGCCATCTCTCGGGTCTGAAATCCATGAAATCCTCACCCCAAATGCTCTCCATCCTGCCCATTGAATATATATTGTAACTCACAAACCATCCCTGGCGTACAACAGTCCCGTCCGGCAATACATCATCTTCCGCAGCAACCTTTGTATCGACAGGCACGGGAGGCCACAGCCTCATGGACTCACAGAGCGCGGCATGGAGATACCGCATGCCCTTCAGTTCATCAAAGTCGAAGACAACCCATTCATCTTCGGGCTGTATGGAATTTCTGTTGCCTGTAACGAGCAAAATTTCTCTGCGAATGGCTTCCTGGACATGGGGTCGAAACGAAATCAGCCAGAAAAACCAAGTTAAGGCAGTCGAAGTGGTATCCCTCCCTGCCATTATAAAACTAACCATCATATCTCTGATGAATAATTCCGATTTTTCGCCCGCCATTGCCATCTTCTGCGAACCTTTCTGATCGCATTCTGTCTCAAATTGCTCCCAATCAGACAGAGCTGCCGCCATGAATCTTGAAAGCAGGTCTTCCCTCACATGCCCTTCAGAGCTCTCACTTCTCCTGAAACGAATAATGTCCATGGCAAATTCGTTCACTACATTTATCGCTTCTCTTAACCGCCTCTCAGAACCGATGTCAAGCTTTCGCTTGATTCTCCACAGAAAGGGGAAAATGGAAAAAAACCTGCCAGCACTAATATCAAGAGCATCGTTAAAAGCCTCTGCAAATTGGGACCTGGGCAGAGAAGGGTGGAGGCAACCGGGATCGACACCGAACGCCACCTTGCAGATATTGTCGAATGCAAACCTCATCAGAACGTCCTGCAAGTCTATGATCTCTCCCCCTTCGCATGCGCTCTTGAGCACCACCATTAGCCGGTTCTTGATTTCCCACTGAACAGCCTCCACCACGAAGTTACGGAGCGACTTGGTATTGAATTCGTAGCTCGCAGCCTTCCTCTGCATTTTCCACAGCTCCCCATCCGTGTTGAAGATCCCCTTGCCCAGGAAATCGTGGAGAAAGAAACTGAAGCGTTCTCCCTTGGGGTAATTCTGAAAATTGGCTCTCAGAATATGCTCCACGTTAGAGGGATTCGCAGTGATAAAACCTGGGACGTCTCCTGGGCGTTGGACCATACATGTGTGGGAAGGGATTCTGGAAAGAATATCCACTGTCCATTCCAGAACTCTGTCCCTGTTCTTGAAAAATTCCCACAGAATACCAATTACAGGATATATTACAGGACCTTGGTATGGCCGGTTGCTTCGGTTTCTTGTAATGAAAAAGAATAGGAAGCCAAATGAGAAGAGAAGAAAGGCAAGCAGAAACTGGTCGATTGCCATGGCAAAAGCTTGTCTGGTTTAGAAAACTTCAATTCGGACCTGTAGGGCGACCACAGAGACAATATCTGTCCTTCAAAATTCTAGCCAAACAGAAGCCGTATGCATCTTATCTCTATCCCGTCACCTCCTATCACATCGATCAGCACTATTGATTTTACTTTTTCATTTCATGTGGTGGGGTGAAACGCTAGGAAGCATACACGTTGTTTATAGACAGCAAAAGTAGCCCATCCCTAGACAATTGAACTTTCTTCTTCTGGTGTGGAAGAAGAATTCAGATTATCTACAGACAATTGAACTTTCTTCTTCTGGTGTGGAAGAAGAATTCAGATTATCTACAGCATTTTTCAAATTTAATTAGGATTATCTGCAGTATTTTTCAAATTTTGTGGCCGTCTAGAATAATTTACTTTGGGATTCTAAACCGTTTTAGAATATATGTGAAAGTGAATCACTTTATCTGTGATATATAACTTTTAAATGGTTTGTCATTATAATTTGAGTTTGTCTTTTATTTTTAAATTTAAATTTTATTTGAAGTTATTAATATATTTATGAGAAGAGGTGTGTTTAATTTTTTAAAATGTTGTTAAATTTTTATGTGGTAAGATTTTGGTAAATGTTTTTATATATTATTTTTATAATTAATAATAATAGTAAAGTTATAATTTGGTTTAAATTTTTTATGATTTATTTAATTTTGTGAAGTGTGTGTTTTTTAATGTTTATCAACATTTATCACCTATTTAATTTATATAGATGTATTAGTTATTAGTCCTTTGCCCGGACTATAGCGTTCGATCGAACGTTTTGACTGCCTATTAATCCATCCGTTGACCGTTTTTTTTTTTTTATGTTTTCTTGTGTTTTAACCAAAGTTTAATCGTAGCAATTTTGTTCACTTAAATTTTATCCAAAGTTTTAACTCTGAAAGCGCATTGTACCTCTTATTGCAGGCTTCACGTGGCCCGATGCAAGAAAATTGTGGCAATACTATTTTAGCCAAAATTCTGTCATTTTATATACCATTTCCAATTTGTATTTTATCCAAAGTCTGGAAAATTATGGTGACAAACATGAAACTTAGGTGCATGCAAAGTTTATTATATAGCTGCCACCTCTCACGCAGCTGGCTACCACTGTCTGCCACCGTCTGCCACCTCTCAAGTAGCTCGCTACCACATTAAGGTACCTTCCTAATTTCTGAAGGAAAGGTGATTCTGTAAGCCAAATTGATCGACACAATTTCCATTGCTATGCTGGATGGATGGATTGAAATCTTTAATTTCTCCAGTTTTAGTTTAAACAATTCATGGAATATTTCTACATTTTCTGCAATAATAGTTCTTCGTTTATTTATTTATTCTTTCCTGTTTCCTGGGCAGAGCACTGAGTGCAAAGAGTTGATTCATATTTGCAAGGTACCTAGCAACTCCGTCCCAACACTTCTGGGGATGTGCTTATCTTTTGGGGTAATTTTGATTTCAATTGTAATTTGTTTCAATGGTTCATTAATTATTTTCTTGGCTAATGGCGTTTTGTTTGTTAATTTCTCTTTTACTTCCAGCGTCCTCGCAAGTATACGGAGTGCAGAGGACCGACTGGAAAGGGAAGAGTGAGCACTGCTGCTATGGAATATTATTCCCTTAAGGTACCTTCCCAATACCTAATCGCCTGTATCGTAGTTGATCTATATGTCAATTTGCTTAATGGATTTTTTTTAAATGCAAAAGCTCTCATGGATAATTTTTAGGTATAGTGACGTGCATCCTCTCTGTAATCAAGTATAGTGTGTGATTCCTATTTGACGATAGACTCGAAAGAGACTGGCAACAAAGACATTAGATTAAATAAGGCCGATTTCGATGTCTTGAAATTCAAGATACTGCTCTGTTTTTTAGTCAAACCGATAATATACCGCATATTCTCATATCCCCAAATAATATAAAATCCATTCCCGTAGATAAGAACTGGGTTCTTTATGTAAATTAGGGAGCGTGGGAAAGGAACGGAGTCATTTATTCATTTTAGTGTTACTCCGCCGAGGCTAAAGAACCTGATCCAGAACAGGCAATTTGAATTGCAAATTCAAATCTCCATCTATTTTGTGTTGGGTTTTAAGGTTGGTTGATTAAGGATGCACATAATGATCTGTAACATTCATTTTATGGTTGCTTAAGGTTGAACCGCTTCTCTGTTTTTCTCCGAAATCTGTGTCCATGTATATCGGATTCGTTTTTCTCTCCCCTGTTTACTTATATAGGTATAGTATGTAGCTCTACCGGCATATTTACACTACACTGAGTGTCCGTTAGCTGATCTGGCTCTAGTCAGCACCAGGGTCTATGTTTATCTGCCTATGGCATTGTATTCGGGTAGCTTTGGAGCCTGTCAACGAGAAGAGTGATTGTTTAATAATATTATTCTGCCCTGGTGGGCTTTCCATGAATCTTTATCCTCCCTACTAAGATTTCCAGTACGATATTGCTCCTATTATGATGAAAACACTAAAGTTTATGATGGTCATTTCTGTGCATGTGGACCGGTAGACAGTGGGATTCTTTATCCACTGGGACCAGAGGGCCGGCTTACTGTAAGCCTGTATGTTTTTATTTTATGAAACACAGTTTGTCTGATTTCTTTGTTTATTCATCTGCTCTCGAGGTTAGACCTGATCATGACTTTCACATATTTAAAAGATCAAAACTAATTTCAGCAAACAGTTATGATCATTACGTCACGGTGACGAACGTAGGTCTATTTATTTACTTTGATCTGGATGGTGAACCATCACAGCTCACAATTAATAATATTTTAATTTCATCTTTGGATCATATGCATATTTGGAAATTTTTGCAAATGATTGCGTCAACTTCATAATCAAATCCGTTATGAAGGGATGAAGGTACATCAAAGTTCAAACAACCACAATTATTGCTTGGGCTGTAGTTGAACAACCACAATTATTGCTTGGGTTGTAGTTTTCTATATTTCGCCATAGCTCTTCTAAATTTCTCGCTAAATGAATATAGATTATAGAAGAATCAATAAAGATTCAGTGTGATTTCTCTCTGAAATCCATAATAGAGAAACTTTAAAGAAACTTGCATTGTCTCCGGACAAATGAACAGGTAAGACTAAATAGCAGTGTTGAAATTCAACCAACAAATCTTAACGATTGTGATTCAGTCTGTACTTAAGTTTTCAAGAAACAAACCTGAACAACTTTCGGCCTCTTGTATTGAACAACTTTGATTGATTTCTGCATTGGTATTTTCATTCAATAAAATAAAATTTATTCACGTAGATTCTCCATGAGGCTTCCATCCTTTCTCAAAACTACCTTTCTCTGTCATACCGCATGTTAGTTTTGTTTTTCAAAATTATTGTCTGTGAGTGCTTATTTTTTCAATATCAAGGTCTGTGTGCGCATCCGAAGAAATGTAATAAAAGGGTTGAGTTTGTTTAAAATGAAAAATGTAACTCTCTTAAGACCACTTTTCCTTATTATTTGTTCAAAATTTATATATGTATATATTTAAAAGTTCTTTATTATTTTTTCAAAATTAGTAAATATGTATATATTATAAAATTACTGACCATCATCCTCGATGACTGTGGCATACTAGTACGTACCAATAGGCTGTGGGCCTCTCATCCAATCCTTTTGTCTGGGTTGGGGAACCTCAGGTATATATATTGTCTCCCTGGTACTCCTGTTTGAAATCCCGATTGATTGAAACTCAATGAACAAACGCAAATTTGTGGGTTGATATTGCAGTCTCTGCTGATAGAGGGCCGAGGAAAATACAACTGCTCGGTAGAGAACAGTAAAACTTGGAATGCTACCAGCAGCCAATATTCGCCCTACATTGAAACCTGGAAAGACATACCGCCTGCGGCTCGCCGGCGTAGCTTCTTTATCGGCCCTCAATTTTTTGATTGAGGTCAAATAACACATTCACAGATCCTAGATTGTTTAATCTTAACTAATGTCTAAATTAAAGATCTCACTATCACAAGCTAATCTCAAGTTATTGTGTTTTCAATTTCCGAATTTAATCCTGTACAAACTGGTCGGTCAGACATTAGCGGGCTGATTCTTACCTTTCTTGAAATGAAACGATGTTATCTGTGTTGTCCGGCATCGGCTGTTTTTTACTTTTCCTAAAATGAAATGATATTAACAGTGTAGTTGCCGCAGGAACAAATAGATTTAACAAAGATGCTTTTAATCAACGTTTCTATTGAATTATGCATTTAATTCAGCAATGAATTTTATTATAAAATACAAGTTAGTAATATTAACTTTTTATATGCATTTAATTCAGCAATGAATTTTATTAAAATACAAGTTAGTAATATTAATTTTTTAAATAATAGGTTGACAAGATATTTATTACTCAATAACACTTGGAAATTTGGAGTTAAGAAATTATTTTAAAATTTTCTATTATTTGAAATAATTTTTCCCTTTCAAAAATATATTTTAAACTAATTAAAACTAATCAAATCAATATTATATTTCTAAAATCTTCAAATAATTTAATTTGTAATTTTGAAATATTTACCGCAACACCCAGCTTTACCCGAAGCAACAACAAGAGAAAGAAACAAGGAAAGATCTGTGAGGGTTGCCATGTTGTGCAATTTCCACTCTCCATTATGAAATATACGAATTGCTGTACTGCCAAACCATACTTTGAATCTCTTCATAACATGTTTATGAGTGTTGTTCAGACTTTGAATGCCATTCATCCGCTTTCATACAAAAAAATCTATTTTTGCATGTCCCGGCTCTCTTTCTGGCTCAAATATCTCACCCAGAAGATAATTCTGCAATGAGGAACTATCGCAATTGTCGTACATTTTTCCTCTGCCTTCTATATATTTTTCCTCACTCGAAAATCAACACTTGTTCAACCACATTTCCATCATGCATTGTAATTCTTTGTATTTAGCCACGTCTCTGAACTGTCCCGGTTGTCATACATTTTTCCTCGGGTCGCCATACATTTTTCCTTACCCGAGAATCGACACTTCTTGAACCACGTTTTCCGTCATGCACATTGATTCTCTGTCTTTAGCTACACCTCCCTAAAATATTGCAATTATTTAAAAGATTATTATATTTTACACAAGCTTATGAGATTTGACTTCCTAACATAATGTTTAGAATCTAAGTTGGCTATCAATGTGCTTAACTGAGTTGGAAATCGCTTAATCACTGCTTCTATCTATAACTAATTGATTCTACCTCCGCATTTCCAACCCTATTAGAACTAGAACACAAGGAACAACGGACCTGCGGATGGTTACACTTTTTAAAAAAACATTTGGTTCCATCTCTATTTCGTGGGTTAAATATTTAAATCATATGAGAGAAAGCGAGTAAGCATAAATCATATAATGTTTAAACCATAAGTTTGGCAATGCGCCTGATGAACATAATATTTATTGTATAATAATAATGTCACGACAAGCTTAAGCCTTAAAGTACGATTTTTCTTCTGCTTATACAATCGACAAATGACACCAACGACAAACAGTTAAGAAAGGTGAAACAACAACTTGCTTGTTCTGAAACTGCTGGTTCTAGGCTTCTTTTCTACATGTCTTGATTATTCTATGTCTTGCTTATTCTAAGAGTTTGCATTGTGGTTGTGGCAGACCCCGGCAGGGACTACCGCCACGGCAATGGCTCTCTTGTTAAATAAAGAGGTTTTATATACCAATTTAATGTTTAATTTGGTTGCAATATTAAAACTAGCAATTACACCAAGAGGTGTAAAGGAACATAGAAAGGAGTGAAAATGTGGAAGGTAATAATCAATTAAACTAGCAATTACACCAGATGTTGCAAAGGAAACATTGTTCCGTAGCATAGGAACCAATATAATAGAAGAAAGAATATGTGACCAAAGTACTCTATAGGGAGATGGGAGATAGGGGCACCCTACCTACCTAAGTAAATGTCTAAACTAAATATGGTGTCATCATTTGCAATGGTATTTGATTACGCGAGGTGGTGCGAGGTGGTGATGTACCCAACCTAACCATTTCACATTCACCAGTGTTCTCTAAGCATGTGCTAATTTGGTAGATCTGGAAAGTTACAATGGAGTCCACCATGGCATAATTTCCAATGGACTGCAGTGTAAGGCATTGTGTGGAGTGCTCTTGTAAATATGTATGCTAAATGTGGTTTCATAAACAATGCACAACAAGTGTTTGGCATAATGCCTGAACGAAATGTACTATCTTGAAATGTTATGATATCAAGGTATGTAAAGGAGGGGAACATGGCTGAGGCCATGAATTTTTTCTTCAAATGCCTGAATGGGACATTGTTTCATGGATGGAAATACTTGCTAGATATGCACGTAAGGGGTATCTTTATAAGGCTATGGAGATCTTTATTTTTATAATTAATAATAATATTAAAGTTATAATTTGGTTTAAATTTTTTATGATTTTTTTAATTTTTTGATGTAAGTGTTTGTCTTCTTCTTCTTCTTTTTATAAATGTTTATCAACATTTACCACCTATTTAATTTATATAAATGTATTAGTTATTATTTTATAATAAATGGGTTTTATATACCAATTTAATGTTTAATTTGGTTGCAATATTAAAACTAGCAATTGCACCAAGAGGTGCAAAGGAACATAGAAAGGAGGAGTGAGAATGTGGAAGGTAATAATCAAGTAAAAGATATGGAGTTAATGATTAAAGTGGAAATTAAGGTGGAATTGAAGTATTTTATATATGGCTTAGTTTGATTTTTTTTATTACTATTTTTTTAATTTGTTAATGTATGTATTATTTTATTGTGTTTAAATTTGGAATTTAGTGACAAAATATCCTTAATAATAAGCTCTAGAGTGCCTTTGGGGTAAAACTTGTTTAAGTGGATATTAAAATGCATCTCCATAAATGAGGGGTGGTCTCAGGGGTTTTGAAATCAAAACAGAAGAAAACATAAGATGCTAATATAAATATAGCCATGTTGTTGCTTTTGTTGTTGTTGATAAGACAGACAACCATGAGATCTATGTTGCAATGTAGAGAGTACCTGACCATTATTGGTTTTTCAACTGGGTTTCCATATAAAGAGGCATTTTCTATGTAATCAAGTGGTAGGATATAGAAATATTTGTCTCTCATGGTCTGTGTTGGTAGCTAGAGGGATTGAACTAGAGTTTGAAATTTGAAATTGAGATCTCTTGGAACACTGGATATCCAAGTTTAATATAGTTCTACACTAGTGTATTCCAGTCAGTGTTGAGATAATAGACTTTGCCCTGTAAAGAATCCTCATCTCTGAGCTTGACATTTTAGTGTCTACTATTGCAGCTTATTGAATTTCTAACATTTGGGAAATTGTTCATTCTTGAAACACTAGAGATTCAAATTTAATATAGTTCTACACTGTTGTATTTTTAATAGGCTTGGCCCTATTAAGAATCCTCGTTTGTTGAGCTTGGCACTTTATTGTCTACTGTTGCAGCTTATTGAATTTCTTACATTTGGGCAATTATTCATTCTTGGAACATTACAGATTCAAGTTTAATATAATTCTACATTGGTGTATTCTAATTAGTGTGGACATAATAGGCTTGGCCCTATAAAGAATCCCCATCTGTTGAGCTTGGCACTTTACTGTCTCCTACTACAGTTGCTTGAATTTTTCGCATTTTGGCAATTGTTCATTCAAAGTCGCCTACTGCAATTGCTTGAGTTTCGGGAATTTGGGCAATTGTTCATTCACTTTCTCCTGTTGTAGTTGCTTTCATGTCGGGCACTTTGGAAGTTGCTCATTCATGGTCTCTTACTGCAACTTATTGAGTTCTAGCATTTGGGCAATTGTTCATCTATTGTCTCCTGCTGCAGTTTATTGAGTTCTGACATTGGGGCAATTGCTCACTATTTTGTTCTTTCATTTTTTAACTATAGGTGTTTGTTGCCCACTTTTTTTAAAGCTTTTGTCCATCATCTCAAGCCCATTTGTCCCCTCTGCTTTCCCTTTGTCTATCTATCTTGCCCCCAAATTTGAGACATCAAGGCCTCTGTTGAGCTTTGGTCTAATTGGAAAGTGGTTATAGGAGTTTACCATAATTAGCTTTGGTTAAATTCTTGGCCTATATTTTTTTATGGGCTTAACCTAAAGTGGTAAGTCGTAGGAATTTCATTGCTACTCTCTGAGCAAAATTTGGGTCTTTCATGTGAAAAGAGAAGGTGCAAGTGCAAATTTATTCCCCGGCAAGCAGACAAAATATTGTTGTTGAATTGTGGGGGTTAATATTATTCTCTTTTGTTGCCTAATGTATAATATATTCTATTAATACAATGATTAGAGCTTTTGAAGGCATAATGGCTTCATTTGAGCATAATAGCATTCTAGTATCTGACAATGACATATTTCTACCATATTCTAGCATGATGAGTCAATCTTCTTCTTCATCTCTTGCTCCTCACATGTCAAGTGCCACCAGGAAATCATAATCATCATCTCCAGAGAGGAAGTTCAAGAGAAAAAAACAAGAACTAGGTCAGTACTTGGGTGTTAGAAGGAGGCCATGGGGTCGTGATGTTGCAGAGATTCAAGACTCTGCCACCAAAGAAAGACGTTGGATCGGCACCTTCGATAAAACCAAAGAAGCAACCTTGGCTTATGACAGAGTTGCACAATCAATGCGAGGGATCAAGGCCATAACCAATTTCGTGTACGTTGATATGCCCCAGGGTGCCTCCTTGACTAATGACTTATCTCTAGAAGAGATTGAGAGATTGAGGAGCTTGTAGTTGGATTCTCAGATGGATTGGACAGATCAATAACAACAACAACAGGTCCAATCAGAGCAAGTTTGCTATAATATTGAAGAGAATTCAAGGCCTTCCAAGTGAGAATGAAAATGTCCCCACCATCTGCAGTCAAGCAAGACGACAAGTGCAATACTCTTTCCAGGCGTAACTTTCTTACTCGACGAATGAAGATTAAAATGAGGGATTATAATTCACTACAATGAACAATGTTTGCACATTGAAAGCTTGTAGAGAAAAACGTCTTTGTCATAATTAAATTATTGCAACCCAGTATGGAAGAGATCTTATAATATCCTATAATTTTATTGTTATGTTATGTTATCTAAATATTTTGACTATGCCAATTACATAAAAATAAAAATTATATATATATATATATATATATAGAAAGCACAGAGAGAGATCAAATATCTTGTGTTGCAAACCTTTCCTCAAGTTTTTTACTAAAAAATGAGGTATGTACCTTGAGGATTTGATCCCTCTCTGCCCTAGATAGATCATGAATTAACATGCATCTACGCTAGTTAATAGCACAACCATATAAATTAAATGGTTGATTAAGTGAATAGACATAAATCCATGATAAGTATCAAATCACTTACCTCATGATACATCTAGCATTGTCTTTATTTAAAAAAGAATCATAAAATTTAACTAAATTATAAATTTATTTTAAATTATCATTTATTATTAAATAAAAAGTGAGATATATATATATATATATATATATATATATATATATATATATAAAAAACATGCAACAATATTCATAGTTCTTGTTACAATACCATGTGTCGATACCATGGCCTATCAATACCACATCCCCAATATGACACGTTTTTTTATGACACTTTCTTTAATTGATTAATTTGCAATATAATTATTTAAAACAGCATAATTAACTTGGAGATAAATCTTAACCCTTGATATGTGAATACTGCTATGAATTCTGACAAGAGGGATCAAATCTCTTAAAATACAAACTTATTTTTGAGTACAAAACATGAGGAAAAGTTTGCACCTCTAGAAATTTGATTTTTTAGGCTTTTGGTAGATACAAAGTTAAGATAGATGACAATCTCTCTCTCTCTCTCTCTCTCTCTCTCTCTCTCTCTCTCTCTCTATATATATATATATAATATGATGATGATGATGTTGAATGTCCACTAAGACCAATGTGGCCTATCGGACCTTAATAATAATAAAAATCTAATTGTAATTCTTTAGTACCTTATTTCTATGCTCAAAAAGAAGGGAAAGAAGTGTGCCAAAATCACTATAGTTGGGTTGACTTAACAAGTCAAGAAGATTGGAAGTGTGACAAATGTTAGGGAAATGAGAGTGGATGTGAGTAAAGGTCGTGCAATCTAAAGTAAAGTGCTTTTCATCCTCCAACCTCTTAGTATCACAAAGTTTACAAGTTCTATTGTCCCAAGGAGTCTCGGGAGCAGACCATCGTCCAGTTTCACTTCGAAGCTCAGGAGAATTAGTTCTGATCTTAGCGATGTTCATATTTCTCTTCGAGCTGGTCAAAGCAAAAAGATAATTATAGTTCTTAAGGGTGGGGTTGATCGCCTCCTTATAATATCTTAACCTTCTTTTACCCTCCAACTCCTTATCATCCCATAGCTTATCTTTAAATTTGCAGGTGATAGTATCTTTGACACTATCCTTGCTTTTGAGGATGATCTCCTCATTTATCCCCTAATGGTTGAGCCAAGACTGGGCATCCTTATGTCACCCACACTTGAGGCGAAGGTGGGGGTTTTGGCTAAAGTTAGAAGAAATTTTAGGAAGCCCCTTGGATTCCATGTTGTAAAGCTTCTTCTTATACATGAGATACTTAAACATAGCCTTGCTTTCAATAGGGGAGAGGCTAGCTTCGATCAAGAGGATAGGGTAGGGGGTATTTCCCTTAATCTTGATATTGTAGGTTATGAATTGATTTTGAATCATCTCAATCTTTCTCCACGAATCTCTGGATACACTGCAACCCCAGACTTCACAATTGTATAGGACAATAGGGGTGACGAGGGTCTCAAAGAGGAACTTTTTTTTACTCCAAATACAAAGATCGGTAGCCTTACAATTGTTTTCAACCTCATAATAAGCTTTCCAACCTCCAATAGTCATTTTCTCAATGTTGTAATTTTAGTTGAGATGATAAGGAATGTCAATACCCAAATATTTATAAGAAGAGACCCGTTCCAAGCTATTGTTATCATAGACGAAATTTTCATGGGTGATCTTTTTGGATTTAATTATCATGATTTTAGTCTTGTCAGTATTTACCGACATACCCATCTAGGAACAATAATGATGAAGAGTCTTAAGTTGCTTGTCCAGGTCCTCATGGCTTCTAGCAAGAAGAATGATATCATCAACATAGATGATAATAGTAATGATAATACAATCAAGCTCAGTCCCCTTACACCCGCAATTTCCAAACACTCCTCTAGCTTATCAATGTAAATACCAAAAAGCGTAGGGGAAATGGGACACCCTTTCTTAACCCCGACATTACATTTAATATCTTTAGACCACCCTTCATTGGTCTTAAGCTTGGAAACAACCATCTCGTAGAGGAGAATCACAACAAGATTCAACTCAGGAGGAATCATTATCTCATCCAATATTTTCTGAATCTTATCTCGAGGAACAATGTCAAAGGCTTTTCTAAAGTCGACAAAGCAACAAAAGTGATCAACTTTACTATTGCGACATTCCTAGGCAATGACCTTGAAAGTGATAAGATGGTCGATACTCGAGTGGTATCTCCTAAAAACAACTTTCCATTTAGCTCTTTTACCATGGATTTCAAGCCAACCATTAATCTTCTTTTCCAAAATGAGATCATAAATCTTGGCTAAGATGTGACTAATCATAATGGTCTTGTAATTAGAGGGAACAATTTTGTCCCCATTTTTAAAGGTAAGAATAATAAGGATTTGCATCCAAGGCTTATGGAAGCCATGCTTTGTAGCCAAATTGAGAAGCTCGTGGAGATGATGAATGAGGATATATCTTCCGAGCTTTAAGATCTTAGCTTGGTATCCTTCAATATCTTTAGCTTTCCCACTAGTGAGCTTATTAATCCCAAACTCAATGTCCTCAGGAGAAAATATATCTTCCTTAATAGGAGTTCTAATGATGTTGCCCATTTTGTTCGCAGAGTCATACAACTTCTTAAGATAGATGTACCACTTTTCTAAGGGTATCAGATGATTATCTTTAGATTTGCGAACAAGCACATTCTGCTAAAAATGTCTGGGTGCAACATTAGAAAGGTGAATAAGATGCTCTTGTATTTTATTAATATAAGACCACTTCTTCTCTTTAATGATGGATTTTTATATACTAATATTTCAGAGCTTTACAATTTTATTAGGAGTGTCCCAAATAGTTTTCCTGACAATTTTACAGTCTTTGTCATACCAAGGGTTAGAAGTTCTATTAATCTTGTTGTGTGGAACCTCATTAGAGAACTTGTTAATGGTAATGGAAAGGGTAGTAGTAAAATTGTGATAAATTTGATCAATATTGTTATTATAAGTCAAGGAACATAAATCCATTTTTAACTCCTTTAAGAAAACGTCAATATTATTCCGAAATGAGTGTTTCTTTGGCTTTCACTAGTGATCTAAGTGGATATTGGTGGCCACCTGCCTATTCCACTTGGACTCCCAACATTGTCTCTTTCAGTTTTTCGGTTTCCTTAATTGTAGCACAATTTACTATTTTTGGCAATTTTTCAGGTCCTGAACTTTCGAAGCCGATTTGGGACGTTTTTGGTCTCTCCATTTTCCCTAAAAACCACAAAAAAACTTTTCTATCAAAATGGAGAATAACTGTAAAAGCTACATTGTGGCGGACAAACCTTCCTTTTACAAAATGTGACTTGTTACTTATAGTGTTTTTTGGTTACAATACCACGGGTAGATTCCATGGTTGAATGAATACCTTGGGTGGATATCACAATACCATGGGAAAATACCATGGGTGGATGTCACTTACAATACCATGGGTGGATGCCACTTACAATACCATGGGAAAATTCCATGGGTGGATGAATACCATGAGTTGATGCCATTTTCCATTCGGATCATTCCTCCCTCCTTAAGAAGCAATGGTCCCCATTGCGTGAAGTTCCCTCATGCGAAGCCTTTTTTGAATATGAAGAGCCACTAAAGAGAAGGGTTTTATGTGGTTAGCCTGTAACCATGATGAATGAAGATCCAAGGATTAGGATACTCTATAATGCTTGTGGCCAACTGTGCTATTGACAATGTGTGGCCCAACAAATGGAATTCGATGAAGTGTGGGTTTGTGTATAACCCATAACCATGATGAATGAAAATTCGAGGATAGAGATACCCTGTAATGCTTGTGACCAACTATGATATTGATAGTGTGCGACCTAGAAAATGGACTTTGATGAAGTGTGGGTTTGTGGATGGCCCATAACCATGACAAATGAAGATTCGAGGATAGAGATGCCTTGTAATGCTTATGACCAACTGTGATACTAATAGTGTGCAGGTTAACAAATAGACTTCGATGACAAGGATTTTGTACAGTTGACCCATAATCTTGATGTTGATTGTTGATGAAGTAGTAGGTGCCTACATAGCTTGGGGTGGGAGGGAATGTCTCCAAAGAACCCAAGCTAGATGTTGCTATGCTAAAACTGATGAATGTGAATTAGGTTCCTACTAAAGTGGTGTGGGATCCAAAGGGAACCCACTTCGAATGTTGCTCCATATTTAAAATGGACATAATTCGGTCAATATAACTCAAAATATTTATTATAACCCATTTTTGGAAACAGAATGACCATTCTGCATCTTCCCATGTGTTGAAAATTCTTATTTGGACACTTTGGAATCTCATATTCATGCTGCAACGGTTCCACTGCCACAAAAGTTCTAAAAAATAGCTGATTTTAAATCAGCGATATCTCCCACATCCGAACTCCGATTCGACCCATTTTTATTGAAATTGGGTGATTTTTCAAGAGCGTCTCAGATCTGCAATTATTTTTTTTGAAATTTTTCACAAAAGCTTTAAAAAATGATAGGAGAATCGCCATCCACTAGTTTGTAGGAATTTACAGGGTAAGTTCCACAGAAAGAATACCAAAAGGACACCGCTCACAACCAGATCTCAAATCAATACACCAGTATTTTTGACGTGGTTAAAACCCTCAGAGTGCAAGGAGGGAAACAGTCCACGGCCTGTCCCAACGTGGGTACTACAGGCATTTTATTAATCAAAGAATGAAAATTTACATAAGCTTCTCTCATGCACGGATTACCCGAACAATGACCCTCCATGCGCTTTAAATAGAACTCATGGACCAATCGGGTGTCAAGCCACGGATCAAGTGTCGGTAATACCGAGGTGAGAGTGAACCGTCGGATCACTACATATCGTGACCGTCGGATTGTAAGTTACAAAATGTACAACGGTAAAGAAACACACTTTACCTAACTCTAACCTAACTCTATATTAGACCAAGTTGAACTTAACTATATCCTATGTGTCGGAATATCCTAACATCCCCCCTTAAGAACAACTTGGGATATGATTGAAGGATTTACAAATATGACACAATAGGAGAAGGAAGGAGGCACTAGAGCCTATCCCCCCTTAGTGACAACTTCCTGAACTCCAAGCATATATCGAAGTTTAGTGAACTTCGCCTCTGTGAGAGCCTTTGTGAAGATGTCTGCAACCTGATCATCTGTTGGACAATATTGCACTTCAAGAACATGGTCATGAATGAGCTTTCTGATGAAGTGCATGTGTAGTTCAATGTGTTTGCTGCGCTGATGCTGGACTGGATCTTTGCATAGCTGAATGGCACTTTGATTATCACACCAAAGTGTGGTTGGATGCTGCTGCTCAAAGCCAAACTCTGATAGGAGCTGACGAAGCCACAAGGCTTCCTTACTAGCTTCCACGGCACCACGATACTCTGCTTCTGCTGACGAAAGAGAAATGGCAGCCTGTTTCTTACAAGCCCATGTAATAGGTCCTGAACCAAGAGTGAAGACATAGCCGGCAGTAGACTTCCGATCATCAGGGTCACCAGCCCAATCAGAATCAGTGAAACCAACTAACAGAGGAGCTGCTTTGGCACTGTAATGAATCCCAAACTGTATTGTACCTCGAACATAACGAAGTATTCTTTTAGCTTCTTTCCAATGACTTTCACGGGGGTTTTGCATAAAACGAGCAACAAGGCCAACAGCAAAGGAAAGATCAAGACGAGTATGGGTTAAATACAAGAGTTTTCCGACAAGTTGACGGTATAAGGTAGCATCAACTTCAGGAGAAGTACAAGAGACTGAAAGTTTGACTCCAGACTGAAAGGGAGAAGGGGCTGGCTTACAGTCTTCCATGTGAAAATGACGAAGAATATCACAAGCATACTTGGATTGGGAAAGGAAAATACCCTCTTGGGATTGCAAGACTTGAAGACCGAGAAAATAGTGTAAGTGTCCTAAGTCTGTCATTTCAAATTTCTTTTTAAGGCTGGACTTCACATGGTTTATAAGGTTGGGATCACTACCAGTAAGAATAAGATCATCAACATAAAGAACAAGGATGATAAGAGAGTTGCCCACTTTCTTGGTGTAGACAGTATTATCAGAATGACACCTAGAAAAGCCATATTCTAAAAGAAAGCTATCCATTTTGGCATACCAAGCCCGAGGAGCTTGCTTGAGGCCATAAAGGGATTTCTTAAGTCGACAAACAAGGCTAGAGTCTGTTTGTATGAAGCCAATGGGTTGTTCCATATAGATTTCTTCCTGCAAGTCCCCATGCAAGAAGGGAGATTTAACATCCATTTGATGGACTTCCCATTTTAAAGAGGCAGCAAGGGAAAGAACAAGGCGGATAGAGTTCATTTTGGCAACAGGGGAGAAGGTTTCAGTGTAGTCAATGCCTTCGACCTGTGAAAACCCCTTAGCAACGAGACGAGCTTTATGTTTATCAACTTTCCCATCTGGTCCATACTTGGTTCTGTAAACCCATTTACATCTAACAAGTTTGCGTCCCTTTGGTAGAGGAACAAGATCCCATGTATCATTTGTCATTAATGAATGATATTCTTCATTCATAGCTGCTTCCCAATGTGGATGGCCTGAAGCTTCTGCAAAAGTGTCAGGATCATGATTTACTGGAGCTTGAGCCAGTAAAGAAGAGGCTCTTTCAAACTGAGAACGTGTACGTCGCTGATCTGTAGGATCACCGGCAAGATCACCTGCTGCATCCCGAGTAGCACGGACCCATCTTGGAAGTTGAGGATCCTGAGAAGGTGGGGGAGGATTATCATCCTCGCTTTCATCATCTGAAGAAGAAATGTTCTCAAAGGTAGAAGAGAGAGGAAGACGTGGCACATCCGCCGGACTAGGCTCGCAGGCCGATTTATTTTCATCAAATTTTACACCTCTTCTAATGATAACATTTTTGGACTTAAATGGAATAAGTCTATAACCTTTTACATCTTCAGAATATCCAACAAAAGTACATTTCTCACTCTTAGGCTCTAAAGCTTTATGCTTTTCATCTGGAATATGGGCCCATGCTTCACTTCCAAACACACGAAAGTGACTTACATCTGGTTTAATGGAACTCCAAGCTTCTTCTGGAGTGATATTCTCTAGAACTTTAGTAGGAGTGCGATTGATTATATAATTTGCACAATTAATTGCTTCGGCCCAAAAAATAAGACTGAGTCCTTTAGATTGCAGCATACAATTAGCCATTTCCTTTAAGGTGCGATTTTTCCTTTCAGCTACACCATTTTGTTGTGGAGTGTATGGAACAATATGTTGCATTTGAATTCCATTTTCGGTGCAAAAGTTGATGAATGTGTTTTTAACATATTCTCCACCATTATCAGTTCTTAGCTTAAGAATTTGATGTCCAGATTGTTTTTCAACAAATGCTTTGAAGGCCAAAAAAGTGGTAAATACTTCGCTCTTGAGTTTTAAGAAGTATACCCAAGTGCGTCTGGAGAAATCATCAATGAAAGTTAAGAAGTACTTGCAGCCAGAGAATGAAGCAACAGGAAGAGGACCACATAAATCACTGTGCACAAGCTGTAAAGGGGCTGAGGCGTGCCAAGAGGCACGTTTGTCAAAACTGTCCCGATGATGTTTTCCGAGTACACATCCGGAACAAACACCATCTCTGCAAGATACCATAGGAAGACCTGTCACCATATTTTCTTTACATAGATGCTAAAGGGAGCGATAGTTTAAGTGACCAAATCGCTCATGCCAAAGTTTGCTCACTTCATCATTATGAGCAACAAATACTGAGGGAAGATTGGATGGACCAAAGTTGTGAAACTTATACAACCTTTTGGAATCATCAGCAAGACCAGTAGCTAGAATCTGTTTAGGATTTTTTAGATCCTTGATTACAACATCATGAGGTGAAAATTCAACAATTTTACCTTCACATGAATGAGTTATCTGATAGACAGATAGAAGGTTGCAGGATAAGGTTGGAACACATAATACATCATTAAACTGACCATTTTCTAGATGAACAGTTCCAGTCCCTACAACATTAAGAGATCTATCATCACCAATATATATATTTTTGGTGTTACAATCATTTAAAGAAGAAAACATGGCTTGGTTTTTGGCCATGTGACAAGAGGCTCCAGAATCAATGAGCCACTCATGAGAATGAGAAGAAGAAGAAGATACATTTAATGCATAACCAGACTGAGATGATTGATAATGACATGCAGAAAGTGCCATTCCGGAAGTTGAAGTTGAGGTAGGCTCCACATGGATGTTATGTTTCTTCATTGCGGTTTCCAAGGCTTCCATCTTCTTAAAGCATTTAGATTCTAAGTGGCCATCTCGATTACAAAAGTTACAATGTCTATCAGTCTTCTTCCATTTGTTTTTATTGGTCTTATCATTTTGCTGAAATGATCTTTCATTTTGAGGCTGAGATGGTTTAGGACCATTCTTTTGAGGATATGACTTCTTAGGATTCTTTGAATTTGGTTGCTGCTGGGCGGCTAACGCTTTCGTGGAAGAGTTTCCAAGAGTAAGAAGACCAAGGTGTAAGAGTTTTTCTTGTTCTCTTATTAAGGAATCACAAAAGGAGTCAAAGGAAGGGGGCTTGTAGTCTTGTCCTTGACAAATCAAAGCTTCTCTTGTAGAATGGAAAGTGGAAACAAATACAGAGTAGGCTGGTCCCAACTTAGTAAGGATGGAATAAATAAGGTTACCATCGTCTTTCTTAACTTTAACACCTTCCAGGAGATATCTAAGGTTCTTGAATTTGGACAAGAAATCTTCAATGCAAGAAAAATTATTAGGATCCAAAGTAAGCAGCTCATTTTCAAGTTGATGGGCTCTAATTTCATTTTTAATCCCAAAAACTTTAGCAAGTTTTTCTAATGCTTCATGAGGAGTCTCAAGTTCTGCAATGTGGAATCTAAGATCAGGAGAAATAGACATCCCTATCAAACCACGTGCTTGATCTTGTCTATTTTCCCATTTTGCCGCCTTGTCTTCATCTTTCGGTTTCTTCTCTTGGTCTGTGGCTATTCTGAAGAGACCTTTACTTCTAAGTAAATCTTCGATGTAGGCTACCCATTGGAAGTAGTTAGTGCTGTCAAGAATGACTTGGCATGGGCTTTCCATTTAAAAAAAAACTGAAGCTGAAGATGCTGAAAGTAGGTGTTCCAATGGATAGATCTCGAAAAAATAGGCGGTTTAAAAAAAAACGGCTCTGAAAAAGGCTTCCGATGAAGAAGTTATGGCTTTTTGAAAAATAATTGTTGAAGTTGCCGGCAAAGTGCGCGAATGTGCGGGAATGAAAAAAAATCGCCCCCACAAAATGGAGACTTGAACCCAAGACCTCTACTCTCTTAAAATAGCTTTGAACCAATTGATCTATACAAAAAATTTGAGAGAGAGAGAGAGAGAGAGAGAGAGAGAGAGAGAGAGGGGGGGGGGGGGGCGGCCTTGGTTTGCGTGCTTGCCTTGAGAAACCTCTTTTTCCCTACAAAACACAAAACACAAAACCCAACACGAATATGCAAAGAAAAACGAACCTTGCGGCTCGAAGTTAGCTTTAGCCAAAAAACTAGAAATTTTATAAAAAAAATCTCAAAGTTAGCTTTAGCCGAAAAACTAAATATTTTTCTCAATGTTTCTGATTTTCCGAGATCACACTAAGGTGCAGGGAAAAGAGCATACGCATGAGAAAAATCCTTCCTTTCTGTTTCTGATTTGCCCAGATCGCACAGAGTCGCAGGGCAAAGAGCATACGCAGAAATGAAAGGTATAGATCCGGTTAAAAAAAAGGCTAAATAAACCGAAACCGAAATAAGCAGAGAGAAAATAACAGTAAACTGCAAAAAAACACTGTATACCTCCCGATCTGAAAAATGACGCAGCTAGGGCTACCGGAAACCTTTTCGCGTGAAACGAAAGGGGTTCCTCATTGGAACAGATGCTCCGAACGCAACAGAGCAGTCCTCTCGGCCCGAAAGCAGTCAGAAACAGCAGATCTAGGAAACGACAGCCGCATGCAGTTCTACTGGCTTCAAATTTGGATCACCAACGGACGCGGCCCTCAAATAGCTCCGATACCATGTAGGAATTTACAGGGTAAGTTCCACAGAAAGAATACCAAAAGGACACCGCTCACAACCAGATCTCAAATCAATACACCAGTATTTTTGACGTGGTTAAAACCCTCAGAGTGCAAGGAGGGAAACAGTCCACGGCCTGTCCCAACGTGGGTACTACAGGCAATTTATTAATCAAAGAATGAAAATTTACATAAGCTTCTCTCATGCACTTATTACCCGAACAATGACCCTCCATGCGCTTTAAATAGAACTCATGGACCAATCGGGTGTCAAGCCACGGATCAAGTGTCAGTAATACCGAGGTGAGAGTAAACTGTCGAATCACTACATATCATGACCGTCGGATTGTAAGTTACAAAATGTACAACGGTAAAGAAACACACTTTACCTAACTCTAACCTAACTCTATACTAGACCAAGTTGAACTTAACTATATCCTATGTGTCGGAATATCCTAACATAGTTGCCATCAGAAAAAATTCTACAACATAGTTGGTTTTAAACCAATGATATCTCCCTCATCCAGACTCTGATTCGACTGATTTTTTTTTTTTGAATTTTGGTATGTTTTCGCAAGGAACCTAGATATGTTATTTGTTTTTGTAAAATTTTCACCAAATGTTTCAGATATGATCTGAAAACTCGCTGCCAAAAAAAAATTCCTACTAAAAAATGAAAAAGAAAAATTCTTCCTGTTTGGACCAAGAAAGTGCTCTATGGAGGTCGCAACATATGCCTGAATATTGTTTAATATTGCTGCAAAAATTTGAAACTGAAATATGCATTAAACTGTCATTCCAATGGAATCATAACATGCTCTAATACCACTATTGAAGAAAAAAAGGCAGGAGGAGGTGGGGTAGCACCTAGACCATAATATGCCTGCAAAGCAGTTTCCCAATCTGGATAAATAGATGTTGTCGGTGTCTCCAGGGAGGAGGAATATGGTTTGGCAGTAGGCTTGGTTAGCGTTGCTTATTCCCTAGTTCCCATCATTTATATAAAATAAACCTGAACACAAATTTGAGTTAGGATAACCAAGAAGAATAAAATATGCTCGTGTTTTCAGTGGAATCCCGCCATATCATACCAGCTTAACATAAGTTGCAGTAAAAATCCTTCATTTTCAGTGCGTGCTTTGTACAAGCTTGTTGAACTTGGTCTGTGGTCAAAAAGAGAAAAATAAAGAGCAAGAGACAAAGAGGGTTATTGCCCTGCAACGTTAGAACAAGGTAAGGTTCATGAGATCTGTGAAGTGGAGAGTTAGGGGGGTTGGATAGAAGAGAACTCCTGATGGGTTACACCTTGAACTCACAATTTGACAGAACCCACAATCCTAGGAGCCAATCACAAGTGCTTGACATAAACAAGGAAGTTGGAGTGAGGGGAATCAACTATATTGTGAACAAATAAATGAAGCAACAAAGGCGTCTCTGTGTCTAATGGAATTGATGGATTTGGATGAATGAATGACTGGGTCTGAGAATGCTTAGGTGGGTCATTGAGTAATCCAGGCAGATGACTAAGCAATAGAGATGCAGAAATTGCTAAAAATTAAAACCCAAGACCACTCAGAAAATAAACACAAATAAGGGAACCTATAGCCTGGGTATCTTAGAAATGGGGGGCGGGACAGTAGGATACGAGAGAATTTTAAGATAAAAAATCTTCTTAAAATCTGGAGGAGTTGGGCACTCAAATGCAAGCAATGCCCATGTTTGCAGAACAAAAGAGAGAAAGAGCACTTTACATCAAATGAAAAATACGCGGAATCTCCCAGTGACAATACCTAGTCACCTCTTAAAATTATATTTCCTGATGCCCATTTGCGGCCTGCTACTGACCCACTTTCTTGGTTTTCTTGATCGCCACCAATATCCACCTGGATCAACTAGTATCTTGCATGTTGTTGGTATGCATAACAAGACCGAGGGTTAAAGACAAAGGCATGTGGTTAGAGTCAGGCTCAAATCTTTAAGAAGCTCAAAGTTGGTAATATGGTTAAGGACATGGGTGCTCAAAATCACATAGTCCAACACACTATTTCCCAACCATGTAAACATGTCATCTAGCTAGAGGAAGGCCACTTGTTAATACCATTATAGATAATGAGGTCTTGGGAACTACAAAGCTGAGGATCTTGGTGCAAAATAATTTCTTAGTTGTCTTCAGAGGTTCTCTTGAATCTATTAACTAAGTCATCATCCTCGTCAAGCCACAAGGGGTCAGGGTTAGAGTGGTTACTTAACATAATAGCTTGGTTGGTAGCAGTTCTAGCATTGAAGTCCCCAAGAAAAAGGATATTACCTTCATTCCTCAGGTTGTGAATGTCTTTTTCTAAGGTAGTGAAAGGACAATTCTTATCTAAGTTGTTTTTCTTATAGGAGGTAGAGTTGATAGGAGCGAAATAGAAGATTGCAAGAAAAATCCTATTGGAGGAAGAATCAGAGATCTTGATCCAAATGTACTAATTGAAGGGGTTGATAGTATGAAGTTGGATGTGAGGAGAAGCAATGTTCTTAATATAATAGTCTATACCCCACAAGGCCCCTTCGATAGAATTTATTATTCCAAGCAGACCAAAGAATGAATCTGTCAAGGTGAGGAACCCTAGATTCGTCATGCTCCCAAGTTTCAACTAGAAAAATAAGGTCAATATCACTTGGGATCCAACTTAACATAGGACCTTTATGCCATGGAAAACCACGATAGTTCCAGAAGAGGATCCTGAGTGATCCTAATCCCTATTTATCACTCATATTTTGGACTCTATCTTGAATAATAGCTTTCCTATTCCTAATGATAGCCCATTTCCCTTATTTTCTTGCCTCTTTGACCTTTTGGACTTCTTTCCAGAGTTCTGCTTGGTCTTCTGGAATCAAATCTTCATTTATAAAGATTTTGGTTCCCTTTAGGCTCGAGGATTTCTTGATTATATATAATTTGTGGTCACTAAAACCTACCTTAATACGAATTAGCCTATGTTTATTCTCAAGTAACTTTCCTACCTGGATTGCTTTCGTGATATAAGTTGTTTGAAGTTGAGATTTTTCTTTTAATTGTTCTTTTACTATTTCTAATGTGTCCTCATTGTTTTGTTCTTCTATTCTAGCAATTATAAGGTGTAGGGCTCTTTTATGGAACTCATGGTCGATGTCAATCACTTTGTTAATTTCCTCTTTTATGGGTTTAATATCTAATTTACTCTTTGTGCTATTTAGGGCTGAGTTATTATTTAGTTGTTTTTTTAGACTTTTAATCTCACTTTTCAGAGCATCAATTTCTTCAATCATTGATTGCTTACTATATTCTATTTCTTGAATCCTACCTTTTATTCCTTGGAGTTCATTCTCAAGTGAGATTATTTTATTTTCTAGTGATTTGTCATTTTTTTCAAGCAATGTCGTGAATCCTATTTTAAATTGGTGTTTTCTTTCTTCTCTTCGTCTGTCTAAAGATTCAATATACTCATAAGGACTGTTGAGAGTAATTTTACTTAGTCTCCCTTTGATAGAGGGGGGCTTAGATATGTGAGGGGAAGTACTCATAATGTAAACAAGAAAAACTTAAAAAAAGAAGGTAAGAGGGAATGTATGCACTTGCCAGAGTCCAAGTAATTGAGGTCACCCACAAAGATATGTAGAGTGGATAGTAGAGAAGAGAGGCTAGTCATTTGGAATTTTGGCCAACTTTCGGATTTCTTACTTCAAATCTTAATTCGTGCCCCAATTTGGATGATCAGTCTTTGGATAACGCTGTTGAATTTCGCGGACCCTACTATAGATTTAGGATTTGGTTCGTAACTCTACGAAAAACTTAAAAGATTTGAACCCTCCAATAGCAAACTCGCTCACAAGATTCACTGTCTGCTCAAACCACATAATTTCACTAGTCTTCAATATTAGTCATGTGTCCAAACAAATTTTCTATTTTAAATGCCGCACCACAAACACCACCAAATTCTATTCAAGACCAACGAAACCCATATTTAAGTGGCAAGTTAACCTAAGCAAAATTCTGCAAAAGAGATTGAACGAAACCTCATGATAGAAATGAAACTAGAAGCCCATAAACCCTAGTGAGTGACTGCTCCAAAATGCAGAAGATGACCACCTGCAACAAAGATTTCAACCTAGCGAAACCAAAACCAAAATTTGAATGATCAAAATCAATATTTCAACCCAGTGAAACCCACACTACTGAGATTAAATCTATACACGAAGGGGAGAATCTGTGGCTCAGACCACAAAATTTCGCTAGCCTTCAATATTAGTCCATAGAGATTACCTGCACCACAGAGATCAAAGTCAATATTCACACCACAGAGATTGCCCATAAAATGATCCTTGAAATATTGTATTTATTATTGACACTCTCCATATTAAAATATTAATACATGCCTTCTCATATTTTAGAAAACATATATCCATAGAATATTCTCTCTAAGGCTATATACATATATATTAATTTATTTTTGTTATTGATATTTTCTAAAATATTATATATTAAAAGAATTACAAATTTCCTCCTTTATTTTTATGTTATTAATATATTTTTGTTTTAAATATTACATGTCAATAAATTACACATTATGTAATAGCACTAATATTATTTTTACATTTCATTTGTCAATTCCATATTAAGTATTGAAAGAATTATATATTTATCTTATACTAAAAAGTAATTTTTTTTCAAGTACTTTATTTTTATAAAAAGAAAGAAAAAAGGAAAATTATTTTAACGTCCATGAAGCTATATCTTCATAATTTTAACTGTGAGCATATTTTCGTAACTTTCTCTATTATCTTTGAAGAACCTAAATAAAAGAGGCCAATTATCCCAAAGTGATTGGTTTCCTTTCCTATTGCTTATTAAATAATATTTTATTCTTATTTAATTAAGAAAATAAAAAGGGGGTGACTCATGGATTAGCTTACTGCATAATATTTTCTCTTCGTTTATAAAAAATGGTTCTATAATACATGTGAAAGTGAATTACTTTATATCACATATAGCTTTTAAATGCTTTGTCAATTTTTTTTTTTCTAAATATTAATGGAAGATATTAATGTATTTACGAAGAAAGGTTTGTTTCTTTTTAGAGGTATTATTAATTTTTTATGTTTAATAATTTTGGTAGATATTTTTATAATTAATAATAAAAATAAAGTTATAATTTTTTTTTTAATTTTTTAATTGTGTTAATGTGAACTATATTATGATGTAAATATTTTTAATGTTTATCAATATTTATTATTTATTTAATTTATATAGATGTATTAGTTATTATTTTATAAATAAAAGAGTTTTATATACCAATTTGATATCTAATTTAGTTGCAATATTAAAATTAAATTATTGTAATAGATCTTAAAATGTCATCTAATGTTCTTGTTATGTTATGTTATCTAAATATTTTTATTAGATCAAATTACATAAAAAATATATAATATATATATATATATATATATATATATATATATATATATATTACCGATCAAATATCTTGTGTTGCAAACTTATACTTAAGTTTTGTGCTCAAAAAAGATTTTTGTACCTTGAGGGATTTGATCCCTCTTTGGGCTTGATAGATCCGCCATTAACATGGATCTACACTAGTTGCTAGCACAACCATATAAATTAAATGGTTAATTAAGTGAATAGGCATAAATCCATGATAAGTATCAAATCACTTACCTCATGGTAAATCTAGCATTGCCTTTACTTTTTAAAAAATCATAAATTTTAACTTTTTAAAGTTATCATTTATTATTAATTAAAAAAGAAATGAGTATATGAGTTAAACATATATACATTTTAAAAAACTTGCAACAATATTCATGGTTCTTGTTATAATACCATGTGCCAATACCATGGCCTATTAATACCACATGTCCAATATGACATTTTCTTTAATTGACTAATTTGTGATATGATTAATTAAAAGCGCATAATTAACTTGGAGATCAATTTTAACCTTTCATCTATGAATACTACTATGGGTATTCTAACATATTCCATGGAGGTTAATTCTATGCCATCCACTAAATAGTTACTGATAATTAAATTAAAGTTGTGGAGGCCTATTTTGAAATAAACTTAAACTAGCATTTGCACCTGATGTTGCAAAGGAAATGTCTTAAGTTGGTAGCCCATATGGAAGAAGAGCATAGATGAAAAAATATGTGATATGTTATGTGATCTAACTATAGCCAAATTTGAGTGAAAAAATATCTTAATGTCAAATGCAATATAATAAAAAAATCTACTCAAAACAGAGGCATGTGCAACTTCCTTCCCAAGTGCTCAATCCAAGAGCTTACTTTCATTGAGAATTGCATCCTAGAACGGACCTTTGTCTTTCATTGCCTCAACCAGACTAAACCCTTCACCCTCATATGGTAATGGTTCTATATCAAATTTCTCTGCGAGTATTTTCCAGAGGCATTTCCATTTATACACATCTCCATTAGCACAAGTAAAGGTTGGGTTCTTTAAATAAGGATCTGTGGTAGCCCAAATTTCCTGTTTTGAAATCAAATATGCATCAGATGCATCCATAAATGGTTCCCATGAAATATTGTTCCCTGGGTGCTTGAAATACAACCCCTCATGTTTCCAAATGGCAGTGTAAATGCACAGTGTTCCTAAAACATTAATTAAGCTCCAAGGAGAGAAGCCAAATATTTGTGTCAGATGGTGAATAGACCAAGTTAATCCTTATTTCTTCTTTGCAGCCTCGAATACAATATCCTCGAGAATGTAGTAAAAATTGGGCACAAGTAGCCTAAGAAGCTCTTCATGAAAGGATGCCTCACGTGGCTGATATTTCCCCAAAGAAGAAGAAAGATCATTGTAATGATGTTCTTCATTGATTTACCCAAAGTTATAAACCATATTGTATTGAAGAAAGAACTGAAACACCAAAGAACTTCTCATCCCAAGTTTGTCAGAGTTTCAAGGACCAATAAATTGACTTAGAAGTATATGTGTAACTATAAACTAAAACACTTACCCTACGAGGGCCAAGGGAACTTGTCGACCAGGAATACCATCCTGTTGTGGTAAAATGCACACTAATCCAAATACCAATCTGTCACAATAATCATCACCATCAGTTTCAGAAATATATGCATTCAAAATTAGCATACAAATTTCTACAGTCCATGACTTCATTAAATCTTCCCTACCAATTACATATTGTTAATCTATATTCTCTTAGTGTAGTGCTATAATGCCATCGTAACATATTGTAGCGAAGCAATTGAAAGAATGAGTCAATGATTGAAATTTCCATGGATTTCTACAAAATTATTACCTAAGAAACGAGCCAACTAAACTGAATGAGAATGAGATGTGATTTCCAAATAAAAGCAATGATTTGTTGAATTGAGGCTTCTGTGATCCATAACAATTATAAGAAGAATTTCGGCATAAATCACATGTAGAAAATCTTTGTCAACGCGTTTCAAACCAACTAGTGTGGTTCATCGTCAGGACAAGTTGAGGAGTTAGATCATGGCTACATATTAAATAGGCAGAGCAGATCCTCCAAACGGCTAGGTTGACTAGGTTGACCATCAATGGCTATATAGAAAAATGGCTAGATAATATTATAATGTTAAAAAGTTAAAAGGTAATAAAAATAATATTATAATTATAGTAATTAAATTATAATATATTATATATTCGAATGTAATACCATTTTATTTTAGTCAAAAGGTAATAAAAAATAATATTATAATTATAGTTAAAAAATATTATAATATATTATATATTCGAAAGTGAATCCATTTTACTTTATTCATATATTATTCTTGGTTATTAATATATTTAATTCCTTATTGATAAGCAAAGGGGCTATTTTAGAAAGTTTTTCTTCGGATATTAAATTAATTTATTCAGTTCCCTAAGACTAAGCATGGTTTGTATAGAGGAGGCCATGGTTATTGCCAAGGTTGCGTAGTTCCATCACCGTAAATTTAGGGAAGCTATTGAAATTGAAAGAAGGCCTAACAATCTCAATAGAGATGACGACTCGAAGATCAGTAGCTGTTGGATCCTTGCCCTTTCTTCTTAGTCTTGCTCTTCCTTTCGCCCCCCACCGCCCCCCCCCCCTTTAACCTTTTCGAGCTTTCGATGTTTCCCCTAAATTTCCCGGATCCTTCTCCTTTGAGCCATGTCTTTTCCTTCCTCCTAGGGTTTCTCCTTCGGCCCTGTGGTTTACTAATGGTCCTGTTCTTGACCTTCTTATTTTTTAAAATGTGTCACTCATTCTATTTATTTTTTCCTGGGAGATATAAATAAATAAAAACTTAACCAATATTCATTAATAGTTTATTATTTCTATTAAATCAATTTAAAAAAAAAAAAAAACCCTATCCTTATCCCTAGTGATTTAAATACTTAATTAAATAAGTTAATTTAACAACCATAGAATAAAAATAAATAAATAAATAAATAGAAATAAATAGAAATTTAACCAATATTCATTAATAGTTTATTATTTTCACTAAATCAACCCTATTATAAAACTCCCTTTACCTACCCCTAGTGATTTAAATATTTAATTAAATAAGTTAATTTAACAACCATAGAATAATATATAAGAATAAAATTGAATAACATTCTTGTCCCTAGGGAATTGAATAAATTAATTTAATATTCGAAGAAAAACTTTCTAAAAACAACCCTTTACTTATCCCTAGTATATAAATCAATAAGGAATTAAATATATTAATAGCCAAGAATAATATATGAATAAAATAAAATGGATTTACTTTCGAATATATAATATATTATAATATTTTTTACTATAATTATAATATTAGTTTTTATTACTTTTTTGACTAAAATAAATTGGTATTGCATTCGAATATATAATATATTATAATTTTAATTGCTATTATTATAATATTATTTTTATTACCTTTTAACTTTTTAACATTATAATGTTATCTAGTTGTTTTTCTATATAGCCGTTGATTGTCAACTTAGTCAACCTAACCGTTTGGAAGATCTGCTCTCCCTATTTAATATGCAACCATGATCTAACTCCTCAACTTGTCCTAACGATGAACCACACTAGTTGGTTCGAAACGCGTCGACAAAGATTTTCTACATGTGATTTACGCCGAAATTCTTCTTATAAAAGCAATGATGTAGTTAAGAAATGAAAACAATTGAGTAGAGATACGAATTAGATTCCTGCAACAAATTCACTCACTTAAGCAAGGCTTTGAATGAAGGGCATGGCAGAACAAAGATAAAAATCAAGCTGTGAGATTTATATGTGTGAAGTAGGATGGATGGTAGATCCTTCAATATTGCTAATACAAGTATCCTTGCACTTTTTCTACAAAATCATCATTACATGTACATGGTTCTTACTGGTCAGGTAATGTGACTTGGTCTAGTGGATTTATCCCAAGATTTCATTTGCATTAACTGAAAAGGGCAGACTTGTTTGTGAACGAGCAAAAGAAATTTATTTTCAGTATGTATCTATTAGGCAGACTTCCCTTCAAGAGTAAAAACTTTGAGAAAAAGAACCTTTGATGCTACACCTCAATCATTTAATACCAGTAATATGGAAAGCCAAAGTGAGAAACCATATTGTATTGAAGAAAGAATACTGAAACACCAAAGAACTTCTCACCCCAAGTTTATCAGAGTTTGATAGCGTTAATTTCTTCAATCATTGATTATTTACTATGTTCTATTTCTTGAATCCTACCTTTTATTCCTTGGAGTTCATTCTCAAGCGAGATTATTTTATTTCCTAGCGATTTGTGATTGTTTTCAAGCAATGTTGTGAATCCTATTTTAAATTGGTTTTTTCTTTCTTCTCTTCATCTGTCTAAAGATTCAATATACTCATAAGGACTGTTGAGAGTAATTTTACTTGGTCTCCCTTTGCTAGAGGGGGCTTAGATATGTGAGGGGAAGTACTCATAATGTACACAAGAAAAACTTAACAAAAGACGGTAAGAGGGAATGTATGCACCTGTCAGAGTCTAAGTAATTGAGGTCACCCACAAAGATATGTAGAGTGCACAATAGAGAAGAGAGGCTAGTCGTTTGGAATTTTGGCCAACTTTCGGATTGCTTACTTCAAATCTTAATTCGTGCCCCAATTTGGATTATCAGTCTTTGGATAGAGCTGTTGAATTTCGTGGAACCTACTACAGATTTAGGATTTGGTTCATAACTCTACAGAAAACCTAGAAGATTTGAACCCTCCAATAGCGAACTCGCTAACAGGATTCATTGCCTGCTCAAACCACATAATTTCACTAGTCTTCAATATTAGTCATGTGTCCAAACGAATTTTCTATTTTAAATTATGCACCGAAAACATCACCAAATTCTATTCAAGACCAACGAAACCCATATTTAAGTGGCAAGTTAACCCAAGAAAAGTTCTGCAAAAGAGATTGAACGAAACCTCATGATAGGAATGAAACTAGAAGCCCATAAACCCTAGCGAGTGAATGCTCCAAAGTGCAGAAGATGACCACCTGCAACAAAGATTTCAACCTAGCGAAACCAAAACCAAAATTTGAACGATGAAAATCAATATTTCAACCTAGCGAAATCCACACTACAGAGATTAAATCTATACACGAAGGGGAGAATCTGTGGCTCAAACCACAAAATTTCACTAGTCTTCAACACCGCAGATATCAAAGTCAATATTCACACCACAGAGATTACCCATAAAATGAGCATTGAAATATTGTATTTATGATTGACACTCTCCATATTAAAATATTAATACATGCCTTCTCATATTTTAGAAAACATATATCCATAGAATATTCTCTCTAAGGCTATATACATATATATTAATTTATTTTTGTTATTGATATTTTCTAAAATATTATATGTTAAAGGAATTACAAATTCCCTCCTTTATTTTTATGTTATTAATATATTTTGTTTTAAATATTACATGTCAATAAATTACACATTATGTAATAGCAATAATATTATTTTTACATTTCATTTGTCAATTCCATATTAAGTATTGAAAGCATTATATATTTATCTTATACTAAAAATAATTTTTTTTCAATTATTTTATTTCTATAAATAAAAAGAAAAGAAAAAAATTATTTTAACATCCATAAAGCTATATCTTCATAATTTTAACTGCGAGCATATTTTCTTAACTTTCTCTATTATCTTTGAAAACCTCACATTCTAAAATAGAATACTTTTCTATTTCCACTTTTCCAAAAAACAAAGTTACTTCATCTCTCTATTAAAATTGATTTGATTTAAATTACTTTATCTCTTTAGTTTTTTAATTCAAGAACTTAAATGAAAAAGACCAATTATCCCAAAGTGGTTGGTTTCATTTCCTATTGCTTATTAAATATTATTTTATTCTTATTTAATTAAGAAAATGAAAATTCTTATTTAATTAAGAAAATGAAAAGGGGTGACTCAATGATTATAGAGACCAATTATCGAAAAGATGGTTGGTTTCTTTTCCTATTGCTTATTAAATAATATTTTATTTTTATTTAATTAAGAAAATAAAAAAGGGGTGACTCATGGATTAACTTACTGCTTAATATTTTCTCTTCGTTTATAAAAAATAGTTTTAGAATATATGTGAAAGTGAATTACTTGTGACATAATAATGCTTTGTTTTTAAATGCTTTGTTATTATAATATGAGAGTTGTTTTGTTTTTTATTTTTTCTAAATATTATTTGAATTTATTAATATATTTATGAAGAAAGGTGTTTTTTAAATGTTATTAAATTTTTATGTTTAATAATTTCGAACATATTTTTATATATTATTTTTATAAATAATAATAATTTTTATAAATAATAATAATAAAGTTATATTTTTTTAATTGTGTTAAAGTAATATTTTTAATGTTTATCAATTTATTTATTATTTATTTAATTTATATAGATGTATTAGTTATTATTTTATAAATAAAAAGGTTTTATATACCAATTTGATATCTAACTTAATTGCAATGTTAAAATTAAATTATTGCAATAGATTTTAAAATGTCCTATAATGCTATTGTTATGTTATGTTATCTAAATATTTTGATTAGATCAAATTACATAAAAAAAATATATATATATATATATATATATATATATATATATATATATATATATATTACCGATCAAATATCTTGTGTATACTTAAGTTTTGTACTCAAAAAAGATGTTTGTATCTTGAGGGATTTGATCCCTCTTTGGGCTTGATAGATCGGCCATTAACATGGATCTACACTAGTTACTAGCACAACCATATAAATTGAATGGTTAATTAAGTGAATAAGCATAAATCCATGATAAGTATCAAATCACTTACCTCATGGTAAATCTAGCATTGCCTTTATTTTTAAAAAAATCATAAATTTTAACTTTTTAAAGTTATCATTTATTATTAATTAAAAAAGAAATTAGTATATGAGTTAAACATATATACATTTTTAAAAACTTGCAACAATATTCATGGTTCTTGTTATAATACCATGTGCCAATACATCAATACCACATGCCCAAAATGACATGAGTTGATATGACATTTTTTTTAATTGATTGATTTGTGATATGATTAATTAAAAGTGCATAATTAACTTGGAGATCAATTTTAACCTTTCATCTGTGAATACTACTATGGGTATTCTGACATATTCCATGGAGGTTAAATCTTTTCCATCCACTAAATAGTTATTGATAATTAAATTAAAGTTGTGGAGGCCTATTTTGAAATAAATTTAAACTAGCATTTGCACCCAATGTTGCAAAGGAAATGGCTTAAGTTGGTAGCCCATATGGAAGAAGAGCATAGATGAAAAAATATGTGATATGTTATGTGATCTAACTATAGCCAAATTTGAGTGGAAAAATATCTTAATGTCAAATACAATATAATCAAACAATCTACTCAAAAAAGAGGCATGCGCAACTTCCTTCCCAAGTGCTCAATCCAAGAGCTTACTTTCATTGAGAATTGCATCCTAGAACGGACCTTTGTCTTTCATCGCCTCAACCAGACTGAACCCTTCACCCTCATATGGTAATGGTTCTATTCAAATTTCTCTGCGAGTATTCTTTAGAGGCGTTTCCATTTAAACACGTCTCCATTATCACAAGTAAAGGTCGAGGCCTTTAAATAAGGATCCGTGGTAGCCCAAATTTCCTGTTCTGAAATAAAATCTGCATCAGATGCATCCATAAATGGTTCCCATGAAATATTGTTCCCTGGGTACTTCAAATACAACCCCTCATGTTTCCAAATGGCAGTGTAAACACACAGTGTGCCTAAAACATTAATCAAGCTCCAAGGAGAGAAGCCAAATATGTGTGTTAGATGGTGAATAGACCAAGTTAATCCTTCTTGCTTCTTTGCATCCTCGAATACAATATCCTCAACAATGTAGTAAAAATTGGGCACAAGTATCCTAGGAAGCTCTTCATGAAAGGATGCCTAATGTGGCTGATATTTCCCCAAAGAAGAAGAAATATCATTGTAATGATGTTATTCATTTATTTTCCCAAAGTGAGAAACCATATTGTATTGAAGAATGCACACTAATCCAAACACCAATCTGTCACAATAATCATCACCATCAGTTTCAGAAATATATGCATTCAAAATTAGCATAAAAATTTCTACAGTTCATGACTTCATTAAATCTTCCCTACCAATTACATATTGTTAATCTATATGCTCTTAGTGTAGTGCTATAATTCCATAGTAACATATTGTAGCGAAACAATTGAAAGAATGAGTCAATGATTGAAATTTCCATGGATTTCTACAAAATTATTACCTAAGTAACGAGCCAACTGAACTGAATGAGAATGAGATGTGATTTCCAAATAAAAGAAATGATGTAGTTAAGAAATGAAAACAGTTGAGCAGAGATACGAATTAGATTCCTGCAACAAATTCACTCACTTGAGCAAGGCTTTGAATGAAGGGCATGGCGGAACAAAGATAAAAATCAAGTTGTGATATTTATATGTGTGAAGTAGGATGGATGGTAGATCCTTCGGTATTGGTAATACAAGTATCCTTGCACTTTCGCTACAAAATCATCATTACGTGTACATGGTTCTTACTGGTCAGATAATGTGACTTGGTCTAGTGGATTTATCCCAAGATTTCATTTGCATTAACTGAAAAGGGCAGACTTGTTTGTGAATGAGAAAAAGAAATTTATTTTCAGTATGTATCTATTAGGCAAACTTCCCTTCAAGAGTAAAAACTTTGAGTAAAAGAACCTTCGATGCTAGACCTCAATCATTTAATACCAGTAATATGGAAAGCCAAAGTGAGAAACCATATTGTGTTGAAGAAAGAATACTGAAACACCAAAGAACTTCTCACCCCAAGTTTATCAGAGTTTGATAGCGTCAATTTCTTCAATCATTGATTGTTTACTATGTTCTATTTCTTGAATCCTACCTTTCATTCCTTGGAGTTCATTCTCAAGCGAGATTATTCTATTTTCTAGCGATTTGTGATTGTTTTCAAGCAATGTCGTTAATTCTATTTTAAATTGGTTTTCTCTTTCTTCTCTTCGTCTGTCTAAAGATTCAATGTACTCATAAAGACTGTTTAGAGTAATTTTACTTGGTCTCCCTTTGCTAGAGGGGGGCTTAGATATGTGAGGGGAAGTACTCATAATGTAAACAAGAAAAACTTAACAAAAGAGGGTGAGAGGGAATGTATGCACCTGTCAGAGTCCAAGTAATTGAGGTCACCCGTAAAGATATGTAGAGTGCACAATAGAGAAGAGAGGCTAGTCATTTGGAATTTTGGGCAACTTTCAGATTGCTTACTTCAAATCTTAATTCATGCCCCAATTTGGATTATCAGTCTTTGCATAAAGATGTTGAATTTCGTGGACCCTACTACAGGTTTAGGATTTGGTTCGTAACTCTATGAAAAACTTACAAGATTTGAACCCTCCAATACCGAACTTGCTAACAGGATTCACTGCCAGCTCAAACCACATAATTTCACTAGTATTCAATATTATTCATGTGTCCAAATAAATTTTCTATTTTAAATGCCACACCGCAAACACCACCGAATTCTATTCAAGACCAACGAAACCCATATTTAAGTGGTGAGTTAACCCAAGCAAAATTCTGCAAAAGAGATTGAACAAAACCTCATGATAGAAATGAAACTAGAAGCCCATAAGCCGTAGTGAGTGACTGCTCCAAAGTGAAGAAGATGACCACCTGTAACAAAGATGTCAACCTAGCGAAACCAAAACCAAAATTTGAATGATCAAAACCAATATTTCAACCCAGCGAAACCCACACTACAGAGATTAAATCTATACACAAATGGGGAGAATCTGTGGCTCAGACCACAAAATTTCGCTAGTCTTTAATTTATTAGTCCATAGAGATTACCTACACCATAGAGATCAAAGTCAATATTCACACCACATAGATTACCCATAAAATTAGCATTGAAATATTGTATTTATGATTGACACTCTCCATATTAAAATATTAATACATTCCTTCTCATATTTTGGAAAACATATATCCATAGAATATTCTCTCTAAGGCTATATACATATATATTAATTTATTTTTGTTATTGATATTTTCTAAAATATTATATGTTAAAGGAATTACAAATTCCCTCCTTTATTTTTATGTTATTAATATATTTTTGTTTTAAATATTACATGTCAATAAATTACACATTATGTAATAGCAATAATATTATTTTTACATTTCATTTGTCAATTCCATATTAAGTATTGAAAGCATTATATATTTATCTTATACTAGAAAGTATTTTTTTAATTACTTTATTTCTATAAAAATAAAGAAAGAAAGAAAATTATTTTAAAGTCCATGAAGCTATATCTTCATAATTTTAATTGCGAGCATATTTTCATAACTTTCTCTATTATCTTTGAAGACCTCACATTCTAAAATAGAATGCTTTTCTATTTCCACTTTTCCCAAAAAAACAAAATTACTTTATCTCTATATTAAAAATGGTTTAATTTCAATTACTTTATCTCTTTAATTCAAGAACCTAAATGAGAAAGACCAATTATCCCAAAGTGGTTGGTTTCATTTCCTATTGCTTATTAAATAATATTTTATTCTTATTTAATTAAGAAAATGAAAAGGGGTGAGTCATGGATTAGCTTACTGCCTATTAGCTTACCGCTTAATATTTGTACCTTGAGGGATTTGATCCCTCTTTGGGCTTGATAGATCCGCCATTAACATGGATCTACACTAGTTGCTAGCGCAACCATATAAATTAAATGGTTAATTAAGTGAATAGGCATAATTCAATAAGTATCAAATCACTTACTTCATGGTAAATCTAGCATTGCCTTTATTTTTTAAGAAATCATAAATTTTAACTAAATTTTAACTTTTTAAAGTTATCATTTATTATTAATTAAAAAAGAAATTAGTATATGAGTTAAACATATATACATTTTAAAAAACTTGCAACCATATTCATGGTTCTTGTCATAATACCATATGCCAATACCATGGCCTATCAATACCACATGCCAAATATGACATGAGTTGATATGATATTTTCATTAATTGATTAATTTGTGACAGGATTAATTAAAAGTGCATAATTAACTTGAAGATCAATTTTAACCTTTCATCTGTGAATACTACTATGGGTATTCTAACATATTCCATGGAAGTTAAATCTGTGCCATCCACTAAATAGTTACTAATAATTAAATTAAAGTTGTGGAGGCCTATTTTGAAATAAACTTAAACTAGCATTTGCACCCGACTTTGCAAAGGAAATGTCTTAAGTTGGTAGCCCATATAGAAGAAGAGCATAGATGAAAAAATATGTGATATGTTATGTGATCTAACTATAGCCAAATTGAGTGAAAAATATCTTAATGTCAAATGTAATATAATCAAACAATCTACTCAAAACAGAGGCATGTGCAACTTCCTTCCCAAGTGCTCAATCCAAGAGCTTACTTTCATTGAGAATTGCATCCTAGAATGGACATTTGTCTTTCATCGCCTCAACCAGACTAAACCCTTCACCCTCATATGGTAATGGTTCTATATCAAATTTCTCTGTGAGTATTCTCCAGAGGTGTTTCCATTTATACACGTCTCCATTAGCACAAGTAAACGTCGGGTTCATTAAATAAGGATCTGTGGTAGCCCAAAATTCCCATTCTGAAATAAAATCTGCATCAGATGCATCCATAAATGGTTCCCACAAAATATTGTTCCCTGGGTACTTGAAAGACAACCCCTCATGTTTACAAATGGCAGTGTAAACACACAGTGTGCCTAAAACATTAATCAAGCTCCAAGGAGAGAAGCCAAATATGTGTGTCAGATGGTGAATAGACCAAGTTAATCCTTCTTTCTTCTTTGCAGCCTCAAATACAATATCCTCGAGAATGTAGTAAAAATTGGGCACAAGTAGCCTAGGAAGCTCTTCATGAAAGGATGCCTCATGGGGCTGATATTTCCCCAAAGGAGAAGAAAGATCATTGTAATGATGCTCTTCATTGATTTCCCCAAAGTGAGAAACCATATTATAGTGAAGAAAGAATACTGAAACACCAAAGAACTTCTCACCCCAAGTTTATCAGAGTTTCAAGGACCAATAAATTGACTTAGAAATAGATGTGCAACTATAAACTAAAACACTTACCCCACGAGGGCCAAGGGAACCTGTCCACCAGGAATACCATTCGATTGTGATAAAATGCACACTAATCCAAACACCAATCTATCACAATAAACATCACCATCAATTTCAGAAATATATGCATTCAAAATTAGCATAAAAATTTCTACAGTCCATGACTTCATTAAATCTTCCCTACCAATTACATATTGTTAATCTATATGCTCTTAGCGCAGTGCTATAATTCCATAGTAACATATTGTAGCGAAGCAATTGAAAGAATGATTTAATAATTGAAATTTCCATGGATTTCTACAAAATTATTACCTAAGAAACGAGCCAACTGAATTGAATGAGAATGAGATGTGATTTCCAAATAAAAGCAATGATGTAGTTAAGAAATGAAAATAATTGAGTAGAGATACGAATTAGATTCCTGCAAAAAATTCACTCACTTGAGCAAGGCTTTGAATAAAGGGCATGGTAGAACAAAGATAAAAATCAAGCTGTGAGATTTATATGTGTGAAGTAGGATAGATGGTAGATCCTTGGGTATTGCTAATACAAGTATCCTTGCACTTTTGCTGCAAAATCATCATTACATGTACATGGTTCTTACTGGTAAGGTAATGCGACTTTGTTTAGTGGATTTATCCCAAGATTTCATTTGCATTAACTGAAAAGGGCAGAATTTTTTGTGAACGAGAAAAATAAATTTATTTTCAGTATGTATCTATTAGGTAGACTTCCCTTCAAGAGTAAAAACTTTGAGAAAAAGAACCTTTGATGCTAGACGTCAATCATATAATACCAGTAATATGGAAAGCCAAATAAGAGATGGAAAGGCACAAAAATTGATAATGACAATGCCATGAATTAAAGAGACAACTATGCCTCATATTTAAAAGAACAAAAGTTTATACAACATTTTAAATAATTTTACAACCTCATATATATTGCACTTAGTTTAGACTTTTGGAATATCAATTTAAATGAAAAATATAACTGATGTACCCTAGAATGATGACTAAATATACTTGAAACTAAATATATTAAAATATATCATCATGAGGTAACATATGTCCTCATCGAGGCATCATACTTCTACATAAAATTAAAATAATAGTTCTCTTATTACTAGCGAATACATAAATGCACTTTATACTTTGAAGCATAAAATATAAGATAGCATAAGTATCAGTGTTTCTCACAGTAGGATTATGCCTTCTACGTAACCAAAAAAGCTTAATCTTAACCAATCATTAAGCTAACATTTTAGGAATGATTCACAGGAGACAACAAGAAATTATACTATTGTTTATCATTTCATTCTATGCTTCTGTAAATCCCAGAAAAGACATTGAAATTATGTCTTTATCATGCATGATGATGAAGAGAGCTATAATATAAGCAGAGAGTGAAAGGCCAGTTTTACAAGATCTTCTATGGAGAACTATCTGGTCCATGTCTAATATGAATTGGATTTTAATGAAGGGAACAAGGAAGTAGAAGATTGTAACACTTTGCAGCTTCTGAGAGCATCAATCTCATGGATGCTTCCACAAGGTGAGGGAAATGTTGACCAAGATTTCTCCTCCCTTGGGCACCCTCAATCCCTTATTAACAAGAAACATACTTCCTCATGGTTGTCCCAAAATCTTTCACACAATAATTTTGTAAACTTAAATTAATCTGCTAGGAATCTAGAGACATCGTCCAAACTTACAAGATCCACATAAAGAAATGTTCAGATAAATGTGTGTTGACTCCATTTTTCGAGAGGATGATCCCAAGAAGTTTCTTTGGGTACACAAAGTGTTTGGAAATGGTCATGCCATCAAATTAATACTAATATGTTCCACTGCAAAGTGAGGAATAGTTGAAATGTAAAATTAATAAAAAATATTTCACAAATGACTTATTACATAAAATATTTATATTCCATCCTGAAACTCTAGTTGCATATAGCGATGGAAAGGTAAACAATTGGTAATTAATGAATTCTAAACAAAAAAGATGTTAATGAAAAATATCTAAAAGTATCTAAAGCCCTTCCTCCCATTTCGACCACTCAAGAACTATCACGCTCCATATTGCACTTCTATCATTCAAGGAATATGATGCTTCACACTCCACTTTTGTAGTTTCTTTCCATCTCGTCAGTTCACGTAGAAATCAATACTAATAAGCATTGATCATGATATATATCTATCAAAATTTATGCACGTTGAATATGCATCTTCTTAGCAAGGGATCACAATTTCCTTTTATGTATATTGGACATATATAAACTAATAACCTCGAAGTATCTCTAGAGCTAGAGAACCCAATAAGTATTCAAATACATGTATCTCTAATATGTATATATTATATATTCAAGGACACTTGGGTTTGTTGCTATGTGTTTTTTGGCTAGCATAGTAGGGGAAAATATCATCGTTTCAAGATGTGTCAAGAGGAACAGAATTGCATTTGGCAGAATTGTGTAGGCTCTTAAACACATGTTACGGCAGGATGCTTTTGTGCATCTTCCTCCACATTCTTCTTGGCAATGTGCATCGAAGAATTAAAAGAAACAGTGATTAAAGGATCAACCTTGAATTCATACTCAGAACCCTCAGCTACGTGACTGAGGAGAAAAAATGAGGGAAAGGTGGGGAAGTACCTATAATATGTTCTTGATTTATAATAAAGATAAAGATCAACAAGCTAAACAATTGCATGAATCAAGATTTAGTTGACAATTAAAGTAGTGGGAGTTCTTCCTAAAGGGAATGCCTTACAATGTAAATATTAAAGATTCACAATTAATCTCTTACTTTCTTAAGGTATGATAGATCACATTGGTCTTAGTGGACTTTAATCATTTTATATTACATAACATGCAAATTGAAACATTTTATCTATGGACTACATTATGCATATTCATTATTGTTTTCTATTATAGTGGACATTGCTTTTATACTTAGAGGATATTTTAATTTTATTTTAAAAGGGACATGTGCGAACTCCACTTTGAGCATTGAGGGAATCACACATCGCCCTCATATTAGGCACTGAAGGAATCACACTTCCCTCTCATATTAGTATGTAAAATGAACAATATCTTATAGATCATAAGAATGAATCCACATGCATAAGTCTAAAAATCCATTATCTATTTTATAAGCTATGATGTTATTCGTTATTTGATGATGTGTAAGGTAATCAAGGCATTTTTTAAGGAGCTAAATATTTTTCTTTATATAGTATTGCAGGTGACTATTCTGGCTTGAAAATTCATATGTATAGAATGTAAGCAAATATTCAATAAAAAACTTGTAATTTACTATTAAAATTGTACATTTTTGGTGAATATCATCCATTTAATAAGTTATTTTTTAACCAAATTAGTGACTATTATTTTTAGAAAATGTAAAAAAAAAAACCCATTTGCAAAATTTCACCCTTAAAATTTTCCTTTGGTTAAATAAATATCAAAAAGTTTATTAATGATAAGCATATTAAAAAGGTAAGGAAATTAACACTGGAAATTTTATAATTATATCCATTGATAAAGAACTATAAACACAATATAAAAATATTTATAACAAAAAAAATAAAATAAAAAAAATAACATAATTAAAACTAAAACCATTCACCTAAATTACCTTTTTGTGTTAAAATCATACAAGTAAATCAACTTCTCAATATCATCCATTTAATAACTCAATTTTTAATCAAATTAGTGAATATATTTTTAGAAAATGTAAAAAAAATAGTCCATTTGCAAAATTTCACCCTTAAAAATTTCCTTTTGTTAAATAAATATCAAAATGTTTATTAATGATAAGCATATTAAAAAATAAGGAAATTAACATTGGAAATTTTATAATCTATCGATCGATAAAGAACTATAAGCACAAAATAAAAATCTTTAATAATAAATTTTTTAATTCTACATTAAAAAATATCCACATAATTAATACTAAAATCATTCACCTAAATTACCTTTTCATGTTAAAATCATACAATTAAATCAACTTCTCATGTTAATGATAAATGTAGTACAAATTTATTACTTAAGAGATTTGATCTGTGAGATCTGAAATTTTGATGGATCTTCGTATTTTCCCTTTTAAAGAGCCATTTCCTTTTAAATAAGCTATATACCATATTTCAATACCATTAATCAATACGTTATTTTTATTTTTATTATTTTATTATTTTATTATTTATATTTACATAACATGAAAAGATAGAGAACACCTCTCCCCAATTATTCCACCTTAAAAGGAAAAATATCAACATACTCATTATATGTTATTCAATTGATTTGTAAGAGTGCAAATATTAAATGTTTCACCATATGAAAAGAATATTGGGCCAAAACATTAAAATGGAATATCGTAGCTGTAATGATATGGGAAACTTCTTTTTTCGCTAAACAATGGTTTGGGTACAAGTTAATTACAAAATTAAAACTATAACTATAAAATTAAAACACCTTCTAGTTGTCAATGTTTGGGAAGCAACCCAAGCTGCTTATTCTAATGTATTCATATGATTTGAAGGAGTGACAGGCTATATATTTATTAGGTTGTAGTATATGCCAAAGTTTTGTTTCTGAATGGTCCAGTACAAGTCCAATGCCAAATGAAAACTAAAATCATTCAATTAAATCATTTTGGAAAACTAAAACCATTCAATTAAATCACTTTCTAGGTGTCAATAGTAGGAAGAAATGCAAGCATATTCTAAAACTAAAACCATTAAATTAAATCACCTTCCATATTCTCAATGTTGGAAGCAGTTCAAGCCTATCGTAGTTCAATTCTTCAAGGAGTGACAATCTCAGAAGATAGGCAATTAGCCCTTGAGACAATACCAGGAGTGGAAAGAATAATTGGAAGCTCTCCAATGGACTTCAGTTAAACCTATTGGGAGAGTGGAAGGATGTCAAATCCTACATAATTAAAGTCAATCAACGATCTTAGCCTTCCTGTCTATAAAAAAAATTGACATGCATTGTGACAACATCCTTTAGAGTTTCTCTCCGCTGAGAGAACCCACTAAAATACTTGGTATCGAGAAACAACATCTTCACCCTTATTCTCTGATTTGATATCGTTTAAGACACCTTGATCATGCATGTTGGGGTGGGAGCTTCTGGAGTGATACCACCATTCATAAAACTTAATACTTCTCTAATTGGAACAAACGAATTGAAACCTTCGTTTACTACATTCGACAAGATGTGAGGATTGTCCACGTAATTATCATAGGCAGTATAAAAATATACACTTTCATCAAAAAATTGGAACAGATTCAGTATATCCGCATCCTATTCAATAAATCATCCAAAATCAATTAATACTTCAACATAACATTGAGATATCTAAATTTCAAATTTTAATGGTAACATTATAAAATTGCAAATGGGAAAAAACAAATCATATAAAATGATAAAGATATCAAAATAAAGATGTCTACTTTTGGAACATCTGTAATCAAAATAAAGATGTCTATTTGAAAAATCTTATTTCTGTACATTGAATTGGCATGTTCTTGCGAAATAGTTATTTGAACTTATGTCTATTTCATAATCTAATGGCAAGGATCAACCTTGAATTCATACTTAGAGCCCTGAGCACCGTAGCTGAGGAGAAAAGAATGAGGGAAAGGTGAAGAAGTATCTGCAATATGTTCCTGGGTTATAATAAAGATAAATATCAACAAGGTGAATGGTTGAACAAATCAAGATTCAGTTGATAGTTAAAACAATGGGATCTAACGATAGAAGAACTTTCAATCATCTAACATTGGATTTATGGGTGCAAAGGAGTGCAGAGTGACAGTTGCGGGGGTGGGGTGGGGGGGATTCTTCCCAGAGGGAACGCCTTACAACGTAATTAAAATTATGGAGGCCTATTTTGAAATAAGCACGCCTATTCGTGTAATTATTGTAATAATATTTTTATTTACTTTAAATTAATATAATAATGTAAATAACTATTAAATAATATTATTGAATAGAAAGTACTACCTTTCTTCTAATTATATAGAAATATATACCAACTTAAATCCATCTTAACTTTATATCTACCAAACCCCGAGAGAGATCAAATCTCTTTTCACACTAAATATCATTTTTTTGGCCAAAGGATATCTATTATATTTTCATGAAAAATCATAATACAAAATGTATCTCAATGACTCCCCTAGCTTCATTCTGCCAAACATTTTAGCTAGGAAAGAGGGATTATGCCGAAGATGTTTCCATTTAATCATTATTTCCGACATGATGATTATCCATACAAATAAAAAAGAAGACAACATAAACATAGAATCTATAATCATCATATCATAGAGGTGGTTGAGGAGGAAGCAAATGAGGTGTTGCAAATAGGTCAGATCTCTCATACATGTAGAAATAAATATGCTCTACTCAAGCATCCAGGTCACGTAAGCGGTCAATGGTACGACACCAACTCTGATGGATGTTATCGAAATTTTCTAGAATTTTACTTTGGTTGAACTAGATATCGTTCATGTAAACCACGAACTCATTTCCATATTCATGTTTATGCTCCCTAAGGATATTCAGGTTGGTCTGGACTCCTTGGAGTTGCTCAAAAATTGATTCCAAAGTTTTCAGTGCATCCATAAGACCTGGGGAGTGGCCTCGGGCATGGGCCACCTGCCCCTCACACTCCACGCTTATTAAATTTTTCATGGAAAAGCTATGGTTGTTGGCCCAGTGCACTGCAAGGCCTTGATGCCCTCCTCCATGGAGAGTTTGACCTCTCTAATGAGGCATGAATAGTTGAACAAAACAAATATTGAATGAGTGCACATAAAGGATCTTGATAACCCCGAAAGAGTTGTTGTGTGTGGAGCATGATTGTTCAGAGGTCTTTGTTTTAGCCGGATGTATACCCAGGAAGTTTGTACACCCCTCCATGCGGGGGGGACTTGTCCCCCCCGTGGGGGTCCGAGGGGCCGATCCCCCTCGGCTGGGGGGTCCGGGGGCCAGCAGTCCCCCAGCGGGGGCTCGTGAGCAGCGCCCCCGAAGCTAAAAACAAATGTAAAATTGCCTTGTAAAAGTATAGTAATTTCTAGTCAATCTGGGTCGTTCATTAGGCAGATGATCTGACAGTAGAACTTATGTTTAGTTTAGGGTTTTTAGCCCTAGAAGGCAACCCCTCTCTTTGTATGAGGGTATTGTATTTGAGGCTGTAAAATAGATGTGTATTCTGTGAGTGAGAAACGGAGAGGTGTGACTGTGAGAGAAAATAGAGGATATTACAGTGGATTTGCTATAGGTTGTGTCTCTTCATTTTGCTGGATAATAGAAAGGAAGGACTGGTTGTTCGGGGTGGACGTAGCCCAAACTGGGTGAACCACGTATATCTGTGTCTCTCTTGTTTTGTGTGTTTTTTGTGTTTATATTTCTGCAATATTTTATGTGTTCCATTGCTCCGTAATATATAATTTTCTAACAAGAGTTTCCTGTTGAAGCCCGACTAAAAGACACAAGGATCCAATGTAGACGAAGGGAACCAAACCCAAAGACAAGACATGACCCATAATGAACAGTGGTGACTTTACTCTTGACCATCCCCATGCAAATTACACCACTAAAAGAGGAGAGGTATGACTTCAAGAAGTGCAACCACCCTACTCCCCAGGCTAAGACACCCAACACAGTAAAGCCCAACCAGGACTGAAATAAATTAACAAAGTCCTTGAGATAAAAACCAAATAAAGGCAGGGTCGGGGACAAACTAGACATAACCAAACCCATATTAACGAGGAACAAAATAAGAACAGACTCCCAAAACGCAGGGCATTTACCACCCAAGATCCACATGATAAAACCTCTCCACCACAAACACAGTTGACCCACACGAGTTACTTCACCGATGGTAGTTCACACCCAATACCTTTCGCGAGCCTAATTCCACACACCCAAAATAAGACACAACTCCGGCCAAAAACATAACATGACCAGAACCAAAAATACACATGGAGACCATAAGGAAAGGGAAAGGTATACCTGTAACGCACAGGGGGCTCGGTTGGGAGGGTCACCACACCATCATTTGTAGCCAGAGCTCCCATATTCGGAGTCAAGCTCGCAACAGGAACCTGAAACTCTGCTCAATTTCATCCCATGGTCCTAAATGAAAGTTGGGAACCAAACCTGAAGCCAATGAATGCAAGACGAGTTACCTTTGTGCTTCGTTGTCTATCCCATATCACGGGCGAGCATGCATGGCAATCGACGCTCAAACTCACCACCCTACAACCAACACTCATCGCTCGAGACTCATCACCCTTGTCATTAAACCTACACATCATTATATCATCTGTGAACACTTTTGGGTAGTTAAGACAACAGGGATACCGTCTCATTAATCACTTATGTTCTTGGAGCTATCCGCCGTGTGCCTCGAGGGGAAAACCAGGAGGCGAGTTGGCCATCCATTTTCCCACCCTCATTAGGGGGGAAATTATCATTAATATAATTATATGTGATTATTATAATATGTTTTATGTTTTTAAATTATATATATGTGTGTGAGAGAGATCCCAACAATTTCAAATGAATAATGTAATCCTTGTAGAAACATAAGCATAGATTATTAATGGAAGGTATGAAAATTGTAGAAGAGTTATTCTTTGTATAAATTTAATTTAAATTAAGAGTATGCCATTTCTTCTAATCATATATATATTATTGAATAAAGTATTATTTTTCTTATATATATATATATATATATATATATATATATATATATATATATATATATATATATATATCTTAACTCCAAATCTACATGTGTCAAGACGGATCAAATCTCTTAAAATACAAACTTGTTTTTGAGTGCAAAACTTGAGGAAAAGTTTGCACCTCTAGAAATTTGATCTTTTAGGCTCTTGGTAGATGGATGATAGTTTTTTTTTTAACTATGATAATTTTGTTATATATATATGATTGACACTTTCCACATCTCATATTTTAGAAAACATATATCCATAGAATATTCTTTCTAACTCTATATACATATATATTCAATTATTTGTGTTATTCATATTTTCTAAAATGTTACATGTTAAAGGAACTACAAATTTTCCACCTTTATTTTTTATGTTATTAATTTATTTTTATGTTAAATATTACATATCAATAAATTACACATTATGTAATATCAACATTATTATTTTTACATGTCATTTGTCAACTCCATATTAAGTATTGAAAGAATTATATATTTATCTCATACTAGAAAGTAAATTATTGTTTTTAATTTCAATTACTTTATTTCTCTATATAAAATTGATTTAAAATTAAGCTACAAATGTGAGGATTTTATTTATGATCAATATTGTTTATTTTATTATTACTATTTTCTAATTTGTTAATGTAAACATTATTTTTTATTTTTAAATGTAAAGTGATGTGACAACATCTCCATTATATTAGATTGTAATCACTTCTAGATACAATAATTAATATTATAATATATATTATTATTAAATATTTATCATTATTTTAATTATATATAATTTATTTTTATGTTATTTATATACACGATGGTAATATATATATATATATATATATAATTGCCATAGTTGTAAAGGAATATAGAGACATAAACATAGATTATTAATGGAAGGCATGAAAAACACACAAGAGTTACTCTTTGTATAAAGACCCATCTAATACATGTTTTTAAAGTTGGATGGAAAATAAATTTAGATTTTGTTATATATGCTAAAGAATATCAGATTCATTATGGTGTCAACATTATGGTGTCTTCTTTTTGCATGAATTTTGGTTTTGTATACATAGGGATGGTTTATGATGGTTCCTCTATTTTTGTAACTTTCCAAAGTATTCAGTGTCTTTCTGGATGTGTTTAGTTTGCATTTGCTTATGGACTTCCTCATGATTTTCCTCTTCTTGACCTCATTTGAATTTTGTAATGTACATTGGCAGTGGCCATGGATATGCGTATGTTTGTTATGGCTCAACGTTCCTTTTTTCCTTTGTCCTTTGTAGAGTTAGGTAGAAATGTGGCTCTTCTTGTTTCCCCTGGTTTAAGGCATGCTCTACCAGGTCAGTATTTTTGGAGTATAGAGGGATATATGTACTCACTGCAATACCTCCTTTTATTAATAGAAATCTTTTGCGGAAGCTTACAAAAAAAAATAGATTCGTATAATGTTGGGTTTTATGATCAAGAAAGAAAAGAGTGTTCATTATGACAAAACAAATATGTGATAATATGTTTAAATTTAAATAATATTTTTTTTAATTACAATGTTATTAAATTATAAAGTGAGATAAATTTCATTAATATGTATATATTTTATGTTAACGAGCATGTTTATTTTGGAATATGATTTTATAATTTTAATTTAATTATTAATAATTATTAGGGGAATGGTATAGATTTAACTTCTACAATTTTCTTATTAGTCCCTACCAAAGCAAGACTCTATTAATCGATATGACTATTGACCAATATTAGTTTAGCATTGACTAATACAACTTATAATGTTTAACTTTGAAAATCAAATATTTATTTTTCAATATTATTGCAAAATTTAATTTTCAAACATTTGATTGGACAATAAACTTGAAGGCCTTATTGTAGCCTTTGCGCCATGTGCATAACTGCATCTACCATAATTTTTTAATGTAGTTGCAATATTTATGTGATGAATCTTATATATTTGTGGAGTGATTTTTCTATGTTAACCAACCAAAATAAAATCTTTGAAAAATTAAGCAAGTATTTGCATAAAAAATGGATAATAACAAGATGTAAATAAATATACCTACGAGTTGCTACACACCATATTTATGTGTTCTTTACCACTTTAATAAGTAGGAGTAAAAATGTAAATGTGTAGACTAACTAGTGGTTACCACCCATCAAAATTTATTCAACTCTTTGTCCCTTAGTTGGAAATTATTTTTCCATTTCATATATTAAAGCATAATTTCCACTTAAGTGGGAGGGACTAAGCTTCATTGGTGATTTGATGCATTTCTCTCTATGAAAATAGAAACGAATATCCCATAACTGACCTAACTACATGGGAATAACTGTAGGTTAGAGTACGATTGTTCTTATCCATTAAGCCGAGAACATGCATGTTGAGCGTTGATATTAGGTTTTGTACTTGTTGAATCAAAGGCTTTCACATTGCCTAAATTTTTGGTATATGAGATACTACTTAAGGGTAGAGCATATAACACATATAAAGTGGAATATTAGATTTTTTATTTTTATTTTACAGAGATTATACGAAGAATTACAAATATATACTTTACATTCGCAGTCTTGATATTATTTATCATAAATATGCTTCAGGTTCTAAGTTATACGATTTTGAAATGTATAACTGCATCCACACTTGGAATATGGAAGGAGTATCAAGTGAAAGCCTGGAATCCCATTTTCCATGTCATACACAAGAAAGGAGGTGTTTTATTTTTTCAAATTTGGCATACCGGAAGGGCTACACATATGCATTCCTATATGTAAATTCCTTCCATCCAAATTGTGTGTATCACATTCAGATTGTGTATTTGTAAATTCCTTCCATGTTGATAATTTGTATTGGAATAAATATATATATATATATGATTTATTAGTATCGATTTTATCTATTAATTAGATTAAACTAATATTATTATTTTGAGATAGTTCTTTGGGAATAATCACGCCATAAAAAATTGATGGTGTGATTATTTCGGAAGGACTATCTCAAAACAATATGAATCACAAACATTTGAACTCAGGTATAGTATTATTATATGTTTTTTCACTGATCGAAAAACATTTACATTCATTTTATTTGAATACATATGATTAATTGAGTTTATGGAATTCATATTATCAACCTAACAGGAAGTCTCCCGTTTCATCATCATATCTAAAAATATAGGGAAATATTTTATTGAGTAACAATATGGATTTTGCAAATTTTCCTACTCCACAAGCTCTTAAAACTAAGAAAAATCCATATATTTTTAATGATTTTGTGTTTCTTCCATAAATGTTATCATGTAGTTGATTGTCATTCATATTTTGACATTTATCCACTTACTAAGTTATTGTTACCATAGTTGAGTGAAGTTTTACAAACTAATTTTATTTATTTATTTTAATTAATATTATATTTCTTTTCATCTTGTTAGTATTAAATGGTTATTATATAAACGATTTTGTATTTCGAATGTTATCAATGGAATTACTTAGTTGTTATTTGTCTTTGTTAATAATGTGTATTGAATAATAATTAATAATGTGTTATAGTAATCTGTGTGTTTTAATATTTATTGGTAATCTCTTAATATTTTGTTGTTGATTAATAATTAATAATTAGTACTTGATTAATAACAACAATGTACTTTCATTGAGGAAAATATCACTCTCGCTCTCATTAGGTTTTCATGCCTCTACTTTGTATTGTTTAGTGTTGACGTCTTGGCACAATCCACTTATGGAGACTATGAAGGCCTAGGGTGTGTGGGCTTTGAGATTTACAACAAAACCAAACATGGATGCAACTATGGATTGATGTCTCTGGTGGAGACCCATTCAGAAATATGGCACAATGTTTCTATGGTTTACCTTGAAACATGGGAACACTTTTATGAGGACGCATTATGTGTGAAGGATAGTCAAAAGATTGATAATGGCAGACATTATGATGCTCAAAGATCTGCAATGATGGATGAGGATGACTATTATATGATTATGTGGTTAATGTGGGATGTAGGTGTCGTTTTTGCAAGGGTATCTAAATTCTTGATGCAGGTTAGAGGGATTGTTTTTTCCATAGGTATTGGGGGCCCAATATGGGTTTCAAACTTTTAGAGTAGGGGATTTTTGAATGGTGTCAGATTTTGGGAGTGAGGCGATGAAATCACTCTTTAACATAGCTTGGATTACCTTGGAGTTTTAGTCGTCATCGTCCAAGGGGATATCTACTTTCCCTAGAGTTTATTTTGCACTGGTGTGACTATGGTGGCGGGTGGTTCTCAGTCAAATGATTGATATATTCAAAGAGCTCTAGGGCCTCCTTATAAGTACCTAAAATGATCTCTTTGGGTTTATTATATATGCTCTGGTTCGACGGATATGGGAATACTTGATCGACTACCATCGTTGTAGTATTCAGTATACACAAAACTCCCCTTACATTTCGTGGATATAATCATTGCGATAGAATGAGAGAACAAGCCATGGATCCATTTTAGTTTTTTATTAAAAATTTATCAAGGAAGACCTCTACTTTCTAGGTGAGGGATAGTGATACAATAAAAAAGTTGAAACAAAATATTTGGAAGATGTGGGGCCTTCCAACCTACTTTCAAATCCTACAATTTGCGAGATTCAAGGTTATGGAATTTTTTTCTTAGATAAAGGACTTTCAGATTCAATGGGATGCGACTGTAATATTTAATGTGGAGCTGGGGGGGCACTCCAGGTCTTAGAACTCAAACAGGAACAACCTCCTCCTTTAAATATTTTTTAAAAAACAAACCCACATCTTCTATTGAATGAATACAAAAAATTATGGGGCCATACATTGTAGAAAAGTTGGAGCAATCTCCTACAATGGAAGTTGATATCTCAGAGGTAGATTCCATCTTTTCTACCATGAAATCTAAGTTGAACATTTGTTTATTTAATGTTTTTCGGCCAAAACTAGAAGCATTTCATCAATGGATTTTTTCCTCATGGAATGACAGTTGCGATATTTATTTATGTTCCAAATATTTTTTATTGTTAACTTTGATGTAGAGAAGGATTATGTTTTTGTTTTAAATGAAGGGCCATGGTTTTGGGGCGATGTGGGGCTATATATAACCCCTTGGTTCCCATAATTTGATTCCTAAAGCATGATGGCATCAAAGATGTCGGTTTGGGTGAGGCTCCCAAGCCTTCCCCTTCCCTTTTAGCACCATAAGGTTTTAGGGGACATAGACAACTCATTGGGAAAATTCATGAAGAGAGATTGTGACAGATATAGGAAGACATATTCACCTTAGCTAGGATTTGTGTGGAGATTGATCAAAGAAAATGTCTTCCATATCACATTATGCTTAAGCTTAAAAATTTTTAGTGGTTCAACCTCTAGACTATGAGAAAACAATGTTTTGTTGTAAGTACTATTTCCGAATAGGACACTTGAAGAACACTTGCCCACAAATAAAAAAAGCATCCAAACAAGAAAGTAGGACATAAGCCACGTGGATGGAAATTTTCACAATCACTCGCATTGGATGTAGAAGAAATCACGGAGAGTACCAAAAATTAGGAAGGGGACATACAAGAGCCTAATATTACTGCCCATAATTAGTGTGGGCCAAATGACACTTCTCTTAAACATAATATGGCAGGTTATGAAACTCATATGGTGTTAGAGCAACAAACTAATGAGACACACATGGAGGATGGTTTGGGGGGTACAAAACATGTTCATGTATGTGAAATCTTAGACTTGGGCAAAGAACATCCTCCAGATTTATCAGAATGTTCACCGGATTTAGTCCTAGTTGGTACCAACCTAGTGGTTCGGCAGCAGGTCTAGAAAAAGAAAGGAAAGAAGGGAAGTTTGGTGCTTCTTGATCTTCCACAATTTTTTTTACTTTTTTGTTGTTTGTATATATATTTCTTGGGCCATTTGGAAATAAATTGTTATGCTCTATGCATTTTTATTTTTAGCCTCATGTGAGATTAGGTAGATCCTAGGAAATTCACTTTAGGTGTATATGCAAAATCTATTTTTTTTCAGCATATGAATGAAAATACAAGGCTTTTTTTTAGGAAACAAATTAATAATTGATATTACTAATTGTGATATATTATTTTGCTATCAATTAATAGTATATATATACTAACTTCTTCTTAAATAATAATAATAATTAAAGTTAATATTTATGGGTAATGTTGATTTCTCTTACTTTGATAATTGCTTGTGATTTTCTTTTATTTAACTTGATGTACTTGTAATCAACTTCTTATTTCACTTGATTATTATTGTGTTCTTGTCATCAAACAACTACCAAACTATGAAGATCAATAAGACAAGGGGATACAAAATATAGGTTGCTAGCTAGGGCCAAAACCTCTCCTCTTGAGAGGAAAATCCACAAGAATTCTTCTATTCTTATAGAGTTTTAAAATGATGAATTCCAAGACCTAAGACTCTTAAAAAAGACCCCTCCAATACCAAGGAAACCTCTCCTCTGATGATATTTTTCTTCATAAATTGAACCGAAGTCAAACTGTCCCAAAACTACTACAACTTCACAAATTCAGACCTTCAACTTCTTGACTATAATTATGGTTATATTATAGAAACCCTAGCTTCCACATGTGAGTAAAATATCGCAAAACAAACCTTCTCTCTCCTTCGATTGAATTGGTCTTCTTTCCTTAGTTTTTCAGCTTGCACGTGTGACCTTCTTGACACTAGATTTTCTTTCTTTTGATGACTGAAATTTGTAGCTTCAAAAAACCTTGTTATAGCTTGCACGTGTGAGAGATGGAGGCTAAAACATATTTTAGAAATTCAATTTTTTTCCCTTGAACTTTTCTTGCTCTTTAGAATTCTTTTCTCTTGAGATCGAACTCTTTTCCTTGCTTGATCGAATGCCTTGTGTGTGTTCTTTAAATGAGGTCAAGTACCTATTATATATAGCCTTTTCTTGGAGCTCGAACAACCCTAATGAGGCCCACTTGTCTCTGCTCGTAGTCTGACTTGATCTTGGAGGGTCTTTATGACACAAATTGACTCACATAATTTCCTTTGACTTGATACATGATGCTCGGTAGGGTATTTTACATATTATAATGACTCTTTGACTTCTTGAATCAATGAAAAAACCTAGAAGCACATAATTGGTGCTTGACCTATAAACAAAATGACCTAGAGAATGAAACCTATGCTACAAAAATAACAATAAAAAAAATTATTTTCTCTTTACATCAAATGCATAAAGTCGAGATTAAATAAGACATTATGAAGACCGAGCCTAGTTACATTTTCCAACACTCCCTCTTAACTTGGGAGGTATTCATAATACATACAAGGTACATGGACATTCTCATACCTAAGAATTCTCATAAGAAGAGTCATATTGGTAAGTCATATCATAATCTATCTTATCAACTTATATTAGTGCATCTTATCATATCAACCAACATTTTCATATAGAAAGACCTTTATTAACAACTCTATCTCTCCACAAGATTAGAGCACAATGTTGGGGAGAAAAATGATTTATAGACACATTTATCATTGTCTCTCAAGGAACATGCCCCATCCAGATGTTCACAAGTTATGTCCTTATAAGACCATTCCTATCTTGGATTACCACATTGTTGGGTGCAGGAATTGCACTTAAGAAAACTCCTCAACACTTAATTGTCAACCTGGGGGTTTCGTAAACTTAGAGACGGAGCACATGAAATGCCAGAAGTGGTACGGAATTTTCCTATTCCTAATTCTACTTCTTAAAGGAAATGTTGCAGAATCAGAAAAAAAACAATCTTAAAGGCAATCGACACCAAAGCAACCCTAGTGTTGGAAAGTAAAAGAATAATTTGCAAGTAAATCAAGTAAAGGAACTTTCACACAACTAGAAGCAATCTTAAATGTTGAAATGAAATACTATGTTTATCTTCAATATAGACATGGCTAACAACTTGACAAGTGGGCCCTTGTAGAGATCTGTTTCCCAATTTATTTCCCTTCTACACAAACAACCTGTTCTTGTACTATTGCAATGTGCTTACACTAGTGCAAGTATGGTACTTCTGTGCAAAAGTATATTTTACCTTTCTTACTGAAGATTTATGTTTTTGTGGAGGTGCTCTAAGCCTCTGGATTTAGAGTACTCTGTTCCTTTGACAAGAGACCAACTCTTGCACCGAGACAAAGCTTCCTTCACCAAAGTTTCCAATTTACTTTCGAAAGAATTAAAAGACGTGTTGAAAAGAATTGCAATTGCAAACTGAATTCTGAGATATATATATATATATGGAAAATAATTTTTTTAATTAATTGAACCTTGTAATGAAAGTCAACTTCATAAGGCAAAAACAATTCAGAATAATCAAAGTAGTAGTCAAAGTAATTTGCATGCATCTGCTAACTTCAACAATTCGCTTGTAATGTTTCTGTTATTTTTTCTTAAGTCATAAAATGCAAGTTTAAAGTGTTTGTAATAACGTCCCTTCTTAATTCATATGAACATCCTCGGACCCTTCAGAAGTATACTCTTAATGTTAAGAATGATTATTGGAATTAACAATACTTTTGCTTGCAAGAATAATTGAAATGATAACTAGGAAAAGAAATGTAATGTTTGCTATGAAGTAAATGAATAAACCGGAGTACAGTAAACTACATGCATTGGTATAGGAAGAATCTTCTTGCATGACCTGAGCAGAAGCAAACCAAGACAAGAGTTGCAGGGAAGGAATTGCAAGAAAGAAATTATAAGAAAGAAATAAGCTCAATCAAACTTCTAAACTATGGATCCATTCACAGTTAACTATGAAATGAATTTAACTCAAAACTTCTGAAATAAATATAAGAACCATTCAAACCATGGTACTGCAAATGAATAAATGTTCACACAGACCTTTTAAATGGCAAAAGCACAAGGGTAAATGAGATGGGTTGGCTGGCTCCTAGCCAACCAACTCATTTCCCATTTGGGGAACGAAACGATTCATCACTTAAGCACACATAAAATGAAAATTAGACATAGCATGTCGATAACATGGTGTGTTCCTTGTATTAACTTGATAAGCAAATATACATGATGGTGCAAGTCCAACCCAGAGCTGAGGGAGATACAAAATTACACAGTGAATGAAATTACAGCTTAGAGATTGCTCCCTAGTTCTACCTACAATCTACATTATATACAGTGTTTCAGCCTTAGCCATCTTCTGCTAATTACAACCATTTCCTATTCAAGCCTTTCAGCCAAATGGATTAACAACCAATATTACAAAATCGACTAATAGGTATAATGGAACGCGAACTTCGCTGGTCGTAGACCATCCTTGGCAAGTATGCATGACTATATGCAGCCAATATCCAATGTTAGTTAGTCTGAAACTGAACTAGGAGTCGTGGATCAAAACACCTGCATGAAAGGATTCGAACTATCACGGAGATCTCGAAGCAACATCGTTGGCGGTGCAGGAATCTACCTGCACTGATCATGCTAACTCATAATTAACACTTAGTTCTTCAATTACTTTTAGGAAAGTTAAACATAAGTTACAAGAGATACTAATAGGCATGAAATCTATGTAAAGTAATTAATAAGGCACTTAATAGATCTTAATTACAAAATACGAAGCATATGTAGGAATAGATGATTATCTTGGACTAGTGTAGGAATGAGAGGGTTAAGTAGAGATAAAACAGAGGTTAAAGTTTATGGAAATGGGGTAAAAATAGAGAAATTTGGGACATGAACATCCTCCCACCCCTAATTTGTTGTGTGTCCTCACACAACATTTTACCTTCTGCAAAAAATCTTCAAAAATGGGTGGCCAACTCTTAATCGTGTACTTCAATACTTATTCCTGCTTTCACTACCTTTCAATTTTTACCTCGAGCTCTTTTTAGCTGATTAGTCACCTTCTTGAGGCATTTGTAGCATTTGGAAGACCGATACTTCCATACTTTTACTTGTTGCTTCTTCTTCTTGACCTCTACGAGCATCTCTACCTCACTTTGCTTTTGCCAATTTTGTTCCTTCATGACCTAGTTCAAAGCCCCCAGGTCATGAAATTGCTTCTCCAATTCTATGATTCGGTTGATGAGGTAGAGAGTAGAGGGATCCGTCCTCAGATCTTCTCGTGTAAATACCTTCTCTGCAACGGACTCAAAACAAGTCCTATCATTATCAAGATCAAGGTCGTTCAGCATTTGAATTATGACATCGCCAAACGTTTCTGCGCTCGGGGTTTCCTTATCACTGAGGGTTTTGGTGCCCTCCACAACCTTCATGCCAAGGGTTTCAATACCTTGCACACTCAACTCCACAGGGTTTTTAATTCCCTATTCTTCCAATTCTTCAGGGGATTCAGTACCCTGTTCATTTAAACCAGCAAGGGTTTTAGTACCCTATTCCTCAAAAACAACAGGGGCTTCAGTACCCTGTTCCTCAAGAACATTGAGGGTTTCAATGTCCTTTTCATCGAAATTATTGAGGGTCTCCATGTGTTGTGCCTCATCATCCTCGTGACCCTCTACTTTAACTTCACCTACACTTGGTGTCGTCTTCCTCTTTCTTAATTTGTGAGCAAAGGTAGACAACAATATGTCATCATCAACATTCTCTTCGTTTACCACGGTGTGGCCACTGCATCTGCAAGAACTGAAAGGTTATGATCTTTAGGAGAAACTTAGGGTAATTCATCAATCACAATCAGAGAGCTTGACTTCTTCGCCCCTATAGAGACAGTCTTCTTCCTTGTCGAGGTTCTGATTTTTCTTTTCTTTGCCAAGGGCGGAGTGTTTTCGATAGAATTCTTTTCTTCTTGCACTAGTGTGCGTTTACCTTTTTGCTTGGTAGGGGACGATGTCTCTGCCTTCCTTTTCTTTCTTGTACTTGTGCTAACATAATTCCTTACACTCCTCACTAGAAACTCCTTCAGGAATGCTTCCCAGGCCACTCCCTTTTCTTCCAGCACTTTCTTGATGAGGATTGTGATAAGCCCATGATGATATAGCTTATTTACGACTTGGCTTGCATTCCCACTCTACACACCCTTCATCATTTTATCGAGACTTCTGAGTAGGTAGTAAGGTAAATTAATAAGTTTTCCCAACTCAAAGTGCAGCAACAACCGAAGGTGATACATGAATGCTAATGTATAATGTCCCTCACAAGTCACAAATTTCTACAGTATGAACAAGAGGTCTTGCCATTTCCCGATCATGGCACTCTGCGGAAGTCCCTTCTTCCAATCAACCTTAAGATTTTTGTCAACCACAAACCAATTCCATCATTTCTTCCTCAGCTGCTCCTTTTTTAACCACTACTCCCCTGTAGTTAGAAAGCCTGTAGCTTTCACAATGGACTCCTCCGTAAATTTGAATTCTAATGAGCCGACCCTAACTCAGATTCCTTCAAATGTCTTTGCGAACTCTAGTACCACAACCATGTCCAAACTGTCGAACCTCTATAAAAATGGAAGGAACCTGGATTCTTGCAATAGTGCAAGACTATTCTGGTATTCTGCAGTCTGTTCAATCTCCTTCAAGGATGACAGCTCATTCCTTACGGGTGCCATGTTTGAATTACACTTCACAATTCCTGATCAAAACCTCAAAAGGATTGCAGCGAGTGATAGCAACGATCGCTGAGAGATTTATGCCGGAGGTTCATCCATCCCCTGTCTTTTCAGTCCCACCCAACCGATCATGATGGAAATAGCTCCTCGAATTAGATGCAGATATGCATCAGCTTGCTGCAGGTGAGCAATAATGATTGGATGTGGTGGAGGCTTATGCAGCGGTGGTGCAATGGTCATAATGATCAGGTTACGAGGTAAGATAATAATGAGCAAGTAATGTGAGATTGTTTCAAGGGAGGTGAATATAGGTTGTCGAACAATCAGTACTATCCCACAATTTACCTCATAATTTAATCAAGACATATTTGGGTACTCATTAAAAAAAATTAGATTTCAGAACCCAATATATCTTGCACTTTAAAAATTTTCCTAAGTCAGTAAATGATAAAACATAGTATTAATTAAAATATATAATGCTATGATCTATCAGTACTCATGTGCAGGGTAATAAAGTTCCATAAACATCCTTCATAAGACGCTCCTGGACTATGTGAAATTTATTTTACACTTGCTTCCATAGTCGGTCGCGTTCCTGCACGGATCTTGCTTGCACTGCACCATGCTTGCACTGCACCATGCTTGCACTGCACCATGCTTGCACCAGGAATTTTACCAAAAAATTTTTTTGATAGAACACAATTTTGTAGCTGGATTTTTTTTTTTTTTTTTAATTTTCCTCAATATACAAGAAAATTTTTATCCGACATCCTTTGGTGTTTCATGAGCATGCCTTATGGATTGACTGCATCAAATTTTGCAATCAATTTATGAGGGAATAAAGAAGTGGGAAAGGGGTAATTTTCAAAATGGGAAGGAACATTACAATAGGGATTCTAGGAATAATATCACCAAGGGGGGTAAATGAAACGAGATGTGAAAAAATTCAGGGGAAAAGAGGGATTTTACGAAATCGGGTAGGGTAGTTTTCTTAGAAGAAATAGGAAGGTAATTCATTGGGGATTTTATAAAAATAAAATAGTGGGAATTTTTGAAATGGGAAATAGAAGAAAGGAAGAGTTTTTTTACCTTGAAAAGTTGCCTACACTGGTGCTGAAAAAATTAATTGCAGTGAGAGTTAAGCGTTTACTTGAATAAAAATTTCCCATGCTAGTTACCCCGAACTTGGGTAAGGGCTCGGTTTCTTGAACCTGATTCTTCTTGGTGGCAGTCAACATATCTAAAAATCAAGTAACACTCCCTTTTTATTAAAATTTCGATCTTCCTACCAGCATGTTGGTTTTCATGTTCATCCTTCTGCAATCATGTCAGTCAACTAATTTTCATAATTACAGGAAATTTTTTCTTCTTTTTTTTATACTTTTTATTTTTTTTATTTTTTTCTTTTTATTTTTCTTTTATTATTTTTTCAATAAGGACAAGAAGGAATCAAATCTTCAACAGGTTGGTGTTACCACCTACCAACTCCTTTTCAAATTGCTGTTGGACTTGCTGCATAAAATCTCGTTTAGTAAGGGGCTGAAAATATACCTTCAATCTATGCCCATTTACCAGGAACACAAAATTCCGTCCATCAATAGTTTTAATTTCTATTTCTCCATTTTCAAACACATTGACCACCTCATAGGGTCCCATCCAGTGTGTGTGGAATTTCCATTTAAAATATTTGAATCTAGAATCGTAAAGGAGTACCCAATCACTTGGTTGGAATTGCTTTTTCTGAATGGACTTTTCATGCCACTTCTTGCACTATTTTTGAACCAAGATGTTCTACTGAACAACATCCCTTCAGAATTCATCTAACCCATTCAATTGTAGAAGATGCTGCTATTGTGCTTTAGAGAGATCTAGCCCCAATTGGATTGCGGTCCCAAAAGTCTTAATCTAGAATTCTATCGGCAAGAGGACTTATTTCCCGTACACCAGCTCATATGGTGTGTGTCCTGTGCTGTTTCTCCAAGTGGTTCAGTATGCCCACAATTCTTCCGGTAATTTGTCAGCCCAATCCTTTTTGTGAATATTTACCATCTTTGTGAGGATAGACTCAATCACCTTATTTGTGGACTCCACTTGACCATTTTCTTGCGGGTGATACAATTTAGATTTTTTTTGCTGTATTTTGTAGTGCTCCATCACACCTTGTACCAGATTAGAAATAAATTGCGGTCCATTGTCAAAACCATTTCTTTAGGCACACCAAATCTAGTAAATATTTCAGTAAAAAGAAAATCAACAACAACTCTTTCAGTAGCAAAAGAAATAGCTTTAGCTTCTACCCATTTTGTAATGAAATCTGTACAAACCAAAATATGCTTTTTATTTAACGATGTTGGATTTATTGGTCTTACGAAATCAATGGCCCATTTTTCAAAAGGCTCAATCATAACCTGAGGAAATAAGGTCATTTCGTTGGTTTGATTAGGCTGGCCAACTCATTGGTAGCTATCACACCGCTTGACATATTGTTTGGCATCCTTAAACAAGGAAGGCCAAAAATAGCCAGCTCGTAACCCTTTGTATGCAGTATCGGCGAAGTGAGCCCCGCAAGGTTCATAATGGGTAGATTTTAAAATATCAAACACTTCTTCCTCTCTTACACATCTACGGATAATGAGAGCCACTTCGGTGTAAAAGAGGTCTCCTTGAATCCAAGAATATGCAGAACTTTTCTGTATGATATTCCACTTTTCACGAGTGGATAAGTGACGTGGTAATTTTCCATTGACTAAATAGTTAGCTATGTCAACAAACCATGGGGATTTTTTTGACACATCAAAAACATGTTCGTCAAGAACATCATCATCAACAGGAATTGCTTCACCAGGATTATTTAATCTTGAAAAATAATTTGCTACTACATTCGATTTTCCTGGTCAATCAACAATGGTAATATTAAATTACCGTAACAATAATAACCACCTAGTCACCCTACCAGTAGTTAATGGTTTATTCATCAAATATATTATTGTGGAATGGTCAGTATGTTAAAAGACTTCATATCCTGTAATATAATGTCTGAATTTATTAATGGAAAAAATTATAGCTAAAAACTCTTTCTTAATAACGTATAATTTAGTTTGGCGGGTGACAAGTTTTTACTAATGAAATCAATAGCATAAGATTGTTTGTCTTCTTGTCCTGAAGCTGCATGAATAGCAGTATCTGAGGCATAAGAGGAAATATGAAATGGCAGGGACCAGTTTGGTCCTCTCAAAACTGGTGCTTGGACTAGTTTTTCCTTCAATGTCTCAACGGACTGTTGGAAAGTCAGAAAATGGGGGTAGATATACTTGAGAAATTCTCAATGAATCTCCTCTAGTAGCCTACATGCCCTAGAAAACCTCTCACTTCCCTTTGAATTTTGGGTATAGGGAGACTCAAAATAATTTCTATTTTTTGCAGGGTCAACCTAGATACCTTTGTCAGAAATAAGATGGCCAAGAACCATCCCCGCCTTGCACATTAATATGCATTTTTTGTCAAGGCGAGATGACCTTCTTGGCAGCGAAGAATTTTTTCTAAATTCTTGAGGGCTTCCTAAAATGAATCACGAAACACATAAAAGTCATCCATATAGATTTCTATAGACTTAAGGTCAGCAAAAATAGCCAAGGTTGCCGTTTGAAAGGTAGCTGAGGCATTACATAGCCCAAAGGGAAGAACTTGATAAGAAAATGTACCCCATAGACATGTAAAAGTGGGTTTGTCTTGATCCTCAGGTGCAATCTATATCTGGTTACACCTGCTAAGGCCGTCTAGAAATGAACAGTACTTCTTACTAGCAAGGGTATTGAGTACCTGATCGATGAAAGGAAGGGGGAAGTAATCTTTGAGAGTGGATTTTTTTTAAATTCTCTGTAGTCAATACAAGTGCACCATCTCCCATTTTTTTCGCGACTAATACCAATGGAGAGACCCACTGGTTGTCAGAAATAGGATAGATAAAATCAACATCTAAGAGTTTTTGCAATTCTTCCTTTGCAACATCTCTTAGAGTCGAGTTCAATCGCCTTTGGGGTTGTCAGATAGATCAGGCTCCATCCTAAATATAGATATGGTGTGTACAAGTTTCAGGAGGGATACCTTTCATATATTCATAGCCCCATGCAAAGGCATCAAGATGGTTTCGCGACAAATTCACAAGCTACTCTTGCTGGGAAGGATCCAAGTCTGAACTGATATGCAAGGATTTACTTGGACTAATCTCAACAAAAGTGGTATCAGGCTCAAGAGTACACAGAGGTGTCACTAGAGATGGTGACGAGGGAGGTAGAGAGTCATATCTTTCCTAAAAATATAAACTAAAAATATGACTTAATGACTCAAAATTGGGCATGGTGTCTAGATTGTTCAGGAAGTCTTGAATCTCACCCTCTTGTGACATTTTGATGTATCAAGGAAACAGGTTGAGCCTCCTCATCACTACTTTAGTCTAACCATAAAGTGTCTCGGAGCTCCTGAATGGATCTAGCAGGTGGCTACAGGTGACCTTCTTCCTAGAATCTCCATGGGAAACATACATGTCACAAGAACAACATCTGATATAAGCATTGGTTGTAGCAAGCCATGTTCATCTCAAGATCAAGAGATGCCCTCCTATAGGATTCTTTGGCTGAAGCAAAATGAAATCCGCGAGATATTCCCAAGAGTCTAGGGAAACAACCACATCATCCAACACCCCTTCCAACTTGATTTTAGATCTATCTGCTAGTTCAAGCATAGTGGGAGTAGGATGAATATGGAAAAATCCAAGTTGATCCATGGTTTGCTTGTTCATAAGGTTAATGGCTTCCCCTAGGTCTATAAGTACATTAGGGACAAGAACATCACCTATCTGAAAAAAGACAACAAGGTTTCTGAGGTCGGAATAGTTCTCCATGTGCATACACCATGTGCATACACCAGCAAAATGAATAGTTTGAGGTTCTAATCTTCTCCTTCCTGGCTTCTTGAGACAGATTTCCCTAATGATTTTTGTGCAGATGGGGATCTCTTTAATATCTTGGAGCAAAGGTACCCTTATGAAAAGGTTCCTAAGATCAAAAGCTATGCTAGACTCAGGAATGGGGTCTTTCTTCTCCACAACTAACCTCTCTGGATAGGGAGGTTGGTTGGAAGAAGATGACAAGGGCTTAGAAGGTATGGGGATAGGCTGAATGGTGTCATATTTTTCAGAATGGTTAAGAGTTTTCTCCTCTCCTTTCTCGTTGATAATCACCATAGGATAATTTTGATTTTCTAAGGTTACTATCTTCCCTGATCTCAATTAGAGGTCATTGACTCCAACTGGCATAGAATGATATCTATATGAAGAAAGCAGGTTTATAGAATGGATAATTTGTACTGCTTTGTTACTGGGGTTGGGTAAAGGTTGAGCAAGCAGCTAAGAAGATAGAAATGGTGGAGGTAAAGGTAATGGTGGCATTGGATGACTCAGCTGAGGTAATGATGGTTGTGGCATTAGGTAAGGTGCATATGTAGGATGGTATGACTGCATAGGTGTAGGATAAGAATGATGTGAATGGTGTGAATGGTTTGACCCTCTCCATCCTTGTTGCCAAGATTAGGAGGGTTTTCCATATTGATATTGGTTCCCATGTTGCCAATGTTGAGAGTGATTAGTGTTAGGTTAGGAATATGAATTTGCATTATAACAAAAAAAATGTGATGGAGGTTTAAGAGCCATACCTGCACTTACCTGAGGCCAATTTCTTTGTGCTCCCATAGCATGCAGTGATTCAGCTTCAGGTTTTCCTCCCTCAAGTACAACTTTTAACCCAGGTATGGAGGGACATTTTTATGTGGCATGGTTCTCTACAAAAATTACACATTTATTAGTTTCTTTAATATCAAGAGGAAATTCTCTTAAAAGATGCTTTCTTCTACATTTTGGACAAAAAATAGACAATGACTCTTATTCCTCTACAAGTTTTTTCTAAAACTTCAAAGAGTTTATTTTTTTACTAACAATATTCATTATTTCAATTTTCATATTGTCCATTTTGTTTTCTAATCCAATAATCATAGCATCAGTAGATTCAATTTTCTTGTTTCTATTCTAAATTCCTTTACCATATCTATATTGGTTCCTTGAGAATTTCCTACACAAGCCACAAATTTGATCAAAAGATTTTTGAGAAATATCCCCTTGTCCTAATAGATTTAAATTATTCCTAGCATCATCAGTAAGCCCACGTAAGAACAAGGTTCTAATGGTACTTAGATCAAATTTATGCTTTGACCTTTGGAAGATAGATAGGACTCTCTCCAAGTAGTCCTCTAAAGTCTCATCATCATTTTGCACAATAGTAAATATTTCATCTTGAATATATCTAGTTTTACAATATTCCTGATATTTTGACAAGAACACTCTCTTTATTTTCTCCCAAGAAGATATAGTGTTTCCTCCTAGTCCCATGAACCAACGGAGTGTTGCATCCTTGAGAGTTGCAGGAAACAACTTTAACTTCTGGGCATCAGATGAATAATCATAACTTCTACACAAAATATCAAACTCAAATAAAAAAGAGTCTGGGTCTTCATGTACCTTACCATAGAAATGAGGAAGAGCTGATGGTGAGGTATTTTTCATTTTTACTTGTGTATTAGGATCCACAATTGGGAATCCAAAAGTGTATTGTTCCTCACATACCTAATTTTCATCGGTTCCTTCTGCATGGTCTTCTTGATCTCCCATTGTTTTTTTTCCACATGAACTACTTTCAACAGGCTGAGAAGGCTGACTATGGGTTCTAATAGTCCCCTTCTTCCCCTTTGTGGGTTGTGTCAGACCTGGACTACTGCTACCAGAGCCCAAATGGACTATTCCTGTGTGATGAGTCTGAGTTTGTTTAGACTTTTTGCCTGCAAAAGAAGGCCCAATATAAGATTTAGTTTCAGATTTATCAGTATTTCTTTGGCCCCTAGTGGGCTTCGGACCCCTACCTCTTTTAGGCATTCATCTCAAAAAAATGACAAAACAAAATTCACATAAAGTTTGCAATTTCAAAAATAACTCAACACATATAAATTCCTTGAAACAATAGAAGCACACTGTAGGAACAAATAATAGCATACTTACCCCTATTGCAAAAAATGGAAAATTCTTACCAATTCAAATCCCCTCCCTGGCAATGGCACCAAAATGTTGGGTGCAGGAATTGCACTTAAGCAAACTCCTCAACAATTAATTGTCAACCCAGGGGTTTCGCAAACTTAGAGAAGAAGCACAAACAATCCCAGAACTAGTATGAACTTTTCCTATTCCTAATCCTACTTCTTAAAGGAAATGTTACAGAATCAGTCAGAAAACAATCTTAAAGGAAATTGATATCAAAGAAACCCTAGTTCTAGAATGTAAAAGAATAATTTGCAAAAAGATCAAGTAAAGGAAATTTCACACAACTGGAAGCAATCTTAAATGCTGAAATGTAAAAGAATAATTTGCAAGTAAATCAAGTAAAGGAAATTTCACACAACTAGAAGCAATCTTAGATGCTGAAATGAAATACTATGTTTATCTTCAATATAGATGGATAATAGCTTGACAAGTGGGCCTTTACAGAGATATGTTTCCCAATTTATTTCCTTCTACACAAACAACCTGTTCTTGTACTATTGTAATCTGCTTGCATTAGTGCAAGTACGATATTTCTGTGCAAAAGTATATTTTAACTTGCTTACTGAAGATTTATGTTTTTGTGGAGGTGCTATAAGCCTCAGGGTTTAGAGCACTCTATTCCTATGACAAGAGACCAGATCTTGCACCGAGACAGAGCTTCCTTCACCAAAGTTTCCAATTTACTTTCGAAAGAATTAAAAGACGTGTTGAAAAGAATTGCAATTTCAAACTGAATTCTGAGATAAATTATATATGGAAAATAAATGCTTTAATTAACTGAACCTTGTAATGAAATTCAACTTCATAAAGTGAAAACAATTTGGAATAATCAAAGTAACAGTCAAGGTAATTTGCATGCATTAGCTAACTTCGGCAATTTGCTTGTAATGTTTCTGTTCCTTTTTCTTAAGTCATAAAATGCAAGTGTAAAGTGTTTGTAATAACGTCCCTTGTTAATTCATATGAATATTCTCAGATCCTTCAGAAGTATACTCTTAATGTTAAGAATGATTACTGGAATTAAAAATTATTTTGCTTACAGGAATAACTGAAATGATAAGTAGGAAAAGAAGTGTAACATTTGGTGTGAAGTAAACAAATAAATTGGAGTGTAGGAAACTACATGCACTAGTACAGGAAGAATCTTCTTGCACGACCCGAGCGGAAGCAAACCAAGACAAGAGTTGCAGGGAAGGAATTGCAGGAAAGAAATAAGCTCAATCAAACTTCCAAACTATGGATCCATTCACACTTAACTATGAAATGAATTTAACTCAGAACTTCTGAAATAAATATAAGAACCATTCAAACCATGCAACTGCAAATGAATAAATGTTCACACAGACCTTTTAAATGGCGAAAGCACAAGGGTAAACGAGTTGGGTTGGCTGGGCCCTAGCCAACTAGCTCATTTCCCGTTTAGGAAACAAAACGATTCAGCACTTAAGCACACATAAAATCCAAATTAGACACAGTGTGTAGATAACATGGTGTGTTCCTTGTATTAACTTGATCATAAAATATACATGATGGTGCGAGTCCAACCCAGAGTCTAGGGCGATACAAAATTACACTGTGAATGAAATTACAACTTAGAGATCACTCCCTGGTTCTACCTAATGTCTACATTATATACAGTCTTTCGGCCTTAGCCATATTCTGCTAATTGCAGTCATTTCCTATTCAAATCTTTCGGCCAAATGTACTAACAACCAATATTACAAAACCAACTAATAGTTATAATGGAATGTGAACTTCACTAGTCGTAGACCGTCCTTGGAAAGTATCCCTGACTATACGCCGTTGATATCCAACCTCAGTTAGTCCGCAGCCGAACTAGGAGTCGTGGATCAAAATCCCTGTGTGGAAGGATTCGAACTATCATGGAGATCTCATAGCAACATCATTAGCGGTACAGGAATCTGCCTACACTGATCATGCTAACTCATAATTAACACTTAGTTCTTTAATTACTTTTAGGAAAGTTAAACATAAGTTACAAGAGATACTAACAGGCATGAAATCTATGTAAAGTAATTAATAAATCACTTAATAAATCTTAATTATTAAATACGAAGCATATGTAGGAATAGATGATTTTCTTGGACTAGTGCAGGAATGAGAGGGTTAAGTAGAGATAAAACAGAGGTTAAAGTTTATGGAAATGGGGTAAAAATAGAGAAATTTGGGACACCAACACACATCCTCAAGGAAATTCCTCTTCGACTACTCTTACCTATTAGATTCCCTACCTCATCTTAAACGAGTATCGATGTCATTCTCATATGCATACCCAACCATCCATTCTTTCTTCATAATGAAGAAAAGAATGATCTGTCTATATCTCCCTATCAACTAGGGAGGATCTACTCATTCATATAAAAAATGAATATACCCAAGCTCCCTCTTAACTAAGGACTTGCATACAACAACTATCTTTTCTTTGGTGGAGATCATGGTACTATCAACTACTTGTAGATCTCCTCCTTTCTACATCATTATGTAATGGATTAACTTCAACTTCTTCATCATGGAGCCATCTTCTTCCAAAACTTCTTCATTGGGCATCAACCATCTTCTCCGTCACTTTCCTTCAATGAAACATAGTGTTGAACCAATAGTCATGTCATCCTTATCTTCATCAGAAAGTAAACTTCTTATCATCATATGGCTATCCTTTATGCTGCTACCTTTTCCAATTTATGTTTCTTTCAAGATATTTCATCCAATCTTAGTTGTAGATGAGCTTCTACAACCCTCTTTTGGTAGTCTTGTTCCAATCCAACCAGATGCTTTCTTTCAAAAATAAAAATGAACATTAAATTAATATTATGTCTTTATGGTGGCCCTTTGTCATGAAATATACTTCTTGCAACATCAACATCCTTTCACATACTGTATGAATCCATCTCCAAGACATACTTTACCAAGGTTCTCCTTCTTATACATATCAGGGTCTTCATACCTTCTCCATGGAGATGTCATAGCCAACACTTCTTTTTATTAGATGTTGATCACTTATCTTATCTTATGTGACTATAGATACATATTTTACGAACTCTTCTTTCATGTTCTTCACATATTGCTTCCTCGGGATCTTCTATACATAGTTCTTTCATCACAGGAACCATAGTTTCCAATCACCATATAATTTTCATGAATTCATATCATCTCATCATGTAGAAGATTTCAAGGCACATTGTATTCATGCCTTCATGTATCATATAGAAGGAAGAGTTATTTTTTTCTTTCATCATGCTCATTAGATAGAACATGCTAACCATTCTATCTGCAACTATGTGATGATATGAATTTATCTATCTGTTAACAAATATATACATACATCTTCCTTCATGTGGTCATCTAGACTTCCTTTGGAAGCTTCCTTTCCTTGATTAAAGATGAAAATGGTTCAACAAACTTGACATGCTACACTCCTCTTTCACCATACTTTCATCCTTTTAACAAGTAGATTCCACGCTAGGTGGGTTGCAGACTATATGTGAGACATTGCTTCTTCTAAGTAGAGGTGAACCTTTTAACAAATATTTCGATGGAGGATCTTCAAGATCCTCATTCTACAAACACTTCTTCCTAATGAAGATTAGGTGTGACAAAATTTTCATTAGATAGAACATGCTAACCATTCTATCTGCAACTATGTGATGATATGAATTTATCTATCTATTAACAGATATATATATACATCTTCCTTCATGTGGTCATCTAGACTTCCTTTGGAAGCTTCCTTTCCTTGATTAAAGATGAAAATGGTTCAACAAACTTGACATGCTACACTTCTCTTTCACCATACTTTCATCCTTTTAACCAGTAGATTCCACGCTAGGTGGGTTGCAGACTATATGTGAGACATTGCTTCTTCTAAGTAGAGGTGAACCTTTTAACAAATATTTCGATGGAGGATCTTAATGATCCTCATTCTACAAACACTTCTTCCTAATGAAGATTAGGTGTGACAAAATTTTATCTTCCTATCTTTCTAGATGACTTTATTTAATCATTCAACATGTTACTTCAGTTATCCTTCTATGCTACCAATGAAGATGCCATGATCTACTTCCTTTCTATCATGTACTAGGACTGCTTCAACCATATAAACTTCTACTTTGGCTATATTTCCATGCCTATATGGTGATGTCATCTCAATCTCTTCTATAATGCATCTTATCATGATTTTGATGTTTCCTAATTTTACTTTCTAACCTCTATGTACTTGAAAATAGATTATGAGTGTGAGAGGCCTTATAATAGTGGAGGTCTATCACTTCTTCCTTATTTGACTTCTTCTTATCTAGTTCTTCTACTTCTTTAGTGACATGGGCTTCATTTCTCTCCTTTCTCTTCTTGTTTTCCTTCTTGAGTTTAGGACAATTCCTTTTGAAATTCCAATATTCATTACATTCATAGCATTGAATATTAGACAAGTCAATTTTCTTTTGAAATATTTTCCAATACTTTCTTTCTTCCTTGCCATAGCTGCATATGCTTGAGATTTTTCACTTGATCCAACATCATTCTTTGCCTTCAATTTGGTTTCTTCAATTTTGTATAATGACCATAAATCATTGAATGGAGTAGTTTATTTCTTTTCATAGATACTTGATACAAACTTTCCCCATTCATCAGGTAGTGCATTAAGCACAATAGTGGTAATCTCTCGATTATGAATTACTTCTCCTAGTTCTTGTAGTTGATATATTATTTGAGATACCCTCATAAGGTATGAGGATACTCCTTCTTTATTTGATACCTTCATATTGTCTAGTTTGGTTCTTAACGATATAATTTCTCTTGATGTACTTACAGAGAACAATTCCACCAATTTTTCATAGATCTTTTTCGATGCCTTGAACTTTGCTACATAAGGAATGAGGGAATCCTTGATTGAACCAATAAGGATTCTTTGAGCTCTTACTTCTCCTTTCACATACTTTTATAGTGCTTGAGATTACTATTGAGTAGGTTTGGTGATTAAGCCCATGGAATATTCACTAACTTCGTTTTTATCTGGATCAAACATATTCTCTTCTTCCATGAAGGGTAATTCAATATCCCAACAAGTCTTTTGTTCTCCTTGCAGAAATAATTCATTGTAGATTGAGGCATAAAATATAGAAAACTTACTTCTCAAGTGAAGATTCTTCTTTGATGATGATATCTTCAACTGGATTCCTTCTTGATGATGTTGACTTCCACTATTCATTTTTTGTTGACAATTGAATATGCTTCCTTGATGATGTTTTCTTTCTTGATGATCTTCTTTCTTCAAAAAAGATAATGATTCTTTTTTTAGATGGGGAGATATGAATTTATTCAAGGATGTTTGAGATGTGGTCCTTTCTTCAATGTGAGGGAGATCACTTTGATTCCTTTGATGATGAAGTGTTTCTTCTTTATTCTTTTGGATAAAATGAGAATTCCTCAAATAATACTTTAAGTGTGTAGAGTCTTTTGATTGGAGGTGGGGTCATTGAGGTCTTCTTTCTTCTTTCAAGAGCTCCTTCCTTCAATATTATGTATAAACTAGTATTCCTTGATGCTATTTAGTTCTCCTTGATGAATTTATTTCCTTGATTCTCTTATTATGTTTGTCCCTTAGGTATCCTTCTTCAATGGAGTGATATTCAAGCTTCCTCTTCTTCTTTTCACCTTAGCTATGAAACCATGTTGATAAATCAAGGGCATCTAGATTAGCCTTGATTTCTCTTACTTTGGTAATTTATTGTGAGTTTATTTTACTTAAGTTGATGTACTTGTAATTAACTTCTTCTTTACTTGATTATTATTGTGTTCTTATCATCAAACAACTACAAAACTATGAAGATCAATGAGACAATAGGACAGAAAACTCTCCTCTTGAGAGGAAAACCCACAGGAATTCTTATCTTCTTATAGAATATTCAAACGACGAATTCCAAGACCTAAGATTCTTGACAAAGACCCCTCCAAGACCAAGTCAAACTCTCCTTTGATGAGCTTGTTCTTCACAAAGTCAACCCAAGTTAATATGTCCCAAAACTATTGTAACTTCACAAATACAGACCTGCAACTTCTTGACTATAATTATGGTCGTACTACAAAAATCCTAGCTTGCATGTGTGACGAAAATATGGTGAAACAAGACTTATCTCTCCTTCACTTGAATTGGTCTTCTTTCCTTAGTATTTCAGCTTGTAAGTGTGACCTTCTTGACACTAGATTTTGGTTCTTTTAATGGCTGCAATTTGTAACTTCAGAAACCCTAGTTGCAAATCACACGTGTGAGAGATGGAGACCCAATTTTTTTTCTTCAGATTGTTACTTTAGCCCAATTCACATCATCAATTAATAATGCATCCAATTATTAGCAATGCATCGAATCATAAACTGTAATTGGAGATAGAAAAATATATGCAATGACAAAGAAGACAACAACACAAACATAAGAGACAATAGATTGGTCCAGGACCAGGGAGAAACCCCACAAAGGGGAAAACCATTTCAAATCTTCTCCTTTATTAGATTGTCATAAAAAAATTTCAGCAGAAAGTATAATGATCCCAATACATAAATTTGTAGTAGAGATTTACAGAAACAGATTGCAGATCCACATAACAACATAGAGAAACCCGTGATTCACCAGATCACTGAATCCAACTGAAAGAAACTGCCAAACCCTATATCAAAAACCCAGGATGCTCTCAGCAAGACTAACTGTGACCATTTGAATCTCTGTAGATGCTCCCTCAACCACTGTGTGAGGGCATCTATGACTGCTCGAACGCTCTCACGAAGACTGTATGCATGCGTCCAAGCTCAGACTCATCGAGATCTACTCCAAACGCCCAGATCCTCTCTTCCAATTACTGTGTGTGCATCTAGGACTACCTGAACGGTCCCTTGAACACTCTATGCGAGCATGACTAATACTGTCTAATCTACCTCTGAAACCCTAGACACTCCGTTAAAGCCTTTGTGCGAGCATCCGAGACTTCTTGGATGCTTACTTCGCCACCAAGTTTGTGTGTCCATGGATGAAAAATCTTAGTTACATGCCCGCATTTGAGAAATAGAAACCCTAGACCCATGCAAGCTTCACACATGTAATTTTGGACCCTTGCATGAAATTCTTTTGTTAGACCCGTGTGAACCAAGACAAAAGAGAAGAGTAGAATATGGCTTGATAAATGTGTGTAAATTAGTTTGAGGTCTCTTCTATTTATAGGTTTTCATGAGGGTCCACTTGGGGATGAGTTCGACCTAACCAATTTCACATGTGCTTAAGGACGACCCATTCTATTATACGTGAATTAATAAAATAATTCAAAAATAAACTACTGCTTGTCCAAATGGGGTGATCTTTAGGTCAATTTCGGTCCTCTCGAAAAGAGGAATTTAATGAAATAATCATCTCTGTCATTTGAGTTGTCCAAGGTGGAATTTGACCCTAGTTTAAAAAATTAACACTCCCTCTCAACTAGGAATAATTCCAACTACCAATATTTGTCTGTTGATCATCACATCTTCCTATCATGTTGTCATCATGATTGGATGTCTGTACTCAACTCTATTTGTTGAAACTTTCTGGGATCTAAAAGAAGAATAATTATGGAGCAATAGCTTCCACCCATACCGAGCAATATGATAACTAATCATATAGGGGAGCACATTTTTGACCTAGGAATCATATCAGGGAACTCATTTTCAATCCACAATCTCAAAAGGGGATCAATTATCAACCAAATCCTATTACCTACCAATATTCCCATCAATGACCATAAATAGTCATGTAGTAGAACACATGCATCATAATCGACTTGGGTTGTACACCCCAAGTACACTCTCAACCTGTTGGCCAAAAGGGGAGCAATATTCCCAGCAAGAATTGCTTGAGGGTATGATGCCAACTGGGGTATTATTTGCATATACCAGATAGGGAGAAGCATTTCTAACCCTACGAAGATAGGGAAGTAGATTCTCCAACCCTATGAATATAGGGGAGCAACATCTCCAACCCTATGGGTAACAATTAGGGGAGTACCCCATTGTCCAGATATCCCTCAACCCCAGAAGCCCTCTATCTCAATTCCTCACCCTGAGAGCTCAAACAGGATGGGATGAGTTGGCTTAGTGTCCTCTATCATCATTGCTCCTTATCTAGAGGGGCCATGTCCATAAATCCAAGCTTCTCTCTGAATACCAAGAACTTTCCTCTCTGTAGTGCCTTGGTGAAAATATTTGCAATCTGCTCGTATGTCAAAATGTGATGGAGTCTAACAACTCCTCTTTGTACCATGTCTCAAATAAAGTGATATCGAACCTTAATGTGCTTGGACTTGTCATGAAACACATGATTCTCTTCCAGACAGATCCCACTCTTCTTATCACTATATATCATTGTAGTGTTTAGGACCTTCTCAAGTCGCTCTCGAAAAAGCTTCCTCAACCAAACTGCTTCGCAACTAGCCATGTTGGCGGCAATGTATTCTGCTTCGGTGGTGCTTGATGCTACAAAATTTTGTTTCCTACTCATCGAGGATATCATGGATGATTTAAGGCTAAAGAAACATCCAAATGTACTCTTTCAATTGATAACATTTCTTGCCCAGTCAACATCAGTGTATCCATGAAGTTGAACATATTCGGCAGAATATCTCAAACCAAGTGTGATCATCCCATGCAAATATATCAGTATGTGTTTAACATCGATCCAATTTGAATGGAGGGGCTCAGTCATGAATTGATTCAATGCATATCATATTTTTGGATGAGTGTTCACAAGGAACATCAGAGCCTAAATAAATCGTCTATACCCGAATGGATTTGCCAAATCAGGTCCTACAGATTCTCCACATAACTTCTTAAAGTTCATTTCCATCGGTGTAGCCATGGATTTGCATTCAATGATTCCAAATATTTCCAGCAACTTCATAACGTATTTTCCTTGTGAAAGGAAAATATCACCAAGCCTTTGTCACACCTCAAGACCTAGAAAGTAGTGCATGAGACCAAGGTCCTTCATCTTGAATTCAAAGGCTAGATCCCTCTTACACTCGATCAATATAGGTTCACTAACTGTCAAGAATATATCTATAACATAAAAAACCAAAATCAATGGCATACCTTGGACTACATTGAAGTAAATGTTGGGATCCACATTGCTTCTTGTGAATCCGAACTTCATTAAGAAACTGTTAATGTGTGCATACCAAGCTCAGGGAACTTGCTTGAAACCATACAATTCCTTCTTCAACCTATAAACATGCTTCCTTCGATCTTACACTTCAAATCCATGTGGTTGTTCAACATATATTTCTTCATGTAACATGCCATGAAGGAATTCGGTCTTTACATCCACCTGATGAAGAGTCCATCATTGACTAGAAGCAAGGGAAACTATTGAATGGATGGTTGTATATCTAGCCACAAGAGAAAATATGTCATCATAATCTTCTACTCTTTCTGAGAGAATCCTCGAGATATGAACCTTACTTTGTATTTCTCAATGTTTCCATCAATTCCATGTTTGATCTTGAATATCCACTTTGAATTCATGACAGACTTCCCATTCGATCTTGGCACAACATCCCATACATAATTTTTCACAATCGATTCATATTCCTTGGCCATAACATCCTTCCAAACTTGTTATTTTATAACTTCTTCAAATGAGGATGGTTCAACTTGAATCATAGTGCTCATGGTTGTAACATATCCATGATACCTACATGGTTGCTTCCTTTCTCTAAATGATCTATGAATGGGAACATTTCTTTCAGCATTCTGTAGAGTATCACAGAGCCAAAGTGGTATCTTCCTAGTAGGAGGATCACTTGGAGGAGGATCTAAAGGATCCATAGGCTCCATGGGATCATCAACAATATCAGATTTGAGAATGGAAGGACCATCTAGAATATCCTAGTCATCATTCTCCTTCTTGGGAGGAGGAGGTGGAGGAAGGTCTCTCGCTTTTCCAAGAGCTGCATCTTCATCGAATGTTACGTCCCTGCTAATTTCGACCTTCCTTTGACTAGGAATATATATTCTATATGCTTTAGAATTTTCACAATAACCCACAATGTACCTTTTCTTCCTGTAGCTTCCAACTTGTTCCTTTTGTCCTTCGGCACATGAAAATATATGGGGCATCCAAATACATAAAGATGGCTAATATACGACTTGACACCTGTGAATATTTCTTCAAGGGTCTTGTTTTCTAATGCTTGATGAGGTACCCTATTTTGAACATATACAACAACATGTGTGGCTTCAGCCCAAAGGAACTTTGGCACCTTTTGGTCATGGAGCATGGAACGAGAAACTTATAATATAGACCTATCCTTCCTTTCAGTTAAGCCAGTATGTTAGGGAGTATAAGGCACAATTGTTTACTTCTTGATCCCTTCTTTCATGCAAAAAGCTATGAATTCATTTGACATGTATTCCCCTCCATTATCAGACCTAAATACTTTGATTCTCTTCTCTATTTGATTTTCAATCAAGGCTTTGAATTCCTTGAAAATTTCAAAGGTTTCATCCTTGTGCTTAAGGTAGTATATCCATGTATTTCTTGAGAAGTCGTCAATTAAGGTGATGTAGTAGAGATGACCACCAATATAATGCATAGGAATCAGACCACATATATTAGAATGAATGAGATGGAGGATATCATTTGTCTTGTTTTGAAAAGAGGGTAATGGTCCCCTTGTTTTCTTTCAACTCACACAACCTGGACAAAATCCATCATGATGATCTTGAACATCAGGAATACCTGAGACCAATTTATTCAATTTCAGAAGAGAATCATAGAGAAGATGAGCCAACCTGTAGTGCCACAACTCACTCAGATGATTGGTATTATGAACCAATGCTATAAGTGGCCTTCCAGTGACTCTATAGATTCATTCAAATCTTGATCCTAATGTGAATGCATCTCTCATAGGTGAATTAGTAGACCAAGTCAAAACTCTTAATTTGATGAATGCAACCCTCATCCCTTTATCTTCCAATGCAAATATAGATACCAAATTCTTCACTAATCTCAGCACATACATAACATCATGCAACATAACTGATTCCCCAAAATTCAACTAAAATTTGACGGACCCAAAGCCTTTCACGGGATGACTGGAGTTGTCTCCAAGAATGATCTTAAGCTTAGTCTCCCTCTCTACCAGATTAGAGAGGACTTCCTTGTATCTAGAGAAATGATGAGTGGCCCCACTATCAACCAACCAACTATCCCACAAATCTGGTGGAGAAGAACTAGTAAGGGTAGAAATAAGAATGTATTAAGATTTATTTACAACATTACTTTCATACCTGGGAACCCTTGACTTATTTTTTGTAGGATGATATTCTTCATGGTCGCTTGAGGAATCTCCTAATTCTTTCATATCTTCTATCGTGGTTATTCCTTTGATTGTATTTTCTTCTCTTATTATTGTTGTTGCTTTTCGTGTTGTAAAGCGACCTCTTTCTCTTCTTGGGATAGTCTCAAGCATAATGAATGTTCTTGTGGAAAATATAGTATTCAATATGAGATAAAGATTTATCATTCCTTCCTTTTGTATTTTGGGAAGGAGGCTTCCTTGATGGACCTCAATTTCCCTTCTTATTTTTGTCATGAGTGACATATTTAGCGCGATCTCCCTCTTCATGATTTTGAATCCTTCCTCTTGCTATCATTCTTGATTCTTCTTGAATAAGCTTCCCAACAATTTCATCAAATGATGGAAGTACATTGTTGTTGCTTATTGTAGTAATGAAGGTTTCCCAAATAGAAAAGGAGGCCTCTAAGAGTCACAACTACTAGTTCTCTGTCAAGCACATTTTCTCCAACTCTCTATAATTGTTCTCTAAGGTGAGAAATCCTCATAATGTAGGATTGAAAAGCTTCTCCTTTGTTCATCTTGGTTTCCTTGAGTTGATCTTTCAAGGTGATGATCTCATTCAAATTATTGATTTCATACATGTCAGCTATCTTGTCATACATGTCTTTAGACTTTCTTAAATTCCCAACATATGCAAGTAAATGATCTTGTAAACCACCAGCTATAATTTTCTTTGCTTTGGACTCACCTTTATTGTACCTATTTTTCAGGGAAGTAGAAGAATTTTCTAGAGGCTCAAACATCCTTCATTGAATTTATTCCATCACATCCTTGTTGTCAACTATAATCTCGAACATGACTTTCCATGCAACAAAGTTTGTTGCATCACACAACTTTTCATGCTCCTTGAAGGTAGAGGAAGACATCTTGTCTTTGACTAAGCAATATTATTTCTAATAATGAGGGCTTCAATGCTTGTCTTATTTTGGGCTTTTCCTTCACCTCAGCTTTGAAACCATGTTAGTTTTTTAGATTTTTCTATGTTTTATCAATTACTTTAGCCCAATTCACATAATCATTTAAAAATGCATCCAATTATTAGCAATGTATCCAATCATAAATTGTAACTGAAGATAGAAAAATATATGTAATGAAAAACAAGACAACAACACAACCAAAAGAGACAGTAGATTGGTCCAAGACCAGGGAAAAAACCCACAAGGGGGAAACCCTTTCCGATCTTCTTCTTTATTAGATCGTCATAAAAAAATTTCAGCTGAGAGTACAATGAGCCCAATACATAAATTTGTAGAAGAGATTTCAAAAATAGATTGCATATCTATAGAACAGCAAAGAGAAACCCTTGATTCACGAGATCACTGAAGCCAATTGAAAGCAACTTCCAAACCCTAGATCAAAAACCCAGCACACTCCCAGCAAGACTGACTATGAGCGTCATGTTTATTCAAGGATATTAAATCCAATATTAGATGTAGATGAGATGCTATAACCCTCTTTTCATAGCCCTATTCCAATTCAACTAGATGCTTTCTTTCAAAAATAAAAAACGAACATTAAATCAACATTACCTCTTTATGATGGCCCTTTTTCATGACATCTGCATCTTGCAACATCAGCATCATTTCACATACTATATGAATCCATCTCTAATACATACATTACCAAGGTTCTCCTTCTTATACATATCAAGGTCTTCATACCTTCCCCATGGAGATGTCATAGCTAATGCTTCATGTTATCACATGTTGATCACTTATCTCATCTTACGTGACTATAGATACATATTTTATGAACTCTTATTTCATCTTCTTCACATATTACTTCCTCGGGATCTTCTATACATAGTTCAATTTAACAAGTAATGTGTTTTATGTCATAATTTAATTACTTTATTTTAAGTATTTTTTATGTAATATTTCAATCAATAATTACTTTATTATCAACCATATAAAATAGTTTCCTTTAAGTAATTTTTTTCATAGATAGTTATAATTAGATATTTCTTTCCTTACTCGATTGTTTTTCCATTATTGAATTACTTAGACTAACACTTGGGATATCACAAGTCCCAACCAGTAGATAGGTCCATAAAGCATTAGTTAGGTTCATGAGAAAGTATAGAAGTGTTTTCTACATACATAATGCATAATACTTTGAAATTTTGTAAAAAAAATTGTTGAAAATAACAAGAAGAAATGTTAAAAATGGAATTCAGAAAATCCAGTTCAATTTGTCATTAAATTAAACTGAGAATTAAAATCGAATTTTATTTTCATAGAAACTTGTAATAGTTAACTAGAGTGAGTTGACTTAGTTAACTTAGGAATTTTGAGTTGGAAGTCTTTCTAAAGTCATGTACATGCTCTCCCTATATTATAGAGGTCCATGATGAGTTAAGTATGAGTGGTAATTAGTTAACTCAGTTTATTGAGTTAAGTCCCGTTAAATTAGTTCCAAACTGTTTCGGGAACTAATAGTGAGTTAACGGTCAATTGATGCATTAGTGCACTCAACTAGTGCTACTCTAGTTAACTAAATATTCCCTCATCAAAAACTCATGCATGTCGATTCTTAGAAAGACCCAATTGAGACTAAAGTGTAGGGACAATGTATAATTTGTTTTAGATTTTTCTGAGTTGCACTGATAGTGCATGCATTCAGGAACTGAGGAATTCCCCTTCATATACGAGATAATTCTCTCAGGAATTGTGCAAATAATTAGAATCTTGGAGCCTTGGAAATTTGGCTAAGTATTGGCCAAATGAAGTCATCAAGCAGAGGATAGGAAATACTTGTGTAGGTTAAGCTCAAGGTTGAGGAGATCATATTGTATTCATCTGAATTCTTTGTCCAAGGGAACAGGGAAATAGGGACTTGGAGAGCGAGTGAATTGGCTAAGTGTTGGTCTGGTGCTTGCTTATGAGTTGGAGATTGATTTTAATGAGTGTTGGGATTGTTATTGAGAGAACAAGCATTGTAATTTCGTCTTAATTTTCTAGATTAATACAATATAGTAGTGGGGTTTTGAGTTGTGGCTTTCCCTAGATATTTATTGTGTTATGTGCCCTTTATGTTCTTCCTCTTGTTGATTATTGTTTTCTTGATCTTTATTTTCTTCCGCTATAAAGAGTAAAAGTAGATTCTTGTCTCTCATTTTAGTATATTACATGAGCTTATGAATCTATAGGATAATTCTACAAAAACATGGGTTGATAATTAAAGTAGTAAGATGATAAAGAGTAGCATTCTTGCTATTATTTTCAATTCCAAAACGTTTTTTCACTTTTTTGGGGAAATGCTAAAATTTCAAACTTTATTTCTATCATTTCCATAGAAACAAATTGTTTTTTTTTTTTTTTTTTTTTCTGGTAAGTACAATTTTTAAGATGTATGCCTCGACTTAGGGATGAATTAGGAATATTTTTACTCAAAACCCATACTACTAAACCAATATTTGAAAATCAACAATAGGAACAAGTTAATTTTGAATCCTCCAAGGGGAAGACATAAAATTTTAAACACTTTTTAAAAAAGGTGTCAATATATTTTGAGAACCTCTAAGAGGAAAAAAGATCACCATCTCACTAAACAGGGAATAATGATGGAGATAAAATAAAAGTCTTTGAGCTCCATATTTAGGAAACTAATGGAGAGACAAAATTAAAAACATCAATCCATCTACACTTCCTCACTTGTATGGTCTAACCATAGAAGACCTGAACGCTATGTTATTTTAGTTTTTTGTTGTATGTTGGATCTATGACCATACTTCAAATAAGAAGAAGCTCAATCTATTTCCTTCCACATTCAATGACTCAACTTTGAGATGGTTCATGAGTTTAGAAGGAAACAACATTACTAATTAGGACTAAATGAAGAAAACTTTTAGAAAAAGTATTGATATTATTGTAGAGCAAGAGACACAAGAGATGGGATATTTTGAAAGATCCAAGTGGAGAATGAATCCTTGGAGACTTATGAAGAAATCCTAATTACAAGACAACACACAACTAAACTTTGGATGAAGATTTACTAAAACTTATCTTGATAAGAGGAGTGAGAGACAAATTCCTAGATGCATTGAATCTCCTTGTGAAATGGAGATATTTTTATAAATTAGACCATGTAGAAATTAAGAAAATATTCAAGAATTATTCCAAGTCCACAAGAAAAAAGATACACAAAGTAAAGGTATGATAAAATTTTCATATTATTCTTTTAGGTTTACCTAGGAGGACTACTAAAGGATATTAAAATCGATATTTTACACTCACTAGCTATGTAGATGGATACTCTACAGGTCAAGATGAAAGGGGAAGAAGAAAATAGGTCACTATCCATATTTTTTCCTAAATGCACAAAAATGCTTCCTCTGAATGATCTCCCAATCAATATTGTATAGGCATGTGAAATATGTGAATAAACTCATCTAAATGACAAATGTCCTTCCTTACTAGGTTTAAAAATTGCATATCAAGGAACTAAGGTAAATGTGGAGTTGAATTACTTCATCAACAAAATAATATCATGAGCACCAATACCCTTCAAACAAGGTAGGAGCTACAATAACCCTTAGTATCTTGGTGGATATAATGCAAAAATGCTTCTTGAACCTTGGTATCAACCTAGCCCACCTCTTTGGACTATGTAAAACCAACTGCAATATCCAGGCCAACATTTTCCTCCTCCCTATAAACAATTTCAAAACCAAGCACCAATTCAAATACCTAAATGGAATAGTCCTCAACAAGAGTAGAGATCCCCAAATCCTCAAAAATTGGCTTTGGTGCCTCCTCCTCCTCAGCCAAACAACATTCATCAGTGGTGTTCCTCCAAAGAAACCTCAACTACCTACTCAAACTATTCCCAGTACCAATAATAAATAATTTCAACATATACATAATAAAGAGGATACATATAAAAGCTACTCCTTAGATGCCATTTAGGAAATCAACATTAGATCAAGAAAGGTACTATAGGATCCTCTCATCCCTAATCCCATAGAAAACATAGAAAATAGAAAAGAGGATAGATTCTTAATAACTCATGTTTCTACAAAATCCACCTTATTCTAAAAGGTTGGGCATTAAGAGAGCCTGAACAAGATAATGTCTTGGAAGAAATAAAGAGCTTGTGTTTTAAAATACCTCTCCTTCAATCCATCATGATGTTCCTATATACAACAAGTTTTTCCAAGATTAATGTTTAAAAAAGATGTGTGGGAAGAAAAATGATACCCTTACAATCAATTTCATAGGACAATTAGTAGATCTCATGCCTAGGGGGTTACTTGTTTCTAAGTATTCGGATCTTGGTATCCAAATAATGGATGTACATATTAACAAGAACTTGATCCAAATTGATATATTTAAGGGTAGAAATAAATTCCATTACTAAAAAAAAGTTACAATGTTGAGACTAAACCTCCAAGGATCAGACATTTCTCTATAGTACTTCAACTTTTAGATAGTTAAAAAGTAGATCCTAAGGGATGATAAAAGATATAATAACCTTAACTAATTCACAAGAGTATCCCATTGATTTCTTGGTCCTCCAACCCAAGTTTAAATTCAATAAATATTCTCTCATATTGGGAATACCATGGCTAGTAATAACAAATGCATGCGTCAATGATAAAGTAGTAAACATGACCATTATTAATGGCTAGTCCCAAAGCAACTTGTTCTTTACCCCCTTGTTGAGCCATTGGTGGAAGGAAATGTCTTAATGTGGGTAGAAGAAGAGGAAAATGGACTAACTTAAACCATTGTTTACCCCATTTGCATCATTGATGCAAACCTAGCTAGTAAATAAACTTATGAAGACCTAAAACTTTTTTTTTAAAGAAGAAATTTTACGGTATCTTCATAGCTAAAATTGATGATACTACTCTCAAAACCATAGAAATCTACCCCTATAAAACCCTGAATATAAGTACTAACCTCAATGATGACCAAGAGTAGAAATCGTTGGTTGTTCTCAAGAAAGCCATAACATATTTACATGGGGCTACATGAAGATAAAAGGAATATATTCGTCCATTTGCATCCACCATATATACATCAAGGAGGATTGAAAACTCATTAGGAAACCTTAGAGGAGGATGAATCCTACATTAAAAGAGATTATTAAGAAATAATTACAAAAACTCTTATATTTTTCATTGATCTACCCAATGTTTTATAGTGAGTGGGTTTTAACCTTATTCATTGTTGCAAAGAAATATATAAAATGGAGAGTATGTATAGATACAAGGAGATTAATAAAACCAATAGGCAATATCGTTTTACCTTGCATTTTTTTTATCAAGCCCTACATGTCTTACAATGAAAGGGATGCTTCTCATTTCTAAATGGATCAGTATAATTAGATACAAGTTAGTCTTGAAGTTCAATACAAAAGTACCTTTACCTACCCTTGGGGTAAATTTTCTTATATGGTCCTTCCCTTTGGTCTATGCAATGCTCGAACAACTTTCCAAAGAGTTTTACTTAGTATCTTTTCAAACTTCATCCATGAAACTATGGATATTTACATGGATGAATTCACACCCTATGGAAAATCCTTTCAAGAGGCCTTGACCAATCTTGAAAAATTTCTCTAGAGGTGTGAAGGAAATGAACATCTCATGTATGTAGGTTTTAACTCTGTACAAAAATTACCTGCACACGAATTCTAAAAAATAGAAAATAAACAATGGCGAGAGCATAAAACATAAAACAAATATACACGAAGATTTTCCCCTGGATCCCAAAACTGGGACTGTCAGATTGATTTTTCATTATATTCCTTTCAATGTTACAATACATATATATACATGTTGAAGTATCCATAAACCTTGGATTAGAACATAAAAATAGTTCCCTTGACTGGATCTACAAAATACCATGATTAGAATACCATCATGCACAAAACCATGTGCGAAAACCATAGGTAGGTCCACCAACCTAATAGGGTCCAAAAAAAAAAAAATCCTAGGGATTTGCCCTGAACACCGTAGAGGGGGGCTACCACCCCGCTCAAACTGCCCGACTGGGGGAGCTGATGCCCCCTGTGTGACCCACCTGCTGCGCCTAGTGCAATGAATAGGGGGGGATATCACCCCCACGTGTGTGGGGCTAGTCATGGAAAGAATGTAACACACACCCAACATTCTCCCACTTGGTGTTTTCTTTCCATAGGGGGCCACAAGAGAGCTTAGTCATTGGTCTAGCCCTACAATGCCCATTGTTTCTCTGAACCAAGAAAACTTCTCAGTGCTCACAGACTTTGTCAATGCATCTGCAATTCAAAGTGTCCACCTTTAGCAGCAACACCTTTTTGTCCTCAACCATATGCCTCACAAAGTGATACTAAACATCAATGTGCTTTGTCTTTGAATGATAAGCAGGATTCTTTGCCAAGAAAATTGCACTTTCGCTGTCATAGTCTATCCTTATAGCTTGTTGTACCAACCCCATACTTTAACACAATCTCTACAAGCAAATTGCTTCCTTGCTTGCATGAGTGGCTGCCATGTATTCTTCCTCTGTAGTTGAAAGTTCCACTACAGATTGTCTCTTTCTCATCCAACTGACTGCACCTCCAAACAGGTTAAATACATACCCACTTGTAGATCTTCTCTGATCTAAATCTCCAACCCACTCTGCATCAACAAATCCATGGATGTCCAAAACTCTATCTAATCCTAGTCTTCCTTTGTAGCACAAACCATAATCACTAGTGCCATGCAAATACTTGAAAACCCACTTCACTATTTTCCAATGTTCATACCCTGGTTTTGACATAAACCTGCTCAATACTCCCATTGCATGAGCAATGTATGGTCTAGTACAGACCATTGCATACATTAGTATATTGATTGCACTTGCTTATGGAACACATGACATGTCCTCTTCCTCTTCTTGTGTCTTGGGACAATGTTTAGCAGATAAATTTACATCGACATGAATAGGAACCTTCATTGGTTTACTATCCTACATATTAAACATCTGCAACATTGTCTCATGTAATATTCCAAATTGAAATTTTACAGAGATAATCAAAGACACACACAAAAATAACAACACAATAAATTTCAGCAAACACCCATGAATAGAAAAATGCTCTGAAACACCCAAATGGCCAATTTTTATTATCAATAAACTACTGGAGTACAATAAAATTGCAAGGAATGTGTTTGGTTTTGCTCAAGGCAAGCTACAAGCCCCAAGTGATCAATCTCCTGATGCCAAAATGCTGCAATATTTTGCCCCTCCAAAAATCTATGCTAGCCCAATTTTTCTTCATTGTTGGCTGACTTGGCACCCTGATTTGGCTCCTCAAACCTGCCCAAAAAATTATGTAAATTTGGGGACGCGAACCTTGTCAAAAACTAAGAAAAATTCAAGAAGGGTTTTCTCTGGTTTTGACCCTCCAAATTCGACCCCAAATAGTTTGGCCCTCCTCAAATACCAAAATGCTTCACCTGTAGATGAAAATGATGAATTGTTGCTCCAAAATGCTAGAAATATTGCCAGAGTTTCCCTCCAAATGAAATACTAACAACTCAACCCCTAAATCCTCGAACTGACACTCCACACAACATTCACCCAAGAGAATTGTGTAAGCCTGTGAGAGATGACGCAATATCAAGCTTCAACAATTCATACAACAGTAAGGGACTGAATATATTATAGTCAAGAATGCTTGGATCACCTTGAAATTGTAGCTATAGATGCCTCTCAAAATCCCAAAAATACCCAAAAAGGGTTTGGTCCAACTCCAAGCCAAAACTGAGCCCACCAAGTGACGCAGATTCCCTAGCTAACTAACAATTCACCCTGCTATAAGAATGGGGATTTCAGGCCCAATTATTGCCAAAAAAATTCTATAAAACTAGCTGGAGACTCCTCTCAATAAACCCACAAAGACCCATAAAGGGTTTGGGTTGAATCCAATGTTTCCCGGTGACCCCAATAAATGTGTATGGTTCTAACTAACTGGAAAAACACCCTCTAGAAATGATTTTGCTGTAGAAGGCCAATCAATTACTATAAAAATCTCCTCCAACCCCTACAATTCACTACTCCAAGACTCTTCTAATTTCCTTCTATGCCCTAAGAGAAGCATGCTCTGGCTAGAACTGGTCTGCAATGTAGCTCCTAGAGAAGCCCTAAGATGGACTCCTTCTTACTCCCCTAGGGTGACACTCGAAGTTCACCAAAGGTAGAGGTGGAATTCCCACTCAGAAATTCCTTGTGTTGAATAGCATGGCTGTCTTGGCTAAGAATCTCAAGAGAACTAATGTTGAAATTGTAAAATGACTAAAAGATTCCCCAAATGAGAGCCTCATTTCTCTGTTTATAATTGTTGGCCTCTCTCTCCCTTGGTAGCCCCCACTTTCCATTTGTTCATCCCATTTATTTTTCTCTCTCTTGCTCCATAAGTGTGCATTCCTTTTTTTTCTCTCTTGTTCCCCCCACTTGCCAATGAGCTACAATCTTTCCTTTTCACCCAAGCTCCTCAAGCTGAAATCATATCTAAAACTTGAACTACAAAATTGTGTTATGCCTAGCACCTCCCCAATAAAATTTGTTAATCTCCTCAAATGAAAAATAAAAATTGGGGATATTACATCTTAACATACTTCCTCTGGTTTAACCAAAGCTTCCTTTTTTCCCAATCTCATTTAATTTCCATGCCCAAAATATAGTTTGTAGCACCAAGATCTTCCATGTCGAATTTGGAGGACAATTGGGTCTTTAATTCCTAGACATTTTCTTTGTTATTTCCAATCAACAACATATCATCCATATATAAGACCAAATAAATAACACGGTCACCAATTAAATTAAAATACACACAATGATATGCTTTGTTTATGGTGAAGCCAGGTCCCTGTATATATATATCAAATTTTTGATACCACATCCTTGGTGACCGTTTTAACCCATACAAAGACTTGTTTAACCTGCATACCAGTTCTTTCTTACCCTTCACCGCAAAGCCTTCAGATTGCTTCATGTAGATTTCTTCTTTCAGATCCCCATGAAGAAACACTATCTTCACATCCATTTGTTCTACCTCAAAATCGAAATCAACAATAATAGATAAACTTAATCTAATAGAAGCTACCTTGGCAACAGGAGAAAAAATATCACCAAAATCAATTCCTGACACCTAGGAATAACCTTTTTCTACCAAACCAAGATTTATATTTCTCTACCTTGCTTTCTGATTCATCTTCTTCTTAAACACCCATTTGTTGCCAATGGGTTTCCTTCTAGTCAGAAACTCCACCAAATTCCAAGCCTCATTTTTATGCAAAGATGTCATTTCATCAACCATGACCTCTTTCCAGAGTTTTCCATCCTCTAAATCTACTACTTCCCTAATAGTTCTGGGGTCATCATCAGTAATAGATAAAACAAAATTTGAACAAAAAGTAGCTGGACTATACCTTTCTAGTTTCCTTCTTTCTCGAACTAATCTTCTCACATCTGGATTTTGTGGCTCTTCATCTTATGATTCCTCTTCTACTATAGACTCTGATTCATCCTTCTTTAGCTCAAACTCTATCTTTGCAAGTTCCTTTGGTAGGACTTCATGTGTAAAAACATATTTCACCTCTCTAAACACCACATCATGGTTGTACACAACTTTCCTTGTTTTCGGGTTCCAAAGCTTATAACCTTTTAAACCATCCTTATACCCAATAAAGATGCACCTTTCAGATTTACTATCCAGCTTGGTTATTTTCTCCTTTGGAACATGTACATATGCATCACATCCAAATACCCACAGATGTGAAAGAGAGGTTTTCTTACCAGTCCATACCTCTTGTGGAGTCTTATCCTCCAAAGCTGATGAAAGTGATCTATTAGGTAACATGCAGTCTCCAACGCCTCCAGCCAAAATTCATGTCCTAACCCGACACCATTGATCATGCTTCTTGCCTTTTCCATGAACATCCCTTCATTCTTTCTACAACTCCATTTTTTTGAGGTGTGTATGGAGTAGTATTCTATCGTGCTATACCACACTTCTTACAAAACTCTTCAAATTCCTTCTTACAAAACTCTTCCCCATTATCTTTCCTCAGCACCTTTATCTTCTTTGTTTAGTTTTCCACTAGAACCTAAAATTCTTTAAACCTATCAAAGACTTCGGATTTCTTCATGAGGAATTATATCCATGTATTCCTTGATAATTCATATATAAATTATACATAGTACACAGACTTATCCAGTGATGGAACTGACACAAGTCCAAGCACATCGCTGTGCACAAGCTCTAATATTTTTTTCGCCCTCTTAAAACTAGAGAGGAAACTCATCCGATTCTGCTTCCCATATACATAATTTTCACAAAAATCAAAATCCATAGAGAAACTATACATACTTGTACCATACCATTACCATGAAGTATTTGAAGGCCCTTCTCTCCAATATGTCCAAGCCTTTGATGACATAGCATGGTCTTTTCTTCAGAGACCACTAGATTTTCTACTCCACTTTCAGGAACCATAGAATTGTTGCACCCATCAATAACAGTGCTACCCTGAATCTTGTATAGAGTTCCAATCCGAACTCCCTGCATTAATACCATCTCTCCCTGAACCACGTTGTAGGTATATTTCTTGAACACTATTTTTACACCTACATCAGCCACCTTGCTTACAGAAATCAGATTTCCGGCCAATGAAAGAATATGTAGAACACCTGAAAGTGTTCTAATCCTTCCACCTTGCAACTTCAACTTGACTTTTTCGCGACCAATGATTCTAGCCTTCATGTCATCCCCTAAGAAGACATCACCACCATCATATTTATCATACTCATAGAACCACTCCCTGTGGGGAGTGAAGTGAAAGGATTCACCTAAGTCAATCAACCATGCCTCATGATCTACATGTATACTTGAAGAATAAGCCAAGTACACATCCCCAACTTCATTTGAGGTGGTTTTCACCTCTGTAGAAGGAGCTTCATCAGATCCCTTTCCTTTCTTAGGAGCTTTATATCTACAGTCCTTTTTGAATTTCCCTTATTTTCCGCATTTCCAAAACACCTTTACAGGTTTTCCTGGAGATTTAGATCTCCCACTCGAGGATTTATTTTTGTTTCTATTCTAGGACCATCTTCATATAGACAAGGCATCACCATTCTATCCCTCTGTATTTGTCCATCTCATCTCCTTTGATAGCAAGGATGAGACTATTTCATCAGACTACAAGGTAGTTGAACTGCTACCTATTGCAACAACAGACTATCCCACGAATCTGGTAGAGAACACAACAAACTGATGCACTTATCTTCATCTAAAATTTTTATATCAATATATAAAAACTAGCTTACCACAGTATTAAAGGCATTCAGATGATCTATCACCAAGTCTTCATCCTTGATCCTCAAGTTATACAACTTTTTTCGTAGGAACGGTTTATTCACCAGAGACTTAGATTGGTACAAAGTCCCTAACTTGTCCCACAAAGCCTTCGTCAAATCATCCCCTAATACATTCAACAATATTGAATCTGAGATACACAATCTTAACATTCTCTTTGCCTTTCAATCCAACGTCACCTAGTCTTCAGCTGACATTGTCATTGGTTTAGTACCCAGATCTACTGTGATCCACTGATCTTTATCCGCCAGCAGATCCTCCATCTTGAGTTTCCACAACTCAAAACTCTGACCATTAAATTTCTTGATCTCTTTCTTTCCACTACTCGCCATATTGTTTCACCACAAGAATCGATCTCACATATCTCCCACTGAATAAGGTCTACCACAGGCCCGAGAAAAATCCCTCAGCAACAAAGGCATCCCCTTGAAGCCAAAACAGATCTGATACCAAATGTAGGTTTTAACCTCGTACAAAAATTACCTGCATATGAATTCTAAGATACAAAAAAAAATGGCGAGAGCATAAAACATAAAACATATATACACAGAGATTTTCCCCTGGATCCCAAAATTGGGACTACTAGATTAATTTTTCATTATATTCCTTTCAATGTTACAATACATATATATACATGTTGAAACATCCATAAACCCTAATCCATTAACCCTGGATTATAACATAATCGTAATTCCCTTGACTGGATCTACAAAATACCATGGGAAAAAAACCATCATGCCCAAAACCATGTGAAAACCATGAACAAAACCATAAATAGGTTTGCCCACCTCATATAGGGTCCAAAAAAAAAATCCTCGGGGCGTTGCCTTGACCTCGTAGAGGGGGGATACTACCCCCCCCGGTGACCCACCTGCTGCACTGGACACAATGAACAAGAGGGGTTATTGGCCCCCCGCACATGGGGCTAGTCATGGAAAGAATATAACACACACCTAGCATTGTAGCCATAAAAAATTCAATATTCTTATGCATGAGAGATATTTTTCAAGACATCATTTATCTTCTAGAGGGATTGAGATAGACTAAAACAAGATTAGCATTATCAAACTTCTTCCTAACCCTCTGAAATAAAAATATATGAGAATTTTCCTAGAACATGAAAGTTACTACAAGAGGCTCATCAAATATTTTGGCTAGATAGCTTCCCCTCTATTTTCATTATTGTCTAAGAAGATAGAATTTTGTTAGACACTAGAATGTCAAGAGGAAATTTAAATGCATCAAAGAAAAAATCATCACATCTCCTATTCTCCAAGTTCCCAAATGGAATCTTCCCATCCATATCCATATTGATGCTTCAAACAAATCAATATAGGCAGTTTTGGGTCAGCAAGGAGACAATATACCATATGAAATTTATTTTGTTAGAAAAATCTTATCTAGTGTAGAGGTAAGGTAAATTACACTACTACTAAGAAATAATTTCTTGCAATAGTTTATGTCCTTAATATATTGAGGCACTATGTTATTGGATATCAAGTTTTGTACATATAAACCATTTTACCATTAAGTACTTAATGAACAAACCTAATATCAACCGTAGAATAACTAGGATAATATAGATCCATCTTAACTCATGATCTACCAAGCGTTGAGAGGGATAAAATCTATCAAGATTTAAATCCCTTCTTGAGTGCAAAACTTGAGGAAAGGTTTGCAGCTCAACATATTTTCTTCCTCTCTACTCTTAGTATATATAGATTTAAGATGGAACTATGCAATTTTTGAACAACACACTAATAAATGTTTTAAATACAAGAAATTTTTAATTTTCACTTGTTTTGTATAATACATGGATATATTTTTGTTATTAATATTTTTAAACTCTTACATGTCCACTACATATTAAACATTGAAGGAATTACATGTTTTATATATTACATATCAATTAAACAGAGAATTAATTACACATCATATAGTATCAATAATAATAATTTTACTCTATCCAACCGATATATCTCAGGCATCAGGCTATTGGGAAAATCTTGAGACTTTTGCATCCCTGTTGTTTCGAAATCCCCATGGAGCTTTTATCCTTTAGGAATTAAATCTGAGTGCTTTGTGCCTAGGATCTTGACAAGGAGACCACCATCTTAGGTATCAGATAAATCTTATAACTCTTGCACATTTACACATCTAATGTTTCGGGGTTTGAGGGATTTTAGCCCTTATGGACCAACGTTTAAGAGATTTGCAGCTAGTGGCTTAACTAGGATTCAATCATCACAGGTATCAGAGAAAATTATAGATTTCTACATTGAAAAGAAACATCTGATACATGACATTCCAAGGGCGCTTATCTCTTAAGCACCAATGCTTAAGGAAATTTTGGCTATGAGCTTAACCAAGGTCTTACCATATCAGTTATCGAGAAATACATAAGAAATTGTTTTGAAAATGATCCATTCATTGATCATCTGATAATTGATGGTAACCCATTTCCATCCATTAATTCATGCGGGCCTGTCACATCTAGTCCCACTAGTGCCACATCATCCTAAAATGTTTTTGTATCACATTAAGCTATTTCTAGGGGAGTATGGTGGTTTTTGAAAATAAAGGGGTGGAAGAGGGGATGTTGAATCCATTCATCGAATTCTGCATCCCTTCAATTAAGAATTGAGTAGGTTGGATGATCCAGGTGGACGTTGGTGGCCACCCACCTATCCCATTTGGACCCCCACAACTGTCTCTTTCAGTTTTTCAGTTTCCTTAATTATAGCACAGTTTACTATTTTTAGCAGTTTTTCGGGTCCTAAACTTCCGGAGCCGTTTTGAGGCCCTAAACGACGTTTTTTGGGAAATCCACCGCCAACGATTTTTTTAATAAAAATCGTCTTTTCCGTCGTAGTCCTCGGAGAGATCTTTCCAACGGGCTATCATGCGCGTCAAACGGAGATAATACGACCAATTCGCGACCCCGAGAAGTTGGTTGTCCAACTCACCCCAAAACGGGGCCCACAATTTGGTGTTTCATCTTCTAGGGTTAGGTTTTGGAATGTGAAGGGTTTTCCATTGTTTCTCAATAATAAATAGGCCTTCGAGCCTCATTGTAAAGACAGCTCGAAACAGTTCATAGGCATGTAGCTGACACATCTCTTCTCAGAGATAAGCTACCATCGCCCTAACTGGGCTATTTCTATTTGTAAGCATATTTCAGTATTCTCCATTAATGAAATGAAGTATTATTTCCGCTGCATCTCTGTTTTTATGGTTATCGCATCTCTGTATTTATGGTTATCTCTGTAATCTATTGCGTTCCTGCTTAAATCCGGATCATTGGAGCCTTCCAAAACTAATTAGGGTTATATATCTCATCTAGGTTACACTAATCCTTGATCAACTTATTCAATCAATTTTATGCTCAGCTTGATCGCCCATGATTACACCTTCATTGATCCTCTGATACTTGACTTTTAACATCAATAATGAAATAGTGTGTTTGTGCTCCCCATAGCATTGACTAATCTAGGTTGATATATGTTGTTCCAATTGCACTCGCCCTTGTATCTTGACATTAATGACAACACATTTTTCAACATTGTAGACACCAACCTACTTCACTAGTTTTTCTTTCTACTTCTGCTTCAATAGGTATGTGAGTTGCTTTTGCCTTCACCAAGTTTGTTAACTACTTTTTCCTTCACGAGGCATGCATGGTGCTTTTATCTTCACCAAGTCTACTTATCCTAAAGCTTGTTATATTAGCCTCTTATTAATATTTAACTTGAAAAATATGTCAAATATCCAATTTTGAAAATCTAATTATGAAATGTTTACCTAAGGTACTTTTGTATCTCCTCGAATATCTAAAATGTTCATAGTATGAAAGTACCAGGAAAAAAAAAAAAAAAAAAAAAAAAAAAAATATGTTATAGAAAAAATGCTAAGTTTACATGTTTGAAGTTGATTTTAGGACCATTCAATATCCATAACTTCCACAATGCATATCTCCAAAGTTATCATACCACAAGTACTTATAGATCTCACATCCATCTACTCAAGATTTCACATTCTAAACATGTCAAAAAAAGGTTATATAAAAAATTCCAAACCAAACTCCAAAATTTCTACCACAAGTACATATACATCTTCCCTTTGTTTCCTCAATATTTCATAGTTTGAAACATATCATAAAAAAGGTTATAGCAAAAATTCCAAGCTAACCTATTTGAATTTGATTTCAAGGCCATTTAGTAACACTATCTTCCATAAGGAATATCTCCAAAATTATAGTGAACCAAAGTTTAAAATTTGTACCATAGGTATGTAGAGGTTTTGCCTCTATATCCTCAATATTTCACGTTCTAAATCAGCTCAAAAAACAAATTATAGAAAAAAAATCCACGTTGACCTATTTGGAGAAGATTTCAAAAGCATTTGGGAACCCTAACTTATTCATATCATATCTCTAAAATTATAGTAAAACAATGGCTGAAATTTATATCACATGTACAAAGCCTCCATATTATCCATGTTTTACCATCTAAAACATCCCAATTAAGAAAAGTTATATAGAAAATTACAAGTTGACATGTTTGAATCAAATTTGAGGATTATTAAAGAACCATAACTTTCTTAGAGAATATCTCTGAAAGTATACCAAACAAATTGTTGAAATTTATATCACATGTACAAAAGTTCTCTTATTGAAATTTATATCACATGTACAAAAGTTCTCTTCTCCATATCTTCCAAGTTTCATAGTTTGAAACTTCCCAAAACAAAATTTATAACAAAAATTCCAATTTGACTCATTTACTCCACAAATCACATGTTTGCTCCACCTTTAAGACCCCAAGGGTATTCCCCATCGTCTTTCGTGCACCTCAAATTTATTATTTCTTAGACAGTCTTCAAATGTACTCATCTATCATTTATTTATAGTGTTTCTATGTTCATTTATGGGGTTGACTTGTAAGGTTGGCTTGGCTAACTAGATAAAATATTGTGTCTCCTCATTCACATGGAGTTAGAGTGAGTGCTACATACCATTAGAAAGGTATTGGAATAATATTTTCAAACACGCAACCTATGCTCTTGTTTTAGATGTGTATTTAGAGAAAATATTCCTTCAAAGATAGGGTTTCTAAATTGATCATAAAAAAAGCTAGGTATCCAAACAATATTTCCAACAATCTTCAACTTGCAATGTTTATCTTGGACATTTGTAGTCTCCATTTGTCTTTGAAATCAATAACAACAATATTTCCAAAGATCCTCCCCTCACTTTGAAATTCTCAATGTCCCCATAACTTTAACAATAATTAAAACAAAATATTTAATAGTATCCCCATTTTTCATTGATGGCAAGCCCAGATATTTGTGCATTGCTACTATAGAACTCCCCCTGTGTACAAACTCTCTCCCTTCGACATCAATGGAAAAGGGCTACTCGCCCTATTCACAATGTCTTTCCTTGTCTGAAACTTCTCCCCATTTGAAATCAATGGAAAATGGCTACACCCTTTGTGCTTTTTCTTTCCTTTATTGATGACTTGGGAGGGACATCACTCCCCTACAACAATTTTCTCCTTTAACTTCATTAAGGACATATACATTACTTGATGTCCTAGTTTATTTTTCCACTAATCTTCCTCAACCTTATTTTCTTATTTCACATCCTTAAAATGAAATGTTAGACCATATCCTTGATCAAAAAATTGACTTCCACTTGGGATATTGTGTTTTACACCTTCAACACATAGGACATTTTGAGTTCTAGTGTTTCCATGGTCAATTCTAACTATGCCCTTTTTGACTATCCTTGATGATGCATTATATCTAATGATAACACTAGTTCCTTTTTCTTATTTTAGAGTAATAAATTTACTCTAATCTTTGTTCATGTGTTTTGAACATCCACTATTAATAAATCATTTACTTGCTTTGATTTGATAATATATGGAGAGTCCACATTCATCCTATTTTTCTTGCTTCCTTTTCCATATCATTGTGCATTGTTGTCTATGTTAGGTAATATTTTCTTCCTTGCTTTGATTAGGAAACCTTATTGTGTTGCTTGTATGGTCACATTCTTTGGGCCCATATTTATTACACTTGTAACATTCAATATGATCCAATGGGGAGAAAATAAGTTGTATCTTCTAACACCACCTTCATTAATAATTCTAGTTTTGTTGCTCACATAACCACTCTTTGAGGTCATATAAGATCCTCTATTTTTTTGGGTTGTGTTATATTCTTTCCACGACTAGCCCACATAGTTAACCGGGGTTTAGAGGTGGGGAGGTCACAGGGGGTTTGAGGGGCACCCGTAACCCCACTTTATGGGGTTCGGGGCAGCACCTCGAAAATTTTTGGTTTTGGACCCTATGTTAGGTTGGCACCTATGGTTTTGTGCATGATTTTCACACATGTTTTTGGACACGATGGTTTTCGGTCCATGGTATTGGATGCTTCAGAATGTATAAATATGTATTATAACATTGAAAGGAACATAATGAAAAATCAAGCTGGTAGTCCTGGTTTTGGGATCCAGGTGAAAATCTCTGTGTATATGTGTTTTATGTGTTATTCTCTCGCATTTTTTATTTTCTATGTTTTAGAATTCGTATGTAGGTAATTTCTGTACGGGGTTAAGACCTACATTTGGTATCGGAGCTGTTTTGGCTTCAAGGAGACGCCTTTGTTACTGAGGGGTTTCGCTCGGGCCTGTGGTAGACCCTATTCAGTGGGAGATCTGCGAGATCAATTCTGTTGGTGAAAGAAGATGGCAAGCAGTGGAAATATAGAGATCGAGAAATTTAATGGTCAAAATTTTGAGTTGTGGAAACTCAAGATGGAGGATTTGTTGGTGGATAAAGATCAGTGGTTCATGGTAGATCCGGGTACTAAACCAACGAGAGTGTCTAATGAAGAATGGAAGAAGTTGGATCGGAAGACAAAGAGCACAATACGATTCTGTGTCTCAGATTCAGTATTGCTTAATGTATCAGGGGAATCTACAGCAAAGGATTTGTGGGACAAGTTAGGGACTTTGTACCAATCTAAGTCTCTCGTGAATAAACTATTCCTGCGGAAAAAGTTGTATAACCTGAGGATGAAAGATGGAGACTCGGTGACAGATCATTTGATTGCATTTAATACTGTGGTAAGTCAGTTAGCATCTTTTGATATTAAAATTTCAGATGAAGATAAGTGCATCAGTTTGTTGTGTTCTCTACCAGAATCGTGTGATAGTCTGGTTATTGCAATAGGTAGCAATGCAGCTGCCTTGCATTTTGATGAAATAGTCTCATCCTTGCTAATGGAGGAGATGAGATGGAAAAATATGGAGAGCCGGAATGGTGATGCCTTGTCTATATGAGGACGGTACCAAAACAGAAACAAAAATGAGTCATCGAGTGGGAGATCTAAATCTCCAGGAAAACCTATAAAGGCGGTGTGCTGGAAACGCAGAAAGGAAGGCCACTTCAAAAGGGACTGTAGATCTAAAGCTCCTAACAAAGGAAAGGGATCTGATGAGGCACCTTCTGCAAAGGCGAAAACCACCTCAGATGAAGGTGGGGATCTGTACTTGGCTTCTTCAAGTACACATGTAGATCATGAGGCATGGTTGATTGACTCAGGTGCATCCTTTCACTTCACTCCCCATAGAGACTGGTTCTGCGAGTATGAGAAATATGATGGTGGTGATGTCTTCTTGGGGGATGACAGGAAGGCTAGAATCATTGGTCGTGGAAAAGTAAAGTTGAAGCTACAAGATGGAAGGGTTAAAACACTTCTGGGTGTTTTGCATATTCCTGCATTAGCCAGAAATCTGATTTCTGTTAGCAAGCTGGATGATGCAGGTGTAAAAATAATGTTCGATAAGTATACCTGTAAGATGGTTTGGGGAGCACTGGTATTGATGCTAGGAGTTTGGATCGGAACTCTGTACAAGCTGCAAGGTAGCACTGTTGTTGATGGGTGCAACAGCTCTGTGGTTCCTGAAAGTGGAGCTGAAAATCTTGTGGTCTCTGGAGAGAAGACCATGCTGTGGCATCAAGGGCTTGGACATATTGGAGAGAAGGGCCTTAGAATACTTCATGGGAAAGGTATGGTAGAAGGTATGAGTAATAGCTCTCTGGATTTTGATTTCTGCGAAAATTGTGTTTATGGGAAGCAGAATCGAGTGAGTTTCCCCTCTAGTAGTAAGAGGGCGAAACAAATATTAGAGCTTGTGCACAGTGATGTGTTTGGACCTGTGAAGGTTCCATCACTGGGTAAGTTTGTGTACTATGTATCATTATAGATGACTTCTCAAGGAATACATGGATATATTTTCTTAAGAAGAAATCTGAAGTCTTTGATAGGTTTAAATAATTTAAGGTTCTAGTGGAAAACAAGACAGAGAAGAAGATAAAGGTGCTGAGGACAGATAATGATGGAGAGTTTTGCAATAAGGAATTTGAAGAATTCTGTAAGAAGTGTGGTATAGCACGACAGAAGACTAATCCATACACATCTCAGCAAAATGGAGTTGTAGAAAGAATGAATAAGACGTTGATGGAAAGGGAAAGAAGCATGCTCACTGGTGCCGGGTTAGGACAGAAATTCTGGGCAGAGGCAGTGGATACTACATGTTACCTGGTGAACAGGTCACCTTCATTAGCATTAGAGGATAAGACTCCACAAGAGGCATGGACTGGTAAGAAACCCTCTCTTTCACATATGAAGGTATTTGGATGTGATGCATATGTACATGTTACAAAGGAGAAAAGAACCAAGTTGGATAGTAAATCTGAAAAGTGCATGTTTATTGGGTATAAGGATGGTTTAAAGGGTTATAAGCTTTAGAACCCAGTAACAAGGAAGGTTGTGTACAACCGAGATGTGGTGTTCAGAGAGGTGAAAGATGTTATTAAACATGAATTCCAACCAAAGGAACCTAAGAAAATAGAGTTTGAGCTAAAGGAGGAAGAATCAAACTCTATAGCAAAGGAGGAATCAAAAGATGAAGAGACACAAACTCCGGCTGTGAGAAGATCAGTTCGAGAAAGAAGGCAGCCAAAAAGGTATAGTCCATCTGCTTTCTCTTCAAATTTTGCTTTGTCTATTACTGATGATGATCCCAGAACTGTGAAGGAAGCAGTGGATTCAGAGGATGGAAAACTCTGGAAAGAGGCCTTGGTTGATGAAATGGCATCTTTGCACAAAAATGAGGCTTGGGATCTGGTGGAGTTTCCGGCTGGAAGGAAACCCATTGGAAATAAATGGATGTTCAAGAAGAAGACAAATGCACAAGGAAAGGTGCAGAAATACAAAGCTCGGTTGGTAGCAAAAGGTTATTCCCAGGTGCCGGGAATTGATTTTGGTGATATTTTTTCTCCTGTTGCCAAGGTAACTTCTATTAGATTACTTTTATCTGTTGCTTCTTCTTTTGATTTCAAGGTAGAACAGATGGATGTGAAGACAACATTTCTTCACGGGGATCTAGAAGAGGAAATCTACATGAAGTAACCTGAAAGCTTTACGGTGAAGGGTAAGAAAGAACTAGTATGCAAGTTAAATAAGTCTCTATATGGGTTAAAACAGTCACCAAGGATGTGGTATCAGAAATTTGATACATTTATACGGGGACTTGGCTTCACCAGAAGCAAAGCAGATCATTGCGTGTATTTTAAATTAAATGGTGACCGTGTTATTTATTTGGTCTTGTATGTGGATGATATGTTGCTGGTTGGAAATGACAAAGAAATTATCCAGGATTTGAAGACCCAATTTTCCTCCAAATTTGACATGAAAGATATTGGTGCTGCAAACTATATTTTGGGCATGGAAATTAAAAGAGATCGGGCAAAGAGGAAGCTCAGGTTAAACCAGAGGAAGTATGTCGAGACAATATTGCAGAGGTTTAATATGCAAGATAGTAAACCAATGAAGGTTCCCAAGGCACAATAAGAGGAAGAGGACATGTCCCCTGTTCCATATGCAAGTGAAATCGGTAGCCTAATGTATGCAATGGTCTGTACTAGACCATACATTGCACATGCAGTGGGAGTATTGAGCAGGTTTATGTCAAAACCAAGGAAGGAGCACTAGACAACAGTGAATTAGGTTTTTAGGTATTTGCGTGGCACTAGTGATTATGGTTTGTGCTACCAAGGCATACCAGGATTGGACAGAGTGTTCGATATTTGTGGCTTTGTTGATGCAGACTGGGCAGGAGATCTAGATCAAAGAAGATCTACAATTGGGTATGTGTTTAACCTATTTGGAGGTGCAGTCAGCTGGATGAGTAAGAAACAATCTGTAGTGGCACTATCAACTACAGAGGCAGAATACATGGTAGCCACTCATGCAAGCAAGGAAGCAGTTTGGTTGCAAAGATTGTGTTTAAGTATGGGATTAGTACAGGGAGCCATAATGATATACTGTGATAGAAAAAGTGCAATTTTCTTGGCAATGAACCCCGCATATCATTCAAAGACAAAGCACATTGATGTTCAGTATCACTTTGTGAGGGATATGATAGAATACAAAAAAGTGTTACTAGTAAAGGTGGACACTTTGAAGAATACTACAGATGCATTGACAAAATCTGTGAGCTCTGAGAATTTCTCTTGGTGTAGAGAGACAATGGTCATTTCAGGGATGGAAAAATGACTAAGCTCTGTTTTGCCCCCCTGTGGAAAGAAAACAACAAGTGGGAGAATGTTGGGTTGTGTTATATTCTTTCCATGACTAGCCCATGTAGTTAACTGGGGGTTAGAGGGGGGAGGTCACATGGGGTTTGAGGGGGACCCTTAACCCCACTTTATGGGGTTCGGGGGCAGTGCCCCAGAAAATTTTGGTTTTGGACCCTGTGTTAGGTTGGGCGGACCCACCTATGGTTTTGTGCATGATTTTCACACATGTTTTTGGACGCGATGGTTTTCGGTCCATGGTATCAGACGCGATGGTTTTCGGTCCATGGTTTTGGATGCTTCGACATGTATAAATATGTATTATAACATTGAAAGGAACATAATGAAAAATCAAGCTGGTAGTCCCAATTTTGGAATCTGGGGGAAAATCTCTGTGTATATGTGTTTTATGTGTTATTCTCTCGCATTGTTTATTTTCTGTGTTTAAGAATTCGTATGCAGGTAATTTATGTACGGGGTTAAAACCTACATATTTCTATTTCTCACATAGTCATTTCTTACATAATTTCTAAAATTCATGTATTTATAACCAAAATCATTAAGATTAAAGCAATAGACAAAGATGATATTTTGATATCAAGATGTGAAATGCCTTCTTGGTGGAGCAACTCTTTTGAATTAACTCTAGTTGATATTGTGAGAAAAATCAAGTATTTGCTAGCCTTCATCTCCTTTCCCGATGCGACTTTCATTGTTCAAGGATATTTTGAGAACATTACCATAACTTTTGGGATTTTCTTAATTTTCCCTTTTTTATGGCTTTGATCTTGCTTCTTCCTTGGAGGTCTTATGATTTTGATTGTATCCAAGACCTATTTTGATGAAAGTTAAGCCCTGAAAATTAAGAATATCATCTAATATTTTCATACTCATTCCAAACTTCAACATTTTACTAAATTAATATTTTATTTCTCTAGTTCCTTTCTCAGGGAAATAGCTTTTTCTTCTAGCTTTTTGCAATCTTCTTCCTTTTCTTTCAACTAACTTCTCACTACTTATATCCTCTTTTCCTCTTCTAGTTGTATTTTCAGGATAGAAACTAGTTTTTGTAAATTTAGTAGCTCAGTGACAAATTCCAACCATGGGAATAGATTCCTCTTTCCGAGAGGACCAATTTTTAATTGAAGTGCTCAATTTGGATAAGGGAAAGTGTACTTTTGAAGAAAATCCCACAAGTGGATCAAGTTGGCCCTAACAAGAAATTGGTCACCTATGGAAGCCTATAAATACAAGTGACCTCAAGATCATTTGGACATCATCAAGCATCTTCTTCTTCTCTTCTTCATTCATTGGTTTGCACAAGTCTGAGGCTGGGTCCAGGAAATTGGTTCATACAGGTCTGAGATTACAGGGTTTGAAGCTCACACGTGTTTTAGGGTCTTGGTTTCCAACTGCAAGCTACACACAGAAAATTTTCGGCTATAACTGTAGGATGGCAAGCTCAAGAGTATAGTTGGAAGGTATTAACTGCATACATACTTCTTCCTTTGTGCAGTTGGATTCTAGAGCTGAATTTTGACATTTGACCATTGTTAACCACAGACAATAAAATTTGCCTTCGATCTATATTGATTCTGGCTTTATAATCCATTTTATTGCATTTGGTCAATAGGTCTGCAAAATATATCAATCCACATCTATGAACATGTTTTTATCATCCCTACACAAAGCCCTAAGCATGACCTTCCAAAAAGTCCGAGTTTCTCGAATTAACTGCTCAAAATCAATGTTTTAAGCCCTAGCACACCCTGTCCCTTCGAAGACCTACGTTCATCATTTGTTGCTCCCTTCTACACCAGCACATTATTTTCTCCTTGCTAGGGGTGTGATGATTCTAAAAATTTATGAAAATTAAAAATATTTCCAAAGCTTCCTCTTCCAAAAGCTTCCAGGGGTTGTTTTAAAAATTTACCTTGGATAAGAAGCTTGATTCTTATCTAATCCTACCTTGGATACTTCACCTCTTATTCCTTTATCTCATCCTCTAATCATAAGTGGATCTTGAGCTCATTATGGTAGCTCCTAAACTACCACCTCTCTCTTATAAATTTACCGCCATCCATAACATCAGGGTTGGCTTTTGGATATTGGTCATGCCCTCATGTTGATACCTTGAATCTAAGAGAGTTATCATCTTCATGCATTAGGGTGACATTGAGGTGTGCTTTGTGACATGGAAGGACAAGTCAACTTGGGGAGATCACTACAAGATCAACAACGATTATTTGTTTTAAAATATTTCCTATTTCTACTAATACAAAGAGTATCATGTTTTCCTATACATGTTGTGTTACATTTACATTCATGTATTTCAATGCCTCGTTGATTCATTGAAAAGAGTAATTGAATTATGCTACGTATATTTTGTGGCTCCTTAGCTTATTTTGGTTGCATGTGCAGGTTCTACTTATAACATCTAGAGCTAAGATTGGAGCTTACAAGTCACAAGGAAAGTAAAGCTTGCAATCGATTCCAAGTAAGCTTCTTTCACATTCTTCAATTTCTCTAAGGGAAACTCTATATTCTTTGCTTTTTGTTGTTCTAGACCAGTCTGCTAGGTCTAGGGAAGATACTTTTGTCTACAATCATAAATTCCACATAAAATCTCATAATATAATTTTGAATGTTGTTGGGTTAATTTTTGTTGGATGAAATTGTATTGGGCTCATTTTACTCCTTATTTAACATTTTATGACAATCTAACTAGAGAATACTTTTCAAAGGGTTTCCCCCTTGTGTGGTTTTTCCCTGGTCTTTGACCAAATCTAGTTTCTCTTGTTGATGTTTTGATTGTCTCCTTTGTCATTGCAATTATTGTTCTATCTTCAATTATTGTTGATGATTGGAAATTTTAATTGTTATTGAAAAGATTGCTAATTGAAGAATTGAATCAGGCTAAAAGTAATTGAAACATCATAGAGTGGTGAGAAATTTAACATGGAATCAGAGCTAAGGTGAAGAATAATCCCAAAAGTAGACAAGAATTGAAGAAATCGTCTTTGGAAATTTAAAGGAGTCTATCTACTCAAGTCAAAATGTCTTCCTCCTTCTTCAAGGAGCATGATAAATTGGGTGAATCATCTAACTTTGTTGCATGGAAGATCAAGTTGGAGATCATATTTGATAACAACAATGTTTTGGAATACATTCAAGGAAAAGTACTTGAGCCTCCGAAGAGTGCTTCCACTGTTACTAATAATAAGCACAATAAAGGTGAGTTAAAAGAAAAGAAAATTATAGTTGATGGCTTACAAGATATTTTACTTGCATATGTTGGAAATTTAAGGAAGTCTAAGGACATGTATGATAAGATATTTGGCATGTATGAAGTCAACAATTTTAATGAAATCATCTCCTTGAAATATCAACTCAAATACATGAAGACGAAAAAAGAGGAGTCTGTGCAATCCTACATTATGAGGATATCTCGTCTTAGAAATCAATTGAAAATGGTTAGGAAAATTGTGACTGACAGGGAATTGGCGATTGTAACTCTTAGAGGTCTCCCTCCCATTTTGGAAACCTTCATTACTACTATAAGAAAAAACAATATCTTTGTGTCATTTGATGATATTTTTGGAAATCTCACTCAAAAATAATCAAGGATGATGTCAAGAGAAAGGATTCAAAATCATGAAGAGGGAAGCCCCTGTATTCATCATTCAAAACAAGAAGAAGAAACCAAAAGTAGGTCCATTAAATTAAAGAAAGCCTCATCCTCAAAATGAAAAGAGAAGGAATGATAGATCATCATTTCACATTGAATGTTACAATTTTCACAAGAAAGGTCATTATGCTCGAGATTGCCATGAAAATAAAAATGATCCATGCTACAACAATAGAAGCAACAATAGGTTTGATAATCAAATAAAAAGAGATGATCGAAGGAATTATTATAGTGGAAGAGGTTAAAGAAGAAGAATAGATGCTCCAAGTGATCATGAAGAAAATCATCGTCCTCAAAAGAAGTCAAAATACTCCAGGTATGAAAGTAATGTTCACAATCAATATTAATATATTCTTATTTCTTCCCTTACTAGTCCCTCTGCTCTAGATTTGTGGGATAGTTGGTTGGTTGATATTAGGGCCACTCATCATTTCTCTAGGTATAAGGAAGTTCTCTTTAATTTGGTAGAGAGGGAGTCAAATTTGAAATTTATTCTTGGAGACAACTCCACTCATCCTGTTAAAGGCTTTGGGTCCATACAATTTCATTTGGATTCCAAGGAATTTGTTTTTCTCCATGATGTGATGTATGTGTCAGGATTGAAGAAGAATTTGGTATCAATATCTGCTTTGGAAGAGAAATGGATGAGAGTTTCCTTCATCAAGGGAAAGGTTATTACTTGGCCTATTGGATCACCTATGAGAGATGCATTCACATTGGGATTAAGGTTTGAAGGAATCTACAGAGTTATTGAAATACCTCTTCTAGCATCTATCCATGATACTAATCATATAAGCAAGTTATGGCACTAAAAAGTAGCGCATTTACATTATCATGCTCTTCTGAAATTGAAGAAATTGGTCTCTTTTATTCCCAATGTTCAAGCCCAACATGATGGAGTATGTCTACGTTGTGCCAATGGAAAGAAGACATGGGAACCATTCCCCTCTAGCGAGAAAAAAACAAATGGCATCCTCCATCTCAGTCATTCTGGCGTATGTACATTATATTGGCGACCATCCCTATTACATCATCTTCATTGAGGACTTCTAAATAAATACATGGATATATTATTTGAAGCACAAGTAATAAAGTGCTTATTTGTGAATATAATAATAAAAGGCATGAACCCACAGGATTTCTAGGTAGCATGTCAAAGCTTCTGAATATTAAAACTTTTCATATAAGTACCACTCGAAATACTTTGATATCTCGATACTCCATTCCTCTGATATCTCTTTTCTCCCATCCTCCGATATATTACATTTTCAATACTCCAATATCCTCATATCATGGATATTCGATATTCCCAATCCTCTAATTCTTTGAAAAACCACTCCTATCCATATCGGAACTTCCTATTGGTTGTCACTCTTTTCAACCCCCAATTTAAAATCTCTGATACAAGAGCTCCGATGTCCCTTCCAGCTCATATTTTTAGATGTTACGTGTTTAATAATAAAAGCATATTAGAAGGTAAGAATATCATATGTTTCAAAGATACAAACATAAGATTTCTTTGATATAATCCTTCGATATACTGACATGCACAAAGACCCATGTGAACCCACATTTTATCATTTAATGGCCAAATGTAGCAAATTTATGACTTTGAAGTTCTAAACAATTTGATTATTGCAGCTTGATATCACTAGATTTTGCTCATAAAGACATGAACTTATATGAAATTGGTTATTCTCTCTAAGGAATTCTTTGTTTCATAAATTTTCCACTTATTCCCGTGTTTTCCCTTTGTAGGCCAACCTCATAAGAAAATATCAGTGGAAATGCCTAAGGTAGTTGTTACAGATCCATTTGGGCACATCAACCCCAACTTATAGATTAGTACTATTAGGGTTCATCATTCCCTAATTCAGTTGTTACATGCCCTAAAGAAGTCAACCATCAAAATGCCTAGCTTCCCAAGAAGTTCCATGACCAAAATCATCTAGAAACTGCCTCTAAGAAGATCAGCGCAGGTAGGCCTTCATTAGGGTGTGCTGCATTGCAAACCATACACTCATAGGGTGCTATGCAACGCACTTGGTGCCTCTTTGGCCTGCGCTAGGTGAATTTGAGAGAATTTCCATGAGGGTTTGAAAGATTCCTTATCCATTGGATGCCTCTAGAAATTTCTCAGACCTATCTACTCTTTTGAGCTTATATTTGGATGAGGAAGGGAGTTAAGGAGCATCAATCCCTTATCCCTTCCTCCATGGAACTAAATTCTAAGTTTGGGAGGACATTCATTATCACCACTTATGGCATAACTACCTTCATTCACCTACAAAAAGACCACTCATTCAAGTGATCAGGCACTGGAGATTATTGAATTATAGGGAGATGTTGTTAGTATGAGACTTGAGATGATTTCAAGTATTGTAATGATGTCAAAATGTCTTGCTTGTTATGAGGAGAGGATGGGATTGAACTGGAGGAGTGATGCTGAATCAAGCAATGGGTTGTAACTCTTCCTTTTACTAATAAGGTGTTCAATTTTTTTTCCATATTCTTGTGTTATTCATTTATGCTTTCATATGTGTATCATGTACTTGATTCCATGCTCTGTTTAATCAATAGATCATTATCATATACTTTGATTGGTTGTTGTCTTTTGTTTGTGTGCAGGTACTCTTCAAGTGGATTAAGTACAGAGAGGAGCGACGAAGTTGGTCAAGGGATATAAGGAGCAAGCGAAGGCTACAGGTAGGCTTCTTTGCCTCTTATTTAATCTATTGGTCATAGGAAAAGTAGAGAATGCTTTGCACTGCTGTTCTAGACTTACCTACTAGTCTAGGGGTTTAAGCATTTATCTGTAGACACTAAAACTTCCCAAAAAAAATTTGGCGACTCTGCTTGGGAGCGATCATCCATCTTAGTAGCTTATCAGCCTCTTAAGACATTTCTACATACTATACTTGTGGTCATTCATTGAATTTCAGTCTTCTTTCATTGAAAATTGAGAGAAAATTGTGTCAAATTGTCTTCAAAATTGCTTGCTATCACCATTGTAGCCCAATGAAGGACACAGTGTGTTGCAATGCACTTCCCACATAGGTACAGTGCGCTTCAGTGCACTGTCTCTCACTGTTGCTTGCGTTGATCCCTTGAGGGTCAATTTCCCATCTAGGAACTGAAGTTTTTGAGTCAATTTTCTCCTGTTTGAAAGATTTACTGAATGTCAATGATGTATTGTCTCTGAAAATAGTGTTTCATCTCCTTATCTAGCCCTACTTAGACTAGGATTGATAAATTTTTCTTATGTATTTACTTTGTCATTTTCAATCTATAGTCGAAAGTTAGTTTTTGATCAATTGATCTTTAGTGAACGAAAGTGTTGTAAAATCGTATTTTCCTTCAAAAATTGAATTGTCGTCAAATCTTCATTCACGAAAGATCGATCGATTAATGTGTGCAAGTGATTAGTATTTTTGTTGAAAGTTTCATAATTCCTCATTTCTTTGAAAACGAAAGTGTTGTAAAGTTTTCCTTTCCTTGAAGAGAAATTGTCGCAAAATCGTTATTTTTATGAAAAGGGATTTTTGACGAATGTGCATATTTCTTTTTTGTTCATTCACATTAAGGGAAATTGAAAAGAAATAAATGCATGTTGCATTGAAAAAGTTTGTGTGTGTTGATAAGGAATAGTGTAGGGAATTTGCATTTAGATTGTGCTCTTTTCTCTTTGATCAAAAGAAATATGGTTTCTCTATCCCTCAGTTGCTAGGATTTTCATCATTAAATTGAATGGAAATAATGCTTATCATGATAGTTACATTCCTAGTTATTTCATAATACATTACATGGTGAACTTGAAAGGAAAATTCCTAAGAAAGATCAACTTAAAATAAACATTAATTTACCTAATGGAGCGTTGTCATTAATGCAAACATTTAGTGGTTCTAGGCTAGAGACGTGTTCCGGCGTTGTAAAAAAACATTTATCGCTAACTTGTCTGCAATACATCCTGAGTGTGATACCTCATTCAACGTACATGAGTATATCGTAGCTCGTCCACGTACCTTCGGGTATATAGGGCAGTGTTACAATACATAAAGTATATGGGAATGCTCTCACTGTGCGGTTTTGCATTAGACAATGCTTATACAGATTGGGCCTCAATGTATCTTTGAGTATATATGGGAGGACAACTCTAGGTTGCTATCCATTCTTAAGTAACCGAGTCGCCCGCCTTGTAAATTGTGATATACCAAACACAACATACGGGGAGATTATTGCTCATACATCTTGGTTCGCGAGGAGGTATTCTACAGTTCACAATTGTTTGGTAAACCTTTTGCCTAGTATACCCCTTTTTGTTTATTTCTTTTTTGATAATAAAATTAATCAACAATCGTGGAGGAACATAAACCCCTACCCCATCGTTTGCGGAGAACAGTTGTTGGGCTGTTAATATGTCATTATTATTATCACTTTTGAATGCTTATTCCACCCATTTCTGCCTGATTCTTTATCACATCTTTTATCATAATATATCATATAATTATATTTTATAATTATTTATGCTCTTATGGATAAATATTATTTCTTCTCCCTTATTTTTAATAGATTTATTATTATGCATGTTTTTACCAATGATGGTTTATTAATAAATTTTTTCACCATTCTAGACTCTAAGATATTTTCCAGATTGTAGATTTGATCTCCAGCTCATCATAAAATGTTCCAACTTAGAAATTTGCTGGAATAAGAAGTGACAATTTTGCATCAGACGTTTTTGGCAAATGGAGAAGAATCACGAAAATCAGAAACATGGGTTTTGTCCAGAACGGACTGAATTAGTTTTTTGATCAGCCGTTTTCCCAAATTTGGTTTGTATTAAGAGAAACGGAAGGTTCTCTGAAGACGTTTTCTCAGATTCGTTGTTGTGGTCGTTTTCCAAATTACCTCAGTTGCAATACGAAATTCGACCTATTCTTGTTGAATGATTGATGAAGAGATATTCCAGATAGGATCTTGTTTATTAATTTGTTTTGAGCAATCCAATTTTGTAATGAGAATCATATTGTAATTATCTATGTTGTAATTGCTCTCTGCTCTCTTTGTATTTAAATGAAAAAATAGATCAGAGAAGGGAATTCATGATTCATGATGCATGATGGATGATTAGAGAGAGAATTAAATGGGTCAGTAGATTAGAGATAGGATAGGATAGGATAGGAGGAAAGGGGATGGATCTCTATTATTTCAAATTGTAATTCTGATTTATAGACTTGTAGTGCCAAGAGAATGCGATCATATTGTAACGTCACTCAAGTTCAATGATTAATATATAATTTGGAGGTTGTTGTTCATTCGCCTTATCTGAAGTAGCCCAGCAACATTAGCTGGCGGCTAAGGGCCCAGCCTCTGGTGAATTATGCTGTTGCTCTGTATTACATCTTTCTGATTTCTGCAATTGTGGTTTGTTTAATAATTACCTTCTGTAATTGAATCGTGTTGCCATTTTATTCCATCATAACAATATTATTATTCATTACAACTTAAATTGTTATTTTTTTCATTTTGGTTATAAAGCTTCGTTGTTCACTTCAGATTCTGCTGTGCATTACAGGTTGCTGCTTATTTAGTATTGTTGCTCATTTCTATTAATTTCGTAGTGTTGTTCATTTCCATTTATCATTACTGTTCATTTAGCTTTGCATTTAGTGTTTTTGTTTATCTTCAATAATTTAGTATTACTGTTCCTTTCCATTAATATTTCATTTCTGTAAGATGAGCTTTGTTGTTCAATTCATTTCCGCTAAAGTTAACCTTTGTTGTTCAGTTTTTCAATAGACTTAGTCGATGTTCTCTTCTGCAAGGATTTGACTTCATCTTTTAATTGATATTGCAACAAGTGTGTTTTAGTAAGCATTTCCATTTGAATTGCCATTTCCAGTTATTTGCTTTAGTGTGGATTGAAAGATCAACAACTGTAAAGGACACTGACTACCACTGTCTAAGTTCTCATATAGGAGATCTTGCCTATGATTGATTTTCATTTGCATCAATTTACAGGGGAGAGAGTTATCATTACTGAGTCCTCGACTAATGATTGTTTGAGTAAATGATTTAGTTATAGAACATTTCAGTTTCTTGTTGTTCTGATTAGATTTTGTTTCCAACATTCATTTAATTTTTCATTTTAAGCAATATACTGCAAAACATTACTCTTGAGCAAGTGACCGCCTCAGACTGAGTACACTCCTAAAATAAAAAATCGTCCCTGGGTTGACAATTAATGTGAAGATAATTAGGAGTTAAAAAGACACCTTTATCGCTCAAAATTTCGGCGACGTTGCCGGGGAGAGTGTATCCATTTCTAAGGAGTAGTGTGCATCTGATCAGTGCCTATTAGGAGAGAAATGGATATTAAAAACATAAGGTAATAACCTGTGTACGGAGCATGTAAAAGCTCTGCTCCCCCGCCCTCTTTCCAACAGAATTGTTAAAGAACTTAGGGTAGAAATAAATGTTTGAATTTCTGTGTGAATGACTAAGAAAAAATAGAAACTTCGAAAAACAAATCTCATGATTTCACTCAAGTGGTGATGTAAGCACCACCCATTTCACTAAACAATTGATAGGAACATTTGAAGAAGGAGCTTTGAGGAAACACATGAAGAACATCTTCTATTATGGTAAATAATGGCTCACATTTTTACTTTTGAATTCCCTATCAAAGATCTAGGAGGAGTGACACAAATGCACATAATTCCCCCATCTTCTCTACCAAATTTTCATGGTTTGACAAATGAAGATATAGATACATTTTTATTTGAGTTCGAAATACTTTGTAGATGATATGATTATTGTACTAATGATCAAAGGTTGAAAGTGTTTCCTCTTACTCTAAAAGGAATAGTTCTCCAGTGGTTCATGAGCATAGGTGGGAACTACGTTCAAACATGGGAGGACATGAAGAACATATTCTTGAATAAGTACCAAGACTATTGCAAGGCCAATGAAGATATTTTCAATATGATACAAGGGGAAGATGAAAGCTTGGAGGACTATGTAGATCGATTTCAATATAACCTTCAAAAATCAAAACATAAGCATTTGGAAAAAGAGATCTTAAAAACACTCCTTAAAGGAATCAAAGATGAATTTTTAAAACTCTTAAATCTAATAGGAAAAGGTGATGTTTTCAGTTGTCATATGATGATGTTTGTAAATTGTGCATAAGGTACTCAAGAGGAATCTCCAAGGCTGGTAAGAATTCTAGAGACGTTTGTTCTTTCTTTTCCAAATCTGCTACAAGGACAAGAGACATAAGAGCTGAAATCAATGATTTATTTGAACATTTTAAAATTGATTTAATTAGCTCTCTAATTTCACAATTGGATGTTTTGCAGATTTAGAAAAAATAAAGAATTTGATGAAGTATTTTTCCCTCATTACCAGAAGGAGCATCCCATAGATAATTGTTCTTCCTTATCTAGGATGGAAGTATCATATCAAATAGATGAGGAAGTTGCAACAAGGTCAAAACCATGGAAATCATGGCCTATAGGTATGGTTCAAAACACTTCTCCATTCTCTTACTTGCATAATCCATTATGGAATACTAATGTGTTAGGGCAGCCATGTCAATCTCAAGATAACCACCACCAATCTTGTCTACAAATTTGGCATGGTTTATCTTATGATTGCATGACTACTCTCCCTCATCTTGTAGGACAAACACATTCTCGATATTCTTCACCAACTCTTCCACAAAATCTTGCTTACCTATCAAAATCATCCACTCAACCCAATCAGCTACATCATCAAAATGCTCCATTTCGTACACAATTTTCTGTTCAACTAATTCCACAACCTCACCACAATAAACCAGTACAACATGCTTACAGTGTTGAACTGCAAAATTCACGCACCCTTCCCACCCATTCTATCTCACATGCACCATTGGAGAAAACTTATATTGAGATTCAGAATGTTTCAAATTCAAAAACTGTAGAAGTTATGGAAGAAAATGATGTTTCTTCTAGTTTGCATCAACAAGCCATTTTAAAAGCTCAAGAACTTCATGGTATGATGGCTATGGGAAATCAAGAAAGTCAAGGATATATTGAATATTGGTTTCACTCCATCACTTGTTTGCATAATCACTCCATACTTCAACAATTTTTGACACCATTTTTTCAAGGGAAGTTGGCTTCTCAACCCTAATATTCATTAATATGCATTTTTCAAATTTGGGTATGTGCATACATGAAGCCTTATTTAGAAAATGGTTCCATTGGTAGTACTCCTATACATAATCATACTCATTTTTCAAATCACAATAGGTTAGTGTAGAAAATAAAATAAATAAGGGAATAAATAAATACATTTTGTTTTAATGTAAAAATAGTTGTTTTTGTTGCAACATGTTGTGGAAATTGACATCGGTGATAAATGTTTTAATTCATTTGTGTATGTAGATGATTTATAATGGAAATAATAGTTATAGAAACACTCATATTCATTTTTATCACCAATTTGGAAAAAATGCTTGAATATCATATTTTTTGGCTTGTGGACTTGATGAAATTTCTGAAAACACAGCCAAGACAGTCATGTTTTGAGGGGCCAAAAGAGAATATTTTTAAAACTTGTTTCTATCCTAAGTATCGCTTGATGTATACTTTCCAACCCAATTTGAATCACTCAAATTTTATTTGAAACGAAAAAGTTAGAACCAAAACATTGACAGGGTGTCTAGCGGGCAGCTCAGGAACAGAGTTGGGACAGTCAGTTTTTGGAGGCCTAAATGACCATATTTTTAAAAAATATTTCTATCCTAAGTAGCCCTTGATGTATATTTTCCAACCCAATTTGAAGCATTCATTTTAAATTTGAAACGAAAAAGTGAGAACCAAAACATTGACAGGGTGTTTAGCGGGCAGCTCAAGAACAGAGTTGGGACAGTCGGTTTTTGGAGGCCTAAATGACCATATTTTGAAACCATGTTTCTATGGTATATTCCCATATGAATATAGTTTACAAATAAATTCTAATCACTCATTTTTGATATCGTATGAGGAAGTTATGATCAAAATACTAACTATCTATCATAAATCAGCACTCTTAAAACTTTGTCTTTCTGGCTGTTCCTTAGAGTATTTGACCTATCAATTCTTCTTGTCTTCAAAACCTATTTCTATTGAAGATAAATAAATGAATATAATTTCATTTTCAATTTGAATCATTCAAATCCGACATCAAACGAAAAATCTATGCTTAAAATATCCACTATTGTTCTTAGTGGGGTAATCGAAAATGACTCTATTATGCAGGTTGTTCTAAGTAAAATTGACATATCACATCATTAAATTTTTAAAACTTGTTTCTAATAGAGATATACCGTTGAATTAGCTCTCATGTGACTTTGGAATCACTTAATTTGGACGAAAAACAAAGAAGTTATGATTAAAACACTGCAGGTTAACATGATTGGCCACTGCTCTTCTGCAAGTGACAAATAAATTTTACTTTGTTATTTTCTCCGTGGATTTGTTATACAGATTAACTACTTGTTTTTTGGCATAATTATTAGATTAGGGGAGCCCGATCACCTCTATTTCTCCATGATTTAATGTTTTATTCCATGTAGACACTCGTTTTTTTGCACGTCCTAGGAGAATAAAGAAAGTCAATTTATTGACGAGTGATTCTTGAAGGAAATTTTACTGAAACAAGGGAATTTCATCCAATTCATTAGCCAATAGATTCATAACAGAAGAAATGAAGAATTGATTTCCATTTGAAAATTTATGTCATGTCTCTACCAGCAAAACATTTTCAAAGAGATCACTTTTTTACATAACATCATAGTTGTGTAATTTAATTTATTTATTTACATACTGTTTTTAAATAAAATGTTGTTTCTTTTCTGATTTCTCTTATATTTTATGTTTCAGGTGTTGCTTCCTTCAAATTGTAACCTATCCTCGGCATCAATGCAGTGAACAACTAATTCGTTTTTTGCGTGCCTGCATTTTATAATTATACATTTTCGTTGTTCCTTTCAAAGGAACAACACTTTTGCATTTATGTTGTTCCTTTCAAAGGAACAACATTTTCACATTTCTGTTGTTCCTTTCAAAGGAACAACACTTCCGCATTTTTTTTGTTCCTTTCAAAGGAACAAAACTTCCGCATTTTTGTTGTTCCTTTTCAAAGGAACAACAAAGTGCTGTCCCTTTCAAAGGAACAACGCTTCTGTATTTTTTTTTGTTCCTTTCAAAGGAACAACAAAGTGTTGTTCCTTTCAAAGGAACAACACTTTCACATTTTTGTTGTTCCTTTGAAAGGAACAACACTTCCGCATGCTGTTCCTTTCAAAGGAACAACACTTTCGCATTTTTGTTGTTCCTTTCAAAGGAACAACACTTTCGCATTTTTGTTGTTCCTTTCAAAGGAACAACACTTTCGCATTTTTGCTGTTCCTTTCAAAGGAACAACACTTTTTGGGCAAACTGGTAAAAAATGCAGCGCCACTTTCCACCTATGTTTGGAGGCTTTCCCCTTAGCCAAATTGAGTGCACAATAGCTCTTTGGAAATTTTATCAAGTCTACTTTCTAGAAAATCTTTAATTTTTCAATTTTGAGTTATTTTCTTTGTCAAAAGTCCAATCTCCCAAGACTGGTCAAAATAAGTAGAATGAGACTGTCGAAATGCATAGTGATGTTGCAGTCAACGTTTTAAGGCCTTCCTCAACTCCAAATTGAGCTCATAATAGATCATTGGAAATATATTTGTGTCTACTTATCAGTTGAATCATCAAGAAAGTCATTTGGACATCTCATATAGGAGAAAAATTGATTTTATCAAGGTCACTCCAAAGGTGCACTAACCCTCCTGAGGCAAATGATGCTTTCGACATTTGTCCCAAACCATAAAACCTGTGTAAAAAATAAAAGAGGTTTTTCTTTGTAAGTCAATTATGGAAAAAAACCTCTCTCATTTTTCTCAAATTCATCTTTTCTTGCCCAAAAACAATTTGAAGAAAATTGCCCCTTATGTGTGGTGAATGGCTTGTTCCCTGGAATGTCTTCTCGACAAATGATGGAGACCTGATGTTTGATGATATGAAATGGACTCATAACTTCTGATATCCATCATACCTCCTCTACTCAGATATATCTGAACAACACTTCTACATATATTTTCCTTTGTTGTTCCCTACAAGGAACAACGCATTTTTGAATGTTTTTGTTGTTCCTTCAAAGGAACAACACTTTGGGAGTATTTTCGAGAACAATCCTTCCTTCCTCTTGTGGGATTATTCCTAGTTCATATCAACTACATTTTACTGATTCCCTTTAATGGCATAAATTACACTACTTTTATGAGGACAAGAATTATGGATTCTATTGAAGCAAGTTAATATCATTCATGTTATGATCTTTAACACGACAACTCCTTGATGATATATTCTTTTCAAAAGGGACACAATTATTTATATACTACTTTACTGCATTGTTTTCTATTGAACATGATATTGATTGATCATCTTAATACCATGGTGGTTCCACCCTTCCTGGTTATAATCTTCTCTGTCTGTAATAAATCAGATCATGGGTATATTTTTTTTTCTATTGACATGTTCAACTTCTTCCACCATCCCTGCTCTTAAGTAGTACTGGGCCTCTCTCTTTTTATCATAAAAATGCGTAATAACAACAAAATTTTGTTCGCAGATGGAGGATAGGGGGTCTCATTACGAGCCAGCCTACCATGTTCATAAGGCTGTAACAAAGTGACATTCCCATTATGGCCACCACACCAAGGTTATGATCCATTGGATAGCCAAATTATCCTTGGAACAGGAGGTCTCATCACGAGCTGGCCTGATCGCTTTTGCTACATCCTAGTGAATGGCAGTGTGTTTATCTGGTTACCACACCAGAACACTAATCTCTTATGTAGAACAGCACTGGAACTCTCTAGTTATAAATTGAGGATACTGGCTCATATGGGTTAAAAAGCAACCCTACCGAGGCTATGGACATCTGTTGGTAGCAGAGGCTCTGCTTATAGTATTGAAATTATATCTTATCGTCAATTATTACTATAACACCCTTTTCTTATTATCTATTTTTATCGGAGAATTTATTTCCTTAATTTTCCCTATTTTGAACCTTTATGCATGAGAAATTGTTTTCAGATCAATCATATCATTTTCAGCTAGAATACCATCAGCAAAGCATCTTTTTGGCATATTGCTGTCATTTTTCTCTTTTTCATAAGTTATCATCAATCCAAAACTTCCTATCTCTTATTCATAACTATGCTTACATACTCTGCTCTTATTATAACCATACATCTTGTCGTCCTATCATTGATATATGTACTCTACTTCATTGACTGTCGTATTGTTCATTCCCTTGCCTTGCCGTCAGCACAACACCTTTCATATGCTTTATGGTCATGGAATCCCTTTTCCAATTGGAGGGGGAATGTATGCATTATGGTATAGCATGTGATATAATTATTGCACTCTGGCATAACATGTTGATTTGAAAAAATAAGTATTGCATGTATACAAAAGCTTTTTTGATTGAAATTTTTGCATGCATCTTATATGTTGCTATTCAAAACTAACACTGTGGATTCAAGAACATTGTATGCAAAATAGTGATTCATTTACAGGAAAACAACAAGTGTGGAGGGGAACTCTATTCGTAGCATGACCACACTATTGCAACTAACAGAAGAGGCTCGAGCAACTCGCGAACACGAACAATTTTTCCAACATGATGTGCTTGCCTGGATTCCACCTTTTACATCACTTTCAGCACCAACTCTGCCTACATCAGTTTCAACAAATGCCAGTCCATATATTTCATTCCACATTTTTCTTTTTGGAGTTAAAACTTGAGGTAAAATAGCATAATTTTCTGATTTATTAAGAATTTAAGAGAATTTTATGAAAATCCATTTTGAGCATTATTTATCATCCTTTATTCCACATCTTTCCCACTTCCCATTTTTCAGCGACATATCATCTTTCAATTTGGGGGAGTGTTGCTTTCATTCATTTCTTTCTTATGACCATGTCATTAATATTCTTTATCATCCATTGTTATTCTTATTCATTCTCAACACCTCCCTTATTCCATGTTGTTTTAAACCAAGCGTAGAATTCAACATATGGTAGCAACCACCTCAATTTGTTTTCTAGCATTGCATGAGGGCATGCTAATTCTTCAGTTTGGGGGAGGAATTGCTATGCATGATGGATGTTTTCTATTTTCTTTCTCATTTAAGGCATACAATTTCATTTTTATACAATGCAAAAATTGATTTCCACATATTTTTAAAACTATGAACTCAATTCTTGTGATTTCTGGAAAACACAGATGTATCATTAAAATACACAAACCTAGATAATTTCAAGTTAAATTAGTTCATAAAATTTTAGAAATCATGCACTATCACATACATCCATTTTGTTTATATCTCATGATCCGTGTATCAAAACGATCTGATTTTTGGATCAGAGAAACACTAATATAGTAGAAATCTACTTGCAAAATTTCAACAAAATCTGGTTTGTAATTTTTTAGAAAATGGTTAATGAATTTTGTTGTTACTTATATCATATTTTGCTGCAACTTCATATACACATAACTTGAATGTCAATGTAAAAATGGTTACGCCTTCATCAAGATTGCTAAAATTGAATATTCATTAATTGAGGAAGAATTCATTTGTTCTATCCATTTCATGAGCTGGGATGAACAATTCTTTATTGTTTGGTTAACACAGAGTCTTTGGCTTGCATGAGGACATGAAATATATTCAATTTTTTCTTGCATGAGGACATGCAAATATATTCAGTTTGGGGGTATGTTGGGTCGTTAATATGTCAGTATTATTATCACTTTTGAACACTTATTCCACCCATTTCTATCATTCTTTATCACGTCATTTATCATAATTTATCATATAATTCTATTTTACAATTATTTATGCTCTTATGGATAAATATTATTTCTTGTCCCTTATTTTTAATAAATTGATTATTATGCATGTTTTTACCAATGATGGTTTATTAATAAATTTGTTCACTATTTTAGCCTCTAAGATATTTTCCAGGTTGTAGATTTAATCTTCAACTCATTATAAATTGTGCCAACTCAGAAATTCGTTGGAATAAGAAGTGACAATTTTACATTGGACATTTTGGGCAAATAGAGAAGAATCTAGAAAATCTAAAACATGGGTTTTGTCCAAAATGGACCAAATTAGTTTTTTAATGAGCCGTTTTCCCAAATTTGGTCTGTATTAAGAGAAACAAAAGGTTCTCTAAAGACATTTTTCTCAAATTCGTTGTTGTGGCCATTTTCCAAATTATCTCAGTTGCAATACCAAATTTGACCTGTTCCTGTTGAGTGATTGATGAAGAGATATTCTAGATAGGATCTTGTTTATTAATTTGTTGTGAGCAATCCAATTTTGTAATGAGAATCATATTGTAATCATATCTGTTGTAACTGCTCTCTTCTCTCTCTATATTTAAATGAAAACAGAGATCAGAGGAGGGGATACATGATTCATGATTCATGATTCATGATTAGAGAGATAATTAAATGGGTTAGTAGATTAGAAATAGGATAGGATAGGAGGAAAGGGGATGGATCTCTGTTATTTCAAATTGTAATTCTGATTTACAGACTTTTGGTTCCAAGAGAATGCAATCATATTGTAATGTTACTCAAGTTCAATGATTAGTATATAATTTGGAGGTTGTTGTTCATTCACCTTATTTGAAGTAGCCCAGCAGCGTTTGCTGGTAGCTAAGAGCCCAGCCTCTGGTGGATTAAACTGTTGCTCTGTATTATATCTTTCTGATTTCTGCAAGTGTGGTTTGTTTAATGATTACCTTCTGCAATTGAATTGTGTTACCATTTTCTTCCATCATAACAAGATTATTATTCATTACAACTTAAATAGTTATGCTGTTCATTTTGGTTATAAAGCTTCTTTGTTCACTTCAAATTCTTCTGCGCATTACAAGTTGCTACTTATTTAGTATTGTTTCTCATTTCTATTAATTTCGTAGTGCTATTCATTTCCATTTAGTATTTTTGTTCATTTAGCTTTGCATTTAGCATTGTTGTTCATCTTCAATAATTTAGTATTACTGTTCCTTTACATTAATATTTCATTTCTGTAAGATGAGATTTGTTGTTTAATTCATTTCCGCTAAAGTTAACTTTTGTTGTTTAGTTTTTCAATAGACTTAGTCACTGTTCTTTTCTACAAGGATTTGATTTCATATTTTAATTGATATTGCAACAAGTGTGTTTTAGTAAGCATTTCCACTTGAATTGCCATTTCTAGTTATTTGCTTTAGTGTGGATTGAAAGATCAACAACTATAAAGGAAACTACCTACCGATGTCTAAGTTCTCAGATTGGAGATCTTGCCTATGATTGATTTTCATTTGCATCAGTGTATAGGGAAGAGAGTTAGCGTTACTCAGTCCTTGACTGATAATTGTTTGAGTAAATGATTTAGTTACATAACATTTCAGTTTCTTACCGTTCCGATTAGATTTTGTTTCCAACATTCATTTACTTTTGCATTTTAAGCATTATACTGCAAAACATTACTCTTGAGCAAGTGACCACCTCAGACTGAGTACACTCTTGAAATAAAAAATCATCACGGGGTTGACAATTAATGTGAAGATAATTAGGAGTTAAAAAGACACCTTTTATCACTCAACAACAACGATCAAACAGCCTTTGCCTCCCGAAGTGACACCAATTCAGGCAAAGCGGTCTCGCTTAACTGAGTCTAGTACATCAAGAACTCCTAGTTCTTCATCTAAGTTACCTGAATAATCTATTTCAGTAATTACAGAGACTCTAGTTACTCCAACTATTTCTGGCACATCTGTTCCTGAAGAAGAAGTTTCACAATTACCTAAGGACATTAACACTGATCCTAGTGAAACAGTGATCGAAGTTGTTCACCACAAGTTGATCCTAAACTTGAGATTTCTCAATAAGAAAGTACTTTTGAATTTGAATCAGTTCAACTAAAAGTAATCCAGAAACAATCCTAATTCAAACAGAAGTTACATCTGAACCTGAAGTTATTCAGGAACCTCTTACTGAAACTGTTGTTCGTTTACCTGAACATCTGGACTTCAAAGTTGAATATTCATAAGCTGTTACTTTACCAGTTAGCCCTCAAACATCATTAACTATTGAAACTTCAACTTCACCAACACCAGAAATCTTTTACGGACCTGACGGTGAAGTTCTTCCACTAGGTTTAATTGCCATAGAGGAGGAATTGGAAAAGTGCCATAGAGGAGGAATTGGAAAAAGATTCCACACCTCGAACCTAGTTTCACTTTGGAACTGGGTTTTATCTTTACCCAAATACTCCTGATTTCTTTGCTTCATTTGATCTTGCTTCTTTTCAAGTACCCATAGAATCTTTAGGATCACTTTCGGGCTAGTTAACTATGGTTGAACAACCGTTAACATCTCAGACTTTATCATCTGATGCAACTACGACAGCTTCGTGTGTTGTCACTTCTTTGATGTTTTCTACCACACCTGAGTCACACCTGTATGGTGAATTTTTCTGTCCCGATTGGTTACCAATCATTATCTGGAACCCACTCAGGGGTTGCTTCTATACCGTGGTCATCACCCATGTTCTTAACTGGAATTTTACCTGGTTCTTCTCTAATGGGAACTCAACAGTTTGATCCTGCATATCAATATCAAGTTGGGCAATCTGGTCAACCAAGAACTATGTATCCATTAAATACTGGATTGCGACTATATGGAAAGCAATATGCTTTTTCACCATATCCTTGTTATTCTGGGGAACAACCATATGTTAATGTCCCCCAGTATTCAGGTCAACCTGGAACTAGAGTTTGTCAATGGAAACCAACAATGCTAGTTCAACTAAGGCTTGTGTATCCAACACAACCAATGCAAACCATGTCAGCTATTCCTACTACACCTGTTGTTACTACTGTACCACAGTCACAAGTTCAAACTATTGTATTTCAACCTGTTCAAACTAATCCTTCTACCTTGCAATCACAAGTTTCAAGTCAAGAACTTCAAATTCCTCAAGTTGTTGTACAACAACCATTTGTTTCTGGAGTTCAACAACAACCTCAGGTTAGTGTACCCTTATCTGGACGGACCTAGGCTTACACTCGTATAGTTTATTCCAATGTTGCATTAATCGTTACCAGGATAATATCAACACGTGGAAAAAATCAGAAAAAATCATAATTATCGGGAAATAATCGGAAAAAATCATTTGGTACAATCTCCCAATCTTGAAATCCTACAAAACTGATAAGTCTACTGGATTTTGAATGAAATCTAAAATTCTACTTTCTCCATATGAAATCCAATGAGGCCGAAACCACTCTCAAACATCCTGAGTCATTTCATAGTAATGTTAAAAATTTAAGTAAAAGGATGAAAATATCAATACTAGGGCTTAGACTTGATCATTAAGCTGCCCCACTCAAAAATTATTTATTTCTTTAAAAAAAAATCGCATTTCGAACATTTAGCATCCCTTATAAAACCACGCTGCCCCAACCCTTGGTGATAAATTGGGAAAAAATCGCGTATAAAAAAACGCGAGTATTACTCGCAATAATATCGGCTTCGGGAAAAAATTGGGTATAAAAAAAATGTGAGTATTACTCGCGATAAAGCGATAATATCGTGATATTATCGCGATTTTAACAACACTAGTTTGTTCACAACTTGGCTAACCTCTCATTGGCAGACAACAACAATCGTTGAATCCACAAAAGTTATACCAACAACAACAACAATTGATTCAACAACCGTGGCAGCCTCAATTTCAACAACCCCAATTCCAGTAGTACCAACCTTAGTTTGGACCTATTTCATAGGCTCAACCTGGTTTTGGTCAATCTCAAGCTTACCAAGGTCAAGGTCAACAAGGCTTTGTAGGTTATGGACAACCACTTATTCAACCTGGTTATCAACAACCACCTTACACTGGTTTTGTTCAACAACCATACCAAGTTTACCAAATGCAAATGCCTTATGTCGGTATGCAAAGACCTATTGCCCAGGTAATTCCATCATATCCTGGGTATGCTCAACCTGACTTGAATCAACAATTGCAATTTGTAGAAACTTTAGAATTACCAAATTTAAATCGGCTCAATAATGATCCAATCTTATATGCACCTTGGTAGCCAGTAATTCCACATAAGTTACCATCTTACATTTCGAAGTTTAACGAAAATCCTGGAGAACACCCATCAAATCATGTTATGACCTTTCGTTTGTGGTGTTCATCTAACTCCTTAAATGAAGATTCGATCAGACTTCGTCTTTCCAAAGAAAACTTACTGGTCTAGCTGCTAAATGGTACATTGAGTTACCAAGAACTTCTTTCGATAACTTCACCACTTTAGCCACTACCAATTTGACACACTTCTAGTTACCTATCAGATACGAAACTGGAACGGAACTCCTAACCAACTTTAAACAGACTACTACTACTCATATATCATATCACATTCATGAGTGGTGGCGTCGTCGTCGAATGGTTAAGACATATGTTCCCGATTAGCTTGTAACTGAATGGTTCATAAAATCCTTGTTGCCATCAATCACCAAGGATGTGGAAAAAGGTGGAGTCGTCACGGAAGAGCAAGTCATTGCTCGTGCCCAATACTTGGATTTAATTTACACACAATCTGGCATGCTTTATGATAAAATTCCTAATGCACCTCGACCAGCTTTCATTGTTCCACCTCTTCCACAATCGAGTAAGAACTCTCATGCCAGCGATGGTGTGATCGGTTCTTCAAGCACACAATCAACAAGAAGACCATCTGGTCAAACTCTTGCTATTTCCAATCAAACTACCAATGCATCAAAAAATACTCTTGCCTCCAAGATTAATGCCGTGTCATCTGACAAAGGCAAAAATCCAAATCAACCAACAGGCAAGAAAAAGAGGAAGAACAAAAAGAAAAAAGAAAATTGCCCTCCAGAGAAGTCATCTGATTCCTCTAGCGCGACAAGGAAACCTCATTATCCATGTCTGATATGTAATGACAAGAATTATACAAGATATTTTCCACATCGATCTGAGGTCTCTAAACTTTTAAAGACTTCAAACACATCGGCAGTGTTGACAGATCTGTTTCCAACCCCGAAAACACATTTGGTTGCAATAGACCATGCTTCCACATCCCAAGTACTCATGTTATCCATCACAAAGCCTAAAAATGATGTTTTGGTGTCAACAAGAAACAAAGATTATGGAAATCTGTCGTCGTCGAATAATCAGGCCATTGATCAACCTAATCCTTCAACCTCGACTTCATCTGAAGTTGTTCCACCTATTGTACATGAATTGACAATAAAACCACCAAAAGGTGTTGTGCACAAATCGACATTCAACCCTCGGGCTTGAGCAGCTCAAAACTATAACATAGTAGAAGATCTTACTCAATCACCTTTATCTATGTCGACACTCGAGGTGTTGCAAAATCGTCCCTCCCAAAAATAGGCTTTACTGTCAGCAATAGGCAGAATAGATCCTATGGATTAAAATCTTGTAGTTTTTAACCATGCAGGATATTCACCACAGTTACTGGCACAATTAGCTTTCCTAATCCAAGTAAAAGTTCTTAATAAGAATTTTCACTGAACTATTATTGACGCGGGGGAATCTACTTGCATTATGTCCATGAGCTGCAGGAAAACACTTGGTTCACTACCGTTGTCACGATCACCAACCACGTTGAAAGATTTTGATGGAAGAACATATACTCCATGTGAGATTTTGAGTAACCTACAAATAAAAATAGGGGGAAAAACTGTTACTGTTGAAGTTGAGGTAGTTGACAGACCCCTCGATTACAACATTTTACTAGGAAGGCCTTAGGTATATGCTATGGCTACTGTGGTTTCCACGTACTTTCGTACTATTTCTGGTGAGCACCAGTATTGCAACAATAATGCTGCAACTCCTGGGGCTTCCTACTCTTCTTTTATCAACCCGGAAGTTCATAACAAACTTGGAAGCGACGGTGCTGTATGCACAAGTACTAGCTCTTACTACAGGTTGTCACTTGGTCAGCTGGTGCAAGATCACTAGAAGCTTAAGCTAACTTCTATGAGTTTCCAGAAGAATATTTTAACTGTGATGAAAGAAATCTAACTCGACAGAGGCTATTCTATTTGCAGAAAGAGAATGAAAACTGAAATGTAACGCAATTCCTAGCAAACCCTAATTTACCTAGTAACCCTAATTTTGCAGGAAAAGAGATGAAAACTGATGAAATGAGTGCCATTGATTACTGAAAAGGTAAATTTCATGTATTCAAGCTACTTCTGAAAAGAAATGAGAAGAAAACATCTTTTTGTGTTTTTGAGTGTTTTTATGTGAAGTTATTATGCTTGTGATTTATCTGGTTGTGATTGTGCAGAGGTTTGATGGTGAAGGAAGATGGAGTTAGCTTTTGTAGAGGTGGAGGAAGGTGTGGATAAGTCCTAAGAATCCCCTAGTACCCTTCTAAAGACTTCCATTGCAATCGGATTTCGAAAAACTACTTATATGGAATTCTACAGGAGGTTGCAGGGGATCTACAGGAGGATCTACAAGAGGAGACCAAGAGCTATGTTTGGAGTTTTGAAGGTGGAAAAATGATGGGAAAGGGTAACTGAAGGCTAGTTGAAGGTGTTGAGGTGTCTAGAGCTTGTCAAGGAAGATTAATAAAGAACATGATGGTTGGATTTGTTCAAATGGCAAGAGAGAAGCTGTTACACAAAATATTGTCACCATGACTATTTGTAGTCAGTATGGGTCTATCATCATTCATACTGTCCTCCTTAACAAGTCTCAAATCTCAGCTCTTCATGTCAAGCTTTAAAAATGAGGGAAAGTCTTTAAAAATCAATAAAGCTCTGGATCTGCACTTTCTCTTACTGTTACCTGTGGTCCAGCACCCCTTGGTCATATTACCTGCGGACCTGCCTACTCTGTCTCTAAAGGAGTGGGTGCGGACCCCTGTGAAAGTAAAAAAGGTGCAAGTTTATTCTTAAAAACTCACTTGTGGTTAATTTTGGATGCTTCTAGAAGGAATCTTGACGTGGATGGTTCGCTCCTAGGTGGTTCATGCATCCCAAAACTAAAGGAGCTAATCCCTTTATGAGAGGAGCTTATCCCTTTGAAGGAGGGCTTTATCCGTTTGAAGGTGGACTTAGTAACTTCCCTCCATTGCACTATAAATTAAGGCATTGGGCTGGTTGCTAGGGAGGTTAGAAGCTGAACATTTTTTAGGATAAATGTTGTTGGAATTGAGACTTCCTAGTTAAGCTTGAGAGGAGAGATTACATACCTTTTGGCTTCATTGGGAAGAGAGTGAAACTTGTCAAAGTAGAGGAGATTCTTGTTGGACCCTGGGAGGAGCTTGTACAACATCAAGGCACTAAGGTTGTAAAGTTCTTCTTTGATTAAAGTTAATACAATCATATTCTTTTTTCTCAATGAATTGTCTTATATGGTTTGTTTTATGAATTCCTTGATCATCATGATAAATATGCTTTATTATATTGGCTTTTCAGGTGCTATTTAATGTGTGTGCTTGTTTGTGTTTGTAGATTCTTTACAAGGGAGCTCATTTGGAACAACGGAGCGTGGCTTCCACAAACTTGCACTGGACCCGAGGTAGACCTAAAACACTTGTTTGCCTTTATTTATAAATCGCATATTTAGAGAAAGAATTTGTTTGGTTTTCTTGTCGTTAGATATCATTAGATACTAAGGAGGTCGGTCTTGTTCACAAGAACGACTTATCCGGCCGACAAAATGGCGACTCCATTGGGGACTTGAATTTTTGATTTCTTTCTTTGTTTTTACTTTGACTTTAGAAACTGTGTCTTTGTTTCTGGTTTTTGGCTTGATGTGTGTGGGATTGGGTAGGTTCAATAGATCTTGAATTATTTTTTGTTTTTCATACTTTTTGAAGAGGACCGCACCCTTTGCTTGTAACACAGTGTGGACATCCCCGCACTTTTGTTTTACACACAGAGCGGTACCGCACCTGGGTATACTGGGCGCCTGTGGACCCTGTCAAAATTTTGAAAAACTTAAAATTTTCTCATTCAGTCAGCTTAGGATTTGTTTATGTGTTTTTAGCCTCTACCTAGATCTGCATGTATCTTGTCAGGAACTTTTCTTAGGTTAATTCCATTGGAATTAGGGTTTTAGGTGAAATTCCTAGAAGTTTTGTGTGCCGGGCTTGATTTTCGTTTTGGTCTTTGTAGTAGCTCAGAGCTTAGAAGCCTTAGAAACCTCAGATCACCTTGGTTTTTTGCTGACCTTCTTATGAGTCTGACCATTTTGTAAAATCTGCCTTTGTTGAGAAATCCATCTTGTTTTTCTCTTTGCGGAACTTCGAAAGAACTTGTGTGGAAAGTTTTGGATTTCATTTTTAGAAAAGAAAACAAAAGCTGGTTGTTTTTTGATTAATTTGTGATTCTGGACAAATTAGTCCTTAGTTTTCTCATAACTAAGTAAAACATCCTTGAAAATAAATCTTGTAAGTTTTTACTTCAATTAGTTTTTTAGAATTTATACATCTCAAGATTAGATTTTTCAATAGTTTTGAGTGTTTTATAAAAGTAAAAATAAAATCTCTTTTGAAAAAGTTTATTTTAGTAGTATTTGAGTGTTTGAAAAGGGAGGGAAATTTTGGTGAGTATAACTAGTTGTCTCGTTTTTGAGTTCATTGGAAAATACAAAATGTTCTTCTTTTGATTTGATTGTCAAGGAAAGATTTGTTTTTACAAGCATTTTCATTCTCAACTCTTTCTCTAGCTAGAAATTCATTGAAGAAAAAGGATTGTTTTTCATCTTAAGTGCATTTTTAGTGATTTGGAGTCGAGTCTTCACACCATAAGTTTCATCTCCGCATCTTTTGACTTAAGAAAAAAACCAATAAAAATAACGCTTAAAGTAAAATCTATCTAGTAATCTTTTTATTTCTAGGGCTCGTTATCACCAACATAGCTTAGGCTAGTATCTTGGAGTTGGGAGTAATTAACTCTCCAAGATAGTAAAACAAACAAGTAGTTGTATCTTGTGGTAGGAGTTAAATTCCAATTGTTACATCTATGCTCTGGGAAGCTCCTCTTATAGAAGTCAAGCACGATATCGTGTCCGAACCAATGGGGTAATCAATCCTTCCTCATTGGGAACTATATTAGATATACATGTATTAAAAACAATAAACCTCGGATTAACCATTGTCGAGGAGCATGGGGTCACTTGTTGGTAAACCTTGGATTATGTCAAAGGAGCCTTCAAGGGGATTGAGCTTGCTACTCTGCCCTTGTGTGTGTATCGGATCACAGACTGTTCCCCCAGGTATATTTGTTTTCGTTGGTAACCATAGTGACCATATTCTATAGGATTCTTTCCTAAGGTGACAGTGGAGGGAAGATCCCACTGTACCTAGAGCAGACGTCGGCTAGACTCACTTGGATTTTCTAGGGGGTTCTCTTCACTCGAGATAGTTTAGTGGAGAAACTTGTGCCAGTCTATTCATTAAGCAGGTTGCCAAGGTAACTGTTCCAACTGCCATTTCTGTATTGAATTCTGTGACATTGGATTTCATCACCAACTAGTGTTTTCGGTAAAGAAAGTTACTGTTTGTGTGTGGTTTGACCTCCTAGATTCTTTAGGCGTGTGATTCAAAATTGTTTGGTTCTTTAGAGACTTTAGGTGGTTTTCATTGAGATTTTTCTTTGTTTGCGTGTGAAGTAGTTAAAATATTTAATCGTGGCCGAATTACCAAGGAAGTTCCGTAGACTTCGGGGCCAACCTCCTGAGTTTTCACCGAGCCAACTTGAAGGGCTACGAGCCCTTGTAACTCCTAGTGACAGTAGATTTGGGTCACCTGAAGAAGGAGAGTGTTCTTTGGTTGTACATCCTGATTACCAAGTTCAAGCACCAGAGTATATTTTAGAACCTGTTTCTTTTTCCGAAGTTACTGGTAGTTTTTCTTCTACTAGTGATTTAGCCGAGGAACCTGAAATATCTGAACCTGAAACTGAACCTACTGCTACTCCAACATCAGGATTTGCCTCTCCAACTTCCAGTGGTCCTGGTTCACCCAAGGTAGAAAGAGTCATTACCCAAAGTCTTCCTTCTGGACTTATTGTTATTGAAGAACTTCTTACTCCGGAAGAAGGTATACCTATCCCTGAAAATCAACCAGCTATAGAACTTAGGGAGCGTGAATCGATATTTTGCAGTCCACCTAGGAGGGACACTTGGTATCTTTCATTGACCAATTCTTTGGAAAACCTGGGACTAAGTTTTTCACCACCTCGCATTCCTTTTCATCCAACACCTAGGGGTTATTATCCTCCGTTAAATATGTACAGATAGTCGTCCATGTTTTCTCAATCTCCAGAAACCTTTTTATATGGTGGTCCTTTTGTTCCCTATAGGTATCAGTCACTTACTGGTACTTTTTTGGGAGCATCTCCTCAACCTATTGAACAAGGGTTATTAACTGGTAATAATGAAACTAAGCCGTTGAGTGTAGAAGATATTCTTATGATGTCAGGTACCATTCCAAAGCCGCAACCTCAAGGTGGCCAATTACTGCCTGGGGGGCAGCCTCAAGGTCCTCAATTATCGCCTGGGGGGCAACCTCAAGGTACCCAATTACCGCCTGGGGGGCAACCTCAAGGACAGTACATACCTATGGGATAGTACATTCCTCAAGGTCAACCCTAGACTCAATATGTACCTCAAAGTCAACCCCAGTATCAATATGTACCTCAAGGTCAACCCCAGTATCAGTACGTGCCTCAAGGTTATCAACCTCAAGGTCAGTACCCAACCCAAGGTTTCCAACCACCTTCTGGTCAGTCATTTGTCCAAGGAGCTGGAAATGTACCTTTGAATTATCAACCCTACCCTCAACCCAGTTATGGTCCTCAATTTTCTCAACCTGCTATGGGTCCGTACCCCAGAATGAACTTAGTGTCGGATCCATCTCAATCTCAACAAATATTGCAACCGAATGTGCAGTTGTCATCTCAATCTGGAAAACCCTTGGTTTCTGGTTCAACCCAACAACCTTTCCAGTCTACTATTCAAACTTCTACACCTTCTGTAGTTTCTCAGCCTGGGCCTAGTTCGCCTCGAACTCCGCCTCAAACGACTGCTGCAACTACTACAACATCTGTTCCATCTATCCCACCTACTTCTGGAGTATCGACAGGTCCGGTTTCTACTGTTCCTATATCAACTCCTCAAGCATCTTTACCTCAGTCTGGACCCACAATTCAGACTTCGGTTCAAATGCCTGTAGGACAACCTGGTCCAAGTATGGTTGTCACAAGTCAACCTCAATTTACTTATCAACCGTACCAGGGACAGTACCAATTCGGTCCTGTTGTGCAGCAGCCAGTCTACCAGTATCAACCGTACCCTAGATATACTTATCAGCAACCTCAACAACCCCAGTACGGTCCGGTTAATCCTGGTTTTCCGGGAGGATATAATATCCCAAATGCAATTCCAATACCTAGTTATCCTGCATATCCTCCTCCTGGGGCTGGTCTCATGACCTAGGGTTTCAGGGACCCTAATCGTTAGTTACCGTTCATTGCAACTTTATACTTGCCTAATTTGTCGCGCCTTACAAACGATCTAATTAACTATCTTCCGTTTTGACTGCCAATGCCGAATAAGTTGCCTAGTGATATTCCTAAGTTTGAAGGAAAATCAGGAGAGGACCCGTCGAACCATGTGATGAATTATCACCTCTGGTGTGCGTCTAACTCCATTTCAGAGGATTCAATCCATTTAAGGCTTTTTCAACATACTCTAATTGGTCTTGCGGCCAAGTGGTACATTGAGTTACTGCGAGCCACTTTTTATAACTTTAGTCAGTTAGCTACTTCATTTTTAACTCATTTTCAGTTGCCAGTCAGATATGACAATGGAACGGAACTATTAACTTCATTAAACTAGTCAATGTCCACTTACATTTCAGATCACATTCATGAATGGAGACATCGACAGTGTTTAGTGAAAGTTTTTATTCCAGATCAGATCTTAGCAGAATGGTTTGTCAAATCTTTATTACTGAAAATCACTGAGGATGTAGCTAAGGCAGGAGTCGTTACTGAAGAGCAAGTAATTGCTCAAGCTCAGTACCTTGACCTAGTTTATACGCAGTCAGGTACGTTACACGAGAAAATCCCCGACCTTCCTAAAAAAAATCAAATAACTGTGGCTCCTTCAGGGTCTCATGCCGTTGATGGTATGATTGGTATGGTTAATACCAAAAGTAAGAAGAAATCTTTCAAGAATTCTTCTCCTATCATAACTTTACCAGATTCCCCGACAGGAGATTCTTCCGTGGAAATTTTCGCTGATATCCATGTTGTAGAGTCATCTACAGCCAAATCAAAATCTGGCGGTAAAAAGAAAGGGAAGAAGAAAAATAAAACAGATAAAAATTCGAAAGAGAAAATAGAAAAAACGGAATCTACAGATGAGAAATGAAAACCTCGTTATCCTTGTCTCATTTGTGACGAAGAAAATTTTACAAGAGACTGCCCTCATCATGCTAAGGTTGCGAAAATGGTCAAAGGTTCCCAAATGCCTGCTGTTTTGAAGGATCCTTTTCCTAGTCAAGACAGTAAGATGATAGGTTCTTCCTCAAATGCCTCCGAAGAACCCATAATGATGATGTCCCATGTTAGGATTGCGATACGATCGCAAGATTATGGAAGTAAAAGTCCTGTTGGTGGTAAGGAAGCAGAATCTTCTAATTCGAACCCATCAACTTCAACTCCTGGTTCCGATCCACTACAGATTGAGAAGCCTAACCTAGACTTAGTAATCAAACCGCCTGCCAAGGGTATACTTCGAAAGTCAGCTTTCAATCCACATGCGAGAGCAGCTCAGAACTATAACATTGTTGAAGATTTTGCTATTTCACCTTCAGCAATGTCAGCTTTGGGGGTGCTGCAATCATGTCCAACACAACATAAATTGCTATTGTCGGCTATAGGAGCTGTTGACATTCAGGACTCGAACCTTATAATTCTCGATCTAGAAAATAATACACCTTGCTTACCTCATCAAATGGCTTTCCAGATTCCAGTGTTAGTAAAAAACAGACCTTGCTATAGGACTGTGATTGATGAGGGAGCCTCAACGTGTATTATGTCGATCCAGTGTTGGAGACCGCTTGGTTCTCCTACACTTAATCAATCCCAGACGATTCTAAAGGCGTTTGATGGTCGTGGGTTCCATCCTTTTGGCATTCTACAGGATTTTCCTATAGGCGTTGAAGGCAAACCTGTTAATCTAGATGTGGAGGTGGTTGATGCCCCTCTAGATTACAACCTTCTCTTGGGTTGTAGTTGGTCTTACACTATGACAGTTATTGTTTCATCGGTCTTTCGGCTTATAAAGTTCCCTCATAATGGAAAGATCGTAACTATAGACCAGCTAACTTACTTTTCATCCGACCCAGCCTCTTCTAAAAGTATCCAGCATGTCGGCAAAACCACTATCCCTTATAAGGACGTTGGAGTAGGACTAGTTAAGGATTCTGGTTTACTAGGAACTTTTCCCTTTCCTCCTCTCAACGTATCGCCTTCTAATACAACCATTCATATGATTTCATCAGACACTATTGTTTATGATGATCCTTGGATCGTACCTTTCGAATCTGAGATAGATTCATTTGGTGATGCTATGCCTTTGAGTCCATATGAAATTGTGTATCAGGTCGTACAGTCGTTTTCCAACTCTTCTTCAACCGAAATTGACTTAATGAATGTGGTGCATGAAGAATCACTTTCAACATCAAACTCAGATTCAATAACGTTTTCCGAACTTGTTCACACTGATGAGCAAATTCGTGAAATCCTATGTGTTGATGATTTACCATGGGAAGATCTCATCATAGATCTTCGTTTTTACCTGAGATTGATCGCTTTGAAAATGATTTTTCATCTATTTTTACGACTGATTATGTCAAGGAACCTCAGAATCCAATGAAAAATCCTGATTCTGAGTTAAATTTGGGAAACATTTCTCTAACTATTCCTATTGACATTTCGGTTAAGCCCGGAATTGTTGAAAACATTCATATAGGTGCCTCTTGTACGGAAGATGAAATTCAAACATATAAGGCCCTATTTCAAGAATTTTGTGACGTTTTTGCCTGGTCATATGAGGCAATGCTAGGAATTGACCCAGCAATTGTTGTTCATGAAATCAAAACTTACCCGGATGCTAAACCCGTCTAACAACATTTGCATTAGATCCACCCGCAAAAAGCTACTGCTATTAAAGAAGAAGTTAAAAAGTTACTTAAAGAAAGTTTCATTTATCAAATTTTGTTAACGGATTGGGTATCGAATATTGTTCCTGTTAACAAAAAGCAAGGAACAATAATAATATGTATCGATTATAGGGATATTAATCGAGCCTGCCCAAAAGACAATTACCCAACTCCCTATATCGATCAAATCATTGATGATTGCGCCGGCAGTGAAATATTCTCCTTCATGGACGGTTTTTCCGAATACAATCAAATAAATATTCTACCTACTGATCAACCATAAACGGCTTTCATTTGTCCATGGGGGACATTTGCTTATTACAAATTACCTTTTGGGATCAAGAACGTCGGGGAAACTTTTCAAAGAGCCATGTCTTACGACTTTCATGACATCAAGCACATTGTGCAACCCTATCTCGATGATTTACCTGCTCATTCATTACATCGAGCTGATCATCTCATCCATTTACCAGCAATCTTTATGAGGTGTAGGCATTATCGAATTAGGTTGAATCCACATAAGTGTGTTTTCTGTATAGAAATGGGTCGGTTACTGGGGTTTGTTGTTTTGAAAGCCGACATTTGCGTCGATCCCTCAAAGGTTGAAGCTATTATCAAATTGCCTCCTCCTTCGAGTCTTCGCCAACTCCAAAGTTTGTAGGGGAAAGAAAACTTTTTACGTCGATTCATTCCTAACTATGCTGAGATCACAAAGGGTTTTACCCGGTTGTTGAAACAGAATACTCCATTCTTTTGGGATGAGATAGCTGAAAAATATTTTGATGCACTAAAATACGCGTCGACCCATGCACCGTTATTGCATCCTCCCAACTACAACCAGGACTACTTCTTATAGCTTGCCACCTCGCATTCCACAATTGGAATGGTGTTAGTTCAGGAAGATGAATTCGATAGTGAACATGTGATATATTACCTTAGTTGAACCTTAAATCCAACTGAGCTAAAATATTCACATGTGGATAAATTGGCATTGGCAGTTGCTCAAGCTGTCCAACATTTTCGTCATTACATTTTACTACGCAAAACTACAGTAATTTATGATTGCAACACTATGATCTATATTTTGACCAAACAATTACTAGGGGGAAAGTACTCCAAATGGATTGTGATCCTGTAGGAGTTTGACTTGGAATTTGAAAAGTCTAAGTCAAAGAAATATTTAGTTTTTGTGGAGTTGATGTGTGACTTCCCGTGTGCTGACACTGAAACGGTGGCAGAGGAGCCCATTGTGGACGAATCCTTGTTTCTAATCAGCACTTTAGATCCATGGTATGGAGATATCATCGTTTATCTCCAAACCCAATCCTTTCGGCCAGAAATTTCAAGATCAGAGCGTCGAAAAATACAATTCCAGTCCCAACAATTCAAAATTATTGGAGTTACACTTTATCGTCGTGGGGCGGACTCTATTTTCCGACGTTGTTTAACTCATGAGGAAGCTGAAAGGGTTCTAAATTACTGTCACTTTGGAGCGTGTGGCGATCACATGTCTGGGTTTGCCACAGCCCAAAAGATATTGTGCGTTGGCTATTTTTGGTCGTCTTTGTTTAAAGATTGTATTAACGCGGTTCGAAAATTCCACAACTACCAAATTTTTGATCGAAAGATGAACACTCCACCTGCTCCTCTCCACCCTATAATTGTTGTCGGTCCTTTTGCGAAATGGGGTATCGATTTTATTACATGTAACCGTCACTCGGTCGGGGGGCATGCGTATATCATCCTTGCGGTAGATTATTTTACCAAGTGGGCCGAGGCGATGCCTACATTTGAGGAAGATGGCAAAATTGCTGCGATTTTCGTGTTCAATCATATAATTGCTAGTTTCGGTGTTCCACAAGTGATTATCACTGATCATGGGCGTAATTTTAGAAACATTATGATGAAGGAACTAACAGACCAACTTGGCCTGCGTCACGATAGTTCAACTCCATATTATCCACAGGCTAATGGTCTGGTTGAAGCCATAAACAAATTTTTAGTCATTATGATCCGACAAATCATTGGGATTCATAGGTTGAATTGGCATAACATGCTATTTTTAGCACTTTGGGCGTATCGAACCTCAGTAAAAACATCAACCAGTTTCACTCCTTTCCAACTAGTTTATGGTTTGGAAGCTGTGTTACCCATTGAATGTGAAATCCCGTCATTGCAAATGGCCATAGAATTACTTTCAGCTACTCCCGAAGAGGAAAAACGTTTGTTGTACTTGGCTCAGCTAGATGAGAATCGATGTGATGCTGCATTAGCAATCGAAACTCATGCCAAACGTATTAAATCTCAGTATGATCGAAATGTTACACCTCGTAATTTTTTGGAAATAGACCTAGTCTTACTGTACGATCAAGCAAATGATAAATTAGGCGCTGGAAAATTCGTACCCATGTGGCGTGGTCCTTATGTTGTTAAGCGAAAGCTGGGAAAAGGGGCCTATGAATTGGTAGACTTTGACGGGGTCTCTTTAGGTAAACCCAGAAATGGTCTTCACCTGAAGAGATATTATGCTTAAATCTGGGTGTGGAGATTTTTAGTTAGGTTAGTTTTCTTTCTAGCTGGTGTGTTTTAGATTAAAAAGTGTGCTTATCTTAGAGAGTTGTTTTTGTCATTATTCCTGCTTATCTTGATTTTACTCTTGATATTGCAGATGTCGACATCTCTCCAAACATACATTGGTTTTGCTGATGGTGCTTGTTGTAATACACGGAACATTTCTTCCGCAGCTTGGGTTATCTAGTTGCCCTCTGTTGAGTTGGTATCTATGCATGGGGTAAGCCTCGGTCAAACAATGAACAACATTGCAGAGTATAGTGCGGTGATTGAGTTATTATCTGAATCCATTTCATTTGGGATTCGGAGTTTGATTGTGAGGTTAGATTCTGAACTCGTTGTATTACAGCTTAATAGAGTGTATGCCATTAGAAATCCAGTGTTATTGAGATTATTTTTTAGAGTTCGTCTCTTGGAACGTGAATTTGACTATATTGAATATCAGCATATTCCAAGATATTTAAATACATTAGCAGATGCAATTGCTTCTCGAATGTTAAGTAGACATTTGCAATAATCATACAAGTAAATTTAAAAACATTCCACAACATGTTTTACAAGATAAACCGGTAATAGTGATATAGTATAGCATAGAAGTGTGTTAAATATACATTGTCTTCGATCATAGGTTGAAAAACACCTTATGATCAGCAAAAATGATAGTACAAAAAGCAAAAATGTCATATGAGTCTACAACAGGCGATCATCTTATCACTGGTGATGATCACGATAAGAAACCACGGTACGGGCCACCCTACAAAGGAACCTCCTGAAAGGTCCTGGGACCCCAATCACATAGCGCTGTAGCCTAAGAGGAATGTCATCTATGTTGGTCTCTGGAATGTCTGTTGTCAAACGCTCTAGATGGTTTTCCAATTCGGCCAAGGTCTCTGTAGATTCATCCTGTGGGGTTGGTGCTGCTGCAGCTGGATGTTTCCTCTCATAGGGCCAGAGAGTGGCTAGTCGTCATGGACCTACATCTACATTTGAAACTTTTTACTATCAATTTTCGGACGGTTTAAAAACAAAAAAAAATTAAATTAAATTAGAAAATGTTGAAAATGATTTTACCTAAGTCATCCCATTGCTCTCCTGGTGGAAGAGCCATGTCTGGGTCACCACGATAATCTATCCCAACATAAGGAAAATCCTGAATAGCAAATACTTGGTTCTCCAACCAATGAAAATACTCAAGAGTAAATCAAACGACTTCTATTCCCTCCTCAGGATGACGGGCCATAACTGCAACTCAACGCATCAGTTTGGGCTCTCAGGGAAGTCTAGCTCCAACGGTAAGATGTTGTGGGACCAACATTGGGACCCTCTCTAGACCAAAGCTCACAACTAAAGCACCATATCCAAAGTTCTTCAGTTTTCCGTTCTTTGCTCTAGTCAGTTGGCCTTTTACATTAGCCAACACAGCCTCACACCAGTTGAAGATGGTGCCTCGAAAGCAGTCTACTGCCATCCGCATTTGGGATCTAGTGGCCATATGTAGTGCTGCGCTTCTGCAGAGCCTGGTAACAGTAAATACAATCACTTTGAGTTCAGGACAGGAGATGGTTTTGATATCAATCCCTTTGTCTCTAGTTTGGTCGTTGCAAAACTCTAGCCAGAGGCTATCGACAGACTGGCCACCTGGCCTAGTCTCGAATAGAGTCAAATGTTCACCTCTTAGGCAAACCAGTCAAAAAGTAAATGTCTTCCAGCTCCATTTCGAGCTGGTGGCCACCAATAAAGAAACATTGGTCCTGTATATTCCTCCTGTCTACCAGCCACTGCAAAAAGTGCACTTGGGCCCTCATGCCAGATATGGCCCAGAATTTGTATAAACCGCATGCCTTCAATGATCAAGGTGAGATCCACATCCTCATGCTCCCGTTCCTGCCAGTCAAGCATGATGTATACCCTACATTCAATAAAAAGGCGGATTAGAATATTTAAAATCAAAATTTTTGGGTGGAATTTGAAAATTTTAAGTTTGAAAACCTATTCTGCGGGGACCGCACCCTCTATGTTAGAGACAGTGCATAGGTCCACACTTTGCCTTCATGGCAGGTGTGGGCCCCTGACTCTTTCCCTTTTATGAAAAAGTTGTGGTCGGCAGGTTTCCTATGCTATGCCTGTGGACCCCTGCGCGCGGGTTTTTAACCTAAAAATTTCCTAAAAAACAAAATAAAAGCCTAAAAATAAATTTCAAATGGATGAAATGAAAGAGTAAGATGATGTGGATTACCTGGAGGAGACAGCGTTCAATTCCAACAGACGGATTTTCCGCAATCTTCACGGGAAGTTTCTGACCAAAAGCTCTCTTTTCTCACTTTGAAGTCAAACGGTAAAAATGAATTTACAAAAGCCCTTTTTATAAGCTTTTTTGAATAAATTAAATTTTAATTTGTTTATTTTTCACTTTAAAGAGGTAACTTTTGAAGCATTTTTATCTATTTTAAACAGATATGAGTAATGTTTGAGTTTTTGTCCAGGATAATGGATTTTTCAGGCAAAATTGATCATTTTTGACAAAACACATTAGAGTCACCTTTAAGCTCTTTTCTGCCTCCTAAAATATGAAAAGATTGCCGAGTTTTTCTTTTTAAGCTCGTTAAAACAGAACTAAAAAGACAGTCCACTTACAGCCCTTTTCTGACCGTAAAAACATGAAAAGATTGCTGGATTTTTGTCGTTTCAAATTCGATATTGGTTATAAAACAACGTGTCATTGGTCGCTTTTTTACTTTTTCGGATCAGAGGCACTAATTATGAAAATTACTCCTTGGTTGTAATGATCAAACGGTTCTCTCAAGTATTATTTTATACTTTTTCGGGCTTGGGAGACACAAATTTATGAAAAATGACAACCATGGAGTTTTCTTAAGTTTTTTCAGACTCCCTAAAATTGAAAAACGACGAGTTTCTCCTATACTGGACTTGTTAAAATTTAACAGTAAAGGACCTGTTCAATTATAAACAGGAACGGACCACTCCTTCTTAGGGTTTGAATTTAAACTAAGTTGGACTCGTCCGAAGGATGAGCTTATAATCAAGCAAATGTTATCCTCCTCAAGCTTGTTAAAAATAAAGAGGTACTTGCCAGAAATGGTGGGGGAAAAGAGAGAAAAATGAGCATGTTTGTCATACTTTGTGTCTCTGAAAAACATTTAACCACTCTTGAACACGACACTTTTTATTTACCTGGGTTGGGAAATCTTTTGCCTAACAGTTGATCAAACCATATTGAAAGTCTTCAGCTGGTTTCTGGGTATTAACTTTGGGTCAATTGTCACCAAACCATTTGTTGTGTCATTATGTGTTCAAGAGGTCAGTGCAAATAAACCATTCATCTGCAAAATATCTGTCATCCATCTTGACCATCCCTGAGCCAGTCCTTGCGACTATATTTCTTCAAACTTGATCTATGATTTCATGTTGTGGGCTTGACTACGACGGATCGCTTTCTATCGACTTCAGCTCATCATCTAGAAAGATGATCTAGAAATCGTCAGTACCTTGGGATCTGCATGCCTCAATGGCAGGTTTCTCACCTTCGAAGATAGGTTGCATCATTGACCTTTGATCAAAGGATTTTGTGACATGTTCGACATCAACACATCTATTCACATCTCATGGATTGTACTGAGTACTTTGAGAGCCATTGACATTACTGGTGGTTTCTCTCACACTTGTCAACAGTTTACATCATTGACTGGTAATCAAGTGGTTTCTACCATGTTCGACTTCGACACATTCATTCACATGGATAGGGTCGTACTATTTCGGGAAGTAGAAATCAAGACCCTGGATCTAGTTTCCACCATCCTGGCTGCGAGGAATTTTGTATTCATTATACAGTAGACTATTCATAAACAGATGGATGCATCCATACTGTGTCTACATGTGTCTATACTTGTGATGTATTACAAGATCATTCATATAATAGAGCAGTAGTTAGTTTTCTAGTCAGTTTTGATCTGAGTATGGGAATTCCTACCTCAGCGATGATATGATCTCATATATATATTTTGTATTGAATGTTTTTATAGGTTCCAACCGGGCTCTCCACAAGATGATCCTCGAAATGATAAAGTACTTCACTCTTCTTAGATGATAAATGAAATCCTCATCTACTACAGACTTCACACTCTAGGGGGCAATCTGTTACACAAAATATTTTCACCATGACTATTTGAAGTCATTATGGGTCTATCATCATTCATATTGTCCTCCTTAGCAAGTCTCAAACCCTAGCTCTTCATTTCAAGCTTTAAAAATGAGAGAAAGTCTTTGAAAATCAATAAAGCTCTGGTTCCGCACTTTTTCTTACTGTTACCTATGGTCCTGCACCCCTTGGTCATATTACCTGCGGACCTGCCCACTCTGTCTCTAAAGGAGTGGGTGCGGACCCTTGTGAAAGTAAAAAAGGTGCAAGTTTATTCTTAAAAACTCACTTGTGGTTAATTCTGGATGCTTCTAGAAGGAATCTTGATGTGGATGGTTCGCTCCTAGGTGGTTCATGCATCCCAAAACTAAAGGAGCTAATCCCTTGATGAGAGGAGCTTATCCCTTTGAAGGAGGGCTTTATCCCTTTGAAGGTGGACTTAGTAACTTCCCTCCATTGCACTATAAATTAAGGCATTGGGCTGGTTGCTAGGGAGGTTAGAAGCTGAACATTTCTGAGGGTAAATGTTGTTGGAATTCAGACTTCCTAGTTAAGCTTGAGAGGAGAGATTACATATCTTTTGGCTTCATTGGGAAGAGAGTGAAACTTGTCAAAGTAGAGGAGATTCTTGTTGGACCCTGGGAGGAGCTTGTACAGCATCAAGGCACCAAGGTTGTAAAGTTCTTCTTTGATTAAAGTTAATACAATCATATTCATTTTTCTCAATAAATTGTATTATATCATTTGTTTCATGAATTCCTTGATCATCATGATAAATATGCTTTATTATATTGGCTTTTCAGGTGCTATTTAATGTGTGTGCTTGTTTGTGTTTGCAGATTCTTTACAAGGGACCTCATTTGGATCAACGGAGCGTGGCTTCCACAAACTTGTACTGGACCCGAGGTAGGCCTAAAAAACTTGTTTGCCTTTATTTATAAATTGCATATTTAGAGAAAGATAGAAGTTTTTTGGTTTGCTTGTCGCTAGATATCATTAGATACTAGGTAGGTCGGTCTTGTCTGCAAGAACGACTTATTCGGCCAACAACAACATATGGAGAAAAACGCAAAAATTAGGGCAGATTGGCGAAATGTTGCAAATGACTTGGGAAATCTATGAGAAGTGAGTTGGTTCTGGCTGCTTTATGGATGTATGGTGAGCTGAGGTGTCCTGCAAGAGATTTGCACATCTACTTACAAAAATTGATCAAAGAAAATACTAACTATACTATGAAAACAGAACTTTCTCTAGCTTGACCTAATTTATGACCTACAAACAGAAAATGTTGAATAGTAACCTTTGAACAGAAAATCATGCAAAGAGATCTATTGCAAAATAATATAAAATGATCTAAGCAACTGAATCTGAAGCAAGACATTAAACTTTCTGAATCAAGTTATCACACTAGAAGTTGTATGGAAGAGAAAAACTATGTTTTTGGTGGCAGCAATAGTGCCTTGACCTCAAATCATAGTCCTAGAAAGGGAGAAAGGAGATCATGGCCTACTGTTGTCCTTTTTTAATCTTATTATGTCACTGCATTAACCTACTTAAGCAACTGAAACAAAAACAGCTATGCAAACCATCAAAATCAACTTAATCTAACAAAGTAAAATGAATCTATGTAACATAAATTAACTCATGAGCTGAAGCAAAAACATATAAGTACAAAGCAAGAGATTTTAGGCAGCTTGGGTTGGGCCCTAACCCAAGATCTTCATCCCTCTGAAAGAGATCAGTGCTGGCTCAAAAACTTTTTCATCTTCATTATAAAAAATAATAGTCACATTACATGAACTGTTCTCAAAAAGGAAGCTTGAAAATAAGCTAAACAAGTGCTACACAAAAGTGATAAAATTCTACTAATAACTGGATAACCTACTGATGCTCTAAGCCCCCTTATTTATACAAATGGATTCCTCCAACAGTTCTCCTAAAATCAAGGAGCTCGGCTTCCCAGAACTGGAGATAAACAATAGTCCTTCTCTACTTGCTCGGCTGCCCCTTGGAATGTGGACCTTTGTGCTCCAAGTTACTGATGGAGAATTCGAGGAAAGGGGTCATAAATGAGGGAGACACCCCCTACAAATCCTCTTCCCTGTTTCCCTCGAGCATTTGTTACCATTTTCTCATAAATCCCTTTACTTTGTCCAAAATTGACCAAAAAAATCTGCATAAAGCACACATTAGACTACATGGAAAAATGACTAACCCAATTCACTTTATTAGCATAAATATATTCAAAAACATGCAATAAACTAATGATAATGGTAGATTACATCGAATTAAGAGGAAAAAATGAGCCCATATAATTACCCATTTCTGGGGCTCATCATCACCCCCCTACTGAATGGGTTGCTCATCCTCTGAGCAACTAATTTAACTCTTCTTCCTTAATGGCTCTGACAGATTCCCTCACATCCCATGCTTCTGATGTGATACCGTCCTCTTTATCATGGAATCCTATCTTTCTATTCACCTCTTCCCACTGTTTCTGTTCTTCCTCCTCTTTTACTCCTTCCAGCAATCTTAACAGCAGTGGAGGACTGAATTTGAGGCCAATCCAATTGGCCTTCAAACTTTGCATAGAGTGCTTATACAGTGGCACTCTTCTCATGGATTCCCTCATCCTGTTTGGGGAGTGATACTCCTTGATCCATAGGTTGTGTGGCAATGTGTTCCACCTTCTCATGCAGGCATGAATGCAGTCACCTCCAAATAATCTCTCCATGTCCTCGAAATGTGCAAGAGCCTGGGCCTGCTTATCAACATAGTCTGGGAAAACTTAAGGATTAGCTGCAAGGTGTTGGTGGGCATAGATGAAAGAAAAGGGGTCTACTAGTTCTGCTCTAACCATTAGGGGTTCATTCAGCTCTTTTTCCATCATTTTTTGGATTTCTGCTGCCCTTTTCTCTTCATGGTTCATCCAAGATGACATGGCCATCAGCTGCAAGTCTCCGAATGCAACATTGGGATCCCATAGGTTCATATCAGTAACGGCCATGTTGTGCAGGTAAAAGTCTACTAGCTTCGCTTTGTCCTCAGTTGAACTGTGATCACATAAATGAATGAATTGGCCATAATCTTGAAAAGGTATTGTGCCCTTATGGGCCAGTGTCTTGGTCTGAAATTGGAGCCACTAATCCTTGAAGTACACTACATATGATTTGGTTGGTTGCCTGCACTGTAATGCCTCCATAGCCCAGCTGGCCATGTAGTCTAATTGGGCTTCTTTTTCCTATAACTGCTTTCTCAAGATCAACACCTCATTTTCTGCCTGAGATTCCCTTTCTTGTTGCTGTCTTATTAATGTCTTACTGTCTCCCTGGGGTTCTTCTTCCTATTGTTGTCTTTTTAAGATTAACAACTCATTTCCTCCTTGAGGTTCCCTTTCTTGCAGCTGCTTCTTTAACATTTCATTTTCTGCCTCTAATTGAACTCTTCTGATGCTTTCTGTATCTCTGACCATGCCCAATTCTTGGCCCATTTCGCTCAATTTGTTTTCCATGTGCCCAATGTCTTCCACCCCTCTTGATTTTTCAATCTGCATCCATGTATGGGTCCTTACTCTTTCCATTTCCAGCACAAAGAAAAGAGGGACTGCAAACTTTTGTGGGATGATCTTCCCCCCTTCCAGAAGGTTATAGTAAGAGCCTAAGTTAGGCTAAGGTCCAGCCTTTGGTATCTCTTTTGCCTTTTCTTCGTCCTTGGTCTGTTCTTTTTCCTTCTTTTCAAGTTTTTCAATTTCTTTGAGCTTTGCCAATGTCTCCTGTAGAGAGGTCTGTGCCTCCTATAGGACTATTTTAGAGTCCATTAGTTTGATCCTTTCTTTCCAAGTAGAGATATTAGGACTTCCTCTTTCATAAGTGATGGAGGTTTTAGATGGAGATTCCTCCTTTGTTGCAGTAGGGGTATCCTCAATGATGATGGGCTCCTTTGAAGGTGGCTGAGACTTCCCCATCTTTATTCTGGTGCTCTTTCAAGCCTTGAAGTACATAGATGGTTGTCTCTTCCCTTTTCCTTTGGGCTTGGCTAGAGTACTAAGTGCAGTAAGAACAGTTGATGCCTCTCTTGCTAGTGTCTCAGGAGACACTTCTTCTTGCTTTGCTTCTTCTTCTTCATCTGTTGTTTTTCCTGTTTCTGCTAGTTTTGTTTTTGCTGTCTCTGATTTTGATTTCTCCTCTGCTTGCTTAGTTTCTGCCTTTCTTGTGGCAACCTTTTTTTACGTTGTCTTAGGCTTCTTCCTTTCAGTTCTTGGTCTCTTCTTTTTCTCTGCTATGGCTATACCATTTTTTGCTTTTGATTCTTTCTTCTTCTCTGCTTTAGGCTCATCTTTGGTGGTGTCATGTTTCTCCTCTCCTATCTAGTTTCCTTTTTCTTCTGTGTGGGGTTCCTCTTCTTCCAATTGAGTGTTCTTTTTCTTCTTCATGGATTTCCTTCTCAGCTTCTTATTTTTGTTCCTCCTCTTCACTTCCAGATGGACTGAGGTCATCAGTTAATTTTTTTATATCATCCTCTTTAGTCATGTTCCTGAAAATCTCCCAGGCTATGAGGATTCTGAAAGTGTGGAGGGCATCCTCCACCAGAAATTTAATTAGCCCTTGGTGAGCCAATTGGTCTGGAACCCCTACCTTCAATTTTGTGCTAGATTCTATTAAGGATTGGAGGAGAAAATATGGAATATTGAGTTTTCTGGATGTAGGAAGGTCCATGCCGTATCTTAGTTCATGTAACTGTCTGAAATGATACCCATAGACTATTTTGTATCTTCCTTCACAGGAGATATATTTCATGATCTGATAACTGACCTCACCCTATGGATAAGGTATACTTGTCCTCCTGATGCCATTCTTATCCTCCACAGGATGTTCATTAGGCTGGAAAAAGGTCTTCTTGGCAACCTGACCTAGTGGTTTTTCTTCTTTGCTCCAGGGTATCCCAAGTTGGAGACCGGTGACCCCACTGATGAATTCCGGTGTGAGTTATATGGTTAGACCCCTGAAACTGACAGTGGCATGGGTTTTCGAGTGAGGTTTTAAAGACAATAAAAATTCCTCTGTGAATTCCTCATCATACCCATGAATTTTTTCAAAGAAATGCATCCAATTTTCCCTGGTAAAGAGGGCTACCACTTCTGGATGTTCATGCCGCTTAGTTGAATTCAGAGGCTCTTTCCTCATAAAACCCCCTATTATGATGTTCAGACACTGCTGGAATATCTCAAGTGAGGAGGAAGGCAGCAAATTTCAAACCCGGAAATAGAGGAACAACAGAGGATTTCTTTATTTTTAACAAAAACAAATTGCAACTTTCCTTCCTTCCAAACTCTGTTCTTAAACTTGATTTACTTCTCAGTCTGTTTGAGGGAAACAATATCTAAAAAACAGAGAGTATACAGGACTTTGTTTTTTCCCTTTCACAAAATAAGTAGACTACCCAATGCAAATTCACTTTTTTACAGGCTTAATTTTCTAGAGTTGCACCATCTCTTTACACAGGAGAATACCACAAAGGAGAAAGAGACAGTATTTCAGTGCAAAAAGAAAATGGAGAAACTGTATATATTTTTTAAAAACACAGGCAGACTCTATTCTCACTTTTCTTCCCTTTTTCAACTCAATACCTCGCTTGAAATCACACCACCCTTTGTATAGATGGAAATGCAGAGAAGGTCTACACAAAGCTTACCTCTTCGAGCTCAAATTTTCCATAAAATCCTGAATTTTCCTCTGTGATACTGCTCACTGGACCTCCTGTAGAAAGGCTCTTGTAGGATTGTGTTTCCGCTCTTGTAGAGTCCGATAATGATCTTATAGAGCCCGATAAGTGGAAGCGTTCTGAAACTGACAGAGAGCAACTATTTCAAGGCTCTGGAGGTGGTAGGTAGGTTGCTACAACCGAGAGATCATCGATACAATGAAAGCAAAGGTGGTGGAGGCGGTCGACTACAGCTTACTTAAGCTTACGGGAGTGTTCTGTGGTGACGAGGTGAGGTGGCAGGAAGGGTATGTTACCTGCATCTAGACCGTTGGTCCCTACTTCAGTGCCATTATGGAACTTCATGCCGCCTACCTGCAATTACTTCCATCATTCCTGTTAGACACTGCCACTACGTGTTTTGAGTTTTTTTCCTGAGTTGACTGAACACATGTGTCGATTGCACCCACTGAGCATTGTTTGAACTGGACGAGGGTTGTTGTTTGAATTGGACAAGGGTGGCCAATTCGCTGGCCACCGATCTCGTTTAATCACAACCATCTCACTTGTCCATGCAATTTCTAAATTATACTCATGCAACAGAGGAATGAGTTTAGTCACTTACCTGTTAGTCTTTATTGTGTTATTGCATGCTCAGACTTTGGCGTTCTATTCATGTATTGCTACTGCTGGCACCCGTGGATTTTGAATTGGTTGCTTGGCTACCTTGTACTGATGATGTTTAATCAGGACCAGCTCCTTGTGTGTTTTATACATTTGTGGTTGCACTGACCTTGCCTCTGGAGCTCGATTTTTAAGGGGATCAACTATTACAGGAATCCTGCAGGATTTCCTATAACTGCTTCTCCATCTAAAACTTTTGGCTGAGGCTTGAGTAAGGACTGGAGAGATCACTGAGGAAGGTTCTTTTGGTTAAGGAAAAGCAGCTGGTATGCACTAGGTAAGAGTTAAGTTCAGGGTGTTTCTTGTTTATTCTTCATTTTTTTAAAAACAAAAGAAACAGGATTTCTGTGTTTTCTATGCAGGGAAGAAAGAAGCGAGTGGAAATGCAGTGAAGTAGGTATGGAATGGAGAGTTAGGAAGATGAATTGTGGCAAGGAAGTGCACAAGTCTTCTAGACAAGTTTCTAGCCCTCTGATCCTTTTCTGGACTTGATTTCGAGCTCTCTGTGATTTCTATAGAAGCCTCCTGTAGAATGCACACAACCTTCTATAGGATGCATAATTTTCCAAAAAAAGTGAGACCAGGGACTGGGAAAAGACAATAGCGATGGAAAAATGGTCTATCAGGGGTGTATGTAGCTTGGCCATGTCCCTTTTTCTTTTGTGGCCCTCTTGCAATCTGCAATGTATTCAAAACAAGTTAATTTTTTTGTTCCTGTTTTTCTTTTTCTCTGTTTTCTTTTTTCCTTTTTTCTTCTTTTTTTTATGAGACAGTTGGGGTGCCTCCAGGAGGTTTTCACCATCACTTCCTGCCATGGGTGCCTCTAAGGGGAGTTTTTCACCCAGGGATCTTTTATTCTCCTCTTTTTTTCTTTTTTGTTTTTTTAGGGTGTGGGTGGAGTGGAGGCATAGACTTGCTCCACTACCAACACTGTTTTACTTAGATTCTCAATGAATTCTTGCTTGGAGAGGAGCTTCCTGTAGATTTTCAACCTATGCCCATTGACAAGCATGGGGATGGCTTCTTCATCGATTGTCCTGATCAGAACTGAACCATTGTCATTGCACCTTTCTACTGTATACGGTCTTAGCCATCTTGTCCTCAGTTTTCCCTTGAAATCTTTATACCTTGAGTCATACAGCAGTGCCCAATCTCCTTCCTGGAATTGTTTCTCTTTGAGGTGTCTGTCATGCCATATTTTCCTTTGAAGCTGGACTACCTCTGAATGGAGAAGGGCCTGCAATCTCTGTTCATCCAATCCATTTAGCTAAAGTAACCTTTCCTTTTGTGCATGGATGAGATATAGGTCTAGCTAAACTGCCATCCTTAGTGTGTTATATTCAAATTATATTGACAACAAAGCCTTCTTCTCATAGACCAGCTTATAGGGTGTGAACCCTGTGGTGGTCTTCTAGGTGGTATTATAGGCCCAGGTGGCCTCAACCAATCGATCTGCCCAATATTTTCCGTTGCTGCTCACTACCTTGGTAAAAATCTCTTCCAAAGCTCTGTCAGTGACTTCCACCTGTCCATTTGCTTGCAGATGATAAGGGGTGGAAGTTTTGTGCTTAATTTTGTGATGTGTGAGTAGGTCTTCAATCAGATTGGAGGTAAATTGACTCCCTTGATCTATGACTAATTCTCTTGGATATCCAAACTTATAGAATATATTCTCTATCAAAAACTTAGCTACTTTTTCTTCTGTTGTTGCCTTAATCACCTTTGTTTTTGCCCATTTTGTCAGATAATCAGTGCACACGATGATGTAAGATTTCTGCTTTGAAGGAGGGTTGACAGGACCCACAAAGTCCATGCCCCACTTCTCACATGGCTCGAAAGTCACTTGAGGTTGCAGGGGCATCTCATCCCTTGGAGTAGGTTTCCCCATCCTTTGACATCGGTCACATTGGCTGATATATTTTCTTACATCTTGATGAAAAGTGGACCAATAGTAACCTGCTTGTAGGATTTTTAAGGCAATCCTCTTTGCTGCAAAATGGCCCCCACAGGGCCCATCATGACAAGTTAGGAGAATGTCAAAAACTTCCTCCTCCCTGACACATTTCCTCAAAGCCTGATCTGAGCCAAGTTTGAAGAGATTGCCCGAATATAGGTGAAAGGGGCACTTTTCCTTACGATCTTGCTCTTCTCTTTTGAGGAAAAGTGTGTGGGAATAGTGCGGAAACCAAGTAATCTGCTATATCAGCAAACCATGGAGAGAGTACTAAGATAGAAAATAGGTGTTCATTTGGCATTTGATCATCCACCATTCCTTCTTCACCTACAGGCAGATCTATTCTAGACAAAAAATCAGCAACAACATTTTCCTTACTCAGCTGATCAACAATGGTTAAATCAAATTGCTGCAATAAAAGCAACCATCTAATAATGCGAGCATTTACATCTGGTTTGTTCATTAAATACCTAATTGCAGCATGATCAATGTGTACAAATGTTTGATAGCCAATGATGTAGTGTCTGAACTTATTTAGGGAATGGACTACAACTAGGAGCTCCTTTCCGGTTACAGTTTAGTTTAATACTGCCTTCGACAAGTTTTTACTTACAAAATATATGGCATAAGGCAGCTTCTCCTCAACTTTCCCTAAAGCTGATCCTATCACTTTGTTCGAGGCATATGTATGAATGTGGAAAGGTAGGGCCCAATTCAGACCTCTCAAAATTGGAGCAGTCACCAGTTTACTTTTCAAAGCATCCAAAGCTTCTTAACAGTTGTCAGTCCATATGAACTCAGCATCTTTTCTCAAAAGACCAAACAATGAAGAGGCTAGCCTACTGAAATCCTTAATGAATCTTCTATAATGCCCTACTAAGCCTAGGAAACTTTGAACATCTCTTACCTTTTGAGGAGGTGGGACCCTTTGGATGATGGAAATTTTGTTGGGGTCCACCCGTAATCCTTACTGAGAGATTACATGACCTAGCATAGTCCCTTCAGTCATCAAGAATTCTCATTTTTCAGGACTGAGGGACAGGTTCATTTCAATACACTTGTCCAAAACCTTTCCCAGGTTAGACAAAGCTTCTTAGAAGTTGGAACCATAAGGGGTAAAGTCATCCATATAGATTTCCACTGCATCATGAACCAGTTTAGCAAATATACTCAATACTGCTCTCTAGAAAGTGGCAGGAGCATTGTACAATCCAAAAGGAAGGACGTGATATGCAAAGGTACCCTAAAGACAAGTGAACATGGTCTTATCTTGGTCTTCTGGGCTGATTTGGATCTAGTTGTACCCGCTAAACCCATCTAGGAAGGAGAAAAACTTCTTCCCTCCAAGCCATCTAACACTTGATCTATGAAAGGCAAAGGAAAATGGTCCTTCTTGGTGGCCTTGTTTAGTTCCTGATAATCGACACAGATTCTCCACTTCCTATTTTAATTTGGCACTAGCACTAAAGGAGAGACCCATTTGCTGCCAGAGATAGGGTAGACGAATCCTGCATCCAGTAACTTTTGCAGTTCTTCTTTGACAATGTCCTTAAGGGCTGGATTCATCCTCCTTTGAAGTTGCCTGACTAGTTTGCAACCTTCCTTAATGTAAATGTGATGAGTATAGACTGAAGGGTGCACTCCCTTCATCTCCTTATAGCTCGAAGCAAAAGCATCCAAGTGGTTTCTTAATAAGCTACATAGTTCTTTCTCCTAAGAGGTGGATAAGGATGACTTGATCTTCAAGGTTCTTTCTAGGCCGAATTTCATATTCTTAACTCGGAGAGAGGTTACGTCAGCCAAGTTTTCAATAAGATAATCCTCGGTTTGTGCCCCCTCCCCATGGTAGCTTCCACTGCACACAATGGTGCAGAATAGACTTCATCCTCATCTTCCTCCTCCAACCAGAGAGGTAACTCATGTTCTAACAAAGGTTGGGCAAGAGGATATAGGACTAGCTGTTTGAACATATGCCCAATCTTGATTGTCATGTTCCCCACTCGACAATTGATGTAAGCATATGCAGTAGCCAACCAAGGTCTTCCCAGGATGAGAGGATACCCAGTGAGCTTTGCCTTTGGTTGGAGAACTAGGAAATCAACAGGGTACTCCCAAGAATCGATGAAGACCATTACATCTTCCATAATCCCTTCAGGGATCATGGTGGAGCGATCTGCTAACTGTAGTATTGTTGTGGTCTTCCTCAGGGAGCCCTGAAGGTTGAGCTTGAGCATAGTGTCCTTGGTCATCACATTAATGGTAGCCCCTAGATCAATCAGGGTATGGGGGACTATGGTGCCATTGATGTGGACATCGACTACAGGGCTTCCAGGGTCTAGATATTTTGGACAAATTACCTACCCCAACATCAGGTCGGACAGTTGTCCTATGACATTGATAGTTGGAGCATCTCTCTTGCACCTTCCTGGGTGCCTGAAGCACTTCTCCTTGATCATATTTTTGTATATAGGCACATCCTTTATGGCTTGGAGAAGTGGTATCTTTACACATAGTTGTATCAATTCTCCTAGAAGTTCAGTTTCTTCTGGGGTAGGTTGTGTTGTTACATATAATCTCTCAAGAAAGGGTGGAGTGGCTTTTGGTTCACTTTCCTCTTTTTCTTCCTCATCCTCCTTAGGGGGGGGCTAGTTATCTAGGAGAACCTTCCTAGATCATAGGTTAATCTCCTGAATCTCCACAGCATAGGTCGGGCATGATGGTTCCCCACAATATACATGTTGAGCATGTATGTTATTCGGGTTCGGGTTTGGTTCAACAGGTATTTGGGGTTGCCTTGGTGGAGCAGGAGGCAATGGTTGCGGTTGAGTAGGTGGTGGAGGCAAAAGAGTGGGAGGAGAGTTGTAGTGAGGCCTCCACCCTTGATGAGGTGCATTCCACTGAGGCTATGGCTGAGCATAAGAGTGAAATGAATGAGCAGCTTGTTGAGCATGGTATTGAGATGGATATGACCAAGGAGGGGGTGTGGACCAGGAAGGATGAGTAGGGGGACCTCAAGAAGGCATGATTGATGTTGTAATATGTCTAGGATGTCCCTTTCATTCCCTACTCATAGGGTTTAGGCCCATGTAGCCTCCTTTGGTTCATGAAATAGAGTGGTTCAATGGATCCTTCGGCCCCCTGGTATGCAGCTTTAAGTCCGCGTAAGGAAGGGAACTGATTCGTAGAATGGTATTCTTCACAGACTGAACACACTTCTATAGAGTTCAATGGACATTCATTCCTAGGACGCCTTCTGGTGCACCTAGGACAAAAAATGGCCAAGGACCTTTCTGCTTCTTCTTGCTTCCTTTTGATATGCAAGGTGTCCATTTGCATGGCAAGAGTCTACATCATCTCGCTCTTGAAATCTTCCAGCAAATTTCCAAATTCACCTCTAAGGGATGAACTGGATGAGGATGTACTAGCTAGGGGTTGACTTCCCCTACCTCTCTTTTTGGTTGCCCTGTAATGGTTTTTAAACATAGTCTTTATGTCTTCATAAAGTAGTTGGTAGATGTCCTCCCCAGCTAGCAAATGGAGGGTATCTACAAGGTCTTCCGGGACCCCTCTGAGCAGGACCAACCTCAAAGATTCAGGGTTAAGTGTGCACCTAGCCATTTTATAACTGAGCTGAAACCTCTCTTCATAATCTTCCAAGCATTCATCGCTTCCCATGGTCATTCGGAAGATTTCTTCCTTGGTATCCTTTAACCTACAGTCGTCTCGGTATTTGTTATTAAAGGCTTGTTGCATATGAGCCTATGTTTTGATGTTGTTGCCAGGTAACCCCATGAACCAGTGCAATGCTACATCCTTGAGGGTAGAATGAAACAGTTTCAACTTCTACTCATCTTCTGCATAGTCATAGGTTCGACAAATAACAGCAAATTCAAACAAAAAGGTATCAGGATCTTCGGTATTCAACCCATGGAAGTGAGGTAAGGCTGCAGGACTTATGTTTTTCATTTTAGTGTCCTCATTGGTCTCTCAGATGGGAAAGGTACCCTCTACTCTTTCCCCATTTCCTCTAACGTTTCTGTTTTCAGCCATGGTCTCAAGAGGGATGGTTTCTTGCTCTTCTTCTGCTATAGGATCTTCGTATATCTCTGGTGGTTCACCTATATGTTCTTCTGGATCACTGCCACTGAAGAAGAGAGAAGGGTGACTTTGTGATGTGGTGGGGGTGTTGGGTAGGAATTTCCCTGAATTATCTATGTTCCTACGAGGGATGAAAGGAAATCTTTTTTTGGGTGATTTTTGTTTTTGTTTTGTTTTGTTTTGTTTGTTTGTTTGTTTTTTTTTTTTTTTTTTTTGTACCTGCAAAACTGAAATGGATTGAACAAAAAATTACAACTAACTAAAATGAACTTACTAAAATGAAATTGCAAAATTGAAATGAAAGCAAGGAAATGCCTAATCTACTTTGCTGAAATGGAAATTGCAAAATTGAAATGAAAGCAGGAAATGCCTAATCTATTTTGCTGAAATGGAAATTGTAGAATTGAAATGAAAGCAGGAAATGCCTAATCTAATTTACTGAAATGGACATTGCATAATTGAAATGAAAGCTGGAAATGCCTAATCTACTTTTGCAGAATTGAAATGAAACAACTACTCTACTTTTGCTGAAATAAACTACTTAACAGAATGTTGTAGTAGAAAATAGAAGAAAGCAGTAATCACAAAATACTTTGACGCTTCCCCAACAATGGTGCCAAAAAGTGGTGAGGGCTAGTATTGCAACAATAATGCTGCAACTCTCGGGGCTTCCTACTTTACTTTTATCAACCCGATAGTTTGTAACAAACTTGAAAGCGACGGTGTTGTATGCACAAGTACTAGCTCTTATTGCAGGTTGTCACTTGATCAGCTGGCGCAAGATCACTAAGAGCTTAAGCTAACTTCTATGAGTTTCTAGAAGATTTTAACTGTGATGAAAGAAAGTTAACTCGACAGAGACTATTCTATTTGTAGAAAGAGAAGGAAAACTGAAATGTAACGCAAACCGTAGCAAACCCTAATTTACCTACTAACACTACTTTTGCAGGAAAAGAGATAAAAACTGATGAAATGAGTGCCAATGACTACTGAAAAGGTAAATTGCATTTATTCAAGCTACTTCTAAAAAGAAATGAGAAGAAAACATCTTTTTGTGCTTTTGAGTGTTTTTATGTGAAGTTATTATGCTTGTGATTTATCTGGTTGTGATTGTGCAATGGTTTGGTGGCAAAGGAAGATGGATTTGGCTTTTTCAGAGGTGGAGGAAGGTGTGGAGAGGTCTTACGAATCCCCTAGTACCCTTCTGAATACTTTCATTGCAATTGGATTTCGAAAAACCACTTACAGGGAATTCTACAGGAGGCGAAGAGCTATTTTTGGAGTTTTGAAGTTGGAAAATTGATGGGAAAGGGTAACTGAAGGCTAGATGAAGGTGTTGAGGTATCTAGAGCTTGTCAAGGAAGATCAAGGAAGAACATGATGGTTGGATTTATTCAAATGGAAAGAGGGCAGCTTATGGAGAAAAACACATAAATTAGGGCAGATTAGCGAAATGTTGCAAATGAATTGGAAAATCTATGGGATGTGAGCTAGTTCTGGCTGCTTTATGGATGTATGGTAAGCTGAGGTGTCCTGCAAGAGATTTGCACATCTACTTACAAAAACTGATCAAAGAAAGGACTAACTATATTATGAAAACAGAACTTTCTCTAGCTTTACCTAATTTTTGACCTACAAAAAGAAAATGCTAAACAGTAACCTTTGAACAGAAAAGCATGCAAATAGATCTATTGTAAAAGAACAGAAAATTATCTAAGAAACTAAATCTAAAGCAAGACATTAAACTTTCTGAATCAAGTCATCACACTAGAAGTTGCATGGAAGAGAAAAATTGTGTTTTTGGTGGCAGCAGTAGTGCCTTGACCTCAAATCATAGTCCCAGAAAGGGAGAAAGGAGATCAGGGCCTATTGTTGGCCTTTTTGAATCTTATTCTGTCACTACATTAACCTACTTGAGCAACTGAAACAAAAATAGCTATGCAAACCATCAAAAACAACCTAATCTAACAAAGTAAAATGAATCTATGTAACAGAGATTAACTCATGAACTGAAGCAAAAACATATAAGTGCAAAGCAAGAGGTGTTGGGAAGCTTGGGTTGGGCCCTAACCCAAGAGCTTTAGCCCTCTGAAAGTGATCAATGCTGGCTCAAAAACTGTTTTATCTTCATTATCAAAAATAATAGTCACATTCCATGAACTGTTCTAAAAAAGGAAGCTCAAAAATAAACTGAACAAGTGCTGCACAAAAGTGAAAAAAATCTACTAATAACTGGCTAACCTATTGAGGCTCTAAACCTCATTATTTATACAAATGGAGTCCTCCAACAGTCCTCCTAAAATCAAGGAGCTCGGCTTCCTAGAACTGGAGATAAACAACGGTCCTTCTTTACTTGCTCGGTTGCCCCTTGGAATGTGGACCTTTGTGCTTCGAGCTGTTGATGGAGGATTATAGGAAACGGGTCATGAATGAAGGAGACACCCCCTTACAAATCCTCTTCCCTATTTCCCTCAAGTATTTTTTGCCATTTTCTCATAAATCCCTTGACTTTGTCCAAAATTGACAAAAAAAACTGCATAAAGCACACATTAGACTACATGGCAAAATGACTAACCCAATTCACTATATGAGCATAAATATATTAAAAAACATGAAATAAACTAATGAGAATGGTGAATTAAGTCCAATTAAGAGGAAAAATGAGCCCATATAATTACCCATTTCCAGGGCTCATCAATTGCATTCCCTTTTAAGGGTGGAATCGCAATCATTGATCAGCTAGCCTTCTTTTCAAATAGTTCACAAGCTACGGGAAGCATTCCGTTGGTACACGGACCCCCTCTGTCACTTCAAAGTGTTGGAGTAGGTCTCTTTAAAGATCCTTCCCTAATGGTTACTTTTACCCTCCCGTCACCATCTGATTTGGCGGAAGTGGCAAGAGTAGAAACTTGCAACATGATTTCCTCCAACTCATCTGATTTAAGGAGGATTTCCAATCAAATTGAATTTGACGGTGATATTGAGGTATTGCCGTTAAGCCCCATTTAATTATCATAGCAATTGATATTTCGGGCTTGTGCGACAAACCAAAATCCGCACTCAACTTTTGTGTGGGTAGATAGATCATTAGAATATGGTACCTCTTTGTATCCTTTTTCACGTATACATTCTACGGATGAAGGAATCGTCTAATTAATGATGATATGAGAGGAACCGTGGGGCGATTATCATCATTGTTCCCACCTTCTAGATGATAATGAAGATTGTTCAAATGAACTAAAACACCCATCAATCCTTGATTTCTTGTCGAATTCTATTAAAATAGATGTTGTAGATTCTGAGAGTAATTTTTCAAACATAGAAGAAACAATTTCTATAAACATTTCAACCAAGCCTAATATTGTAGAAAACATTCATGTCGGCAAATCTTGTTCTGCATCGGAACTTGATAATTATCGTGCTATGTTTCGTGAATTTAGAGATATTTTTACATGGTCTTACGAGGAGATGCTAGGAATTGACTCAAGTATTGTTGAACATGAGATTAAAATGTTCCCTGATGTCAAACTAGTACGACAGTGGCTTTGACCTATTCATCCTATGAAAGTCATTGCCATTAAAGAAGAGGTTGAAAATTTTGTGTGATGGCTTCATTTTCCCTGTACCTCTTACCGACTGGGTATCTAACATTGTTCCAGTTATGAAAGAACAAGGGACAATTCGAGTGTGCATCAATTATAGGGATGTAAATCAAGCATGTCCAAAAGACAATTATCCTACACCCTTTATTGACCAAATTATTGACAAATGTGCAGGATGTGAAATATTTTCATTCATGGATGGATTTTCTAGCTACAATCAAATCAATATCCGCCCACAGGACCAATCTAAAACAACTTTTATATGTCCTTGGGGCACATTCGCCCATTGAAAGTTACCTTTTGGTTTGAAGAATACAGGGGCTACATTTTAGAGGGAAATTAATTATGCCTTCCATGACGTCAAGAACATTGTTCAACCTTATCTTGATGATTTACCTACTCATTCACGAAAGCGGTCTGATCATCCACAACATTTGAGAGAAATATTTTTACAGTCTCGACACTACAAGATAAGACTCAATCCACACAAGTGTGTGTTTTGTGTTGGCTCTGGTCAATTGCTTGGATTCATAGTCTCTGTTACATAGTAATTTGTCACCATCCCTGTTACTCCTCTTGTCATACCTTGGAGGACTCATTCCGGGAGTTATAAGAAGTGACAAGGGCTAAAAACACTTGCATTATGTTCCCCTGAGTATGTACTCCATGTTCCCTGAAGACACCTTCTGCAGATCATCCCTAAAAAGTGCTCTTTTTCCATTAGCGCAAGTCCACAGTATCCTACCCGCGCCAATGATGGAGATCCTCAAAAGAGGGCGCGACCATTGGCGCTCTATCTTAGAGCAACAGTCGCGCCAACCAAATTTAGTCGTGCTTTTTGCCTTAATGCACGTCCGACTGTTGTTTCCTTCATTACATGGAGCTTTTCTGAGGATAGAAAATCAGTTTTTTGTCGAGCTTTATCCATCTTTATGGCTTTTGCTAAATCCGTGAAAGGTGTCCCGGTTCATCGCATCCTCCTCCCTTCTCCATCTATATAAGCTTGTCATTATGCATTGGACAAGCTAGTGCTAAAGGGAGCTAGATAAGAGAGAGTGTTGGTGTTAGTGTTATGCTAGTGATTTGGTGATTGAGTGATAGTAGTGATGATTATTGGTCATGGAGTGTTAGCTGTTGAGTCCTTGGAGGAATGCTAGTGAGTGCTAGAGAGGTTATGCTGCCGGAGAAGAGATGCATGTCGAGACACATATAGTTACTTGCCCAGCCAGGAGAAGGGTCGACGTCAGAACAATGGTTGTAACTTTTCCGGTTTATTAATTGATGAGCGACTGCTATTATAGTTCCAATCTCATTATCTATCATGGTGATATGTTGATTTATTTCCTTTCTGACTGAAATATAGTTGTGCCTTGGTAGTTTTTATGTTGGTATTTGTCTCTTCCTTTGCATGTGCAGGTATTCATTATGATCTGTTGGAGCAAGGGAGCGACGATATCAACTCTTCTTCAAACATAGCGTTGGACTCCAGGTTAGTCTTCTTGATTCACCTTTGATGCATAACTAGGAACTTGCGTAGCAGCGTGGTTTGTTTGTGGCTAGTTCTGTGATAGGCTAGTGGGATCGCCTCTGTCCACAGAGGGGATTTACCTTACCAACAAATTGGCGACTCCGCTGGGGAGTAACTCTTTGATTTCTATCTTGCATGTTAATTTTCTTCTGCTTGCTTGAGTGCATGAGCTTCCTGAGTCAGTTTTGAGTTGATTCTTTACTGTTTGACCCATCTGAGCACTGTCAACCCGACCTGAGGTCATATCATTTATCTTTTTAGTTGGCAAGCTTGATTGGTGCGGTTATTTCTCTGACAGTCGTGCCAGTTGGCGCACGTTGCTCAAAAGCAACTCGCGCCAATTCTATGGTAGCGCAAGTTGCAGGCTGACAGTCGCGCCAGCTCTGTAAATTTTTCTTGTGTGTGGGTGGAAAGCTCATTCAGTCTCTTTATATATCTCTTTCAGCCTCTGAAACTGTGTTGAACCTCTGGTTGACTGGTCTTAGCCTGTATCCCTCAGCTGTTTGCTTATTTCCAGTGACTTTGCATGTCTAGCCTTCTGTGGGAAGTTTCGGTCTTTTGATCATCCAGTCAGCTTGTTGATTGTTCTACACCTATCCAGTGCTTTGTTAAAGCTTGATCTTCTATACTCTGAATACTTCACTTCTAGCTTCTTTGAAGTTCACTAGTTTTTGTGTTTTTCCCTTGCTTGCATGGTTCATTTTGTGTTTTAGAATTGGTTCTATTTCATTGACTGAACTTGGATTGTGCATATCTCTTAGAATTTGTTTACATGCATCATGCCATCTTAAAGGAAAGAAAAACGAAAAATCTCTTGCATTATAGTAGTTAGCATTTATTGTTATTTGTTGCTATTGAAAAGAAAAAGACAAAATTTCGTTTCTTGTTATTAGCTGCATTAGGATCTTTGTTCTTTGTTGAAGTGATCATTTCGTTTGTGAAAAAAGATCTCAACCCTTCTGTAGATAGAATTCATCGAATCAAATGATTTAATTTTGGCATATAGTTTGCATGTAAGAAGTTTTCGAGATATCACATACGGTAGGACCAAAAAACTGAAACATAATCAAAGATAAACTTTAAAATGAACTCAATGAACATAACAATGCATTGGAACATAACGCAAACACTCTAGAGGTCTAGGTTAGAGACGTGTTCCAGCGTCGTTAAACCTGGTAGTTTATCGTCGAGTGGTTGGGTGATTCCTCCACGGTGAAACGATAGCTGCCAATACGGACTGTGCTCCCACGTACCATCGAATATATATTGGGAGACCCCTATAGGAATAAAGCCTTTATCCATAGGAAGCCGTGTCAGCCGCCCTACGATTCGCAATGCAGTGAACACAGCATTCACGAAGATCAACCACCCGTACCATAAAAAGTATTCTGTGGTTTTACGAAAAGTTTGGCACACCCTCTACCTAGAATTCCAGAGCAGTCACTTTTGATCCTTTTCGGACTCCCTAAACGAAAAGGTGCCTATGAGCGTCTTGTCACTTCGTGCTCATTAAATATTCGAAGGAGACTAGAGTCATCTTTTACCCTTTTCTCGACTCTTAAAAAATGAAAAGGTTAAGTTCAGTGTCTTAAAATTTATTGGCCACGATAACATCTACCCAATTAGCTTTCGTTTGTATCAGTCTGAAGTAGGAGTTATCTCGATAAACTTCTCAAGTTTCATCCTGGCAGAATTACTAGTTTTGTCTTCTACCGAAACACCGGTGGTGAGTCTTCCTGTGGTTTTAAGTATACAACCACTTAGTTCTCGTGCCCCGGGTGACGAGACTTACCAGTATCATTGGAACCCTACGTGGGAACCTTTTGAGGATGGTATCCCTTTTTGGGACCATCCTTCCCCTCGTGGGTCAATCCCACAAGTTTCGTCCGACATGGATGAATTATCCCCTACTACAACCGATGAGTCCGTTGCAACGAGCGGTGAAATTCCCACCTCAACGGACCCTATACATGTTAGTAGTACGCCTACTACTACAAATTTACCACTGGGTTATAAAGCTTTGAGAGATGCTACGCCTTCTGGAACTTCGTTCACAGGTCCCATGTGGTCATCACACACTTTTCCTGCTACGGAGCCTTTTACTCCACAAAGTCGCGGTCTATCGGTTACCTCCGTCACAACCGCTCCAACGGTATGTGCAGCCCCCTTGACTTCTATTTATAGTCGTCCCTCAGCTTCTTTGTTTGGAGTCTTTGACCCCATGACAAATGTCTCAATGCAGGAGCCATATGATCCATATTTGTCATCTCAACCGGTTGTTGAGGTATCGGTCCCATTGTCAATTGATTGGACCTCCACCTCTTTCCATGGTGGTCAAGTTTTATCTGCGCAATCTCCAATACAACCCCCTCAAGAGCAACTAGGGCAATCCATTTATGGAAACCCTTTCGTTACTGCTGCTCCTTCTTCCTCTTTGCAACCTTCTGGTAACTCAGGTCAGTCGTCTTTTCAACAAGTCCAACCTGGTATCTAGCAAGGCTATCCCGCTGGACAAAGTGGTCAACAAACTGTTAACCCAAACCAATCCAATGTCCAGTATAGTCCAATGTCTGGACAAGGTACTCAACCACTCGGTCAACCTACTATCCAGTATTCACAACCCTCTGGGCAGATTGGTCAGCCCCAAACACAGTTGGGCCAACCAACTGCCCAATCTCCTCAACCATCTAGTCTGCTAGGACAACCTTCAACTGCGCAACAACCGTTCCAGCAGGTAGGCCAACCTCACCATCAACAAGGTTTTCCTTCTGGCCAGATAGCCCAACCTATAGGACAGTTCATTGGTACTGCTCAGTCTGGTCCATGGCCCCAAATGGGACCCCAACACCCATCTGGCCTTCAAATGCAGGCTGGGTCTCAATCACAAACTTTTCATCCAACCCAGCCTGGTCCTTCAACTCAATTCGGAGCCCCACCACTGTATGGCTACCAACAACCTCAAGGGCAATTCCCGCTTGCCCCATACCAGAATTACCAACAACCGCAAGCAAATCCGTCACAAACTTACCAACAGCAATACGGCACGCCTGCAGCATCATTTGGTAATCCTTATGCTGGGGGGCACTATACAAATCCTTATGGCCAATCCACTATGGGGCTAAATCCTTCCGGACAAACTCTATGGGGGAAACCACCACCTGGGTGGAACCCTGGTGCTCCACCCTACCAACAGCCCCACATGCCTTTCAATCCTCAATTACCATTCTTAGCAACTTTAGAATTACCAGATGTATCCAAATTAACCAATGATCCTATCCTTCATAATCCTTATTGGCCTCCAGTTCCAACTAAAATACCTGGCGACTGTCCAAAATTCGATGGTAAAGCCAATGAAGACCCACAAGCCCATATTATGACCTATCATTTGTGGTGTTCGTCTAATTCATGGCTTGACGATTCAATTCGGCTTCGCCTTTTTCAAAGGACTCTCACTGGCTCTGCCGCTAAGTGGTATATCGAACTTCATCGCGGGTCCTTTCAAGATTTCAATTCCTTGGCTATGGCGTTTCTCACTCACTTCCAGTTACCCATTCGATACGAAACGGGTACGCACCTCCTCACTTCCTTAAGACAAACGACAGCTACGCATATCTCTGATCATATTCATGAATGGAGATGGCGTAAACGTATGATCAAATTTTGGATTCCCGACCAGCTTCTTACCGATTGGTTTACGACTTCGTTCGTACCTCCAATAGCTCGGGATATCGCCATGGGGGCATGTGTCACTGAAGAGCAAGCGATTGCTCGAGCTCAGTACCTTGACTTGGTTTATTCTCAGTCAGGTACGTTATATGATTATCTGCCTGATGTCCCAAGACAAGGAACATTTAAAGCCCCGCCAACACCCACTGTTGACGGTATCATCGGTTCGGTTAATTCACCCTCTAAGAAAAATACGAACCCTGCAAAGCAAAAAACATCTGCTTCGAATGGACAACCTTCCCAGGCATCGTCTGGTTCGAATGTTACTTCTGAGGTTAATGTCGTCCAATCTAACACGGCAAGCAAGGCTTCAAAAGAGAAGAAAAGAGGGAAAGTGAAAAATAAGACGGAGCAACCTAAGCAGGAAACCCCAAAACCTCAACCTGAGGACGGCACTAAACGCAAACCCAGATATCCTTGTCTTATTTGCGATGAAAATCACTTTACCAGGGATTGCCCGAGGCGGTCCGAAGTTAGTCGTTTATTAAAAGGCACCTCTGGGACTCCTGCGGTGCTCAAGGAGCCCTTCCCCACCCAACACACTCAAAAAACTCAAATGGTGGCTGACCCTACTCAGCCTCCCTCTTCCTTTGGTTCTCAAGTGTTTATGGCTGGTACAATACCCATTAATATCAGTACTCGAACGAAGGATTATTCGTCATCTGCCGGGAAAGAGCCTGAGGTTCCCCCAAGTGCTCCCCCGTTCAGTTCCGGTCCACTCCACATTGAGAGACCTACCACCGAAACGCCTCTTCGACCCCCTCCAAAAGGAGTACTCCGTAAATCCTCGTATAATCCGAATGCTCGTGCTGCACAGCACTACAACATCGTTGAGGACTTAGCACAGACTCCGTCGGCTATGTCCGCTTTAGAGGTTCTCCAGAGCTGCCCCTCTCAGAGGAAGTCCATGCTATCTGCCATTGGTGGCATAGATCCGGCCGATTCGGATTTAATAACTTTTGACTTAGAATGCCACACTCTAAGACTACCTCCTCAAATCGCCTTCCTCATACAGGTAATTATTGATTCCAAGACAATTCATCGTACAGTTATTGATGAAGGTGCCTCAACTTGCATCATGTCCATTGCCTGTTGGAAAGCGATTGGATCTCCGGCGTTGAGCCAATCTCCCACCACCTTGGAAGCTTTTGATGGAAGAGCGTCCCATCCTTACGGTATACTCAAATGTTTACCAATCTCTTTGGAAGGGAAGACCGTCGAGATGGAAGTTGAAGTTGTTGATGCTACTCTAACCTACAACCTCCTTCTCGGACGTAGCTGGATATACGCAATGCAAGTTGTTGCTTCATCTTTCTTCCGAATTATTCGTTTTCCTCATCAAGGGAAGATCGTTACCGTTGACCAGCTCTCCTTTTTTGCTTCTACTTCCGAAGGCACCATCCCGTTCGTGGACCATACTTCCAAATTACCTAAGACTCTGGGAGCTGGACTTTTCAAAGATCTTGATCTTATGGGTGTTTTTCCACTCCCTCCTATAAATGTCGCCTCTGTCAATATGATCGCTACTGACTCTGATCCGTGGCTCGTACCCCCTACAGACCAAGTAGATTCCTGGGGCGACCAGATGCCGTTGAGTCCTGCCAAGTTTAATTATGTTGAAATCATTGCTGCCTCGGCTCCCTCTTCTGCGCTTACTCCATCCTCAGGACTTCTAGATGAGGCTTTTTCGGATTCTCTAGGAGAAATATTCCTCTCCGACGAAGCTATTATTGAGACCATGTCTCCAGAGGAACCTCCATGGTACAGTTCTCACCATCGTTCCTCATTTCTCCCTGCCTCGCAAGATTTCCTGACATGCCTCGAGCGGTTCGCTCCTTGTCTCCCATCACAAATCCTTCAAACGCCTATTCAAATTGGGTTTTTTCTGAAGGAAATATGGCAAACATTACACGAACCCAACCCCTCGACATCTCTGTTAAACCCGGGATAGTCGAGCACCTTCATATCGGAGTCACTTGTACTCCAGAGGAGATTCAACTTTATTCTGAACTTTTTCGCGAATTTCGTGATGTTTTCGCTTGGTCCTATGAAGAAATGCCTGGCATTGATTCTAGTATAGTGATGCATGAAATAATCACGTACCCAGATGCTAAGCCTGTTCGTCAACGTCTACGCCCTGTACATCCTAGGAAGGCTGCGGCGATTAAGGCCGAAGTAGAAAAGCTTCTTAACGCTGGTTTTATTTACCCTATTCCTCTTACGGATTGGGTATCTAACATTGTCCCTGTAACTAAAAAACAAGGTACAATCCGGGTTTGTGTCGATTACCGTGATATAAACAAAGCCTGTCCTAAAGATAATTTTCCCACACCATTCATTGATCAGATCATTGACGAGTGCGCCGGAAGTGAAATTTATTCTTTTATGGACGGTTTTTCCGGTTATAACCAGATCAATATTGCTCCTGTTGATCAACACAAAAAGGCCTTTATTTGCCCATGGGGGACTTTTGCCTATAAAAAGCTCCCTTTTGGTCTTAAAAATGCCGGTGCTACCTTCCAGCGCGCAATGTTGTATGCATTTCATTACATTCGACATATTGTGCAACCTTATCTGGATGATCTTCCTGCTCATTCAGCTAAACGTCAGGACCAACCTAAACACCTTCGCGAAATCTTTCTTCGCTGTCGGTACTACCGAATCCGGCTAAATCCCCACAAATGTGTCTTCTGCGTTGAATCTGGCAGACTTCTCGGTTTTATCGTTTCTAAAGAAGGCATCCGTTTGGATCCCCTTAAAGTCGAAGCTATCGTCAATCTCCCTCCCCCAAATTCTTTGCATCAGTTACAAAGTTTGCAGGGGAAAGCCAATTTTTTACGCCGTTTTGTTCCCAACTATGCCGAAGTAGCTAAAGGTTTTACGCGATTACTGAAGCGTGATATCCCTTTCCATTGGGATACCACAGCTCAGGAATCTTTTGAACGTCTCAAGAGGTTACTTGTTTCTGCTCCATTGCTTCGTCCTCCGAATTATTATCGCGACTACACCTTGTATTTGGCTGCCGCCGATACCACTATCGGCATGGTTCTTGTCCAAACCGATGATGATAACACTGAACATGTTATTTACTATCTCAGTCGCAACCTGTTAGACACGGAAACTCGATATGCTTATATCGAAAAGTTGGCACTAGCCGCAGTTTGTGTTGTACAACGCTTCCGTCATTATATTCTTCTGCGTACTACTACTGTGATTTCTGATTGCAACCCCATGACGTATATATTGACACGCCAGTTACTAGGGGGCAAATACTCAAAGTGGATTGTTATCCTCCAAGAGTTTGACTTGGAATTTACCACTGCCAAGTCTAAGAAATCTCTTGTGTTCGCTGAGTTAATTTGTTCTTTGCCATCGTCTTCCTCGACCTCGCCAGTAGAAGACCAAATACCAGATGAAACCCTGTTCCTAATTAGCACCCTCGATCCATGGTACGGAGATATAATCACATATCTGCAGACGTCCTCCTTCCGTCCGGGTGTGTCTAAAGACGCTCGGCGGAGGATTCGTCATCTATCTCAACCCTACCGTATCATCGGAGATACATTATATCGTCTTGGTGCGGACTCCGTTCTTCGCCATTGTCTTACTCTAGAGGAAGCTGAACGGGTTCTCAATGACTGCCACGCTGGCGCTTGTGGCGGACATATGTCCGGATATGCTACAGCCCAAAAAATCCTTCGTGCTGGCTATTTTTGGCCCTCTATTTTCAAGGATTGCATTCTTGCCGTCCGGTCTTGTCATGAGTGCCAGATATACCAGCGGAAAATGCGAGCGCCTTCTGCGCCGTTGCACCCTGTGGTTTCCGTCGGCCCTTTTGCAAAATGGGGAATTGATTATATGACCTGTAACCCTCGCTCGGCCGGGGGGCATGGGTTTATCATCGTTGCCGTCGATTACTTTACTAAATGGGCCGAGGCGATGCCTACATTAACTGAAGACGGTCACACTGCGGCGCAATTTTTATTCAATCATGTTATTTCGCGATTCGGTGTCCCTCAAGCCATTGTCACTGATCATGGAAAGCATTTCCGTAATCATATGATGTCGGAGTTAACAACCCAGCTAGGCTTGCAACACGATAGTTCAACTCCATACTACCCTCAGTCCAATGGTCAAGTTGAAGCTGTCAATAAAATCTTGGTCACAATGCTTCAACGTATCATTGGTGTGCATAAATCTAACTGGCATTTGATGTTATTCCCTGCCTTATGGGCTTACCGAACTGCCGTGAAGGATGCCACTGGTTTCACTCCATTTCAACTAGTTTATGGACTAGAGGCTACCCTTCCAATTGAATGTGAAATCCCTTCATTGAAATTAGCCATCGAACTGCTTCCCAACACTACCCCGTTAGAAGAACGCCTTCTTTACCTAGAACGGTTAGATGAGACTCGTCGCCTGGCCTCTTTGGCCATCGAAACACAAAAGAAGCGAGTCAAGACTCACTTCGATCAGACCGTCCATTCGCGTTCTTTTGTTGAGGGAGACTTGGTCCTACTCTATGATCAAGCGAAAGATAAGCTAGGCGCAGGAAAACTCGAGTCTATGTGGCTAGGCCCTTATATTGTCAAGAGAGTCCTGCAGAAAGGGGCCTACGAGCTGATTGATTATGAAGGAAACCCTCTTGGGAAGCCCCGAAATGGGCTTTACTTGAAAAAGTACTATGCGTGATGCTGGTACATTTTATCATGTACATACATGTACTCTGGTGTGTTGTGTGTCGGTTTTCGAGACATAGCTGCCACTTATTGTGTTTTTCGCTTCTTGTGCAGATGCCAGATGCACCTTATGTTGGTTTCGCTGATGGTGCCTACCGCAGTACCCGCAGTTTGTCTTCTGCGGCATGGGTAATCTACGATCCTCATAACGAGCTAATAGATTGCCAGGGTGTGTGTTTAGGCCATACTACTAACAATGTTGCCGAATACTGTGCTGTAATCGAGTTACTTGCTAGAGCAATTAATTTCGGTATTCACGCATTAATAGTAAACCTGGACTCTCAACTTGTTGTCCACCAGCTCAACAGGCAATATTCCGTCAGAAACCATCATATACTAAGGTTGTATTTACGTGTAAGGTTGTTGGAAAGACATTTTGATTTTATTACATATCAACATGTTCCGAGACAATTAAACACATTATCTGATGCATTGGCCAATCATGTATTAGATAGACATCTGCATAATTTGTAATTAAAACATTATGTAAGCAAGCACATGAAAACACAATAATAAACCATGAACATATGTATATATATATACGTGAGTGTCAAAATGTTTGCGCCCCGCGCATTACATAATCCAAAAAATAATACATGTCCAAAACTCATACAGCCGTCGACAACATGTCTCTCAAAAACGTGCAAAAAATGAAACCTAGGCGTCTAATCGCGGTGATGCTCATGATAGCATGTCACCGCCCGCACCACACGTCTCAACAGACGATGGACGCGAGTAGACACTCCCACCGTATGCCTCTGGTACACTCTAGGCACGTCCGCCAGTCTGCCATAATCTGGGATCCCTCGAGTAAGTGCCTCGAGGTTCTGTACTAGGTCATCATCGTCACCCTCTGCCTGAGGGTCCGCTGCAGGTTGTACTCTCCGTACGTTGTGAGGCAAGTCGGCTGGTCGTTCCGCACCAACGTCTGCATACATATATAGATGTTGTAAGAAACAGACATAAATTATAAAAACTCGAATATGCTAAAGTATTGAAAACATAAAAGGTCCTTACCTAGCTCCTCGTCCCAGTCCTCTCCCTCAGGTAACGGGAGGTCTGGATCTCCAGTAAAATCAGTGCCCGCATAGGGCCAGTCCTCCACGACGATCAACTGGTGTTGGAGCCAAATGAAGAACTCGGGCCTCCAGGACATCTGCTGGCCCCCACCTCCTCTGGGCATAAGTGGCGCCCATCGAGCCAATCTCGGCTCCCATGGCACTGGATCTGCCACTATACCTCCTGGGATCCGGAATATCGGTAGCCGCTCCAGAAAAAATGATACTATGATGGATCCATATCCGAACTATTTATTGCCATCATGCTTACATTTGGTAAGTTGCCTCTTTATATTTGTTGTTACTGCTGTGGCCCAATCAAATAATGTAGGGTGTAGGCACTCAGTTGCCAGCAGCAAATGATTCTTGCTGGCCTCGTGGGGTGCCTGTACCCCAACCGTCCGAGTGATAGTGAATAGTACCACTCGTAGCACCAAATCTGGGATAGTGACAATGTCCACTTTGGCACTATTGGATCCAAAATGGGCCCCAGGACAAACTCTGGCCATTACCTCCCCCATCTTTTCCCCAGAAGGTCTACTACCGGTCAAGATGGGCCGTGCACCCCGCCGAGATAGTCCAGTAATAAAATAAACATCAGAGACATCCAACTCCAATGTCTGGTCTTTCAGGCGAAATACCTGATCCTCAATATCCCAGGCATCCACAATAAACCTTAGTAACTCGGGCTGTGCACGTAGATATGAGGTAAGGAAGAATTTTTTCAAACCACAATCTCTCAAAGCATCCATGCATGCGTCATCTTCCAATGCCAAAGCATCTATGGCCTCATGTTCCCTTTCTCTCCATTCTATAGCCATTTTGACCAATTCCTGCAACCAAAACACCAAAATGTCATCATAAGATCAATGGTGGAACCAAAAATCAAAGAAAATTGCATTTTCAACGGTCAAAATTATGTGTAAATTGGTTCGCGCAATTGGCGCGACTGTTTTACAAACAGTCGCGAAAATGGCGCGACCCCTTTTAGAAAAACAACCCATTGGCGCGAACCCGCGTGGGAAACTCGCGCCAATGGGCGCAACCCTATTTTTTGCAATACCCCTTACAGAGGATAATTCTGTGGATAGAAAACTGAAAAAATGGAATAAAAATGAAGCTAAGGATGAGGCCTCTTACCTGTTTCAAACGGCGGCTGGAATGGTCTCCTGGATTGGTCGCAATCAGCAGTTGAAATTTGCACCCAAAACCCTCCAACGGTAAACTCACAAGGTAAAAAGTGAAAAGTAATTTTATTTTTTACTATTTCACTATTTATAACTTCTTTTGGCTTAAAAAACACATTAAAATCATATTTTTGTGGATGTTTTTATGTCAAAGTAGGATTTTACGCTGTTTTTGTGTGTTGACAGGGATTAGTGCCACTCGAGCAACATAATGAACTCTTTTTTTCGGTTTTTGAGCTCGGTAAAACACGAGAAAAGGTTACTTCAAGGTCCGCTTTCAGCTCTTTTCTGACCATTTAAAGAGGAAAAGATTGCCGAGTCGCTCCTCTTGACTCGTTAAATGGTGATAAGGGGCGGTCGTGTTAAGTTCTTTTTGTCGACCGTTAAAACATAAAAAGATTACCGGGTTTTTGTCGTTTCAAACTCGTTAGTGGTTACAAAACGATGTGGTTTTGACCGCTTTTTTACTTTTTCAGGTCGAAGTCACTAATCATGAAAAGTACTCCTCGATCGTAATGATCGGGCGGTTCTTTCGGGTATTATTTTATACTTTTTCGGGCCCGAGAGACACAACTTTACGAAAAAGGACATCCCTGGAGTTTCCTTTTCTGTTGTCTTTTCAAACTCTCTAAACAAGAAAAGACGCCGAGTTCTTCCTTTGTCAGACTCGTTAAAACTTAATGACATCGGATTTTGTCACAACACAAGAATATGCTATCCCCATCAAGCTTGTTAAAAATAACTGGGGTACTCGCCAGAAATGGTGGGGGAAAATAAAAATTTTTGAACCATAATTATTACCGTAACGGCAGTATGTCGCTCTTGAACATGGCACTTTTTGCTTTCGTGTCCAGGGTGGGGATATTTCATCTCATATCTTTCACTTGCTTCCATGGATTTGGGTACCCTATTTGAACTCTCATTCACTCATTGCCTCTTCATAATGACCTTTGATACATTGATGTCAAATACTGCCAATTCCGTTAATGTGCCGCCGATATGTTCAAGAGAAGTTGACCTCTGCAAATAAACAACCTCTCGCTGATAGTTCGCACAATCTTGATTCACGACATTATCTCTCTGTCTCGTGTCGATGATGTGGGAAACATTATGGCCCACCTTCGATCAAGGTCACTCCCTGTCGACTTCAGCTCATTATCCAGGAAGTTGACCTAGAGACTCCCTTCCGGTGCCTTGGAGCCTGCATGCCTCAATGGCAGGTTCTTCGTGTTCGACGTGAGGTTTTCATCATTGGCCTCCGATCGAATGATTCTACGGGTGTTCGAATTCAGCTCATTGATTCACACGCCGTAGATTGTACCTATAGTACCTTGAGGGCCATTGTCATTATTGGTGGTACCTCTCGCGTCTGTTAACAGTTTCCATTGTTGACTGGTAATTAGGCGATGTTCATGCATGTTCGACTTCAGCTCATATATTCACATGCTTGGACTTGTACTCATGTTCGGGTCGAGATGGAGCGCAAGACCCTGGATTCTGTCTGTTGTAATCCAGGCGTGATTCTCGGTACTTGACTCATTTACTGGATGGCTGCGACCATACCTGAGTCAGTTCATTGATCCTAACCAGATGGCTGCGTCCATACTATGGATCCAGATTATTTATGTACTCTCTTATGGATGGCTGCGACCATGCCACGTACATCATGTAATTGAACTATCAGTCATGTCTCTTAATACAGCTCCTCGGCGGCAGTAACTATATGTGCTCTTGTGTGCTCTTATGTGCGTTCTAGTAAAGCATTTCACCCCTCTCCACCTCTCGGACTTCATGCTTTAGGGGGCATTTGTTACACAGTAATTTGTCACCATCCCTGTTACTCCTCTTGTCGTACCTTGGAGGACTCATTCCGGGAGTTATAAGAAGTGACAAGGGCTAAAAACACTTGCATTATGTTCCCCTGAGTATGTACTCCATGTTCCCTGAAGACACCTTCTACAGATCATCCCTAAAAAGTGCTCTTTTTCCATTGGCGCAAGTCCACAGTATCCTACCCGCGCCAATGATGGAGATCCTCAAAAGAGGGTGCGACCATTGGCGCTCTATCTTGGAGCAACAGTCGCGCCAACCAAATTTAGTCGTGCTTTTTGCCTTAATGCACGTCCGACTATTGTTTCCTTCATTACATGGAGCTTTTCTGAGGATAGAAAATCAGTTTTTTGTCGAGCTTTATCCATCTTTATGGCTTTTGCTAAATCCGTGAAAGGTGTCCCGGTTCATCGCATCCTCCTCTCTTCTCCATCTATATAAGCTTGTCATTATGCATTAGACAAGCTAGTGCTAAAGGGAGCTAGATAAGAGAGAGTGTTGGTGTTAGTGTTATGCTAGTGATTTGGTGATTGAGTGATAGTAGTGATGATTATTGGTCATGGAGTGTTAGTTGTTGAGTCCTTGGAGGAATGCTAGTGAGTGCTAGAGAGGTTATGCTGCCGGAGAAGAGATGCATGTCGAGACACATATAGTTACTTGCCCAGCCAGGAGAAGGGTCGACGTCAGAACAATGGTTGTAACTTTTCCTGTTTATTAATTGATGAGCGACTGCTATTATAGTTCCAATCTCATTATCTATCATGGTGATATGTTGATTTATTTCCTTTCTGACTGAAATATAGTTGTGCCTTGGTAGTTTTTATGTTGGTATTTGTCTCTTCCTTTGCATGTGCAGGTATTCATTATGATCTGTTGGAGCAAGGGAGCGAGGATATCAACTCTGCTTCAAACATAGCGTTGGACTCCAGGTTAGTCTTCTTGATTCACCTTTGATGCATAACTAGGAACTTGCGTAGCAGCGTGGTTTGTTTGTGGCTAGTTCTGTGATAGGCTAGTGGGATCGCGTCTGTCCGCAGAGGGGATTTACCTTACCAACAGTCTCAAAAGATGGAATTTGACTCAACCCAATAAAGGTTCAGAGACTTCAAGGGAAGACAAACTTTTTTAGGAGGTTCATTCCAAACTATGTTGAGTTGGCTAAACGTTTTACACGTCTATTGAAGAAAGAGGTACCCTTCCATTGGGATCAGGTTGTGCAAGCTTCCTTTGATGCTCTTAAAGATTCCCTGATTAGAGCATCATTAATGTATGCCCCAAACTATGAAAAATAATATTACTTGTATCTCTCCGCTGCAGATACAAACATTGGTATGGTTTTAGTCCAAGAAGAAAGTGGAATTGAACATCCTATTTATTACTTGAGTCATAATCTCAATGATACAGAAAGTAAGTATTCCTATGTCGAAAAGTTAGCTTTGGCAGTCGTTCAAGCTGTACAGAGATTTTATCATTACATCCTCCTTTGTAAGACTACCATTATATCGGATTGCAATATCGGATTGCAACCCTATGACATACATTATGTCATGTCAATTGCTGGGGGAAAATATTCAAAATGTATAGTACTTTTGCAGGAGTTTGATTTAGAATTCATCAAGTCTAAATCAAAGAAATATCTTGTCTTCGTCGAGTTACTTTGCGATCTTCCCTCATCCTCCAATGATTTAACATCAGAAGCATCAATTTTGGATGAGTCTCTATTTCTTATTTCATCAAGTGATCCATGGTATGGAGATATACTTGTCTATCTCTAGACCCAAGATTTTCGGCCTAATACCTCTCGCACTGAACATCAATGTACTCAATACCAAGCCAAAGATTATCTGATCATTGGTGATACCCTTTACCATCTTGGTGTCAATACGATTTTACATAGGTTCCTCACTCATGAGGAAGCTCAAAAAGCTTTGAATGAATGTCATTCAGGTTCTTGTGGTGGACATTTATCTGGTTACGCTACCGCACAGAGAATTCTCCGTGCCGGTTACTTTTGGCCAACTATATTCAAAGATTTCATTCTTGCTATTAGAAGTTGCCATGCTTGCCAGATATTTGACTGGAAAACCAGATTACCACCTACACCGTTGCATCCAGTCATTGTTGTTGGTCCATTCACCAAATGGGGAATTGACTTTATGACATGTAACCCCACCTCGGCCAGGGGCATGGGTATATTATAGTTGTCGTTGACTATTTTACCAAATGGTCCGAGGAAATGCCAACATTGAACAACAGTGTTGAAATGGCTGCTTTATTTTTCTTCAACCATGTGGTTGCCAAGTTTGGTGTACCACAAGCCATAGTTACAGATCATGGATCACATTTTCGCAATCACATGATGGTTGAATTGACAGCCAAGTTAGGACTGTCACATGATAGTTCTACTCCATATTACCCACAAGCTAATGGACAAGTTGAGGCAATTAACAAAGTCCTTAATCGCATGTTGCAAAGAATGATTGGAGTTCATAAAAGAAATTGGCATTTAATCATGTACTCGACTTTGCGGGCATATCGAACCTCGATGAGAAATGCGACCGGATTTACACCCTTTCAATTGGTGTATGGTTTGGAAGAAGTCTTACCAATCCAATTTGAAATCTTGTCTCTCAAACTCGCGATTGAACTACTACCTAACACTTCTGAAGAAGAAGCACGTTTCTTGGATTTAATCCATCTGGATGAAACTTGTCATGATGTCGCATTGGCTAACGAAGCACACAAGAAACGTATTAAGGTGCAATATGATAAAATTGTCAAGCCTCGTGTATTCTTAGAAGGTGACCTTGTCTTGCTTTACGATTAGGAATTTGATAAACTTAGCGCAGGAAAATTTGAACTGCTTTGGATGGGACCTTATATTGTTAAGCGTATTTTGACAAAAGGTGCCTACAAGTTAGTGGACTATGATGGGATTCCATTGTCACAGCCCCGAAATGGGATGTACCTTAAACGTTACTATGCCTATTTAAGTGTAGTAAAACTCACTATATATATGCTTTGATTGCATGTGTGTGTGTGTTTCTTTTCGAGTTCTTATTTGGTTAAGTAATCCACTTTGCATTTGTTGCAGATGTCAAACCTTTTGGAACCGTTTGTTGGTTATGCCGATGGGGCTAGTCGTAGTACGCGGAATTTATCCTCTGCAACATGGTCCATTTTTGCTCCAAGTGGCGAGTTAGTGAGTTTTAGAGGGATATGTATTGGACGATCAACAAACAATATCGCTGAGCATAGTGCATTGATTGAACTCCTCTCTAATGCCATTTCACTTGGCATACATCGAATCATCATTAGGCTAGACTCACAACTTGTTGTACTACAACTTACTGGCATTTATATAGTCTGAAACCCAACAATTCATCACATGCTCCTTAGAGTTCGTATTTTGGAAAGATATTTTGAGTTTATTCAATATCATCATATTTCCATAAATATAAACACATTAACTGATTCTCTAGCAAATTATGTGTTAAATAGACATTTGCGACATACATAAAGTAAATATTTTCAATTCACATCATAAATTGAATATGATTGCATCACTTAACCATAATAAAACTCTGAAAGTAAAATAGATGATTGTTTTAAAAGTTTTTACAAATAGTTTGTGTCCAAGACAACAATTGGTCATTTGACCCAAAAACTCAAAATGTATGCAAAAAACATCTAAGTAGACTAGTGTTGTTCATGATAATAGGTCATAGATTGTGCTATCATACGTAAGAGTCTCATCCAATGACTCAGCACACTGATGGTGTGGCACCACAGTCGCATAGGCAACTCCTTGATCCGGACATCTAGAATGCCTAGGGTCAAACCCTCTATGTGATCTTGTAGCTCAGCCAATGTCTCAGCTAAGTCTAAATCTCGGAGCACTGCTCTCCCAACAGGTCTTTATGCTAGCCCACCTACCTCTCATTGGTGCCCCACAATTTAGAATGTAGAAACTTTAAAATCAAAAACACTTTGGTCAAACAATTTACCTATAGCACTCCACTGTGCTCCAACTAGTAACATCAAATATGGATCACCACGGAGATCCATTCCTGAATATGGATATTCTATGAAGGCCATATCCTGTCGATCAAACCATTCAAAGAATGTAAGGGTAAATGAGATCAATTACTGACCAGCATGTCTAGCCATAAGATCTACCCATCTATGCATCCGTGGATATCTAGGTCCAGATACTCCAGTGAAATAAGTTGTGGTTGCATACATGGAATTCTCTCCAAGGAAAAAGAAATCAGGATCAACCCATAGCAAAAAAAATTGTCTTTCCATTATTTACCTTGGTCAGTTGTTCTTTCATGGATGAAAGAACTACCTCACACTAGTTGAACACTTTTGGCTCTAAACACTCTAAAGCATATTACATGTATGATCTATTTTCCAAGTATAATGTTGCACTACCAGCCATTTTGGCAAGGGTAAAGAGGATCATCCTCAACAGTAAATCACTAACATCCTTGATGTTAATCTTTCCGTCTCTGCTAGGTTGAGCTCCTTCCCAATAGAATTGTCATATATAGTCTCTCATTGATTCACCTCCTCTGGAAAATCCTAATAGTGAGATGGGGGCACCCCGCCTTGACAATCCAGTCAGAAAGTGTACATCATCGATGGTAAAATGGATCACTTTGTCCCTGATGTGTAAGGCCTGATCGATAGGATCCCAAGAACGAATAAGGAACTGTAAAAGCTCAATTTGTTGCCGCATGCATGATAATCGAAAATACTTGAGTAACCCACAAATTCCTTAGGGCCTCAACTGTACCCTGATTATTTAGGGCAATCATATCTTCTTCTTCATGCTCTCGTTCTCTCCATATAATCACCATTTTGATCTGATGAATGTCTGCAATGCAACCATTAGACAAATTGGGATCCAATTTTTGCAAAAAGCAACAGAAAATTGGGGAGGTAAATTTTGTTTTTGCACCCAATGCACCCCTCACTTAGAGACAGTGCGCTGCAATGCATACAACCTTCTGGGTGTGTGCAATGTAGCGCACCTTTAGATACTAAAAGGGTGCACTGATCCAAAGTTTAAAAAATGAAACCCTAGGGGCCTCAAAAACTAAAAATTTGGGTTAAAACTACAAATAAATGGAATGAAATGAAAGAGAACATAGATAGCTCCTACCTGGTCTGGACAGCGCGAGGAACGTTCCACTGAATCCTCCTTAATCAGCTACTGAAATTCGAGGTAAAAACTACTCCAGAGCACCAAAATCAAAGGGTAAAAGTGAAATGGTAAAACTTGTTTTTATGTTTATTTCTTGCACATTGATTGAGTAAACATTAGTTTTTATTCATTTTTATCCATGAAACAGGTATTTTTAATCTATTTTGATGGTGCTTTGAGTAGGTTTAACAATTGAAATGTAGAATTTCACGTGCTCAAATGTAAATTGAAAATATTTGACCACAAAGAAAACTTTTATCTCTTTTTCAAGATTTGTTAAAAATGAGAAAGGAACCCCATTGGAGTCCTCTTTAAGCTCTTTTCAGGCTCTCTAAATATGAAAATATTGCCAAGCATTTTTCCAGGACCAGGAACCAGGTCTCTTTTACTGGCCTAATGAGCAGGCCTAATTTGTGATTGAGTCAGTGTTTGCTAGGGGTACTGGGTCTTTAGCGGTAACGTCAGTCGCTAACTCAACCCTTCCTTAACTGTACATGCTCTGGGGAACAAACGAACTAAGGTAGCAGGAGTAGGACCAGGAACCAGCACCAGGAAAGAATCACTGAACGAACCATCACTTCACGAATCGCTAGCCCAACCAGGACATAGATTAGTCCTCATTAGTCCAGAAACACTCACAGGCTTTAGTCCAGACCTTATCGGCATGTCCGGAGGGTAGGCTCCTCATGACCAGAGAGAAAAACCAGGCAGAAATACCATTCCAGCGCATTAAAGGATTGGAAATGATATCTCTCTTGTATTATTTTATGCTTTTTTGAACTTAAGAGTTATTTTACGAAAAACAACTTTTGGAGTTTCCTTTTATTCCCTTTTCAAACTCTCTAAACATGAAAAGGACTGAGTTATCTTTGTCATTAAACTCATTAAAAACATCAAATAGCAACAAAATTTTCCATCTAGACAAGACTGGGATTCACCTTCACTAGACTCGTTAAAGCATCAAATATCAATGGATTTGCCTGAACGGTGAAATTATACAACAAACATATGTTATCCTCCTCAAGCTTGATAAAAAATAAAGAGGTACTGGTCAGCAATGACTGGGGAAATGGGAAAATTCCAAGAAAACTTTATGGTAGCAAGTCGCTCTTGAACATAACACTTTCACCTCATCACCGTGACTATGTGGGTTGGGTCATTCAGCTTGATGGTTATAACTCCATTGGTCTATCATACCATCCATTACTTTGTTTTGGGTCAATGTTACCAATTCATCTTAGTGTCACCAATATGTTCAAGAGAAGTCATTCAGTTCAAACTTCATCCTTTGAAATACCATAAATCTTCATTTTCATGACCTCCATTCCTGAACCTTGTGTCGTCAGTCGATTTTTCATCTCAAAAATAATTTACCTCGTTTCGTGTCATTGATGTGGCATACATCAAGGCCCTCCTTCAATGAGTCGCTTCTTGTCGACATCAGTACATCATCCAAGAAGTTGACTTAGAAACATCCCTTCAGTACCTTGAGGCTTGCATACATCAATGGTAGGTTTCTCGCTTCCGGTGATAGGTTGACATCACTAGCCTTTGACAAAAATACTTTGTATGGTGTTCAACATCAAATCATTTATTCACACCATGTGAAATGTACTGTAGTACCTTGAGGGTCATTATCATTATCAGTGATTCCTCTCGTGTCTATTAATGGCTTACATCATTGGCTGGTAATCAGACGATGTCTTCCCATGTTTGACTTCAGAAAATCTATTCACATGGTTAGACTTGTACTTGAGTGAAATATTGAACAAGATTGAAGACCCTAGATCTAGTTTCTTTCATCCGAGCTACAATGTTTTCAGGAGTACTAAATCAAATGTACAATGGCCTTACATTCATGGTCATCCATTCATGGGTCTATATCTATAGACGACTATATTTGTACATGTAATGAAAGTTTATAAGCTGAGCATGGGTATTCCTTCCCTCATCGAGTTCATGAGAAAAATAAAATTATCATGATATATGTATTGTAATTGATGCAGGTCACCTTCCACTTTGAAACTTCCTCTCCACATGATAAAGCATTTCACTCGAAATACATATTTACGACTTCATGCTTTAGGGGGAAACTGTTACAGATCCATTTGGGCACATCAACCCCAACTTACATATCAGTACTATTAGGGCACATCAGCCCCTAATTCAGTTGTTAGATGCCTTAAAGAAGTCAACCATCAGAATGCATAGCTTCCCAAGAAGTTCCATGACCAAAATCATCTAGAAACTGCCTCTAAGAAGATCAGCGCAGGTAGGCCTTCATTAGGGTGCGTTGCAATGCAAACCATACACCGATAGGGTGCTATGCAGCGCTTGGTCCCTCTTTGGCCTGCACTAGGTGAATTTGAGCGAATTTCCATGAGGTTTTGAAAGATTCCTTATCCATTGGATGCCTCTAGAAGTTTCTCAAACCTATCTACTCCTTTGAGATCGTATTTGGATGAGGAAGGGAGTTAAGGAGCATCAATCCCTTATCCCTTCCTCCATGGAAATACATTCTAAGTTTGGGAGGGAATTCATTATCACCATTTATAGCATAAATTCCTTCATTCACCTATAAAAAGACCACTCATTCAAGTGATCAGGGGCTGAAAATTATTGAATTATAGGGAGATGTTGTTAGTATGAGACTTGAGTTGATTTCAAGTATTGTAATGATGTCAAAATGTCTTGCTTGTTATGAGGATAGGATGGGATTGAACTGGAGGAGTGATGTTGAATCAAGCAATGGGTTGTAACTCTTCCTTTTACTAATAAAGTGTTCAAGGATTTTTCCATATGCTTGTGTTATTCATTTATGCTTTCATATGTGTATCATGTACTTGATTCCATGCTATGTTTAATCAATAGATCATTATCATATGCTTTGATCAGTTGTTGTCTTCTGTCTGTGTGCAGGTACTCTTCAAATGGATTAAGTATCAAGAGGAGCGACAAATTTGGTTAAGGGAGATAAGGAGCAAGCGAAGGCTACATGTAGGCTTCTTTGCCTCTTAGTTAATCTATTGGTCAAAGGAAAAGTAGGGAATGTTTTGCACTGTTGTTCTAGACTTAGCTACTAGTCTAGGGTTTAAGTGTTTATCCATAGACACTAAAACTTCCCAAAATAGTAGTTAAAACTAATAAAAATCCATAGTTAAACAACAGTCGGTTACTCATCCACCTGAAACTACTGAAATGCCTGCGTTATTTTTGATACAACCTACACTCCAAACGCCTGAACCTCCTAAAGGGAAGATATGTACAAGATTTTTGAGGATGAAAACCTGAGGGTAATAGAATAAAAGATACAGCCGACGGTTCTACCTCAACCTCTGAGTCTACCTGGAATGATGTTGCCATTATTTCTTGCACAAAATTGGATCCTGGCCAAAGGCATTGCCTTACATGAATATGGTTAAATGGGTCATTGTCAATTGATAATGTGAATATTTCAGAGAGGGTATTTCTAATTCAAAAGAAGACATTTATTACGTCATTTACCAACAATGATTTAAGTAAAATGTATAAGCTACCACTGCCCCAGAAACAATATGACAAGCAATTTGTACATAAATTCATGAGTGAACATGAGGATCAGTCATCAGAGAATGGAGAAGAGATCCCAAAAAACAAAAACGTGAGCAAAATCGTATGTATGTTATTGCTTCCCTTGTCATATCATTTTGTTATATAGATGCTATGATGTGTAAAATCTATGGTTACCCTAATACCCAAAAATTCTCAGACCAGTGGGTACCTTTAACTGATGCTACCTCATATGGATATATTATGGATTGGGGAACTATATTGTCTAATAGTATACGCACCCAAATCCTAAATTATAGGAAAAATCACAGTTTTTCTCATAACAGTGTTCCCCCTTTCTATATGAGCACCTATATAATGGATTCCATTTGTTTCACCTTTGATTTTACATCTATGGGATGAAAATGGACCATAGGGGACCCTACACCTATCCATATTTATCATGACATACTCTGTGAATTTAAATTCCAACCTCATTTCTATAAAAAATTCCATGGAGTTATGCTTCCATATACCAAAGTGTCTTCGATGAGAGGGCTCCTAGACTTTCACCTGAAGCCAACAATGATTTATTATCAATTGGAAGATGGTTTAGAGAAGAATCCTTCACTTATATCTAGATCTTCAGCAGTCTTGCAAACCCTTATGTGTTGACCCTTTATGTTCCCGATAAACTCTTAGCCCGAGAGATAGTCTACCAAACTGTAGGGAATAACCTTTCAAAGGTTTTGAAAGATGTTAAAAATACAATGTGGCCTACCTTTCCTATTCAATGTGGTGTCTATGCTCTTGAAAATTTCAAGCATGTTGGTCTTGAGATTGAAGAAATTCAATGTTTAAATTTCCCAACTATTCCCAATAGGCAATATGATCTTAACGATACTGCAAAGAATGTCACTGCACGGGAAAAAATTTGGAAATTCATACATGAGATAGACAAATTTGGTGATTTATTTGAATCAGCCTCTATGTATGCAAATTTTGAGAAACAAGCAGTATCACAGTTAATCCCTGAGGAATTGACTCAATTTAATCAATACATAAATTAAAGGATAGCTCACTTTCCTATGGATTTGTTGAAGCTCCATCAATAAAATATAGAACATGATGAAGGCTTTTCTATTATATCACATGCCCCTAATGTATCTCAATTAAAAGACACAGGTACTTCCTCTTCTTCTTAGGCAAAAGAAACTATGACAGAAAAAATATGGATGCAATATGGGAACAGTTCACAAAATAAATAGATTCTAAAAGTCTGAAGACTCTGTTGCAAAAGAATATTACACAGAACCCTGAAGTTACAGAGAAGAGGACGCTTACTCCTGGGGATTCCAATAAATCTTTGGACACTGATGATTTAGAAGTCATCCCAGTATTCCCGACCTCTGAAGTCATTTTAAAAATTGAAGAAATTCCTCCTCTTGATGTGTTTTATAGTCCAAAACCTAGAGTTGTGGGTAGTATATAGAGAAAAGGAAGGAAATTTGAACAAACCCAGACTTTAGTCCATGAGAATTCTTATTTTGAAGTAATTTGGAAAGATGCTCAAGCTAATCTTGTTGATGATCTTGAGAGGCTCTCACAATTTGCAGGAGCATATGCCAGTGCTACTATTGATAAAGCCTATGAAATACGACAGCGCCTAAGCGAGAAATATGAAAGGATTATGAAACTAGAACATGGTTTATAGAATGAGAAAAAAATAATTACACAATAGTGGAAAGCACAACTTGCAGAGCTTCAAAATAATTGTAATGACTTAAAGATTCAACATGAATCTGATCTGAAAAGTCGGGATACTCAAATCTAGGAACTTCAATAAAATATTAAATAGTTAAAAGTGAATCCCGAGATAGCTAAATTTAAGAAGGAAGCAGGAGAACTAAACACTCTTCTTTCTCAAAAAGAAGTTATTTTCTGTCATAAATTGGCCACTATCCATGACTTATGTCAATCAATTGATTCACTAGTGAATCAGTTGTTCGATTTGAGGACATACTATAAGGAGGCTGAGGAGAAATTTCAGAATATATATTATTGAAAGATAGTATTGGAGGGAGATCAGTTGATCTCCCTAAAATTGAAGAATCACATAAATATATCGTCTTCCGAGAATGGGAAATAAAACTCAAGCATGCAGAAATGGAAATTTTCATTGCCATGAATATTTTAAAAATCTCATTGAATCTATCAGTGACAGCTTTCTTCAGGTTAACCTGATTCCAGATTTCCCCAAGGAAACTTTTCCCGATGTTAAATTTTTAACTAAAACATGGCAGGAGTTATCGAAGAAGAAGGATGAGAGCATCAAGAATTTGTCAAAGGTTTACCTAGAATGCCATTGGCATTTCTTAGTTAAACCTCATAGTCAGTGGCTAATTCTAAGGTGTCTCTCCAACATGACCACTCATCTGCTTCCTGTACTTAGCGATGTGATATTCATTGGATGGATGCGAATAAAGCCTCATTATCCATACGAATTAAAGCCAATGAAAGATATATGTGAACTTCGACATCATATGCGAGAGAAGCCTTCATATCAGCCATAATAAAGTTGTTACAACTAAAATATATTGTTGTCTTTTTAATTTATTTTAAATGTGGTTTGTTAAATCCACTCCAGTGTTTTATGATACTTTACCATATTTGTACTTTCACTAGAAACTATAAATCCCCTTCATTGATATGAGCAAGGGTTTCTGAATTTTGGCAAGAAATATTTTGGTTTGCACTATTGTAACTTGAAGTGATATTAATAGAATGATGAACCATTACTGTTTCTCTCATGAGCATATTCAAGATATATCGGGTACTACTATCTGTGTATTAATATTGTGTTAGCAGTTGAATGGTTATTTTAATTGTGTTTATCATATATGTTTTTGCAAGAAATCGAGCATTTATCACTATTGATGCGTTTGATTGAAATCTTTTAAGTATATCTATGAAAAACAAAATCTTATATGTGCAATGATCTTCATCAACTAATTTAATTAAATAAGTTATCTTTATTTGTTTTAACCTCATAAATTACTTGATGATCTATATTTTCATGTTAAATGTGAGATTTTCTAAAGTGACATATATAGAGAAACATTTCCTGGAATGGATATTTTAAGTCTATTTATTCTTTATTTCTTAGTTGTATTTACATCATTAGCCTCACACTTATATATCTCATCTATTCTTATAACTTTTATTAAATGAAATGGGTCCAATAATCCCAGTCAGAGCCACCATTACAAACAGAAAAGGACTTGCTTTAAGTTCTCGACCAGGTGGTTTTCCCCAATGTTGAGGTAGAGAATTTTGAGCCTTCAACAATTTTGGTGCTAGAAGGAGGGCCCCCAAAATATGAATGGAAAGAAGATCCACTCCTAAAGTAAAAGGTAATTTTAAGAGTCAGACTCCCTCAAAATCACCAACTTCCAGATCACATTCCAAATCTCCTAACCTAAGATCTGAAGTCGTTTAAACAACCACCAAAACCCCTAGCACACTTCCAGAGTTATTTTTCCAAACTTCCACTCAAATACTTACAAATCCCCCTGAAGTTTAGACTTTAATTCAAAAATTGGAAGAAATTTCCGTTTCTGGAGAAAAATCTATCCAAACTGATATATCAGAAGGAAGTGTTTCTTCATCCTTACAGTCTTCTGGTGTATTAACTAGATCCCATAGTGAAAAACTTGCATTTAAACCTTTTGAATTCCCATTACCCACTCATCATAGAAAGAAAAGTACCCCAGAGACCCACTCTTCTACTAGTGAGGTTACATCATCATCTCCACCTCTTACACCTTCTCTTGGTCCTGCTTCCTCCTCTACCTCACTAGCTTCCTCCTATCAACCTTTCATCCCATCCATTCATATTCCTCATCCACAATCATTTGGTGCAACTATAATCAGTAGCACTACATGAGAAACATCTTCAACTGCCCAATATTCATCAATCTCAGCATCTTCTCCAACTTCCTATGTTCCTAATATTCCCATAATGGAAAATAGACCATGGAACAACCCTGGGGCAGTACAGATGACTCCCCCATTACACCATCTTCCTAAACATCCAGGGAGGTGCCTTCCTAAGTTTAATCCTGATGATGGCATCCCTACAAAGGAACATCTTCAAAATTTCATGGTAGCCATCACTCTGAATGGAGTCACAGAAGAAGATTGTGTTGTTAGAATTTTTCCCTACACATTTGAAGGATCTACAGGATCCTAGTATTTCTCTCTTCCTGCTAGATCAATAACAAATTATGATATGTTTGAAGAACATTTTTTGTTAAAATTTGGTGATGACCGAAAAAATTTCACTTTGATTAATGACTTATAAAATCTTAGGGCTGACCCAAATGAAAAAGTTAAAGATTTTAATTCTAGATTCAATAAATTATTGAATAAAATACCAGACACTCCCAGACTAGGAATTGATGTACAAATTGAATGGTATATTTCTGCTCTTCCTTCAAACATTGTTATGTTCATAGATAGAGCCAATAAAATAGTATTGCTTGATAACATGAAAAAATATCTATTTATGGAAAAGAGAATCCTTGCTCTTGAGAAGAAAATTTCCCTCGAGGAAAGAAAACAAACCAAGAAGGTCTCTTTTAAATATGAATCCAAGAAGAATGCCCCCAAATATCCTTTCGACTTGGAAGGATTATATAAGGTTTTCAAGAAAATGTCTAATGAAATGGTAGAAATTAAGAAGCAAGTAGTTGGATCCTCTAAAAAGTCCTTTCACCCTTTCAAAAGGAATCAACCACCTTCCATTATATCAAATGTAGAATCTAACCAAGGTGACGAAGAGGAAGATTCAACCTTATGTATTGAAGAATCCCAAGAAGAAGAACTAGCAAAAGCTCATGGTTTATGGGATTTCATTCTAACTACCCCAGATAATGAAGAAGAAGAAGAAGCCTTACGAGTAAGCACTAGAAGTAAAGGAATTGTTGATACTTCTCCAACAAATCAAAAAATAGAAGTCCCCTGCTCCTACTAAAGACAAAGGTACAATTTAGAAGTCTTATACTCCTCCTTCAGATTTTATTCCAACTACTTCCAAGTCTCCTTCTTCGTCTAAAACTTTGATAATATTTGATACTATGGAGTAAAATATTGTGGAAGACATGAAAGATGTTAAAGACAAAATTTCCCTTTATGAGGTTAGAAAATTAAAACAACAACATAATATTTTACTTAAAGAATTGAATGCAGTTCCTGCATCTCCATTACCTATTGTTATCACTGCAAAGGCTTCAAAAGGGAAAGGAAAACCTCCTAATGTCTCTTTAGATAAAATTGATCCATTAGATTCCATTTTGATTGGAGATGGATCAAATTCCCATACTCCTCCCTTTTTATTGACTTTTGATATGTTTAACAAGAATGTTCATAATTGTCTAGTAGATTCTGGTGCATCATCAAATGTCATGCCTTATGCAATGTGCCTTAAATTAAATATTTCACTAGATAAATATGATATTCATATTGTACAATTAGATCGCACAAAAGTCAAAGTTTTGGGAGAAATGAATTTTGTTTTAATAAGATTATCTTCCAATTCAATGGTTCGTCAAATAATAAATATATTAGTTGTAGACATTCCTGAATTCTATGGTCTTATTCTGTAGAGGTTGGTCTGAAAAACTACATGGTTACTTTGCAACAGACTGATTACACATGTGGCTCCCCTACAATGGAAAACCCAATCAAATTCGTGTCGATAGGCAGAAACACATGAAATATTCAGTGACTAGTTTTGATGAGGAAAACGAACCAGTAGTATTTACAAACAACATTCTTTTAAGTTACTCTTTTGAATCTTTCTTTGGCAATATTCAATCACAAGAACCTCCATTTTTAGTTAACTTTGTTTCATATCAAACTGAAAATTATTCCAAAACATATTCATCTAAGTGTATTAATATTTGTAGAAAACCTTGTAAATAAGCATGATAGTTTATTTTGGACACTTTATTTTGATGGCTCAAAATCTAATGAAGGTGCAAGAGCTGGTTTCATCCTAGTAAACCCTGAGGGTGAGAAAACTACGCTTGCATGCATATTGGATTTTGATTGTACCGATAATACTACTGAATATGAAGCATTGGTACAAGACTTACAAAAAGCTATTAGTCTAGATGTCAAATTTCATAAAAAATTTGGTGACTCAGAAATTGTAATAAAGAAAGTTAGAAACAACATCCGTTGTGTTTCTAGTCACCTTAAGCATTACCAATATTTGATCCAAGACCTCGTTTCTCATTTTAATGCATTCAATATAGCTCCTATCCCAAGAATACAAAATTCTAGTGCTGACCTCCTAGCAAATGTGGCCTCCAAACTCATTCCACCCGTGGATTTCAGCATTGACAAATTTTCAATTGAATTGATTTTTCTCCACTCCATTCCAGACCACATAACTAATTGGTGTGTGTTTAATGATTCTAGTGAAATTATGAGTTTTTTAACCTCATAAGGATCTTACTTTAACCAGGTCATTGATGAAGACGAGCATGAAAAGATTCAAAACAAGTCTTCCAAGGAAAATAACTTGCCTAAACATGTAGTAAAATTGGAAGACTTATATGATCTGAAAGATAGATTCAAAAGGGTTACCAATTGCAAAATTCAGAGCTCTACCTTGAGATTTGAATTAGTCAACATATGATTTGATCATAATCCTTAGAACATTAATTTAGGCCTTGGAATTTCACTAGATGAAAGATTTGCTTTCATTCATTTGTTGAAAAAATACAAGGATGTATTTTCATGGAATTATGATGATCTAAAAACATATAGCACATCCATCATTCAACACACCATTCTTATGCTGCCAGATGGTAAGCCAGTTCAACAAAATCTTAGGAAAATTCACCCCAACTTAGAATCCTAGATTAAAACTAAATTGAATAAGCTTATCAATGCTAAAATCATTTTCCCTATCAGACATTCCAAGTGGGTCTCAAATATTGTGCTAGTTAGAAAGAAGAATGGAGATATTCGTATTTGTATAGATTTTAGAAATTTAAATAAAGCTTGTGAAAAGGATATCTTTCCTTTACCTCCAATGGAACAAATTTTACAATCTATTGTTGGTTCTAAACTAATTTATTTCCTAGATGGTTTTTCAGGTTACAATCAGATTCTTGTACATCCAGATGATAAACTGAAAACCACATCCAGGACTAAGTGGGGGACCTATGCTTATCAAAAAATTATTTTTGGATTGATTAACGATGGAGCTACTTTTCAAAGAGCCGTGTATATTGCTTTTAGAGGTTTGAGCAATAATACATCTGTAGTGTATTTAGATGACATTACAATTTATTCTAAACAAATGAGTAATCATTTACATGATTTAAAACAAATCTTTGGAAGATGTAGAAAATTTACAATCTCCCTAAATCCTAAAAAGTCATTTTTTGCTCTTAACGAAGGTAATCTTTTAGGATTTATTGTGTATAAAGAAGGACTTTTCATAGACCTAGATAGAATTAAGGCAATATCTGAAATCCCATTACCAAAAAAAACAAAAAATTCATGCAATCCTTCCTTGGGAAGATTAATTTTGTTAAAATATTTGTCCCAAATTTCTGTCAAATTGTACTTCCCTTACAGGCTATGATCAAGAAGAAGTCAATTTTCAAATGGAGATTGATTGAAATAAAACCGTTTGAGTCAATAAAACATGCAATCATTGATGCTCCTTTTTATCAACCCTTAATTTTGCTGAACAATTTGTTCTTTATACTTTTGCTTCTGAGAAATCCTATGCAGCAATGTTGACTCAACCTAATGAACAACAAATTGAAGCTCCAATTTCCTTCTTTAGTTCCAATTTACAGGGAGATGAGCTAAATTATTTAGAGGTTGAGAAACAAGGCTTTGCATTTTTTAAGTCCATAAAACATTTTAGGCCCTTCCTCTTAAAATCACATACAAAAGTAATTGTTCATTTCCCTGCAGTTAGACAATTGCTTATCCAAAAGGAATTGGGAGAGGAAAGGGAAAATTGGGTTACCACCCTATAAGAATATGACCTAGAAACTAAACCAACTAAAATAGTAAGGGGTCAACGTTTTTTGTAGATTAATTAATGGAGCTTATGATGCTTCGGCTAATGAAGATTCAGGTAATAATGTTCAAATTACAGAGGTGTGGCCCCATCGACACTAAATATCAATACACTGATTTAATTTTTTTATTTTAAAAATGGTTAGAACTAAATTACAAAAAGAAAAGAGCTCTCGGACTTAAATCTAATCAATATCAGCTTGTCAATTATGTCTTGTTTAATAGGAATTATGATTTCATTTTGTTAATATGTCTTGAAAAATATGAAGCAGAAAAATTCTTGCAAGAGCTATATGACGGACTAGCTAGTGGACACTATGGTGGAGACACTCCTCATAAGATTTTGCATGATGGATGCTATTGGCCAACTCTGTACAAGGACACTCATGCTTATGTTAGAAAATGCAATTTTTTTTAGATTGCTTCAAGAAGACAAAAGAAACCAACCCTACCTTTTTATCTAGTTAACATTGAGAAAAATTTTGAGCAATGGGGATTGGACATAATAGGTGAGATTGTTCCTAAATCTTCCAAGAAACATAAATACATCTTGAATGCTACAGATTATTTCACCAAATGGGTGGAAGAAATACCACTGAAGGTGGCCAATTCTAAAAACATTATTGAATTTATCGATCAATTTATTATTTCCAAGTTTAGTCTTCCTTATTCACTTTTGTTTGATAATGCATCTTATTATTTTGGAAATACCATTACTGAATTTTCTCTTAAAATAGGTTTTAAACTCAAGTATTCTGAAAATTATTACCCTCAAGGAAATGGCTTAGCACTCTACTAATAAAAACGTCATTAGAATAATAATAAAAATAGTTGACCAGAATCATAGAAGTTGGCACAGGGCTCTAGTTTTTTCTTTATGGGCTGATAGAATCACTCAGAAGGTCTCGATAGGCACTTCTCATTTTCAATTAGTGTATGGAAAATAAGTTATCCTACCTCCTAATCTAGTTATTCCATCACTAGCCCTAGTGCAATCTATTGAAGAAAAACCTTCTTCTACTTTACAATTAAGGATGTCCCAAATTCTTAAGCTAGAAGAAGAAAGGGATAAAGCTAGACAAGTTCATGCCCATCACCAACAATTGGTTAAATCTTCATTTGATGCAAGTTCAGTTAATAACAAAATTTTGGAAATTAGCGATTTAGTTCTGCAATGGGACAAATCCCACAAAGAAAAAGGAAAACAGACAAAGTTCCAAAAGTTATGGCTTGGTCCATTTCAGATCATTGAGAAACTAGGCCCATCAACCTTTATCCTCCAAGATTTATAGGGAAAGAGGGATTCTCTTCTCGTTAATGGGCTAGTTTTGAAAAAACATTTTAATTAAGAAAATGTATCCTTCTATAAATATGTAAATAGTCACATGTATATAATGGTGTCTCCAACCTTAATAATCATTAGATAATGCGCTTTTGAATTCGTATTGGGATCTCTCATCTTTTACATGAACTAAGACTAATTTAAGGGGAATTGTTGTAAAGGAATTTTAACATTGAAGTTTAGTATTGCCTCTATCACAAATCTCTGAAATATTTTAAAAATAGGAGGACTCATCATGAGCCGACTCACCATGATCATGGGAAACCAATGATGTTGACATTATCATCACTAGTCACCAAACTAGGATAATGGCTTATGGTTACATAACTATAAGACAAGAGATCTCATCACAAACCAATTTGTTCAATATCATTACAACTTGTGAATGGATTTTTCATAATCTAGTTACCAAGCCAAGACAATGGCTTTCAAGTAAGCTTTAAAACAAATATTCTAAAAGAAAAATTAATACCTCAAAAAATTACTATAAGTGGATGGGATATTGGTACATTTTGGTTCAATGGTCACCCTGTCAAGGCTATGAACACCTGCTAGCCGAAGTGGCTCTACCAGTTACAAAAAGGGTCTATCTTAAATGCTAAACTTCTATAGTTCTTAACTTTATCTTTATAACTGACTAAATGACTGACAAAGACAATAAATATTTTCATCAATAACAAGTTGTGAAGTAGTTTGCAAAATAGTGAGTTATTTCCTTCAGAGTAATATTTACCAATTAAAACTTCAATTATTTTTACCATTCTAAGTCTTTTTATTTAATAGTTAAAATTTCATTTATGTTTACAGAGATAACTACTTCTCCTAGTATGTCGCCAATTGTTGTACTACTTAACAAAACGCCCATTAAGGTAAATAATAGAACTAGTAATAATGTGGACCCTTTTGAATTTAGATAAAATCCATTATTTTAAATAGAATAAGACAATTTTAGTTTTTGTCCCCAAAAAATGACTAAATGAGATAATTCCCTATCAGAGTTTTCATATCGGAGCTTAGGTTCATAACACATATTCATAAATAAGTTACCCATAGGCTTTTATTTTAAATGCATTATAGGAATATTTCAAATGTTGCAACATATCCCATAGGATAAGTTGCAATAAATCCCTCCCCAATTAAAGTTTTCAAATATTCTAAGCCTAAAGTAATAAAGCACTTCTTTGTGAATATAATAATAAAATTCCTAACCCCACAAGATTTCCACGTATCATATTGAAGCTTCTAAATATCGGAACTTTTCATATAAGTGCCACTTGAAATACTCTGATAACCTCATATCGTTGATCTCTGATATTCCCAATCCTCTGATCCCTCGATAAACCACTCATATCCATATCGGAACTTCTTTTCTGTCATCATTATTTTCAACCCTTGATATCAAATCTTTGATACAAGACCTCTAATGTCCCTTCCCACTCATATTTTTAGTCGTTACATTTTTAATAATAAAATCCTATTGGAAGGTAAGTATATCACATGTTTCAAAGATACAACCATGAGATTTCTCTGATATAATCCTCTGATATGCTGACATGTACAAAGACCCAAGTGAACCCACGTTTTATCATTTAATGGCCAAATGTTTTTATGATTTTGAAGTTCTAAAAGATTTGATTATTGCAGCTTGATGTCACTAGATTTTGTTCATTAAGACATGAATTGATATGAAATTGCTTATTCACTCTAAGGAGTTCTTCGTTTAATAAAGTTTGCACATATTCCTGTGTTTTCCCTTCACAAGCAAGTCTTAATTAGCAAATCTCAGTGGAAATGTCTAAGGTAGCTAAAGCTAAGAAGAAACCCACAATTCAACAATAGTCAGTTCCTCCTCCACCTGAACCTACTGAAATGCCTGCATTATTTTCTAATGCGGCCTGCATTCCAAATGTCGGAACCTCCTCATGGGAAGCTATGTACAAGACTTTTTAGGATGAAAAACCCAGGGTAACATAAAGAAAAGCTATGACCGATGATTCTACCTCAACCTCTGAGTCTACTTGGAATGATGTCGCCAATTATTTCTTACAAAGAATTGCAGCCCAGCCAAATATCTTGCCTTATACGGATATGATTAAATGGGCCATTGATAATGTTAATATTTCAGAGAGAGTGTTTATATCTCAAAAGAAGAGAGTTGATGGGTTATTTACCAGCAACGATTTAAGAAAAATGTATCAGTTATTGTTGCCCCAGAAAAATTACGACAAGCAATTTGTACAGAAATTCATGAGTGAACATGAAGATCAGTTAGAGCTCATCAGAGAATGGAGAAGAGATCCCAACAAACACAAATTTGAGGAAAATGACCTATGTATGCTATTGCTTCCCTTGTCGAACTATTCTGTTATATATCTGCTATGATGTGTAGAATCTATGGTTACCTTAATACCCATAAATTATCAGACTAGTGGGTGCCACTAATTGATGCTACCTCAGATGGATATAATATGGATTGGCGAACTATATAATCTAATAATAAAGGCACCCAAATCCTGAATTATAGGAAAAAGCATAGTTTTTCTCAAAACGTTGTTCCCCCTTTTTATATGAGCGCCTATATAATGGATGCCATCTATTTCACCTCAGACTTTACATCTTTGGAATGGAAATGGACGCTAGAGGACCCCACGCCTATCCATACTTATCATGGCATACTCTAGGAATCTAAATTCCAACCCCATTTCAATAAAATTTTCCATGGAGTTATGTTGCCCATCCACCAAAGTGTCTTGATGATAAGGCTCCTAGACTTTCACCTAAAGCCAACAATGATTTATTATCAATTGGAAGATTGTTTGGAGAATAATACTTCACTTATAACCAAATCTTCAACAATCTTGCAAACCCTCATGTGTTGACCCTTTATGTTCCCGAAAAACTCTTAGCCCGAGAGATAGCCTACCAAACTGTAGGGAATGGCCTTTCAAAGGTTTTGAAAGATGCTAAAAAAATGTGGCCTACCTTTCCTATTCAATGTGCTGTCTATGCTCCTGAAAATTTCAAGCACACTGGTCTTGAGATTGAAGAAATTCATTGTTTAAATTTCCCAACTATTCCCGATAGAAAATATGATCCTAATGATACCACCAAGAATGTTGGTACATATGCAAAAATTAGGCAATTCATGCATGAGCCAGGCAAGTTTGATGATTTATTTGAATTGGCTTCTATCTATGCAGAGGTTGAGAAAAAAGCAGCAACACAGTTAATTCCTGAGGAACTGACTTAGTTTAATTAGTACATAAATAAAAGGATAGCTCACTTTCCTATGGATTTATTGAAGCTCCATCAAAAAAATACAGAACAAGATAAAGGCTTGGCTATTACGACATCGGTCCCTAATGTATCTCCGATAAAAGACACAGGTACTTCCTCTTCTTCTCAGGCAGAAGAAACTCTGATAGACAAAAATCTGGATGCAATATGGGAACAACTCGCAAAAGAAACAAATCCTAAAAGTATGAAGACTCCATTGCAGAAGAAGATTACAGAGACCCCTGAAGTTACAGGGAAGACCTCACTTACTACTGGGGATTTTGATAAAGCTTTGGACAATGATGATTTAGAAGTCATCCTGGTATTCCTGAACTTTGAGGTCGTTTTGAAATTTGAATAAATTCCTCCTCTTGGTGTGTTTTATAGTCCAAAACATAGAGTTGTGTTTAGCAGACAGAGAAAAATAAGGAAAATTGAATAAACCCATAACTTAGTCCTTGGTAATGCTTCTTTCGAAGTAATTTGGAAATATTCTCAAGCTACAATTGCTAAGAATCTCAAGAGGCTCTCGTAATTTGCAGGAGCATATTCCAGTGTTATTATTGATAAAGCCTCTAAAATACAACATCACTTTAGGGAGAAAGATGAAAGAATTACGCAGCTAGAAAAAGTTTTAGAGAATGAGAAACCACAATCATTGAATAGTGGCAAGCACAACTTGCAAAGCTTCAAAATAATTTTATTGACTTAAAGATTCAATATGAACCTGATATGAAAAGGCGGGACACACAATTCTGGGAACTTCAACAAAAGATTGAACAGTTAAAATTTAATCTTGAGATAGCTAAATTTAAGAAGGAAGCAGGAGAACTAAACTCTCTCCTTGCTCAACAACAAAAATATTTTATGTGAGAAATTGGCCATTATCCATGACTTATGTCAATCAAGCGATTCATTAGTGAATCATTTTTCTAATCTAAGGACATACTATAAGGAGGTTGAGGAGAAAATTTCAGATTATACATTATGGAAAGATAGTATTGAAGGGATATCAACTAATGTTCCTAAAAAGTAAGAATCACATAAAGAGATTGTCTTCCAAGAGTGGGAAATAAAACTCAAGCATGCAGAAATGGAAATTTTCATTGTCAGGAATATTTCAAACAATCTCACTGAATCTATCAGTGACAGCTTACTTCAAGCCAACCTATTTCCAGATTTCCCCGAGGAAAATTTGACCAATGTTAAATTGTTAACTAAAATATGGCAGGAGTTATCGAAGAAGAAGGCTAAGAGCATCAAGAATCTGTCAAAGGTTGACTTAGAATGCCATTGGAATTTCTTAGTTAAACCTCATAGTCAGTGGCTAATGTTGTCTCTCTAACATGAACACTCATCTACTTCCAACACTCATCGACACAATATTCACTGGAAGGATGCACATACAACCTCATTATCCACCCGAATTAAATCCAATGACATATATGTGTGAACTTCGACAGCGTATGGGAGAGCAGCCTTCATCTCAGCCATAATCAAGTTGTTACAACTAAAATACATTATTTTCATTTTACTTTATTTTAAGTGTGGTTTGTTAAAACCACTCCAGTCTTTTACGATACTTTAATATAATTGTATTTTCAATAGAAACTACAAATCCCCTTCATTGGTATGAAGAAGGGGTTCTGAATTTTGGAAAGAAATATTTTGGTTTGCACTATTGTAACTTGAAGTGATCTTAATAGAAAGTTGGACCATTATTGTTTCTCTCATGAGCAGAGTCAATATATATGAGGTACTACTATATGTGTATTATTATTGTGTTTAAGAGTTGAATGGTTATTTTAGTTGTGTTTATCATATATGTTTTTGCAAGCAATTGAGCATTTATCACTATTAATGTGTTTGATTGAAATATTTTAAGTATATGTACGAACAATGAAATCTTATATGTGCAATGACTTTCATCAACTAATTTAATTAACTATATAATTAAAATTAGTTATCTTTATTTGTTTTATCCTCATAAATGACTTGATGATCTATATTGTCATGTTAAATGTGAGATCTTTCTAAAGTCACATATATAAAGAAAGATTTCCCGAGATAGATATTTTAAGTCTATTCATTATTTATTTATTAGTTGTATTTACATCATTAGCTCACTTATATATATCATCTATTTTTGTAACTTTAATTAAGAGAAATTGATCCCATAATCCTAGTCAGAGCCACCATTCCAAATGAAAAAGGAGTTTCTTTGAGTTCCCAATCGGGTGGTTTTTCCCGATGTTGAGGTAGATAGTTTTGAGCCTTCAATAGATGGATATGGTGAAAATTCTAAAGATTTAGAATATATACTCCTTGTCAAAGGAAGGTTGAAACTAGCAAGGATGTAATGTTCGATGAATATGTTTCCCTTAAGAAAGAAAGGGACCTTCCTCCACCTCCTCCTCTTGAGAAGAAGAATGATGATATGGATATTTTAGATGGTCCTTTCATGCCTAAATATGATACAAAAATTGTTTATGATCCCATGGATCCCTTAGATCCTCCTCCGTGTGATCCCCCTGCTAGGAAGATGCCACTTTGGCTTTGTGACGCATTCTCGTTCGAAGATCATTTAGAGAAAGCAAGAAGCCATGCAAGTACCAGGGATATGTTGCAACCATGAGTAATATGATACAAGTCAAACCTCCCACCTTTGAAGAAGTCGTGAAAGAACAAGTTTGGAAGGATGCTATGGTTGAAGAATATGAATCAATTATGAAGAATGGAACATGGGATGTTGTGCTGAGACTGAAGAGGAAATATGTGATAACTTCAAAATGGTTATTCAAGATAAAACATGGAGTCAATGGAAGAATTGATAAATAAAAGGCAAGGTTCGTGGCCTGGGGATTCTCCCAAAAAGAGGGAGAAGACTATGACTATATGTTTTCACCCGTGGACCAATATACAACCATTCATTCGATAGTTTCTCTTGCTGCAAGTCAAGGATGGACCCTTCATCAAATGGACGTGAAGACAAAATTCCTCCATGGCATGTTACAAGAAGAAGTGTATATCATGCAGCCACAAGGATTTGAAATAGAGGATCAAAAGACACAGATTTTCAGGCTGAAGAAGGCATTGTATGGTTTGAAGAAAGCCCCCAGAGCATGGTACACACACATAGACAATTATTTGGTGAAGTTGGGATTCACAAGAAGTAATGTTGATCCCAACCTATACTTCAAGGTAGTGCAAGGTATGCCATTGATTTTGGTTTTATATGTCGATGTTATATTCTTGATAAGTAGTGATCCCTCCATGATCAAGTGTAAGAAGGAGTTAGCCTGTGAATTTGAGATGAAGGACCTTGGACTCATGCACTACTTTTTAGGCCTTGAGGTGTGCAAAGGACCAGTGAAATTTTCCTTTCACAAGGACAATATGTCGTGAAGCTATTGGACATATTTGGAATGACAAAATGTAAGTCCCTCCCCACACTGATGGAAACAAATCTCAAGAATTTATGTGGAGAAACTACAAGACATGATTTGGCGAACCCATCCAAGTATAGATATTTGATTGGGGTTCTAATGTTATTAGTAAACACCCAACCGGACATATGCTATGCAGTGAACATGTTGATTCAATTCATGACCGACCCTCTCCATGCACATTGGATTGTTTCCAAACACATTTTGACATATTTTCATGGGACGATCACCCTTGGTCTGAGATATTCTGTCAAAGATGTTTGTCTTCATGGATATACTGATGTTGATTGGGTAGGAGACATTGTTGACATGAAGATTATGTTTGGATGTTGTTTTAGCATTGTATATTCCATAATATCATGGATGATCATGAAGCAGAAATCCGTAGCATTGAGTACTGCTGAGGAAAAGTACATTGCCACTATCCTGGCTAGTTGTGAAGCAGTTTGGTTGAGGAAGCTCTTTGGAGATCTATTTGAGCATGTCCTAGACACTATAGTGATATATTGCAACAATAAAAGTGGGATCTTTCTGGCATAGAATCCCATACTTCATGACAATCCAAGCACATAAAGATTCAATATCATTACATTTGAGACATGGTGTAGAGAGGAGACGTTAGACTCCATCATATATCGATAGATGAGCAGATTGTAAATATTATCATCAAGGAATCAAAAGTTCTTGGTCTTCAGAGAGAAGCTTGGACTAATGGATGTGACCCCTCCTGATAAGGGGCATAATTAATTGAGAACACTGAGCCGACTCTCCCCCCCATTTGAGCTCCTAGGGTGAGGAAATTATATGGAGGGCTCTTGGGTTGAGGGATCTCTAGAAAATAGAGTCGTATATTTTTTTTCCATATCTATTACCCATAGGGATAAATTCCCCCCCCCATATAGTTCTTTTCAAAGTATACCCTAGTTGGCATCATACCCATAAGTAGGGCTTGTTGCAAATATCGCTCCTCGTTTGGCCAATGGGTTGAGAGTGTACTTGGAGGTGTACAATCCAAGTTGATTATGATGCAGGTGTTCTACCACATGAATATTGACGTTCATTATTGGGAATATCAATGGTCAATAGGATGGATTGAGATGTGCTTCCCTATATCACTTATTGCTCAAAATGGGGTTGAGGGTATTTTTCTCCCCCGTGAGATTCTAGGTTGAGATGTGCTCCCCAATGTAGTTTTAGGTTGAGATGTGCTCCCTAATATTGTTTTAGATTGATATGTTCTCTCCAAAATTATATAGGGTGGAATCTAATGCTCCTTGGTGATTCTTCTTCTTTAGATTTGAGAGTTTTTCAATAGATAGAGTTCATCAGATATGGGACATTATATGATGACATGATACATATGATTATTACATGATGCAGTTGGAATTTCTCCCTAGCTGAGAGGGAATGTTAATTTGAAGATCATTTACAAATTCCAACCATGGGAATAGATTCCCCTTTACGAGAGGACCAATTTTGACTATTGAAGCACTCAATTTGGAGAAGGGAAAGTGTACTTTAAAAAAAATCCCACAAGTACACATTTGATCAAGTCAACCCTAAGAAGAAATTGGTCACCTTTGGAAGCCTATAAATACAAGTGACCTAAAGATGATTTGGACATCATCAAGCATATTCTTCTTCTCTTCTTCATTGACTTGTTCACACAATTCTAAGGCTGGGTTGAGGAAAGTGGTTTGTACATGTCCAAGATTACAAGGTCCAAAGCTGACACGTGTTTTATGGTTTTGGTTTCTAACTGAAGGTTAAACACAGGAAATTTTCGATTATAACCGCAAAATGGTAGGCCTGACACTGTAGTTGGAAGGTATCAACCACATGCATCCTCTTCCTGTATGTGGTTGGGCTCTAGGGTTGAATTTTGACATTTGACCGTAGTTGACCACAAACAAGAAAAGTTGTCTTTGATCTATATTGATGCTCGGAACATACTTCTGAATGTTGTTGAGTTAATTTTTGCTGGATGATTTTGTATTGGGCTCATTGTACTCTCCACTGAACATTTTATGACAATATAATAGAAGAATAGTTTTCAAAGGGTTTCTCCCTTGTGGGGTTTTTCCTTGGTCTAAATTAACCAAATCTGGTGTCTCTTGTTGATGTGTTGATTTTCTCCTTTGTCATTGCATTTATTGTTCTATCTTCAATTATTGTTGATGATTGGAAATATTATTTTTTATTGAAAATATTGCTAATTGAATAATTGAATTGGGCTAAAAGTAATTGAAACAACATAGAGCAGTCTGAAATTAACAAGTTTTCATCAATAGCGAGATAGTTTTGCTTCTCAAATTTTTGCAATAACTCCTTTCATCTTTCCTACGAGATTATTTATTTTAAATAATTAACAAGTTCTAATTCAATATTTACTTCCCCATCAATATCATCGTACTTTGAACATGATTTCTCTTATTGATTGTCTTCATATTCTTTATTACAATATTTCATCAATGGCTATAAAAAGAAGTTCTTCTTTGCCAATATAGATGCATATTCATCACTCTCTTCTGAGGAGCTACTATCTTCTCTAGAATAAAAACCTTTCTTCTTGGAATAATTTCCTCTTTTGTGTCTATAAGACTTGCTTATATTTTCATGTTCTTCTTCATCATCATTGTCCTCACAATTTTCATATGGACATTTAGCAACAAAATTCCTATTCTACCACAATTAAAACATTTGAATGGTAGCTTACCTTTGTATTTTCCAGGTCCTCTTTTTAGCATTCTCATAAACTATGGCTCTTCGACATATTATTAATTACTATAATAATCATCAACTATAATTTCTTATGTCTTCCTTGAAACTTTGAATGTTGCTTCCTTCAAAGTTGACTTTATTTTTTCTATCTTCATTTCATATGCAATGAGAATCCCATGTATCTCATCCATCTTCATATTTTTCAGAACCTTCATTTATTCAATAGTTGATATCTTTGCATCAAATCTTAAGGGGAGATATCTTAGCAACTTCTATAATTCATTCATTCCTTAACTTCTTGGCCAAGTCATCCACCTAAAGGAAATTGGCTACAATATCTTCATTATTAATCTTCGATTTCTGAACTATCTTCTATGAGTTTGAATTTTTTCCCTCTTCACATTTCCATCTCTTTCATAGCTATTTTGAAATTTTGTCCCAAATCTCCTTTACATATTGAAAATGCATTATTTTCAATAATCTAATTTTGATAGGCCACACAAGATTCCATTCATGGATTTTGCATTATTTTCACAAGCCTTCTTACTATATTGATCAAATGGAGGAGTTGATGGAGCTTTATAACCATCTGCTACAGATTCAAAAAAATCAAAACCAAGAGACATTGGATAAATCCTCATCCTTACCCTTCAAAATTCATAATATATTCGATCGAATAATGAATATCTTCTTATGAAATAACCTTCGTGATTGGCCATGGTCTCTCTAAGACCTTCCTTCCAAAGGTTGGGTTACTTTTGAAGAGACCTTCTCTCATACTAATTATTGGATTCATATTTATACTGACATGGGGAGATTAGTATAATACAATTTATTACTTATTTAATCATTCATGAATCATAATCATAGAAATATCACATAAGGAACACAAGATGGAAACTTCTTTATAAAATATATTTGTAGACACAAACTTACTAATAGAAATTGTGTAGGCACCAACCTACATGAGTCACCAATCCCCTTTACTATGATATTTGTAGGAACCAATTTGTAGGAGACACCAATCCCCTTTGCTCCAATATTTCTAGGCACCAACCTACACAAGACACCAATACCCTTTGATTCAATATTTGTAGGCGTTAATCTACAGGAGACACCAATCCTATTTTCTATAAGATTTGTAGGAAAAAACCTACATCAAATGCTAATCCCATTTGTTGCAATATTTATAGGCACCAATCCATTTTACTATAAGATATGTAGGAACCAAACTACAGGATACAATAATCTCCATTGTTTCAAATTTCATAGGTACCAACCAACTTCACTAAGTCTACTTACTACTTCTAACTTCACCAAGTCTATTAATTGTTTTTTTCTTCATCGTGTATACTAACTACTTTTACCTTCACCAATTCCTATTGCTGATTTTTCCTTCACCAAGTTTGCTCCTCCCAAAACTTGTTTTTCATGGCCTCCCATAAATAATAAACTTGCACAACATGCCACTTATCCATTTTCACAAATCTAATTCTAAAATTTTTACCTAAGTCACTTTTGTATGTCTCCTTGGATCTTTGATATTTTCACAATGTAGAATGTACCAGAAATTGTTTTATAGAAAAAATTCCAAGTTGACATGTTTGAAGCTAATTTTAGGACCATTTTTTTTGAGATGTTATATATATCAAAAATCATAGAAAATCAAAGTATTAAATTTATACCATAAAGTCCTAGATATTATGCTTCTACCTATTCAATACCTTATAGTCTATAACATCTCAAAAAAAATGATAGCAAAAATTCCAAGCTGGCATGTTTGAAGTTAATTTTCGGACCATTCAGTAACCCTAACTTCCATAGGGAATATCTTTAAAATTATAAAGAACCAAAATTTGAAATTGATATCACAAATACTTATACATATTACCTCAATCTCAAGATTTCATAGTCAGAAACATCTTAGAAGAAAATTTCTAGTTAAAATTCTAAGTTGACATATTTAAAGTTGGTTTTAGGACCATTTAGTAACCCTAAATGCCACAGGGCATATCTATAAAATTATAGAAAACCAAAGTCTAAAATTTCTTCCGTAGGTACCTATATATCTTGCCTCTTTTGCCTCAAGATTTCACAATATGAGACATCTTATAAAAAAATTATATAAAAATTCCAAGCTGATATATTTGAAGTAGCTTTCAGGAGCGTTCAAGAACCCCAACTTCCTTATAAAATATCTCTGAAGTAAAAAACCAATGGATGAAATACTTTTCACATGTACACGAATAACCTATCTCCATATCCTCAAATTTTCACAATTTGAAGCATCCCAAAAAAAAAATTATAGTGAAACTTCCAAGCTGAACTGTTTGAAGAAGATTTCAAGACCATTGAAGAACCCTAACTTCCTTAGGGTATATCACCAAAATTATAGAAAAAAATGGATGGAATTTTTACTACATTAACACAAATATATATCCTCCATATCTTCAAAGTGTCACTATTTAAAACATCCTAGAAGAAAATTTATAGCAAAAAATCCAATTTGACTTGTTTACTCCAAAAATCACATTATTGCTCCACCTTTAAGACCCCAAGAGTATTCCCCAAATTTTGTTGTGAACCTCAAATCCCTTATTTATCTGATAGTCTTAAAATGTACTCATATATACTTTATTTATAGTATTTCTATATCACTTATGATCCTGAATTGTAAAATAAGTTGTGTCGACCTAACAGATTCTTTGATATATCCTCATCCCTATGGAGTTATAGGGAGTGCCATACATTGTTGGAAAAGCATCATAATAATATTTTTAACCACATATCATATGATCCCATTTGAGATAGTTATTTAGACTAAAAATTCCTTCAAATATAGGGTATCCAAACTAGGTATCAAGAAAAGACTTTGTGTACAAACAATATTTCCATTAATCTTGATCTTGAAATATTTATCCATCCACAGTCTTCCCTTGTCTTTGACATTAATTACAATAATATTTATAAAAATATACCCTTAAATTTGAAATTATTGTCCCCTGAAATTTCAAATCAATGGAAACATAATTCAACATACTTCCCTTGAACATATAACAAGACATATGGATAACTTGGTAGCAAAGCGAGAGAGATTGATTGACATAATGAAAAAATGCAGAAGGTCGAGAAGCACTCTCCATAGTGACTAAAATGAAAATGAGCAAAGAGGTTTAAAAGAATCATGAAATAGATATAAGTTAATTATACCCCAACTTTAAGATGGGGATGAATGGGTTTTATGTTCAAGGGTGACATCATTTATTGTTTCCATGAAATATGAACAAGTATGTATGATTTCCCATATATATATATATATATATATATATATATATATATATATATATATATATATATATATATATATATAAAGTCTCCTTCATGGTTTTATGAGCATGAACAAGAGTTGGAAAGTAATATCATAGGTGTATTTTTCATTTAGTTTTAATGAACCTAAAAAGGAGATAAAAGGATACTTGATTGTGTCTTTTTCATAATTTTACAAGTGTGAAAAAAAGATAAACTGAGGATCATCAGACAAAACGAGTGGCATCATGGAATGGATTTACTTCCTAGGGTTATGGGGTTGACCTTTATATTATAAAGTGTAAAATGGTTTTGGCAAGGAAAGGCCACTCATTGCAAAGGTTCTCTCCAAAGGGTGTAATAAAGGCCAACAAGGCAATTGTAACTTCAAAGGTAGTATGCCAAATGAGGGCAAATAGTACTTAAGAAGAAGGCATAAGCAATGTAAAGCTTCAAAAGTGTAGTCACAAGTGTCAGGAACTTGTAAGTTTGTGGATAGAAAATTAGAAAAGAAATAGGTATGAGGCTCAAATACAAGTCATAGTGGGTCTATAGAGGTTCTCATACCTATGGAAAAATAATGCATCATGGTCACCAACGTATGAAAAATATTCCAATCTAGGGTGTCCATGGGGGTAGCTTTTATCATTACTTGTTGTCGTGCAAATAATATTAGGTGGTATCATGGATCAATAGGGGTTGAATATAAGGCACACATTTATCAAGCGATTGTTAATAATGCATAAAATAAGGAAAATATTATTTCTAGACACTAGGGAAAGAAATGTACCTGAAGATTCAGTTAAAGTGGAGAAGGCAAGTCCATATCCTGCAAAACAAAATCAAGAGGGATATCAATGTATATTAGTGCACATAGAAAAACCAAAAAAATATCATTAATGCATGTGACCTAGGGCTAAGGTGGATTAAAAAATGGGAAAGGAGATTAAAATGGGTTTTTTACCATAGTAATATGGAGAAATAGTGAAAACCAATTTTGTGCCAAACCTTACTATGGTGATTCCAAGAGATCCATGACATAATTCAACTTCTCATTTTCTCTAGGTAAAAGCTCAAATTCTCCCAAAATTTTCCATTTATTTTTGCATTTCAATGTTTTGTGTTATCAAGGAAAAAACCATAAAGAATGTATTTGCACAGTCATTACTCTAACATGGGCATGAGTGCAACTGGTTGAACCTAGTCACTCTATGAAGGGTGATTGAGGCATGCTTAATTGCATTTGTGACCCTTGGGACGTGGTCACACTGGTGAGTGAACCCCAGTCATGACTAGTTGCTATGTGGGTAAATTGTCAGTCATGACTACCCACTTAAGTGTCTTAAATGAAAAATGTGACTTGTTATCTAATGATAACTAGCTAATGTGTGAAATGATTTTCTTTTTTAGATCAATGTCATCATGATTGAGTGAATGGAATGAGAATATGAGATGGAAGACATGTCCATTATACATGATGATGTGACCATAGATGAACTTTAAGAGTCTAGGCTACTTAATTAATTCATGAATCAAAACATGAGGACACAACCAATGTTGTTGCAAATACTTGTAGATATGTGGGAGTCAGATCAGCAGTGTTTCACAGTGGGGGGTCATTTCTTGGAATTAGAGATAAAGGATGTGTAGTTTTTTACTGTTTTATCCAGGCATGGTTCCTAGCCCTCACTATTGGGTGGCATAGGTATGAGGGAGTCAATGGATTAACATGTTTCATGATGCTACTGGAAAGTCTAGGAATACCAACAACAAACTTCCCATATCAGTGGTGAACGATATGGCTATATGGATAACTTTTTTTACTATTACATGAGTAGTAGGGAGGCCCCTCACATGAACTCAAAGGGTCATATTTAGTTGGCTCTATAATGTTTGAACTCAACAATTTTTTACTAGAGCACAGTTGTGGAAGAAAATACAAGAGAACAATTGACCAAATGCAAGAAATGATTCTAGAAGTAGTTAGGGTATGGTTCAATCTTGTTTTCAGTTTTCTTATAAAGGGTACTAGTGATGAGACCTCAATTTAGTACTCCTTTCACAAGGCCTAGTGAGTTGTGTATGCAGCGATGGTAAAAATCAATGAGTAAAGAAAGTGGTGGGGCTCCATTGCAGACTTTTGGTGTTGCTTTTTTTTACTAGTATGATGAGAAGGTCATCACAATCAATGTAAATTCATATGCAGTTACCAAATTATGAGGTGATCCAAATAATGCACTACCTAAGGGTGATGAATGGGATGACCATGGTGAGACACAAACCCAAATATTATTTTGGTATTTTTTAAGTATTTAATATTTTTTTGGTAGTTTTGAGGGACATATGTTTTTTTTTTTTGTTATGCAAGAGTACTAATCATGATGTGTATGTATCGCAGAGGTGGAATTGACTCATTTAGTAGTGATGTACCCTTTGAATTAAAAAGAAAGGTATCAAGAGGTGGAGGAGGAAAATGACTCTGAGACATGATGAGAGTTGCGAGAAGCTCATTGAAACATTCATGGATTGACTATGAGGGTGCCCCACTTGAGGATAGATGATATTAAAGTGCATTTGCAGTGCCATACTATGGTATTTCCAAGCTTGTTTAATCTGCTCCTCAAGTGGATGCCTAGAGAAATAATGTGCTACCATGAGCATATAGGTCCACATAAGGACTAGATATAGTGGGGTGTGTTAGGCACACTACAATATGTGATGACCAAAGTGCCTAGTCTTGAAACTTGCATGTTGTTTTCTATATATGTGAAAAAAAATCATATATATTCACACACACATACATACATATAATGATATTTTTTCTTTGGATATAATGTGGATGAATTTATGTACATTTTTATGTGTATGTTTCATGTATGTTTTCATTTCTTTGTTATAGGTATACCAGATGCTAATCAAGAACATAATTAGCTAAAGATTCTATTAGTGAATTATATTTTCATGGAACATATTCAAAAGTAATAACTCAAAACAATGTGAAAATAAACATACCCTAAGATAATTGTGATATAAGAGGTCATTGTGGATGCAGTAGGAATTTTGTAAATATGACACCATGAGTTGAGAATCAAGTCATACAACCAAGTGGGAGATGCCAAGAGCAAGGGATATGGTGAGAAGTTTTATGAAAACACTATACTCTACAACACTATTAGTTTCATTTCTAATATAGGATCCTCCTAAATCCAACAAGGACCCATAAGCTTGAAGATGACTTAGGAAACTGTGAGAAGTTGCTAATAACTATGGCTAGAATCGCTTGCATGTCTTACGTAACATTGTTTGATGACATTGAGGTGATAAGTAACGACCATAATAAGAAATGATATGAACAAGATCAAAGCTAAGAAAATATTAAGGAAAGTACAATAAAATAAATACTGTATAGATCATAATGTGGCCAAAGGCCTTAAGCATAACACTTTTTTAGGTAGAGCCCTTTGTCAGGTTAAGAAAGAGGATTACCATTCAAACTGGTCAGCTTGCATGCCCTCTTCTAGAGTACACATTTGACAATGTAAGAGTTGTTCCAAATAGGTTCTAAATTTTTAGCTTCTAACTTATCATGGCCTTGATCATAAACCAACACTAAATCACCTTTTGTAAAGAGACTAGGTCTAACAAATTTTTTGTAATGTTCTTTGACACATTTTTTATGGTATTCATTAGCATGAGGAACATCATGGTAGGTTTCATCGATCCATGGGAGGTGCATGAGGCATTCCTCTTTAGTACATGTCTTGGGTAAAAGTTAGCAACTAATTAAAGTGATGGTATCTTGCCGATCGGAATTTGGATTAGGGGCAAAAATTTTCTCAAAAATAAAAGTGCTCAGAATCACCCAAAACCTAAACGATCGCGTCTATCTCGGTGATACGATCCCAATGCAACTTGTTTCACTCAAAATGGAGTTCGGATGAGAAAGATATCGCGTTTTGATTGTTTGGTCAAACAAGAGAATTTTTGTATACGCTGACTAGGAATCCGTACAACCCAGTTAGAAAAAGAATATTCCAAGGAATATTCCCACATGTGGCCCAATCACATTGCGACAAGTGTTTGCATGGTTTTCGTCAAGGGGCATTGAGGTGGAACAATGAGAGGGTGACACGTGGCAAGCCTAGGGGCCACCACGTGCCCTCTCAAAGATCGTGAAAAATTATAGTGAGCAAGCCAGGGAATCAAACTCATGACCTCGTCCACACAAGCACAATTCTCCACCACTACACCATAACATGTGTCTTAACCAACATGGAGTGCAGCTTGTATTTAAAGACATAGTCTTTGGAGTTTGGGAGTTAACCACAAACTTAACTGCCGCATGTGACTGCAAATCTCTTAACCGCTAGCGGATTGGGAGGTAACATAAACGGTTAACTAACCACCATGTGACCAACATTGCAAACCGGTAGCTAGCATTAAATGCTAACCGTGTGCTTAGCACTAATTGCAGTTTAGAATTAATTAAACCATGCTTAACGGTTAATTAATTTTGGATTAATTTGGCAGTAGTTTTGGCAGGTCCGCTAAATCCAGAAACTCCTCCAAATTTGGCAGAGTTAACTGAAGTTTCTCCAGATTTAGTGGAGATTTCCTAGGAAAAACTGAAGAAGCCATAATTTTGGCATATTTCGACCAATTTTGGCTCAGAAAGAGTCATTCCTAGATGATTTGGATGCTATGAACATAATGTAACAGGTTTCAGAGGTAGAAAGGCACTTTTGTATGTGATTTTTCTACATTGAATTTTGAGGAAGCCCAAGGCCACCAGGATAGGAGGTCAAGCCTAGATCAGTTGAAGTCCAATTGCGGAGCTTGGGAAGTCATTTTTGGGGTTTTTGGGTCTTCTGAATCCAATGGAGTAGGTTGCAAAGCCATTGGAGCATTGTGGGTACATGTAATCATAGAATTGACCATTAATCCAAAGAGGGCATAGTCATTAAAGTAGGTCCAAGGAGATGTAGCCCAGGAGGGGTGACCTCCTTTATTAGCTTTGTGTTTATGAGTTTGTTGTGTTTTTCTTCTCTTCAATTTACTTGATTTATATGTGTTTTTAAACAGTTAAATAACCTCACAATTTTCTCATAACAGACACCAAACTTGACACATAATCCTTCACATTTTGGTTAATTTGAGATAATCCTAAACACATTTTTAATATTGATGAGGGAGCTTGCATAGCATTAACAAGTTTGCCCAAAATTTCAAATTTCTTTCATTCTACCAATAATATTGCCTCAACACCATATATGATTTGGACCAGGCTAAAGCTAGTGGTGGTCTTAGTAGATGTTCGATATGCCCAAAGTGCATGGAAGAATATGACGTTCCAATTGGTTTTATCTTGTCTTACCTATTTTGAATCATTTTTTCAACACATGGTTGATGGCCTCAACCTGTCTATTGGCCTAGGGGTAGTAGGGTGTTGTTTTCTTAATGAAAACCCAATTTGGCAATGAGCTTTGTCATCATCTTATTTTTGAAATGTAATCCAAGATTAGTGACAATGGCTTTGGGTATACCGAGCAAGTGATTATATGACTCAATATGAATAATGTTGCAATGGTCTTGTCATTAGAAATGGTGGGTATGGATTCAACCCATTTTGTGAAGTATTCAATGGGCACAGTAATGTAGTGATGACCATTAGAGGATGGACGTTGTCATGTCATGAAATCAATCCCCCATTTAGTGAAGGGACGGACAATAACTGTAGAATCAAGAGGGGTTGGGTGTGTGCACATATTCTTGGAGAAGATTTGATAAGTCTGGCACTTCCAAGCTACATTAATGCAATCCTTAAATATGGATGGAAAAAATAGCTCATGCATAAAATATTTTGGGTAGTTCCAAGCCCAAATATATGACTGCCACATGCCCCTATGTGGCAGTCATTGAGTACGTGCTCAACCTCAAAATGAGTGAGGAAATGATGGATGATGGAATAAACTCCATAGTGATATAGTGTGTGGTCAATGATTAGGTATTTCTTGGCATTATGGAATAACCGTCAATGCTCATCTCGAGATAGATGTGGTGGTATCCACTTTGTTTGAAGGTATATGAGAATTTCATAGTACCATGGATCTAATGAGTTAATGGGAAATAATAAATGATCTGGGAGCATGTCATCAACCATGGGTCCATTGTTAACGTGAGGTAAATCCACCATCAAATAAATGCTATAATTTTTTTGGATTTGGTAATGGTAAATTCCAGGTCAAATTCATGGAGGATTAGAATCAATTTCCATTATTTACCTTCAATCATTTAGCAACCAATTAAATGGAACATGGGATTTAATTCGACTATGATCATTGTTATCTACAATATGAGGATGTAATAATAGATACATTAGATAGTGTAAACAACTATCAAGGCCATGTTATCAACATGGACGTATCAAATCTTAGGCCCAAAGAGGCCTTTGTTGAGGCATTAAATTATGATTTCACATTATAAACTATCTTCTTGAACAAGCATTATGTCGATAGTGGAGGAAGATGTAGGTAAGTATAGAAAGAAATCACAAGTACAGTCTAGAGGGCTCAGAAGAGGAGAAAAGACAGGCTTATTTAAATGCATAAAAGGGGCACTGAGCTTGGTTGTCCCATATGAAAGTTATGTCTTTTTTTAGGAGATGCATAAAATTTACAGAGTTAGCATTGAAAAAGCTTTACCTTCCCTTGCAAACTTTGTACTTGGATTAATGTGCAAAGAAAAGGAAATTAGACAATAGCCTCAACCTTGAATGGCTTAACAAGAATTATGTGTTTTGATGTGATAAAGCTAGTAGTTTTCGAGAGGTGACACAAAATATGCACTTATTTAAATTGAGGTAGATTTTGTAGAAAAAAAAGCATATGAATATGGTTACAAGGTCATCAATGTAAGCTTGCATGATGTGTTTGATTTCATGGAACATGTAAGACATGTCCCACTACAATGTGGCCCCAAAATTCTCAAGAAAACATACCCCAAGTGTAGATAAAAGTTGTCTTATGTTGATCTTCAAGTTTAATTTGAATCTGATTATAGCTAGAGAAACCATCCATGAATTAAAAGATGTAGATGGAAGCACATTCATTGCTAATCTAATGAATGAATGGGGTAGTAAATTATTATTTTGGACATGCCTTATTCAAATCCCTATAATTGACACAAATCAAAATGATGCCTTGTTTCTTAGCAACTGAAATGATGTTGTAAACCCCTTCCACTAGGGCTACTGGGTAGATGAATTCAGCATGAATAATTTTTTCAAGCTTTTCCTTAATGGAAACTACTTTACATGGGTGAATGAGGAAAAATTATTGTCGAATGAGTTTGGTATCAATGTATAGCTTAATATCATGTTCAACAATGGATGGGTCTATCCTAGGAATTTCCTCGTAGGATCAAGCAAAAGAGTAAAAGTAGTAAGATTTTCTGTGGAGAAGTCTATGCCTATCATTACATTTTTCACCACACCATATTTTGAGGTTGATAGTTATGGTCTCTGAAATGTTTTTTAAATTTCCGTAAAAAAATATCTCATGTGGGGAGATAAAATATTGGGCTAATCCATTAACATGTGGGAAACTGAGTAGGGAAAATGAAGAAATTTTAAAATGACATTGCAGAGGATAGACAATCAATGATGAAGCTCCATATAAGGTAGATCCATTGTACCCATAAGTTCAATGATATTTTATTCGAATGGGAAAACAATGTCCAATGTGTCGGAGGAAGTTGGAGAAGGGAGTGCCCAAATGGGTATAGGGTATCAATCAAGATCAATGTCATGATGAATGTCTTTGATAGAGTCCAAAAACACTAATTGGGTGGATTAATAAGAAATCTCAGTTGAGATAGAGGCATGGAAGTACCATAAGAATAAATTTCCAAGGATGAGGGCACCACCCTAAGATAAAGGGTTGATGGGGTATTGCATGAAATGATATTAATCAAAGCCAAGGACTTGGATGGATTAGGTGGGATAATGGGGGAGAATAAGGATTTTATTATGTCATGAGGGCTAAAATAGTTGTCATTAATGGGGCTCCTTCATCAACAATGGTATGAAACACATTCTTCCTCATTATAGAAACTTGAATATGAAAGGTGATTCTCTCATAAATTGATAAATGAGCAAAAAGACATTAAGCACGACACAAATCTCACATTGATCTCTTTATTGATCATATCAATTCCAAATATATATGATATAGCACACTGACTTCAACACATCTAGATCATGGCTCCAACTCACTACATAGGAATTAATAGATTCTATATTGATGCATTGGGACTCACAATGAAAAGTACACATGACATGGAAGCATTACTTCCAACACCCTCCATTAATGCTTACATAAATCAAATTAAAAACACATATTACAACATTAAATAAATCTATGTCTGATTGGTCTTCATCAGCACCCACATCCACTCTGGAATCTCATAAATACCGCTCTTTCATCACCACATCTTCGAGCTGTCACTTGACCTCCATTTAAAATGTCACTACCTCTTACCATCGTTGATGAACCTTGCAATATCAACAATATTGACACCTCACCTCGTCAAGGCTTCCGTGATAAGAGTCATCAAGTAATGAACCATCTTATGGACCAACCACCCTCTGTTAGATATTTCACTTTCGGCTATCTATCAGTTGATGGGGTGGAGATCTGGATACAAAATTGCTCAGGAGTTGATTAAACAACTTGACCTTACACAAGAATTGAAGTTTCAGATACTAAGGCTTCCAGTTTAAAAACCACCAACCTTTTTTATGCCCACAAACATAAATGCAAATAATAATATAAAAAAATCCAAACATAAATCCACATAATACCACATAATAGAAAAAAAAAATAAACCAAAATAAACATTGAACCACAACAAGCTCATGCAAAACATATGCAAAACATCCATTTCATGCAACATTTTAATTTCATGCTTTGGAGCCCTACATAAATCTGAGCATGGAACCTTTTTTTTTTCATCAGCTCTGACAAAACTGAATTTTCGGCTTAGCCCAAGGCGCTGGAAACATTTATTGATATTTCCTTACCATTGCAATATGCCCTTTTGATATCCCGATCTACGCGGCTCACAACTCTTTATTTTGCACGACATTTTTTTAATGAAAAAAATTCAACTGCCACGCTAAATATGAGTGGGGCTCCCAACGTATGGCTGTGACTTTTCAAGTTTAACGGAACCTTCAAACAATAGCACCTGAACTTCACATGTGAGCATACAAAAATGACTGCTTGATTCAAAGAATTCTCAATAATATATTATTATCTCGGACCAATGTCCTCATGTCCTTCAATCTATGAATAGACCGGCCGCAATTTCTGAGTGATTCCATGACATAATAAAACGGAAAAAATAGTGCTTTGGATTCCACCGTGGCCACTATGGAAGCTTATAACAACATGAGGGAGAAATAATGGCCGCTTATTCTAATTTTCTGCAACCAAGGACCGAATCCTCTTCACGCATCCATGCAAATCTGAGAGAACCCTGAAGGCATCCATCTCCAAGACTGCAGTAGATCATTAGCTGTGCAGATCTGAGAGAACCCCGAAGGATTTTATCTCCAAGACCATAGCAAATCATCGGCTTTCTTTTCGGATTAATGTCATTGTAGTCTTCTCCTTGATTGCCGAAATGAATTATGATGCATCTGTGATCTCGTTCCAATGGCTACGACTGAGCGATGCATTCTAATTGCCTCTGAAACAGCCTATGCATTCCTATGCTTGAAGCCTTATAAGAAGAAGCACAAAGATTCTAAATTCCACGCTGCATAAATTCCACACTGCAGTTTCTAAATGCCAGATTTCAATAAGGGATTTGAGATTTGGATTTTCCAGCAAATTATTGGACGTTTTCTTCAAAAATTATTAGATTTCATCCTCCTACATACAACACTCACACACTCACAAAGATTCACAAATATTTACAGAGACACAGTTTTAACAATCACACTCAAAACAAAAACCTATTATGTTACAATAAAAAATAATCCACTTTCCTATCCTATTCTATTTACAAAGGAATAGCATTCAAGGATCTCAAAGGAATAACATTCCAGGATCTCTCATCTTCCTGCCCTTCCTTGAGGGAGTCAATTCCATCCAGATTCTGATACCATGTCAGAAATTGAGAAATGAGCAAAAAGACATTTTGCACAACACAAATTTCACATTGATCTCTTTATTGATCACATCAATTACAAATATATATGATATAGCACACTGACTTCGACACATCTAGATCATGACTCCAACTCACTACATAGGAACCAACAACTTTTAGACTAATGCCTAGGGACTCACAATGAAAACTACACATGACATAGAAGCATCACTTCCAACATATTTATAGGGAAATATGGTAACATCCTAAATTGAACATGATGACGTATGAATCAGAAAGTTCCATTCCTTCAATTTCTAACAATATTTATTTTCCTAAATGGGGTAGCTTTGAAGGACTTCAAGGGTTGACATAACATAGTGTTCTTGAGCCAAATATTATACTATAATGTAATGGTGGGTGGCTCATGCATTGGGTGTCTATGTTTATCAACAAAGTACATTATTTAGGGGGCATATCACTATGTCAAGAGTTGGTTTATCTATATGAAGAGATCCATTGGTAGGGAAAAAGGGAGAAGTGTCTTACTTGTCAAACCAGGGTTACCTTAATCATGGGCACGTATGTATAATCAACCTTCATGTTGACTATCTAAATGTTTGAACTATATTTAGTGCCCCATTGTGGAGGTGTTGGCATGGTGCCTCCTTGTGGACAACTGGATGTAGGGGAAACCATTTGCTGCTATTGAGTTGGGAAGGGTTGTGTGAGAACCGCATGTTGCTAAGGGGATTTTTGTTGGTTAAAATAATAGTGGATTTCATCTATGTGTGGCCATTGATGTGACAGATGGTACTCAATGCATATTTTACAAAGATATTTCACTTTGATCTTCTCTTTATTCTCATTAAATTCAACTTCATGAGTGAGAATTTGATCCATAAATTGTTATGGATATTCCACTGGATAGTTTATCATAACAGATTTGATAAAAATATATTTAAAAATAAGAAATATACACTATTAGGGATTTATTTCCCTTTATATTTCTAGATCTGTAGATCATTGTTAATTACATATGCATGCAAAATAATATTATGAAAAAAATAAAGAATGGAGAAATAAAAAGCTCACAAACAATGATTTGACACAAGATATAACCCAAGAAACCCTTTCGAGAGAAAACCCAACTAGAAGGAGAGGTCGCTCTGCTCTCTTGATCTAAATAGAAAATGAATGTGATTACAAAGAATTATGGCATGTGAGTCATGGGATATGAAAGTGCACAAATCCTCTTTGTGTACTCTATCTCCTATCCATCTCAGTGATTTTTTCTAATTTATGGAACAAATGCACTAAAAAAGAATGAAACCCCTTTTCCTCCTAGCATCTCGGTTATAGTAGAGAATGATAGCCTACTAGTGGTTAGGTTTGGCTAAATTAACTCTTAACCAGAGTTACAATATAAACTCTCCTAGATTCTTCTTCATAATAATCATGTGGCTAGCCCATTTTCCATGAATAATGGGGATTGACGTGGCATCCTCTTGAATTAGGGTGCCCAAAATAGGTCAACTTCTGAGTGGTATAACTTTTGCATGCAAATTATGATTAAGGATATTCATGCACCATTGGAAAAGTATTTTCATGTAAAATATAAAAAAAGTGTTGTCATAAATCACCAAAGTTTTACCCCCAAAAAATGTCATTTTCTGCCTAAAAATGCTCTTGGAAGGTTTCAAACCCTAATTTGCCAAGTTGGGTCCCACCAATAAAAATGGTCCTGTGACATTCTTCCTTCACTTTTTCCACTCTAAAAGCATCGAGATAGATGAAAAACAATATAATGAACCAATTTGGATCATACCTCCCCATTTTGGTTCCAAAAATATTATGCTAAATGAGGTGGGGAAATTTTCCCTCCACCTTCTCTCAAGTGTTCCATTTAGCTTTGCCTAAAAGTTGTGTTTCAACCCATTCTACCAAAGGTCATGCTTCCCTTGTATTATGGTTTTGGACCTCTTATGAAAAATTGTATCTTCTCTCTACTTTGCCTCACCATCTGGTGCCAAATATTCTACAAAAGGTGGGACATGTTCCTCTTCCTGATCTAGCATAGAAGGATCATGGGGATTTAGATTATCCACATTCACAACTAAGTAATTGTGCATGTATGTGGGTATACTAAGTCTATAGGAATTATATCCCACCTTTTCTAGTATCTCAAAGGGTCCATATCGTAAATCCTTGATTGTCTTACCAGGACCTTGTAGCCTCTCCTTGTTTAACTATAAGCATACTTTATCCCCTACCTTGAACAACTTCTAAGTTCTTTGTTGATTATTCCTTGCGTTGTATCTTTTTATTACTTGTGTAGTGTCTCATGTACATGTAGATGAATCTTCTTGATATTTTCTACAAAGTTTTCATATCTCAAGGCATCCCCTGTTAGATTTTCCCTTACTCCTTTATGTTTCACATATGAGATATTCAAAGGTGAAGGCCACATATATCCAAAACAAGTTTTGAATTGGGACTTACCGATATAAGTGTGGACTCCTTTGTTATAAGATGATGTATATATACTAGATTTTCATCACAAGTATTTGGAAGCTTTTGATTATAACCCCTCAAGAGTTGTACGAAAGTCTTGTTGACTACTTCTATTTGTCCATCTAACTAAGGATGAAATGTTGTAGACCTCTTCAACTTAGTGTCCATCTTCTCCCAAAATTTAGTCCAAAATGCACTAAGAAATATTGTTTCCATATTATAAATGGTGCTCCTTGGTATCCCAAAATGCACCCAAATCTATCCAAAAAACAAGTTTGTTGCTTCTTACCCACTAGTGGTATTTTTAAAGTGTATCAAAACACACATCTTATTGAAACTATCAACTACCATGAACTGGTAGTCATGTCCCTTCTTAGTTGTTGGTAAAACTCCCACAAAATCCATGGAAATACTTTCCCAAGGACAAGTGGGTATAGGTAAGGGATGTTATAGACCTTGTTTCTTATTACTAGGCTTACTAGTACAACAAAGCATACATCATCTTATGAACCTAGACAATTATTCTTTCATCTTGGGTGAATACACATACCTATGTAAGTTGGCATCTCTGATTAGCTGGAAATTATCACCTTTAGGAGCACATAACTTATCCAACATGTAAAGTAACCCAGTTTGGAGAAGGTATTCAATGGTGTTGTCACCACCATACATGATCCAGGTGGATATTGGTGGCCACCTGCCAAGTCCACCTGGACCCCCACCATTGTCTTTCTCAGCATTTTCAGTTTCCTTAATTGTAGCACAACTTACTATTTTTAGCAGTTTTTCGGCTCCTGAACTTCCGGAGCCATTTTGAGGCCCTAAACGACGTTTTTTGGGGAATCCGGGGGCAACACAAGCCTGTTCCAACAATGATAGTGCTGGGATAGATCTTTCTAATGAGCTATTGTACGCGTCAAACGGAGATCATATGCCAAAGTTACGACCCCGGGAAGTTGATGTACCAACTTACCCCCAAACGGGGCCCACAGTTTGGCGTTTCATCTCCTAGGGTTAGGTTTTGGAATGTTAAGGGTTTTTCCATTGTTTCTCAACAATAAATAGGCCTTCGAGCCTCATTGTAACACAGTTCAGAGGCATGTAGCCATCACATCTCTTCTCAGAGATAAGCTACCATCGCCCTAGCTAGTTTATTTCCATTTCTGTTTGTAAGCATATTTCAGTATTTTCCATTAATGAAATGAAGTATTATTTCCGCTGCATCTTTGTGTATATGGTTATCTCTGTAATTTGTTGCGTTCCTGTTTAAATCTGGATCAGTGGTATCAGAGCGGTCTGCTTTTTCTCTGTTTTTCTTTGCATGTCCCCAACAAGGTCAGGATATAAGGAGTTAGGGCTTGAACTGGTTGAACCTTTGCAAGACCAGCCTCGCAAATCCCGACGGCCTCCCATGGCGGACGAGAAGAAAGACGAGGGGGTAGGAGATCCCATCAAAATCTTGCTCGAAGAAGCGCTCGAGCGACAACGGAACGCGATGATGGACAACTTTGCGCAGATCCTTCAGCGGCTACCCAGAAGTGGCGCATCGGCTTCCAGCAGCTCCTCTGGAAACGCCACACCCTTTAAGGTACAAGTTAATTTTGAAATCCCCATATTCGAGGGTCAGATAGACGCCGATGCCGTAGATAAATGGTTAAATCTACTAGAGGGTTATTTTTCTGTTCATGAATTTTCGAGTCGGGAAAAGATTGTTTTTGCTCTTCTCAAAGCAGCCCCCCACGTCAAGGACTGGTGGGAAACCTACTGCGAGCAGAAGGATGAAAGTACTGGCTCACTATTTTCAGCCGCACCCACCTGGGATTCGTTCCGAGATGCCATCAAGGAGTAGTACTACCCTGTCGGAAGCTATGAGGATGAATACATAAAGTGGACCACGCTACGGCAGGGAAGGGACCAAGACGTGCCGGAGTTCACCAATCTTTTCCATACCCTTCGCACAAAGTTGGGTATCAAGGATTCGGAGCAACATTTGATACTCAAATACCGTGGCTGCCTGCACAAGTACATCCAGGAAGAAATATAGTTCCTAAACATCCCCTCACTCGGCGCAGCATACCAGTATGTCGTCAAGGTCGAGCAGAAGTTTAAACAAAAGAAGCGAGACTTTGGATCTGCGAATCCAAAGCAGGGGAAAGGTGCCCCTAAACCATAGAACAAAGGACAAAGCCAAGGCGGGACAGCCCAAGACAACCAGCTGAAGCTGCAAGCAAAGAGAAACGCCGCGAAGCCAAGAAAGGACACTGGAGAATGGTGCGAGTTCCATAAGAGCTCCACTCACAACACAAGTGAGTGTCGGGCCAAGCAGTCACTAGTGGCTGAGCTAAAGGTTTCAGAATCAGATGCATGTTCCGACTCTGAGTCAGAACCCGATAAGGGGTATGAAAAAGGGAAGCAGATCATTGATGCGGATCCCAGCGCCACTGTTGCTACCGCAAAGATCCAGAAAAATGAACCCGAAGATCCAGAGGAGGAGGAGCGTCTCTTCCACTCCCAGATGTGGGTAAAGGGCTCCCCGATACAGTTCATTGTTGATAGCGGGAGTCAAAAGAACCTCATTTCGGCAGAGGTCGTGAAGCGGTTGGGCTTACCGACCACAGCACATCCACAACCATACACCATTGGGTGGCTTCACCAAGGGCGAGATCTTCGCGTGAGCCAGCAGTGTCGCCTTCAATACAACATCAAGCCCTTCACGGATGAGGTATTGTGTGACATTGCTCCCCTTGAAGTTTGTGATGTATTACTAGGACAACCATACTTGTGGAAGCGACATGCTGTGTATGAATCAAGGCCCCGTGCTGTTATTATTACATTGGGAAATAAGTTGTTCAGGATACCAGAGGTAGCACCACCTGCCACCATCTCTTTGATTACTGCAAAGCAATGCAGTAAGATCATTTCCAAAACCAGGAAATTTGTTTTCCTGATGATACGCCCTCAAGGGAAGAAGAAGACAGTGGCCGCGGCCTCCAAATGGGGTCCCTCGGCACAGCAGCTACAGATGGACAAGATTGTGGAGGAGTACGAAGACATCTTCACCTCCCCGGCAGGGGTTCCTCTGCACTGTCAAGTCAAGCACTCCATCGATCTGACCCCAGGTGCGCCGCTACCCAATGGACCAATTTATCGGCGCTCCATTCTGGAGAACAATGAAATCAAGAGGCAGATTCAGGAGCTCCTGCAGAAAGGTCACATCCGTCCGAGTTCTTCGCCCTGTGGGAGCCCGATAGTGTTGGTACAGAAGAAGGATGGGACGTGGAGACTCTGTATTGACTATCGGGCGCTGAACAAGATCACTGTCTGTAATAGGTACCCGATCCCGCGGATTGATGACCTCCTAGACCAACTAAAGGGGGCGAAATATTGCAGCAAGATCGATCTGAAGTCAGGATATCACCAGGTACCAATTGAACCCTCAGATGTGTGGAAGATTGCCTTCAAATCCAAGGAGGGCCTCTTCGAATGGTTGGTCATGCCTTTCGGATTGACGAATGCTCCTGCAACCTTTATGAGGCTAATGGATGACATCTTGCGGCCATTCACCAACTCCTTTGTAGTAGTATACTTGGATGACATTCTGATCTTCAGCCAGAGTTGGGAAGAGCACCTCCACCACATCCGACAGGTTCTCCAAACACTGCGGCAACACAAGCTATGTGCCAATTTGGAGAAATGCACTTTTGGCATGACCCAGGTTCAGTATCTGGGATACATCATTGATGAACAGGGGGTGCATGTCGATCCAGCCAAGGTCCAAGTCATTCAGGATTGGCCCTCTCCAACCACTCTAACAGAGCTCCGCAGCTTTCTAGGTCTTGCCAACTTCTACCGCAGGTTTGTGTTGGGATTTTCTCATATTTCTTGGCCCTTGAGTCAAGTCACCAAGGGCGGGGCGAAAGCAAAATTCTTTTGGTCTGAATCTCAATAGAAGGCATTCAGGGAGTTGAAGGATCGCCTCTGCACGGCACCAGTGCTCGCGTTACCAGATTTACAACAACCATTTGAGGTCGAGACAGATGCCTCTGACTATGCTATTGGGGCAGTCCTTACGCAACATGGACATCCAGTGGCATATCACAGTGAAACACTTTTAGACACAGTCCGGAAGTACCCCACTTATGATAAAGAGATGTATTCCATTGTACAGGCCTGCCGACAATGGAAGCATTACATTTTGGGGAAGGAAACGGTCATCCACACAGACCACCGACCTCTGCAGTTCATACAGACCCAAGGGAAATTGCAGAATGATCGCCATCAGAAGTGGTCGACATACTTGCAACAGTTTCACTTGAATATCAAGTATAAAAAGGGCAGCACCAATAATGTTGCAGATTGCCTCAGTCGACCACTGATCATGGCGCTAACCACCGTGCTCAACTCTTGCGGGCACGAGACTTCTGATTGGCCACTTCTCTACAAAAGCGACCCAGAATTCGGCCACACATACCAGACACTCTTGGAGGGTCGGCAGGTTGCAGATTTTCACCTCCAGGATGCCCTATTATGCCACCTCGGTCACCTTTGTGTTCCTTCAAGCGAGCGTGCCAAGATGATTTGGGAAGCACACTACAGTCGGGCTGCTGGGCATTTCGGGGTCGAGAAAACAGTGGCAGTACTGCAAAACTATTTCTATTGGCCGAACCTTCGACAGGATGTTGGGAAGTACATCCGATCATGTACTGCCTGTGCCATTGCCAAACCGACCATTAAGAAGCAAGGCCTCTATACCCCGTTGCCTACCCCTAGTCGACCTTGGGAATCCATCTCCATGGATTACATGTCAGGCCTTCCTTCCACTAAGCATGGAAATGACTGTGTTTTTGTGGTCGTCGACAGGTTCTCAAAGATGGCCATTATGATGGCCTGCAAGAAGAATATCACAGCAGAAGCCACTGCTAAACTCTTCTTTGAACGAGTGTGGGTGCACTTTGGGATCCCACAGTCTATCATCTCAGATCGGGATAGTCGGTTTCTCAGCACCTTTTGGTCCAGTCTCTGGTCAATGCTGGACACCAAACTCACGAAGTCCACAGCCTTCCATCCTCAAACTGATGGCCAGACAGAGGTTGTCAATGGGATGATTGTGCACATTCTACGCATGTATAACTCAAAGCATCCACGCACATGGGACGAGAGCCTCCCCTACGTTCAGCACAGCTACAACCGAGCTCTTCACAGCTCCACTGGCCATAGCCCTTTTCAGGTGGGTTTGGGATTCCAACCACTATGCCCCATTGATGTGGCCATGCCACTTGCAGCTACTCACATGAATTCAGCTCATGTCCAATCCGAAACAGATAAGGCCACCAGCTTCATTGAGCGCATCCAACATATTCGCCAGTAGGTCCATGACATTCTTGAGAAATCAAATGCCAAGTACAAGCAGCGACATGATCAACATCGGGTGCCACACAAGTTTCAGGTGGGCGACAAAGTCTGGTTGCATTTGCAAAAGGAACGTCGTACTGGAGCCTGTCGGAAATTGAGACCACTCCGATATGGTCCTTACACCATTACTAAGGCTACGGGAGACAATTCATTTGAGCTCAGCATTCCCCCATTCCTTGGCCTGCACCCAGTATTCAATGTGGACCGCCTTCGGCCATACTTTCCACCATTGCTAGACACATCCGACATTGCAGAACAACTCAAACCCACAGAATTAAATCCAGATTGCATGGAACAAGCTGCAACTGATCGGATCATGGACACACAGATCAAGAACACTCGCCAACAGAATATCCAACTGTATCGAGTTGTCAAAGCGGGCCAACTCCTTCAGCAGGGCAAGTGGCTCACCAGGGAACAAGTTCAGCAGAAGTTTCCTCATCTCATGGAGGAGCTCAACGCAATGGGTACCATTGCTTCCTAAGGGGGGAGGAATGATCCAGGTGGATATTGGTGGCCACCTGCCAAGTCCACCTGGACCCCCACCATTGTCTTTCTCAGCATTTTCAGTTTCCTTAATTGTAGCACAACTTACTATTTTTAGCAGTTTTTCGGGTCCTGAACTTCCGGAGCCGTTTTGAGGCCCTAAACGACGTTTTTTGGGGAATCCGGGGGCAACACGAGTCCATGGAATGGACTGGTGTTGTCCGTTCCAACAATGATAGTGCTCGTATAGATCTTTCTAATGAGCTATTGTACGCGTCAAACGGAGATCATATGCCAAAGTTACGACCCCGGGAAGTTGATGTACCAACTTACCCCCAAACGGGGCCCACAGTTTGGCGTTTCATCTCCTAGGGTTAGGTTTTGGAATGTTAAGGGTTTTTCCATTGTTTCTCAACAATAAATAGGCCTTCGAGCCTCATTGTAACACAATTCAGAGGCATGTAGCCATCACATCTCTTCTCAGAGATAAGCTACCATCGCCCTAGCTAGTTTATTTCCATTTCTGTTTGTAAGCATATTTCAGTATTTTCCATTAATGAAATGAAGTATTATTTCCGCTGCATCGTTGTGTATATGGTTATCTCTGTAATTTGTTGCATTCCTGTTTAAATCCGGATCAATACACATGACTCTAGTTCTGCAATTGTTGAAACACCTTATTGAAGTCCTCATCCTATAAATATGCCTCTTTGTATGCATCATGTGCGAATGGCTCCAATGTGCATCAAAGTTCCAAAGCTGTGATATTTTATGTGGGTGGTCTTGAAAGAATGTCGGCCAACTTGTTTGTGTTTCCCTTCTTGTACTTGATCACTAAATGAAATTGTTGTAGAAACCCCATCCACTTGTAATTCTTGGTTAGTTGTAATTTACTTTGATCTTGTAGTGGTTGGTGATTTGTATGGATTTCTATCTCCTTGCCCATCAAATAGTGCTTCCACTTCTTTACATCTTTCACTAGGGCATAGAGCTCCTTGTCATTGGTAGGGAAGTTAAGAACTGTCCCATGAAATACTTCATAATGGTATAATACAAACCTTCCTCCCTGCATCAAGACTGCCCCCCCATAGAATAACCACTTGAATCTATCTCCACTTCGAAGGGCTATTGCAAGTTGGGTAATGCTAAAGTTGGTGCTTGACTAGTCTTCTTATTTGGTTCCTCAAAGGCCCTTTCTCGACCCTTTCTTGACTATAAATCCTTTCCACTTGTTGTTATGGCGTGGAATGGTGTTGCTACTACTTAAAACAAGGATACAAATTTCCTTAGGTACTGTGCTACTCTAGAAAAACACCTAAAATCCAAAACATTAGTATGCACCAACCACTTCATGATGGCCTCCATCTTGGTGGTATCTATATTTAGCTCTCCTCCACCTATCACATACCATAGATACACCAAAGGATGTTATGAAAACTCACACTTCTTGAGATTTGCAAGTAGTTGGTGCTTCTTTAATGTCTCCAACACTTGCATTAAATGTGATATGTACTCCTCCTAGGTAGCACGGTAAACTTTTATTTCATCCAAATATACAATAACAAATGAATCTATAAAAGGGTGCAATATATCATTCATTAAAATCATAAATGCAATTATTGTATTGCATAGGTCGAATGGCATGACTAATCACTCATGCAAACCTTGCCTAGTTTTTAAGGTGGTTTTCTAGGTATATTCTTCTTTGACTCAAACTTGGTGATATCCTGACTTTAAGTCCATCTTGGTGAAGTATTTTGCTTGTTACAATTGATCTTTCAAATCTTCTTTCTTAGGAAGGGGTACCTATTCTTGAGTGTGATTTTGTTCAAAACCCTGTAATCAATAAAAATATGCCAAGTCCCATATTTCTTTGGCACAATTATGATGGGTGACCCACAAGGTGATGTACCCAATTGAATGACACCTTATTCTAGTAGCTTCTACAAAAAAAATCATCTCATTTTCTTATATAACAAACTTCATGTATAATCCAATGTTTGGCAATAGGGAGTCTGGCAATAGTTGGATCTCATCCTCCACTTTCCTCTTGGGTGGTAACCCTTTAGGCTCTCGAAACACATACTTATATGCATGTAGAAACGATGCCTTTCCTCTTATAGACTCGTTTACATAGTGATTTTCTCTTAAAAATGGTAAAACATACTTCTTGTTAGAAATGATCAATTTCTTGGCTTGGTTGGCACTTACCAGTGAAATTTTTTACTTGCCTTTATGTGCATTAATGGTGAAAAATTTTACATCCTTGACGAGTCAATACTAGTTGGATCTTTGCATGAAGTTTGTGTCTCACATGTACATGTAGGGACATCCAAACACAACTACACATACATCAAGGGGAACTACATCTATTTATACTTCATCAATAAACTCAACACTAATGGAAAATCAAAATTTTCATTGTTTTTTTTTTACCTTTAACTTTGCATACTTATTTACCCATCCTAGTACATATGAAATTGGATGATCACGAAATTCCAATCCCACATTGCTGACCAGCTCTGTTGCAATGAGGTTCACCTATGAACCTAAGTCAAACAGAACATCAATATTTTTCTTCTTGACTTGTATATTTATGTGGAAGAGTTTGGTCATTTCTTTCTCTTACTATTTCTTAAAGGCTACTCAACTTCACCTCCTTCTACATTGATGTACAAACTATATTCTCATCCACATTCAAGCTTCTTTCAACTTGGTTGCTTGAATCGGTGGCCATGAGATTCCTCTTATTATTATCTTATTATTTTTTTCTTCGAGTTAAGTATTGGATGCAACTTCCAATACTTCTCCTTTATATGACCGTCAATGTTGAGGTGGTTCAAGTGGTTTCTTATCTTTGCACTAGTGTGTTGTGGCTATCATATTTTTATATCTTCCCCCTCTCCATTTCTTCTTCCCTCCTTAGAAGCATCTTCTTGCTCCTTCTGCTTCGATCGACTTGATTTCCCTTTCTTCAAGCCTATGTTATCTAGGTATTAGTCCTATACACAAGCCTCGTCCATCGATATGAGCTTGAATAAAATAACTTGCTTCTATATATGGATGTGTAGAATCCCCAAATACTTGAGGAATGCATCTATATTATTTGGGGATATACCCAACATTATGGTTTTATTTTTGAACTCTGTGGGATAGTCTTATACACTTTGCCCCCGCTTTTGCTTAAAGTAGTTTCACCAGATCCATTGTTCCTCTACATACCCGATAGGGTAAAAATGTGACTTTATGATAGTTTTAAATTCCTCCCACTTATTCATTGGAGGATCTCCCTCCAACCTCAAGGTCTCCATGTGGATTTCCCACCAAGTCAGGGCATAGCCCTCTAATTTTAGCCATGTAATTGAAATCTTTTATTCTTCCTCAATATGATGGACGCTAAAATACACTTCTAATTACTACAACCAGTGATTTAGAATAAAAAATTTATCTCACCTTAATACGACTTAATATCGACCTTCTATCCCTTTTTAATTAGGTATGTGAATGGTTTAGAGCACTCGAAAAAGGTTGAACTCTTTTAGGTCCTTTCTTTAGCTTATTCTTCGGTTCTTCCCAATCTTATGATGTCCCCTATGATCTGTCCTTTGTATTAGAACCCCCATATTTGAGTAGCCTAAGCTTTTTTTATAGGGTTGACATGAGGAGATTCAAATTATGACTTATATCTGCAACTTGAGCTTCCATCTATGAAAACCACTCCTCTGCAGGATCAAGAGGGATATACGTAGTTTTGTCACCCATGATTAGGGTTTTATAATTTTTTTCTTAGCTGATCTAGATCCCCTAAAGATATCCACAATATACCAAAAGAAACATACTCTAATACCATTATGATCTGTAAACTGTCGTGGATATTCCACTAGATGATTTTCAAAACACATTTAATAAGGCTATATTTAAAAATCTAAAATATACACTATTAGGGTTTTATTTTTCTTTAGATTTCTAGATTTATATTACATATGCATGCAAATTAAATTATCTTAAAAATAAAGAACAATGAAATTAAAAAATCACAAACCATGATTTGACACAAGATATAAGCTAGCAAAACCCTTTTGGGAGAAAACCCAGTTGGAAGGTGAGGTCGCTCTACTCTCTTTCTCTAAATAGAAAATGGTTGAGTATGGTTATGCAACCAGCTCACAAAATAGAAGAAAAGATAGAGCAACGACTTCAAAATTAGCCTCTTTGAGGGAGAAACCTCCTTTACATTACACAAATGAAATTCTTGCATGATACAAATGATGAGACCTCCTTTCTATATATAGGAGTCTAAGGGGTCACAATATATTCAAGCCGACATAACAATAATAATGTAAGGGCACAAGAATAACAATAAGGGGCTACAATGACAATAAAAATAAGGGAATACACTAGTATTATAGGGGCCTAACATGCCCCTTTCCTTCAGAAAAGTGTTGTCCTCAATGCTTGAGTAGTTTTGGATGCTTCCGTATAAAATTCACATCCTCCCATGTGGAATCTTCAGCGGGTAATTTCTTCCACTTGATGAGATACTCTGAAATTGATCGACTACGTAGCTATTGAGTTCTTGTTTCTGTGACTTCTTCAAGTTCCAATATGATTTTTCCTTCCTCGTCAAGTTCTGGAAATATTGTTTGAACTAGGAGCTTGTCACCTATAACCTTATTTAAGCATGAAACATGGAAAACTAGGTGCACTCGGGAAGCTGTAGGAAGCTCCAATTTATATGACATAGTACCAATCTTTTGCAACACCTTATATGGACCATATTACTTTAGTGATAATTTTTTTTCCTTCTTAGCTTGCTTGAGGGACATCTATTTATATGGTTGTAGCTATAGAAATACCCAGTCACCTACATCAAAACTTATTTTGCTGCGATGTTGATCTTCTTGTTGTTTCATTCTATTCTTTGCCAAAGTGAGGTTATCCTTTAAGAGTTTGAGAACTTGTTGTTGATGCTAGAATTTTCTCTTAAATGTGATGTGATGGACGGTGGATGATATCCATAAACTTCCATAAATGGGGCCATTTTTTCTACAGTATGGAAGGAATTTGTATACCACCATTAGCCAGAGGTAACCATTTGACCCATTGTGTTTGTTTATCAGATACAAAGCAACGAAGATATCCTTCCAAAAATTTGTTCACTGTCTCAGTTTTCCCATCAAATTGAGGATGATACAATGAGCTATGAACTAACTGAGTACCCAGATATGTCAAAAAATTTCTAGTGAAAATGGGATCTTTGTCGCTTACAATAATCTTTGGGCTTCCATGTAGCTTTTGAATTGTTTCCATAAATGAAGTAGCAATTGCGCTGTCTATAAAGGGATGAGATAATGCACAAAAGTTCACATACTTGGTAAGTCTATCAACTACCACCATGATATGAAACTCTTTCCTTCGTACTTGGCTAAATCTGTGATAAAATCCATTGAAACCTCCTACCAACATTGACTTGGAATGGATAAAGGTTGTAATAGACCTGGGGTCTTAATTGTTTCAACTTTATTTTGTTGGAAAATAAAACATTCCACCACAAACTTTTGAATATCATATTTAAGTCCATAAAAAAAAATCCTTCTTAACCCTGTGGTAAGTTTTTAAAAATCCTGAGTGCCCTTCTAAGGAGGTGTGAAATTCCATAAGAATATTTTGATTGAGTTGGGAATTCTTTGTAGGATTTCCTACAAATTCTCTACAAATCTACCTATGAGATCTATGTAGAAAATCTGACTGTAGATTAACTTGATAATGCAATATACCAAAGCAAAATACTATAATCTACTTCTACTATCAAACTTGGGGAAGCTTAAAGGTTGAGTTGAACACATATAACCATAAGAAGAAGAATCAGTACACATGAAACACATAAAATACTTAGGGGAAAGCCTCAGCTAAAAACCCCACTATCTATATTATCATACAAGGTGGAAATATCTCAGAATTACAAAAGGCTTATCTCTCACAGCTAGCCAGCTCTCAGTACAATCCTCCTGGATGCTCATGGGCAAACAAAGCTTCTCACAAGCCTTCTCCTCTGCCCTCCAAGCCTCTTATTTCCCTGTGCAGTTACCTCTGGGATGATATCCTTCATCCAATCTAACACTGCTCTCACATACTGCTCTAACACACTGTCAGAACTATGTAATCCTCAAGGAACCTTTCCTTGACTGCATGGATGAGTTTCCTTTATAGGAAAACACATGCAATTGATAGTAACATGTCCTTGACATTTAACTTAACTGGGTCTTTCTATGAATAGACATGCATGAGTTTCTGATGAGGGAATCTTCAGTTATTTGGAGTACACTGGTTGAGTGCATGCATGCATCAACTGCTGATAAGTCACAATTAGTTCTTCAAACAGTTTTGAACTAATTTAACTAGAATTAACTCAGTAAATTGAGCTAACTAATTACAACTCAAATATAACTCATATTATCTCTTTAATTAAGGGATAATATCCTTAATTTAAGGGATAACTGTTGCATGACTTCATAAATACTTCTAACTTGAATTTCTCCAACTAATTCATCCATAATGAATTAATTAATTATTTCCAAGCAGCTGGTGAGACTAAATTCGAGTTTAATTCACAATTTTAATTCAAGGACAAATTAAAATTGGAATATTCTGGATTATATTTTTATCATTTCTTGTTTCTATTTTCAACACTCCCTCTCAACAAGAAAGGAATTCAACTCAATCTCGATCCTGAACCTTTGGAATGTTATGCATGCAACACTTCTCTCAAGTGTTGTTGCTCCAACAACTTCATAAATAAAAAAAGCATCCAACCTGAATCAATATGTGTTTAGTCAATTTAGTGTTGTCTAAATTGCTATCATAAATTGTCAACCCGGGGCTCGTAAGCTGATGAAGTGAAGGTGTACAGTATATACTTAAGTAACCTCTTAGATCTTTTTGTCGTTTGGGGGTGTTGTGGTCAATTTAACTTCCTAAGATGGAGTGATGATTTTATAAACAAATGAGTGATTTGTGTGTGTATGGTGGTTTCTAAATGAGTGAGTGTGTGTAAATGGTGGCTTCTAACTACTTTTGGAACTTGTAAAGAAAGAGCTTGAAAGATAACTCGAAATGAAACTGAAAGCAAAACAACTAACTAATGGCACTAGTCACTATCTATGCTGCTGCAATGAAGAGTAAAAAAAAACACTACTTTAAAGACAAATCATAATGCCTCATCGTTTCTTAACACTCTGCTTCTAACATACAGTATTATGTGAAACACGATTAAGAAGGAGTTAGATATATGAGTCTAAAAAGTAATCAAATCCTAAAATGACAAATCATAACACCTTGTCTTTCCTCAACATTCTGTCTCTAACATACATTGTAAATGTGAAACACAGTTAAGAAGGAGTTAGTGATATGAGTGCAAAAAGCTACTTCAAAGCAAGCTGCTACTCAATGATATTCTGATCTCCTAAAGATTGGTCAATTATGATAAAGAGATCATCAACAGATTAGTACACAACTTGTTAGAAACTTGATAAACTAAGCTAGAAATTAAACTAGAAAAGCAAAGTAAAATCAGCAGCTATAGACATGACAACTTAAAATACCATCAGAGGTAAAGAAAAACAATAAAGACACGCTATCCTGGGTTAACACACCTGCAGAAAACAAGGCTGATCAGTCATAGAAATGCTGGAAATGAAATGACAGAATTTAAAGACATAAAGCAAACTGTACATGCATAAAGAAAATGAAAAAGTGTTGAATTCAAATAAAGAAAGTGCAGGAAAATAAATGTAAATATTACTGTACAGAGGTTGTCATGAATGGGGGCCCTCCATCCACTAAACTAGAGAAAGATTAGCTACTTGACGATGGGAAAAACAACAGTCTTCTATTAATTCATCATGCAGAAATTACAGTGAAAAAGTGCTGGAAAAGCAGTCTTAAAACAGAGTTTATATGTCAAACAAAATTACAACAAATACATGATCTGAGTAGATAAAAAAAATAATCCTCAAGCGTACGTAGACGCTGGATTTATAGGCATAGGGACAACTGCCCACTGCGCAAACTAAGTAACTGGAAATTAACTAACAGCATACTAATTAAATGGTACAGCACCACGTAAACAGGTCCGTGTGTTATCTGGAGGGTACGGTCGTCATGGAGGTTGAATCCAAGGTTGGATCCTGTCTCCCATAACCTTCGTGGCGTGGAGGAAGTGCCACCTGGAGTGTCGTGTCCTTTTAGCTCACGCAGCACCGTTTGAGCTGAGTGGTTGACTGAGAATGGATCCGCGTTGACCGAGGGTGTACGTGGCGTTGTTGATCCAACCGATAGCATATGAACCATTAGCACCTCCATCCCCATGTGCCAATGTGGCCCGTTTCTCAAGAAGACACGTGGAACATGTCGAACAATAAAAAGGCTGTGGAATTGCTAGACAGCTGCGGAATTGCTGAATGGCTGCGGAATTGCTGAATGACTGCGGAATTACTGTACATATGCCAAAAATCTAGACAAACAGTCAAACATTAGCATAGTTAACTAATCATGCTAAAAGACATGCAATGTAATGATCTGGACAGGTTGATGAGGAAAATAGAGGTAAAAGAGAGAAACAAGTGAGGAAAAGCTGTTGAAATGATAGGTAACTAGGTGTAGGTTGGAGGCTCTACATACCCCCACTATGAGGGTGTTGCATGTCCTCATGCAACCAAAAACACTGTTTAATCCACCTGTTGAGATGCCTCTGCTAAGACATCTAGTCTTCTCCTCTTCCTCTTTGTAGCCAAATTTACTCTTGGTTTCCTCACTAAACATCTGAATTTTAAGTTGACCAAAGTCCTGCTTAGCTTCCTACATTTCTTCTTTAGCTTCCTGTTCTCCTTTTGCCAAAGGCCCAAATGAAGCATTGTATTATTGTGGACCATTTTGTCCACTTTACCTTGTTCCTTTAATGCTTCATTCTCTTGTGTGATGTGGCGGTTTAAAACTTCAAGCTCAAAAATTTCTTGTTTAAGTGAGTGAACTTGCTGTTCAAGAGGTAGAACAGTGCTTGGACCAGCAGCAGCTTGTTCTAATGTCTCCAAGTAGTTATATACTCTCTTCTGATCTGGGTCAATCTCTGGTGACCTCTTTGGACTAGGCTCATGCTCAAATTCGATTTCATGCTCCTGTTGAAAAGGGCTTTCCTCTCGTGGAGGAGTAACCTCAACATGTGGTGGCCTTGCCTCAAAGTCAAGTCTTGTAGCAACCTTTTCAGGTGTGCTCAAGTCAATAAAGAGTGACTCTTTGTCCTTTGTGGCCCCCACTTTGTCTTGTAGCCTACTGCTCCTCCTCACGGTGGTGATGCTCTGTTTTTCCTTTTGTTGCTTTTGCTTTTGTTTTTGCATCTTCTTGGAAAGGGCAGCCTCATGAAATTGGGCCAATCTATGTGCCAATGGCTGAGTGTCTTCTTCACTGGAATTTTCAGAAGTAAGGTAGGTTTCTTGGGCTATAGCTTTTCCCTTATCCTTATTTTGTCTCTTCCTACTCTCCTTTTTCTTTTGAGCAGCCTCTTGGACAATTTCTTGCAGGGTTTCTGTAATGATTTCTTGGGCTGTTTGGTCAATATCTACAGCAAGCTCAGGGTCAATTTCTTCCTCAGAGTTATGGGCAGCAATTTCTTCTTCAACAAGGTCTTGGACAGTTTCTTCTTGGGCAACAATTTCAGGGACAGTTTCTACTTGGACAACAAATTCTGGGGTAACCTCTTCCCTTCTTCTTCTTCTACTCTTTCTGGGCACTTTAGGTGAACTACCAGAGGCTTCTCCCACCTCTTGGAAGTGGTTCCTCACAAGAAATCTTTCCCATGTATCCCTTTTGGCCTTTAACTGTTCTTCAATTAGCATTTTGACAAGCCCGTGATGGTATAAATGTGGCTCAATATTATTTATGTTTCTTTGGACTGTTGAGCACATTTTTCTAAGGCTAGATAGTAGAAAATAAGGAAGATTAATGTCATGCTCACCCATGAAATGCATCATAATTTTAGCATGGTAAACATACAAAATTCCTAATCTTCCTTCACATGTAAAGAATTTCTGTACTAACAGAAGCAAAGCTGTCCATTCTTCTTTGACAAGACTAACAGGGATTCCCTTTTTAAAAATACTAGTGTCCATACCTGGATTTTTCAATATTTGCTTCCATTCCTGGTCTTCCACTGATCGATTCTTGAACCACCTTTCCCCAGTTTGAGGTAATGAAGTTGCTTGTGTTAAACTGCCTTCTGTAACTGTAAATCTCAGATCTCCAATCTCCACTTTGTTGTCTTTGAAAGAACGAGCAAAAGCCTTTGTGACTTCCTTATGGTATCCCTTGAATTTTTGAATGAACTGGAGCCATTTGGCCTTTTGCAAAGCGTCTTTAGTTTGGGGATAGCCTTCTAAAAATTTAGAGCCCTCAGGCTCTGCCCTCAATAGCTTACCCATCAGCTCTCTGGCTGCCTTAACAACACTGTTTTAACACTTGGTGAAAGAGTTATACATGAGAAAAGTGTTTAGACAGTGGGTTTACGGCTACAGCAAAATAGCCGTGATGCACTTACAACAATGGTCAAGGTTTTAGTGGAGAAATGAGAAGAAAATAAAACAGAGAGTGCTTACGGTGGACAGAATAGTGAATAAGACAGAGCAGTGAAGAACAATGGAAATGAGGGAGTGAGTCAACAGCGAGAATGGAATTATGTATGCGTAGGAGGGTTACGAGTAATGGGTGAAAACGGTTAAATCCCATAGACGTCGGTCATTGGTGTACATCTGGCTGCGGTATTATAACTCAGGGTGTCGTAGTACAGTTGTATACGTCACTCTGGTACGAGAGTTTTAATGAAAGAGCAGCCGTGTTTGGGTTTGAAACTGTAATGAGTAGGGACCGTTATGGATGAGGGTTACGTGGATTTTCGGTCGAAGAGTGGAAGGATTTTTCAATCATTACATGAGGTGCCTCAAAACATAATCCGAAAACCATGCATAATGATATAACTGTTGGTCAGAAATTAGAACATACCTTGTGTATCCGCATCTTGATTCCTTTTGCTCATATGATGCTAACCTTAATTGTTTATTGCTGCTACATGACCTTGCCTTCTAATAATGCTGGTGATTTTTTTTTTCTGACTGCAGATTTCTTCTTGAAAGAGAGTGTATTTTTTATGTGCAGGCACAGAGTGTATCGGCTGCGGAATTGTGATATTGGCTGCGGAATTGTTCTTCAGCTGCGGAAACTGCAGTAATACCTTCTGTCTGCACACAAACAAATTTGGCTGTATGAAATAGTCCTGGAAATGACTTTATTAGTGAGATGAGATGGAATGGATGGATGGAGGAAAAAGAAATAAGGTGGAATGAGAATGATGGAATGAATGAGATGGCGAATGAAGTGGATGAAATGGCGAAATGAGATGGAATAAGGAGAAGAGAGAGATTTTTTTCTTTGGAAAATATGAGGTGTCAGGTGACCCTGATTTTCACCTCAGATTTTCTGCATAAGATTGCCGATCAGAGATTCGTTTTCAGGCTTATACATTTATTCTTTTTTTTTTATTTTATTTTTTTTCAAATTTTTTTTTTCAAAACCAAAGATCAGGCTGATGGAGGAGAAGAATCCTTCTCCACCAACCTTATTGCAGAATCTTCTTTGAACAACTTGACAAATTCCTCTTTTGAGAGTGGCTTTTGGTAGACCTTCAAGCGATGGCCATTCACAATAAGAGGAGTATGAAATTCATCAATAGTCTTTACTCGAACTGCTCCATTGCTAAAGACTTCATCAATCTCATATGGCCCAAGCCAATGAGTTTGAAATTTTCCTTTGAAGTCCTTAAACTTGGAATCAAACAATAGTGCCCAATCTCCTTTTTGAAACTTCTTCTCCTTGATGTATCTATCATGCCATTTTGTTCTTTGATGCTGAACTAGATTGGTCCTTAAAATGGCATCTTGTCTTATCTCATCTAGTTCATTTAACTGCTCCATTCTGTGCTTCTGGGCTTCTGAAAGATTCATCCCCAACTGGACTGCCATCTTGAAAGTTTTGACTTGGAACTCAATGGGGAGTAGGACTTCTTTCCCATAAACAAGTTCATAGGGAGAATATCCTGTGGTACTCCTCCATGTAGTTCTATAGGCCCATAAAGCTTCAGGTAGCCTTTCAGCCCAATCTCTTCTATGCAGATGAACAGTCTTGGTGATGATATTCTCAAGGACTTTATTTGTAGATTCCACTTGACCATTTGCTTGCGGATGGTAAGGAGTAGATGTTCTATGCTTGATTTTGTATTCCTCCATCAGCTTCTCCATCAAATTAGATGTGAATTGGCTTCCTTGATCTGTTACAATTTCTCTTGGGACACCAAAACGAGCGAAAATATCCTCAAAAAGAAATTGAACAACTGAATTTTCAGTGGCAGAAGGCAAAGCTTTTGCTTCTACCCACTTAGTAACATAATCAGTGCAAACCAATATATACTTCTTTTGCTTAGATGGCAGATTAATGGGTCCAACGAAATCTAAAGCCCATTTTTCAAAAGGTTCGATGAGTACCTGTGGCTGCAATGGCATCTCACTGGAAAGAGTTGGTCTCCCAATTCTTTGGCAGCTGTCACACCTTCTGACATATTTTTTTGCATATTTGAAGAGAGTAGGCCAATAATATCCCAAAGAAAGGATTTTTTAGGCTATCCTCTTGTCAGCAAAGTGTCCACCGCATGGTTCGTCATGGCATGCCTTAAGGATGTCAGGCATTTCATCCTCCCGAACACATCTTCTAATCACACAGTCTAGCCCTGTTTTGAACAATTCATTAGAAATCCATGAATAACTTGAACTCTGCTGAATAATCTTTCTCCTTTCACTAGGAAAAAGATGTGGAGGTAGTTTCCCTGTGACCAAATAATTAGCAATATCTGCATACCAAGGGGTTTTAGTAGTTATTGCAAAAAAATACTCATCAGGAAACTTATCCTCTACAGGAGAATCTTCGTTAGTATTTTGGATTCTAGACAAGAAATCAGCTACTGTATTTTGTTTTCCTGGTCTATCTAACACAGTAATATTGAATTCTTGTAAAAGTAAGAGCCATCTGGTGACTCTGCCATTAGTAACATGTTTGTTCATTAAATATCTTATGGCAGAATGATCAGTATGAACAAAAGTTTCATAGCCGGTTATGTAGTGTCTAAACTTATTGATCGCATGTACCACAGCTAAGAACTCTTTTTCTGTCACAGTATAATTTAACTCAGTGGGAGTCAAATTTTTACTGGTGTAATAAATGGCATAAGAGATCAAATCCTTTTGTCCCAAAACAGCTCCTAGAGCTGTATCTGAAGCATCTGTAGAAATATGGAAAGGAAGTTTCCAATTTGGCCCTCTTAGAATGGGTGCTTCAGATATTCTCGTTTTTAAAGCTTCAAATGCAGATTGGCATTCAGGATCCCATTTGAATTCATAGTCCTTTGTAAGTAATTTGAAGAGAGGAGATGCTATCTTGGTGAAGTTTTCAATAAATCTTCTATAATATCCAGTAAACCCAAGAAAACTTCTAACATCTTTCTGGCAATTTGGAATCGGTAACTTAGAGATGACTTCAACTTTGGATCTATCAACCTTAATCCCATCTCCTGAAATATGATGTCCTAAAACAATCCCTTCAGTAAACATCATAAAACACTTTTCATGACTTAAAGAAAGATTTGTTTCCTTACATCTTATCAGTACTTTTTCCAAATTTTCCAAAGCTTCTTCAAATGTATTACCGTAAACTGTAAAATCATCCATATAGACCTCTACACAATCATGGATTAGATCTGAAAAGATACCTAATACAGCCCTTTGAAAAGTAGCAGGTGCATTGCATAATCCAAAAGGGAGTACTCGGTAAGCAAAAGTTCCCCATGGACAAGTGAATGTGGTCTCATCTTGATCTTTAGGTGCTACCTGAATTTGATTATACCCACTAAAACCATCCAAGAATGAGAAATACTTTTTACCTGCTAAAGTGTCTAGTACCTGATCAATAAAAGGTAGAGGGAAATGATCCTTTAAGGTTGCCTTGTTCAATTCTCGATAATCAATGCAAACTCTCCATTTACCATTCTTTTTGGGCACTATAACCAAGGGAGAAACCCATTGGCTATCTGAAATGGGGTAAATGAAGTTTACCTTGAGTAATTTCTGGAGTTCTTCTTTCACGATTTCCCTAAGGTTTGGATTCATCCTTCTCTGCGGTTGCCTAATAAGTCTGCTGTTTTCTTCAATATAGATGTGATGAATACAAGTCTTAGGATCGATTCCTTTCATGTCAATGTATTCCCATGCAAATGCAGTAGAATGTTTTTGCAAAAGTTTGGTTAATTTTTCTTGTTGTGGTCTTTCCAAGTTTCTATTAATGTTCAATGTTTTTCCTGGAAGGATTTCAACTGTAGAACTACCAAACTCTTCCATTGAGAAAAGAGACATCTGTCTAGAGGAGAGATATTCAATGTCCGCATCTAACTGAAACTGTGTAGAGTCATATTCTAAAGATATTTCAAAATTTTCTAATGTATTTAGGATTTGACTGTCTTCACTGATCTCAGAGATGGTTAGAACAGGTTGTATAGTATCCTCATCATCGACCCACTCATCTTCTCCTATTTCTGTTATTGACTTTGCTGGAGGATACAAGTTGAATTTCTTGGTGGAATTACCATCTGATATATACATGTCCCCAGACCTACAACTGATAAAAGCATCAGCTGTTGCTAGCCAAGGTCTTCCTAAGATAAGAGGATGTCCTCCTAGATTGTTCTTGGGAGTTAAAATCATAAAATCAACTGGATATTCCCAAGAGTCTAGGGAGACTGGAATGTCTTCCAATACACCATCAGGTTTAATGATTGATCGATCTGCAAGTTGCAGTAAAGTAGGTGTAAAGAGAAGGTTAGGAAGCTTTAATTGATCCATGGTCTGTCTACTCATGATGTTGATAGCGACTCCTAAGTCAATCAAAGTATTTGGGATTTCAACCCCATTAATATGAGTTTTGACAATAGGGCTACCGAGATCCACATACTTTTGCATGGTAATCTTACCCATCATAATGTCTACAATTTTTCCAACCAGATGTATCCTTTTGGTATATTTGGTTCTCTTTCCTGTTTTCTTCAAACTCAACTCCTTTATTGTCTTTGCTATAATGGGAATTTCCTTAATGGCTTGTAACAAGGGGATCTTGATACAGACATTCTTCAATTCATCTAGAAAATTATAGTCAGGCAACCAAATTTGCTTTTCCACTCCTTTGTCAATTTGTAATCTTTCAGGAAAAGGAGGTGTAGCTAAAGATGTAGGTTGCTCAACTATGGGAGTTGTGGGGGTTGATTCTTTTTCTTTTTCTTTTTGGATATTTTGGTTTTGAAGTGATACTTCAGAACCCTTATTGACTTTAAGAGATTCTTCCTCAGAAATGCTTGGCTGTTGAACATTTATAGAAGGTTGATCTAGGATTCTACCTGATCTGAGTTGTACTTCATTGAGAGGAACAATCATATAGGTAGGGAATGGTTGACCTTCCATCATGTAAGCATTTTGAGGGTTCCTATTATTGGGATTTGGTAATGGCTGAGAGGGAAGTTGATTTGACTTCTGTTGGGATTGAAGCAAGAGTTGAGAATTTTGATTTTGTGGAGGAGGTTGTTGTTGTTGAGGGTATGGCAATGATAGTTGTTGACCTTGATTTGGAAGTTGTGGAGCTTGCTGGTTCTGAAAAGATGGAGGATATTGATAGAATTGAGCAAATCTACCATAAGGATTTTTCATGCTTTGCATCCATGATTGAAAAGGATTTTGAGGTTGAGACCAGGGTTGTTGCCAAGGATTCCAATTTGGTTGGGGTTGAAAATTCATAGAGTTGTTAAACCCTTGATTTTGTTGCCCTTGCCAAGGTCTCTTGCAACAAAACAGAGAGATTCAAGTGTATTTGGATCTTCTTGAAAGACTGCTTTGAGGCCAGGAATTGAAGGACAATCCTTGGTCTCATGAGTTTCTGAGCAAATTACGCATGTTTCTACAACGTGTGCATCCAAGGGACATTCCCTTAAATCATGTTTCTTTCTACATTTCGGGCAAAAAATGGCCAAAGCCTCAGCTTCTGCTTTTTGTTTATTGTGAATCTTAAGGGTATCTAATTGTTCACTAAGACTCCCTAAGATGTTAGTTTTGAATTCATCAAGCATATTGCCGATTTCAGCCCTACTTACTGATCCCATTGCAGATTTATTTGCTCTAAGGAGAGAAGGATCTCTAGGCCCTTTTTGAGTTTTTGATTTGCCCCTTGAGAGATGGATACATAGTTCTGCTATATCATTGAGTGAAAGTTGAGATATATCCCCTTTCCCCATCATGTTCAAGATATCTATCCATTCATCTCTAATGGCTTTTAATAGGAGGGCTTTTAAGGTCTCTTCATCCAAGTTACTCATTTTTGCTCTTTTCAGGTTATATTGAAATCTTTCAAGTAAATCTTCTAAGCTCTCATCTTCTCTTTGTATCATTTTAAATACCTCGTCCTTGTGATTAGTAGGCATACAATAGTCCAGATACCTATCCAAAAATGTTTGTTTCATTTCATCCCAAGACCTAATGGATTGAGTGAGTAACCCCATGAACCATTTCAAAGCTTGATCTTTCAATGTTGAAGGGAACAATTTGAGTTTCTGAGAGTCATCCAGATAGTCATAAGTTCGACACACAACTTCAAACTCAAATAAAAATGTTTCAGGGTCCTCAGTTCTTAACCCATGGAAATTTGGGAGGACAGATGGCAATATGTTTTTCATAGTAGCTCGGGAATCCTCATTAACAATAGGAGACCCAAATAAGTTATCCCCATCTCTATTTCCTCCTCCAGGGGGACCTCTACCTCCTCCATTGTTGTTTCCTCCTCTTCCTCTACCTCTACCTCTACCACCTCCTTCTTCCTCTGCCATGATGGTTCCCCTAGGGATTTCAAGATCTTCTGGTTCTTCTACAAAGGGTGAATGAGAAGAGATTTCTCCTTCTTCTTCAGATGATTCTACTTCCTCAATTACAATTGGTCTTTCTGTAGGAGAAAGAGAAGGGTCTCTTCCTGGTTCAAATTCAATAGAAGGTGTGGGAGAGTCAATTCTTGGCTCTTGAATTCCAGGAATTCTAGGGCTAGGAGTGTCGGTTGGAGATGAGGGAGGTGTCTCTTGTCTATTCCTTGAAGCAGATGGACTTGTAAAAATTGAACTTCGAGCTCTAGCTAAAAACCTTCCCCTATAATCTCTAGCTCTATGCATGTCATTTTTTTGTTATTTTTCTTCAAGTCAAGTTAATAGTTCTTTTTCTGATCTTCCATGTCACTCTAGGTGCAAGAAGAGAGCATACTCAAGAAACTACTAAATCAATAACTTTCTCTTTTCTGATCCTCCAGATCACTTTGAAGTGCAAGAGGAGAGCATACTTTGATAGGTTATCAACTTCTTTTCTTGAAATTTTATGCTTTTTTTTTTCTAAGAATATGGCTACTTAATTTCACTTCCCCGGCAACGGCGCCAAAATGTTTAGTCAATTTAGTGTTGTCTAAATTGCTATCATAAATTGTCAACCCGGGGCTCGTAAGCTGATGAAGTGAAGGTGTACAGTATATACTTAAGTAACCTCTTAGATCTTTTTGTCGTTTGGGGGTATTGTGGTCAATTTAACTTCCTAAGATGGAGTGATGATTTTATAAACAAATGAGTGATTTGTGTGTGTATGGTGGTTTCTAAATGAGTGAGTGTGTGTAAATGGTGGCTTCTAACTAATTTTGGAACTTGTAAAGAAAGAGCTTGAAAGATAACTCGAAATGAAACTGAAAGCAAAACAGCTAACTAATGGCAGTAGTCTCTATCTATGCTGCTGCAATGAAGAGTAAAAAAAAACACTACTTTAAAGACAAATCATAATGCCTCATCGTTTCTTAACACTCTGCTTCTAACATACAGTATTATGTGAAACACGATTAAGAAGGAATTAGATATATGAGTCTAAAAAGTAATCAAATCCTAAAATGACAAATCATAACACCTTGTCTTTCCTCAACATTTTGTCTCTAACATACATTGTAAATGTGAAACACAGTTAAGAAGGAGTTAGTGATATGAGTCCAAAAAGCTGCTACTCAGTGATATTCTGATCTCCTAAAGATTGGTCAATTATGATAAAGACATCATCAACAGATTAGTACACAACTTGTTAGAAACTTGATAAACTAAGCTAGAAATTAAACTAGAAAAGCAAAGTAAAATCAACAGCTATAGACATGACAACTTAAAATACCATCAGAGGTAAAGAAAAACAATAAAGACACACTATCCCGGGTTAACACACCTGCAGAAAACAAGGCTGATCAGTCATAGAAATGTTGGAAATGAAATGACAGAATTTAAAGACATAAAGCAAACTGTACATGCATAAAGAAAATGAAAAAGTGCTGAATTCAAATAAAGAAAGTGCAGGAAAATAAATGTAAATATTATTGTACAGAGGTTGTCATGAATGGGGGCCCTCCATCCACTAAACCAGAGAAAGATCAGCTACTTGACGATGGGCAAAACAACAGTCTTCTATTAATTCATCATGCAGAAATTACAGTGAAAAAGTGTTGGAAAAGCAGTCTTAAAATAGAGTTTATATGTCAAACAAAATTACAGCAAATACATGATCTGAGTAGCTAAAAAAACTAATCCTCAAGCGTACGCAGACGCTGGATTTATAGGCATAGGGACAACTGCCCACTGCGCAAACTAAGTAACTGGAAATTAACTAACAGCATACTAATTAAATGGTACAGCAACACGTAAACAGTTCCGTGTGTTATCTGGAGGGTACGGTCGTCATGGAGGTTGAATCCAAGGTTGGATCCTGTCTCCCATAACCTTCATGGCGTGGAGGAAGTGCCACCTGGAGTGTCGTGTCCTTTTAGCTCACGCAGCACCGTTTGAGGTGACTGGTTGACCGAGAATGGATCCGCGTTGACCGAGGGTGTACGTGGCGTTGCTGATCCAACCGATAGCATATGAACCATTAGTACCTCCATCCCCACGTGCCCATGTGGCCCGTTTCTCAAGAAGACACGTGGAACATGTCGAACAATAAAAAGGCTGCGGAATTGCTAGACAGCTGCGGAATTGTTGAATGGCTGCGGAATTACTGAATGGCTGCGGAATCACTGTACATATGCCAAAAATCTAGACAAACAATCAAACATTAGCATAGTTAACTAATCATGCTAAAAGACATGCAATGTAATGATCTGGACAGGTTGATGAGGAAAATAGGGGTAAAAGAGAGAAACAAGTGAGGAAAAGCTGTTGAAATGATAGGTAACTAGGTGTAGGTTGGATGCTCTACAATATGATGCATCTGTCATCAAAGTCTCTAACTGTTATTGCCTTTGTCAACTGAAAATTTGCGCTTCAGCTAACTCTGCCTTTCTGCACTATTGTCAATCCTTCTCTGCACTCTTCAGTATTTCAGTACTCTAGCCTCTGTCACTTTGATCTCTGACTGCATCAATCCCATTGATTCCTCCTGCTACTATGTACTTTGGGCTCCCGTACCAAGGTACGATCCATGAGATAAAACCTCTCAATGGACCTTGCCCAATTGTAGCCTTCATGGGACTATCACTTCACATCACCCCAACTCACACCTGGAGGTATGGTTGCATGTGATCCCTCTGCTGACTCTAATTGTGGCTCCTTCACAATTGTTTGAGACTTCTTCTGGTGCTGCATGTTGATAGGTAATTTACTCTCCCTCTCAACCACCAAGTCTCTAACATTTGGCTTGCTCCTCAAGGTTGTGCATGCATCTTGAACCTCAAGAGTATATAGGTTCTTGACTCGTGAACCGATCTGTTTCACCTGTCTCATGGTGATGTGTCTAAGGAAAACCTTTCCCTTACTGAAGACAACATTGTAGCCTTTGTCCTCCAACATCACGACCAATACCAAGTTCTTCTTCAGTCCAGGCACATACTTCACATCTGTCAAGGTGATAGAAGCTCCATGCTCCCTCTAAAAAGTAACCATGTCCACTCCTGAAACACTAAACCTTTCATTGTCACCCATCTATATGTGAATCTTGAGGTCTTTCTCCTCTAAGGTACTGAATAAACTTTTATCATCGGTCATGTGGAATGAGGCTCCACTGTCAAGAAAACAACCACAACCCACCATTGAGGACACCATGCATGCGATGAGACTGAAGTCCATTTCGAACTGAGAGGCTAATGCCTCTCCTTCCGATCCATCCGAGGATCCCTTCTTGGACTTATTCGATGGGTAATTAGTCGCAAATGACCCTAAATCATCTTACTTTAGACTTGTCACCCTTCTTCCCTCCATGAGAAGAATTCGATTCGGAATGGGAGACCTTCCCCTTCCCTTTCCTTGCCTTACTTGATAAGGCCAGATTTTCTTCATCATCATCCTTGGATTAAGAACCATCTTGTGTGCTCCTCCTAATCTCCTCCTGCATGAGATCTGACCACAGTCGTTCCCAATCCGGCAGTTTCTCCCTTCCATTCACAGAGTCCTGGTAGCTATTCCAGCTCTTTGGAAGGCCAAGGAGAGTGAGGCTCACCATATCATCATAGATAGTAGTTATTCCTACACTTCCAAGCTCATCTCTACAGGTGGTGCTCTTTTTTAGATATGTGGAAATAGTATCGTCGTTCTCCATCTTGATTCCTCAAAGCTTATCAAAGCTTATCCTTGAGCGCCAATTTCCTCTAGTCGCTACTGTTTTGGTAGAGGTCCTTCAATGTCTTCCACATTGAATATGGACTATCCTTCCCATGGAGACTCAAGATAATATGGTCTCAAACTCCCTCAAGGATGATCTGTCTCACCCTCGCCACACACTTCTTCCACTCAGCCAACTCCTGTGCATTAGTTGAACCTGGCTTTGGGATTTCTTGATCAATGAAATCCTTCAAGCCGTTGTCTTCTAATACATCCTCCATGCTATGTAATTTGAGCTGCCATCCAAGGCATACTCATGTCTCAAGCCATAGAACGCCATTAACCAACCTGGAAGTATGATATGAATTCGATTTGCACCTACAACCCCGAAATTCAAACTTTGAATTCTCTTCTCAGTATACTGTTCACAACTCCGATAAACTAAGCTCTGATACCATGTAGAATTTCCTACAAATTCTCTACAAATCTACCTCTAAGGTCTATGTAGAAAATATGACTATATATTAACTCGATAATGCAATATACCAAAGCAAAATACTATAATCTACTTCTACTATCAAATGTGTGGAAACTTAATGATCGAGCTGAATCAGAATTGAACACATATAACCATAAGAAGAAGAATCGAAACACAAAAAATACTCAGGGGAAAGCCTCAGCTAAAAACCCCACTATCTATATTATCATACAAGGTGGAAATATCTCATAATTACACAAAGCCTTAGCTCTCAATACAATCCTTCTGGATGCTCACAGGAAAACAAAACTTCTCACAAGCCTTCTCTTTTGCCCTCCAAGCCTCCTATTTCCTTGTACAGTTACCGCTGGGATGATCTCCTTCACCCAGTGTAACACTACTCTCACACACTGCTCTAAAACACTATCAGAACTGCGCAATCCTCAAGGGACCTTTCCTTGACTGCATGGATGAGTTTTCTTTATAGGAAAACACATGCAACTGATAGTAACTTGTCCTTGACATTTAGCTCAACTGGATCTTTGTCTAAATAGACATGTATGAGTTTCTGATGAGGGAATCTTCAGTTATCTAGAGTACACTGGTTGAGTGCATGCATGCATCAACTGACTGATAACTCACAATTATTTCCTCAAACAATTTGGAACTAATTTAACTGGACTTAACTCAGTAAACTGAGCTAACTAATTACAACTCAAATATAACTCAATCCTATCTCCTTAATTAAGGGATAATCTCCTTAATTTAAGGGATAGTTGTTGCATGACTTTAGAAATACTTCTAACTTGAATTTCTCCAACTAATTCATCCATAATGAATTAATTAATTATTTCCAAGAAGCTGGTGAGACTAAATTCAAATTTAATTCATAATTTTAATTCAAGGACAAATTAAAATTGGAATATTCTGGATTCTATTTTTATCATTTCTTGTTGCTATTTTCAACATTATTATAGAGGTATAAGCGATCTTTGTACCATAACGAATCCTTTTTCCAGCTAAATGTATCAGATGTACTAGGGTCTTGTTGTAACTTTTGAATGAGTGGCCACACTTCTTCATCATTATTTCATTCATCCCTTGCTTTGTTTATCAAATATGGTTGGATGATAGAAATGGCACAAAGCAATTCTTCCACATTCTCATCCTTTCTTGAGAGTGCATCTGCAACAACATTTTTCTTTGCTTTTTTGTAGATGATTTCAAAGTCATAACCCAACATCTTTGTGACCCATTTTTGCTTCTCTTCTAAAGGTAATCTTTTTTCTAAAAATTATTTAAGACTATCATGATTTTTTTTTACCTTGAAGTGTCTTCCCATTAGGTAAGGTCGTCATTTCTTAAGTGCGTGTAGTATTTCCAACATTTATTTCTCATAAATAGCTTTGTGTAAATACTTTCCTTTGATTGGATGACTTTCGAAATAATGGGCCTTTCTTGCATTAAAACAACACCAATTCCATTTCCCAAGGCATCACATTCCACAATAAAGGTTTTTGTGAAGTCTGGCGTAGCTAAGACCGGTGCTTGGCACATTGCCTCTTTAAGATGCTCAAAGACTTTCATTGCTTTGGAGTCCAAGAAAATGCATCTTTCTTCAGTAATGCTGTTAGAGGTGTTGTTATTCTCCCATAATTCTTAACAAACTTGTGATAATAGTCTATCAACCCGAGGAATCCTCGCAGATGCTTTATGGATGTGGGGATTTTCCATTCCTTAATGGATTTAATTTTTCTATAGTCAACCTTAACACCTTCATGAGATACAATATGACCCAAATGTTCCACCTCTTGTACTCCAAAGAAACATTTGGAGGTTTTTGCATATAATTGTTTCTCCTCCAATATTTTGAGCACTCTATCAACATGTTGAACATTATCCTTCCAAGATTTGATGTAGAATAGTATATCATCAAAAAATACGAACAGAAAATTTCTAAGGAAGGGTTTGAAAAGGCATGAGAAAAAATTCATAATGACCCTCATGAATTCTAAATGCTATTTTCAGAATCTCTTTATTCTTCATTCTGATTTGATGATATCCTAAACGAAGGTCCAACTTGGTGAAGTAAATTACTCCATGAAATTCATCTAATAATTCATCAATGACAGGAATGGGAAATTTATCTTTAATAATGATTTTGTTGAGCTCCCTATAATCTAGACATATGTACCATGACCCATCCTTCTTGTGCACCAATACTAGTGGAGTAGAGAAAGAACTTTGACTAGGTTGAATTATACCAGCCTCTAGCATTTCTGCAACCATACGTTCACTTTCACTCTTTTGGGCATAGGGATATTCGTAAGGCCCGATGTTTGGAGAAACACTTCCTGGAATCAAATGAATAATGTGATCATGATAACGAATAGGTGGGAGGCTTTTGAGAGTCTCAAATATCTTGGAATGATTGTCCAAGGCTTTTTAGAGATCTGGAGAAATAGATGATTTCAACATGGGAACCTCTAATGAATACAATTGTGCAATTATGCCAAATTGTTCTTTATTTAGAAGCTTTTTCATGCCGTTAGAGATGATTATCTTTCCCGTTTTCCTTGTGATACCCCTTAATTCAAATTCCTTTCCTTCTGAAAAAGAAAAAATAAAAAAATCAAGAAAAGATCTTGAAAATTAAAAGCTATTGTACCCTAAGGTTGTATCCATTGGACTCCTAGTACAACATCAGCACCACCCATTGGAATGGAAAGAATTGGACTGTTCAACACATATTCTCTCATGGATAGCTTGATATTATGGAACTTTCTAGATCAATTTATGGTTCTTCCATTTGCAACCATCACTTGACACTCTGGTGCTGGATATAGGAAGCAATTCAATTCCTTTGCTATCTTACAATGAATAAAATTATGGGTACTTCTCGAATCAATCAACACTATTACCTTTTTCTTCTTGATATGTCCTTCTATCTTGATAGTTTGAGAAGTGATTATTTCGGCCAATGCATTACAAGATATGGTCAGATTCATTTCTTCTTTCTCTAGGCTTTTTTCTTGGTGTGTATCCTCTTATTTTGATGTTTCTTGTTCCTTTTCTTCTTCTTCTTCACAATCTATGTAAAATAATTTCTTCTCGGCACACTTATGACCTTTAGTGTATTTTCTATCACAACTATAACAAAACCATTTTGATCTTTTTTCTTCCAATTGTTGTGGTGTCAACCTTGTAGGTTGTGGAACGCCAGGGGCAACAATACTTCCATATTTATAGTTGTGATTGGTAGGCTTCCTTGTTGCCATAATTTTGCTTTCAATTTTTCTTGCCAACCTGAATGCCTTCTCCAATGAATCAGGTTCCAAAATGTGAACCTCATGTTGGATGTTATCCTTTAATGTACCTATGAACACATCAATCTTATGCTCCTTTGGAATATCTTTTACCCTTATATTCAATTTTAAGTCCTCAATGTGCTCCACCATTGAACCTTTTTTTTTAGATTTATCAATTGGCTAAAAAAGGTGTTGCTTTTTGTATCCTCATAATGTGCAATCATTTCTTCCATAAAAATTTCCCAAGTGACAATTTGTTTACAAGAGAAAAGCCATCAATACCATACAAATTGATTGGGTTCCAAATATAAAGTTGCAATGCGTACATTTTGTGTGTTTTGCACATTATGGAGATCAAAATATTGCTCCATCTGTAGTATCCATGTTAAGGAATCCTTGCCATCAAACTTCCTCATATCGATCTTTGGAACGTGGTGGGTTTTCAATCCAACAATAGAGTCTGTGAAATCATGATTAACATTTATTTTGTTCTCATCATGAGTTTCCTTTACTACCCTTTCACCATTAGTAAGAATTTCTTGTAGTAACGTTGTCAAATCTATCTTCAAATCTTCCGTGTTTCCTTTAATTTTTACTTCTATACCATCCATCTTAGCTTCTATACCATTCATCTTATAGCTTCTATGCCATCCATCTTAGCTTCCACATCATTCGTCTTAGCTTCCACGCCATTCTTTAAACTATCCATCTTAGCTTCCACGCCTTTTTTAAACCATCCATCTTAGCTTTTGTTACTTTTTGTGAGAGTGAAATTTTTTGCACTTGCTCTCATAATTTTGATATATCACGTTGCATTTCTTCCTCTTCTTCATGAGTCATGCTAGATTTTTCAGGTTACTTACTAGGTGTTTCCATTTTCTTTCTTCGGAGAATCAATTAATGATAATTATGCTTCAATACGTCCTTTGAATTCCTTCAAACAAATTTTTCAAACCAAACTTATGAAAAATTTTAAAAAGACTACACACCTTTTTTGTCTTTTTAAGAGCTCGATATTGCATTGGTTGTAACTCTGTAAGTGTGGATCTCCAAGGTCTGAAATTTCATCCTGTTGTATCCCTTTGCATCCTCATTCCATCCCCACAAGTCTGATCAATATTTGATTATCCAAGGAAGAGTTATTCCAAATCTCCCACGATGACCTAATCATAGACTGGTTCAGTAGAGTGAACTTTCACGAAGTCCCACGTGTCACTGTTTTAACCTTCGGACCTGAAACTAATACACAGAAAACCAAAGTATGTCCTCTTTCTATACCATTTCACTAAATTTCAATCTGATGTACAGAGAGAAATTTATGATGATTTTTCCCAGGTCACTTGTTTGAGATGTAATTCGGGAGCCTACAAAAACCCTAACTTCCTTGGATCATATCTCCTAAAATATAGTGATAAAAGATCTGACATTCGTACCCGAGGTTCATCAAGATTCCAGCTCAGATGGGTTTTAATTTTAGCTTTTGAAACATCGTAGAAAAAACTTTATAGCGAAATGCCACGATGACCTGTTTGAAGCAGCGAAACCCTATAATCCAAAGCTCTAATACCAATTGTTATGCAACCAGCTCACAAAATAGAAGAAAACATAGAGTAGCAAAAAAATCAACCTCTTCGAGGGGGAGACCTCCTTTACATTACACAAATGAAAAATTATTTCATGCTACAAATGACAAGACCTCCTTTCTATATATAGGAGTCTAAGGGGTCACAATATAGTCAAGCCAACATAACAATAATAATGTAAGGGCACAAAAATAATAATAGTGGGCTTCTATGGGTCATAATAATAACAATATGGGGAAAAAATGGGCACAACAATAACAATAAGGGGATACAATGACAATAATAATAAGGGAATACACTAATATTATAGGGCCCTAACAAGTACAAAGAAGTGATGCATGTATCCCGTGAGATACTATAGTGCATGTATTATCTCAGTATTCTCTATCTCCTATCCCTCTCGGCTATTTTGGATCATTTATAGAACAAATGCACTCAAAAAGAGTGGAACCCCTTTTCCTTCTAGCGGCCTAATTATAACACAACTCGATAGTCTACTAGTGGTTAGGTTTTACTACCTTAACTCTTAACCAGAGTTATAATATATACTCTACTAGAGTCTTATTCATCATAATCACATGGCTAGATCCCTTTCCATGAATAATGGGGGCTGACGTGACATCCTCTAGAATTATGGTGGAAAAAAAAGTAAGGTCAACTTTTGAGTGGCAAAATTTTCCATGCGGACTCTGACTAAGGAAATTCTTGCATCACTGGAAAGGTAGCTATGTGTAAAATATGAAAAAAAAGGTGCACGCTAAAGCAACAAATTTCCCCCCCCAAAAAAACTTCATTTGATGCCTCAAAATTTTTCAAGAAGGTTTCAAATCTCAATTTTCCAAACTGGGTCCCACTGTTAAAAATGGTATTGTGAGATGATTCATTCATTTTTTCCAATCTGAAAGCATATATATGGATGAAAAAAATATAATGATCCAATTTAGACTAGAATATATGGTGTTTCTTTCTCAAAAGGTTGGGTTTTAGGTTTGTTCTTCTTTTTCTGACCTCTAAGTTTTTGAGAGTTCTTCGGATTGGTGGATTGTATTGAATTAAACTTGGATGTTTTAACAAGTGACAATGGTTTGGAGGGGAAGTAAAATTGGCTAAAAATGAAGGGTTAACAACAATATAGCTTAATTGTGTAGCCAATATGGTGATAAAATTAGTGAAAATCGATCCCACCACACCATTGACATGGGGGACAGGCTATGGTTTTGGAGGATCTGAAAAAATCCTTGGTGCATTAGGTATGAATTTTCACAAGACTCTTGACTATAAATATATCAAATCAAGGTAACATACAATCACTTTTTCTTTAGTTTTAGTGCCAGCCATGGAAATGTCACAAGAAATCTAGGCCAAGGATTGGGTGAACTAGTCTTGTAGTAGATGATCAGGGATTTATGTACCAAGTAAGTTTCATCATCATATCCACTTGTGAATCTAGTAAATATATAAGTGTGTTAATCTTGATGGAAGTGTGACAGGATGTCAGTCCCTATGGATTAACAAATCGATAGATGAAAATGAGTCAAGAAGGCCATTGTAAGTGTTGCAAAATCATGGTAAGAAGCTTGGTTCACGGTATCACTAGTGAGAGTGCATTGAGATATTACAATCGAATAAGATTGTCGACAAGAGAGTTGTAAAAGCACTGCAAATGGTAAGTGGTGAAGTTCTCGCCTAACATTTTATTGAATTTTGGGATCTCAAACGGAACCTTGTGTGGCATTTTTTTCCATAGAAGATTGTGACAATTAGGGTCATGATGATATTTCCAAATCTGGAAGATCCAAAGAGGCTAGAAAAGGTAGCTGACAAGGGTAAAAATATTGATCCATTAGTACTTGGGGCACTAACATGATAATAACTAGGGGTGGTATGGATGGTGGGTTGAGGTGGAAATATGGAATAGGAAAATGAGGGCATGGTAGCATTAGTGAAAGGAAAGAAATTCCCTTGAGGTATGTCCCTAGTCAGAAAGTTTTTTCAGTAGGGTTATATCCTTCAAAGAGAGGGTGTCTGAAGCCTTAAAAATTTCCAAAGGGATGTACACTTGGAGATGGTGATTTCCCCAGAGGAAAGGTACCTCTAACAGTTATAGCGCCCCCAACTAGAGAATTTTTTCCATAGAAGTTTTGAGGCCCTATAGAGTGTTTCCCAGAATAACTGGTATTTCCCCTAGCCACCTGAGCGGTATGTCCTCATCATGTTGGGATATCCCAAGAAGCGGGGGTGAGTGGGGGAACCAATAAAAATAGACATGATAGCAATAAATGGCTTAGAAAAGTTGGAAGCTCTTCTTCTGACATGTGTAGTGAAAGGAAATCTCCTAAAAGGAGGGAAAGTAGTGGAGTTCGACATTATGGATAGCACCGTTGTGGAGGTAGGAGGAAAAACCATCAATAGAAATGAAGATACTAGTGTCTACCCCTAGATAGAAAAAATAAGATTACTAGGTGAAGTGGTGGAAGCATTGATCGCACTGAGTGATATTAGAGGAGGAAGTGAAGTAACCCCCCATTCACAATAGTAAGTGAGGGTAGGGGACATTCCTATGTTTAAAATTTTGATAACACCTGAGATTGTGGGGAAGTGATGGACTAAAGAAAAAAGATTATGGTATGATCTTATTAACTTGTGGCAATACAGGTCCTAAGGGGTCAGTTAGAGGAGGTTAGAAATTATGTAAAGAGTTATCTTAAATGGTTTTAGTTTTAGGACTACCTCCCAATTAGTGGTGTGTTAAACAAGGTGGTCTGAGGGAGTATTACATATTAACAACACTCATCACTGAAGCAACTAGTGGCTCTTCTCCAATGGGAGTGAGACCATGTTTCCTCCATGACTAATGAGTTTTTGGTTCAACCATTATGTTAGAGTCGAAATATGACCCAAAATAAAAATAAAGCTAATGTCGATTCTAACCAAAAACCAAAGAGAACACACTAAATAAATTAAGAGCACAAAAATAAAACCATATATATCAAAGATGGCTTCTCTCAATCAAATCTTGGTTGACAAGGGCCTAACTCAACTACAAATATTTGGAAGGAATAGAAACCCTATCCTCCTTATTAATAGTTAAACGTTGAGTTCAAGTAATGGTCATAAAACATGGGCACCCTCTAGGGGATCTACGTGAGTATTGATCAATGTTTTTCTTTGGTACAACAAGCATTCCCCACTCCATCACCTTTGTAAGTTCCCTAATATTATAGCCACTATGGTTACCACCTATAATCAATTTACCTAGGGGAAAAGTTATGGGAAGGATCCACACATAAAGGTATGGTTTTAAGCTTGTAGACTCTAGAAGAGACCTCTATATGTGTGTAGAAGACACCACCAAGGCCAAACAAAGAATGGTTATCACTCTACCAATCCCAACAAGACCTAGAGTTTGACCCTTGTGTTAGATTGGAATCCTAGGAAACATATAGCTGTAAATGGATTTTTCATTCGCTAACTCAATATTATAGTGTTTTTTTATTGTCTTAACGAGTGCCTTCTCTAACTTGTTCCAAGACCCTAAAATCATAAACTATTCTTGGTATAATACTAGGAAAATAAAAATATGTCTAATCAATTTTATTAAAATTTATTTTATTGGTTTTGATATAATAAAAAATAAGGATGTGGTGTGCAACTCGATGTGTTTTGAATTGTCAGGTCGAGAGGGTAACTCCACAAATCTGATTTATTTTGGATTAAGATAGAACATGGATATATATATATATATATATATATATATATATATATATATATATATATATATATATATATATATATATATATGGAGATAGAGACTATTGGGTTTCATCTCCCAATGTCTCTTCGTCTTCCAATTCCATTCATTTTACTATTTACAAAATATACATGGATTTACCTAATCCTAAAGATTAGGTGTCAACATTTTCCCCCACCCCCGCCCCTAATCTGAAGGGATGTTGGTGATTCTAAGCATCATTCTGAATCTTTCAAACTTTTCCCTTCCAAGCGCTTTGGGGAAGATATCTGCAATCTGCTCATTTGTGGAACAATGTCGTAGGTGGATTTTTTTGGCCTCAACATGATGTCGAATTAGATGCTATTTTGTATTGATGTGTTTGGTCTAGTCATGGAACTCTGGTTTATTGTCCAACTTTATTGCGGAAGTATTGTTAATCAAAAGAGGAGTTGAATGCACTTGTTTCTCTTGTAAATCTTCTAGGATTTTCCCGAGTCACACAATTTCCTTTGTTGCTTCAGTTGTTGCTACATATTTTTCCTCAATGTGGAATTTGTTGGAACTAATTGTTTGCATGACCTCCATGAGATAGCTCTTGATCCAAGACTCATAACATAACATGAAGTAGATACCTCAGTTTCTTTATATCTATCGAAATCTAAATCAGAGTATCCAATCAAGTTGAAGTCACCCATTTGTGTATACTTGAGTCTAAAGTCTTGAGTTCCCTTTAACTACTTTAGAACTCTTTTTTGCGATAGACCAATGACCCTCACAAGGATTTTGCATAAACCTAGAGAGGATTCCAACAAAAATTGAAATGTTTGGTCTGGTAGTAGTCAGGAAGTTGATACTTCCTACTAGATGTGTGTACTTTGTTGCATCCTCAAATTCTTTTCCTTCATTAGATGTGAGATTTAAGTTCTGCTCCATTGGAGTAGTCAAAGGATTGCACTCATCCATGCCAAACTTGTTCAACAATTCTCTAATGTACTTCTTCCAAGGATAATTTTAGGGGCGAATGTTCGCCCTTTGGCGAAATTAAGGGGTTTTAAATTTTTAGTGGGCGAATATTTTGTATCATGGTACATTTTTACAAATAACCTCAAATAGCCCACCTTATTTTAAGGGAGAGGGTAAAAAAGGTAAATTTAGCCCTTGAAATTAGGACTTACAAACTTCCATTGGCCCATTTTCAAGAATAGGTTTTATTTAAGTGAATCCATTCGCCCATTTTCAAGAATAGGTTTTATTTAAGTGAATCCTATGGGCCAAATACCATATTTATAAAAGAGGTATGGTAAATTAATAAAAATATAAATAAATGAGAGGTATGGTAAATAAATAAAACATTTTTTATATTTACTCCATAAGTCACCTTATATACATGTAAGGGTGTAAACAAATAAAAATATAAGTAAAGTGGAGGTATGGTAAATAAATAAAACGTCTTTTTATACTTACTCAAAAGGTATGGTAAATAAATAAAAATATAAATAAACTAGAGGTATGGTAAACAAATAAAACATTTTTTTATATTTACTTCATAAGTCACCTTATATTTACGAACACTCGAAAAATGGGTTATATTTAGGTGAAACCTGTGGCCAAAATACTATGGGACAAATACCATGGACTAGATTGTTATTAATACCATGCAAAAAACCATCATTAACCCTAATATTAGAATTAATAAAAATAAAAATGGCACATGGTATTGAACCATGGTATTCACCAAAATGGCACATGGTATTGACCCATGGTATTCACCTGGAATGTAGCCTATTTAAATGGGGGAATTAAACTAGCATGTAGCCTATGCTAAGATTCACTATGACTTTACAAAGTTTTATTATTTAGTGAAAGACTCACCAAGATCTTACAAGATTTTATAATTGAGTAAAATATTCGCCATGACTGGTGAGAGATTCGCCAAAAAATTATATATACATATTATATTATTGATAAAATCGCCTTCCATTTTTCCTATATACCATGGAGATTCGCCCATTTATTATATTTATAAATTTAGGGGGGTTCTTAAAATTTTCCCTGACTTCTTCTAAGAGAGGAATATAAACTTTGGATGTTGGGTTACTTCAATACCAAGATAATATTGAACATAGCCCAAATCTTTCATGACAAAACCTTTCCTTAGTTCCTTCTTTATGGATGCAATGTAGCTCTCATTGTTCCCTGTCATCAAAAGGTCATCTACATACACCACAAGATATACAACTATTTTTCCAACTTTCTTGGTAAACAAAGTTGCATCATCAAGATCATAATGTTTGAAATTTTGTTTCAGAAGATGCTTAGTTAACTTCTCATACCAGTCTCGTGGTGCTTGCTTGAGGCCATACAAGGATTCTGAAAGCTTCCATACTTTATGTTCCTAACCATTCACAACAAATCCTTCTTGTTGGGACATAAAAACATTTTCTTTCATATATCCACTCAAGAAAGTCATTTTTCCATCCATTTGATGGACTTTCCAACCATTCTGAGCTACCAAGGCAAAGAGTTTTTGGATGGTAGCCCATTTTGGTGTGGGGAAAATTATCCTCATAATCAACCCCTTTCTTTTGTGAAAAACCTTTTGCCACAAGCCTAGATTTGTGCTTGTCAAGTGAGCCATCTGATTTATACTTGTTCTTAAAGACCCACTTGCAGCCTATTGGTTTGGTTCCCAATGGAGGATAAACCAACTTCCAGGTGTCATTCTTTATCAAAGAATTTTATTACTTTTGTGTTGCTTCTTTCCATTCATCGTTAGAAGTGACTTCTTTGAAGGAATTTGGTTCAAAATCTGTAGACAAATTAAGTTCAAAATCATAATAAACGTCCATATCAACAGGTGAATCAAAATTGTCTACATCACCTCCATTATGTATGGTTAAGATTCTTGTTGTCTTTCCAACCTCATCAGGATGTACACTTTCAAGTGTATTTGTTAGTCATTTTGGAGGATGTTTTTGAGATGGACCAAACTTCTCAATTGACTAAGTTGGGGCTAAATCAATATTTAGTCTCCCAATTTTATCAATCACATCACTCAAAGTGTCATCAGTTGTTGGAGATTCATGCAAGGGAGAGAGTGCTTTGGAATAAGGTTCCATAGATTGATCCAATATAGGAATACCCCCTTCAATATGTGGAATCTCATTATCAAACCCTTGAAAATACTTTTCATGTCTAAATCTATCTAAGTGATCAAGTTGTTTCTCAACAATATTGTCAGTCTTAGAAGATTTAAGAAATATTACATCTCTAGATATTATAAACTTCTTATTCACTTCATCATAGAGACGGTGTGCTTTGGAGGTATTTGAGTACCCCAAGAAGATACATTTTTGACTCCTTGCATTGAGTTTGTTTCTTTCTTCCTTAGGTATAGGGCATAGTAAGTGGAACCAAAAACCCCGAGATGCCTCACTGAAGTAATGTGGCCATACCACATTTCATTACGAGTTTTGTTTTTGATAGAATTAGATGGACACCTATTCTTTATATATACAACACATAGAACTGCATTGGCCCAAAAAATCAGCTTAACATTCTTGAGAAACATCATTGAATGTACCATATTTAAGATTGTCCTATTCATTATTTTAGTTACTCAATTTTATTGGGGATTAGAAAGCACGATTGTTTGATGTTTGATCCCATGTTGGGAAAGATAGTTTTAAAATTTATTTGATGTATATTATTTTCCATTATTAGTATGAATAGATCTAATATGAAATTATGCATCATTTTCAATCCATGCATGAAAATTCTTGAATGTTTCAAAAGCTTCAGGTTTGTTCTTCAATAAATAAACCCAACACATACTAGTGTAGTCATCAATAAATGTCATCATATATTTATTACCGTTTGCATAAGGAATAGGCATTGAGCCACACAAATCAGAATGAATGAGTTTAAGTTTTCTATGTTCTCTAAAATGAGAATCATGAAAATATTGTTTGTTGTGCTTTCCTAAGATACAAGCATCACATTGCTTAAGTTTCCTAGGAATTCTAGGCAAAATAGTAACACCATTTTTCTTCAACAAATGAAGGTTGTCATAATTCAAGTGTCCAAATATAGCATTCCGTAAAAGACTTTATGGAAATACACTGTCATCATAGTGAGAATTGTATGAAAAGTTATGTGGACGAGAAGAGATTCCTTGTAGCTCCAGAATTCTTTCTTCTTCTATCTCACTCATGACGAGTGATCTAATGCTTTTCTGACCTTAACTTTGCCATCAAATATGTGAATGGAGTGTCCTTTCTGGTGGATGTAGACCAAAAGTAGAAAGTTTCTCCTCAGCTCCGGAAGGTATAGAACATCATGTAGAAGAAAGTCTGGAAGACTAGACAGTTTGAGACTAATGGTGCCAAGCCCTAATGGCTTGAGTTTTGACCTGTATGTAAATAATATTTCTCCATCAACATTATCAGTGAATAATTCAAAGAAAACTCTTCTGAAAGTCATGTGGCAGGTTTCTCTTAAATCAAGAAACCAATCATATTTCCATGAAGTAAGTGAAGCATTGAATAAGTCCTCAGTTACTCCAATGTTGCAATGTGCCACAACATAATGAGCGGACTCAGGTTCTTTTCATTTCCCTTTATGAGATGTTTTACCCTTTTCTTCATTTATTTCCTGCTCAATTTTGTCCCAATGTAGCTTACATGTGGAAGCATCATGTCCATCTCTATTGCATCGTATGAAATGAAGATCAGACCTTTCTCCTTGGAAATGTCTACCCCCCTGCCTATAAAATTTGTCCTTCCTCTTTCTCTTCAACCACCTCTTCCTCTAGAAGAATATTGTGCATGATTCTTCTCTTTTTTTGCAAGGCACACAACATCTTCAGCAAACTTATTCTCAAGGGAGTCAAAGGTATTCTCCATAAGGTTTCCACTTGCTTGAAATATCTCAAGATAATGTGAAAAGGTGGGATATAGTTCCTTGACATAAGCTATGAGGGGAATATCTATTTCAACACTAGTGGATTTTATGTCATGCATAATGGATCTTACTTCTGATGCCAAGGCAAGAGGGTCATCATTTTTCAATTCAAGATTAAACAAATTAATCATCAATTGAACAACTTCAAGTGCAGAGTGTGAGTCATACAATTCCTTCAACTTCTTTAAGGCTTCAAAGGAATTTGAAAATGACGAAATATGTTGACTCACCTCTTCATTTACTGACGGTGCAATTAAGGCATAGGCCTTATTGTTTTTGTTTTCCCAAATGGAAAGCTCCTTATTAGAAATGGGTTTTTCAGGTGCATTGTCTCCTTATCCTTCATAAACTCTTTTACGTAACTCATTAAAAATCAAAGTATGTTTTATCTTCTGAGACTACTTATAATAATTATCTTTTCTAAAAAAAAAACTACTCCAACAATAAAAATGAGTGAATGCATAAAATTAAGTAACTATATCTCCAAAAAGAACATCAATTAAATATGTAGGCTCTAAAATACACCTCAATAATGCTCACATACCCTACTATATTCCACTTATGGTTTTTATAAAGTAAAGGAACACATATATACCATAGTATTAATTAAAGCAACAAACTTTTTAAAAACCCGCACTTTATACCATGTCACGCCACCTTTTAATATATATTGATGTGCCACTTCATATATTATATGCACATCACACATTATATACCATCATGAACTCAACGCACTTGTAAATTGGCAGCCATACGACCTTTTAAAAATTCTAAACGCAACATGGATTTGGATTTACATACTATGATCCAGGTCCCTTATAAAGCATATATCATCATGACCTCAAACAACGCACAATGGCATGCAAACGACAGCTTCCAACCATGCAAACGCACCACGCACCAGTCTCCAACCATGCAAACGCGGAACAACATATTCAATGCATATATCCGCCCATCATCTCAATGTTAGGCAGTGTTAAGTTCTTCGCCTCATTCAGTGTTCAGACCAGCGTTCACCATGGCAACAGTTTCGACTAGCTTCAATAAAACAGCTGAATATTACAAATCAACCTTCAATACCCACTTAACAGTTCAGGTTTTGATGGCAACCGTCAATCCACGAACAAATCAAACACGAGTTTTTATATGAATGGCCTTAAAAAATATGTGTATCCTTGCATCATAACTTCATTCATAAAGCATCATCGGGCAAAAAAAAAAAATTAAAAACATAGCAATGACTCAGTACCACCAACAGAAAACAGAATCTCCCTCTTTTCGCAGTGGATTATGGTCATTTCAATGTGCAGAGTTTAAAGGCATCACTTAACGCATAGGATATGTATCATCCTATTCAAAAGTACTCACAAACCAACGTAAAGCTAGTTGTTACATAGCAGAAAACTAACAAAAGGACATATGGCTCACAGTGGAATTTCAATGCAATTCCAAGGGATTTGAATGTACAAAATCTAGGAGAGAATATGGTAGAGAGCAAAGGACATAGGGAATTTTGGAAAAGTTTTGCAGAAGTTGCAGGGCAGAAAATGCTAAAAATGAGGTTGGCTCTGCTACTATGTTAAACTAGGAGCTTAACTCCATTAATCTGATTGATTTTGCATTAAAATAGAACATGGATATATACATGGAGACAGGGAATATTGGGTTTCATCTCCTATTGGATCTGTGTCTTCCAATTCCATTTATTTTACTATTTACAATATTTACATGGATTTACTTAATCCCAAAGATTAAGTGTCAACATGAATCTTTTATGCATAGTATAAATATTTAAGGAATGAAAAAAATGTAGATTTTTCAATTAGATGAATTCTATGGTAGGGAAGAGATTTATCTTTTTCTTTCTTCATCAAACAAAAAAACCACTGCATGCACATATTTGTATTTATTTGATGCACATATCTATGATGAATGCACAGTTGATTAGATGTGACAATTCAAATAACGCATATATATATATATATATATATATATATATATATATATATTGTTTTTGTTTCTTCTTTAGCTAAAAGAAAATTTTCTTGTGGGAAATGAAAAAGAAAAGTTATGTGTGTTCAATATATACATAAACAATATTCAAAAGTAATTTTAACAAGAAATTTCTCCCAAATTTGTACCGCAATGACAATGTTGAAAATAAACAGATCCCTTCAATGTCTACACAAAAAATCAAACTCAATGAACCCAAAAAAGGGGAAATAAAATAGGTTCAAAGTTCAAATTAATATGAAAGAAAAATGTTACTAAAAGGCTAAGGAATTTCTCAGATGAATGGGAAAACATAGGACTATTTAACAAGAGCATCAAATGAAGCCAAAATTAAAGCAATCAACAACTCATAAAACAAAAAATGAACCTATCTTTTCAAGAAATAAATCTTAAAGAAAATGAAGAAAATTTGTATTGGGATACTCATAGTAGATCAAAACCCAGGAAGGTGATAGCTAACAACAACAAATAATTTAAATGGAAAACCTAGGAAAGAAATAAAACCTAAAAAACAACCTACAAGTGTGATTGCACATGGGCGGTGTACCACAATGCAACCTATTGGGTGCAGTCCTAATTAAATCAATTGATAGACTATGATCGATCACACTAGTATGAACACGTAATTTGTGACTAGGAAGTAGTAAAGGGAAAGTTTACAAAACAAATGTGAGGTTACTAAACCCAAAAAAGAAGAAAAAGTAGATAGCAAACTAAAGTGAATGTAGGAATATCAGGAAAGACAAGAACAGGGTAATGAATGCTTGGAAAAAGAAAAAGGATTTTCTCTCCCCTAGTGGAGTGACCAGTTCTATGAATGAAAAATCCTCTTGCAAACAAGATAACCTTCCCTTGGGTTTTCATGAACTCAAGGTAAATAAAGGCTCTATATACTACATGAATACCCCTAGATTTAAAGCAAAGATCATTCAAATGCATGAAATAAATGGAGAAGACTAAGGGGTATATCTTTTTATCATCATTTGGCCTAGTGTATCTTGCCTTAAAGAAGCTCCTAAGATCTAAGCTCCAACTTGTGCAACTCGCATACTTATCACAAGAAACAAAGATGATTCTTCAAACTTCCTTCTAACATCAGATCATTAACTAAATAAATCTAATCTACATAATAATATCCATTACATGAACTCTGGGGCAGAGTTAAGATCTTCATTACCCCATGGTTCCCAATATTTGATGCCTAAAATATGGTGGTCTCTATAATGTTGGTTTGGGTGAGACTCCCAAATATTCCTCATCCTTTCTAGCACCATAAGGTCCTAGAGGATATTGAAAATACTCTAGTAAAACTCAAAAATATAGGCCTTGAAAGAACTGAGAAAGGACTTTTCACATATGTTATAATTTGTGTAGAGATGGACCTCAACATAAGTCTAGTAGACCACATCATATTGAAACACAAAAGCTTTGAATGAACCAAAGTTTTAGATTACGTGAACACAAAATTTAGATGTCGAATTTGTTTCCAAACAAGACAGTTGCAGAACACATGTCCATAAATAAATAAATAAAAAGAGGTAGGACCAAAGGCCAAAAGAATGGCAGGTGTTTGACCCCCAACTCTCAGAAGAATAAGAATAAGAATAAATGGAGATACAAGTTGTACAAGCAAAATATGATTCTCAGGCTCAACATGGTAAAAAAGAAGAAGGGGATGTTGCGGCATAGTATGACATTGTATCCCTTATTCAAAAGGATATTGAATCAGGTGAGATATAGGAATCTAATGGGATAAGGGGCATAAAGATAGATCATGTTTTCGTGAGTTCTTTTCTTTAGAAAAAAATAATAAATAAAAAAATAAAAAATAAAAAATAAAATAAAAATCCAATACATGAAAATAACATAGAATGATGGGGAAGAATCCATACAAATCATTTATATTCATTATAAATATGATAACATTACAATAGATAACTTTATTCCCTAGCATGATTGAAGTTCTTTTTGGTTCCTTGTCCTAATCCTTTCCTTGGGCCTCTACATAAACATTAATAACATAAGCTTGATATATTGCTTCCTCTTTTCCGTTATGGCCTTAATTATATGGATGGAGGAACTATTTTAGGATGAATGGATGAGCTTGAAGGCTTGAGCGAACAAGATGAAGTTCGATTCAAAAGGAAAATTCAAGGCATCACCTTTATCTCATGCAAATTCTCCTTGGGATTATCAATTTTGAAGGTTGGAATTATAGGACCATAGTCTAATAGTAATTCAAACAACAACCATCACTTGTTACAAGTGGCACAACATGCGACTAGTCACACTTTTCCATGACAGATGGCCATGACTATCCTGAAAAGTCAACAGACAAGGTAAAATGCTATGGTGTCTTGGTATCTAACATGAGTGGATTCTTAAAGGATTATAGGGGTGGTTTTTAAGGCTTTAATAGAAATGAAGAATTGTGACTACTTACTTTGTAGAGTGGTTTAGTGGTTGTAAATTATTTGCTTAAAATTACATCCCAATATTTAAAATTGAATATGACCTTGTTTCCCATATTCAATAATACGAAAAATGAGTGTCAAATTATTTGGTAGCTCCATATTTTTCCAAACGCTCTTAGGGATATACCATAATAACGGCATAAAATTGAGGAAACAAGAAGTAACATACTTCTAGTTCGACATCAAGGAAGGCATAAAGATTAGAAGTGGCATAAGAGATAAAAGGCTTCTTGAATAAACTAGAAACTAATGAAGTATTAAACATAGGAAATTCCAAAGTAGACACAAGGTTTACTTAAACTTGTAATTTAATATCATGCCATGAAAAACCAACTACTCATCGTGTTGATAAATCTGGTTGACTATACATTAGGATAGATTTCTCTTCTTTGATAATTTCTTGTGAATGTTGTTGGATTCTTAGTAATGTTCATTATGTTATCTTCATCAAACAATTACCAAACATATAAAACATGAAGATCACAAGAAACAAATAACACAATATTATAGGCTCCAAGCCACGGTGAAAACCCCACAAGGCAGAAGAACCAAGAAAAATATCTTCTTATAGAATAAAATCAAAGTGAGATATCCAAGACCCATGACCATAAAAATACCCCAACCCTCAAGATACTAATTCAATCCCTCCTTCCACAACAAATTCATCAATAGAAAAAGACCAACAATATACATAGCATCAAAAACAATCTTTCAACAAGAGATTTTTCATGGTATTATTTTCACAAACCGATCTCAAGAAAAACCCTTCTTTACACTTGTCAAATTCATACTTCGGCCCTCCTTTCTTCTTTTTCCCTCTCTGTGGTATTTCAAAATACATCACACAAATTGTTTTCTCTAAAATGAGTTCAACAAGTCCTCTATTTATACTATCTAGATGGGTTCGATTAGATGTCTCTTCTTGGGTAGGGCTGACTTGGCATAAAGAGGTGACTTTGACTCAATCTACATATTTGAAAATTTATTTTTCCAGACTATAAATAAGCCTTTGTATTTTACCAATAAAAATAATAATGAGCATGAATAATATGCTTAAATAAAATAAGAATTTTACATGAGAATGAAAACTATGCTTGAAAAATAAATTTTATTTTTCTTCTTTTTATTTTTACATAAAATATACAAATGACGCAATTGCAATGATAATTATGAAGAGTGAACCTAGTTACATTTTCCAACACTCCCTCTTGACTAGGGAGGTATTCATAATTCCATAACTGAATAGAAGGATACTCTCAAATCGAAATATTCTCATAAAAAGAGTCAGATTGATATATCATCTTTAAGCATCAACATCATTACGAGCATTGTCAAATTACAATATAGCAAGGCCTTGACTAAAAAACTCTAACTCTCCACTATATTAGAGCACAATGTTGTGAGGCATACATTTGGACACCAACACCATAGCCTCTTTAAGGCACATACCCCATTTGGATGTTCACCAGGTATGTCCTTCTAGGACTATTATTATCTTGGATTCCCAATCCTCAAAGAATACCAGTCCACTTTGACTACTCTTATGTCGGATACCTTGTCTTATCCTCAAAGAATATCAGTCCATGAGATTCCAAATCTTAGATTCCAAATCCTCAAGGAGTATCAGTCCCATATGATTATCCAATCCTCCATTCTACCTACCAGTGCATTCACTAGACTTACGAATATTATTCTTTGCCTAGTGCATGATACATGGAGAATACGGTGTCTCTCATCACTCCCTCTAACCTAGGGAGGATATCCTTGCTCCCGCTCAACCAGGGAGACATAACCACAATCCTTAGCTGGTCTCATACTTCATCAATACAACTACTACTTGTTCTTATGTTGATATATAGTTGTAGTTGCAGGGCTCCTTACATTACATCATACCTGAGCTTTTACCTTCCTGGATGTCAAACATTTTATGGAGCCAAATTTTTTATATGCTTCATATTCATGAGGGTTTCTTGGCTCCTACCAGCATCACAACATATCAAAATTTTACCTTTTTTTTACAATCATCATGTAATTTTGTCACCAAATGGTTGATCTATCATCTTGAAGGAGCCAAAATTCCTCACAAGTGTTAGCACATGCCTTCTATCCTCCATATAAAATTTCTACCTCACATTCTTCAATAAGTCATATCAATTTTCCAAATATCAATTATTCTTCAAGCTTTTTCAAGCCAACATAGGTTCTATCCACTCAATCCATGTGCTCTTAATTTGAATCATGCAGTTGTTAATAAAGTATCATCAAACAAGTTGGCTTCTACCTTTCCAACCTTTGTTCATAGTTTTTCAAAGAGCCAGAACATATCCCAATCAAAATATTATTATAGTTGCCAAATCAATGTCAAAACCTACTGCTTTCTCCCTCTGTGTTAAGTTATGGTATGCTCTATGGTTATAACAGTTTACTTCTTTTTCTTATTATATTCCACCGATTAGCAATCACATGTACATAAAGTAAAGTGCAGATAGAACATTAAACGATCGACAGAAAACAAGCCAAGACAAGAGACACAAGATGTGGCGGCTAGCCAGAGACAAACCCCACAATGTGTAGGGAAAACCTTTGATCAAATCTTCTTTTATCTTCAATAATTCAGCAGATAGAAATAGTACAATAAATCTGATTCATATCAGCAGTAGCAAACCCTAGATCAGTAGCATCAGCATTAGCGGCTTCATTATCAAACTAGGGCAGACCATATCTCACAAACCGACAGTCGGATTGACTTCATTCCACCACCAATAGTTTCGGCTTCCAGAGGAGGTTCAGATGAACCTACAACGCAGTTCCAAAGAGGAGATATTCTAGGCCACGCAAGTCAATCTTTACTTCTGCAGTTGCAGCTTCAAATTCAATAGCTTCCGGCTTCACATATGTGAGAGAGAGAGACCCATTTCAGCGCAGTAGAGAAGAGACTCATATCTGCGCAGTAGAGAGAGAGAGATGTGATGAGATGAGTGAGTCCAAATGAGGAAAATTCCTCTTATATTTATACACAACGTTGGTGGTTGAATAGATGCGACTGTTGGGCTTCTGAGCCTACATGAGTTGTAGGTCGGCTTGATAATAATTCCATAATCAAAATAAATTCATATCTTCATGAATACTTATCGGAATTGGATGATTCTTTATATCAATCCTACACCTCTCGACGAGAGGAATCTAATAAAAATATTATTAGCAATGAATAAGATGACCCACATGAATTTTTGCCCTGGTTGTCAATTTTAACACTATGAGATCCCTTAGGCCATTTCATGCTACTAGCTCCCTCTGAAATTTTCATTACTATTATTTCTTATGTTATTCAAGATTTCATATTAGATGTTGATCAACATCAACATGTGTTCAGCCCATATGTCATGCTCCTCATCCATATGGAAGAGTCCTGACTTTTTGATCAAGACATTTCATGATTATGCTAAGTATATATTTGTATCCAATTCTTCCTTCAGTACTTTCTGATATGGATATTTCTTAGTAAATAACTTGATATGCATACTTGTTTTCTTATTGTATAGTGGATGAGGTAGTTGAACTTCCATCTGTTGATCTAGTTTATAAAGTTACATCATTTTCATATACATAAATCACTACCATAATGTATGTTATCCAATATTGTCCAATAGTAGATCTTCCAACCATCTTATAGGTCACTTTGTCATATAGATCACTGTTACATCCATGTCACTGTACAATTATCATAGGGAATTTTTGTCATGATTCTCCATTTTCATATGTCATTATCATAAACCAAGGTCATAGTCATGCGTTATTATTGTATAGATTATTGTCATGTTTCCAAACCAATCACATGCCTCTAAGTCAATGTTATATAGAAAACTGCTCATACCTATGTTGCAAGCCACAAAATTATAGTTGTGAATCATAAAGACTACGTGATCCATAGAAAAACCTTACATCAAGCCACTAAGATATGTACAAACTTAAAAATTAACACAATCTATAGCTAGCTACAAGAATAAGTTTTTTTGTAAAATGTGAGCCATTTAAAGATACATGCCATTTTAATATGCTAGCTAATGTATCTGAGTCACTAGTCCTTTCTTGTAGAGATCTTCTTTTGACATTCTTCTAATGTTACATCTCTTCAACGTCTAGAAACCAAGGTGATTCCAAGCTTCACAAATAGGTCGGCTTCAAGTAGAACTTTGTCCTTCTTTCGATGGCTTAATTTCTATGTATATTGATTTCGCTGGGATGATCTTAAATATATCTTTATTTCAATCATTTTATTGTTCCATATTGCTATCAAATTTTCTTCATAGCATAGAGATGAATCTTATATGGAATCAATCTTCAATATTGTGCTCATATGAATATTCCAAAGGTTGCAACTAAATCAAATGTTGTAGGAAGACATATTGTTATAGAGATGATCCTTTGTGTATTCGTTGATATTCTAACTAGAATGATGACAATGAAAACTTTATTGAAGTGCTTTCAATGTTCTTTAATTCATTCTTCTCCTCCAAAATGTCACTCGCCTTTTCTACTATTTGAAATGAAGTCGTCTTCCAACTAAATTATGTTCAACAATTTGATCATTTGTATTGTCCTTTAAGTCTTCTCTTTATATCCCAAATATTCTTTTTCATAATTATATCACTATCAATTTTGAATATACATAGCCATAAACACAAGAGGATAGTCATAAGCTATGAGAAATGCGAGCTACTACCACATATGAGTCACCAACATGTATGGGTCACTATAATGTGCCATCAATACCGAACCACTGTAGTGTGCCATTGATCACTATAATATAAAGCATGATCATTGTAATGTTGGGAGGTCATTGATGCGAGATATAACAAAACTAATACGAATCATATTGTATCGATGCCATTATAATCATTCGATGCAATTCAAAGAGAAATATAGAGATACCATTGTTAGTGTATTATGATATATCAGAGTATATATGATGCCATTGTTACATAAATTACGCTACCAGAGTGTAAGAGTGAGAGCCTCATTGAGAGAATCTCATTTCATAGAGCTAGAGTGAAGTCATTGTTATGCATCTTCTATAGAAACATTGTGTGAGTCAGAGAATTATACAGTCATTGTGTAAGGAGTGAATCATTATGTAACAGAGACATTATATTAAGAGTGAATAATTGATCAGGTGATCATGTCCTAAGTGGAAAAAATGCCCAAATTTTGAATTACTCAAAATTGGTTGAAACTAGAACAATAGGAGAGGCCACGTCGATACAATCCTGTAGCTGCAAACGGAACTCAAATCCGACACTGTATGTGAAAGTTATTCAAGTTCGAAATTCACAATTTCATGCAGAAGTCCAGTTTGACTTGGGTTGACTTTGAATAAAAAAAATTAAAAAAAAAAGAATATTCTGGGAATATTCCTCAAAATATTCTGGGAATATTCCACAAAATATTCCTTGCTAGCCATTTGATGGACACCACGTGGCCTGCCCGGAGGTCGCCACCTGGCCCCAAGTCTGCCGGTTTATAGTGGCAAAATTATATTGGGTTTGCAGGAACTGACCCCGAGTCGGGTGGCTGCCAGCCCACAGGCCTGACCAGCCTACTCACACAATAGTTCTTAACTTACGGGCACATTGCATATTTGAATTTTGATCAACGATAAGTTTGGGGCGAAAAGGGGCTAGCCCTCTATCCATAAGACCAAGGCTCAAAACCACAAGTCAAGTCCTCAGTGGATAAACTACGAACCCGACGGTTAAGGTAACAGTTGCATGTGCCCGAGTCTTGGTGGTGGTCTCGTTAATGATGAATGCCACAGTTTCATAACTGTTGGCTCCATGGTTCCGCCGGCGGTGGGGTAGTCGGTCCATGTGACCACTACCCACCTTAACCATTAATGCCACCCAAACCACACAGTTAAGCTTTGCGAAGCAGACAAAATTGGTGGAAATTGCCAAAAATAGTGCCAGTTCTAGATTTAGTGGATTTTCTTTAGGGCAAATTGGACAAAACTTCTAGAGGTCATAACTTTCACTAGGGAGAGCTTTTTGGAGAGAAATTTTTTTTTTTGGGTATTCTGAGCATTCCAAAGCCAATGGTATAGGTTTCGGAGCCAACGGAACTCATCTTCAGGTACTTTTTCAGCAAAGAAGCCTGGAGAGCCATTAGGGCCTAGGCAGTATTAGCGTTGTATTGGGCTATGGTTAGCCATTGGAGGTGAAACAAAAGGCATTATTTACTATTTTCTGTGTTCTGAACTCATTTCCACATCTTATTTTTCCTGTTTAGGCTTTCTTATCATTGTATAACTAATTTGAGCATCTAATAAGAGCAAGGACATGCCCATTTGGGGACCTTGGACCCGACAAATGTAGCCCAGGAGGGGTGAACTGCCTTATTAGCTGCTGTGTTATATTATGTGATCTTATCTTGTCATGTTTTTCATATTTGATATGCTAAACAGTAAAATGAAATAACACTCCTTCACACATAAGACTCGGAAATTTACCAAAAACACTTTGTTTCAATTGCAAGACATCAGTAACAGTTTGCACATATAATTTAATGGAAATGAAGACCTTGAAAAACAAAAAAATTAGTTTCATTTTCAGTTCAGATGGTATCAAAGCTCAAGTTTTGAGTATTAGTTTTGTGCAAAGATATTTTTACTGTTTTTCAATTTTTAATGCTCACCGGGCTTAAACTTCAAAGAGGGAAAGGACAATTGGTTAGAGCACAATATAATCCTCAACCAAGGAGGTCCAGGGTGCCATTAGCTCCACCTTCTGATTCACCCTCAATAGCCTTAGAAGAAGCTTCAAGTATGTCTAAAAGGGAAGGAGAAGTTCTTGAAGACATGGATCCAAGAGAAGAAGAACGGGTATTCAGAAAAGCTTCTTTGGACATGACTGAGATGGTAAGAATATTATACCAGGAAAGGAATGATAGGTTGGTTGGAGAAGGGTCTAAGCATTAGAAAGAAGGAGAGGGCTCTTCAGGAGGAAAGAAAGGTTATGATAATTCAAAGAAAGGACATGGAGGAAATGGTGATCCACCATCTCCATCGTCATCCTCTTCCTCTATATCGTCATCCTCTACCTCGGTAAATCAACCTCATAAGCATAAATCTTCTGGGAAAAGTCCATTTTTAAAGATAGATGTTAAATTTGAATTACCCATGTTTAACGGTGAAGTCAATGCAGAGAAACTTGACAACTAGATAAGATAGTTGGAAGTTTATTTAAAGATATATAACTTACAGGATGACGACACCAAGATTCAGTTAGCCTCTTTAAGAATGGATGGAGCAGCATTGGTATCGTGGGAAGCCAAGACGAAGGATGAAATTAAGAAAAATGGTAAGATTACTTTAACATGGGATGAATTTGTTTCCGCAATTAAGAAGCAATTTTATCCTCTTGCTCATTTACAAAAGGCTATAATGAACTAGAAAAAATTCAGACAACTAAAGGGACAAAATGTTCAAGACTACACCCAAGAGTTTAGGAGAAGAGCACTCTTATTAGGGGTAGACTTACAAAGTCAAGACACTTTGCTGAAATATATAGGTGGTTTGCACAGCTACCTTAAACATACTATCCTTATGTTCAATCGTATTAGTCTAGATGAAGTTTGTGTACAAGCTATGTATTTAGAGACTAGAGGGAAAAAAACTTTTGATGAGGGTAGAAATAAGCCTTTTAAGGGGAAAAAAAAGAGAAAACCTTTCAGGGAAAAGGAAAAAATAATGCATCTATCAAAAAGGAGGGTGAGAAAGTGATATGTAAACACTATTCAAAAGAAGGCCATGAAGAGAAAAATTGTTGGAAACTTTATCCTGAAAAAAGAAATCAATTTAACAAAAACAACGGAAAGAGGAAAACTACAGCTACTACAACTACACCTCAAGGTTTAGGTGATGATTCAGGGGATGAAACCAAAATTGCAGCCATGGCTTTGAAAAGTATAAAGGGAAAGTACTTCAAATTGTCATGTAAAAGCTTCTAATGAGGAAGAAAGAATTGAATTGTTCCATGTGAGGGTAGTCTCATAACATACAAAAATTGACACACTATTTGACAATGAGCCACAACTAAATCTCATATCAGAATACTTGTTCAAACAGCTTAAACTTGAGACCATTCCACATCCAAAGCCTTATCCACTTGGGTGGATATGCAAGGATGCAAACTTACAAGTCTCAAGAAAGTGCATATTGCACTTTGCCATTACTGCACACTTTATTGACACAGTTGAACTTGATGTAGTACTACTTGATATATCAGGAATTGTTTTGGGAAGTCCTTACTTATTTGACAGGAAAGCGATCTTCCATCGCCATGAAAATAAATATCATCTTTTCAAATATGGCAAGGAGTATATTGTCAGGGCACATCGCAAGAAGGCAAATAGAGCAATGGTAAATGCGGGACAGGTAAAAAGGCTAGTTAATTCAAGTAAGAGTTTTGTACTTCTTATGATCAAGCCTAAGGTTGATGTGAATCATGAGTCATTTGAAAATTGTGATTCCAAGCTTAAATCAGATTTATATGATGTAGTTGATGCACATCATGAGATGTTTCAGGAACCAACAGGTTTGCCTCCTAAAAGGGAGATTCAGCATGAAATCCATTTACATCCAGATTGTCCTCTTCCTAACATAGGCATGTACCGCATGTCTATCATGGAGAATGCTGAAATAAAGAAGCAAATTAAAGACTTGTTGGACAAAGGTTTCATAAGACCAAGCACTTCGCCATGTGGGTCACCGATAGTGTTGATTCCAAAGAAAGATGGAACTTGGCGCATGTGTGTGGACTTCAGGGCATTGAACAAAATAATGGTAAAGAATTGTTACCCACTCCCAAGGATAGATGATTTGTTAGATCAGTTGAAAGATGCTAAATATTTCACTAAGTTAGACTTACATAGTGGTTATCATCAAATTAGAATTGAAGAAATTGACATTTGGAAGACAGCTTTTAAAACCAAACAAGGACTCTTTGAGTGGCTTGTTATGTCATTTGGTTTATGCAATGCACCTGCAACTTTCATGCGGGTAATGGATGATGTCTTACGTCATTTTCTTGATGATTTCGTTATTGTCTACTTAGATGACATCTTAATTTTTAGCAAGACTAGAGAAGAGCATGTCATGCATGTTAAGAAAGTACTTGATATTTTGAAGAAAAATCAGTTATTTCTTAAAATGTCAAAGTATGAATTTTGAAAGACTTCTTTGGTTTATTTGGGACACATAGTAGGAGGAGGTGCTTTGAGAATTGATCCTTCTAAGGTATAATATTTTGTGAATTGGCCTACTCCCAAATCCATTACATAGGTAAGAATTTTTTTGGGTGCACCTCAGTATTGGAGGAAGTTTATTTCTAACTTCTCTGCCATAGTAGCTCCTATGCATGCAGTGACAAGTGTGAGGCGTGCTTTCCAATGGGGAGGAAAGCAACAAAAAGCTTTTGAGTCTTTGAAAGAAAAGATAAGTTTAGCTCCAATTCTTGCATTACCAGACTTGAGACAGCCATTCGAGATTCAGACCGATGCTAGTGATTACGCCATGGGTGCAGTTCTCTTACAGCATGGTAAGCCTATCGCATTTCATTATGAGACATTTAATGGTGTCATTGTGAATTATCCTACATATGATAAGGAGTTGTATGTGTTGGTACAAAGCGTCAAAAAGTGGAAACACTATTTGATGGGCAAAGAAATAGTTGTTCATACAGACCATCAGCCTTTACAGTACTTGCAGTCGCAAAGTAAATTGCAGTAGTCACGACATTTCAGATGGATGGGTTTCCTACAACAATTTCACTTGGTAATAAGGTACAAGAAATGTATTTTCAATAAATTTGTTGATATGTTTTCAAGGCCTATTATTAGTGCTACTACTTTTCTTAAGAATGATTCTATTGTACATGAGAGCTACATAGAACAATATGCATCAGATGTTGATTTTAAGGATGTGTATGCTAACTTGAGTGAAGGGAATCATGTTGAGGAGAATGATTATCATTTGCATAATAATTTGTTGCTTCATATGGGAAAGTTATGTATACCACGGGGAGAGAAACTAAGTATCATGAGAGAAGCTCATTCTTCTCTTATTGTTTGACATTTCGGGGTAAGAAAAACGGTGGCACATTTACAGAGGTATTGTTATTGGCCTCGCATGGTAGATAGTGTTTCACATTTCATTAGAGGTTTTTCATTATGTGCTACAAGCAAGCCTAGCAATAGGAATCTTGGATTATATACGTAATTGTCGGTACCTTCTAGACCATGGGAAAGTGTTTATATGGATCTTGTAGGAGGTCTACCATTATCTAGAAAGTAGCATGATTATCTTTATGTAGCAGTTGATAGGTTCAGCAAGATGTGTATTTTTATGCCATGTAAGAAAACTATAACTGCTGAACAAATTGTTGATTTATATTTTCAACATGTATGGGTTCATTATGGCTTGCCTACTTCTATTGTTAGTGATAGGGATTCCAGGTTTTTTGGGAATTTTTGGTCGAATCTTTGGAAGATGATGGACACCAAGTTGAAGAAGAGTATTGCTTTCCATACACAAACAAATGGCCAAACAGAGGTAGTGAATAGAACCATTCTACATATTTTGAGAGGTTATTGCAGCAAGCATGCCAAGCTTTGGGATGAGAACTTGCATTACCTTCACCATGCTTACAACCGGGACAAGCACTCTTCTACAAATACTTCACCTTTTGAAGCTTGTTCTAGGTATTTGCCTAAGTAACCTTTAGATTTCATTCTTGAGAAGGATGTTGCCATTGATGGGAATAGTGACATTGACAAAGCTTGCATGCTCATGGAAAGAATTCAGCTCATACAACAGCAAGCTCAAGAAGAACTTGAAAAAAGTCAGGGAAAGTACAAGGAGAGACATGATAAACATAGAGATGATCATAAGTTTCCGGAAGGAGATGAGGTATGGTTGTATATTAGTAAGGAAAGAATGCATGGAGAAGGTAAAAAACTGAAGCCTATTCGTTATGGTCCATTCAAGATCCTTAAACAAGTTGGAAATAATGCTTTTCAACTAGATTTGCCTTCATATATGCAAATGTATTCCGTTGTGGATGTGGAAAATTTACGTTTGTATACACCTCCTTTAATTGTTGATCATGAAAGTGACATTCAGCTGCCCTCCATAGATGAATTCTTGCCAGAATTTTTGGATGATCTGAAAGAGGATGATATCCTTGACAGAAGGACATGCACTTTGAGGAGGGGAAATGTTGATTATATTCAGGTTGGTCTTAAAGGCTTCAAACCGAGTAAGACAAAGTGTATGGAGGTGGAAAAGGTGAGGGAGTTGTACCCTCACTTTCTTAATAGGTAATTGAAGGCTTTTGGGGTCCAAAAGCTTCCCATTTGGGAGGTGTGATCAAGTGATCATGTCCTAAGTGGAAAAAATGCTCAAATTTTAAATTGCTTAGAATTGGTTGAAACTAGAATGACAAGATAGGCCTCATCGATACGATCCTGTAGCCACAAACAACACTCAAATCCGATAATGTATGTGAAAATTATTCAAGTTTGAAATTCACAATTTCATGCAAAAGTCCAGTTTGACTTGGGTTGACTTTGAATAAAAAATATTTAAAAAAGAATATTTTGAGAATATTCCCTACTGGCCAATTGATGGACACCTCGTGGCTTGCTCGGAGGCCACCACGTGGCCCCAAGTCTGTCGGTTTATAGTGGCAAAATTATATTGAGGTCGCAGGAATTGACCCTAGGTCGGGTGGTCACCAGCCCACAGGCCCGACTAGCCTACCCACACAATAGTTCTTAACACCTTACGGGCACATTGCATATTTGAATTTTGATCAATGGTAAGTTTGGGGTGAAAAGGGGCCAGCCCCCTATCTATAAGACTAGGGCTGAGAACCACAAGTCAAGCGCTCGGCAGATAAATTATGAACTCGACGGTTAAGGTAACGGTTGCATGTGCCCAGGTCTTGGCAGTGGTCTCATTAATGGTGAATGCCACGGTTTCATAACCATTGGCTCCACAGTTCCGCCAGTGGTGGGGTAGTCGGTCCATGTGACCACTACCCACCTTAACCATTAATGCCACCCAAACTGCATGGTTAAGCTTGGTGGAGCAGACAAAATTGGTGGAAATTGCCAAAAATAGTGCCAGTTAACTACCAGTTCTAGATTTAGTGGAGTTTCTTTAGGGCAGATTGGACAAAACTTCTGGAGGTCATAACTTTCACTAGGGAGAACCTTTTGGAGCGAATTTTTTTATTTTTATTTTGGGTATTCTGAGCATTCCAGAGCTAATGGTACAGGTTTCAAAGCCAACGGAGCTCATCTTCAAGTAATTTTTCAGCAAGGAAGCTTGGAGAACCATTAGGGCCTAGGGAGTGTTGGAGCTGTATTAGGCTATGGTTAGCCATTGGAGGTGAAACAAAATGAATTCTTTACTGTTTTCTGTGTTCTGAACTCATTTCCATATCTTATTTTGCCTGTTTAGGCTTTCTTATCACTGTATAACCAATTTGAGCATCTAATAAGAGCAAGGACATGCCCATTTGGGGGCCTTAGACCCGACAGATGTAGCCTAGGAGGGGTGAATTGCCTTGTTAGCTGTTTTTTTATATTATGTGATTTTATCTTGCAGTTTTTTTCAAATTTGATATGCTAAATAGTAAAATGAAATAACACTCCTTCACATAAGACTCAGAAATTTACCAAAAACACTTTGTTTCAATTGCAAGACATCAATAACAGTTTGCACATATAATTTAATGGAAATGAATACCTTGAACAACAAAAACAAGTAGTTTCATTTTTAGATCAATCATTGTGTGATAGATCCACTATAGAAATATCGAATCATTGTGTAGTAAAAAATGAGCCTTAGTGAAATTGTGAGCCATGTGATCTTGAGCAAAGAACATTCGAACCATAGAGCGAACCTTCAAAATTATTTCGAACCTCAGAGATCGAATTATACGAGCCTTTAGACAAACCTCAGAAAAATAAATGCGGGCCTTTAGACAATGTGTTACTATATTGTAAAGAGCCTCAGATAGGTTATACGAACCATACAAAATCAAGGTGAGTCACAAATCTTATGAGAAAGATCCATAAAATATACTGCAAGCCATAATATAGAGAGGATGTGAGCCATGTGAGCCATATGCGATGCCATTATAAAATAATGTGAATCTTAGTCAACAAATAGAGAGTATAAGTTTCAGATCCCTTAGATGTTGCAGACTTCAAACCTTAGATAATGATATTAAAATTCCCACATAATTTGATCTACATGCCTCCTTCTTCAAACCTTAGCTTTGATACCTTGTTGAGAAATCAAGTTGATTGTACATTAGGATAGATTTCTCTTCTTTTATAATCGACCATGAATGTTGTCAGATTCTTGTTAATGTTTATTATGTTATCTTCATCAAACAATTACCAAACATACAGAACATGAATATCAAAAGAAATAAAAACACAATATATAGGCTCCAATCCATGGCAAAAAACCCATAAGGGGGAAAACCTAGAAAAAATATCTTCTTATAGAATCAAATCAAAGTGAGAGTTCCAAGACCCATGACCATAAAAAGACTCCAAGCCTAAAGATGCCAAAAAAATCCCTCCTTTCACATAGAAAATTCATCAACAACAAAATACCAACAACATGTATAGCATCATAAACAATCTTTCAACAAGAGATGTGTCATGGCAGAATTTTCACAAAACCGAGCTCAAGAAAAACCCTTCTTTAAACCTGTCAATTTAATACTTTGGCCCTCCTTTCTTCACTATCCCTCTCTATGACATTTCAAAATATATCACACAAATTCTTGCTCTCAAATGAGCTCAATACGTCCTCTATTTATATTTTCCAGAGGGGTTTGATTAGATGTATCTTTCTAGGTAGGGACGACTTGATAGGTAGGCAGAGCAGACTTGGAATCAAGAGGTGAATTTGACTCAATTTACATATTTGAAAATTATTTTTCCAAGCTATAAACAATCCTTTGACTTTGACCAATACAAATAATAATGAGCATGAAGAATGTGCTTAAATAAAATAATAATTTGACTTGAGCATGAAACCCATGCTTGAAAAAGAAAATTTATTTTTCTTCTTTTTGTTTTTATATAAAATATACAATGATACAATTATAATGATAACTCTGAAGACTAAACATATTCAAATAACTCAACTCCTATGGTGGAAAACGGAGGTGGTGGGAGATCTGAGTACTAGGGTTTTGAACAGGGGGCGATAGGAGTGAGCTGGTAGCAATGGAGGGGCTTGGAGGAGGGAGTTACACTCCCTCCTATAGTAGTGTGGTCTCAAACAGAAGCAAAGAGGTGAGTCTGAAGAATTTCCAGAAACCACCGAAGGCAGAGACAAAGATAATTGGCACTCAAAAGCCAGGAAGCAGCAATTCCCATGAAAAGGAAGGGATCCACAAGGAAGCTAGGAGGGAAACGAATCTTGGCAATAGCAGTCATAGAACAGAGAAAATGTCTGCAATAGGACCCTTCAAGCCCAAGGTTAACATTAAACCACGGGTGGTCTTAAATGATATTGCACTACAGGTGCACAGAGATCACATGGCGACTTATGCGGTCGTTTGCAAGTTCATGGGCATATGGCCCACGAAGAAAGTGTTGTACACATGGATAAGAAACAACTAGAAGCCAAAGGGAGAAATAAATCTACATTTTGGCTCCAAGGGTTTCTTCACAGCGATTTTCACTAACCTAGAGGAAAAAGATAGAGTTTTTGAAGGAGGACCCTACTTCTATCTTGCCGCGGGCCTTTACATGCGACCTTGGGTGATGAACTTTTTTCCAGAGCGAGAAACGTTCACATCGGTCCCAATATGGATTAGATTATACTCCTTACCTTTAGATTATTGGCTGCCAGAATCTTTAAAATCTATAGGTAACAAATTAGGGCATTTTATAAAGATATTGGAGGTGACTCTGCGAGGGAAATATACCTCCTTTGCTCGCATATGTGTAGAGATGGACTTATCAGGAGCACTTTTTGATGAAGTCATCCTAGAAGTTTATGATGAGGAATGGGTACAGGCAGTCGACTATGAACACATCCCATTCATATGCTTTAAATTTCATGAACATGGGCACCTCTTCAGAGACTGCCCACTCAACAAAAGGGAGGACTACCCAAAAACCAACAAAGGAAAAGACCCTGAAGGTTTTACCAAAGTGGGAGGCAGAGGGAAAGGAGGGGGGAAAAGTTCCCAAAAGAAACCTAGTGAAAGCAAGATACCAAGTCATAACAGTTTCGAAATTTTAGAAGAAGAAGGAGGAGAAAATGGAATGCACAAGAAACCAGAGGACTATCATAGAGAGAAGGAAAAAGAGGACAGCATGGAAATCATACAGGAATACAATGGACAAAAGGAGGACCCACCGAGCACTATGGAACTTGGAAGGGACCATGAGATGACCCCAAGCGAAGGAGGTACGAAGGACCAAGACCTATAGGAGATCCTTGAGAGGGAGAACCTTGAACTAGAAAAGTTTCTAGAGCAGGGAATCAACAAAGGAATTGACTCTCTACCACAAGAGGAGTTTGACAGAGTACAACAGCTATTCCTCTGAAGGTCTCATTAAAAGGTTGTAGGAGTCAAAAGGAACCACGATATCTAGTAGAACAGAGGGGTTAAAACAATGGAGATAATATCAGGACATTCCACCAAAAACCCAGGCAAGAAAAGAGGAAGAAAGAGACTGAATGAACTACTGACGGAGTGTGGAGAACTCATGATTAATTCAGGTAAGATGAAATATTTCACCATTTATTGTTTTACAAACCCATCATTATGAAGCTTACAACATGGAACATCAGAGGACTAGGGAGTAAAAGAAAACAAAGAAATCTCAGTGACAGAATAAAATAAGAAAAACCAGATATGGTGTTTATAAAGGAAACAAAATGCTTAGTAGATAAAATTAGAGAAAAGCATAGAAAATGGCTTATGAAGTATGAATACCTAGAAGTCAAAGCAAATAATTCAAGTGGAGGAATTCTCACTCTATGGAATCCTCAAAAATTTGGAATCCTGGATGCTGAGGCATCCATAAACCACCTTTCATTGGTTATCCAACCATTGGGGGACAAGGATTGTTACATGATCACAAATGTCTATGGTCCTCAACTACTGGAAGATAAACTCAGGCTCCTCACCTCTCTCGAGGAGCTGAGAGAGAGACACCCAACAATTCCCTGGATTCTAGGAGGGGACTTCAATATGATCAGATCTCTCACGGAGAAAAAAGGAGGAACCAAAACACTTGGTAGAGACTCAATAGCCTTCCAGAACTTCCTTAACAATATGAGAGTGGCGGATATGGATACAATAAATGGCATCTTCACATGGAACAAAAAAAGAGGAGGAACTTCCCAAGTAGCCTTGAGATTAGATAGATTCATAATCTCAGAGGATCTCCTTCTCAACGGTCATATCATGACAGCTTTCATCCTCCCTTTTGGAGGCTCAGACCACTGGCCCATCCAGTTGGAAGCTTCCTTATTGGAACCCCGAGGAACAGGCCTTTCAGGTTCAAAAATGTCTGGCTTACTCACCCTGATTTCATCAATAACATTGGAAACTAGTGGGCTAAAGAAATACCCACCCAAGGCACAAAAATGTTCCTCCTGCATCAGAGACTCAAGCACATCAAGAGAAAGCTCAAAGAATGGAATAAAAATGAGTTTGGTAAAATATTCAAAGCCAAAGTAGAAGTGGAAAACAAATTACAGGAAATTAATCAAATTCTCATCACAGAAGGCTTCACAGAGGAAAGGAAAATGCAAGCGGACTCACTTCAACAAGAATGGGATAACAGATCCTAGTAGGAGGAAATCTTCTGGAGATAGAAATCTAGAGTGCAATGGATTAAGGAAGGGGAGAGAAATACTAGGTTCTTTCTCAAGTCTACCATGGAACACAGGGCACATAATAGGATCACAAAACTTATAGATCCTTAAGGAATAGAGCAAGATACTCACAAGGAAATGGAAACTGTACTAGTTCAACATTTTCAAAATATAGCAGAGGAGACCATGGCAGACAGATCTCAATTTACTAAAAGTTTTACTCAGCATATTCCAAAACTGGTAACTAGGGAAGACAATTATAATCTCAACAGGAAAGTGATGGAGGAATAGGTCAATGAAGCAATCAAAGAGATGCACAATGGAAAAGCTCCAAGCCTAGATGGTTTCAATGTAGACTTCTTCAAAACATGTTGGGAAATAGTCAAACACTACATTCTAGATGTGGTGGACTCAAGAAAATAAAAACCAGTTCTGAGAGCGCTTAATGAATCCTTCATTTCCTTAATCCCCAAACAGGAAAAAGCCATGACTCCAGACAAATTCAGACCCATAGCTTTATGCAATGTGGTATAAAAAATCATTTCCAAAGTAATAGCTAACAAACTCAAACCCCTTCTTCCAACACTTGTGTAAGAGGAGCAGACTGGATATGTGGAAGGTAGACAAATTATCGATAATATCATTCAAGCTCATGAAGTGGTGTATTCCCTTAAGACCAATAAGCAAGCAGGTATGATAATACATCTGGACATAGCAAAAGCTTATGATAAGCTAAGCTAGTCTTACATCAGGGAAGTTATTAAAGCATATGGCTTTGATCACAACTGGATAAGATGGGTCATGGCTCTTGTTACCACTGCTAGTTGCTCAATTCTTCTTAATGGCTCTCCATCCAAGACTTTCAAGCCATCGAGAGGCCTCAGACAAGGAGATCCTCTCTCCCCCTTCCTCTTCATTCTCATGATGGAAGGATTGCGTAGAGTGATCATTTCAACTAAGGAGGAAGGAAGAATCCAAGGACTTAGACTCACTTAGAATGGGGACACATTGACCCATCAACAATTTGTGGATGACACTATGCTACAAGGCACACCCAGAGTCAAGGAAGCCAAAGCTTTCAAACAAATCCTATATGAGTTCACAATGGCTGCTGGCACTGAGGTAAGCCTCACAAAATCAAAGGTTTTCTTTTTCAATATTGATATTTCAATTCAAAGAAATCTCTCCAGAATTCTGGGCTTTCAAAGATATCATCTTCCCTCAAAATATCTGGGAATACCCCTCACTAACAAACCTCTGAGCAAGGAAATCTGGGAATCAGTAACTAATAAATTAAAGGACAAATTCAACAAGTGGACAAGTAGATCCTTGAATTTAGTAGGGAGGCCAGTCCTCATAAAGGAAGTACTACAAACCATTCCAATCTACATGTTATCAACCCTTTCGGCATCAACAGGAGTCTTATAGCAAATCAAGAATATTCAAAGGGATTTTATTTGGGGTAAAGGGGAAGAGAAAAATAAATGGGCTCTGGTAGCTTGGGACAAGCTCTGTAAACCCAAAACCCATGGTGGTTTGGGTCTCAATTACCCAGATATTCTAAGCAAATTTTTGCGGGCAAAACTTTGGTGGAGATGGCTAAAGGAAATAAAAAACCCATGAGCTAAACTCTAGAAACAAAAATATGCAATGGATTGGCAAGAAACAGACCACATTAGAATGACAAGACACATCAGGGGTTCCCATATTTGGAACAAAGCTTTAGTTCAGAAACACAGTTTTTGGGAGATCAAAAATGGGAATCATGCCTAGTTTTGAGAGGACAACTGGCAGCAGGAAAATAAACTTTGTAGAGAAGGACTGGATATCATCAAAAACGACACCATTAACAAAGGACTAAAAAAGGTAAGTGACTATTGGGATCATTCAAGGAACACTGGTAAATGGAGAATGTGGAAGGTGTTATCACAAAATCAGGTACTGAAGGCTGCCAATCAGCAAGATTTTGTGTAACTATTTCAAACCAGGCTTTAGACTAAGGCTTAGCCTCCTTAGTCAGAGAGGGCTCTCTCACAGACTATGAATATTGACTAATGACAAGGAAAGACGGCTAACTCTTATAAAACACATGAAGAAAATATGTTGGCTGGACAAATATCAAATTAATTCCCATTGGGCTTATGGAGTCTCACACATCTCAGCAAACAAAAACACCATCTTTTCATAGAAATCAGGGCTCTTTACATCTAATGTTCAAACACAACTTACATAAAACACAGTTTGCCAAAACATACAGGAAGTCAGAGCATGATACATGAGTTCTGAGTGATTCTGCAATGACAAGACTGTAAAAGAACACTAAGAGAATAAACCACCATACATTTGAACAATAAGATCTATTGAGAATCCTGAGAAAAAAACAACAGTCATTTGCATTACTGAAAGCTTTACATAAACCTAGAGTTCTCTATCAAAACATCCAACCCCAATTACATCCAAGTCTGATCCATATATAGGAATACATGCTTAGCCACCTCGAGCTTCCTCCTCCAGCATAGCATCGAAGGCTTCTATTAACTATCCCTATCTACTGTGTAACTAATTCATTAATTACATAATTGCTGAACTGTAATTACAAGGGTCCTAATTTATTCAAAACTCAAAATCTGTCCTCCTCGTAGCATGATTCCTTCCTGACTCTTGACACATGTCTTCTTTCTGGTCGAGATATCTTGGAGGAGAATACACTGAACAAGCTGGCTTTGGATACTGGCTGCGTAGATGGCTCATTAATCAATCAAGATAAGTGCCCTGTTTTCACAGTCCTTGTCTCCCATCATTCTTCACTACTTAAAGAACATGTTCCCAGCTCTTTAATTCTTCAAAAACAACGAATATCACCATATTCCCCAATGAGCTGGAAACCTTGTGGACTGAACAGGTGTACAAACCAAAATCTCCGGTTAACCAGAACCCTAACAATTCGGTCATAAAGTACCTTTAACGAAGCTTTAGACAAAATATTTCACCTTTTTGCACACCTGTCATTCTCTGAATAGCTAAGAGAGTCTTTTATGGTCTCCCTTATGTTCTCGAGGCATTTCCCTCAAAAATTTGCTGACCTCATCATTAAACTCTTTGTTTTTCTTATAAAACAACACCTACAGTAGTTTCGTAGCGCGCTACGAAACTGTTGTTTTTGCTAAAACAGAGTACATTTGCACTAAAGCGTCTTTTGTTTGAACTTATGACTCTTCAAACTTCTTCTACAGGTGTCAAAGACTTATGTGACCTCAAAATAGTGGAACTTAAACAAAATTAACCAAAACTAAGAATATCACATTTTCCTCAAATCAGTGAGCTAGTTGACCTAGCTGTGTCTTCAAATTTGCAATCTCCTTCTTCAAAGCTTTGTTTTTAGCTCTCAGGGTCATGTTCATTTTCCTGATATGTTTAGCTTGTTTGAGGGCTGGAACCGTCCATGTATATACATCAGCCACTGAATCTACATGACTCACTAGGCTTCTGCTACCCTTTAACACAGCTCTTCTATAGTTGGCATACCTAACTGCACGCTCCTTAATCACATTTTTTGCTTTGACAATTTCCTCTTTGGCTGCTCCCACTTGATTCTTTATGGCTATCACGTTTCCTCCTTGGGTAATGATAACTTTTCTGTTCTTGTCTTTATGTTTGACTGCCTCCACTGTTTTGGTTAATACTTCAATTACCTCTGTTCTGGGTGACTTTACAGCTTCCTCTCCTTTATGCACTTTCTCAGCTTCTCTAATTTGTTTCCTTGTAACTGGCCTTCTTGGCTTGAAAATAAACTCCTCACTAGGTTCATCAAACCTTAGTCTCTTTGAAGCTTTTGATTTCTTAGTGCTCTCAGGGGATGATTGAGTTAGATCAATATGCATGGGTTCAAGATGCACCGGTTCTTCCTGCTCAAATTCAATAGCCTCAAGTAAATCACTTAAGCTGGCCTTTGATGGACTTTCCTCCACAGCTATTGATTTGCCCTTCTCTTTGCTTAATTGACCTCTTGTTTTAACTCTTGATACACTTTAAGACCCAGCTGATCCAGGTACACCTCTCTTGTGCTTGACCTTTTCCTTTGATGATGATTGAGGTGGCTGAGGTGGCTCTTTAATAACCAAGGGCTTGACTGGTTTGTTCAACTGAGATTTAACCTTCTTTTCCTCCCTAGCCTCCTTCCTAAGCTCAGCTATGGTAAGTTCTACCATTGATTCTTCTCTTTCTCTAACCGGCTGTGGGGTGAGGCCTGTCTTACTCTAGAAACCGGCCATATATATGAAAGAATTCCAATCCCTGCCAATTTTTTGAAGAGCATCCAACACTAACAATTTGACTAGACCATGGTGAAACAATGATGTCTCACAATCATCCTTCTTCAATTGAACTTTGTCACACATCTTACTGAGGCTACGAAACAAGTAAAATGGGAGGTCTATAGATGCTTTACCCGTAAAATGCAGCAACAACTTGAAATGATAGGAATAAACTTTGTTATATCTTCCCTCACAAGTTAAATACTTTTGAATACAAGTAAGAAGCATAGCATAACTCTCCTTAACATAACTTCTAGGGACAGCCTTGGTTAAATCTTCATTCACATAGGCTTCCTTCAAGAATTCTTTACAGGGGCTCATATCAAATTTGAAATTTTTAAACCACTCCTGCCCCCCTCTGGGAATCTCAGTTACACTAGCAATAGCTTCTGGAGATACTGGGAATCCTAACATAGATACCTTGGAATTTAAGCCTGTAAAATTCAAGGCAAACTCTTTTGTTACCTGAGTGTGGCCTCCCTTCAGCTTTTCACAGAAACTCCAGCAACCAGCGTCTTTGAAGGCCTTTTTAACACCTTCATCCCTCAATGCCAGGTCCAATCCTTCAGGCTCTGCCCTTTGACACCTTCCAGACCGATGCTCCTTCTTCTCCATTACGCTTTGAAATCTTTTGCACAGAGACACACCGGCAGCCTTAACTCGAAAAGCAAATTCAAATTTTGGAACGCAGGCTCGCTTGCAATGCGGCTCTCTTGAAGAAGAAACTCGGGTTCATTCCGATTCAAATGTATTAACATATAAGCTGACCACTTCATGTAATATTAACAGGACATCATGACACAACTATGCATGACAAAAACATTTGAATGAACTTAATGTGCATGACTATAACCTATTGGTGGAATGATGGCTCGTAAGTGCTTGGAAGGTACACCAACTGACAACAACCGACCGGACACAATGACTCATCCCCGGACATGACATTTTAAGGATCTGCGCTGCAAAATTCCCGAATCCGCGATTTCGTAGCTCAGACAGTTATAACTTAGCGACATGTGCTGCGAAATGGTTGGCGCTACGAAAAGGCTAAAACATCATTGCGCTTCAAAATCAACCAATCAAACTGCGCTGCGAAAATGCGAAAAGGACAAATTACATATACGAGATAAGACATGTCTTAATCAATCATGATGGAGGATGACTAACGGTTTTGAAAATGATTCTCATCAATATCATTGAAAAACATGACCCCTAAGTGGTAAACATAGGATAACAACCATTTGACATCCATCTTTAACAATGAAACTTTGGACTCGACTTATATACATGTGACTGCAGTTCTAGGTGATAACAGAAGGTACCAGATTATAGTGATGAGACCCAGTTGAAGACCCAAGCTAAAGTTTTGGAAGCTATTCTGGAAAAGAGACAAATTTTGACCTCAACCTCGAATGATCTACTAAGATGGGGTAGAAACAACGAGGGCATATTCAACCTCAAAGAAGGCAGAAGAATAGCCACGGGAGTTAACTACCCAAGCCTTGATAAGGCATGGAAATACCTATGGAACAAACCACAATGGACAAAGATCAAACTGTTCAGGTGGCTAGTTCAACACAAAAATATTCTAACTTGGAAAAATCTCAGAAAGAAAGGTTTTGTTGGTCCATCAAGATGCCAATTATGTAGCCTGCAGGAAGAAACTATGGATCACCTTCTCAACCTCAGCTCTTTCACCACAACCTTATGGAATTGGGTAGCCTATATCTTCAAGTAGACAGACAGGAATTAAAATGACATCACCAATACTTTAAAGAATTAGAGGAAGGACTTCTTGGACAATGAGACAGTAAATATAGCCTAGGCTCTGATTCCAGGATTCTTGATTTGGGATGTTTGGAAAGAACGTAACAACAGGATCTTCAAAGATAAATATGGCCCAGCTCAAAGCATCATAGCACAAATCCTAAAACAACTCAAAGATATTGTCAATGCCCTTCGGATGCAACCTCCTAAGAAACCCCCTGGTCATCGGGATGCTCACATTCTAGATCTATTGGAACTCTAGTCACATGTCCCTCAGGGCATAAATACGATAGCAAAGCACATTTCAGAAGGAAAGGCTTTCTGGCAACCCCCTCCCCATGGCTTTTTCAAATTCAACATAGACGAAGCCTCAAAAGGTAACCCTGGGGATGTTGCTTATGGAGGAATCTTAAGAGATGAAAAGGGAAACATAAAATTCATCTTTCATAGTCACCTCAGGAGGGCCACTAACAATATGGTTGAACTCATGGCCATTGAGAAATTCTTAGAGATTCTAATAGAGTAAAATTTACATAATACAATCATCGAGGATGACTCAGAATTAATAATTAATTCGATCAAGCGGCTAAGCACAAGCACTGCACTAGACAAAGTCTTGAGACACTGGAGACTTTTGCAAGTCTATTGCCCAATTCAATTGTACCTAAGAATTCTAAGAACTCTTAGTTTTGTTCATGCGTGCAGAGATGCCAACAGAGTAGTGGACTAGCTAGCCAATGAAGGGGTGAGATGCACAAGAGACAACAGGTGCTGCTTGTCGGAGTCGGTACCCACAGGAAAACTGCATGAGGGTTGTTACACTCTGGCCCTCACAGACAAGGAGCATTATCAGTACAGGAAGGAGAATCCGCTAGTTAACCTTTAATCAATGGACGATAGGGGTTCGATAGAAAGATAACCTGAGATTTGGCATATGCAGGTCTCATAGTGGGATACCATAGATCACCTTCTCATTGGTTCTGTAGGGAGATTGGTTAGAGAGCAGGCAGTTAGGAATATTGTGATAATCCGTTCAAATAGGTGGCTCAATCGAATGGATGGCAGCAGGTGCAGTGTATCTGTGATTTCTGGGTTATCGAACGTCAAAACAATTTCCGGGTTATTGGGCATCCTCAAAACCCGAAGGTTTCTCAGAAATGAACCCGAAGCGGTTTCTCATAAATGAACGTGACACCACTTAGCATTCAACACGTGGCTCTCAAAGGAGAGAGAATACTGCCCTCATTAGGCAGGTATTCCTCCTGCTTCTTCTTCGCTCAATATTTCCCTTAGCCGTTAGATCATGTAGCTGCAGATCAATGGCTTAGGTTCGATGAGCAGGTTAGTGGGTCTGGTTGATCCCCAGTGGACCCGAAATCTTTTTGATGTGGTCTCTATTCCCCCTCTTTGGGTCCACTTAAAAAAAATTTGGGTTCACTTGTTTTCACGTCGTTTTTCCCCTTGACGCTTGACCGCGAATCATGGTTTGAGCGGTGGAGGCTGTGTGTTTTGTTTTTTTTGGGCCTAGGCCTGGTTCTCGAGAAGTTGACTCTTTTCCCAAAGCTGGAAGAGATTGCTAAATTTTTCAGCCCGCTTCCTCTTTTAGTGCGATGTATTTTATTTAATATATTTTTTAGTGATAAGATAATAGAAGGACCGACTCTTGCTTTATCAAATAAAAGATAACTCTGAAGACTGAACCTACTTACATTTTCCAGCACATCATATATACATGGAAAATGAAAGCTTTCCTGTTATAAGTTTTAGATGCAAAAGATATAACCTCGAGGTGAATCAACAAGTCAAAACAATACTACAAATATTCAATATAGAAAATAATGATAATCCCGAAAACTTAATTTTCCTCTAAGTTATAATCAAGTTGTAGAAGAAAAAAGAGTAATAGATGAATCCAAACCACTACGATGGATGGATGCTAAAATAAAAACAAATAAATTTAATATATCCACAAATGATTGATCTAACATGGCATGAGTAGGTGACTACAAGTTGGATAAGAAAACAACAAAGATAGTTGACCTACTCTAGGAATACCAATATGTGTTTGCAATAGATTACAAAGAATTTAAATGGTCAATAAAGGAAATGGAAAGATGAAAATTGACCTCATTCCAAGAGCTAATCCAATCAAGAAAGTCTCATGTAGGATAGCACATAAACGTAAGCCCATTATTCAAAAATAAATAGAAGGAATGCTAGCTACAAACTTTATTTACCCTATTGATAAATCAAAGTGGGAAATCCTAATGGTCCCCAAGGTAAAGAAGTACAACCCAAAAGTATTAAGAATCAGTGTTGACTTCATGGGTTTAAAGAAAGTAACAATAATTGATCCATTCCCAACTCCTTTTGTTAATGAAATCATAAATGAAGTGATGGGACATGAATGATATTCCTTCACTATTTCAAGATATAATATTGTACCACTTGTTGAGGACGATTAAGAAAAAATTACATTCATATCAGAATTTGGCCCCGTTACATACCCTACTATGCCATTTTCACTCAAAAATAGTTAACAATGATAGTGGAAGGTTGTCAAATATAACTTTCCATTAATATAAAAGATTGTATCTTTGCAACAATTATACTGCTAGGACACATGGTATGCAAAGATGGTATCAAGCTAGATATGGCCAAGATCAAAACAGTTCTTTAATTGAAGCCCCCGATAAACTAAAATAAAATAAAAAATTATGGGGCACACTGGATAGTATAGAAATTTTATTCAACATTATTACAACCTAATTTATCCTATTAACGAGTTATTGTGCAAAAATATTGAATTTAATTGGAGTGACGCATGTAAAACATCATTCGAATTGTTGAAGAAAAATTGATGTAAACACCAATATTGAGATTTCCTAACTCAACTAAGGAATTCCATGTTCATGTCGATGCTTCAAATGTTGAGGTTGAGGTTGTCTTGGCTCAACCAAGTGATGTCATAATCTACCATCCCAATGTTTATGCCAACAAGAAAATTGATAAAACTAAAAGGAACTACTCCACAATAGAGTAAGAAGGCTTGGAAATGATCTTTTCTCTAGAAAATAGTTGACACTATTTGTTTTTTGATCCATTCACATTATTCATGGACCATTAGGCACTAAAATATCTAGTAAATAAGCATGTTCATCATAGAGGAATTTTCTAGTGGTTACTATTATTTCAATAATTTGAGTTTGACATTATTATTCAACCAATAAAAGCGAATTTTGGCCTAGATCATCTATCATGGCTCAACATAGCTAAATATACAATAGGAATTGAGGATAATTTACCAAATGCACACATGTTTAGAATCAAGGAAGCACCAATATACTTAGCAAAACTAGCTCAACTTTTGGAAAAAAGAAATGCTCTTGAAGATTTTCTCAAGAGAAAAAGGAAAGTGCTAACAATGAAGGGTACACCCTTCAAAATAATGAATGGATATTTGTATAAGTTGGGCCTCAATGATGTCCTTAGAACATGTGCCTTAGAACATGAACAAGAATGAATAATTGATGAGGCACATGTAGGACCTGTGGGGATACATTACCAAACCAACACAATTTCATGAAAGATTATTTAGGTTGGCCTTTGGTGGTTGAATTACATTTAAAATGTTGAAACAAAGTGAAGTCATGTGACATTTTCCAATGAATGGGTTGGCTATTGTGGAAAGATTATATCCCCGGTAAACCCATGTTTGTCATTTGAAATATAGGCAATCAAATTTATCAACCCATCCCCATAAAGAGAAAAAAGAAGTGGAGAAAAATATATTATTAATATTTTCAAATACTTGATGAAATGGATCTAAATATAACCAGTCAAATAATGCACTAAAGAAATTGTTTCCAAGGTTACTTACAAAAACATTATCACAATAATTTGTTGTCCCCTAACCATTATTAGTGATTAAGGAACCATTTTTGTAAATGGGGAAATCAAGGTACAATACTAAATATTTTTTATCAATTGTTAAAAAGATTGGCAATTATCATCCCCACGCAAATACAGTGGTTTAATCATTCAAGAAAACTTTGCATAAATATCTAACAAAAATGTGTGGGGTCAGTTGGCATGAATAGGATGACAAAGTTCCAATAGTACTATCATAATACAAGAAAACTTATAAATGATTAGCCAAATAGACACCATTCAAATTAGTATATGGCCAAGGAGCAATAATAACATTCATTTTTGGACTAATACTACAAAAGTATCTTCTCACCTATAATATGTTACTAGTAGAGCTAAGTAAAAATTATTCTACAACTTATATCAATTAGAGGAAGATTGAATGATTACATTAAATCACCAAGAAATAAAAAAAAAAAAAATGACAAAAAAAGCATGGCATGACCATCATTTAAATAACAAGAGATAAATCAAAGGGATTTTGTCTTATTATATGATATTCAAATATAAAGGAGACCAAGGAAATCGGGCAATGTGTGCCTAGCTCTATTTGTCATCGAAGAAACCTGATTGACTAATGCACTATTATTGAGAATACTAAAAGGAAAGTTGTTTGACAAATTTTTCAGTGGTTCCCAAATAGATTAATACCATAGTTAATAATTTTGAGGAGGTTTAATGGTGAAAACCTCTTTGGAGGAACCATTAAAGTTGCACTTAGATGAAAACCACTTTGGTGGAAATTGAGAATCCTTTTGTATTTTAGTTCATTTATCTATGTAATAGTAACTAGTAGTAAAGTTGGTTATGAGAAGTTATATGAAAAAAACCTCAAAAAAGCACCTTATAAGTGAGTAAGATCGTTAATAAGCATACTCATTCATCCACTACATGAAAGGGGCAATGGAAAAGGAGGAAACTCTTTGGAAGACAAGAGGAACAAATAAAGATATCAGAAAACAAAGCTAACATAGTTCATGTCATTAATGAAACAAATGCAACCATGGGAATATGATTCAATATATAAATAAGAAGGAGAAGGAAACTTCAAAAGAAAAAGAATTATTTAAATAAAACCCCACTAATTTAAGGAAATGGAATCAAATATAAAAAGAAGTTAAAGGAAATAATTCAGTTGAAACTAACTAACAAAGACATGAGTGTAGATTCATATATATATATATATATATATATATATATATATATATATATATATATATATATATATATATATATATATGACTGAGTCAATTGTTCCAACCAAATTATAAAAACCAACTAGTGACATCAACTACACATAAATAGATAATTCAATCGAATGCAAAGATTCAATTGATAAAAAATATTGACTAGACCAATGTAATGACCTAATGTATGAATATCGACTCAAATATCCTTGACACATCATAGTCTAACATAAAAATAAAATAAAATAAAATAAAATGAAAATGGTTATTTTATGTCACATAAGTACAAAAACAATGAACTCCACCATAAATATTAGATCATGCCAAACAAACATTCCCCCACCTGGATCTATTACACCCTTGCTAGGAAAATCTATAAATAAAGAGGATGCATATGACTATGTCAATTTTTTTTCCCTTTGAAGCAATTAAAAAAATCTAGAAAGTGAAGAAAGTATCGATCACCCAATGTCTCCAATTTACATTCGAGAATTAGCACCCAAAAGAAAAAGCTATAATAATGTCGGACAAGTTCAAACCAATGAAACCTCACTTCAGCCCTTATCAAAACAAAGATTTGAAAAGAAGGTGTGAGAAAATTAGAGGTGATATTATATTATATTCGTTAAGCTAGAATGGATGAAATCTAATGGGATAAGTGTTAGAAATATTCATAGCATCGACATACCAAGCATGATAAGAAGCTCAAGCACCCTCGATATTGAGAATTTTTGTGGTTGTAAGAGGAAGTTGTAAATTATATATTGATTTGATTCCATGGAGACTACCTATAGTTGGAATAATAGATGAACCCTGGTATTGCATCAAGGATGTTGCAACTTCCAAGGCTCTCAACTTAAATTATCAAATTGGGGTTCATACAAACTTAGAGGTGATAGTGGTATATGCACAACATGTTAAGTAATACTCATATCACCCTCAATCAATAGATCACATCAAGGTATTCACAGGTCACTCCTTTAGCTAACTACAAAGAGAATTTCTTATGAAAGCATATATTGATTGCAAGGGAATGAACATGATTCTAACTACAAAAATGAAAATGCCATTCATTAAATGTAAAGGCTAATTGTAATTGCATGAAAGGAATAGACTAGTATAGTTATATAAGTAAACCATGCCACCCTACTTTCACACTAACCAAATCAATAATATACTTGCATGAATCATTTATCTAATTGCAACTTGCTTGAAAAGGAGGAATTCAATCTTCAACACAACTATGGAATTAAAAAATGCTAAGTCTAATTCCACTTGTTGTCTTATGTTTGCAGTGAGGAAAAGATGGGGTTGGAGTGGTATTTTAATATTCCTTAATTATTAAATTAAATCCTGGGGGCCATTATTCAACTTCATAATGCAAGAGTCAGAGTTTAGAGCAAATCTGGTGGGATTTAAAAAGTGTTATAGGATTTCTATAGGAGGACATGTTTTGTTATAGGAGCAGGTACAAGAGCTTTCTCAGGGAATGGATTGTGTCTTGAAGTTGGAGGAAGGTGGATGAAGATGAATGAAGGGTGTGGGAGCCCTTTTTCCAAGCTTAGCACCCCTTGGAGGCCTATCTTGCACACAATTTCATTCCCACATTGTCCTTCATTGGCCCTATAAGGGCAATCTCGATGGAAGAGTTTGAGAGAAGTATGAGGTGTCTGTTGTGTGTGGAGCATGATTGTTCAGAGGTCTTTGTTTCAGTCGGATGTATACCCCAGGAAGTTTGTACACCCCCCCACGCGGGGGGGTGCGAGGGGGACTTGTCCCCCCCGCGGGGGTCTGGGGGGGCCCATCCCCCCCGGCTGGGGGGTTCGAGAGCCAGCGGTCCCCTGGCGGGGGCTCGGGGGCAGCGCCCCCGAAGCTAAAAACAAATGTAAAATTGCCTTGTAAAAGTATAGTAATTTCTAGTCAATCTAGGCCGTTCATTAGGCAGATGATCTGACGGTATAACTTATGTTTAGTTTAAAGTTTTTTGCCCTAGAAGGCAACCCCTCTCTTTGTATGAGGGCATTGTATTTGAGGCTGAGATATAGATGTGTATTATGTGAGTGAGAAACAGAGAGGTGGGACTGTGAGAGAAAATAGAGGATATTACAGCGGATTTGCTGTAGGTTGTGTCTCTTCATTTTGCTGGATAATAGAAAGGAAGGACTGGCTGTTCGGGGTGGACGTAGCCCAAACTGGGTGAACCACGTATATTTGTGTCTCTCTTGTTTTGTGTGTTTATATTTCTGCAATATTTTATGTGTTCCATTGTCTAACTAGTGACTAGTGCTAGCAGTGCGACTTTTGATAGGAAAATCTGCATTGGTCCTCTTCAGGCACTTTCTCCAAAAATGGAGTAGAAGCTTCTCTTACTAGAAGCCTCAAGAACAACAAGCTAGTAGTTTTTGGATGAAGATATGATCGATTAATCCCATTTAGATCCCTTGATCCTACCTTTAGGGATCTTACCCTTGGGATAAGGGCCTTCTTCTCCCTTTGGTGGATCTCTAACCTCCTCTCCATCACTATAAATTCATTCTTCACTTTCCTCAATGGGTTGGTCATTTTTGGTTTCGATTCTCTGCTCAATTGTGCCTAGATGTTGCCATTTTAGTGAGAGAGGAAAGGAGATCTTATTAAGTTTGGCTTGGACTTGGAATCATCCTTAAGGAGGCCTTCAACATCAAGGAATCGGTTGTATGCTTCCCTCTTTGATTTAATCATTAATACAAAGCATGTTTTACTTCCTATAAGCTTATCTATGATAGTTTGCTTAGTACAATACTCCTTGATCCGGTGTATAACCTATATTGCAATGCATATGCTATGTTCTCTCTTGTTGTTGTCTTTTTATCTCTCTTGTAGGTATTCATATGCAAGGAATAGTGAGGAGCGAGCCTTAGAGCTAAGGGATCAAGAACATTATCAAAGGTCGAGTGCATAGTAGAGAGGTAGGTGATCTCCCTTTCTTATTTTTTATTTTGATCTAGGTTTGGGAAGTTTTCTTGTTTTGTCACGGTTGTTACTAGACCCACACATTGGGCTAGAGGAATCACTTCTATCCATAGAAGGGATTTCCTGGTTAACAAATTGACGTCTCCACTAGGGAAGCCTACACCCTTTTCATCCTCCTTTCATTTTTTTCCTTCTCATTAAGTTTGGAAAATCATCAAAAGACCCTCTCTTTGGATTGATTTTCAGTTTTTAATCTGAATTGTTGGTTTCTTAGTGTACCAGGTCTAGAGTTTCTTCCTGAGTCTTTCTTGTTTTTCCTAAAATTTCCTCACTCATCGCATGTTTTATCAGTGACATTCATGCTAACAACGCATGTTTTTCCATGTACAATCACACAAAAAACCTTGTCTTCCACTGTTTACCCGCATTGAAAACCAGCACAAGTTTTTCTATGAAAAGTAGCACTGATGACCCTATCAACACGGGTTTTTCAATATAAAGTAGCGTCGGTCCTTGAATGTGAGAATTTTTAGGGTCTCTACTGAAAACAGTAGTGTATCCTAGTCTCTGAGGTCATTTCCTTGCTTTGTGTGGAACAAATTATGTTTGTTTGTTTTCAATTTCTTTATGGTGCAAAAAATGTCAACCCATCCTTTAAGTGGTAAAAGTGAAATTTTGATTGAGTTTTTGATGTTTTAAGTCAATTAAAATCATTGTTTGTTGCTTGTATGATTGGCAAAATACTATTTTTTTGTTGATTGAGCATTAGTAGTTCTTTTGCAATCATAAAATAAATTGATCTTGCATTTAATTAGTTTTCATTTCAAAAAAAAATACTTTTCATTAAAATTGCATTAGAATTAATTATTGGAAATAGATCACATTTTTCAATTTAAAACTAAATGGTGCATTAGTTTCATTAAATAAATTAAAGAAAAAATAAAAGAATAACTCATATAAGTGTATCTTAGTAACATTGAAAATCATTTTACTTTTGAAAAGTTGCATTTGGGAAGTGAAAATTAAAAAACTAGTTAAGGGAACTTTGTTTTCTGCATTACTACTTGTTGCATCGTTCTCTGAAATCTCTCCCCTTACTAGTTTAACTTTCATCAAAACGAAAAGAATCCTTTTCTCATGATAGTTTCATCATAGGTGTTCAGGGGACATCTTTTTGAGCCTTAAAAACGAAACTTAATTGAAGATCAACTTAAAATTTACCTCAATTAACCTAAGGAGCATTTTTCATTAACAAAAAACATTTAGAGGTCTAGGCTAGAGACGTGTTCCGAAATCTATAAACCTAGCAACTGTCATTATCTGCCAGTGTTGTATCCCAAGGGTGATATCTTGTTCCATGTACGAAAGTATATAGGATCGTTCTCCAGTAATTTCGGGTATATCGAAGGCACTCCATATATGGAAAGTATATGGGAACACTCTCATCAAATGGTTACGCATTAGACAATGCTAACACGAACTTGTGCTCCTCACACCGTCGTGCATATATTGGTAGACCCCTCTATGTTTCTATCCTTTAGCCACAGGTAACTGATTCAGCCACCTTGTAGACGTGATACATTGAACACAACATTCGGGGAGATTGGGCCTCATACGTTAAGTCCTTGGTTAGGCCAAGGTGTACATAGCGGTTCACGGATACTTGGTAAACCTTTATGCCTAGTTAACCCTTTTTTATTTATTTGTTATTAATTTCTAAAACTAATTGACCGCGGAATAATATCCTTCTTGTGGAAATACTCCTTAGTAGATCTTAGGTTGAGATTAATGGAAACATTCCTTGTCTACCAACCAAGGAAACCCCTCTGACGAGAATCCTAGTCCTTTTCCTTATTTTGGAAATGTTAGTGCTCCCTATATGGTAACGTTGTCCCTTCTTTGATTTACCATTGGTTTTTTAGTTTGGTTATTTTCGACCCCTATGGTTCTAAATGTCCAAACTACTCCTCAACCAAGCTCTCCTCCATCTTAACCATATCAACCTCCATTTGATCGTAAAATGGACCCTTTACCTTCTTCGCTCATTTGGTCTTCTTCCTCATCCCCTTCTTCACCTAGTGAAAAATGAAATTTATTAATGAGGTGGATAAGAAGAAGAAGAAAAGGAACGTTAAGAAGAAGAAAAATAATCAAGGGGGAAACCAAGAATTCGATGCTACCGATGCAATTGATGTTGAGAAACTTTCCAGTCAACCCCAGAAAGTGAAATTCCCTTGCAATATTTGTAAGGGGGACTGCCTTCTTAGAGAATATCCTGGTATTCCCAAGATATTAGAAGTGTGGTCCACAAGTTCACATTCACCTTTGTCATCAGCCTCTGGAGATCATGTTGGTGATAAACCTTCAACTAGTGATAGTAAAACCCATGGGAAAAAGGGAAAAGACAAATTTCCCTATAAGTTATGTGAAGGGCATCATCCTATTCACCTTTTTCCTTGTATGGAAGAAGCCTCGAAAGTGTTGGATAACCTTAAAGCATGTCTGGTTATCAAAAGCTTTCCTCTGATCCTCCACTAGTTTATTAAGATTCATCTTCGATCAATCCCACTCTCTCTAAAAGTTAATCTCATGAGTCCATTCCCGACCAACCATTGGTTGAGGAAATGATTGACTTGATTCCACCTTCAGGTGATCCTACTTTTCCCGTAGAGAGTGCACCTAATACCACTCGTGTTCTTCTTGTTTTGTTAGATTCCAATGAATTGGAGGGAAATCCTCTCATTCCCACAATACAGGGGGGTGATCCTACTATTCCCATAATGCAAGGGGGAACTTCTCCCATTCCCATGCCACCCTCTCCAAGTAGTATGGTTGTTTCCTTTGATTGGATCTAACTGGTAGGATATCGTCTTCCTTCTTATGTGCCCCTCCAAATCATAGTACAGGCTTATAATATGGTTGTACCTAGCACAATCATAGACGAGGGAACATATGTTAGTATTTTGTCCTCCACTACTTGGCAAGCTTTAGGTTCTCCGCAACTTGTTCCTGTTACCCAGAATTTGTTAACTTTTAACAAAGGAACGAGTCAATTGTTATGGATCCTTCCTAAGTTGCTCATTACTTTGGGAGGAAAAATTGTCTATCTTGATGTGATGGTTGTCCAATGCCCTTTAGATTTTAATCTACTCCTTGGCTATGACTATTTTTATGTCATGGGAGTTCTTGTATCTTCTCTCATTAGTGTGTTGTGTTTCCCGCATGAAGGAAGAATTGTGACCATTGATGAGCTATCATTTGTTGGTCCTAATTTAGCTCCCAATCAACCATATTTCATAAATGGTCCTTATAAACAAGTGGTATCTTCCTCGCCACAGGTTAATTATGTGGCCACCTGTTCCATGCCCACGTCAATTGATGATCTATTCAGTGATATAGTGCACCAGGTACTGGGAATATTGGAACCCGACCTTTCCATTAGATCCCTTGATAGATATCCCTTCCAGAGTGTTGTTCTCCCATCTGATGAGAACCTCTTGGAAGCTATGACCTCTTATAGGTCGTCAAAAGGTGTTATGAGGATAGTTCTTTAACTATGTCAACCTCATTAAAAAATGAAATAGGTCCCCATGAGGATAGTTCTTTTACTATGTCAACCTCATTAAAAAATGAATAGGTCCCCATGAGGATATTTCTTTTACTATGTCAAGCTCATTAAAAATTGAAATAGGTCCCCATGAGGATAGTTCTTTTAGTATGTCAACCTCGTTAAAAAATGAAATAGGTCCCCATGAGCATGGTTCTTTTACTTGTGTCAAGCTCATTAAAGGAGAAACAAGATATCATGAGTATGGTTCTTTTCCTGTGTCAATCTCATTAAAAAATGAAACAAATCCCCTTCCAATTCGAGTCTTTGATTAAATCTTGTAAAATCCCAGTGTTGAATTTCACTTGATCTCATAAGTGAACCTTCATTCCATACACCTCTTAGCAACCTGTAGTATACAGGTGAATGAAATGAAGATTGGGAGGCATGTACCTCGAATTGAGACATTATGTTGGGGGCATGAAAATCAATCTCAAGCATAGTTTATACATGTTTCAATCTTGTGTAAAAATGAAACCAATTTCAAGCAAAGTTTCCTATGTTTCAAGCTTGTGTAAAAATGAAACCATTTTTATCTTACCTATCATGAATTTCATTTTTATCAGCCTATTTTTTCTAGATGAGCCTTGGTGTTTTCATTCCATTGTCACCATATATTTGGTTGATCATACACTTTCACTTGGTTATTTTAACCTTGCTTGAGGAACATCTGTGATGAGTGGTCTTATTAGCTAGCCTCTTGATCTTTACATGTTTTGAGAAGTTCCATCATTATCAGAACCAGTAGGTATCCTTTTATACCACTCGTTCCTCCAAGTGGAGTCTTCTTTCAGCACTTTTTGGACTCCAAAAATATGAAAATATTGTTGAGCACTTTTCTTTTCGACCTCATAAAATTAAATGAAAAGACGTCTACTCAGTATAAGTTTAACCTTTTTCTGGAATAAGATAAACTAGCTACGAAAAAGGAATACCTTAGTAGAACATGGCTAAGAGGTTCTCTTGAATATTGTTTTCTACCTTTTCAAATTCGAGAGACTATCTATGAAAAGAGACCTTTGGATTTTTCTTTTCCGCCCCTTTTTCAAACTCTCTAAACATGAAAAAGATGTTGAGTTACCCCTCCGTCGGACTCGTAAACTTAAACGACGTAGGAATTATCACCATGAAAAGACTGAGTTACTCCTTCCTAGGGCTCGTTAAACTTACTAGGATGGATTCATCCGAAGTATGAACTTATGTGACAAGCATATGATATCCTCTTCAAGCTTGTCATAAAAAATAAAGAGGTACTCGCTAGTGATAGTGGGGGAAAATGGAAGTAAACATGTCTTGTATTTTGTGTAAAGGCAGTATGTCGCTCTTGAACATGACACTCATCTATATCTCATGTCGGGTTTTGGATATCCTCTCTTTGCCACTTGCCTTCCTAGGTTTGGGAAATCCATTTTCCTCTTATTTGATCACCCCTGTTATCATCATGCCCTCTGATTCCATTTTGAGTCAAATGCTACCAAACTCCGGAGTTGTGTATCTAATATGTTCAAGAGCAGTCCTATCTGCAAAGTCAAACTTCCTATACTTGTTTAACCTTCTTTGCAACAATCCCGAATCACTCCTATCGTTTTGATATATCCTATGTTTCGTTTCGATGATGTGGGAAACTTTATGGCCCTCCATCAATAGATCACTTCCTGTCAACTCCAGCTCATTATCCAGGAAGATGATTTAGAAACACCCTTTCATTACCTTGGAGCTTGCATGCCTCAATGGAAATTTCTTCATGTTTGATGACAGGATTACATCATTGGCCTTTGATCAAATGATTCTGCAAGTGTTCGACTTCAGCTCACCTATTCACACTTGAATATTGCACTGTTGTACCTCGAGGGCCATCGTCATTATTGGTGGTTTTTCTTGTGCCTATTAATGGTTTACATTATTGATCTGTAATCAGGTGGTTTCTATCATGTTCGACGTCAACACATCTATTCACATGGTTAGATTCATACTTTGGTCGAGATAGAGATGATGACCCTAGATCTCATCTGTTAAAATCCAAGTTGTGAGGAGTTATTGAGTATTCATGATTGTATGCGTGATCCTTTTCATATGGATGGTTGCATCCATGTCGTGGATCATTAGACATGATCCTTTTCATATGGATGGTTGCATCCATGCCATGGATCCTTAGACATGATCCTTTTCATATGGATGGTTGTGTCCATGCCATGGATCCATAGATATGATCCTTTTCAGATGGATGGTTGTGTCCATATTGTGGATTCATGTATTATGTTTTGATACCTATTCAGATGTATTATTAGGAGTATTTATATATCAGAGGTTTCCTATATTTTATCATTTTTTATTTTCAAGTCTCCTAACGGTGGTCTTCCAAGTTCCTTGCCTTAACTGATAAAGCACTTCAACCATCACTTCTTGTTCTACTTTCATGCTTTAGTGGGCATTTGTTACATAGTATTTTGTCATATTCCTAACTCCGTACCTGAAGTGTCATCCTTTGTTCCATTGTTGTCACAAATGTTGTAAAGCGATGAAAGATGTGTAAACTCATTCACCATGAATTATATGCTCAACACATCCTTAAAGAGATAGAAAACTAATGTCTTGAATTAATTATGGAAAACTTGTGAAAAACCCTAATTTGCAAGACCATCGCTACTTTTAATAGGAAAATATGTGTTGGTAACCTTTTGTCTAACTATTGACTAGCGCTGGCAGTGTGACTTTTGATAGGAAAATCCATGTTGGTCCTCTTTAGGTAGTTTCTCCAAAAATGGAGCAGAAACTTCTCTTACTAGAAGCCTCGAGAATGACGATCTGGTAGTTGTTGGATGAAGATATGGTTGAGTACTCACATTTAGAGCCCTTGATCATACCTTTAGGGATATTACCCTTGGGATAAGGAACTTCTTCCTCCTTTGGTGGATCTCTAACCTCCTCTCCATCACTATAAATCCATTCTTCACTTTCCTCAATGGGTTGGTCATTGTTGGTTTCCATTCTTCTACTCAGTTGTGCTTAGATGCTGCCATTTTGGTGAGAGAGGAAAGGAGATCTGGTTAAGTTTGGCTTGGACTTGGAACCATCCTGAAGGATACCTTCAACATCAAGGAACCGATTGTATGTTTCCCTCTTTAATTTAATCATTAATACAAAGCATGTTTTACTTCCCATAAGCTTGTATATGATATTTTTCTTAATACAATGCTCCTTGATTTGTTGTATAACCTATAATGGAATGTTTATACTATGATCTCTCTTGTTGTTGTCTTTTGATCTCTCTTGTAGGTATTTGGATGCAAGGAATAGTGAGGAGAAAGCTTGGGAGCTAAGGGATCAGGATCATCATCAAAGGTCAAGCACACAGGAGAGAGGTAGGCCATCTCCCTTTCTCATTTGTCATTTTTCTCTAGGTTAGGGAAATTTTCTTATTTTGTCACAGTTGTTACTAGACCCACACATTGGCATAGAGGGATCATTTCTATCCATAGAAGATTTTGCCTGGTTATAAAGATAGTGGCTAATTTTTCTTTTTGTCAGAGGAGAAGGATGATGCCCTTCACTATGGGAAAAAAAATTCTATGCTCTTGTCTTGCATTCTTATGTGATAAATCTTCAAGGGAAATTACTTACACAAGGGTTTTCTACAGGGTACCCATATTAAGAAAAATATTTCATGTAATTGAATGAAAATTAGTGAGGAAGGAGGCCCCTTACCATTTTCACAATGACTATATTATTTGCATGAGGGTTTGGGGAAATTTTCTAGTGGTTTTGGCTCCTCTTATCCCCTTAATTCATCCATTTAGCCTCTCTTTTGTTCTCCTCTAGCAGTGGTATCTAGTCTTGTAGCACCTCCTATAGCACCTGCAAACATAGCCTATAAAATTCAGTGATACCCTAGGCAGACTCTAGTAGTATCTAGCTTATCCTTCGGTACATTGGTGGGTCTCTCCAACTGTTTTGTTGGAATGGGAAATTGTGTAAGTGGAATCAACCTTTTTACTTTTATTCCCTTTTGGTAATGTCTTGGAGCGCTTTGGTGTCTTGGCTCTTGCAAGAATTTCCTCTTTTAGTCATTTTCCGCACTCCTCGTAATTACCCCCCGCAGTTTGACTTTTCCACGTTGCATGTGTGTCTGAGTGAATTATAGTTTACTAATCAAAGGTGTTTGAGTTTATTGGCCACCTCTAGCCCATAAAATATCCATTCTTTTTCATTAAATACATTTTTTACCATGATGTGCATAGGGAAGAGGTGAGGAGTGTCATACCTCAGCCTACCTGTGATGTCGAATTTACGTAGGTGCATGCAAGCTATTGTTGAGCTGATGATCAATCTACTGACCCCTAGAGGTGTTGACTTTCTTTGTTTTCATATGCATAGGTCTTTAGAACATAAGGATGTAATCTATTAATGAAATTTATCTTCCATGCAAGCCTCTTTCTAGTGTTCAATTTTTTTTTGTTTGAATGGATCAATGACCTTACAACTACTCCTAATGGATGGTGTGACTTCTATAGACCTTAGGAATGGCCTGTTGATGCCTCAGGGTAGCCAAATCTGCATTCTAGAGCTTCAAGAATTTTTTGTCTATGGTCTTGTTGGCTTTGTGCAAGTTGTTGTAGGATTGATCTCCTTCCTGTAGTATTCACTCCATTCCTCCTCAAGACCTCATATTTTATTCAGGGATTAGAAGAAATCATAGTGGGTCTAGGGACAGGAACAAAATCTTTGGAAGGTGGTGAAATTGTGAAAAAGAAAAAGGTGAAGGCAGAGTCCTTTTTACTATGTTTTCTTATATATGTGTAGAAGTGAATTCTTGAGGATGAATTTGGCTAAATGAAGTGGGCGAGGGGTTAAGGAACGTGGGTGGACCTATCCAAACATTTCCCAAGGAAAAACATGACCATTTTTACTCTTTTCCAATTTTTATCTCCCTCCAGTAGCATTTTAGGTTTCTCCTGTAGCAATTCAGTACAGTGTTGTATCATTGCAAGAATGAGGAAAAATATGGCTTAGTTGCTTTCTAAATGATGGAGAGAAGTAGGGAGGTGGATGAATGAAGATGAGAACACAATGGATGGCTAGGAAAAATGGATAAATGGGTGTGTACTCTATTCTGAAACCACTATCCCTTTGACTATCTGGAGTTCTCCAAAAAGAAATGTTAGTAGAATTGATGTAAGGACTCCACCTTTTGTCTTAATTTCTTGTTTCTTTTCTTTTTCTCCATTTTTTTGTTTTGAGACATGCAGACTACTTCTGGAGAGGTTTTCAACGTGCATGCCTTCCCTAGGCTTCTCATACGGAGTTTTCACCCGAGTATATTTTTATTATGTATATATATTTTTGTTTCTCTTGGGTTTCCTCATAGACATTTTCAACCCTAGAGTTGGCCTTAGATGCCCCATAGAGGTTTTCATCTAGACCCTTTATTTTTTCTTTTTTTCTTTTTTCATAAGGTTTGTGGACTAAGGGTTGTAAGCCTCCAATCACATTCAACTCTTTTCTAATTGAACTATTAAACTCTTCTTTGGATAGAGTTCTTTTGCACAACTTCAATCTATAACCATTAACAAGCAAGGGAATACCTTCCTCATCAATTGTTCTGAATTGGATGGGCCCATTCTCATGACATATTTCCACCAGATAAGGGCCCAACCATCTTGTCATTTATTTTCCTATAAAATCCTTGAATCTAGAATCATACAATAGGGTCTAATCACCTTCTTGAAAAATCCTCTTCCTAATATGTTTGCCATGCCAAATCTTCATTTGTAGTTGGATTACCTTAGTGTGAAGAAGAGCTTGCAGCCTAAATTCATCTAAACCATTGAGTGGGAGCAACCTCTCTTGCTATGTTGCAGTGAGGTCCAAGTGTAACTAATCTTCCATCCTTAAGGTATTGTATTAAAATTTAATGCTTCCCATAGACTAATTTGAATGGAGGAAATCTAGTGGTGGTCTTCCAATTTGTGTTGTAGGCCCAAGTGGCTTATACAAGTATGTCTGCCCAATCCTTTCTATTGCTACTAACGAACTTGCTCAGAATGTTTTCCAATGCCCTATTTCTGACCTTCACTTTCCCATTTGCCTGAGGGTGATAGGCATTGGATGCCCTATGCTTGTTGTGGTGTTGCTTCATGAGGTCTTCAATCATATTTGATGTGAATTGTGTCCCTTGATCAGTGGCCAACTTCCTTAGAAAATCAAACTTGTAGGAGATTTGATCCCTCAAAAACTCAACCACCTTTTGCGAAGGTATTTCCTTAACTACCTTTTTTTCATCCCATTTATTTAGGTAATAAATGCACACAATGATATACATATTCTGTCCTCATGGAGGATCAATGGGCCCAATGAAGTCCATGCCCCATTTCTCAAACGGATCTAGAGTCACTTGAGATCATAAGGGCATTTCATCCTTAGGTGTGGGCCTACTAGTCTTTTGGCATTGAACAAACCTGGTGGTGTATCTTCTTGCATCTTGATGTAGAGTGGGTCAGTAGTAACGTTCTTGTTGAAACTTGAAGATTGTTCTCTTATTAGCAAAATGGCCTCCATAAGGTCCATCATAGAATGTTGAGAGGATTTCAAAGACCTCCTCTTCCCTCACACATCTCAATCTAGCCCCATATTGAAAATATTTCCCCCAATCCAAGTGAATGGGACACTTTTCCTAATAATATTTATTTTCTCCTTGGAGGATAGATTAGGAGGGAACCTCTGATCAACTAACTGGTTGGCTATATCAGCAAACTAAGGGAGATCACTGAGATGGAAAAGAGGTTTTCATCTGGGAGTTGATCATCTACCATTTCTTCCTTCTCTGTAGACAAGGTTAGTCTTGACAAGAAGTCTACAATTGTGTTCTCTTTTCCTGGTTTTTCAATAATAATCAAATCAAATTGATGCAATAATAACAACCGTATAATTATCCTAATATTGACATCAATTTTATTCACTAAATATTTAATGGTTGCATGATCAGTTTGGAAAAAATTTTGATAACCAATGATGTAATGCCTAAACTTTTTCAAAGAGTATACCACAACTAGGAGTTCATTTTCAGTGACTCTATAATTTAACTCAGCTTTAGAAAGGTTCCTACAGATGAAATAAATAGCATAAGGAAATTTGTCTTCCACTTGTCCTAAGGTTGCCCCTATAGCTTTATCGGATGCATTTGTGTTTATATGGAAAGGTAATGCCTAGTTGGGACCTCTTAGAAGGATGGGTGCAGTTGTTAGCTTTTCTTTTAGCACTTCGAAGGCCTCTTGAAAATTGTTTGTCCAACAAAAGTCTAAATCTTTAGCTAGTAGTCCAAATAAGGGAGAAGCCAGTTTACTGAAGTCTTTAATGAACCTTCTACAATACCTAGTCAATCCATGGAAGCTCTTGGCATATCTTTTCTTTTGAGGCATAAGGACCTTTTAATGATGGAAATTTTTTGGGGGTCAACCTGTATCCCTTCCTTGGATATGGAATGTCTAAGGATAGTCCCTCCATTCATAAAAAATTGACATTTCTAAGGACTCAATTAAATATTCATTTCAATGCATATCTTTAGGACTTTTCACAGATTAGAAAGAGCTTTCTGGAAGTAACATCCATAAGGAGTGAATTCATTCATGGATATCTCAATAATGTCTTGAACAAGGTCATCAAAACTACTTAGAAATTCACTCTGGAAGGTAGCAGGGGCATCACACAGAGCAAATTAAAGGACCCTATAGGAAAAGGTACCCCAAGGACATGTGAATGTAGTCTTATATTTGTCTTCAAGGCTGATCTTTATTTGGTTGTACCCACAAAATCAATCTAGGAAGGAGAAGAATTTCTTCCCTCCAAGGCCATCTAGGACTTGAACAATGAAGGGAAAATGGAAGTGGTCCTTATTTTTATCCTTGTTAAGCTCTCGACAGTCAATGCAGATCCTTCACTTCCCATTTTTCTTGGGGACTAAAATGAGAGGGGACACCCACTCACTATCTAAAATGGGTTATATGAATCTTGAATCCAGTAGATTCTATAATTCCTCTTTCACAATGTCCTTAAGAGTTGGGTTCATCCTTCTCTAGGGTTGGCGCACAGGCTTGCATCCATCTTTGATGTAGATATGATGAGTACAGATTGATGGATGCACACCCTTCATCTCCTTATAATCCCAAGCAAAAGCATCCAGGTGTTGCCTCAACACACTGCATAATTGTTCTTCCTGCTTGACTAAGAGAGAGGATTGATCTTTAGAGTTCTGGATGAGATAATCTCCACAACCTTGGCATGTTCTAGGCCAAAGTCAACATAGCACAAATCATTATTTTATCAGTTTATAAACTGGCATGGAAGTGGGAGGTTGATTATGTAAGATATGGTCGATAATGTCATCTTCATCAAGATAGAATCCCCTATAATAGTGTCCAATGTGTAGACTGGGTAGTTGGATGTCTGTTAAAATTAATCCTCTTCCTCATCCTCTAACTACAAGGGAAAGGCATGCTCAACATAAGGTTGAGTAGGAGGATACAGCACAAGTTGTTTTGATAGATGCTCATTTTTTATGGTCATTTTCCCGACTCTGCAACTAATGTAGGCATTAGTAGTGGCCAACCAAGGTCTTCCTAGGATGAGAGGATAACCATTAAACTTTGTTTTGGGATGAAGGATAAGGAAATAATTGGGGTAATCCCAGGATTTAACGAAGACCATGACATCCTCAATAACTCCCTCAAGAGATATTATGGATCTATCTACAAGCTGAAATATTGTCGTGGTCTTCCTCAAGGCCCCTTAGAGGTTGAGCTTGAGCATGATTTCTCTATTCATCACATTGATTATAGCCCCAAGGTTAATCAAGGTATTAGGCACCATAATGCCATCAATGTGCACATCCACTATTGGGCTACTAGGATCCAAGTACTTTGGAGAGATTACCCTCCAAGCATTAGGTCAGACAATTGTCCAACAAAATTGATAGTGATGGTATCTCTTCTTCTTCTCCCAAGCCTTTTGAAACACTCTTCCTTGATAATATTGATGTAAATGGGAACATATTTGATGGTCTGGAGAAGGGGTATTTTGACACACAATTTATTCAATTCTCTCAAAAGTTCAACCTCTTTTGGGGTGTGTTGTTTAGGGTGGACTAACCTTTCAGGGCAAGGAGGTGCATTAGCTTGAGAGACACTCTCTTCATTCTCTTCTTTAAGCTCCCTAGGTGGAGAAGGTGGGTAATTATCTGGGAGCACCTTCCCAGACCAAAGGTTGATCTCTTGGATTTCCACAGCATAAGTAGGATAGGATGTCTCCCCACTATAAACTTGTTGTGCCTACTTATTGTTTGGCTTTATATTGGGTTGAGTAGAAATTTGAGGTTTCTTAGGTAGGGTATGGTGAGGGAGTTATGGTTGAGGTTGAGGTGGAGGTAGTAAAGCAAGAGGTTGGGTTGTTTTAGGCCTCCACCCTTGTGAGAGGTTTCCCCATTGGGAATATTGAGGTGGATATGGATGGAAAGGAGGGTTAATAGGCTTAGGAGGATATTGAGGAGTATAACTCCAAGGAGGAGGTGTGGGGCATGATGGATAATTGGAAGGATACCAAGGCTGGAAAGGTGCATTCTGATTTGGATTGTAATGAGTATAGCCTGCACCTTGCATTCCCTATTGATATGGTTGAGGGCCTTGAGCCCTATTTTGGTTAATGAAGTAGAGTTTCTCTAAACCACCTCCCTTGGTATATAGCCTTCAGAATAGTAGAGAGGGGAATTTGTCTTTTGCATGGTTTTATTCATAGAAATACCAAACTTCTTGACATTCAATGGGCACTCATTCCCAGGGTGTATCTTAGTGCATCTATGGAAGAAGATAGCTAATGCCTTTTCTACTTCCTCTTGCTTCCTTTTAATTTACATAGTATCCATTTTCAGGGAAAAGGTATCCAACATTTCACTCTTAAAATCCTCCAACATACTTCTTATCTCATGTTTGATGGTTGATGTAGAGGGAGATGAACTAACCAAGCCTTGGCTAGACCTACCCTTTTTCTTAGCAGCCCTAGAGTGATTCCTGAATATTGTTTTGATGTCATCATAAGGCAATTAGTAGATGTATCCTCTAGATAGCATGTTGAGGGTTTCCATTACATCCTCCCTAAGCCCTCAGAGAAGAACTAGCTTAAGTGACTCAAGGTCAAGGGTACAGTTAGCCTTCCTATAATTGAGTTGAAACCTCTCCTCATAGTCCTCTAAGGATTCATTTGGACCTAGGTTCATCCTAAATATTTCCTCCTTTGTATCTTTGGACCTACAGTCATCCTTGTACTTGTCATTGAAGTCTTGTTGCATTTGGGCCCAAGTAGTGATGCTTCCTCCAGGTAAACTCATAAACCAATGCAAGGATACATATTTTATGGTATATGGAAACAACTTCATCTACGTTCATATGAGGCATAGTCATAGGTCCTATAGACAATAAAAAATTCAAACATGAAGGTGTCAGGATCCTCAAAGGTTAGGCCATGGAAATGTGGAAGGGTGGCTGTTAGGCCCCTATACTACTAGTGTAACCCCTTATTGTTATTAGTACAACCACCTTGTTATATTTTTGTACCCATGTCGTCCCCATATTGTTACTATTGTGCCCCATAGAAGCCCACTATGGATATTATTATGCCCTTACATTATTATTGTTATGTCAGCTCCGATTATATTATGACCCCTTAGACTCCTACATATAGAAAGGAGGTATTTTCATTTGTATCATCAAAGAATTATTCATTTGTGTAATGTAAAGGACGTTTCCCCCTCGAAGAGGCTAAATTCTAAGGCGTTCAACTATCTTTTCTATCTTTTTGTGAGTTGGTTTCATAACATTTGGTATTAGAGCTTTGAATTCTAGGGTTTCACTCCTCCAAATAGGTCATCATGGAATTTGTGCTATAATTTTTTTCTGCGACGTTTCAAGTGCTACAAAAAAAACCCATTTGAGAAGAAATCGCACTAAACCTCGAATCCAAATTTCATAGCTTTTCACATAATATTTGCGGAGATATGATCTGAGGAAGTCGGTCTTTTTGCAGATTCCTGAATTACATTCCAAACAGGTGACCTAGGGAAAATAGTCATAACTTTTGTTTAGAGCATAAAATTGAAATTTCGTAAGAAGTCACAGAAAGAGGACGGATTGTAGTTTCCTTTTTATATTTTTCAGATCCTGAGGTCGAAAAAGTGACATGTGTCACTTCATACAAGTTCACTCTTTTGAAAAGGTATATAATCAGGTCATCTTGGGAGATTGTGCATAACTCTTTCTTGGAGAATCTAAATTCGATAAAACTAGTGGCATTGGAAATAGGACGCAAAGGGTTACTGCAAATCACAATTTTATAACTGGAAGATCTAAAATTACAGAGATACATCAGACGCAATACCGAGCTCCTAAAAAGTGAAAAAAGGTGTGTAGATTTTTTTAAATTTTTGCTTAAGCTTGGTTTGAAAATTTATTTTGAAGGAATTCAAAGGGCATAGTATAGCATTATTATCAGTAACTGATGCCCTGAGGAAAGAAAATGCAAACACCTAGTAAGCAACCTGAAAGATCTAGCATGTCTTATGAAGAAGAGGAAGAAATGCAACATGATATATCAAAATTACAAGACCAAGTGCAACAAATGTCACTTGCACAAAAAGTAATAGAATCTAAGATGGATGGTTTAAAGAAAGATGTAGAAGCTAAGATGAATGATGTGGAAGCTAAGATGGATGATTTGAAGATAGATTTGAAGACAGATTTGAAGATAGATATGGCAGATTTGAAGACAAATTTGACAAATTTTCTACAAGAAATACTTACTAATGGTGAAAGGGTAGTAAAGGAAACTCATGATGAGAAAAAAATAAATGTTAATAATGATTTCATAGACTCTAACATTGGATCTAAGAACCACCATGTTCCAAAAAACGATATGAGGAAGTTTGATGGCAAGGATCCCGCAACATGGATACTACGGATGGAGAAATTTTTCGATCTCAATAATGTGCAAAACACACAAAAGGTACGTATTGCCACTTTATATTTGGAACCAAATCAGTTTGTATGGTATCAATGGCTTTGTTCTCATAAACAAATTGTCACTTGGGAAATTTTTACAGAAGAATTGACAGCACATTATGAGGAAACAAAAAGCAACACTTTTTTTAGTCAACTGATAAGTCTCAAACAAAAGGGTTCAATGATGGATCACATTGAAGACTTCCAAAAATTGAACATAAGGGTAAAATATATTCCAAAAGAGCATAATATTTATGTGTTCATAATGACTTTAAAGGATAATATCCATCATGAGGTTCGCCTTTGGGAACCTGATTCATTGGAGAAGGCATTCAGGTTAGCAAGAAAAATGGAAAGCAAAATTATGGAAACTAGGAAGCCTATCACTCACAACTATAAAGATGGAAGTGTTGTTGCCCCTAGCCTTCCACAACCTATAAGGTTGACACCACAAAAATTGGAATAAAAAAGAGCAAAAGGGCTTTGTTATAGTTGTGATAGCAAATACACTAAATGTCATAAGTGTGCTGAGAAGAAATTATTCTACATAGATTGTGAAGAGGAGGAAGAAAAGGAACAAGAAATTTCAAAAGAAGAGGATATACTCCAGGAACAAACCCTAGATAAAGAAGTAATCAATCCAACCATATCTTGTAATGCCTTGGCTGGAATTACCACTCCTCAAACTATCAAGATAGAAGGACATATCAAGCATAAAAAGGTAATAGTGTTGATTGATTCAGGAAGTACCCACAATTTTATTCATTGTAAGACAACAAAAGAATTGAATTGCTTCCTATATCTAGCACTAGAGTGTCAAGTAATGGTTGCAAGTGGAGGAATGATAAATTTCTCTAGAAAGTTCCATAATATCAAGCTATTCATGGGAGAATATGTATTTCCATTCCAATTGGAGGTGCTGATGTTGTACTAGGAGTCCAATGGCTACAATCCTTGGGTACAATAGCTTTTAATTTTCAAGAACTTTTCATGAAATTTTCTACGGAAGGAAAGGAAGTTGAATTAAGGGATATTGTAGGGAAACCAAGAAAGATAATCAGTGCTAATAGTATGACAAAGCTTCTAAAAAAGAACAAAGAGGTGTAATTGCACAATTATGTTCACTAGATGTTTCCACATCGAAATCATCTATTTCTCCAGATCTTCAAAAAGTCTTGGACAATCATTCCAAGGTATTTGAGACTCCCAAAGGTCTCCCACTTATTCGTGATAATGATCATGCTATTCATCTGATTCCAGGAAGTGTTCCTCCAAACATCAGGCCCTACAGATATCCCTATGCCCAAAAGAGTGAAATTGAACGTATGGTTGTAGAAATGCTAGACGCTGGTATAATTCAACCTAGTCAAATTTATTTCTCTGCTCGAGTAGTATTGGTGCACAAGAAGGATGGATCATGGCGCATGTGTCCAGATTATAGGGAGCTCAACAAGCTCACTATTAAAGATAAGTTTCCCATTCTTTTCATTGATGAATTACTGGATGAATTGCATGGATCAATTTACTTCACCAAGTTGGATCTTCGTTCAGGATATCATCAAATCAGAATGAAGACTGAAGACATTCCAAAAACAACATTTAGAACTCATGAGGGTCATTATGGATTTTTGGTCATGCGTTTTGACCTTACCAATGCACCTTCTACATTTCAAGGTTTGATGAATTCCATTTTCAAACCCTTCCTTTGAAAATTTGTGTTAGTATTTTTTGATGATATACTAATCTACAACAAGTCTTGGAAGGATCATGTTGAACATGTTGACAGGGTGCTACAACTATTGGAGGAGAAACAATTATATGCAAAAAGATCCAAATGTTTCTTTGGAGTACAAGAGGTGGAATATTTGGGTCATATTGCATCTCATGAAGGAGTTAAGGTAGACCCTAGCAAAATTAAAGCCATTAAGGAATGGAAAATCCCCACATCCATAAAGCATCTGCGAGGATTTCTCGGGTTGACAGGGTATTATCGCAAGTTTATTAAGAATTATGGGAGAATAGCAGCACCTCTAACAACATTATTGAAGAAAGATGCATTTTCATGGACTCTAAAAGCAACAAAGGCCTTCAAACATCTTAAATAGGCAATGTGCCAAGCACCAGTCTTAGCTACAATGGAATTCACAAAAACCTTTATTGTGGAATGTGATGCTTCAGGAAATGGAATTGGTGTTGTTTTAATGCAAGATGAAAGACCCATTGCTTTTGAAAGTCGTCCAATTAAGGGAAAAATTTTACAGAAAGCTATTTATGGGAAGAAAATGTTGGCAATACTACATGCACTTAAGAAATGGAGACCCTACCTAATGGGAAGACACTTCAAGGTAAAAACAGATCATAATAGCCTTAAATACTTTTTATAACAAAGATTATCCTCTAAAGAGCAACAAAAGTGGGTCACAAAGATGTTGGGTTATGACTTTGAAATAATATACAAAAAAGGGAAGCAAAATGTGGTGGTAGATGCACTCTCAAGAAAGGATGAGGATGTGGAAGCATTGTTTTGTACTATTTCTATTATCCAACCAAATTGGATAAACGAAGCAAGGGATGAATGGAAGAAGGACAAAGAAGTGTGGGCATTCATTCAAAAGTTGTAGAATATCCCAATTCAAACAATATTGCCCAGAACTTGAAGAGGAAGGAAAAATCATATTGGAACCTGAAGTAGTCTTAGAAACAAGAACCCGATAGCTAGGAAATTGATCAATTTCAAAGTATCTCATCAGGTGGAAGAACTTACCCGCTAAAGATTCCACATGGGAGGACAAAAATTTTATACAAAAGCATCAAAAACTACTCAAGCGTTGAGGACAACACTTTTTTAAGGAGAGGAGCATGTTAGGCCAGTATAACACTAGTGTAACCCCTTATTGTTATTAGTACAACCCCCTTATTATATTGTTGTACCCATGTAGTCCCCATATTGTTACTATTGTGCCCCAGAGAAGCCCACTATGGTTATTATTATTCCCATACATTATTATTGTTATGTCGGATCTAATTATATTATGACCCCTTAGACTCCTCAATATAGAAAGGAGGTATTTTCATTTGTATCATCAAAGAATTATTCATTTGTGTAATGTAAAGGAGGTTGCCCCCTTGAAGAGGCTGAATTCTAAGGCGTTCAACTATCTTTTCTATCTTTTTGTGAGCTAGTTTCATAACAGCGGTAGGGCTTATATTCTTCATTATGGCCTCCCCATTGGTTTTTATGATAGGGAAAATCTCATCTTGTCTATTTCCATCCATGGTTTGGGTAGGTGAGATAGGTTATTCTTCCCTTATGGGTTCTTCAAAAATTTCAGGTTGCTCTCCTAGAGGGTCTTCTAACTTCCCTGTAGTTAAAGAAGGAAGTTCACAATCACCAAATAATAATAAAGGTTGAATACTTGAAGGGTTGGGGGTTTTTGGTACTAATTTCCCTTGACTATCCCTACTCCTATGAGACGTGAAAGAACTAACTCTATTTTTTGAATTCTTTTTTCTTTTATTTTTTATTTTCTTTTGAAGCTTTAAAATCAATAAAATTGATGCAAAATAAAAGGAAAGTAACTCATAAGTAGAAAAAAAACCTACTTGAACACCTCCTCAGAAACGGTGCCAAAAATTGATGAGCCATGGTATCGCATCAAGTATTTTTCAACTTCCAATGCTCTCAACTTAAATTATTAGCTCAGGGTTCCTACAAACTTAGAGGTGACAGTGTTATATGCACACCAGGTTAAGTTCTACTCATGTCACCCTCATTCATTAGATCAGATCAAGGTATTCATAGATCACACCTTCATCTAACTACAAAGAAAATTTCTTATGAAAACATATCATGACTACAAGGAAATGATCATTCTAAATACATAAATGAAAATGCCATTCATTAAATGTAAAGGCTAATTGTAATTGCACGAAAGGAATAGACTAGTCTAGTTGCAGAAGTAAACCATGCCACCCTACTTGCACACTAATCAAATCAACAATCTAATTGCATGAATCATTTATATAATTTCATCTTGCTTCAAAAGGAGGAATTCAATCTTCAATACAACTATGGAATTCAAAAATACTAAGGCTAATTCTACTTGTTGTCTTGTGTTTATAGTGGGGAAAAGATGGGGTTGGAGTGGTCTTGGAATCTTCCTTAATCATGAAATTAAATCCTATGGGCCATTATTCAACTTTAGAATGAAAGAGTCAAATTTTAGAGCAAATCTGGTGGGATTTAAGCAGTTCTACAAGACTGCTACAGGAAGTGCTACATGAGGCCATGTTTTGCTACAGGAGTGGATCTGAGAGATTCCTGTCGGTAAGGATGGTGTCTTGAAGGTGGAGGAAGGTGGATGAAGATGAATAAATGGTGTGGGATCCATTTTCTCAAGCTTAGTACCCCTCGGAGGTCTATCTTGCACACAATTTCATGCCCATGGTGTCCTTCATTGACCCTGAAATGGTGATCTTGGTGGTAGAGTTTGAGAGAATTATGAGGTGTCTAGGAGGAAGGTAGAATGGCCTGAGTGGATGTAAATGAGTGTGCCACCCCTGTAAGTCAACAAAAATTCCTATAGACTAATCAAGTACATGAATTAAATGATCAATATTGCGGGAACATGAATCAAAGTGGAAAGTATGAGTTGAATTTTTAGTTTTGAAAGATCTACTCTAGCATATACCTACTCTATTTCTAAATTAATGCTACATACTTATAATTTGTAGAAACCAAGCATTCATAATATTTTCAATCCAAAACTTAACAATTTTCCAAGAAATCATAAACACATGTTTTTGGCTTGTTGTCCTAGATCTTCCAGCCACACTTCCCACAAGATACAAAGTGGTCAAACTTGAAACTACAATTTTTGTAATATAATTCCTACTTAAACAATTAAATAAATGCAATGAATTAAACAAGAAAAAGGAAAGAATACAGGAGAGGGATTAAAGCCTCTGATTTGGGCCCAAACCTAAGGGTTTCAGCCCTCCAAAGTTATCTCGGATGCAGGCTAATAGTAAAATTTTCATTGACATAAAATGAGAGTCACATACATAATATGAAATATGAAAATAATAGTATCAAACACTAGGCTCTTAGTAGCTACTCATATCTCCAATAAAGTTTCCAATCCTAATGAGCCTTTAGGCTTGTTTGTTTATACAAAAGTAGTTGAGGTTAGCTCGCTTGAAAGGGGGAGTGATTCCCTCTAAAATCTCGAAATTGGTGGATCTATTTCCCTTGGATCTTCACATGCACTTGAGTTCCTTAGCTGCTAGTGAATTCGAGTTGTTGGTGAGGAATATTTGATCTCAAGCCGAGTTGGAGAGTTAATATCATCGACAAGCCCCCCTACATTCTCTCAATATGTCTCCAATAAGCCTCTTCATAGTAAATATCTCCAAAAATGCTTCTTTTGCCCACATATTAATCACATTAGGCCATGAAATATGATAAGCACCATTTAGTCTTCGTACTAAGCATATTATGGCTAAAAAGGAAAATTAATGTGAGAAAAGGAGAGTGTTAAGGGCTGAAGGATAACACAATGAGCCTCAAAATATGCCTATTGATGGGACACATCAAGTACTGTTGGGCATGGAATCCCCCCCCAGGCATGTTTGGGGATTAAAGCCCAAGTTTTTACCAAGTTTATTGTAAAGACTCCATGATTTGTAGGCACGGAGCGCAAAGTCATAATAGAGTCACGGGATTGTCCGCCCTTGTTTTTGTAATATAATGTCAGCTTGAAAGATCTACCCATGGTCCACGGACCATGGGATTGTATAAATAGAGCGAGGCTCTAAGTGTAGCATAAGTAAGAAGATAGAAGCATGATGAGTCTAAGGAATTGATTGAGTTGAAGTGTAATTTGTGTCTTTGGGTCGTAGAGTAGTAGAAGGCTCTGCAGTTGTGTTCGTAAAGGCCTAGTAGTTTGCAGTTGAGTGTGCGGACCCCTGTAGTTGAGTGTGCAGGGCAAGTCAAGTCTGTAACCATTAGAAGCATTAATAAAAGATAATTTTTATCATATTTCTATGTATCTTTTCCTATTTTATGTATTATTGGGTATAAATTGTAAGTTTATTGTTTATTTGCTACGTGAACTCATATGAATGTGTTGTATAAATAAATATAACATAAGGCAACCATTTACGTGAAGATAACTAACTCGTGTAAGAAGATACGTAAGATCGTGGGTGTGACTTAGGGAAATAGTGCAGAGCACTGCTGCAGCAGTGCGGAAGCCCCACTGCCCCGGTTAGAGTTGCGCAAAGGAAAATATATTAGGGTGTGATGGCAAGGGAAGTGTGCGAAGTAACCTATGCATAGAGACTAACAGTTGGACCAAATCAACCCCTCGGACATCTCAAGGGTGAGGAAACCTCGTTCTAGCACCCCCCCCATACTACTTCGAGTGAGACCTCAATCTACGCTCTACAGATTGTTGCCAAAAGGACCAATAGTACAGGGACTTGTTTGGCTAATTAACTCCGAACATGGGTCAGGCCCCAACAAGCCAACAAATGGTTCTGTTGTCGGGACCAGGATCTGCATAGAAATGTCTGATGTCATATCACTAGAATCTAACAAAGAAAGTAATTAAAGATTGGTTCGATAGGAATATTCACGATTTCACGGCACAGGAGAACAAGAATCTGTGACTATCAAAAGAAGAGTGATTAGATTTCTACTCATACATAGAGATCCATGAAATTTTCTTCACATCTTTCCCTACCGAGTTATACAAGTGGATTGCGAAGCTAGCAGATAGCCAAGGAAGGTGCAAGCTTGACTGACTTATTGTGTGGACTCCAAAATTGGTGCGCATATTGGAAGCATCGAAGGATAAGATCGCGCGCAATGTTGATCACTAGCTTGATCGAATTATAGGAGGATTCATTACTAAATTTGCGGTAGATACTTCAGTCAGCTATAGCAAGGCAGAGCGACACTTCCTAAAAGGACTGCGAGGTAAGTACATTAAGTATTTAAACACTTGGATTAAAATGCTACTGTGTGAAAAGTGGATTATGTTAATAAGTCGATATTTGGGGCTACGTGAAGTGGGAGAATCTATAGAAACAAAGGTAGTGAAGAACTAGAAACGTGCCCCTTGATTTCACCTCCACGAGGGGACAAGGAAGAGCTCACGGAGGTCTCACCAAGAAGTGCGATAAATTTGATAAGGTAGAGGATTCCATGCATACCACCCCCACCCACATCACTGCCAGTTTCACCATCTTCACCCCCATCTTCACCCATACCACCTCCGCCACCACCACAAGTCAATATGGCAAGCGCGATAAAGTTGCCAGTGTTCAAAGGAGTAGGAAATGAAGATCCGAACCAGTTTTGGTTTGTGATAAAGGTTGTATAGGAAGCGCAGGGAGTCACAGATGACAATATAAAGAAGGTAATGTTGGTCAGTACTCTATAGGATCACGCACTGACCTGGTACATTAAGCATTCCAATGGCAATCCAAATGCGAGGATCACATATATCCAAACCGCACTAAACAAAGAATTTAGCAGGCCGAATTGAGAGGTGTAATCGATTATTGGGTTCAAGTAAATCACAATGCTACTAGGCGAGATCCCTTGGGAGTTGGATCAGAGGCTGAAGTGCACAATTCATGAAGCTAACATGACATTGACATATGGACAACACCATGAATTGTTTGTAGCATCGTTAATGCCACATTTAAGGAATGCGCTATCACAACAAAGGCTAACAACTCAAGCTGAGACCTTAGAGATCACGATGAGACTGCATGAGACCCCAATAAAAGATCCCATCCTAGGAGTTTAGTTGATTCACGCGCAGTTGAAAATCTTGTGCCTTGAGATGCAGAGTCTAAAACAAGATAGGACAGCTTGCCCAGAAGTACGCGACGAGGTATGGTGCGTAAAGTGCAAGGGTCAAGGACATGACAATGACCACTGCACGGTGTTCGTGAATTACCTCACAGTAGGAGGACCAATGCCATTGAGACTGGAGGTGCAAGTAGGACCTAGCACAGCTCCTGCATTATGGTGCATGATTTGTAAAATAAGAGGAAATCATACTACGGACAACTCCCATCTATTGCAGAAGTACACGTAGAATTCACAACAGTTGTTCTGTAATTTCTATAAATCAGTGGGACAAGAAGAGCGCACATGTAGAATTTATGCACTGATGATGGATAAGACTCCTACCTACAGGGTTCAGGCCAAAACACAACCCCTTGACCAAAATGCAGGGATGGCGCGAACTGGATTTCAGGGGCGCGGATGAGGTTGAGGTGGAGGAGGACCTAGAAGAGGTCACAGACAGCTAATATGTTATAATTGCATAGGGCCACGACATTATGCCCACGATTGTACGAATCAAACACGTCCATCATGCTTGTATTGTACATTGTTTGATCATGAGATAGAGGATTATCCCACACTAATAGCGCAGTTGCACAATAAAGGAGCACTCCAACCTCCCTCGACTCAGAACCTGCAAATGTTGAGGTCTGAGCCATGCGAGGAAGACCCTAATGTGAATATTGTGCTCCGAAGTGGAATTACGATAGGGGATGACAAAGGAAAGAAGCCTGAAGAGAGTACTTGGGTTTGCAAGGCTCCAACAAAAGAACCAGAGTTTGATTTGGAGTGCATAAGGAAACCTTAATGGAAGCTAGGAAGAGCTTCGTTGATGCCTCCACTTCAAGAAGCAAAGACAGACTGGAGCCGAAAATGGACCCAACAATGCTCACAATGTTCCTGGAAACATGCATGTAGCTGCTGCATGATAGAAAGGTTGTGAAAGGGCTGCATGAACTCATAAATAGATGTGTTGGGACCACACCAGGAGAACTGTGCATAGTTTGGAAGATCGAAAAGCACGCGATGAGGACAGGAAGGGAGATGAGATTGACCACATAGATTGGGGAATACGAGATGGACCAAGTGATTATGGACCTAGGATCAGACACGAACGTTCTTCCAAAGCAGACATGGGAGTGCATGGGGAGGCCTACGCTGCAATGGTCTCCTATCCAACTTCGAATGGTGAACCAGCAAATGATCCTACCTATGGTAATATTACAGGGAATCACAGTGGATATCGAAGGAGAAAGCACACTAGCAGATTTCAAAGTGATAGGGATTGTTGATGACAGCAATCCCTACCCTACACTATTAGGAATAGATTGGGCCACTGACATGAATGGGGTGATAAATCTGAAGAAGTGCAAGATGATTTTTGAGAAAAATTCTCTACGCGTAGTTGTTCCTTTGGACCCTGCAGAAGGATCATGCTACACAGATCCATTGAGCGACTACAACAGCGATGAAGATTTGGATTGCATCTACAAGATAACCACGTGAGAACAAGACTGGGTGAATCCAACCGCGGATGGACGAATCTCATGGGAGCGTGAAATCTCCTGCACATCGAACTCAGACGAGGAAATAGAATGATGGTAGAACTAGTTACACGAGGTAACCACACTAAACTGTAACATGATGATGAGATCATTGCGCTGCATATCAATGGAGGTAAGGGATCTGCCTACGTATGATGGGTTAAGTAAGGTAGATAAATTCTTGAACATATTTGGAAGGGAGGTGTCGGAGTAGCAATGCTTCAAAGCTTTGAAATGGGTATTGTGCACTATGCCCGTGAGGTGGTGGGGTACGCACCAAGGAAGCTTCGAGGACTGGCGCGAATATAGTAGAATGATTCGCATACAGTTTGGGAAGCCTCAGATGCGATTAACAGATGAGATTGCTTGATGAAATGGTTTGCGCGCCCACCTATCCACATGGATGCAGGCATATGGTACGAAACCTGCGCGGATGAACACATTCTTCACGTTGGGAGACAAGGTCAGTGAGCAAGTGTGGTCAGGGAAATGGCGCGAATGACCCCTCCAATTGGAACCACAGAGTATGGAAATACCAAGTGCGCAAAAGGTTATCCATGCAGAAGCCTTTAATGAAGTATGCAAAGCGCTGAACAAGGTATATAATGCACAAAAAACTGAGTGGGACCTGCACGTACCAGCAGTTTTGTGGGCTTATAGGACCACGTGCAAGAAACTGATAGCGCATGTGCCTCCGAGGCTGGAGGATGGAGTGAACATTGTAATCCCCATAAAGTATAACATGCCTAGTCTGCACATAGCAGCACCGGCAGATACGACGGTTCACGAAACCTTGGAAGAAGGGGTAGCACAACTGAATGAAGTAGAACGCTTGGGACCCGAGGAAGAAATCTGACAGGGTGATCTTAGGCTCCAAGAACTTAGGAAAGAAAGTGTGCGATTAAGGGAGAAAAGTGCTCTGGTGGAAGCAGAAGTTGAGAAGCTTGAGGACGAAATAAAGGAAGATTTTCTCGATACAAAACCCAAGGTGATAAAATAGGGTACGCATGATCACGTTGACAAATTTGGTGACTATCGTCGTGAATTGATCAGCCTAATGCCTTGGATTGAACTGCAAATTACTAAACGGATCAACCACAGTGGTGTGCTTCCATGATAAAGTGCACGACATAGCCAGTAACAATAAAAGGTGGGTATTCTCCAAGAAAAGTGATGGATGACCGAATGAAACCCTATACAGGTGGTGCGACCACCTGACTAGCCGTGGAAAGTACAGTCTTAGCACTCCAGGTAGTTGAGAGGGGGTGCGGGAATGTTAGTGTCGATATCTTCATCCCTCTGTTAGAGATCAAATCCTCTTATTGCATTGCATATTAGGTGTCCCGCCCAGTCAGCTGCATTCCATTAGGCGCATGGATCATCTGACGGTAGTGGCTTCTCCTATAGTTTCCCTCATGTCATTTACTTGTTGGCTCATTTTTATTCATCAAAAGGATATACAGTCACCTTTTTGTCAAAAAAATTGCAAAAGTCTTTTCTAGCGTTTCATTGTCATTTAGGTCTAGGGTTTCATTAGGATTTCATCAAAAAGAGTTTCAAAATGTCCAATAACAGCTAGCAGGCACATGAGGAGGTTCTAGTACCAATAAAGTCATAATCAAGTGCTCAGAGATGTTTTCAGAGTTTTGAGGAAAAACAAAGTATTTCAAATTTTATTGTACAAATTCATGTAATTTTATTCCCTTCATATGTAAATCACCTCACTTGCAACCCTAGTCATTTTCCCTACCCTCAGTAGCTCCAATCCCTTGCAAATCAAACAAAACATAAGTCATTCAGTTCATCACAAGCTCAAATAAAGTGAAAGAGCTCAAAAACAGAGTTAAAAGTCAAGTCATATTCCAAACATCATAAAAGTGGGTTTTTATGAATCAAAAATTAAAATCTCCTTGTATATAATTGTCTCCCTCAAATCAAAAGCTCATTTGCACTCAAAGACAAAGTTTGAGCAAAGAAAAGCTGGTTTTAGAGAAAGCAAGAGAAATTTGGAGAAAACTGTCTGAGTTCAGAGGCGCGGCACACTGGGCAAGTGGTGCGGCACACATAGCAGGCGCAGCACATAGGGCCACGATTTCCAGTGTAAAAGTAAGTAGGCACGGCGCATACATAGGGCGCGGCACATTGGGTTTGAGGTGCGGCGCATAGAGCTGCCAAGCTCGAATTCTTCAATAACTCACTCCAAATCACCCAAAATTCATTTTTGCAAGTAGGTTGAGCCTTTATCACTACTAGTAAAACAGTCTTTCATACAATTTATGTTGGTTGTCTTATGGTGGTTGTCTAAAAGAAAATCAAACCATACCCTCTTGCTATTTCCCAAGAAACAGCTACCTAGGGTTTGCATTGGTTGTTGTGGCTACCAAGTACATTCTCCCATTCTTTCAACTTTCACTCCTTCACTCATTTTTCACCTGATCCCCCTATTCCCTAAACTCACATATTCCTAAAACATCATCTATTTCTATCCCAATTCCCATTTCCCAACTCCTTAATACAAATTCCCAAACCCTAGTGCTATACCCAAAACTCCCAAATTACTCCCTAATCCCCTGTTTCCCTAACTAAACCCTATCCCAATAATCCCAAAAATCCCTCATTGTTTCCTCCCTCCACAGTCCCTCCCGTATTTTTCCCTTGGTGGCAGAAATCAAGAACATCATAAATCACCTACTTCTCATCAAGACAGCTCACCCACTAGCAGAGATGGAATCGGATTCCTCGTATGATCATGAAGAGGAGACACAAAGTGACTCACCTACATAGGTACATGCAGCCAGGAGGCCTCATATAGGTGGCAAACATATTCGAGAAGAACCTACTACTCTTGCTGAGTTACAGGCCTGCCCTCTTGCCATGTCATGTTTCCAACACCAGTCCTGCTATGAATTTTGTGAGCTAGTTGCTAGAATTCAGTTTCATCATGAGTTGGCTCGTTTGTTTGTGCTTCATTTACATGATGGTCAAGCCAATCTAGATGGTGTCACATTCACCTTAACACCAGAATCTATTTCACTATCAACTGGTATTCCTAACATTAGAGAGCAATGGAACAAGAGGCAACAAATTGACAGGCCGCATTATGAACCATACATCAAGCTTGGTTATTTGAGACAGCTCAGCAAAGTTTTTCCTTTTGGGTAACTCAAAGATTCTTATGCTCCTTTGATGAAATTGATAATAAAGTATTTCAGCTGTGAGGGTCGCTTTTCCCGTTTATATGTCTACCATATCAGGCTGCTGATGCATTTTACCAGGGTGAGGAGGATGAACCTCCCTTACTTCATGTGCCGAAATATTGAGAAAATGACCACCTTAGTACAACACAAGACTCCTCAGCAGCAGTTCAATAGTATTTACCATTTTTCTCTCATTAAGATTATGGTCATCCATCAGCTTGGCTTGCAAGGCATCACTTGGGAGGACTTCATTTCTCGTGATCTTTTCACAGCTCCTCCAGGACCTCCCAAGGTTTTGCATGAGACAGGTGAACCTTCATATCAGCATGAGGGTCATGAGACACAGACCGCTAGTATGTCAGTGTTTATCACTTATCAGAAGGGCACTAGACAGTTGTTCGTAGTAGCCAAACGAGTATTATCTCCACCCGGGGTGGAAGGGGTCTCACTTCCTCATCAGCACAACAGGTTCAGGACAAAGGCAAGAGGCAATTACAGGATCAAGGACCATTAAGTGAGTAGAAGACTGATTTCATTCTCATTGAGGGTGATGATACTGATATGGGCCCACAAAGCGCAAATATCAAAGAAGTCATCCAAGAGCAGCAGGCGGAAATCAATGCCTTGTCCCTCAACTTGGAAAGGGCTAAATGGAAAATAAAGTACCTGGATAAAAGAAATAATCAGCTTGAATATCAGCAAGCGATTATGGAGTTGCAAAACATTCGAGAGAATTTCCAAGCTGCCCAAAGGAGGAGGGTGGGGCTCACTTCACTTGAGCAAGAGGTCAATGCCGATCGGGATTCATGGCTTGAAAGAGCCAATATCCACTTAGAGAGGTTTTTGGAGAAGGCCAACAAGGAGAAGACATTGTTGAGACATATGGCATATCATTATATGGCGAGAAACAAAGTTTGCAAGGCGAGAATCAGGAGCTTAAAGGCAAAATTGAAGAAGGCATCAAAGAGGCGAAAGGAGCATGAAGGACTTCAAATATTGGTTGAGGCTTCCTTGGCCCAAAACAATGCTTGATGAAGAAGACTCAGCCCAAATTTTAAAAAAAATTGGGCACTTTTTTCATTTTTGGAATTTTTGGCACAAAAAATAGGATTTTCTGCTCTATGCGTCGTGCCACCTGGCGCTCGCTTTTGGTAGGAGCCTCCAAATGAAAAAAACTCAGAATTTTTGGATTTGGTATGGAAAAATATGCTTGGCTACCAATGGCCAAGAAATTTGGACAGGTTTTGAGCCCTCAAAAGGTCAAAAACACTCAAAAAATGACCTTACTGCCCTTATTTTGACACACAGGATGTAGTGTTAGGAGAACTGAATTTTAGAGGGGCAAATGGAGGCCCAATTAAAAAATTCCACTTGGGTTGGAAAGTAGACAAGTATATCTTTCCAACAAGCACACTTGGAAAGAATTTGGACACCGGGAAGACCTCCAAAAGTGGCTTCAAACAGGCGCTATGCATAGAGAATTTGGCGCAGCACATAGAGCAAATTTGGCCCAGTTTGACCAGGAATGCTCTATTTTTCGCCTAGCTTTTGCCAGTTTGACTTTTTCACCTTCTTAGTGTCAAATTTTTGATGTAATTTAATGTAAATTGATGGATCATGATGTAAATATGTCAAATTTTCATTTATGTAGGTAGATTCATCTATTAAAAAGTTGTTTGAAACTGAATGAATCAGTTCCCTGGTTTTTAGAGGCATGTTGTTCCATTGCCTGATTTCTTGTTCTCAGTTTAGAATTAGTTGGAACAGATACTAAACATGTGAGTTAGACCCCTAGAGGCTAGGATGAGCTATGGTTTGTCTATATTATGTGGTTTTTCAGTCATTAGCATGGTTGGACTCTTGAGAAAGCAAGGAGCTTCATTGTACATTCATATCAGCATTTTGGCTAAGGAATTGAGACCAGGGTTTGCAGCACTCTTTGGGATCCCTGTGGCATTTTGTTTTGGTACAATGCTTTCTTCTATATTTTTTATGTGTTATGTATGACATTATCTATCTTGTTTCTCCCTAACTAAATCAGCAAGAGTGTAAATAGAATCCATTGAAATTGCAGTGCTCTACTTGAGGTTTGCTTTAGTTTCTTGATGTTTTCAGATGTTTGGACAGGATCCATGGCTGCTCTTGCCCTCTTCAACTCCTCACCTATCTAATCCCTCCACCTCATTCGATTTGAAGTGCCAAAATCAGTTGCCTACCTTACCCCATTGAGATCTCTGCAAATCTGAGCCTCATTCCCCGCACCCAAAATCTGCTTTTCCATTTGAGCCAACAAAAACATCATTTTATTCAATCAAACTATTTTGTACATATGCCTAGCCTAAGATCAGTAGTTATATCAGTCATCTCAAGCCTTTAGTGATCACATTTTGTTGAGATTGACCCGAAGAGAGCCCTTTTCCGACCTGGTAAGGCTAGCTACTAGGTTAAGCGTGGTTTGATGTTACCCTAGATCCTACCTTTCTCAGCCTGAGGTAAATCTAGGCCCTAACAGGGACTATAAACTACTCTACTTAGTATCTACGTGATGTTGCAGCTTTGCACAAATGCAAAGAGTCACAAGGTCCATGACCACACAAGGGGGACTACATTGCCACGCGGGTTGGCTGGAAAGTGAACGTTGGAGTCACTATTCACGATGTATGCCCGACTTGAGACCAAATGGAGCGGGTGGCAAGCATTTAAGATGCACTTTACTGGTATGATTTTGGAAAATCTGCCACCAAGGAAGCATTAATGAACTGGATTTGGGGGGAACGGTCGAATTCAAATTCAAAAGGCGCTATAAATTACAAAGGGCTTCCCAGTAAACAAAACCTTGTCATTTTCGAATTGAGTTGTTGTATACGCCGGTTATTCTGAGCCAAGATCTGTTTGCCCTGTCTCAAGCATTGATTGAGCCCCTGATTACATGATTGAAAGATTCCTAGACCAGCAAGATGGCAGCGTCACAAGAAGTTAGGGAAATTGTAGAGAGGACCGCTGAAGAGGGCGCATAGGCCCTGACTATGGGGGATGCCCCTAAAGGCGCCGGGATTGTGGCAGAAATCCATAAATCACCACGCATGCCAAGGTCGAAGAAAGACAAAAAGTCGATGATTCATGTGCATGTATCCCTGTGAAAGCCGCTCCGCACCAGGTTAACGATAGAGGAGAAAGGGAAAGTTGTTAACTTGGAAACTGACGAGGAGGAGGAAGACCTGGAGGACCTTATAATTAAAGAAGACGAGGATGAAGCATGGAGGAAGAAACTGAGCCTGCACAACCTTAAACAAAGTTTCCCGCCTGTATCCCCCCGCGAAATGGGAAGGCCAAAGTGCCCAAGGATCTCGATGAGAGCAAGAGCTCTCTCCAGACTCCGCTCCTCCCAGATGACATCATCTTTGAGGGCACGCACCTGGGATGGGTGCCTAACTTGAACTTTGAAGATTGGGATCTCACTAACCACGAGAAGTTCCCACATCTAGATACCATGCAGCTCATGAGGCCCAAGCAGAACCGCGGTGGGGGTTATCGAATTAGAGCTGTGAAAGTGGTTACGCGAAATAGAAAAGGAAGGGTTATTAAACCTACTCTAGGTGTTGCATTTACATAGCACCCCAATAATGATATTCGTCATCAGGCAACTGCTTTTCCTAGTGCATGGTGGGTGTTTGTGGCTAGAGGATCCCATCCCCATCACGGACCACTTAATCCACCGCATTACCCGGATCCCATGTAAAGGAAAGGACCCTGCAGACATCTTGGAGGGGAAGAGCAATGACTTGGCCATCGAGGAGGCCATGAAGAAGAAGTGCAAGCTGGAGAAGAAGAAAAGGGGCTACATCATATCCAGCATCAACAATAATGCAGTTAAAGTGGTGACCCAAATACTGGAGAGTAAAGTTATGCGCAAGTGCTGGGTGGAAGAGGTACCAGTGCCAGTGGTGGCACTTGCTAAGCAGTGCACAAAGGGGGTCCAGTTCAACTGGTCTAAGTTCCTATGCAAGGAGTTCTTGGAAAATTTCCATGAGGCCCAAGAACAAGGCAAAACGTTCCACTATGCATGACTTATGTTGTCCATAGTGCTCATGGCAAGGGAATTATCAGAGGACAGTCAGTTCCCCATGATCGACAGGGATCTACCGAAGGCCGCGAAGTACACTTCGCTATGGACCATGAAGGACATGAACTGGATCTGTAACAGTAAGATATTCTGGTGTTCATGTAAATGAACATCAAAATGGGGATTAACCACACACCGCAGTTATCACCCACTGTCTACAAAAGCCTGCAAAGTTTTTCAAAATTTAAAGTGAACCTCCACAACATCTATATCAGAGTGCACAAGGACTTGGCCAAGAAATGGAGAGAGCTACCCTTTGTAGCCATGGGTGACATAATATTTGATGTACTGGAGACATGGCCGCCGGAGTGGCATGCCGTAGACATCACGGAAATGGAGAAGTCTGCGGCATAGAAGAAGAAAGAGGAGGCCAAACTGCGCATGGCACAGTTGGAAAAGAAGAGAAAGAAAGAAGCAGCGGCAGCAAAAGCATAGGAGGCACTGGACGCTACGTAGATGGCAACAGAATAGGAAAAGGCCGCAACAACAGCAGTAACACAGGAGGTAGTCGAGAAGGCATGTGAGGGCCATAAGTCGCCTTTGCATGGGTACGAAACGGTGGAGGAGGAGGGCGGCCCATATCCACAAACTGCGTCAACACAACTAAATTGCTAGCACCCGAGCGAGCGGACGGGGCTGCGCAAGAAGTTCAAGGCATCAAATTTGTATATCGACCCGATCACCCTTAATAAGGGTGATCTGCACGAAATCGACAAGATGGTGTGCGACGTCACCTTCGAGGCCCTCCAGAACTTCGTGCAAGAGAATCAGATTGTGTTGGGGGCCCTTAGAGCACAGCTATAGGAGTTGCAGGTGCGCAGTCCTTAGGTTGGTACCCTTTTAACCAACCTCGTAGTAGGGACAAATGTAGCAGAGAAGATGTTGCATGCCTCAGATAAAAAACACAATAGTGCTTCCAAAAGGGGCACTGGTGACAAAAAATGAGGCCAACGGGCCTACGATTAGCACACTGAAAGGTATCGGCATCAACATGGATGCACTCCCATGGGAGACGTTATATATTTTGCAAGATGGAATTACTGCAGAACTTCGAGCTAGGGAGAGCCACACGCTGCAAGTGCTGAGTGAGAAAAAAATCAACATGGAGCAGTTGATCTTGCAGTGCAACTAAGTGGTGTCACAGAACAGGTAGATGGTATAGGTACTGGAAGAAACCTGTTAGATGGTCCCTGAGCTGGTCATCCCATCCAACGCACCAAGAGAGGCGTGCATCCACAGACTAGCAGTAAGGGTGCACGAGGAGTGAGAAGAAATGACTAAGGTTCAGCTAGAGCTAAACCTTCAGAGAGCGGAGTGGCAGTTGAAGGCACATCCATCCACCCCTCCGGAAGTAAGAGAATAGTGTGTAAATGCTATTGCATCAGGGTTGGAAGAGATCAGCAGTGCAGTAAGGGGCTACACCAGAACGTTGGAGGAGTCATTTGAGGTCCTCACAAATTTGCAGGAGGACCCCAACATCCATTGCTTAGGGATAGGCGTGTGAGCTCTAGCAGTAGTACGACAGCATCAAAGGGACTGCGCAGACGGTGGCACTCACTCAGAGGCTCGCACGAATGCAACAACCCAAAATGCTGAAAGAGCAGGTGGATGCAACATGGCACAAAGAAGTAGTCCTAAAGGTGTGCATTCAGCCTCGAATCAACAAGGCCTTTACCATTACAGCAAAAATTGAAGGCACGCTCGCACAAATGCAGGGTACGCAGGAACAGTTGCAGGGAAGCAGTTCCAACACCGCGTTCTTGGAACAATAGGTATAGGAGATTCAGTAGGCAGTTGCTCAGTGTGCTACCGACCTTGCAATAGTTTGAGCAGAGTTGGAGGGACTCTGTGCAAAGATCCCTGCACCGATAGAGTGACTCGAGGGTGAGTCACGATGTTTGTGTTGGGGGCCTGTTGGGCATGGAATCCCCCCCAAAGGCATGTTTTGGGGCTTAAAGCCCAATTTTTTACCAAGTTTATTGTAAAGACTCCACGATTTGTGGGCACGGAGCGCAAAGTCATAATAGAGTCACAGGGTTGTCCACCCTTGTTTTGTAATGTAATGTCAGCTTGAAAGATCTACCCATGGTCCGCGAACCATGGGATTGTATAAATAGAGCGAGGCTCTAAGTGTAGCATAAGTAAGAAGATAGAAGCATGATGAGTCTAAGGAATTGATTGAGTCAAAGTGTAAGTTGTGTCTTTGGTTCATAGAGTGGGAGAAGGCTTTGCAGCTGTGTGCGCAGAGGCCTAGTAGTCCGCAGTTGAGTGCGCGAACCCTTGGAGCTGAGTGAGCAGGGCAGGTCGAGTCTGTAACCATTGGAAGCATTAATAAAAGAGAATTTTTATCATATTTTTGTGTATCTTTTCCTGTTTTATGTATTATTGGGTATAACTTTCAAGTCTACTATTTATTTGTTGCGTAAACTCATATGAATGTGTTGTATAAATAACTATAACATAAGGCATCCATTTACGTGAAGATAACTAACTGGTGTAAGAAGATAAGTAAGATCATGGGTGTGACTTAGGGAAATAATGCAAAGCATTTCTCTAACAGTGCGAAAGCCCCACAACCCTGGTTAGGGCTACGCGAAGGTGAATATATTAGGGCGCGACGGCCAGGGAAGTGCGCGAAGTATCCTGCGTGCAGGTACTACCAATTGGACTGAATCAACCCCTTAGACATCTCAAGGGTGCAGAAACCTGGTTCCAGCACCCCCCCCATACTACTTCGAGTGAGTCCTCAATTTGTGCTCCATGAACTGTTGCCGAAAAGGCCAGTAGTATAGGGATTTGTTTGGCTAATTAACTCTGAACCTGGGTCAGGCCCCAACAAGCCAACAAGTACCAATCCCTAACACTACAAATTTGATTCACAAAATCAAGTAATCCCCAAGAAAGGTGGAAATATACCAAAGAAACAATATACTATATCAAATGATTCATGAGGTTGAGTACAATTAAATTCCAAATGCCTCATCATTAGTGAGGTAACTGACTAGGTAGTAAAAAGGGCATGCATAGTTTTTTACTATGTTTCACAACAACGGATCAAGAATTTAACATGAAGCTAAACATGTTGGAAGAAGCTGGTCAGAATGTTGATGAAGGAAAGGTGTTCAACTTGTAAGAAAACCTGGTTAATATCATTAAAAAAAATTGCAAGTAATGCCAAAGTTCAACCAAAGCTATATTATTCCCTTATATGCTGATTTTTCTACCAATAAGATAATTCATCCTAGTCAAAGAGGATATAATTACAAAGTTTAAAACCATTATAATGCAGAAATATCAGTGTTTCACTATCAGTATACCAAGTTCAACTGACTATTAATAAAATCTCAAGAATGGCATTCATAGGTGGAGAGTTCAATAATGAGTCTATCATAAACTCCCCAACTCAATTCCTATACACCTATACATCGACAACATGAAGCTTTGGTATGTAGAAGGAATAGTGTCAACACCTAAAGACTTAGAATATCAGTCAACTTGTGAGCATTATTTTGAAGTACTATGGAGGCAATTGAAGATTTTCTTTTCCATCCCACTTGAATCCCATAACAACATTGAACAACTAATTCTATCATTGATATATGAAAATATATAAGGAGAAAAGGAGGTTGAACTGTACGCCCACCCATTCTTTAATAATCTCGGCAATCTAGTTGGTTCATCTTTAAGGAAACATCCAAAAGAAGAAGAAGAAAAATAAATGGACGTTGCATAACTAATACAATTCGATGATATATAAATGAATTCCTCTAGGAACTCCATGAGATCAGCTTGGATAACCCTAAAATGGAAAGTAAACCATAGAAGGTTGTGGAAAAATGACCAAAAAAAAATTGACACAGTAGGAGTCATCCCTAACAAGGGGTACTTTGGGTTTAACTGTTAAACCCATCTATGCTAAATCCATGGAAATGGCTAAAGAAAAATTTTCCAAGAAACAAATCCAAAGGTAGAATTGGAAAAGAGAGTGAAGTGAAAAACTAAACAAAACCAATAGGATTCGAGCACAATAGCTTCTCGACCAGACCTAAGGCCAGTATCTAAGTCCATTCCAAAGAGGCCAAGAACAAGATAGTCAATTCCCATTGACTTGAATAGATAGTTACCCCTTATGAATATAAATATTGTAAAACAAGAAATATCATCTAGTCATCAAAACAAATAGTATCATATGAAACATCACCCATCATGAAGAAAAAGGAAAAATAATAGAATAAGAGTGATGAAGAGACAACATAGCCAAAGTCTAGTAAGTCAACTAAGAATTATGACTCTGATGCACAATTATAGAATGGTGGTGTAAATGTGCATTAAGAATAAGATCAACACCTATATCATTTGACTAATAATCTAGTGGAAGAGTTACCAATCGACCATCTAACTACAAAATGTATGCTGACAACTCAAGAGGAATTAATTCTAAGTGAAAAACTAGTTAAATATCCCATGAAAATAATGTAGGAAGAATCAGTGCCAAGTATTCAACTAGTTGCAAATGCTATGGAGATAAAATAGCATTATTAGGAGCCAAATGTAGAAGAGGTGGAAGAAACTTAAGTTCCAACATCAACCAAACGTATACATCAATACAAACAAGAGTTAACCCAACAGTTGACCCCCATGGTGCCAAAAAAACCACCCACAATTCTAAGAGAATCACCCTCAACCACACCAACTAAAATAGTGGAGGAACCAAGGGCTACTTCCATGAAGAAGAAGAAATGGGCCAAAAATAAAACAACAACATGGATATGTGTGATGTTATAACATGTGGAGGAGCTTACTGAAATTATAATATTTACATTTGTTCCACTGACAGTAACTTATAATCAAATTTTTGACTTGTATAATATGATCAATAAGCATCCAACACTTAGATGGATAAGAGCAATGGAAAATGTAGGAATATTTTAGATGAGGAAAATTAAGGAAAAGTAGGTATAGAAGGAATGCATAGACTTGCACAAGAAAAGCTTCAAATCAAGCCACCCAATATAGAAGTATATCGAGACTAACCTCTGGCATTTAGTTAATCAATTGGTTAATCTGAATGTACAAATATAAGAGGAAAATTGGCATGAGTAAGACAAACGCGAGAAATCAAAAACCAACCACACATATTCAATTTTTCAAGTATAACTTAATAATCTCATATAGATGAGACAATCACTAGAAGTAGTAGCACATTAGCCATAATAATATCACCCAATTTGAATAATTTCCCAACATACTTCACATTGACCTGCAATATACTAAAATTTTAGAAAAAAATAATAAAGGACTTAACTAACAGAGAAAAATGTATTCTTGAATTCAAAGCATGACAATCCTTATGAACATTGATAGTTATAGAAAAGGAGGTTAAGGCTGCATTGATCTAGGAAGAAAGGAAGAGGTATAAAGAAGAAGAAAAAAATGGAAGCTAATAATGCTCTCGACCACCTCAATAATGCAGTACAATAGGAATAATGATTGGAAAACTAATGAAACCTAGGCTTGCAATAAGTATAGGATGTTGCTTTGACAAAGAAACTTGAATAACCTACTCACATGAATTCAACAAGGGTGTAGGAACAACACATAATAGATGAATGGACATATTTCAATTAGAAACTACAATGACTTGCCCATATATTAATAAAATAGCAATTAGTCAACCTTATGATCCTCCACCACCATGGCCTCATATAGTAAATTCCCTAGTTTGACTGCAGTTCCAATTTTTACGCTTAGTATGTCAAATTCCAATCTTCACTCACTACGTCAGTTGTCAAATTCAACAAAAATTGAGTAAAAATGCTCTTAGTGGAAAATGTAACATTGAAAGAAGAAAGTGATTAGACCATTAAGTAAATAAGTGCCTCTTTATACATCAACATAATCAATTTCAAAATAACTACAACTTAAAGGACTAGCAACAACATCTCCTCCAACTAGAACAATCCTAGCACTAACACCAGAAGAACATTCAAGCACCCAAGAAATAGAAACACAAAAATAGAATTAATAGCACTAAGAAAGAAACATTCTTATTAATTCTTGTATTTTTTAACCTCTCTTAATTTTGTAAAATAAATCCACATCTCCCACTTTCTAGAGACAAGGAATTGAGATAGGGGGAGATGTTGGAAGCGATAGTTAAGTATGTCAACTAGACCTGGCAATTGACCTAAGTCAAAGTTAATAGAATATCTAGACCTGGAAGTTGACCTAAGTCAAACTTAATTGAATATCTAAGTCACAAATGTAAGTCATTCGATTGCACAGTTGAGCTGACTTACCAAGGTCATTAAACAGTTACAGCTACCATGTATTTGAATTATACATATAAATAGGTCATTGAAGTAATAGATAAGAAGAGAAGGAAGGATACTGTATCTCTATGGTATATGGGTCTACTGACCAAGGTAGTTAAATAATTGCAACTTATTGTAACTCAATTATACATATAAATAGGCCTTAATGTAACAAAAAAGTAGAGAAGGAAAGATATTGTATTATTGTGGTACATTAATAAAGTGATTATTGTTGGTCTCCCATTACTTATGTTAGATTCTCCTTTTTTTCATCTATGTGTATGTATGTATCATAGTTTATATGTTGCTATCTGATGGTCACTTATGGAACTACTAATAACTACTTAAAATTCCTCAAATTACAACATGCCAAAGAGTAGGTTATTTTAATCAGAGGTTGATGTGTGTATGTAACAGCCCCGGTGAAAATTACATGTAAAAATATATAAATACCACCGATTATGGGGACACGTATTCCAAGCTGGATGGTGGGCAAGACATCCTAGTGTGTGTTCATTTGGTTGTTTATGGCTAAGGAAATTGGCAAAGGCAATGTCTAAGGCATTAAAGAGGAAAAAACGTATTTTGGCACACTTATTTATGAAAATAATGGAAAATAGGAGAAAAAGGAGGTAAAAGGTCACAGGTTTCATGTGAGGAGGAAATTGAAGGAAACTAATGGAAAATGAAGAAGATAGAGGCCTTGTTAATAAAAAGGCTTCTGAGGATCGGTTAGCAGGCTTCTTCCTTTCAAAGTGAACCTTCTCTCAGGTTAGCTTTGGAGCTCTCTCATTATTCTCTCTCTCTCTCATACTCTTAGACACTAAGAGCTTTCTTGGAGCACTTTGGCATTGGATCAAGAAAGTAAAATAAGGCAAGAGGAAGCAAATATCAAGCAGGGAAAGGCAGGGTCAAGCAGCTACAACAGACTTCATTGCAGGTATCAACTTGCATGTGTATTTTCCTTCCTAGATTTGGCATGCATGGGATTTCATGAGTTTATTTTATACCATGGCATGGGTCTTTCCAGGTGTGACAGTATTTTCATCCTAGCCTTGCCATTTCCTGATAGCTTTGATGAGATGGGTACACTCATGCAGTTTGTGGGGGATGGTTGGATTGGATTCGAAGCTAAGTGGGGTGGATCTCCAAATTGGAAAACACATGGTGGTAGTGGTCCCTAAAACGGACTATGGATGCATGAATCCACTAGACTAGTGACCCCTGAATTGGACTGTGGGTTGCGGTAAAGCTAGATTGTGTGCTTCGGTGGGCCTAGGAATCATTGTCGGTGAATCGCGCGACATACGGTAAAGCAAAGAGGTGGATTTTCTCTCTATTAGGCCTAGTGATTCAAGGATATAATGCAGGGTAAAGCCTAGAGAGTATGTCACGGTGTAGGTCCTAGTGATCCCTAGATCATACTGTAGATGCACGGTAAATCTTGAGAGACTAGGAGGCACTCAAATTCCTCACGGTGTAGGCAGAGAACTCCGGTGGCATCCACATTGACTGGTACTTTTGATGTGTTTTATGAGTCCCTCATTCATGCTTAGAATATGGCACAAGGGTGATTGGCCGAAGAGGGACTTGGCTCAACCATTCTATGGTCAGGTGGAACATGGTAGTCCCATCAACGGTTGGTTTATTGCATTTTTTAATGAAAAATTCATTCCCTCGATTTTCATGTGCAAATATACTGATGTATATATGGATTTTGATGGTTGATATGTTTATGGTATTTTTGTTCCTATTGTGTTTTTTATATGCACATTTACCTCAGAGGGTGTTATAAAGTGGTATCATAGCATGGTTCAAACACTTAGACTGGGTGGGCTTTATCATAGGTGAAATGAAGAACAAAGGTTAAATTTTAGACCTTTCTTTCATATCTGTTATAACTTTTTTTCTATGGCATATTAGAAGGTAAAAATTTATCCATATTGAAGGTAAATCCCACTGATAATGTGGTAAAAATTTCAGATATTGGTTCACAAAACTTTAGGAATTATGATCTAAGGAAAATGATCTTCCTGAATACACCTTTAAACAAGTCATGTTGGAATTTCTACAATAACTCATCTTCTCTAGGCATTCAGAAGCTTAAAAATTGTCCACATTGATGGGAAATACCAATGACTACGTGGTAGAAATTTGATATATTGGGTTGCAATATTTTAGGAGATATGAGTAGAGGGAGTCGAGCCTTCTGAATGCTCCTAAAATCAGGGCTCAAACAGGTCACGCTAACATTTTTGTTATAACTTTTCTTCTGGGCACTCTCAGGAGCTGAAATGTTTTCCAAAATGAGAGAAAATCCCATTGATATTGTGATAAAAATTTCAGACATTTATTTGCTATATTTTAGGAGATATGACTAGTGGAAGTCGAGCTTTCTGGATACTCCTAGAATTGTGCACAAAATATGATTGTGTTGTTTTTTTGTTATAACTTTTCATCTGCGAAATATCAGAAGTTGAAACGTGAACCATAGTGAAGGAAAATACCATAATCATATAGTTTAGTTTCCATAACTTGTACTACTACAGTTTAGGATATATGCATTGAATCATTCGCTATATTAGTTTGCATGTAAATTGTTTGAAGAAATGCTTACATGCAAATGTAATAGTATAGTAGTTGTTTGAAGAAAAATGTAAATGCATGGTAATTGTTTGAAGAAAATGTTATTTTCTTGGATGGGATAGTATTGTAGTATGATAATATGGATGTAGCTGATCTATGCCTATTTTCATGCAAAGAATTTGAAGAGTTGCATGTCGGGAATTTGAAAGGTTGCATGCAAGGAAATTGAAAAGTTGCATGTAAGGAAATGGAAAAGTGGCATGTTTTTAGTTATTATGTTACAAGTGGAATAAGTACAATGTTTTGACTTAATCTCATACAAAATGTATGAGAAATAAAAATCAATTTCTTTTCAAGTGTGGTTAAATTTAGTTGAGCTTTGGAGATTCCACTTCCATAATTTGACATTGGAGATCGGGCCATTATAGTAGCTTCCTCCTTCTACCTTAGTGTGGACCATGGATAGTAATGGGGTATGCTTATAGGTTGTTTGAATGCTTGATTAAGTGCGTGATATTTTTTTGTGATTATAAAATTGTATGAAGGAATTCTCTTGTTTTAATATGGTTGTACTAACACAATATGTGTTGAGACAACTGATATGCACTTACGTGCAAGTGGGTGCTAGTTTTAGTATTATGACTATGATTGTGAGTTGATTTTCAACTATGACATGGTTGTTAGTATTGGTGAAAGCTGATTTCAAATTAATAGACACGATGTCTTGATTTTTGGAACATGTGACTGACTGTGTATGGATTATATGTCGCTTACATGTTGATTTTATGTCGCCTATTTACATCCTTGTATGTTGGGTTACATTCTTGAATATTTTTTATTACATGTATCAGTCTTGTAGGTTGATTACAATATTTGATTGCTTATGTTCGACTACATGCATTTATTCATAGGTGTAGTTGATTTGACATTGCTTATGCATATTGTTGGTTGCATGTGGCAATGTGTACAATGGAGTAATGGTTGTTGTCATGCATGAGGTCATGGTTTGTGTAGTTGATATGGTCATGCATTGATGACTGGACTCTAGCTAGAATGATGTGTGTATGGTTTGGTATTCATTTGTTATATGTCTATATACAGTTGTTATGCATGTATGGTCTTGGTTATAGTTTGAATATTAGGTCAAACATGCCTTGTGAAGTCATTGTATGCAATTTAGGTCATCATGGTGCTATTGCTTGTTATGATGCTAATGAGTTGACTGAGATAAAGAAAGAGATGAAGATCATCAAAGTGAATTTGTAGCATTGGACCTTGAGGCAAGGGTGGGTCATCATACAGGTATTGCATGTGGGCATGCAGGTATGTAAGTTAAGGATTTTTATATGCATTAGGGTTATATACATTAGGTTTATGTACATGCATTTGATGTTATGGTTACATTCATGATAAATGTTAGATGAATAGTGTAGTTATATGCACATTTGTCAGATAGTCATGAGTGATAGCAACATGTGGTTGTATGCACTACTTTTGTTTTTTACGTTAGATAAATTAATGATTATGTTATATATTGTTGTTGAGTATGTTCAAGGATAGTTAGCTTTGCGATGAGCATGATATATAGCTTATTATTGTTTGTGCTATTAACTTGATCATTAGGGTTATTTCATTGAGATCTTGATGTTGTAATTTGGATTGGTCATATGCATGATGGTTATGTTCACTACATTGAAGATATTGATGTTATATGTATTGTTCTAAACTAGTTTGACCTATACAAATGGTTACGGTTGCGAAACTCAGGTATGAGCTGACATATTTTTGATATGGTGTTGTACTAATCTAGATTGATCATACATATGTGATTAACAACAAATGCTTATGAGTGCATGACATGAACATGTTAGTTAGTTAGTTACTATTAGGGATATCATGATTTATGTTTGAGTTGAATTGTTGTGAAGATGTATCATGCTAACCTGGCTTTATTATGTAGACAAGATAGCCTCCCCTGATATAAATTAAGGTATGAATAAGGTATGAGTTTTCTTATATCGTATATTTGGTGCTTGGTTGTTTGATTATGACGTCTATTTGGTGTTTGAGTGTTTCGTGCATAGTTGATTTATTTAACATGGTATGTTTGGAAATGGTTGAATGGTTGATGAATTTCTTAATATGAGTATGTGTTCAAATGATTTTGTTTTAAGATGATCGTACTAACATGTATGTGTTGAGACAATTGATATGTACTTAAATGTAGTTGATAGTTGTAGAATTATGTCTAATGACTATGGATTATGACATGATTGTTTGTAAAATTTGATTTCAAATTGATAAATATGATTGTCTTAATATTTGGAACATGTGGTTGACATGTGTGACCATGATGCAGGGAGTTGCACAGCAAGAGAGGTTGCCATGAAATCTTGAAGAAGGCTAGGGTTGAGCTTTCCCTGGGAACCAAGGGGATCGAGACATGGTGTTTGTTGTTATTCTTATGCTTTTGGTATTTGACGATTGTTGCACTTGATTTGAAATTTTGATTGTGTTTGGTGCATAGCTATGCCACTTTGTTTGTAGAGTCGTGTTGTTATTAGTTTTCATGGTTTTCTTCTTATTGTTGTTTCCGTTCTTGCCTTTTATGTTTTCAGTCTGGGGAATTGGTTGGGAACGAGGAAAGTTAATGTAGCTCAAGGAAAGCTATGTGGTACCCAACAGGTGATGTAAGACTCAAATGAAGCTATGTTCATGAATGAGTGCAGTGGAAGGTAAGACAATGATAGTCATTTAGATTGGTTTGGTCCATTGGTGTAAATGAACAATGGTAGTGTAGTCATGAGAAAGGTAACCAAAGAAGGTAAAGTAAATGGATTTGAGGCGGCACATGCCTTGGCTATGTTGGGAATATTTTTCTCAATATCATGATGTTGTGCATGCATAAAGAAATTTCTCTTAACATTGACCGTATGTTATCTGGAAATTTTGTTATGATCATGATTATGTAAATGTTTATATGTATAAATGTATGTATGTATGTCGTTGTTTGACAGGATCATGATTATTTTATGCTAACATTTATATATGTATGTATGTATCCATGTATCTATGTTATTGTCTGACAGGGTTGTCAGGGATCATTCTTGTGGAGGAATGATTTCTTATGCAGGAGAACAACATGAAGAGGTTCATGGTCTTACGAGGAATCAATTGGGAAGAGTATTCACGAAAAATATAGGAGGTCAGTATCATGTGGATATGATTTGATATTGTATACTTTTATTATGCCTATGTTTATGTTATGACATGTAATGTTGAAGGATACATAAGCAAAGTGAAAGAAGTGTGGTCTGTGACATGCTAGGATAAGCATGGATGAGATACCAAAAGTAAGGTTTCTTGGTAAGGACAGTGTGGTTTTGGATGTGTGGTACTATTGTTATGAATACATTGTATATGTTGTACATGTTGCATCTATGATGTGTGCATGTGTATACACAACATGTGTACATGTTATTTATGCAATGTTATGTATAGGATGGTACAAATAGGGTTGTGTGAATATCGCATATGGGGTATTGTATACATATTGTATTGTCTTCATGATGTATATGTAGTATTGTGTATGGATGATGCTATGTAAATGTTGGATATGCATTGTTATGTACACGTGGTGTTGCAAGCATGTTGTACATATGGTGCTATGTACATATGTTTTTGTGTGCATGATTGTACAAGTGGGGTTGTGAGCATGTGGTGGCGTGTATATGTTGTACATAGGGTGCTATGAGCATGTGGTGTTGTGTACATTTCATGCATGTGATGCTATGTACATATGGTGTCGTGCACATCGTGTGTGTGTGTTGGGATAGGGTCCCCTAGGGTCAATTTTGGCGAAAAAGCCTAAGTTTTGGGGTAGAAAGCCCACATTTTGTTATATAAAATGTAAATTCTCTGCAAGTTGTGGTCGCGAAGCATGTAGATAGCTAAAGTTCCATAAAGGGTTTTACCCTTCTTTTATGTAAGTGTGTCGGCCTTTGTTGATCCACCCATGGTCTGTGGACCATGGGATTGAATGGAAAGGTGTGTCTTAGGATGTCTAAGGCAATAGATATCGATGATGAAGACGAATGTAATGGGTCAGTAGAAGAAAGAGTGAAGAAGTCTTAGAATAGAAGAGAAGCTCTACAGTTGTGTGCACAGAGGCCTAGATTAGAGTCCGCAGCTGAGTGCACAGACCCCTGCAGCTGAGTGTGCAGGGAAGTCTTGAGTCTAGAAGTAGAACTGAAGTATTAATAAAGATATTATTCTATAAAATCGTGTGTTTGCCTATTTATTTCTATTATGAATCAATGTGCCTTTATGTTCTGATGAATGATGGGTTTATGAAATAATATTGTATTGATGCGCAACTTTACATGATTTATATTGTTATATGAACACAAGAAATAGTAACTGTTTACGCGAAGAATATCTTGTTTCCTATTAAAGTTATCGAACACTTAAGTCGATCTGGGTAAATATGGAATTAGGAGTAATCACAAAGGCCCGTAAGTAGTTGATTCACCTGTTTAGGGTCCGTGAAAGACACTCGTAGACCTTCATGAAGGTCTAGATCTTGGTTAAAGGAATTTATATCGATAAGCCTTAAAGGCTTATCGATCTGCATGAAGGTAGGTTTAGGGCATAAAACGAAATTACATTAATCTCTCGGTGTGGAAACTTGGTTCCAACATCCCCCCATACTGCTTCAGGTGAGACTTCAATTCGTGCTCCACGGGTTGATGCCGAAAGGGCCAGTAGTATAGGAATTTGTTTTGAAAAACTAACTTTGAACCTGGATCAAGACCCACTAAGCCAAAAAATGGTTCCGTTGTCGGGACTATGATCTGCATAAAAGAGATGTGTGATGTCACATCATTGGAATCCCACAAAGAAATAAATTGAAGAGTGGTTGGATATAAAAATCCACGAATTCACAGCACATGAAAACATAAATCCATGCCTAACAAAAGAACAGTGGTTGGATAGGTATTAGTACACAGAGATACATGAAATTTTCTTATGTTCCTTCCCGATTGAGTTATACGAGTGGATCGCTAAATTGGCAGATGGCCAGGGAAGGTGGAGGCTTGACGGTCCAAAAGTGTGGACCTCGGAGCTAGTGTGGATATTGGAAGCCTCTGAAGATAAGATCATGTGTGTTGTCGATCACTATCTTGATCGCATCATAGGAGGATTTGTGACAGAATTCAAGGTCGATACCTCGGTCAGTTACAACAAAGCAGAGCGAAGCTTCTTTAAGGGGTTGCGACGTAAGTATTTAAGATCTTTGAATACTTTGATTAAGATTCACTTGTGTGAAAAGTGGATTATTCCATTGCCTTGATGTTTGGAGCTATGCGAAGTGGAAAGTTCTTCAGGGATAGAGGGAGAACAGGTCATGAATATAGCTCACTGATTGAGCCTCCTTTGAGTGATGATGAGGGAGCAGCACAGGCTTCCCCATAGAGTGTTGTACAGTTAATAAGGCAAGGATTCTCGTGAATACCCCATCCGCCCACACCACCTCCACCTTCACCTCCACATCATACACCTTCGCCCACACCGCCACCACCTCCGCGATCATTCAATATGTCGAATACAATGAAGTTACCCATTTTCAAGGGCTTGGGAAATGAGGACCTAGACCAGTTTTGGTTCGTCGCGAAGGCTGTATGGATAGCATAGAATATTACAGATTATCATATGAAGAAAGCACAGTTGGTTACTTCTCTACAGGATCACGTGCTAACATGGTACATTAAGTACTGCACCAACAACCCAATGGCTTCGTTAGCAAACACTCGGACTGCGCTGAACAAGGAATTCAGTAGGCCCAATTCTGAATCTCAATTAGTCATTGGATTCAAGGAAATCATGATGAGGCTGGACAAAACACCATGGGAATTGGATCAGAGACTGAAGTTCCAAATACGTGAAGATAACATGAATCTCATCGATGGGAAGCACCGCGAATGGTTTGTAGCTTCACTCTTGCCTCAACTAAGGGTTGCCTTATCGTAGGAAAAGATAAGGACCCAGGTGGAAGCCCTGGAAATTGGGATGAGACTGCATGAAATGCCTATTCAAGATGTTTCTTTGGGAGTTCAGCATATTCGCATGGAGTTGCAGAATCTTTGCGTAGAGTTTCAAAGTTTGAAGAAGGATAGAGCGGCTTCGTCAGAGATGCACGAAGAAGTTTGGTGTTTGAAGTGTAAAAGCCAGGGGCATGATAAAGATCATTGCCCTGTCTTCACGAATTATGTTGCATGAGGAGGGACAATGCCTCTAAGGCCGAAAGCTCAAGCAGGGCCAAGTATAGGGCCCGTGGTGTGGTGTGCTATCTGTCAAGTAGCGGGAAAACATGTAACAGACAATTGCCACTTGCTGCAGAAATTTGTGCAGACACTGCAACAACTTTTCTGCAACGTCTATAAATCGGTGGGTCACGATGAGCATAAATGCCATAGCTATGAGTTAATCATGGAGAGAATTCTTTCATATCGAATGTAAATAGAAACTTGGCCTCTGGATCAAGGCGTTGGGGGAGCGTGCAGAGGATATCAGGGGCACGGACAAGGCCGAGGAGGAGGAGGACCTCGTAGAGGTCGAGGACAAGTTATTTACTATAATTGCGGAGTGCCAGGACACTACGCATGGGAATGTATGAGCTAGACACACCTGTCATGCTGATATTGTACTCAGTTTGATCACGCGATAGAAGATTGACCTGTATTGATAACAAATATGTAGGAGAAGAGGGCACAACCTCAGCAACCTACCCAGAACCTACAGATGATGAGGTTTGAACCCTACGAAGAGGATCCTAATGTGAATATCATGTTGCAAAGCGGAATGACAACTGGCAAGGATAAAGGAAAGCATCGTGAAGAAAGTGAGTGGGTCCGCAAGGCACTAGAAAAAGAGGTTGAGTTTGACTTGGAGTGCACAAGAGAAACGTTCATGGAAGCGAAGAAAAGCTTTGCTGAGGTTGCTACCTCAGGAATTCAAGACGAGTTGTCTGAAGAATTTGACCCCTTCATGCTTACTACCTTATTGGAGACCTGTATGAATCTCCTACGTGATAGAAAGGCCATGAAAGGGTTATAGGAGTTGATAAATAAATGTGTCGGTAAATAAAATGCTCCTGAAGGACCTTGCATAGTCAGAAAAATTGGTAAGCATAAGGCAAGAACAGGGCGTGAGATGAGGCTCACTGCACAAATATAAGAGTATGAAATTGATCAAGTTATTCTGGACTTACGGTCGGATGTGGATGTATTTCCTAAACAGACATGGGAAAGAATGGGGAGACCTGCACTGCAGTGGTCTCCGATTAAATTGAGAATGGAAAATCAACAAAAGATTATCCCCATGGGAATATTGCAGGGAGTGACAGTAGATATTAAAGGCACAAGCGCGTTGGTTGGTTTTGAAGTGATAGAGATTGTTGATGACACCAATCCCTACCCCGTGCTCCTTAGGATCGATTGGGCTATTGACATGAATGGTGTAATCAATTTGAAGAAATGGAAGATGTCATTTGAAAGGAAAGCACTCTGTGTAGTAATACCTTTGGACCCTACAGAAGGACCATGATATACTAAACTAGTTCGCGATTATGAAAGCGACAATGATTTGGACCAGATCTACAAAATAACAATGCGATATCAAGATTGGTGATGAGCCTCAAACCTGCACTCATTTACCCATCCTCCCAATAGCCTTTTCCTACTCATTTCCTTCTTTTGTCATCATTTCCTTCATCAAACTTGTTCAATTCATTGCATTATAGTACTTTTTAACATGATTTTCTAATCGTGCTAATGACTGACTGTTGGTTTAGATTTTTGGTTTAAGTGCTGCAATTCCACAGCTTATACAGGGTTTCCGCAGCCGGTCTCTGATTCCGCAGCCGATTCCAGATTCCGCAGCCATTTTCTTGTTTGCTATACTCCATGTGTCCTCCAGAGGAAAGAGCCACATGGGCAAGTTTGTATGACTGTGTACATGGTACGTGTACTGTCAGCTCAGCCAAACTGGCCGTCTACACCCCTGGTCAACGTGGAAGTAACTCTGGTCAAACGGCAAGGTTGCAAACGGTGGCACGGCTCTGCGTGTTCAGGTGGAGCACGGAACTCACAGCTGGCCTCCTTTTTAGCCACGAAGACTGCAGGGGACAAGAATCCAACAGCGGATTTATCATCCACGATGACCGTTTCCTAAATCCGTGCAGGGTGCTGCTGAACGTGTCTTTTGCATAGCTCTTAGTTAGCTTAGTTTACGCACAGAACAGTTTGTGTTCCTGCTATAAATAAAGCGTTTGCACACGCTGATTAGTTAGCTTGGAAGTTAGTCTTTTGTTGTTGTTATTCAGTTTGTAAAACTCTGTTTTAAATAGCGTTTACGCTCCCCACTGTATTTTGTTATGTGTTGATTTAATACCAAGAAGACAGTTTTGTTCCTACCTGCGTAGCTGATCTTTTTAATTGGTTGAGTGGATGGACAGCCCCTGTCTGCTACAACCATTGTACAGTAGCTTTTAGATTTATTTTCCCGCATTTCTCTTTTCCGATTTACCATGTATATTAATGTACAGTTTGATTTCTGCAATTTCGACTTCTTTTGACATGTATATTAATGTACAGTTTGAATTATGCTGCTTTACGTTTCTGTACTTTTCATGACTGATCAGTGTATGTTTTTGCAGCTTTGTTAGGAGCCCGGGACAGTGTGATTTTCCTTCTTTTTATCACTAGTGGCATTTGAAGTTGTCTTATCTAAACTGCTGACTTTTGCTTCGATTTTCATTAGTTTCCTTGCTTAGTTAGTTTCCTTGCCTAGTTACTTTATCAGGTTTTGTCAAGTTGCTAATCTCTTGATGGTTCTTTTTATCATAATTCACTAACTTTTATGGGACCAAAACATCATTTAATTGCAGCTTGGTTTATTTAGTTTTAGACTCATATTACTAATTCACTCCTAACTCTTTTTGACATGATCAATTTGGCTAAAGGCAGAATGTTAAGGGAGAATTAAGTAGTGTGATTTGTCACTTAATTCTTGCATTGCTTTAGAGGAGTTAGCGTAGTGTTCTTGCTTTCAATTGAGTTAATGTAGACGTTATTTTCATTCTTATCAGCAGTAAAGGTATTGGACTAGTGCCATTGGTCTTCTTGTTTGATGCTTTACTTTCATTTGAGAGCTTTAATTTCATTCCAAGTTATTGTTCAAGTTTTTCCTTTAAATTTCAAGAAGCATTTAGAAATCGCCACATACACACACATTCACTCACTTGTTTATAACTCCATCACATCACATTAGGAAGATAAGTCAAACATGAACTAAAAACGACAAAAAGAACTAGGAAAGGCTGCTTAAGTATATATTGTACACTTCACTTCATCAGCTTACGAGCCCCGGGTTGAGAATTTATGATAGCAATTTAGACAACACTAAATTCACCAAACATTTTGGCGCCGTTGCCGGGGAAGTGATATTAGGTAGCCAATTTCTTAAAAAAAAAATTAAGAAAATTTCAAGAAAGGGAAATTGATAACCTCTCAAAGTATGCTCTCCTCTTGCACCTAGAGTGATCTGGAGGATCAGAAAAGAGAAAGTTATTGGTTTAATAGTTTCTTAAGTATGTTCTCTTCTTGCACCTAGAGTGACCTGGAAGATCAGAAAGAGAATTATTAGCCTGACTTGAAGAAAAATAAACAAAAAAAATGACATGCATAGAGCTATAGATTCTAGGGGAAGGTTTTTAGCTACAGCCAAGAGTTCGATTTTTACAAGTCCATCTACTTCAAGGAATAGACAAGAGACACCTCCCTCATCTCCAGCTGACACTCCTAGCCCTAGGATTCCTGGAATTCAAGAGGCAAGAATCGACTCTCCCACACCTTCTATTGAATTTGAATCAGAAAGAGATCATTTCCTTCCTTCTGCAGAAAGACCAATTGTAATTGAAGAAGTAGAATCATCTGAAGAAGAGGGAGAAATTCCTTCTCATTCACCCTTTGTAGAAGAACCAGAAGACTCTGAAGTCTCTAGGGAAACCATTATGACAGAGGAAGGAGGTGGTAGAGGTAGAGGTAGAGGAGGAGGAGGAGGAAACAATGGAGGAGGTAGAGGTCACATTGGAGGAAATAGAGATGGGGATAACTCATTCGGGTTTCCTATCGTCGATGAGGATTCCTGAGCCACTATGAAAAACATATCACCATCTGTCCTCCCAAACTTCCATGGGTTAAGAACTAAGGACCCTGAAACATTTCTATTCGAGTTTGAAGTAGTGTGTCAAACTTATGACTATCTGGATGACTCTCAAAAACTCAAATTGTTCCCTTCAACATTGAAAGGACAAGCTTTGAAATGGTTCATGGGGTTACTCACTCAATCCATTAGGTCTTGGAATGATATGAAACAAACATTTTTGGATAGGTACCTGCACTATTGTATGCCTACCAATCACAAGGATGAGGTATTTAAAATGGTACAAAGAGAAGATGAGAACCTAGAGGATTTACTAGAAAGATTTCAATATAACTTGAAAAGAGCAAAAATGAGTAACTTGGATGAGGAGACCTTGAAAGCCCTCCTATTAAAAGCCATTAGAGATGAATGGATAGACATTCTGAACATGATGGGGAAAGGAGATATATCTCAACTTTCACTCAATGATATAGCAGAGCTATGTATCCATCTCTCAAGGGGAAAATCAAAAACTCAAAAAGGGCCTAGAGATCCTTCTCTCCTTAGAGCAAATAAATCTGAAACTGGATCAGTAAGTAGGGCTGAGATGGGCAATATGCTTGATGAATTCAAAACTGACATCTTAGGGAGTCTTAGTGAACAATTAGACACCCTTAAGATCCATAATAAACAGAAAGCAGAAGTCGAGGCCTTGGCCATCTTTTGCCCGAAATGTAGGAAGAAACATGCTTTAAGGGAATGTCCCTTGGAAGAACGAGTTGTGGAAACATGTGTAATTTGCTCAGAAAACCATGAGACCAAGGATTGTCCTTCAATCCCTGGGCTCAAAGCAGTCTTTCAAGAAGATCCAAATACACTTGAATCTCTCTGTTTTGTTGCAAGGAGACCTTGGCAGGGGCAACAAAATCAAGGGTTTAACAACTCTATGAATTTTCAACCCCAACCAAATTAGAATCCTTGGCAACAACCTTGGCCTCAACCTCAAAATCCTTTTCAATCATGGATGCAAAGCATGCAAAATCCTTATGGGAGATTTGCTCAATTCTATCAATATCCTCCATCTTTTCAAAACCAGCAAGCTCCACAACTTCCAAATCAAAGTCCACAACTATCATTGCCATTCCCTCAACAACAACAACCTTCTCCACAAAATCAAAATTCTCAACTCTTGCTTCCATCCCAACAGAAGTAAAATCAACTTCCTTCTCAGCCATTGCCAAACCCCAATAATAGGAACCCTCAAAATGCTTACATGATGGAAGGTCAACCATTCCCTACCTATATGATTGTTCCTCTCAATGAAGTACAACTCAGATCAGGTAGAATCCTAGATCAACCTTCTATAAATTTTCAACAGCCAAGCATTTCTGAGGAAGAATCTCTTAAAGCTAATAAGGGTTCTGAAGCATCCCTTCAAAACCCAAACACTCAAAAATAAAAAGAAAAAGAATCAACCCCCACAACTCCCATAGTTGAACAACCTACATCTTTGGCCACACCTCCTTTTCCTGAAAGGTTACAAATTGACAAAGGAGTGGAAAAACAAATTTGGTTGCCTGACTATAATTTTCTAGATGAATTGAAGAATGTCTGTATCAAGATTCCCTTGTTACAAGCCATTAAAGAGATTCCCATTCTAGCAAAAAAAATAAAGGAGTTGAGCCTTAAAAGACCAGGAAGGAAACCAAGAGATACCAGAAGGATCCACCTGGTAGGAAAAATTGCAGATATCATGATGGGAAAGATTACCATGCAGAAATATGTAGATCCCGGTAGTCCAATTGTCAAAACACATATCAATGGGGTAGAAATACCAAATACTTTGATTGATTTAGGGGCTGCTATCAACATTATGAGTAGACAGACCATGGACCAGTTAAAACTTCCTAACCTTCTCTTTACACCTACTTTGCTGCAACTTGCAGATAGATCAATCATTAAACATGATGGTGTATTGGAAGACATTCCAGTCTCCCTAGACTCTTGGGAATATCCATTTGATTTTATGATTTTAACTCCCAAGAACAATCTAGGAGGACATCCTCTTATTTTAGGAAGACCTTGGCTAGCCACAGCTGATGCTTTCATAAGTTGTAGGTCTGGGGATATGTATATTTCTGATGGCAATTCAACAAAGAAGTTCAATCTGTATCCTCTAGCGAAAGCAATTACAGAAATAGGAGATAATGAGTGGGTTGATGATGAAGATACTATACAACCTGTCTTTACCATTTCTGAGATTATTGAAGATAGTCAAATTCTGAACACATTAGAAAATTTTGAACCATCTTCAGAATATGACTCTACACAATTTCAGTTGGATTCTGACATAGAGTGTCTATCATCTAGACAAATGTCTCTTTTCTCTATGGAAGAATTTGGTAGTTCTGCCATTGAGATCTTTCCAAGAAAAACATTAAACATTAACAAAAACTTGGAAAAATCCCAACAGGAAGAGCTAAACAAAGTCTTGCAAAGACATTCTACTGCATTTTCATGGGAGTATACCGACATGAAAGGTATTGACCCTAAGACTTGCATTCATCACATCTACATTGAGGAAAACAGTAGACCAATCAGACAACCTCAAAGAAGGATGAATCCAAACCTTAGGGAGATAGTGAAAGAAGAGCTCCAAAAGTTACTCAATGTAAACTTCATTTACCCCATTTCAGATAGCCGATGGGTTTCTCCCTTGGTTATAGTACCTAAAAGAATGGTAAATGGAGGGTTTGCATTGATTACAGAGAATTGAACAAAGCAACCTTGAAGGATCATTTTCCTTTGCCCTTTATTGATCAAGTATTAGATACTTTAGCAGGCAAAAAGTATTTCTCATTTTTGGATGGTTTTAGTGGTTACAATCAAATTCAGGTAGCACTTGAAGATCATGACAAAACCACATTTACTTGTCCATGGGGAACTTTTGCTTACCGAGTACTTCCCTTTGGATTATGCAATGCACCTGCTACATTTCAAAGGGTTGTACTAGGAATCTTTTCAGATCTAATTCATGATTGTGTAGAGGTCTACATGGATGATTTCACAGTTTATGGTAACACATTTGAAGGAGCATTAGAAAATTTGGAAAAAGTCCTAATTAGATGTAAAGAAACAATTTTTTCATTAAGTCATGAAAAATGTTTTATGATGTTTACTGAAGGGATTGTTTTAGGACATCATATTTCAAGAGATGGAATTAAAGTTGATAGATCCAAAGTTGAAGTCATCTCCAAGTTACCTGTTCCAAATTGCCAGAAAGATGTTAGAAGTTTTCTTGGATTTATCGGATATTATAGAAGATTTATTGAAAACTTCACCAAGATAGCATCTCCGCTCTTCAAATTACTTACAAAAGACTATGAATTCAAATGGGATCCTGAATGTCAGTCTGCATTTGAAACTTTAAAGACTAGAATATCTGAAGCACCCATTTTGAGAGGGCCAAATTGGAAACTCTCTTTCCACATTTCTACTGATGCTTCAGATACAGCTCTAGGAGCTGTCTTGGGACAAAAGGATTTGGTCCCTTATGCCATTTATTACACCAGTAAAAATTTGACTCCCACCGAGTTAAATTATACTGTGACTGAAAAAGAATTCTTAGCCGTTGTTCATGCAATCAACAAGTTTAGACATTATATAACCGGCTATGAAACTTTTGTCCATACTGATCATTCTGCAATTAGATATCTTATGAACAAACCTGTTACTAATGGCAGAGTTACAAGATGGCTTTTACTTTTACAAGAATTCAATATTACTGTGTTAGATAGACCAGGGAAACAAAACACAGTAGCTGATTTCTTGTCTAGAATCCAAAATACTAACGAAGATTCTCCTGTAGAGGATAAGTTTCCTGATGAATACTTGTTTGCAATAACTACTAAAACTCCTTGGTATGCAGATATTGCCAACTATTTAGTTACAGGGAAGCTACCTCCACACTTGTTTCCTAATGAGAAAAGGAAAATCATTCATGAGAGTTCACATTATTCTTGGATTTCTAATGAATTGTTCAAAACAGGGCCAGATTGTATGATCAGAAGATGTGTTCGGGAAGATGAAATGCCTGACATTCTTAAGGCATGTCATGATGAACCGTGCGGCGGACACTTTGCTGACAAGAGGACGGCCTATAAAATCCTTTCTTTAGGATATTATTGGCCTTCTCTCTTTAAATATGCAAAGCAATATGTTAGAAGGTGTGATAGCTGCCAAAGGGTTGGGAGACCAACTCCTTCAAATGAAATGCCACTACAGCCACAGGTATGCATTGAAACCTTTGAGAAATGGGCTCTAGATTTCGTTGGACCTATCAATCCACAATCTAAGCAAAAGAAGTATATATTGGTTTGCATTGATTATGTTACTAAGTGGGTAGAAGCCAAGGCATTGCCTTCTGCCACTGAAAATTCAGTTGTTCAATTTCTTTTTGAGGATATTTTTACTCGTTTTGGTGTCCCAAGAGAAATTGTGACAGATCAGGGAAGTCAATTTACATCTAAATTGATGGAGAAGCTGATGGAGGAATACAAAATCAATCACATAACATCTACTCCATACCATCCGCAAGCAAATGGTCAAGTGGAATCTACAAATAAAGTTCTTGAAAGCATCATCACCAAGACTGTTCATCTTCATAGAAGAGATTGGGCAGAAAGGCTTCCTGAAGCCTTATGGGCCTATAGAACTACATGGAGGAACACAACAGGACATTCTCCCTATGAACTTGTTTATGGGAAAGAAGTCCTGCTCCCCATTGAGTTCCAAGTCAAGACCTTCAAGATGGCAGTTCAATTGGGGATGAGCCTATCAGAAGCCCAAAAGCACAGAATGGACCAGCTAAATGAGCTAGATGAAATAAGACAAGATGCAATTCTAAGGACTGATCTAGTTCAACACCAAAGAACTAAGTGGCATGATCGACACATCAGAGAAAGAAAGTTTCAGAAGGGAGATTGGGCACTATTGTTTGATTCCAAGTTTAAGGACTTCAAAGGAAAATTTCAAACTCATTGGCTTGGGCCATATGAGATTAATGAAGTCTTTAACAATGGAGCAGTTCGAGTGAAGACCATTGATGAGCTTCAGACTCCTCTCATTGTGAATGGCCACCGATTGAAAGTCTACCACAAGCCACTCTCAAAGGAGGAATTTGTTAAATTGTTCCAAGAAGATTCTGCAATGAGGCTGGTGGAGAAGAATTCTTCTCCTCCATCAGCCTAGTCTTTGTTCCTTTCAGTTGAAAAAAAAAAAAAAAAGTCTTTTGTATAAGCCTGAAAACCAATCTTGGATTAGCGGTCTTATGCAAAAAATATAAAGTGAAAATCAGGGTCACCTAACACTTTATATTTTCCAAATAAAAAAAAAAAAAAAAAAAAATCTCTCTCTTTCTCTTTCCATCTCATCCGCCATTTTGTCCATCTCATCCGCCATTTCACCCATCTCATCATCTTCATTCCACTTCATTTTTCTTCCAGATCATTCATTCCATCTCATTTCCACCAATAAAGTACCTCTTAGGACTATTCCATTCAGTTAAGTTTGTTCTAATCATCTTTGTGCAGGCAGAAAAGTGTTGTTGCAGTTTCCGCAGCTCATACCAAGTTTCCGCAGCTCATACACTCTGTCTCTGCAATCAAAGCAATTCTGTTTCAGAAAGGAAAATTTACAGTGAGGGGTATCATCATCAAAGAGCAGCAAGGATACATAGCACCTACAAGGCCAGAAAGCAATCAAAAGTTAGCCACCATAATCAACAAAGGGATCAAATGCAAACGTATGAAGGTATATTCCAAATTTTTAATCAACAGTTTAATGTCATTTATGCATGGTTTTCAAATCGTGGTAGGAGTCACTTAATGCAATGATTGACAAGATTATTCCACTTCTCGTCCACTCCTCGTCCACGATCACGCCTAATCCACCTCATCACCCTCTTAACGGTCCCCTAATTACTATTGATTCGAACTTAACATGAGCTGCTCTTCCATTAATTACTCGTACCTCAGTGACGTATACCAGTGTACTACGGCTCTACATATGATCATTTCCGCAGCCAAATGTATGCAGCCACCCGACGCTTACGGATTTGGCCGTTGCTTCATCTATTCATATCTCCATTTCCCGCATGCATAAACTCATTGCCGTATTGTTCTCTACACTCTCGTTTTTACTGTAAATCTCTCTCTGTTCTTTTTCCTCACCTCTTTGTTCAAAACCCCGATCATAAGTTCTACACCATACTGTTTATTACATCACGCTTACTCTGTTACAACCATAATTCCTCTGTTTTCCCTGTGAGCATTCTCCTCAAGCGTCCATATCCCACTGTCAGAGCTTCAAGAAAAACTGAGAGCCGAAAATGGGGAAATTGTTAAGAGCAGAACCAGAGGGTTCGAAATTTTTAGAGGGTTACCCACAGATAAAGGAAGCACTGTAGAAAGCCAAATGGTTGAAGTTCATCCAGAAATTTAAAGGCTACAATAAAGAGGTGAAAAAGCCATTTTCCCGGTCATTTAATGGAAATACCGTGGAGGTAGGAGACCTGCAGTTCACCATAACAGGGAGCACCTTGGCCACAGCGACCGATTTGCCTCAAAAAGGAGAACGCTGGTTCAAAAAAAGAAAAGTTGAAGATGAAGAGTGGAAAAATATGCTCAAGAATCTAGGTATGGATACCTCCATTTTTACTAAGGGAATCCCTGTACGTGTCATTAAGGAAGAGTGGACTTCATTACTATTGCTTGTTCAAAAATTTTAACATGTGAAGGCCGCTTCGGTGTCATGTATGTATACCATGCAAGAATCATGATGCACTTTATGGATGACCATGCTATCAACCTACCTTATTTCTTGTTAGCTAGTCTAAAGAAGATGAGTGAAACTGTTCAGAAACACGTGGGAAACATTGAACCCCACTTGTCTCATCATGGACTCGTTAGAATTTTAATTGAGGAGCAGTTGAAAACTAAAAATGATACGTGGGAGAAGTTTCTAGTTAGAAACCATTTTCAAGAGGTAGTTGAAGCCTCTAGTAGCTCTCCTAGGATACCAAAGCAAAGTAGGAAAAGAGGGAAAGAAATTACTGCCCAAGAAACTGCTGAAGAAACTGTTCAAGAAACTGCCCAAGAAATTGCTCAAGAAGAAAGGAAAAAGGGAGGCAGAACTAAAAGACAAAAGAGGGATAAAGGGAAAGCCATTATGCAAGAGTCATACCCTTCACCTGAGCCCTCAATGGAAGAAGACTCCCAAACACTAGCTGATAGACTTGCGCAACTCCATGCTACTGCCCTCTCAAAGAAGAAACAAAAGCAAAAACAAAGTACCTTGCAAAAGCAAAAGAGCACTAGTGCCGTGAGAAGGAGAAGCAGACTACAAAGGAAAATGAGGGTCACTGAAGAAAAACAACCACATTTTATTGACTTGGGAGGAAGTACACCTGAAAAGGTTGCTACCCAGCTTGATTTTGAATCAAGTTCCCCACGTGCTGAGGTCACTACTCCACGTGAAGAAAGCCCATTCCAACAAGACCCTCAAACAGAGTTTGAATATGAACCAAGTCCAAGAAGATCACCTGACATTGACCCTGACCAGTAGAAGGTGTACAATTATTTGGAAACCTTAGAGCAATCAGCTGTAGGTCCTAGCTCTATCTTGCCTCTTGATCAACAGGTTCAATCTCTAAAACAAGAAGTGTTTGAGCTAGAAGTTCTGAATCGCCATATTAAACAGGAAAATGAAGCATTGAGAGAACAGAGCAAGGTGGACAAAATTGTCCACGACAACATAATGCTTCACTTGGGTCTTTGGCAGAAAAAGAATAGGAAGTTGAAGAGGAAATGCAAGAAATTGAGCAAGGCCTTGATTAACTTGAAATTTAGGTGTTTGGTTAGAAAGCCAAAAACAAATTTGGCAGCAAGAAGAAAAAGGAGAAGGTTGGATGTCTTGGTAGAGGCATCTGAGCATATGGACTGAAAAATCATGACAAAGTTTTGGTTGCATGAGGACATGCAACACCTTCACAGTGGGGGTATGTTGAGCCTCAAACCTGCACTCATTTACCCATCCTCCCAATAGCCTTTTCCTACTCATTTCCTTCTTTTGTCATCATTTCCTTCATCAAACTTGTTCAATTCATTGCATTATAGTACTTTTTAACATGATTTTCTAATCGTGCTAATGACTGACTGTTGGTTTAGATTTTTGGTTTAAGTGCTGCAATTCCACAGCTTATACAGGGTTTCCGCAGTCGGTCTCTGATTCCGCAGCCGATTCCAGATTCCGCAGCCATTTTCTTGTTTGCTATACTCCAGGTGTCCTCCAGAGGAAAGAGCCACATGGGCAAGTTTGTATGACTGTGTACATGGTACGTGTGCTGTCAGCTCAGCCAAACTGGCCGTCTACACCCCTGGTCAACGCGGAAGTAACTCTGGTCAAACGGCAAGGTTGCAAACGATGGCACGGCTCTGCGTGTTCAGGTGGAGCACGGAACTCACAGCTGGCCTCCTTTTTAGCCACGAAGACTGCAGGGGACAAGAATCCAACAGCGGATTTATCATCCACGATGATCGTTTCCTAAATCCGTGCAAGGTGCTGCTGAACGTGTCTTTTGCATAGCTCTTAGTTAGCTTAGTTTACGCACAGAACAGTTTGTGTTCCTGCTATAAATAAAGCATTTGCACATGCTGATTAGTTAGCTTGGAAGTTAGTCTTTTTTTGTTGTTATTCAGTTTGTAAAACTCTGTTTTAAATAGCGTTTACGCTCCCCACTGTATTTTGTTATGTGTTGATTTAATACCAAGATGACAGTTCTGTTCCTACCTGCGTAGCGGATCTTTTTAATTGGTTGAGTGGATGGACGGCCCCTGTCTGCTACAACCATTGTACAGTAGCTTTTAGATTTATTTTCCTGCATTTCTCTTTTCCGATTTACCATGTATATTAATGTACAGTTTGATTTCTGCAATTTCGATTTCTTTTGACATGTATATTAATGTACAGTTTGAATTATGCTGCTTTACGTTTCTGTACTTTTCATGACTGATCAGTGTATGTTTTTGCAGCTTTGTTAGGAGCCCGGGACAGTGTGCTTTTCCTTCTTTTTATCACTAGTGGCATTTGAAGTTTTCTTATCTAAACTGCTGACTTTTGCTTCGATTTTCATTAGTTTCCTTGCTTAGTTAGTTTCCTTGCCTAGTTACTTTATCAGGTTTTGTCAAGTTGCTAATCTCTTGATGGTTCTTTTTATCATAATTCACTAACTTTTATGGGACCAAAACATCATCTAATTGCAGCTTGGTTTATTTAGTTTTAGACTCATATTACTAATTCACTCCTAACTCTTTTTCACATGATCAATTTGGCTAAAGGCAGAATGTTAAGGGAGAATTAAGTAGTGTGATTTGTCACTTAATTCTTGCATTGCTTTAGAGGAGTTAGCGTAGTGTTCTTGCTTTCAATTGAGTTAATGTAGATGTTATTTTCATTCTTATCAGCAGTAAAGGTATTGGACTAGTGCCATTGGTCTTCTTGTTTGATGCTTTACTTTCATTTGAGAGCTTTAATTTCATTCCAAGTTATTGTTCAAGTTTTTCCTTTAAATTTCAAGAAGCATTTAGAAATCGCCACATACACACACATTCACTCACTTGTTTATAACTCCATCACATCACATTAGGAAGATAAGTCAAACATGAACTAAAAACGACAAAAAGAACTAGGAAAGGCTACTTAAGTATATATTGTACACTTCACTTCATCAGCTTACGAGCCCCGGGTTGACAATTTATGATAGCAATTTAGACAACACTAAATTCACCAAACAATTGGGTTAATTCGACAATCGATGGGTGCATTGCATGGTACCACGAAAGTTCTTGTACATCATATTCATATGAGGAAGAATTGGAGCACTGGCAGAATAGGTTGCATGAAGTATCTACGTTGCATTGTAACATGATGACTAAATCGTTGCATTGTGTATCATCTAAGGTCAGAATTTTGCCTTATTACAATGGCCTAACTGATGTAGATAAATTTTTGGATGCATTTGAAAGGTAAGTGTCGAAGAAGCATCGCTTCCAAGCACTGAATTTGGCATTGTACGCTACGCCTGTAAGATGGCGGGGCATGCACAAAGACAGTTTTGATGGGCGGTGCGAGTACAAAAAAATGATGAGATTGCAGTTTAGTCAACCAAAAGTCTGGTTAATGGCAAAATATGATGGAAGAAATGATCCACGCGATCATTTAGAAAAATGGACTGATGTTTATGGGACGGAGCCGCAACCGGAGTGGGTACATTTATTCTGTCACACTTTGAATGTAATACCCATGAATTGGTACCCAGAACAGAGCTTCACCACGACACTGAAGAGTGGGACATTTTGAGACATGGATTCTTAATGACATTCGTCTTTGAAGATGGGTTCGAATGTATTGATGAGGCATTGCAAGAGGTTAGGGCAGAAATCTTCATAATACCGTAGGATCCTATGGATTTGATTCAACCATATTGGAGCACCCAATTGCGCCATCTGCTGGAGTTCTATAATGTGTTTCCTGAAGAAGAAGGCAAGGATCCAAGGAACATTACTATCCTAGAGGTAAAAGAACACCGCGAAGTTGAGGGACCACAAATAAAGAATCCAGATATCACCGTGCCACTGAAAACTAGACAAGTGAACATTGGCACAGAGGCAGAGCCAAAGTTTGTGAAGATAGGGACTACTGGGATGATGCTATGGTGGACAAGGCCACTGAGTCACTCAGCGAATATCAGGATTTGTTTCCCACAAAGTTTTCAGACTTAAAAGGAATAATGGGCAATTTAGGAGTGATGAAAATAACTTTGAAACCGGACATGAAACCTGTTAACCAGAGGCCATATTGCCTTAATCCCAAGTATAAGGAAAAGTTCTGCTTAGAGTTGGACAAGATGCTTGCAATAGGTATTATTGAACCAGTGGAGGAATCTGATTGGGTGAGTCCAATGGTAGTTCAGGAAAAGAAGTAGAAGGATGAAATAAGGATTTGCGTAGATCTCAGGAAGTTGAACGATGCTTGTGTTCACGATCCTTTTCCAACTCCGTTCCGATATGAAGTACAAGATAATGTTGGCGGGTAGGAGGCCTATTCATTCATTGATGGGTTCTGTGGATACCATCAGATAAAGATCATGCCAAAAGACAGGAGTAGGACTACCTTTGTGACTAAGTGGGGATGCTTTCAGTATACGGTAATTCCTTTTGGACTTAATGATGCACTAGCAATCTTCTCGTGTGTAGTCATCACAACATTCAAAGAATTCATTCACAAGTTTTTGGAGGTATATTTTGATGATTGGACAGTGTTTGGACTGGTAAAACACCATGTAGCTAGTTTGCGCTTGATGCTTGATACATGTCTAAGGTATAAGATCGTGCTAAACTTGAAGAATTTCTTATTTTGTCCCTTTTTTAAATCTTGTTAGGCCATGTAGTGTGTAGAAAAAGATTAATGGTGAACCCTGCTAAGATCGTGGTTATCATTGATTTGGAGGTGCTAAGGAGTGTTAAACAGTTGCACGTACCACTGGGCCATACAGGATACTATCGTAAGTTCATTAAAAGTTATGCTCAGATTACCATGCCTATGGAAAAGTTGCTAAAGAAGGACGCTACATTCTGTTGGGATGAAGAATTTCAGTGGAGTCTGTATGTATTAAAGGAGAAGATGGTCACCACACCGATCCTAGTCTTCCCGGATTGGAAGAAGGAATTTCATGTACATGTGGATGTGTCATGTATTGCGCTAGGAGCAGTAATGACACAAGCCGGTGAAGGAGAATTGGATCACCCTATAGAATTTGCAAGCTGGAAGTTGTCTAAGGTTGAAAATAATTACTCGACGACAGAGCGCGAATGGTTGGCTATGGTGTACGCACTCCAGAATTTCAGACATTACCTGCTAGGCAGACATTTTAAGATGTATACAGACCACTCTGCATTAAAGTACCTAGTTAACAAGCCTGTGTTGGGGGGCGGAATATGCAGACGGTTGTTGTTGTTTCAGGAATATGATTTCGAGGTGATTGTGAAGCCAAGAAGGCTAAATGTAGGGCCATACAATCTTTCACGCATAGAAACATGAGAGGAGCCTACCAATTTGTAGGAGGGTTGCCTGATGCACAGATCTTTGCGATGCGCATAGAAGATAATCACTTTGCAAACATTATCCACTTCCTGACTACAAGAATGGATCCAGAGGGATGCACTAGTCAACAAAAGAAGGAATTAGTGATGCACGCAAAAGACTTCTCTGTTATTACAGGCCATTTGTATAAGATGGGATCTGAAGAAATATTGCGATGTTATGTGCTTGATTTTGAATGAAATAGTGTCCTTACTGAAGCTCGTGGAGGATTTGCGGGAGATCACTATGTAGGAAAAGCAACAGTGCAGAAGATTTTATGCGCTGGGTTGTGGTGGCCAATGTTGCATAAGGATTCCAAAGCATATTATAGGGTGTGCGATGCATGTCAGAGAATGGGAAGGACATAGCAGAGGGATGAGCTTCCTTTGAATTCGCAAGTATCATTACAACCATTTGAGAAATGAGCAATTGGTTTTGTAGGACTGATTCAACCTCCAAGAAAGAAGATGGGTGTGAGGTATATCATCACCGTGACCAAGTATTTGACCAGATAGATGGAGGCATAGCCTGTGAAGGATTGTACAAGGGAAAAAATAGTGAAGTTATTATTTCAATATGTTTTGACCAGGTTTTGTCGCCCGAATATCTTGATGAGCGATCTCGGTACACATTTCCTTAATGAAATGATCAACACGCTGACAAAATAATTCCAAGTTTATCATCAGGAAAGTATGCCATATCATCCTTAGGCCAATGGGATGGTTGAGGTTTTTAATAAGATATTGGAGAATGCACTGACAAAATTTTGCAATGCGCAAAGGAATGATTGGGACGTAAGCGTACCATCCATGATATGGGCTTATAGAACTACCTGTAAGAAGCTTACTAGTCAGACACCCTTTAGGTTGGTCTATGGTGTACAAGTTGTGATGCCTATGGAGTATATCGTGCCTAGTCTACAGATAGCAGCTTTCACAAGAATGGCAGACCACGGAGCTTTAGAAGTGAGGCTCGCATAGCTGACAAAGCTCGAGGAAGATAGGTTTTTGGCTAGATTCCATCAGCAGGTTTAGAAGGAACACGAAAAATCTTGGCACTATCGGCACATCAAACTGCGCACTCTCAAGGTAAATGATTTAGTTTTATTATATGATAGTAAGTTTGATAAGTTTCTAGGAAAATTCCAGATGCACTAGCTGGGCCATACGTTATCAAAGAGATTATAGATGGTGGAGCAGTTCATCTCGTGAAATTGAATGGAGATCCATTTTCAGGAAAGGTAAATGGAAGTCGATTGAAGCTATACACTAAGTATCCAGCCCAATGGCCACATGATGGCAGCACAGTCTTAGCACTCCAGACAGCTGCAAGGAGGCACGATACTATAAACTACACTGCCCAGTTTGTAGAGATGCACGACAAGGGGTCTATGCGAAACAGGGGGTATCATAGTACCAGAAGAAGAGCGAAGGGCACTACACTATAGGGGGAGAGACCATGCAACATAGCCAGAAAGTGATCGTTACCATCACTGTTCATGATTTGACAGTGAGGAGATGGTTAAGAGGAGCCAGGGTGACATTTAAGGTTGAATTTAGGAGTGAAATCTTTTTAAATCTGGTGCCAATCTAGAGTTTATGGACGGATTTTGGGGGAAACGGTCAAATTTGAATTCGAATTCACCTATAAATTATGTGTGGCCGTCTAGCGAAAAACACTTTTCATTTTTAGAATTCTTGCGTTGTGTTGTTGATTGCCTATGAATTGCTCGTATTGGGAAGATTTAGTCACGAGCCCTGAATTTTCCAAGTTCTCGGAGGTAAATAAGACATTCATCCTGGAAAATATGCTAGGACCAAGCCCCGCATAAACTATGATTACTGGTGGAGATGTCGCTTCTGAGGGAGCAGTTCTAGAAGTTGTGAGCATGGAGGTTCCAATAGTAGTGCCTACAGTGCCGAGGTCACCTAGGCTAAAGCCTACACTGGTGAAAGAGGTCCCCAAGTCGAAGAAGGATAAGCAAAAGAAGTCAATGTTGTTGTGTGAATCACCGCAGAAGTATTCTGCTACACAGGCCCAGAGGAAAGAAACGTCGAGCGTGAAGGAGAAGGGGAAAGTGGTGGATCTGGAGGTTGAGGAAGGCATGGAAGATATATACATTGAGGGGTGGACCCTATATCTAGGTTGCTAGATTATATCCCTCCATGCAAGGGAAAACTAAAGGTCCCAAAGGACCCATATGCAGGACAATTCCTCCTCAATACACCCCTGTTACCAGAGAACATAACCCTTAAAGGTCCGTGCTTGGCACAAATCCTGCATTTGAAGCTAGAAGATTGGATTTGGCAGACCACGAGCAGTTCCCCCACCTTGCTATCAACACCTACATGAAGAGATTATTCTACAAAGGATCTGGTGTCATCGCGTTGGAGCCTATGGAATGGATTCGCGGTGTAAACAAATCAGGGTTGTTGAACCTATTGTGGGTGCCCCACTACCATCGCTTAAATATAAACCTGATCGTCATTAAGCAGTTGTTGTGCCTAGTGCATGACGGGTGCTTGTAGCTAAATACATCGATCCCCATCATCGATATGTTGATCCATCGGATCACGCTATTGCCACATTTAAGATTAAATTCGACCAAGGCATTTGGCAGAAAGATGAGTGAGCGCAACCTCACTAAAAAGATGAAGGACAAGTTTAAACTGGTGAAGAAGTTGTGCAGGTACTCGATTACCTCCATTATTGACCCCATAGTAAAGGTTTCCATGCAAATTTTGGCTGGAAAGGTGATGAGAAAGTGTGGCACGGATAAGGTGCCAGCACTAGCGGTTTTGTTAGTAGCATAGTGTGTGGAGGGCATATAATTCAACTGGGCACGCTATCTGTGTAGTGAGTTCCTCGCGAACTGCAGAGAGGCACAAGACGACAGTAAGACATTCCACTATTTGTGGTTATTTCTCTCGATAATGCTCGTTGCATGGGATTTTTTGAAGGACATCCAGTTCCCTCCAATGGAGAAGGATTTATTGGAAGCCCCAAAATTTGCATCTCTCTAGACCACAAAAGATGTTGTGCAGGTCACAGAGAGCAAATTATTTTGGGTGATAATGGAGGTGAGCATTTGCATGACCATCAACCAGAAGTCATGGTTGTCACCAACTATGTTTGATCAACTCTCAGGGTACACGGAGTTCAAAGCGAACTTCCATCATGTATACATTTGGGCACAAAAGGATCCTAAGAAAAAGTGGTTCGACCTACCCTACCTTGCTACAGATGATGTTATTGAAGGGGTCATCAAGCGTTGGCCCACCGAGTAGAATTCTCCTTCTGACCTAGCCACAGGGACTAGAAAGTCCACGGAGAAGCAGAAGAAGGATGCGACCAAACAGAAGGTTCAATAGTTAGCTAAAAAACACAAGAAAGAGGATGAGGAGAAGGCCTGGGTAGAAGTAGAGTGCGCAATGAAGAAAAAAGAAGAGAAAGAAGAGCGCGGCTATGAAAGAAGTCAAAAGTATCCTTTGCCCCAAAGAGAGGAGGAATAGCGGTCAGAGAAAGGTGGCGTGATCAGCAGGAGAGCACTCCCTTCTGAGTGAAGCAGTACAGGGAGTAGGAAAAGGAAGGACAACAGAAGAAGACAAAAGCCACCAAGATGTTGCTAGATTTGATTACTTTGATGGATTGCGACCTGGATGAAATTAGAGACAAGATGCGGGATACAATAGCAGAACTGCTACAACAGTTTGAGAAGTAACAGAAATAGACACTGAGCACCATCCAAAAGGATCTTCACGAGCTGCAGATCCAGATAAATAGAATCCAGGAAGGTGCAGGACAGAGCAATGCTACCTCAACTAGTTTTGCACCAAGTACCACTCAAGCAGTAAAGATGGTTCGCTCATTGGATCTCTGGGCAAGCGCATTGCCTGATGGATATTTGAGCATGGAGGCAGCCGCTGACAAGGCTATTGTCAGCTATTTGAAGAATATTGGCCTCAACCTAGCCATGCTCCCCATCAAATTTCTTCACACATTGCAAGCAGGTGTGATAGCAGAAGTTAAGGCCCAGGAGCAGTGTACACTAAGCCTGATTGGCAAGTGCAGAGTTAACAACGAACAGATGTTCATGGAGAAATCAGCAATGCTGGAGGCACAGAAGAAAGTTCAGGTGCAGAATGACCAATTTGTAGCGGTGGTGCCCAAGTCATGCAGAACATTCCCTGAACTACATATTCAGGAGGAAGCGCTGTTGGAGGTGAAGATCACGAAGTTGGCTGCAAGTGTGCACGACGCAAAGATGGAAGTGGCCAAGGTTCAGTTTGAACTGAACCTCAAAACCATAGAGTTAGAGTTGACGTCACAACCTTCAACTCTGCCAGAGATTAGAGAATAACTCGAAGCCATTATGAAGGATGGAGTTGCAGCAGTGGATGTCGCTGTGGTGGATTGCACTACGCTCTTGGAGAAATCCATGGAGATAGTCACGACTCTACAGGAGGATCCTAACCTACAGAGGTTAAACACAAAAGCACGTCAATTGCAGCAGCAGTATGCATAGGATCCCCTAGAGTCAATTTTGGGGAAAAATCCCAAGTTTTGGGGCAGAAATCCCAGGTTTTGTTGTATAAAATGTAAAGTCTCTGCAACTTGTGGTCATGAAGTGCGTAGATAGCTAAAGTGTCATAAAGGGTTTTACCCTTCTTTTATGTAAGTGTGTTGGCTTTTGTAGATCCACCCATGGTTCGTGGACCATGGGATTGTATAAAAAGGTGTGTCATAGGATGTCTAAGGTAGTAGATATCGATGATGAAGATGAATGTAATGGGTCAGTAGAAGAAAGAGCGAAGAAGTCTTAGAGTAGAAGAGAGGATCTGCAACTGTGTGCACAGAGGCATAGAGTAGAGTCTGCAGCTGAGTGCGCGGAGCCCTGCAGTAAGTGCGTGGGGAATTCTTGAGTCTGTAAGCAGAACTGAAGTATTAATAAAGAGATTATTCCAAAAAATCTTGTGTTTGCCTATTTATTTATGTTATAAATGAATGCACTTTTATGTTGTGATGAATGATGGGTTTATGAAATAATATTGTATTGATTCATGACTTTACATGATTTATATTGTTACATGAATGCAAGTAATAGTAACTATTTACATGAAGAATATCTTGTTACCTGTTAAATTTATCGAATACTTAACTCGATATGCGTAAATATAGAATTAGGAGTAATCACAGAAGTGTGTAAGTGGTTGATTCACTTGTTTAAGGTTTGCGAAAGATAGTCGTAGACCTTCATGAAGGTTTAGATTTTGGTTAAATGAATTTGTTTCGATAAGCCTTAAAGGATTATCGATTTGTGCGAAGGCAGGTTTAGGGCATAAAATGACCTTACATTAATCTCTGGGTGCAGAAACATGGTTCCAACATCCCCCCATACTTCTTCGGGTGAGACTTTAGTCCGCGCTCCACATGTTGATGCCGAAAGGGCCAGTAGTGTAGGGATTTGTTTGGCAAAACTACCTCTAAACCTGGGTCAGGACCCACTAAGCCAATAGTGTGGTACTGTGTACATGTGGTATTGTGTACACGTTGTACAGTGGTGTAGTGTACATGAGGCATTATGTACACGTTTTGCAGGTGGTGTCGTGTACATGTGATGTTGTGAACATGTTGTGCAAGTGGTGCAGTGTATAGGTGGTATTGTGTACATGTTGTACATATGGTACTGGTGTACGTGTGGTATTGTGTGCATGTCGTCGATGTTGTGTTATGGGCATGCGGTATTATGTATGTGCATCATGTAGTCATGGTATTGTGGCGTGCATACTCGTTGCGTTGTGCTCTATGTAGGTACATGTATTGGGTGGTCTTTCACATCAGGTATAGATGGATGCATTGTGTTGTACATTGGTTGTAGGTGTATGAGTTGTACGTTTGGTGTAGGTGTATTAGTTGTACATTAGGTGTAGGTGCATGTATTGAATGGTGTTTTGTGTCAGGTGTGGATGTATGTGTGTGATGCACACTATGGGTATGAGTGTACAGTTTAGGAGAAGGCACTGGGTGTTTGTCTGGTGTGGCAACCAATCCAGAGTGTGTATGGGATACAGACAAAGGAAGAACCTCAGGATTAATTAAAGGATAAGTATCGGTATAGTATTTCAGATTTACTATGCATGTGATTTATGATTATGATATATGATGACTATATGGGATCTATGATTTTGGTTTATGATGATTACATGTGATATATGATTTTGGTTATGACGGTTACAAGTGATTTATGATTTTGATGGTTGTGATTGAGATAACCTAATGTGATATCTTTATATATACTTATTTGGTCAAATATGCTAGTTTGACTTGTTGTGACAGGAAGCGAACAGGATTGCAAATGTACCTTATTGATGATCTACCAATGAGGTATGATGTGAATTTATTTCAAATCTAATGGAATTTATGTGCTTGGTATAGGAAATGCATGAAATTCCTAGTTGATTGATTGAAATCAACTGCAAGAATTAGCAGTAGCAGCAAAGGAATTGAAACAGGAAGCAGTATGTTGGTAAAGCACTTCAGGAGTTGGGCCATTGTGGGACACTAGTACCCAATGGTGTCCATTGATTTCCATGAGCATGCTATGATTGTTATGATGTGTTGAGGTAGGTATATGCCTTGGTTTTGTATCTTACGATGTGAGGAAGCCTTGCCAAGGGATGGACTGCCCAGGATGGGGATGCCAGCAGAACTTGGAAGGTGAGTGACTGCATGGAAGGGGTGACTAGATTCCCGAGGGATTGTGTAGCAGAGAAGGGAAGGTCATTGATGGATTTGTTTTAGTCATTAGCATTGTCAGATGGAATCATACGTGCATTAGGAGTGTGCCCTAGAATAATGAGCTGGTAATTGTTCACTGAGAGGACAATTGGCACGAGATTATAGTGTTGGAAATTGGATGCATATTTGACCATGCAGTGGATTCTGGACATCCTGGGAAGGATCTGGATCCTGGTATTACTTTGAGGGTGGAGGTTTGAGCCGTTGGATTCCCTTATTGCTGATGCAGGCATCGTATTATTTTATTTTTTGGTTGAGAAAATGTTCATATGTGTATATGTATATGTGGTTATTGTAAATACCACAATGAGTTGTGTTATAAGGCTCCCGTATGTGGTATGTTGTCATTATGTTTTGATTTTGAGCAAGTCTTCCATTGTAAATACTGTAACAAGCTATACTATAAACCTCCATGGGAAGTACATTTATTTTTAGCAATCTTGTTGGTTATAGGTGTCATTGAACACTGAAGACGGTGTTCCCCCAAGGGGGAGGGTTCTGTAACAACCCTGGTGAAAATTCCATGTAAAATATATATAAATACCACGTATGATGGGACACGTATTTCAAGCTGGATGGTGGGCAAGACATCCTAGTGTGTGTTCATTTGGTTGTTTATGGCTAACGAAATGGCTAAGGCATTAAAGAGGAAAAAAGGTATTTTGGCACATTTATTTATGAAAATAATGGAAAATAGGAGAAAAAGGAGGTGAAAGGTCATAGGTTGCATGTGAGGATGAAATTGAAGGAAACTAATGGAAAATGAAGAAAATAGAGGCCTCATTAATAAAAAGGCTTCTGATGATCGGTTGGCAGGCTTCTTCCTTTCAAAGTGAACCTTTTGTCAGTTTAGCTTGGAGCTTTCTCATTATTCTCTCTATCTCTCTCATACTCTTGGATACTAAGAGCTTTCTTGGAGCACTATGGCATTGGAGAAAGAAAGGAAAAGAAGGTAAGAGGAAGCAAAGATCAAGTAGGGAAAGGCACGATCAAGCAGCTACAACAGACTTCATTGCAGGTATCAACTAGCATGTGTATTTTCCTTGCTAGATTTGGCATGCATGGGATTTCATGTGTTTCTTTTCTACCATGGCATGGGTCTTGCCAGGTGTGATAGTATTTTTAGCCTAGCCTTTCCATTTCCTGATAGCTTTGTTGAGATGGGTACTTTCATGCAGTTTGTGGGGGGAGGCCGGATTGGATTCGAATTTGAGTGGGGTGGATCTCCAAATTGGAAAACACATGGTGTTAGTGGTCCCTGAACCATACTGTGGATGTACGAAGCCACTGGCCTAGTGACCCTTGAACCAGACTGTGGGTTGTGGTAAAGATAGATTGTGTGCCTTGGTGGGCCTAGGAATCATTTCTGGTAAATCGCGGGACATACAGTAAAGCAAAGAGGTGGATTTTCTCTCTGTTAGGCCTAGTGATTCCGGGATGTAATGCAAGGTAAAGCCTAGAAAGTATGTCTCGGTGTAGGTCCTAGTGATCCCTGTATCAGACTGCAGATGCACGATATAGCCTGAGAGACTAGGAGGCACTCAAATTCCTCAAGGTGTAGGCAGAGAACTCCGGTGGCATCCACATTGATTGGTGTTTTTGATGTGTTGTATGAGTCCCTCATTCATTCTTGGAATATGGCATGGGGTGATTGTCTGAAGAGAGACTTGGCTCAGCCAATCTATGGTCGTGTGGAACGTGGCAGTCCCATCACCAGTTGGTTTATTGCATTTTTTAATGAAAAATCCATTCCCTTGATTTTCATGTGCAAATGTATTGATGTATATATGGATTTTTATGGCTGATATGTTTATTGTATTTATGTTCCTATTATGTTGTTTATATGCACATTTACCCCGGAGGGTGTTACAATGTGGTTAGGATTCAAGATGCTTGGAATAGATTTGTCATTGCTCTTGAATGGAATATGTGTGTTATTAATGTTGTGATTATTAAATGATTAAATATTATTAGGGTTTAAATGTTAAAATTTACCTAATCTATGGCCCGTATCAAAGTTAATGGCAAGTGGAATCAGAAGGTTGTGTAGTTCCATCATCAAGCAAATAGTGGACAATCATGATTATTTTACAAGAAGGTAAAATGTTCAAATCTCTCATTTGTTTTCTATCAACATTCATTAGCTACAATTTAGATAGTTGATAATTTTAGCATTTGAGTCCCTGAGTATCATAGGATTTTTCCTAGGCAGAATATAACTATTCTACGTTTTGGATATTTTCACTGGAATATAGTGATACATTTTTGGCAAGATAATTACTTTTCATTGTTTAAAATTCATTTTCAAACACATAAATAGATTCAACACCTTGAAAACCCCCTAGGGCACTTAGATCATGCAGGCTACACAACTCAAACTTGTGATTCCAACAAATATTTGTTGGATTTTGGGAAAAACTAACCAAAAAATGTTCCCAAAAAAATACCAAAACATAAAAGAGTTAAATCAATTTTTTTCTTGATTTGAGGAAAAAAATACACCTAAGCTAAAAACACGCATAACTAATTATAACATAACTACAAAGATAATAAAATATGGGACATATTCATGTTTATTCATCTTTTGCAACAAAGTGAATTAAAATTTCCAAACCCTTAAGAAAACAATTAAGTGATAACCCAATAAATGAGTGATCAATTAACTAGGGTTTGAATCAAGAGTTGAATATGGAAGTAGAATTGTTGGATTTCAAAGTCTAAAAGTAAACTAAAATTTTCAATCACTAGAGAAATATTTTCAACGAAAGATTAGTGAATGATAAAATGTTGTGCACAAACCTCTAAGAAGATTAATCAAACAATGAAATAGGGTTTATTGAAGAGGCGTTGGTGGGTTTTCTAGAGAGTGAAAGGACATTTACTAAAAATTGATCCTTTCAAAAATGGAAGAACTCATGGAAATATGGAAAGGGAGAGGATTTTCTATAAGGTCATAAGAAAAGAGGATTACATAGCCCTATTTCTATGTGTATGGGGATGTTTTCATGAGTTTAAGTCCCCAACAATAATAAATCTAGGTTCAACCAATGAAAGGAAGGAAAATACAAGGTATCAAGTATGCATTGAGACCATATGGGATTACATAGAAAAATATTGAAATTTTGAAGATCAATTCATAAATGGAACGAAGCTTTATTATCATAGTTTCATCCCATTTTGATGTATTATATTTGATTATGTATATGTTATAAGTGATATAAACATGTACTTTTCAAATTTTTTTACAAACCATGTGATAGATTTTCCATGGTAGTTATGAAAGATTATAAATATCATTCTTGAATATTAAAAGATCCAAGTTCAATTGATTGAGGATTGAGGATGAGCATGTATGGGGATTTAAGTCCACCTAAGAGGAAAGGTCATAGGTTCAATGAGATTGACCTATGTCTAATGATTTCGAATATTAACCAAATCCTAAATTTTATGTGATTTAGTTTTTCCATAATGTTAATGATAATTAAATTAAAAGCATAGTGAAATGATTTGATTATTTCAGGTAATTATCTCTTGCATGCAAAGAATTGCCTCCTACTTGGAAGTAAATAATTCCTTCTTTATTGATTATGTATGTGTTCTAAGTGATATAAACAAGCACTTTTCATTATTATTTTTTATAGACCACGATGTAGATTTTACATGGTAATTATGAAATCCTAAAATGTTTTTTTTAATATTAATAAAAGATCCAAGGTCAATTGATTGAGGAAGGGTACCTATGTGGATTTGAGTTCACCAAAGAGGAATCAAAGAGGAAAAGAGGAAAGGTAAGGGGGTTCAAGGGGATTGACCTATGTCTAATGAACTCGACATATTAACCAAAAAATAAATTTTATGTGATTGAATTTTTTTCTTTATGTTAATAATAATTAAATTAAAAGCATACTGAAATTATTTAATAATTTCATGTAATTATCTCTTGCATGTAGACAAGTACATCTTAATTTGGAGTAAATAATTCCTTGTTTCAACGAACCAAGAAAGTGGAAGAAAGACTCCTCACTCTCAACCATTCATTAATTAAAATTCAAATTATGGGAGAGAAGCTTGAGAAGTTGACACTTCTTGGATAGATAATAGATATTTCGATTAATAAAAAACAATCTTTCTCATGGAGATATGGAATAGGGACTATTATGTGATATTGGGAACTAATACTAAGTAGGTAGATATCTTACCAAACCCCAATCTTCTATTAGATTTTTGGGTTGTCTAAGAATCCATAATCTAGAAGTCAAGAAGGAACACATTATTGGAAATGAAATCTAAAAGTAAACAATAACTTAGAATCTTACTACACCTTGAAAATTGCAAAGGGTGAGAAAATTCCTTAGGGACCAAAGAGAGAAGGAATTTCCTTATACATTGTCTATGGTAGTAAATTGAGTGCCAAAATTTGATCTAAATAAAAGATTAAATAAAGCTAGTGGCTTTTTGGGTTGCTATTGGAAACTTTTGGGAAAGGAGGGAGTCACTTGGTAATCTTTAAATTGCCATGGATATTCCACTGGAACAATTTGTCACAACAAATATGATAAAGTATTGACATATTTACTATGAAAGTTAATTTATTTTATACCTAATATTCTTTAATTACTAGTTTTATGCTTAAAAGTATGAAATAGCTAAAGTGAAAAAAAAAACAAGAATAGAAAATACTCACACACCATCCACAAATAAACACAAGGTTTTCCCTAGGAAACATGTACTAGACAAAACCAATTTGGAACCCTACTTTTGACTACTTCTATCTATCCACTTATATGTGGATGAAATTTTATAGATCTCTTCAACTTAGTGTCCATATTCTCCCATAATATAGTCCAAAATACATTAAGAAATCTAGTATCCTTGCCTAAGATGATGATCCTTGGTATCCCATATTGCATCCCCATCTATTCAAAAAACATGTATGCTTCTTCCTATCATTTGATATTCTTTCTACAAGGAATGAGAATGCATATCTTATTGAACTTGTAAACTAACACAAATTGATAGTCGTGTGCCTTCCAAGTTTTTGGTAAGCCTCTCCAAAAATCCATGGAAATGGTTTCCCAAGGTCTAGTGGGTACTTGTAAGGGATTGTACATACCTTCCTCCTTGTTATTGGGCTTGTTGGTACAACAAATTTTACATCATCTAATATATCTTGCTACAGTTTCTTGAATTTTCAGCCAGTATATATACCTCTATTTTGGGGCCAAATTTGGGAAGAAGTTGAAGAAATGTTGAAGTTTTGAGGCATTTTTGGGAGTTATGCAGAGAAAGGTGGTGCATAAACTGCACAGAGAGATTAGTGTGTAGATTGGTTGTGGAAGTAGTAGTGTGCATCGCTGGTGCAAAAATGAGAACCACATAGTAAGGAGCAGTGCATGAAGTGAATGGGAAAGAATATTATGTTTGATTGCATCTTCAAACCAGTTTTTGATTTGGTCCACACTAGCAACAGTATGATGTTTGCCCATGATAATTGTTTTCCTTGGATTGTGTAACTTGTATAAATAGATGGATGAAGAAGGTGTTTGGGTTGGAGAGTTGGATAAATAAGGGGCTAGTTAGTTGGGTAATCATGAGTGTGTTGTTGTTGTGATACTGTAATGTTATGATGTTTAGGCTAGTGAGTCGAGATGGAGTGATATTGTAATTTTGTAACCTAACACCCATTGTTCCTTTTTATCAATAATAGAAGATGGTTGAATGTTATTTTGTCCCATTTTCTTATGCTTTATGAGGTGTTTGCATGTTGTGTTAGCAATATGGGATTATGGTAGTTTATGTCTCAACGCTAAGCATATTATAGCACAATGAATAATGAGTTGAGCATATTATAGCACAATGAATCATGAGCTGCCTTCAATTTTGATTCCCTTCATCATTGCAAAATCATGGTTTCTATAGTCCCCATAGGTTCCTTGGGTGAGACTTCACCTGTTTTGCAGGTGATTTTGAAAGGTTTGGTACCCAATGGGGTTTTTTCGTCTACACTTTGCACATTAACCTAGGTAGGACCCTACACAACACCAACAAATGGTTCTATTGTCAAGACCGAGGTTCATTATTGAAGGGAATGTGGAATCACACAAAGGAGGAAATCAACTACTAGCTTGAAGAAAAGGAACAAGATGTTTTTGTCAGTGAAATCACAGATCGGAGGATTGGTGTAGAAGAATGGCTACAACAGTAAGTCTTCATTGAATTTTATGAATTTTTCTTTATCGAGTTCAAGCATTTGCTAGCATAGTGGTCACATAAGCTAAATGACTAGAATAAAGAATGGCACCCTATCAAGACCAGAAGGTGGAATCCAAAATTAGTTGAGTGATTACTATTTGTTAATAGTAAGATTTCGTGTATCATAGATTAGTGGTTTGAAATTATATTAAAGGGGTATATTACGTAGTTTTCTATTGAATCTATAGTCTCTTAAAGCACTACCGAGATAAATGTTTTAAAGGGACCACGTAGAAAATATATTCTATCATTTCCTACTCTCATAAAGATGTTGTTGAGTTTTGAAGATGGAGTTTGGCAACATGAGTGACTAAACCCCTTATGCACAAAGGGTGAGATGGGGGATGGTTAGGGGATGATCTAAGGGCACATGAATTGGGATGAAAAAATAGAATAAGGGAGCAAATGAAGGAATCGTTGATAAATCTGAGCTAGTTCACAAAATACATAGAGATAAACTCCAAAGGTAACTTCATGAGAAAAAGAAGCTAGAAAAGAAATGCTTATATAATCTAAAAGCAGAGTTTTGCAAGTGGAAGAGGGTTCTAAGGCAGTAATGAGAGAGGATAGAGATCTACATTAGTGCCTGCAGTTGAAGGAAGTGCAGTAAAGGAAGTGAGAAAGGGTCACATAAGAAGAAGGAGTAGTGGATATCATAGAAGTCTCGAAAGAGTACAGCTCAACATACCATGTGAAGAAGGAGAGGATGGAGGAGCCTCGCAACATATCTTGAGAGCAAAGGATGTGCAAATCCTAGTCACCCTACTCAAACCATGCCTTGTGATGAACCTATGAACTTGCTTGCACTAGTTGATCAAGAGGTAAGTTCCCCAAGAAGTGTTTTGCATTCTTTAGTTAGTAAATAAAGTGAAATTAGTCAAACTAGTAGTAGAAGTGAATCTAGTTTTTCAAAGGGAAATGGACCACAAATTCCTCCATTGAAGCACATTTCTCATAGTGCACCACAACAGAAAATGAATATACCTATAAATCCATTGTCATGGGTGATTAGGTAGAAGAAAATGGTATATACTTCTAAGAATCTTTTATTTTATGATTCTAGGACTGAGAATATTGAACAACATATGGGTTGCAAATAATGTCCAAGATGAGCCCACCAAGATTATATAATTGGAAATTTTTTCCAGAGATCGAACATTAAACTGGTATATGAAGTACAAGAGCAATGCTCCAGTGAGACAGCCAATAACCTTGGTATAAATCAAGCAAGTGTTGTTGAAAGAATTCTGCAAGCCCAAGTCTGCATCACAGTGCATCACAAAGATGAAGGATATCAAGCAGGGACAGAAGTTTGGGAATATGATTGAAGATTCAAAGTATTGCTATGCAGATTGGAATTTGAGATCCCAAATGAGAAGCATAAGGAGTGGTTTATTATTGTATTGCTTCCCCATATCCAAGTGCCTTTGACCCAACAGAATATTTTGTCCCAATCAGAAGCCTTGGAGATTGAATTAAAGTTGAAGGCATCTCTAGCTGCAAGCGGATAAAGTTCTAGTATGGCTCAAGTTTAGTCATAGGTGGTCGCGCTCACAGTAAAATTGCAAGATCTAGATAAAGGGAAAGAAATGTGTGAGGAGGTATGGTGCACAATTTATAGAAAGGCGGGGAACCACAGAAGTGAATTCCCACGAATGACATATTACATGGAAACTAGTGCATCCAAATTGCTTAAGCAAGGAAGAGAATAGTGGTGTGAAATTTGTAGCGGATGGGGACATAAACCCCCAAGTTTCCCCATGATGAAAAAGTATGAAACCTTTGAAATGGCTCTCTTTTGTGATTTATACAAGTATGTAGGACACGATATTCATAGTTTCCATGCATTGTAGTTGATGAGGGATCATGTTATGGATTCAAACAGGGTGCAAGAGGAACAATACAGGATGGCACAAAATTATAATCAACCAGGAGCATAGAACAAGCAAGACAGAGGTTAAGGCATGTTGGGAAGAGGACATGGAGGGTCGGGCTGAGAATGAGGAGCACTTGGATTGGGAAGAAGACTAATTATTTTTTATAATATGGGAGTCCATGGAATATCACTATATATTGCACTAATCCTTGTTTGACATCTACATACTATAGAGATTTGGATCACACAACAGAATATTGTCCATAACTAATCACGAAGTGGGAGGAGCATAAGGGGCAGAAAATTTAGAACATTATTGTAGAACTGTGCAAGGATCATTCACATGTAAACGTTGTTATGTGTGGGGGTACTAATACTAGAATGGATGATGCTAAACAAGCTAAAACAAACCAGCAATGGGTAATAAAAGTTGTAGATCCACCGCTAAAGTTTGATCCAAAGAAAGAGAATACCACTTATAAATATGCACATAGAGAATTGGTTGAATCATAATGGGATATCCAGTAGGACAATCGAGTGTATGAGATTTCTATCAAAGCATTTTTAAAGAGTTGTCTAGATTTGTTGCAAGTTAACAACGCTTTACAAAAAAATTGTAGAATGATTGGTCAATGTAATAAGGAGCCATGTTTTATAGCAGGACATACCCCAAGACATGTAGTCAATAAATTTTCATGGACGAAGAGTACAAGTAGAGAATTTCAGTTTGGTGCATGGATAGGATATTATGATATGGATAACATCATTCTCAACTGGGGATCTAGTGTGAATATCTTTCCTAAGATCACGACCTGGGAGATGATGTGGAACCCTAAGTTGACCTTCTCCCATATCTAGATAAGATTGGAAAATCAGTACAAGATAGTCCCTATTGGCAAACAATCAAATGTAAAGATAAATATTGTTGGAGTTAAAAGTGTTGCATACTTTGAAATTATAGATATAGTTGATGATACTGACCCATATCTAGCATTGTTGGGCATTGACTAGGCCTTTGATAATTAAATTATTATTAATTTTTAGAAAATACAAATGATATTTGAATCTAGTGATCTTTGAGTGATTGCACTATTAGATCCCAGGGAAGGAGACATATATGTAGAGCCTATTCAGGAGGAATTGGATGTAGAGGCCTTGGAAAAATATCTATAATATAACTACTTGGAGGGAGGACTATGTTAATCCTATTGAAAATGGAGTATTGGGTTGGAATAGTATTGGTTCATGTTCGTCAGAGTCTAAGGAAGGCTTGGAAAACTAGGAAAATTGGTTGCATGAAGTATCAACAAGGTGGTGCATGCATATCACTCATGTAGTACATTGGATAGGGATAGAGGTGAAATATTGTAGTGACAAAGATTAGAGTTGTTGTGTTTTTAAATGTAGAATACACAACTGTATTGTAAATACTATTTTATTAATAAGATGAATGTACAAGGATGATTGAATGTTAGAATTAGGGTCTTATTATATACCTAGGTAGGTGTCCCTTCATGATTGGGCATGTGTTTTAGACATGCAATTTCATTTAATTAATGACTATTAAAATAGTCATTACTTTAATTATTTATTATTTACATTTATTTGTATTTATTTTATTTTATATAAATTATATTCATAACATTGCCCCTCACTTGAAAAGTTTTGTCCTCAAAGCTTTTTATGGTTGACATTTTTCTTCACCTTTAATCACTAACCATTTTCTTCACTTTGATCGCATCATTTTTTATAGGTTTAAATCGTCACTCGTACCTCAGCGTGTATAATTTGATGATAATAATATTTTGGAACTAGGGTTATCTATTTTTCCATTCCCTTTTTTCATATTATATGTACTTTCCATTTTATAAATATTTTAATACCTCTTTTTTTAATCTTTTTTCTTTTATTTTCTTTTTATTTTACAAAATTAATTAATGATATAATTAAATATATATTTTTAAATATATATATATATATATAGAGAGAGAGAGAGAGAGAATTATATAATTATATTCGATTAATATAAACCTTATGATTGTGTTAATAACATAATGTTACCACCTACGCGGATTATGACTCCAACAACGGTTGAGCTTTTTCCGAGTGCCTCCAAAATGGACTTGTTTTGTGCTGTGAAAACAGGGGAGGATGCGAATAAATTGGTACAACTCCTCCAAACTTTCCTGCTTTCGGGCCTCGTTTCCAATTTTTTGAGCTACTTCTTGTGTTCTCCCTTAGCTCTGTCAGCCTGTGAGCCGTTTTTCATCCTGCCTGTGACGGTCTTATCGTCATGTCTAGCCTCCACGTGCACCATCTTCCCCCCAGGGACATTAAGACCCCCCAACGAAGTGTGGACTCTGGGCTTTCAGGGGGAGTATGGCTCTAGGTGCCAGTCATCGCCCACCTAGATCCAAATTTTTATTAAACCTCTTGTTGGGCGTTTGCTTTCACTATAGGTAAATCTTGGAGATAATGTGCAGTAGCTGAAATTTAACATTATGCAATAGGTTGGTTGCCCTGTTCAAATGCAGAACCTGATTTTCGAAGGCAAATATCTACAAGATATTTTGTTCTACAAGAATACCATATTCAACTTGCATCCTCCATAATCCTCAATCTGAGATTAAGGGGGGGTGTGGGATATGCCTTCAAAAATTTAAAGGTTGGAAATGGCTTTGGAGGTAGTCCTTCGAAAAACACAGAAGCCAATCAGAAGCAACCAAATGGAGGACCCTCTTTCAAGAACATCCTGCAAGGTAACAGAACAACAACAGAACCAAAAAACTAGGTCGGTAATTCCCCTAGCCCATACATAGTGGAGCTTCTTAACTCTATTCCAAAACTTCCCATCGAAAATTCAGAAACAGATGAGAATTGTACTGCTTTTGAATCTCACGCACTTATTTGTCATTTTAACTATTTTTTGCCAAGACCTACAGGTCTATTTCATTGGATATTGACCAAATGGTCACTAGATTTTGAAATACACCTCTGTTCAAAGGGGTTTTTCATTGTAAAATTCCCATCAACAAAAACAAGGGACAGTATTTTTCAGGAAGGCCCATAGTTCTAAGGTTCGAAGGGCCTTTTGATCACACCATGGTTCCCTGTTTTCAATGCAAATACCATGGTTGTCTCTAGATTACCTATGTAGATCTGCCTGCACAATATCCCACTCCATTTCTGGGAGGAGCGAGTTCTCACTGGAATCGGGAACATCATTGGGAAATATATCAAAATGGATACCCAAAGACTGGAAGCAAGGATCTACACACATGCACGGATTTGTGTAGAGGTAGATATTAGCAAAGGATTATCAAACCACATACAACTAATCCATAAGCAGATGAACTAGACGTAGACACTAAACTATGAGAACACAGCCTTCTGAGGTCGAATCTGAAAACAAATAGGGTATCTACAAAACATGTGCCCGAAAGGCAAGAAAGACACCTGTAGAAAGAAGAGAAATGGGAAACAACCCAAGGGATGGAATTTCCCTCCACCCAGCCAAGAATAAGAGGAAGAGGAAGTTATGGAGGAAACTATACAAACTAGGTACAACTAGACAACACAGGTACCAGAAAATCAAGGGGAAGTCCCCCAGGACCTCAAGGGAATGCAGGATAATCCGGAGAAATAGAAAATAACCTGGAAGATATGGAAACTAGTGGGTATAAATGTACCCACTCAAAATACAACTCGGACTTAGATAAGGACAATGCAAGGCCTGAACCTAGTTTTCAACTTGCACTTGTCTTTGTACGCTATCTCAAGGAGAATGGCGCGGGGTGGAAAAAAAGGGGGGAGAAAAGCCTAGATTTTCTCCTTACTGTATATTATTTGATTTTTTGCATATTTCTGCTTAACATCAGTCCTTGACTCATTGTTTCTTGGTTCACAGTAAAATGTAAAATGTAATTTTGTTTTAACTAATAAAATTACACCTTTTTCCTTGAAAAATAAAACATAAGGTTACCATTCAACAAACATGGTGGAATCAAAGTGTTTGAAGTTTGTGACGTTTGATAGGCACCATAAACACCACGAATCATGATAAGGTTTCGTAATCTGATGGTAAGGTTGTGGTAAGGTATATGGTGGTGGAAATCCATGGTCAGTTAGAAGGGGATAGGATAATACGAGGACATGGACTCTCAAGTCAACAGACAAGGAAAAGCAACTGAGTTTTGGGAATCTTGTGGATGAGAGATGTTAGAAAGGGATGTGGCGGATGAGGGGAAGAGAACTACGCAAAGAGGATAAGGATTACAGAGCAGGGAATAGGGATTGACAAGAACAGTCTCGGTTGTAACACAAGCAAACAACAAGGTAATACGCAGAGCAATGAATTGGATGAGAAGCAACAGTCATGGAGAGGAAGTTATGTGGGGACAGAGGAACAGTTGGTAGTGTGCAATACACATATTACCTCCACCATTACCACCACCATAATATGTTGGATTAACTGCCATAGATGGAGAAATATTCGTAGAATAAGAAGCATTTGCTTTATGCATGGTATCCATTGCCCCTTTTAATCTTGTTGTAACAAATCCAGTAGATCATTTTCTGGTTTGATTGTGTCATTTCATTTGAATAATTTGGTTTACATTCCTAGTAGAGGTTTTCATAGTATCCATATGGCTTATGCATGTTAAACATTATTCCTCAAGCATAAAACCAATCTTAATTTTCAACACGTTCATTGGGCCCAACTCCTCATGATGACGAACAATGTTGTCATTGTTATCATACAATGTTAAATTAATGATATCAAAGCCATTAATTTCATTTACTTTTGGAAGAACATGTCTACTAAGTAGTTGCATACCCACGAGGGGAGGCACTTTTTTCAATTTTCCAACTATTTTTATTAATTTACCAGTTACGTAACTATTTTTAGTAGCTGGAATACTAGTATGATAAGGAGAGGTACCTCACTTTTTTCTAGCAGTCTTACTGCAACATGATTTTTTGGTTCTATTATGGTTCTAATTTATCTAAGGCTAAACATTAGAATTGTAATTGGTTGTGAAATTACTTGGAATTTTATTTTGAATGACTCGTCGCCTTGTCTAAATCATTTCAGACAACTTTCTTGACTCGTCTGCACAAAAATCCTCATTCGGTTATTTTAACATCAACTCAACATCATCATCATAATTTGTAATTTACATAGCCATTTTATGATCTTTTGTGGAATGTGGTGATCATTCATCCATAGTAAGATCATCTTCATCTGGATCATCAACTTGATCTATATAATCTCCATCTTTATCAAACATATCATAATCATAATCAAGGTCATCTTCATTTTCTTGCAAATATTCTTCATCGTGATCAAATTGATCATCATTATTAAATGTAATGTGTTGTGTTGTGTATTATTCTCATTTTTTTTATCATGGCCTTCTACATTTTCCTCATCTTAGTAGCATCCACTTCATTTCCAAGAATACCATCTTCATAATTATCTTTTTCAAAAATATCATCTTCTTTTTATTATTCTACTTTGACATGCTCAGTATTATCTTCAACACTCAAGTCAACTACATTTTTTGTATTTTCAAAATCACCGTGGGATGATTCTACATTTGAATTGTTGTTAGAGTCACTTTCCTTCTCTATGAATACATCATTTTTCCTAGTTAGAGCATTATTTATTGTTATTCCCTTTCATGTTAATGGAATCTTGCATTAGACATGTTGCATATGCTTCAAGATGTTTTGTTGATATTGAAAATGATCTTTTTATTTGTTTTAGTTGTTGTAATGCTTCTCCAATTTCATTCAACAGTTTAGATTTATGATATTCACTTAATTCCATGATTTTAGGACCAATCTTAATGGCATATTTTTGAATCAGATAACGTCCAAAGGCTTGAATGGCTTTGATACCACTGTAGCAACAAAAACTTAGAGTTGTTGTGCTTTTAAATGTAGAATACACAATTGTATTGTAAATAATATTTTATTAATAAGATGAATGTACAAGGATACTTGAATGTTACAATGAGGGTCTGCTTATATACCTATGCAGGTGTCCCTTCATGATTGGGCATGTCTTTTAGACATTTCTTTTCATTTAATAAATGACTCTTAAAATCATCATTACTTTAATTATTTATTATTTACATTTATTTGTATTTATTTTATTTTATATAAATTATGTCCATAACTTTTCCCCTCTCTTCAAAAGCTTTGTCCTCAAATCTCTTATCATTCACAATTTTCTTCACCTTTAATCACTAACCATTTTCTTCACTTTGCTCACATCATTTTTGATAGGTGTAAATCATCACTCGTACCTTAGCATGTATAATTTGTTGGTAATATTATTTTTGAACTAGGGTTATCTATTTTTCCAAGAAATGCTATGAATAAAAATATATAAAAAATAATACAAATATTGTAAAACAACAACAATAATAATAATAAATAATGATTAATTAGTAACTAGTTAATGAAAAGGTATGCCCCTAAGGACATAACCATTAGTGAAGACATACCTTCCTAGGGTATATAAGTAGGCCCTCGCCCTCACTGTAATCATCTCACAATAATTCTTTTATACAATATTTAATATACATTACTTGTCTTATAATGGTGTCTTTGTCTTCCAAGTGTTTTGAAGATTACTCTGTTGTGTATACGAACCTTGTTCGTTACATTGGTATCAAAGCCATGTTGGTAGATCCCATCCTTTGGCCATCGATTTGTCATCAACTTTGTTTTCATTGTGATAAAAGCCATTTGCTATATCGTTCTGGAGATTCTCCATTTCACTAATATGCCCTTGGCCACTACAACAAAAACGAAAAAAAATATTTAAAAGAAATTGTAAAAAAAAGTGTAATAAAAAGAAAAAAAAATTATTATAAAAAAAATAATAAAATAAAAACTCAGAAATAAAAATTGGCTCTGTGACCATTTTATGTTTCTACCTCTAACCACTGTTTCTGTCGTGCCAACTAGACATGACATTATTTGTAAGTATCATCATTGTCAGGGTGTTGTCGAACCATGTCCTCTACAACCACCACCTAGATTGTCACAAACATGTGTGCCCCTACTCCACTACCACAAAATTCCACAACTATCATCGTAACTGCACACCAGCAGGAATCATGCCCAACCACTGTAAGAATTCTCTCCCCCTCGCATAATATTCTGACATTCTATATACGCTTTGGTCGTCGTGTCCCACCATGTCGTTTTTTCCCTCCCTTTTCACCCTTGCGCTACATGTATTGATCGTTGTCTATGCCAATCTCACACTCACAACACCTATCTGCTTTGACAGCTCTATTTCCACCTCTCCCCTTCCACCGTCACTGCTAGTAATAACTTCTAGTGCCAAACGATGACCGACACGACCACCTATCCCACACTTAGCTCCATTTGATCATATCACTTGCTTTGCTCCCATTCAACAAACACCACCATACCACAACAAATTTCTGACAATCGACATTTCGTGCTCAATCCACAAACCATTGTTTTTAACTGCCCCACCATTTGTCATTTTGTTGACTCCAGAGCATCGCAATTGCTCACTCTCCATTTTCTTATGTGTTGTATAGATCTTGTGTTATATAATTATAAGGTTTAAAATTATAATTATAAATTTTATAAATATGTTTATAATTATAAAAAATTTAATTATAAAACATATAATTTAATAAATTTAATTTATTAATTAAAATATAAAATATAAAAAAAAAAAAAACACTTTAGTCAAAGTATAATTTGGCGCAAAATTACCAAGAAAAATGGAGCATACTTCGAAAATGATGAAGGAGGTCAAGATGAGTTCCATACAACAATTACTATTTTGGACTAAAAACTTATTTTGTTTAAATGAAATTGGATATACTTATATTAAAACAAAATGAAATTTAAGATGTCCAAGGTGTGGAATATTATTTAGTATTGAAAAGCATAACGATAATGAGCAGATGCAAATAAAACGATTAAAAGAATAAATCACAAAACTTCAAAACGAGAACAAAGCATCAAAGAAGAAATATAAAGATCTCGAAGATCGGTTTCATAAAAAATAACAGAAAGTAATGAAGATATTTTTCTCTTAAGAGACCATAATCAAAAATTACTTGAACATATCAAGAAGTTTAAAATTAAGAAACAAAAATTAAAACAAGAAAATTAAAGTTCTAAGAAGGAATTTAACGAGAATCTATCGAAGAAGGAAGAAGAAAATTTGCGCTTAAAAGACTCATTTCAAAGGTTATTACAACAAATCAAAAGTATAAAAGATAAAGAGAAGGATACTAAGGATAAAGTCAACAATTTAGAAAGTGACAAACTTTTATGTCTAAGGAATCATAAACAAAGCCTTCTTACACAAATAAAGAAAAAGTGACAAAAAGTCACTAAATTACAAATTAGTCAAGAAGTATTGAAGTTTTCAGTCGCAATAGTCCAAGTCGAAGATAAAGGAAAAAATATCGATCTAGTGAATATCACAACTCAAGAAGATGAGAAACAAATAGAAGTTAAAACATATTTATGCATTTTATTTCAAACGATGAACATTCCTAGTGATGATTCCATAGCCAACTCAATAACAACAGTACTTGAAGTAAATGAGGAAATTACCACACAAATGATAAGAGAAAATCAAACTACAAGAACTCATTATCAATGTCTGAACCATAAGAGAAAATAGCTAAGTCAATCTATATTTTTGAACCATTGAGAACAGAAACAACATATTTATGTTACAAGGAATACTAAAGTTTTCAAAATCCATTCCTATGATAACAAGTCATTACAAAATTCCAATGATCAAAAGATTCCACAAAAGGTTAATTTAGGATGGTCTGAACCATTCTCAGTCTCAAAATTTTGTTTATCACTCAGATGATCTAGGTGGATATTGGTGGCCATGCACTTATTCCACCTAGACCTCTAGTCAGTTTCATCAGTTTCCTTTTTTATAGTAGCATTTACTATTTTTAGCAGTTTTTTAGGTCCTGAACTTCTAAAGCAGGTTTGACCCCCTAAATGGTATTTTTTTGAGGTTTGAAACATTCTCTTTGCCACAAATCCTTTATTTCTCAGAGATATCTTTCCAATAAAGTTTCGTGCATGCCAAACAAAGATAATATGACCAAGTTACGGCCCCAGGATGTTGGTTTCCCAACTAACCCCAATGGGGCCCAAAAACTCTTGTCATTCCATCTTCTAGGGTTAGGTTTTGATTGTTTAGGGTTTTGCCTTGTTGTTTAATAATAAAAATGCCCTTGAACCTTATTGTAGCATAGTTCAGAGGAATGTAGCTGCCACATTTATTCTCATAGATAAGCTACCATCTTCTAAGCCAGTTTATTTCCATTTATGTATGTAAGCATATTTTAGTTCTTTGATATTAATGAAATGAAGTTTTATTTTTACTGCATCTCTCTGTTTATGTGTATATCTATATTTTGTTGCATTCCTGCATAATTCTTGATCAGCAGTATCAGAGCATTTTTTTCTTTCTCTATTTTTATTTGCATGTCCCCAACAAGATTAGGGTATAAGGAGTTAGGGCCCGAACTAGTTGAACATTTACAAGACCAGCCTCACAAACCATGATGGCCTCCCATGGCGAAAGAAAAGAAAGATGAGGGGATAGTATATCCTTTAAAAATATTGTTCGAGGGAGCCCTCGAGCAACAAAGGAACATGATGATAGATAAATTTTCCTAGATCCTTCGGCAGCTACCCACAAGAGACGCATCTTCATCCAACAGTCACTCTAGAGGCACCACTCCTTTTAAGGTACAAGTTAACTTTGACATTCCCATATTTGAAGGCTAGATAGATGAATATGTCGTAGATAGATGGTTAAATCTGTTGGAAGGATATTTTTCAGTTCATGACTATTCCAATCAGGAAAATATTACTTTTGCACACCTCAAAGTCACCCCACATGTCAATGACTAGTGGGAAACCTACTATGAATGAAAGGATGAGAGGTAATCCTCACTACTTTCAGCTGCACCCACTTGGGATTGTTCCTGAAACACCATAAAGGAACAACATTACCCCGTTGGGATCTATGAATATAAATACATAAAGTGGACCATGTTGCGGTAGGGAAGGGGCCAAGATGTGTCGGATTTCACAAATTGTTTCCATACCCTTCGCATGAATCTGGGTATCAATGATTTCAAGCGACATTTTGTACTTAAGTATCGTAGTTGTGTACACAAGTACATATAGGATGAGATGGAGTTCCTGGACATCTCCTCGCTTTGTGTCGCCTATCAATATGTTGTCAAGATTGAGCAGAAATTTAAACAAAAGGAGAAAGACTTTAGATCTGTGAATTTGAGGCAAGGGAACTGTGCCCCAAAACTGCAGAACAGAGGCCAAAGCCAAGGCGAGGAAACCCAAGACAATCAATCAAAGTCATGAGCCAATAATAACACCATAGGACAAAGAAGGACACGGGGAAATGGTGTGATTTCCATAAGAGCCCCACTCACAACACAAGTGAGTGTCGAGCCAAGGAGTCAATGGTGGTCAAGCTAAAGGATTCTGAATCAAATGCATGTTTCAACTCTGAGTCACAAAATGACAAGGGGAATGACAAATGGAAGCACATTATCAATGTAGAGCCTAGTGCCATTATTGCCACCACCAAGATCTAGAAGGATGAGCCCAAAGATCGATAGGAGGGGGAGCAGCTCTTCCACTCACATATGTGGGTGAGAGTTCTCTTTTTCAGTTCATTGTTGACAGTGGGAGCAAAAAGAACCTCATTTCAGTAGAGATTGTGAAGTTGTACACCATCGAGTGGCTTCAACAAGGGAAAGATATTTGCGTCAGCCAACAGTGTCGCCTTCCCTACAGCATCCATTCCTTCATAGATGAGGTACTAAGTGATGTTTCTCCTCTTAAAGTTTGTGTTGTATTATTAAGCCCACCATACTTGTGGAACTAACATGTTGTGTATGAGTCTAGGCCTCGTACTATTATTATTACTTTGGGAAATAAGTTGTACATGATACAAGAGGTATCACCACCTACCACCATTTCTTTGATCACTGTGAAGAAATGCAGTAAGCTCATTTCCCAAACCAGGAAATTTGTTTTCCTTATAATTCACCCTCAGGGAAAGAAGAAGATTTTGGCCATGACCTCTAGACAAGACTCCTCCGCATGACAGTAGCAGATGGAAAAGGTTGTGGGGGAGTACTAGGACATATTCACCTCACTCACAGGGGTACCTCCACACTTTCAGGTCAAGCACTTCATCGATCTAACCCCAGGCGTGCTGCTACCCAATGGACTGATTTATCGATGCTCTTTTCTGGAGAATGATGAAATCAAGAGGTAGATTCAAGAGTTGTTGCAGAAATGGAACATCAGGCCCAATTCATCACCCTGGGGGAGCCCGATCATGTTGGTACAAAAGAAGGATGGGACCTAGAGACTCTATATTGACTATCAGGCACTAAACAAGATCACTGTCTGAAATAGGTATCCAATCCCATATATCGATTACCTTCTAGATGAGCTCAAGGGGGCGAAATATTTCAACAATATTTACTTGAAGTCTGGTTATCACCAGGTACCAATTGAACACTCTGATGTGTGTAATACTACCGTCAAATCCAAAGAGGGCACTTTTGAATGGTCGGTCATGCCTTTCAAGTTGAAGAATGCCCCCGTAACCTTTATGAGGTTGATGGACAACATCTTGTGACCCATCACCAAATCATTCATTGTGCTGTATTTGGAGGATATTCTGATCTTCATCCAATGTTGGGAAGATCACTTCCACCATATTTGACAGGTCCTCCAAACCCTGCAAAAACACAAGTTATGTGAAAATTTGGAGAAATGCACTTTTTGTATGACCCAATTTCAATATATGGGGTACATCATTAACGATCAGGGTGTGCATGTGGACCCATCCAAGATAGAATTCATCCTAGATTGGTCAGCCCCAACCACTCTAACAAAGCTCTGCAACTTTCTAGGCTTGCCAACTTCTACTGCAAGTTCATGTTGGGGTTCTTCCATATCACTTGGCCTTTGAGTCAAGTCACCAAGGGAAGAGAAAAATCAAAGTTATTTTGGTTTGAATCTCAATAGAAGGAGTTTTCTGAATTGAAGCATCATGTAACAGCCCTGGTTAAAAATCCATGTAAAAAAATATAAGACCACGGTTGATGGGACACATATTCCAAGTTGAATGGTGGGAAAAACATCCTAATGTCTGTTCATTTCAGTTATTATGGCTAAGGGAAACTGGAAAAGGCAATAGAAAAGGCTTTGGAAAGGTAAAATGGAATTTTGGCACATTTATTTATGAAAATAATGGAAATTAGGAGAAAATGAAGGTGAAAGGTCATAGGTTACATGTGAGGAGGAAATTGAAGGAAAATAATGGAAAATGAAGAAAATAGAGGCCTTATTGATAAAAAGGCTTCTAAGGATGAGTTGGTAGGCTTGGTCAATGTAACATTTTGTCAATTTAGTTTTGGAGCTCTCTCATTATTCTCTCTCTCTCATACTCTTGGATACTTAGAGTTTTCTTGGATCACTCTTGGAGGGTGTGGCATACTTAGATTTTGGAGAAAGAAGGAAAAGGAAGAGAAGGAAGTGTAAGAGGACATAGGGATCAGTAGCTACAATGGTATTTTCTTGCAGGTATCAAGTTGCATGTATGTTTTCCTCACTAGTTTTGGCATGCATGTCATATGCATGTGGTTTGTTGGTTGTGATCTTTCATGGGCATGGAGAATGGTAAGGATTGATATTGGATTGCCTATCCTTGACATTTCAAGGATAACCATGGTGATTGTGGATTTTTTTCCTTGTTTTGTTTTGGTTGGTTCTCATGTTTCCTTAGCTTGAGTTGCTTTATTAGTCTTGGAAGCCCTGGTTGGACAAATGCTCTCGAAGACCTGTAACACCTTAGGTTGAGGTAGTAGTCTTGGAAGCCTTGGTTGGAAAAACTCTCTCGAAGCCCTTAGTGGTTTGAGTTATTAGTCATGGAAGCCATGGTTGGACAAACGCTCAGGAATCCTGGTAAAAGTTGTGGGTTGAGTTACTAGTCCTGGAAGCCTTGGTTGGACAAACACTCTAAAATCCCTGGAAGGCTTGGATAGAGACCGATATGATGATGGTTTTTGTGATGTCCAACCATGAGGTGGAATCATTGTTTTATGGGTTGAGGTGGATGGCCTTTGGAAGCCCTAGATGGTTTTGGATTGATGTCTTCAATGAGATCCCACATACATGCTTTGAATATGGCATAGGGTCAATGGAAGAAGAGAAATTTGGCTCAGCCATTCTACGGTTAGGTGGAATGTGGAAGTCCCATCTCGGGTTTGGATTTTGCATCATTAACATGATATTATTTCTTCGTGTATTTATATGAGTATTAGACCAGATTATATGTGTTTTATATGGTTGTGATTTCATTGGTATTTTTGTTGCTATTATGTTGTTTATATATGTGTTTTATGACAGTATCTATGTATGGCTATCATCATGTTTTTACTTGTAAATGAATGATCAATGTATCTATGAACTAATGGATTAAATGGAAGTTAATATGTTGAGGCATCAATGTCACTTAGCGATTCTCAACTAAGTATGAGACCCTTATGCTCATATATGTTATTTACACTTGTAGATTACATATTCGTGATATGTTTGATGAAATTCTTGTCATGGCTAGTAGGGGTCCAGTCAAGGTCTCATTCAAGTGCTTGCATGTATATTGTCATTTCCTTGTGATTTTACTATTCTGAAGATGTGGTTCAATTTTGGGCAGTGACCTGGGCTCTAGGCTTGAAAAAGTGTCTCAAATCCTAGGGATGTTGGCATAGCATTGTGAAAAAGAGTCCCTAGATGTTGGCTTGTGGGCCTATGAGAGCGTCCAAAGGTCCCTGGACACTGGCATGCCCATAGAATGAGAGCGTCCAGAGGTAAAGTGGTCCAAAAGCTCAGTGGGACCCAAGGGCTAGTTGGAAAAAATGTTGGATTGTTTTCTAAGGGTCCTAATGCTAATGTTGAATGTTTTTATGGTGTGTTTATGTCGGTTCCACTTCCTTAATGTGACCTAGGAGGTTGAATCATATCATAATGGTCTCTCGTCGCATGTTTACCTCGGCTGTCTAGTTTCTTGGGTAGATGTGGGAGGAGGGTGTTACAAAGTGATACTAGAGCATGGTTCATCCCTCGGACTAGATGGGCGGTGTGTTAGCCATGCATTCATGTAGGTTGCATATGTGTTGCTTATGCTTGTAGTCCATGTGCTTCTTATATTTGCATGGTGTTGATCATGGTTGTAGTGATGTCTCCATGTGAAGGTTGATGGTGTTGTTGTGGGATGTGTCATCATGAGTGTATGGGTGTATATGAATTGTTATGCATGTTAGTGTATGTATGTTATTATGCATGCATTTTCATGGTTATAGTTATGCAAGTATAGTAGGTCAAACATGTATTTTGAGGTTGTTGTATGAAATTAGGTTATCACGGTGCTATTGGTGTGTTATGATGCTAAATAGTTGGTTGAGATAAAGTAGGAGATGCAGACTATCAAAGTGAAGTTACAACATTGGACCTCGAGGCAAGAGCATGTCATCATACAGGTTTGTATGTTGGGCATGTAGATGTGTAGGTTAAGGGTTGTTATATGCATTATTCTTATGTGTATGCCTTTCATTATATTGATGTTATGGTTACATACATGATAGATGCTAGTTGATCAGTGTAGTCCTATGCACGTGTCAAATAGTCATGAATGATAGTAGCCCATGGTTGCATGCATTTCTATTGTTGTTTTAGGTTAGATAACCTGATGATTGGGTTAAATTTTGTTGATGAGCATGATATATAACTTGTTTTGGTTATGATAGTAACTTGATTATTAGGGTTATCACATTAAGATCTTGATGTTATAAGTATCATACGAAGTTGGATTGGTCTATGCGAATGGTTAGGGTTATGACATTCAAGTATGAGTTAATATTTTGTGATATTATGTCATACTAATCTAGATTGTCTATGCAGATGTGATTATTATGTATGAATGATAAATGTTTATGAGCTTATGATTTGGACATGTTAGCTAGTGACTATTATGGATATCACGGCCTTTTTTGTACTTGAGATGATGTGTTGTAAACTTATATCGTGCTAACCAAATTAATCGTGCAGACAAGATAGCCTCCCCTAAGATACATTAAGGTATGAGTTTTCTTATGTCATATATTTGGTGCTTGACTGTTTAATTATGTCATCTAGTTGATTAATTTAACATGGTATGTTTGCAAGTTGGTTGGATGTTTGGTGAATTTTATAGTATGAGTATGTTCTCAAATGATCTTGTTTTAAGATGATTGTACTAACACATATGTGTTGAGACAATTGATGTGTACTTGAGTGTAGTACATGATAGTTGTAGAATTATGTCTAATGACTATGAGTTGACTATGGATTATGGCATGATTGTTAATATTGGTAAAGGTTGTTTCAAATTTATAGATATGATTGTCTTGATATTTGGAACGTGTGGTTGACATGTGTGAAGAGTTGTAGGAAACATGCTTGGTATTAGTATGACAAGGTAATAATTGATGTTTTTATATAACTAACAGTTGGGTGCTGTGTCAATGCGTAGTAAGCCTCGATTGCAAAAAGTTGAAAAGATAAAAGAAAGCAATTGGGAAAGAATTCCTTTCACTATGTTTGGAAACCCTAATTCCAAATGAATTATTGATTTACACACAGGAAGCCTTCTTAACCTTGATTTTCTCTGAAATTATGTGGATATGTGCTAGATTCATGAACATGTACTGACAGGTATATTAGCTAGTCTCTAGTTACAGGTGGATCTGTCAAAGGAATTGGAGTCCCTTGAGAGATGGTGTGGATGTGTTCAATCGCAACCAACATGCTTGGCACAATAAGATAAGGTAACCAGTGTATTGTTATGTTGATTTATCCACTGACAGTTATGTGTTTATGGTAGTATGATGTAGGGGATTGCATGGAAAAAAGAGATTTCCTTGATATCTTAAAGAGGGATCGGGTTGAGATTTTCCTTGGAAGCATTGGGAACCATGGGGATTGAGTCATGGTGTTTGTTGTTAGTCTTTTTCTTTTTTTCTTTTTTATTTGTTTCGTTTGATTGCAACTTTTTTCATTTGGTGCATAGTTATGCCACTTTGTTGCGGTGTCGTATTGCGTTTGGTTTTTCATGGTATTATTCTTGTTTGTTTTTGTTCTTGCCTTTTATGTTTTGAGTGTATTAGGAATTTGTTAGGAAGGAGGAAAGTTAATGGAGCTCAAGGAGAGATGTTTGGTACCCAATAGGTAATGAAAGACACAGATGAAGCTCGGTGCATGATTAAGCACAGTGGAAGGTAAGACTATGACAGTCAGTTGAACTGGTTGGGTCCATTGTGGTAAATGGATGGTGGCAGTACAAACATGAGAAAGGTAACCAGAAAAGGTAAAGTAAATGGATCTTAGGTTTCATATGCCTTGGCTAACTTGGGAATTTTGGTTCTTATTGTTGTGCATGATGTGCACAGATAAAGGGAGTTCTCTTAATCTTGACCTTATGTTATCTAGTAATTACGTTGTGATCATGATTATGTTGATTTCTATATGTGTATACATGTATGCATGTATGTATGTCATGTCGAACAGGGTCATCATGGATCATGATTATTTTATGCTAATGTTTATATGTACATATGTATGTATGTATGTCATTGACTAACTAGATCATTATTATCTTATGTTGATGTCTATATGTATGTATGTGTATGTATGCATATCGTTGTCTGACAAGATCATGATTGTTTATGCTAATGTTTATGTATATGTATGTATGTATCCATGTATATGTCACTGTCCGACAGGGTCATCAGGGATCATTCCTGTGGAGGAACGACTAGTTATGCAAGTGAATGGCATGATGAGGTTCCTGGTCTTATGGGAATCAAGTGGGAAGAGTAGTCATGACAAATATATGAGGTCAGTATCACATGGATATGAATTGATATTGTATGCTTGTATTATGCCTATGTTTATGTTATGACAGGTAACGTTGAAGGATACATCAGCGAAATGAAAGCATTGTGGTCTACAGGATGTTGGGATAAGCATGAATGGTGGAGAGACACTAGAAGAAAGGTTGCTTGGTTGTGACAGTATGGTTTTAGATGTGTGGTACTATTGTTTTGCATATGTTGTATATGTTGTATATGTTGCATCTGTAATGTTGTGAGCATGTGGTTTTGTGTATATATAGTGTGTGTACATGTTGTTTATGAAATGTTATGTACAGAGTGGTACAGATAGTGTTGTGTGAATATTTCATATGGAGTGTTGGGTATAGATGGTGCTATGTACATATTGGATATGTGGTGTTGTGTGCATATGGTGTTGTGCGCATGTTGGATATGAAGTGTTGTGTACATAAGGTGTTATGTACATGTAGTATATGGAGTGCTAAGTACATATGGTGTTGTTTGCATGTTGTATATATCATACTATGTACATATGGTGTTGTGTGCATGATTGTACAAGTGGTGTTGTGAGCATGTGGTGTTGTGTACATGTTGTACATGTGGTATTGTGTACATGCCATGCACGTGATGTTGTGTACATGTGGTTTCATGTACATGCCGTACATGTGGTGTCATGTACATTTCATACATGTGGTATTGTGTACACGTTTTATAGGTGGTGCAGTGTACATGTGGCGTTGTGTACATATTGTGCAGGTGGTGTTGTGTACATGTGATGTTGTGCACATGTCATGCAGGTGGTGTTGTGTACAGGTGGTATTGTACATGTTGTACATATGGTATTGATGTACATGTGGTATTGTGTGCATGTCATACATGATGTGTTGCGGGCATGCGATGTTATGTATGTGCATTATGTAGTCATGGTATTATGACATGTGTACTCATTATGTTGTACTATATGTATGTATATGTATTGTGTGGCATTGTACATCGGGTATAGATGGATGTATTTTGTTGTAAATCAGGTGTAGGAACATGTATTGTGTTTTTTTGTACATTGGGTTCAGGTGTATGTGTTGTGTGTGAGGTGTAGAAGCATGTATTGCATGGTGTTGTATGTCATGTGTGGTTGTATGCATGTGATGCACACTATGTGTATGTGCACATGGTTGAGGAGCCGGCACTGGGTGTTTGTCAGGTGTGGAAACTAATCTAGAGTGCATATGGAATAAGGACAAGGTAGAAGCTAAGGATAGATTAAAGGATAAGTATCAGTATTTTATTTCAGTTTTATTATGCATGTGATTTATGATTCTGATAGATGATGATTACTTGTGATTTATGATTCTAATATATGATGATTACTTGTGATTTATGATTCTTGTTTATGATGGTTACATGTGATTTATGATTTTGATCTATGGTGGTTGTGTTTTGAGCTAAACTGATGTGATATTTTTATACATGTTGATTTTTTCAAAGATGTTAGTTTGACTTGTTGTGACAGGAAGTAAATAGGATTGCATGTGTACCTTATTGACGAGCTACCAATGAGGTATGATGTGAATTTATTTTGATTTATTTTAAATCTAATGGAAGTTATGTGCTTGGTACAGGAAGCATGGAAATACCCAGTTGGGTGGTTGAAATCGACTGCAACAATTAGCAACAACAATGAAAGGAATTGGAACACGCAACAGTAATTTAGTAAAGCGTTCAGGAGCAAGGCCATTGTGGGACACTAGTACCCAATAGTGTCCATTGATTTCCATGAACATGTTATGACCGATATGATGGTTTTCAGGCAGCGATATGCCTTGGTTTTTGTATCTTTCAATGCGAGGAAGCATTGCGAAGGGATGGACTACCTGGGATGGGGGTGCCAACGGAACTTGGAAGGTGTGTGACTTCATGAAAGGGGTGACTGGATTTCTTGAGAGACTGTGTAGCAGAGAAGGGAAGGCTAGGGATGGATCTATTTTGGTCATTAGCATTTCCAGATGGAATCATATGCACATTGGGAGTATGCCTTGGAACAATGAATCGGTAACTATTCACTGAGAGGACAAGTGGCGCGGGATTATAGCATTGGAAATTGGATGCAAATTTGACTTTAACGGTGGATTATGGACTTCCTGTGAAGGAGGTGAATCTTGGTATTACTTTGAGGGTGGAGGTGTGAGCCTCTGGATTCCCTTGTTGTGTATGTAGGCATCATATCATTTTATTTGTTTGTTGAGAAAATGTATATATGTGTATATTATTGTAAATATTGTATCAAGCTAGTTTATAAAGCTCCATAGATAGAATGGTTATTTTTTGGTTGAAGAAAATGTGTATAAGTATATGTGGATTGTAAATACTGTAATGAGTTGTGTTATAAAGCTCTAGTAAACGGTATGTTTGTCATGTTTCAGTAGTAGTCATTGTAAATATTGCAATCAACTATATTATAAAGCTCCACGGGAAGTATGTTTTGTATTCAGCAATTTATTAGTTTATAGGTGTCATTGAACATCGAGGACGGTGTTCCCCCAAGGGGGAGGGTTCTATAACATCCCTAGTTAAAAATCCATGTAAAAAAAATATAAGACCACAGTTAATGGGACACATATTCCAAGCTACATGCTGGGTAAAACATCCTAATGGGTGTTCATTTTAATTATTATGACTAAATGAAATTGGAAATGGAAATGGAAAAGGCTTTGGAAAGGCAAAATGGCATTTTGGCACATTTATGTATGAAAATAATGGAAATTAGGAGAAAAGGAAGGTGAAAGAAAACAGGTTGTGTATGAAGAGGAAATTGAAGGAAAGTAATGAAGAATGAAGAAAATAGAGGCCTCATTGATTAAAAGGATTCTGAGGATCATTTGGTAGGCTTGGTCAGTGTAACCTTTTGTTAGTTCAATTTTGAATCTCTCTTATTATTCTCTTTCTCTCTCTCTCTCTCATACTCTTGGATACTTAGAGCTTTCTTGGAGCACTCTTGGAGGGTGTGGCATACTTGGATTTTGGAGCAAGAAGGCAAAGGAAGAGTAGGAAATGCAAGAGGAAACTAGGATCAGTAGCTACAACAGGATTTGCTTGTAGGTACCAAGTTTCATGTATTTTTTCCTCACTATTTTTTGCATCAGTGGCATATGCATGTGGTTTGTTGGTTGTAATATGCCATGGGCATGGAGAATGGTCGAGATTGACAGTGGATTTCCTAGCCTTGCCATTTCCTGGATAGCCATGGTGATTGTGGATTTGTTTTCCTTGTTTTGTTTTGGTTGGTTCTCATGTTTCCTTAGCTTGGGTTGAGTTATTAGTCCCGGGAGCCCTGGTTGGACAAATGCTCTGGAAGCCCTATAACAGCTTGGGTTGAGTTACTATTCCTGGAATCCTTGGTTGGACAAACGCTCTAGAAGCCCTTGGTGGGTTGAGTTACTATTCTTTGAATCCTTGGTTGGAAAAATGCTCTCGAAGCCCGGTAAAATTTGTGGGTTGAGTTACTAGTCCTGGAAGCCTTGGTTGGAAAAAGGCTTCGGAAGCCCTGGAAGGCTTGAATAGAGACCAATCTGATGATGTTTTTTTTCATGTCTGACCGTGAGGTGGAACCATTGTTTGATGGGTTGAGTTGGATGGCCTCTAGAAGCCCTGGATGGTTTTGGACTGATGTGTTCTATGAGATCCCACATTCATGCTTAGAATATGGCATGGGGGTGAATGGTTGAAGAGAAATTCGGCTCATCCATTCTACGATAGGATGGAACGTGGAAGCCTCATCCCGAGTTTTGATTTTGCATCATCAACATGAGATTATTTCTCCTTGTATTTATATGAGTATTATACTGGATTATATGTGGTTTATATGGTTGTGATTTCATTTGTATTTATGTTGCTATTATGTTGATTATATATGTGTTTTATGAGAGTAGCTATGTATGGCTCTCATCATGATTTTACTTGTAAATGAATGATCAATGTATATATGACCTAATGGATGAAATGGTAGTTAATATGTTGAGGCATCAATGTCTCTTAGTGATTTTCAGCTAAGTATGAGACCACTATGCTTAGATATGTTATTTAAACGTATAGATTACATATTCGTGATATGTTTGATGATATGCCTATCATGGCTAGTACGGGTCCAGTCAAGGTCTCATTCAAGTGATTTCATTTATACTGTCATTTCCTTGTTATTTTATTGTTCTGATGATGTGATTCAATTCTGGGTAGTGACCTGGACTCTGGGCTTGAAAAAGAGGCTCAAATCTCAGGGACACTAACATAGCACATTGAAAAAGATTCCCTTGACATTGGCTTGTAAGATTGTGAGAGCGTCCAGAGGTCCCTGGATGTTGGCATGCTGATATTGTGAGAACGTTCAAAGGTCAAGTGGTCCAAAATCTTAGTAGGACGTAGGGGCTAGTTGGTAGAAAGGTTGGATTGGTTCCTAAAGGTCCTAATGTTGATGTTGAATGTATGTATGGTATGTTTCCATCGATTCCACTTCCTTAACATGACTTAGGAAGTTGAATCATATCATAGTGGTCTCTCGTCACATGTTTACCCCAGTTGGATGGTTTCTTAGGTAGATGTGGGAGGAAGGTGTTACACATCACCTCTGATCTACACCAGCTCTCAGATTACCAGACCTGCAGAAACCATTTGAGATCAAGATAGATGCCTCTGACTATTCGATTGGTGCAATTCTTACTCGGAAAGGGCATCCAGTGGCATATTACAGTGAGACACTTTCAGACATAGTCTAAAAGTATGCCACCTATAACAAAGAGATTTATTCCATTGTGCAGGCTTGTCGACAATGGAAGAATTATATTCTAGGGGAGGAAATGGTCATCCACACATACCACTGACCCCTGTAGTTCATACAGACATAAGGTAAGTTGCATAACGATCATCATCATAAATGGTCCACATACCTGCAACAGTTCCATTTGAACATTAATTACAAGAAGGGAAGCAACAACAATTTTGTAGACTGCCTCAGTTAACCGTCAGTAATGGCATTGACCACTGTGCTCGACTCTTATGGCCATGAGACTGCGGGGTGGCCGCATATTTACAAGAGCTATCCATAAATTTGCAACACATACCAAACGCTCCTGGAAATAAATCAAGTTCCAAAATTTCACCTCCAAGATGCACTATTATGCCACCTGGGACACCTTTGTGTTCCTTCAAACGAGTGCACCAAGATGATTTGGGAGGCTCACTACAGTCAAGTCATTAGACATTTCGGGGTAGAGAAAATAGAGGCAGTGTTGCAGAAGTATTTTTATTTGTTGAACTTTTGACAGGATGTTTGGAAGTAGATCAAATCTTGCACTGCCAATGCCATTTCCAAACCGACCATCAAGAAGAAAGGCCTATATATTCCTCTGCCTACTCCCAGTCGACCTTGGGAATCCATCTCCATGGATTACATGTCAGTCCTTCCTTCTACTAAGCATGGCAATGATTGTGTTTTCATGTTCTTGGACAGATTCTCTAAGATGGCCATTCTGGTGTCTTGTAAGAAGAATATCATAGTAGAAGCCATTGATAATATCTTCTTTGAATGAGTGTGGGTACACTTTGGGATCCCACATTCCATTATCATAGATTGGGACAATAGGTTCCTAATTACATTTTGATCAATTCTCTGGTCGATTTTGGATACCAAGCTCATTAATTCCACGGCTTTCCACCCCCAAACTGATGGCCAAATAGGGGTCGTAAACAGGATGATCATACACATTATACACATGTACAACTCGAAGAATCCATACACACATGGGATGAAATCCTTCCATATGTCTAGCACAGCTACAACAAATATCTCCATAGCTCAACTAGCCACAACCTATTTTAGGTGGGATTGGGACTCCATCCATTATGTCCCATTGATGTGGCCATACCATTTATAGCAACTCAGGAAGATGCAGCTCATATCAAGTCCAAATATAACAGTGTTGACAACTCCATTGAGCACATTTAGCACATTCTCCAAAATTTTCATGACATATTGGAAGGATCCAAAGCTAAGTACATGCAGTGACATTATCAGCATCGGATGCCACACAAGTTCGAGGTGGGTGGCAAAGTTTGGCTACATCTACAGAAGGAATGCCTCACTTTTCCCCACCACAACCTTCGCCCACTCTGATATGGGTCGTACACGATCGCCATGGATGTAGGGGACAATTCCTTTGATCTCATCACTCAACCATTCCTTGGCATACACCTAGTATTCAATGTGGACCTCCTTCATCCAAACTTTCCACTATCGTTGGACACATCTGACACTGCAGAACAACTCACACCAATAGAGTTAAACCCAGACTGCATGGAACAAGACACAACTGATCATATCATGGACACACATATCAAGAACACTCACCAACAAAGGACCTTTCTATATCTAGTTTTCAAATCATGCCAACTCCTTCACTAGGGCAAGTGATTCAATAGGGACCAAGGTCAACAGAAATATCCTCACCTCATGGAGTCTTTGCACGCAACAGGGACCATTGTTTCCTAAGGAGGGAGGAATGATCCAGGTGGACATTGGTGGCCATCTACCTATTCCACCTAGACTTCCAGTTAATTTCATCATTTTCCTTGTTTATAGCATCATTTACTATTTTTAGCATTTTTTCAGGTCTTGAACTTCTGGAGCAGTTTTGACCCCCTAAATGACATTTTTTGAGGTTTTCTTCAAAATTTTCACTGAAAATCCTATATTAATAAGAGATATATTTCCAACAAGGTATCATACATACCAAACAGAGATAATGACCAAGTTACAACCTCATGAAGTTGGTTTCCCAACTAACCCCAACGGGGCCCACAAACTCTTGGTGTTCCATCTCCTGGGTTAGGGTTTCGGTTTTTTATGGTTTTCCCTGGTTGTTCAATAATAAAAAGGCCCTTAAGCCTCATTGCAACACATTTCAGAGGCATGTAGTCACCACATATCTTCTCAGAGATAAGCTACCATCACCCGAGCTAGTTTATTTCCATTTCTGTGTATAGGCATATTTTCGATCTTTAATATTAATGAAATGAAGTTTTATTTTTGGTACATCTTTGTGTTTATGTGTATATATGATTTTTTTGCATTCATGCATAAGTATGGATTAGTGGTATCAAAGCAGTCTGCTATTTCTCTATTTTTCTTTTCATGTCCCCAACGAGGTTAGGGTATAAGGAGTTGGGGCTCGAACTAGTTGAACCTTTGCAAGACTAACCTCGCAAACCCTGACAGCCTCCCATGGTGGAAGAAAAGAAAGATGAGGGGGTAGGAGATCCTTTCAAAATATTTCTCAAGGAATCCCTCGAGCGACAAAAGAACACGATGATGGATAACTTTGCCCAGATCATTCGGCAACTACCCACAGGTGACTCATCTTCATCCAATAGCCACTCTAGAGGTGTCACTTCTTTTAAGGTACAATTTAACTTTGACATTCACATATTTGAAGGACAGATAGATGTAGACGTCATAGATAGGTGGTTAAATCTATTGGAAGGATATTTTTCATTTCATGACTTTTCCAATCAAGAGAATATTACTTTTTCACTCCTCAAATATGCCCCACATGTCAAGGATTGGTGGGAAACCTACTGTGAAAAAAAGAATGAGAGGGAATCCTCACTATTTTCAGCCAAACCCACTTGGAATTATTTTTGAGACGCCATCAAGGAACAATATTATCTTGTCAGTAGCTATGAATATAAATACATAAAGTGGACCATGTTGCGGCATGGAAGGGACCAAGATGAGTTCACATATGTTTTCCATACCCTTCACACAAAGTTGGGTATCAAGTATTATGAGTGGAATTTACTACTCAAGTACCATGGCTATACACACAAGTACATCTAGTATGAGATGGAGTTCTTGGAATTCTACTCGCTCGGCATCACCTATCGATACGTTGTCAAGTTTAAGCAAAAATTTAAATAGAAGAAGTGAGACTTTGGATCTGTGAATTTGAAGCAAGGGAAAGGCACCCCTAAACCATAGAACAAAATCCAAATCCAAGGTGAGGCGACCCAGGAAAACCCGTCGAAGCCACAAGAAAAGAAAAACATCAAGAAGACAAAGAAGGACACAGGGAAATGGTGTGAGTTCCATAAGAGCCCCACTGACAACACAAGTGAGTGTTGAGCCAAGTAGTCATTGGTGGCTGAGATGAAGGCTTCTGAATCATATGCATGTTCTAAATTTGATTTAGAAACTGACAAGGGGAAAGACAAAGGGAAGCATATTATCGATGCAGATCCTAGTGCCACTATTTCCACCACCAAGATCTACAAGGACGAGATTGAAGATCCAGAGGAGGGGGGGTGACTCTTCCACTCAAAGATGTGGGTGAAGGGTTCTCCACTATAGTTCATTGTCAACATCAGGAGCCAAAACAACCTCATTTCAGTATATTTCATGAAGCGGTTGGGCCTACCAACCACATCACACCTCCAGTCTTACACCATTAGGTAGCTTCACTAAGGGCAACATCTCTGCGTCAGCCAACAGTGTCGCCTTCCCTACAACATCAATCCCTTCATAGATGAGGTACTGTGTGATGTTGCTCCTTTCAAATTTTGTGATGTATTATTAGGCCAACCATACTTGTGGAAGTGGCATATTGTGCTTGAGGCTAGGCCTCGCACTGTTATTATTATTTTGGGAAATAATATGTACAGGATACAGCATGTAGCACCTCCTACATCCATTTCTTTGATAACTACCAAGCAATGCAGTAAGATCATTTCACATAATGGGAAAAAAAATTCCTTATGGTTTTCCCTCAGGGAAAGAAGAATATTATGGCCATGGCCTCTAGACAGGGCTTGTCCATATGGCAGTAGCAGATTGGCAAGTTTTTCGAGGAGTACAGGGGTTTCTTCACCTCATGGTGGCCTGGGTGCAAGAGATATAGACAAACACCCAAATCCTAATATAATTTCCTCTAATTCTAGTGGATTTCCTTCTGCTTCTTGCACTGGAGTATCAGTCATCTATTTCTAGACAGACTATTCATAAAATTCCTTTCTTTTCTTCAACATCACCACTCTTTCCCCTTTAATCACCCTAACTCTTGTTATCGGCACAAATTATACCATAGAGCCTTTTTCCCTCTATCAAGAATATTATTCCATAGGAATTATAAATTATACTATTGGAAGGGTTTTTGAATGGATTAACACTATTGTGTGTAAAATACACTATCGGCACTTTTAACACTACCATAGTGCGTTTACCCGTGGAAATACACTATTGGCGGTTATAAACGGTCATAGTGCTATTTCCCAAGAATTACACTATCGGCGGGTCTTACAAAGGGAAATACTAATACCCAGAGATACACTATCGGTGCAAGGTTCCAAAGAAATGCGTTATTCGCAAACAACACTATCGGCGGGGTTAACTATCAGCCCTTCCAATGCTCCTTCCCCCAATGCGATAACACGTAGTGTTATTGGAAATCGCAATCAACAATTCCAAAGCCTACTTGCCAAACTATTTCCGCCTGGATCTTGCTATCCGATAAGCCATGGACCCGATATATTATAGAACCACCCTTATAAGGTTTTGGACCTAGAAGTTAGACTTCGGCACTTTTAAAGGGTTAGTTCCTCACCACTATAGTTCTACAATGTGATATTGGTTCGGACCCGATATGGGTATGAGCCAAATATAATAAGATTTCAGGTCCGGAACTCCATTCCAACTAAGTCTTTTCATGATTTTCCCGTGTAAAACGTAGTTTTTCCTGCGGAACTCTATAATGCAAATAAACAATCTAGGGCTCGCCAATACAAAGGAAACATATTCCAAAGGCTTCAACCAAAGAGTTAATTGGAAAATAAGGTCAAATCACTGATATCAAGACTCAAAAGAAAAGCAACGAAATCAAAAACATATACAAATACCAGTTAACAGGTAACCACAGTTCTGATGCACAGAAAGCTTTCAGAGATAACCACGCCTTCGGGATCGACCAATACACAAAGAAAACACCCCTCTTCCTTTCGAAAATATGCGATAAATGCATGCAGTCAAAATCCCATTACAATTGCACTAAACTTACATATATATTGGTTCGTTCAACAACCAGATTCCTAAAACAGAGGCTTAATTAAATATAATTACCAGTTCTGCGAGACATGCTCCTCGAGAACCTCCACTTATGCTAACTAATCCTATCAGTTCTGCGAGGTATTATCCTCAATAACCTCCACTATGGCTTAACTATTAACCATTTATTACAACATGATTTATTCCTAGATTCTATCCATGCTCCTCGAGAACCTCCACTTGTGCTAACTAATCCTATCAATTCTGTGAGGTATTATCCTCAAGAACCTCCACTATGGCTTAACTATTAACCATTTATTACAACATGATTTATTCCTATATTCTATCCCTATGCTAACTGGAAAAACATGGAAATTGATGGCTAAAGGATCCCACTCCTTTGCTTGTAGATTTTTTTGTGTTTTTGGAATAAGTTTGAAGATTTTCCCTCCAAGTCTCAAGCTCCTACATCAGGCTCCTGAGGACAAAATTCATCATGGGCTCCTGTCCATGAGCTCTTCTACAAAACTGCCCAGCTTCTATAGCATGCTTTCTGTTACCCAAGTAGCTTCAGCAATTGGATGATCCTTCCATTTTACCAAATACTAAAATTTCTCTTGTCCTCTGGTCTTCTTGAACACCTTTTTGTCCAAAATCCTTTCTGGTTGTAACTATTTTGTTGTAGGTAACTGTTTTACCCAGTCAATCTCCTATGTCTCTTGATCTTGCGTTGTATCATCTGCAGTTTCACCTTTATACTTGTATAGGTTAGCGACATTGAAAATTGGAGATATTCCAACATCAGGGGATAAGCCAATCTCATATGCATTTGCAAAAAACTTCCTTAATACTCTGAATGGTCCAATTTTCTTGAACTTTAATTTGTTATACTCCCTCTTTGGAAATCTTTCCTTTCTGAGGTGTGCTAAAACCAAATATCCAACTTCAAAGTTTAACTCTCTTCTTCTCAAGTCTGCTCTGGTATTGTACTTAATGTTGCTATCCTGTAGCTATTATTTCACTTGTTCATGATGTGCTTGCATTTCTGAAGCAAAATCTCCCCTTCTGCACTTCTCATCTCATCTCTTCCCAAGTTTCTCAACTCAGATACTCCTCTTGGATGCATTCCATAAACAATATGGAATGGACTTTGTCTTGTACTCCTATTAGGAAATTCATTGTATGCATATTCAACTTGTGCCAACACTTGATCCCACTGTTTTGGATGTTCTGCAGTAAGACTTCTTAAAAAATTGCCCAAACTCATGTTTACAACTTCAGCCTATCCATCAGTTTGTGGATGATAGGAAGAACTGAGACTTAGTTTAGTTCCAAACTTCTTCCATAATGTCCTCCAGAAATGTCCAACAAATTTGGAATCTCTTCCTGAGACAATACTCTTAGGCAACCCATGCAATCTTACTATCTCCTTGAAAAACAAATTAGCAATGTGAGTAGCATCACTAGTTGTATAACATGGAATAAAATGTGCCATTTTTGAAAATCTATCCACTACAGCAAAAATTGAATCATTACCCCTTTGAGTCTTTGGTAAGCCTAAAACAAAATCCATACTTACCATATCCCAAGGCCTATCTGGAATTGGTAATGGAACATACAAACTTGTGTTTTGGCTTCCTCCCTTTGCATATTGACATATTTTACAAATTATCACATACCTTTCCACATCACATCTCATTCTTGGCTTGAAATAAAATATGTTCAACTATTCATAAGTCGTCTCTATACCAAAATGTCCTACAAGTCCTTCACTATGTTTTTCTTTAATCAAGTTCTCCCTCATAGAACGGTTTGGTATGCACAACTGGTTTCTCTTAAACAACAATCCATCTTGTAAGAAATAATCCAACCATTTACACCTATCCATCAAAACAGGATTCTTACAAGTTTCAAATGCCTCTTTAAAATATGGATCTATCTCATATAATTATTTAAGAAAATCAAAACCTAATACTTGAATTTGACTTTCTTGAAGTAATACATTTCTCCTACTTAAGGCACCTGCAACTTTATCTGATTGGCCATTTATATGTTTCAAGATAAAATTGAAACCTTGAAGATACTCTACCCATTTAGCATGTTTCTGGCTAAGTTTTGGTTGCTGCATAATATACTGTAGCGCATGTTTATCTGAGTAAAGTATGAATTCCTTTGACATTAGCTAATGCCTCCATTTCTTCAATGACTGCACAACTACGTAGAACTCCTTATCATAAGAAGAATACTTCTTTTTGGAATCATTCAACTTTTCACTAAAATAAGCTATAGGTATGTCTTCCTCACTTAAAACACCTCCAATTCTTCTCCGATGGCATCACACTTCACTTGGAAAGGTTTACTAAAATCAAGTAGAACCAAAATAGGCTTTTCAATGATTTTCTTCTTCAATAGTTGAAAATTATTTTCTGCTTCAGTATTCCATCTAAATCGTTGTTTATCCTTCTTTATGGTCTCAATAATAGGTGCATTGATCTTACTAAAATTCTTTATGAATTTTCTATAAAAACTAGCAAGACCATGAAAACTTCTTACCTCAAAGACACTTTTAGGTGAAGGCCACTCCATGATTGCCTTGATCTTCTCTGGATCCATCTTCAGCCCTTCAACAAAAATAACAAAACCCAAGTACACTAGCTCTTCTTTCATGAATGAACACTTCTTCAAATTCAGCAATAATTTCTCTTGTTGTAGCCTTTGTAAGACATAATTCAGATGTCTCATGTGCTCCTCCTTAGACCTACTGTAAACTAATATATCGTCCAGATATACTATTACAAATTCACTAATGAATTCTTTAAAAATTTCATTCATGAGTCTCATAAATGTACTTGGTGCATTTGACAACCCAAAAGGCATTACTCTCCACTCATACAATCCCTCATTTTTCTTAAAGGCAGTTTTCCACTCACCCCCTTCTCTTATCCTTATCTAATGATGCCCACTCTTAAGATCTAGTTTTGAAAAATACTTTTCCCCACTCAAGCAATCCATTAAATCTTCAATCCTAATTAAAGGAAATATGTTCCTGATTATCATTTTATTGATAGCTCTTGAATATGTACACATTCTCCAGCCTCCATCTTTCTTTGGACTCAACACTGTTGGTACTGCACAAGGACTCAATCTTTCTTTGATCAGCCCTTTGTCAAGCAGTTCCTGCACTTGCTTTCTAACCTCTTCATTTTCTATAGGAGTCATTCTATAAGTTGCTTTGTTAGGTAGGTTTTCTCCATGAATCAAATCTGTATGATGGTTGATTCTTCTAATGGGTGGCAACTCATTAGGAAAATTATCCACAATGATATCACAATAGTTGTCCAATATTTCTTGAATTTCAATGGGTAAATCATAAACTTTAGTGGAAATCATTATTACCTTGGGCTTGCAGATTACAGCAAAATTTACCTCATTCTCTTCAATCTGCTGCAAGTATTCCTTTCCTCCAAGTAACAGAGTATTTGGATCAGTCTTCTTTCCTGATGCAGCTTCTTCCTCCATAGGTAGCAACATATGATTGATACCATATTTAGCAAAATTGTAGGTATTTCTTTTCCCATCATGCATAGCTCCTCCGTCATATTGCCAAGGTCTTCTGAGAAATATGCGACACACATCCATTGGCATCACATCACATACAATTTTGTCCTTATATTTGCCCAACTATAACTCTACTTCACACTGTTCATTTACTAACAACTGATGTCCCTTTTGTAACCATGACACCTTGTAAGGTGTTGGATGTTTCATTTTTTTCAACTTTAATTTCTCCACCACTTCTGTAGAGACCAAAATATCAGTGTTTCCACTATCAATGATCATCTGACAACATTTCCCTTGAATCTTACACACGGTCCTGAACAAATTCTTTCTTTGAGATGGTTCAGCTATCTCCTTTCCTGGCTTGAGCAAAAATTTATTGATTACCAAAGATTCTCCTCCCTATGGTATATTTTCTTCTTTTTCCACTACTGTTGTTGTTGCTTCTCCCTCAACTAGAGCAACATTTGCATTCCTCTGGCTTGTTCCTGCATTCTATGGGCACTCAAAATCTTTGTGTCCCAGTTTGTTACATCTGTAACATCTTACTTCTCTTCCTCTTCCTCTGACTCCTCTTCCTCTAGAAAAACTCCCTCTGCCACTTGCATCACCATGTTGGGTTGAGCTGCTGCTAGCTCCATCTTTAGGTGTTGTAGATCTTCCTCTACCACCTTGACTTCCCCTTCCTTAGAAAGTACCTCTCCCTCTGGCAGACTACTTCCTCATGAGTTTTTCTTCAGCTTTCAGTACCATTTGATAAGCTTCCTCTACTGTTTTGAGAGGCAGTATACTTATCTCATCTTGAATGTCCATCCTAATACCATTCACATACCTAGCCACCTTCTCATATGTATCCTAAGTTTTTCTAGCTCTTATGCTTACCTTATAGTATTCCTCTATGTACTCTTTCACTGTCATAGACCTTTGTCTAGGATTCTACTGTTATAGACATTTTTGTGCCTTACAGCACTGAGCATGAAATTTCCATAAACTAAGGGATCCAAAGTCCCTAAACATGTTGTTCCTACCCCTAGAGGAACAAGGCAAACTAACCACAGCAATTCACAGAAGTTCTCCACCTGAAAACACTCAAAAACAAACCAATTCTGGATCATGTCAACTGCTCCACTGAGCATCTGCGCTGAATGTCAACTGCTACACTGGCTACCTGCGTTGAATGTCAACTCCAACACTAGCTACCTGCGTTGAGCGAGTTTGGACATGTGGCAGAGTCATTCCTCAATGTGTCAATGCCCAAGAAGCTTCCAAAATGACACTTGCATCAAGTAATTCGACTGGTGATGAGTAAGAGGTTCCAAATCTCCAAGTGGAAGCAAGAACCTCCAAGTGGACTCAAGAACTGAGAGAGGGAGAGGACACTAGTCAGATCTCAAGCTGACTCATCCTCTCTCCAAACATCTATATATAGATCTCTCCTCCATGGGATCTAGGAGGCTGGAATTTGGTAATTGCAAAGAATTGTTGTTGGTTTGTGGCTGTAAACATTGGGTGTGTAATGCTTTGAAAGGAGCTGAAGAAGGAATTCCATTCTGCTGGGAAGGAGATGCTGGATTGGAGCCCTATGGGTTGTATCTCTTCCTGAACCCTGTTACTTATCAATAAAGCTATCTTGATTCTTTCCTATATGTTGGTGTATTTTGTATGATTGCATTAGTATATTTGATTTACTTCTAATCCTGAATCATTTATGAATATGTATATTTGCCTTTGTATTGTGTTCTTCTCTTGTCGCAAGTAGTTGTTCTCTTGTCACAGGTAGTTGTTCTCTTGTGATCTCGTGGTATTCAAGTAGCTGTTCTCTTGATCAAGCGAGGAGGCAAGTAGCTGTGGACACACAAAGAGAAGAGGATCTAGTTCGAGGGACAACCGGAAGACAACGGTAAGTCTGCCGATCTCTCCTCTTTCATATTTCATAAAGGAATAAATCATAATAGCTGTATTCGTTTGTTGCTAAGGCGCTATCACACCTTAGGTGGATAGGATCGTCCTGCAATAGGCATTTTTCCCCACAAAAAATTGGCGACCATACTGGGGATGAACTTGTTTATTCATTTCATTTTGTTTTCGTCATTTGTTTACTTCATAGACTTGACAGCAACTATTGATCTGCATCTTTCCCGGATGCAAAGTAGAAAGTTGCTGCTTTGATCCAGTTGTAGGACTTGTCTATGATCTAAACTAGATCCACAAATGATTTGATGATCCTTGTGATAGTCTTTAGTACCCTATCAAAGCATCCCTCTGTTTATACCTTGCTTGTGTTTCTGATTTGGCTTGAAACAGTTGATTTTTGAGCATTTTATGACCCAAAAACCAAGGGAAACGAGAGTTTCTCTTTCAGCGCAGGCACTGTGAAGGCAGTCTGCATTTCAACGCAGGTCCCGAAGGGGCTACCTGCGCTGAATGTCAAACTGACAGTGTTAGACTTGCTCTGAACCAGTTTAGCTTTGTGCAGCTGGGGTTCTTTGTCCTCTATTGCCCTGTTTTGATCTCTGTTTTTTGCAGCCTATAACCAGCATAGGTACCAGTCTGATAAACCTTTTTCTTTGCTTGAATTCCGCCTCATTTTTGTACAAAAAGACTGTAAGTGTTTTTATGTGTTTGTGGCGTCATTTACAGTTTTCATTTGCATGAGTAAAGTAGTCATCCTGTAGCTTTGATTCAGATCTGATTGAGAGTGGTCTTGGAAGAGCGTTCATTGGCTGTTTTCAGATTGATTATAGATTTACTTTTGCTTATTGGTTTGAATTTGTCTCTTTCAAAGTGTCAAAACAAGTCTTTATTTCGAAAATCGCAAATTGATTGTAATCTCTTCTACCCTTGTTGATTTCGAAGAAAGTGAACTTGTTTGTATTGATCATTTTAAAAGCAAATTCAAAGTTGTACAAAAAGCTTTCTTTGTAGGCATTTATACTAAGAAAGTGGAAAACAAGCACCTGCATTGTGCATTTTGCATTTGATAGTTTGCATGTTGGATTTAGGGAAAGTGCATTAGAGTGTGCTGATTGCTCTTCGAGAAAAGATAGTGTTATTCTTTTCCCTTAGTAGCTAGGATTTTCAAAGTTGAAAGATAATAAAGCTTGCTTATCATCTTAGACTGCATTTAGGAAATTGTATCATACATCTCGTGGTGAACCTTGAAAGGCAAACTTTAAAAAGATCAACCTAAAATAAACTGAATGAACCTAACAACGCTTTATAACATAACGCACAACATAGAGGTCTAGGCTAGAGACGTGTTCCGGCGTCGTTAAGCCTAGTGACTGTCGATCTCGAAGAAGGTGGGTGATTCCTCCTGAGAGACGGTAGCGCTAGTACGGATTGTGCTCCCACGTACCGTCGCGTATATATTGGGAGACCCCTGTAGGCATATATTTTTTATCCTTAGGAAGCCGTGTTGGCCGCCCTACTGATCGCAATGCAGTGAACACAGCATTCATGAAGATCGACCACCCGTACCGTAAAAAGTATTCTGTGGTTTTGCGAAAAGTTTGGCACACCCTCTGCCTAGATCTCCAGAGCAGTTTCTTTTGGCCTTTTTCAGACTCTGTAACAGAAAAAGTCCATCCGAGCATTTGTCACTTTGGGCTCGTTAAAACATCGAAGGAGACTAGAGTCATCTTTAGCTTTTTCTCGACTCTTTAAAACTGAAAAAGCAAGTTGTGTCTAAAAGCGTCGTTAACAATTTATTTTAAACGGAACAATCACCCTTTAATCCTGCGTTGATCTTTAGGTTGAAAAGATGGAGCACACCAACCAAGGAGTTCCCCTTGGTGGGAATCCTAGTCCCTTCTCCTCTTGGGGAGATGTTGGTGCGCCCCACATGGCCACATTGTCGCTTCCAGGACTGACAATCGGCCTACTAGTTTGGCTCTTTTCAACCAATGTCGTTCAGAATACCACCATTCCTGAACAGTCGAGTCAACAGTTAGATCAGACAAGAGTTGCCTCCCAGCCTTCAACTTCATCTTCCTCCCCTCCTTCCTCTTCGCTTGACGGAACTGGTCGAATTAAAAACCAGGTTCCTAAGGAGAAGAAGGAGAAGAAGAAGAAAGAAAAGAAGAAGAAGGAGCCTAAGGCGACTGGGGGCAAACAAGTGTCATCTAACAAGAATCCACACACCGCACTCGTAAGGCCTAAATCGCCATGCGTCATATGCAAGGGAGACCACTTCCATAGAGATTGTCCCTGTATCCCGCGAATACTAAGAGACTGGTCCCCCCGTTTGCACAATTCGGGAGCATCGACCTCTGATAGCCATGTCGACTGCTCACCGTCAACTAGTGGGAGTGAAGCCACAGGACAGAGCGGGAAAGCTAAATTTCCCTGCAGAGTGTGTGAAGGCGATCACGCCATCCACCGTTGTCCCTTCTTAGACGAGGCAAAAAGAGTTCTGGAAGATCGCCCGATTTTACGAGCGCATCTCCCTCCTGGATATCAAAGACTCATGCCAAGTCCCTCACTAGTTGAGAATCTGGCTGAGCCACCTAGGTGGTTAGCCGAAGCACCTGTCATTGAATATGAACCGTCTGGATCCATGCCTGACAAAAGTCAAATGGTTGATACGGCAGTTGACCCGGTTTTGCCTTCAGAGGCTCTATCTTCGAATGACACCATCACAGAGGAGAATAAGGATGACACCGTCCAGATTCTCTTCATCAGCACTGACTCTGATGATCAAGGGGGCAATGCCACCATTCCTTTATCGTAGGAAGGAAGTTCATCAGAGCGTTATCCGGCCGTATATTCGGTCCCACCACCAAGCAAACTATTTGTGTCCTTTGATTGGAACCAACTAGGCAGACCCCGGTTGCCAGCCAGTATACCATTCAGAATTATTTGTCAAATTTACAGAATGGTAATGGTTGGCACTATCATTGATGAGGGGGCATCTGTGAGTATCCTTTCCTCTATTGCTTGGAAAGCGCTTGGTTCGCCAGCGCTTTTACCTGAGATGAGAAATCTATCAGGTTTTGATAAAGGAACCATTCGACCTTTAGGGATCCTCCCCAATGTGCCTATAACATTGAAAGGGAAGACCGTTCAAATGAACGTGATGGTCGTTCAAGTACCCTTGGATTATAACCTACTCCTTGGACGAGACTATATATATTGCATGGGAGCTGTAGTCTCCTCACTCTTTAGAGTAATGTATTTTCCGCATGAAGGAAGAATGGTCAAGCTCGTGGACCAACTTTCGTTTCCTGGATCACGCATCGCAAATAGTCATGTACCATCCCTAAATGGTCTATTCATGCAAGAAGTGTCTCAACCCACAGTCCATCCTCCTGATGAGCGCGAGTAATCCTGGAGGATATGACTGGAACCCAGGGGGCATGCATCCTGGCCTGCTTCGGCAGGAAAACTTTGGGTATAGGGTAGGTTTCCGCGGGAGAATATGACTAGTCCGTACCCCGTCCGTGGTTGGAAGAGGGGTTGTTCTAGAATAAGATTCTTTTGTCAAAGTTACGTGTTTGGCACCAGAGTCATTCACCCTTGTCTATTTCGGTAGACATTGCCGAGGAAGTGTTTTGTTTGAAAGAGTAACGAGACAATCTTTGGGTAACCTGAAAGAGGTAAGCCTCTCTCGATTAAAACAAATGTTTTGGCGGAGGGTAAGTAGAGGTAACCTTGAAACTCTGTTTTATACCTAGGGGCATGCAAACCTTTTGGAGTGCAAGCAAGGGGCGACTATTTATTTTTTAAATTTTTAGGTCCTCCCTTTAAACCTGTAGGTCTAACCCTTTAAACTCGTAGGATTAGCCGTTTCCGAACTTACATAAAGAAAGGAGAGGGAGCATAGCTTTGGTAAGGCGCAAGCTCTATAAAAAATGGGATCTTTCATGAGACACTCTTATCTTATGACTGGGTAATCGAGCATTTTTAGCATAAAGTTCATGCTCGTTAAAAAATAAACGCAAGATCTGAGCAGTTTTAACGCGGTCTTCACGCTCGTTAAAAAATAAATATAAGAAGTGAGCAGAGTTTCCTCCAGTGTTTAAGCTCATTTTTAACTAAAAAATGAACCTACCCGGTAAATAACCACTGTGAATGTTATATTATCAACCATTAAAGCCTTGGTCATGTTTGCACCTGCCACCTCCACTTTTCATTTGGTCGATTGTTCACCTCCATATGATTGTTTACCCATTTTGAGGAACAGCTGCGAAGAGTGATTTCACCTAGCCATCCTTGTGACACTGCCGTGATTGGAAAATTCCAACCTGTACCTGGAATCAGTTGTTATCCCTGTCTATCACTCGTTCCTCAAAAGACAAGTCTTCTTTAAGCTCTTTTCAATTGACTCGTAAAATATGAAAAGATTGCCGAGTTTTGGCCTTCCAGCTCGTTAAAGGACAGGAAGAGCTATCCCTCCTCTAGATTTTAATCTTTTTGGACCTGAGGGATTATTGCACAAAAAGATCGAGCGCTTGTTTTGTTCGGCTCGTTAAAGATATCGAAAACTCATCCCTTCTGTATTGTTTTATACTTTTTCGGACTTAAGGGATTAGATGACGAAAAAGGAATTTTGGAGTTAACTTTATGTACCTTTTCAGACTCTCTAAAAATGAAAAGGACCGAGTTATCCTTGTCGTTAGACTCGTTAAAATTATTAAATAGCGACAAACTTGTCTTTAGACGAGAACGAGTTTCACTATCGCTAGGCTCGTTAAAACATAGCGGTGGGCTTGCCCGAAGGGCAGGTTATAGAACAAGCATATGTTATCCTCCTCAAGCTTGACAAAAATAAAGAGGTACTGGTCAGCAATGACTGGGGAAAATTGGGAAAAAATTAAGAAAACTTTGATGGTAGCAGGTCGCTCTTGAACATGACACTTTTCCTCCGTACCACATTCGGGTTGGGTTGTTTCATTCACCAGTCACATCACCATGGTCTCGCCATACCATCCATATTTGGGGTAATGCTACCAATCCATCGCATCAGTGTCGCCATATGTTCAAGAGAAGTCATTCAGAAAGAGTCAACCGGGTCCCATCCACTGCCATACATTATCCTTCATCCATTCATGACCGCCACCCTGAATCATATGTCACAGATCGTTTTCACCTCCATTAAAATCATTAGCTCCGTTCTGTGTCACTGATGTGGGATTCATTAAGGCCCTCCTGTGACAGATCACTTCTTGTCGACATCAGCTCATTATCCAAGAAGTTGATCTAGGAACAACCCCTTCAGTACTTTGAAGCTTGCATGCCTCAATGGCAAGTTTCTCACTTCCAGCGACAGGTATACATCAATGACCTGTTACACTAAAAAATGTCACCATGACCACTAACAGTTAGTATGACTCAAATCAACAGTCATGCTACCTCTTTTAGGCAAGTCTCATGCCTCTGTTATCCATCTCAAACTCAAAGAGGAGAGAAAGTCTTGTAAAAACAATGTTTATCTCTGGGGTCGCAGGTTCTCTCTAGCCTTACCTGTGGGGACGCTGACCATGTTCACAAAAACTGCGTCCATGGACGCTCTGTATGTTAAAGGACAGGTGCGTCCCTCTGTAAAAGGCAAAATGCGCGAGTTTTATCTTGAAAAAGTTACTTGTGGTTACTTCTAGAACATTCTAGAGGTCAGTTTGATGAAATGGATGCGCCTCCAGTTGGTTCATGTATCTCTATTAAGAGGGAACTTATCCCATCAATAAGGGAGCTATCCCACCCAAAGAGGGGGATTATCCCATTGATGGTGGACCTGAATAACCTCTTTACAGCACTATAAATAAAGACATTGAGCCAGAGACAAGGGAGGTTGGAGCTATACATTTTCTTTGGGTAAATGCTGCAGGATTTAGGTCTTCCATTAGAACCTTTGTGAGGAGAGATTGTCTTTACTTGATTCTACTTGGAAGTGGGTGAGCTTTGTCAAAGTAGAGGAAAACCCTTGATGGACCCTGGGAGGAACTTGCACAACACCAAGGCAAGGTTGTAAGAGTTTCTTTGTTTCGTTATTAATACAAACTGGTTTATTTTTCTCAATAGCTTGTGTTAATGAGTTATTTCATGTGTTCCTTGGTCTGCATGTTGAATATATGTTTTATTATATGAAATGCAAGTGCTTGGTAATTGTTTGATTGTTTGTGGTTGCAGGAATTGACATGAAGGAGGAGCTCATCCGGATTGGCAAGGACAGACTACAACAACAGCGTTTTGGAATAAGGTAAGCCTAAACACTTGTAGTTTTCATGTTGTAAAAGGTGTATTTAGAGAAAGATCACTCCATTTTGTCTTGTTTGTCATTAGAATGTCTTAGAATTCTAGGAAGGTCAGTCGTGTCCGCACCCTTGACTGATTCCGTGTGACAAATTGGCGACTCCGCTGGGGAAAGATTCCATTGATAAGAAGAGTTTTTCTTTTGTGTGAACTTTGCTTTGAGAAAATTGGTTTATTTTTCTGGTTTTGGCTCTGTGATTCTGTCTCTGGGTGGGTTAGCTTAAGGTTAGTTTTATTTTGGTTTTTCTTGAGTTTTTCATAAGGACGCACCCTCTGAGTGTTGCACAGTGCGTCCCTGGACGCACTTTTTCTGTGTGCACAGAGCGGGCCCGCACCTGTGCTAACGGGTTGCCTGCGTCCCCTGCCAAAATTTGAGAAAATTCCATTTTTTGCATTTTTTGCTCTTAGATTTTGTTTTTTCTTAGTTTTTTCTGCCCAGATTCATTAGTCTCTTGCCATAAATCTTCACCTAGGCTTGTTTCATTGGCATTCCTGCTTTAGCTTTCATCAATTGGGTGTTTTGAGTCTCTTTTTTGAGAAATTCTTGATTTGATTTCCTTTGGTCATTACTTGGAGGTTTGTCTCAGTCCTTTCACAATTTTGCATCTTTTTGCTTGTGTTTTTGCTTGTGTATGAGTGTTAATCGCCTTTGAGTATTTTTATTTTATGATCTTTGGAACTTTCACCCAATTTTCTCAACTTGCACTTGATTGGTTCTTAGATCACATTAGAATCGTCTTGTGTTTGAGAATTCTCTTGCATAGATCACATTTGCATAATTAGAGTTCTCAGTTTCAGAATATGAATGAAAAATGTGCATAGATTACATTTGCATACTTTTCAAGTGAATTGTGCATAGATTACAATTGCATAGTTTACATTCTGAAAAATCAATCGTAGATTTAGATCAGCTTTCTTTGATTTGAATTTACACAAAATAAAAATAAAAAAATGGTTTGGAATTGATTTGCATTAGTTTTGCTTGATAAAATTAGTGCATTAGAGAATTTGTTATTTTTCTCTTAGTGATCAATTTTTGCATTGTTGGAAGTGAATGGAAACTCTCTCCTTACTTTAGTTAGGATTCATCGAATTGAAAAGATTACATTATCATATTCGATTGCATTCAGTTGAGTCGGGTCATAACACCATTGGTTTCATCTCCATTTACCCATTTGAGTAATAACAGCCTTAATAACACAGCGCTTAATTAAAATTCATCTAGTAATTTTTACATTTCTAGGGCTCTGAAGCACCAACATAGCTTAGGCTAGTGTCTTGGAGTAGGTGAGTAATTAACTCTCCAAGACAGTAAAACCAAACAAGTAGTCGATCTTGTGATAGAATCAAATCCAATTGTTACATTTACACTCTGGGAAAGCTCCTCTTAAAGGAGAAGCACGAGCTCGTGTCCGAACCAGTGAGGGGATCATTCCCCCCTCGTTGGGAACGACGCCAGACAGTACGTATTACAAACGGTAAACCTCGGATTAACCATTGTCGAGGAGCCAGGAGTCACTTATCGGTAAACCTTGGATTACTGTCAAGGAGCCGGTAAGGGGATTGAGCTTGCTACTCTGCCCTTGCGTGCTGTCGGAGTTTAGACTGTTCCCCCAGGTGTACTTGTGGCCGTTGGTAACCTTAGTGACCATAACCTCTAGGATTCTACCCAAGGTGACGGTGGAGGGAAGGTCCCACTGTACCTGGAGCAGACGTCGGTTATACTCACTTGGATTTTCCGGGGGGTTCACTTCACTTCGAGACGGTTAAAGTGGAGGAACTTGTGCCGGTCTATTCATTAAGCAGGTTGCCGGGGTAACTGTTCCACCCGCCATTTCTGTACTGAATTCTGCGAGGTTGGGCTTCATCACCAACTAGTGTTTTCGGTCCGGAGAGCTTACTGTTTGTGTGTGGTTTGACTCCTAGATTTGATAGCGCGTGTTAATTTGTTTGTTTTTACTTTTAGAGACCATAGGTGTGAATTGTGAATTTTAGTTGTTAAGTGTGAATTGTGAATTGTTAATTTTAGTTTTAAATTGTTAATAAAATTCACTGAAGTTGAATATAATGGCAAATGTTCCGGAATTTATCAACCTAGGAACCCCTCCTAATGAGAATCCTAGTACTTTTCCTTACTTTGGAAATGTTGGTCCTCCTTATATGGCTACTTTGTCATTACCTGGATTTACGATAGGTTTACCGATATGGTTATTTTCAACTTCGTTGGCCCAAAATACTCCAATTGTTCCATCTCAACCGGATGCTTCACCTCAACAGAGTTCACCATCTCAACATCACCAACCTTCTGTTGACCCTTTACCTTCTTCTCCTAATTTTTCTTCCTCCATTTCTTCCTCTTCGCCTGGTAAAAGCCTTGTTGCTAGTAACCAGGAGGCTAAGAAGAAGAAGAAAGGGAAGAAGAAGAAGAAGAAGAAGAAGCAAGATAAGAAAGAAGTCAACCAACCAACCATGGCTGTAAGTGTTAGTTGTGTTGAGGAAAATTCCGACATGCATCGTAAACCGAAATTCCCTTGCAGGCTTTGTAAGGGTGACCACTTCCTTGTCAGTTGTCCTGGAATTCCAAAGGTCTTGGAGGTATGGTCAGAAAAATCTCATCAACTTTCTGTTGATCCATCAACCAGTGATAGTCAGGTTCCTGGGAAAAAGGGTAAAGTTAGGTTTCCTTGTAAGTTATGTAAAGGGAGTCATCAAACTCACATTTTCCCTCACATGGATGAAGCCTCAACATTGTTGGAAAAACTTACTGTTCCACAGCAAGAATTTCCAACTGGTTACCGTAAACTTTCTCCCAACCTACCGTCAACTGACGGAGTGATTGATCTAAATTCAGGTACAATCGATCACACTCTCCCATTGGAGAGTGAAACTCATGTCACTCAAGTTGATGATCCATTAGTTGATCAAGTGGTCGATTCAGTTTCACAGAGAGTCGATCCCACTTTCCCTTTAGAGAATGAACTTCATACCGCTCAGGTTCTTCTTGTTACATCAGATTCTTCTATGCCAGGGGGCATTTCACCTGTTTCTACAGAACCCCCTCCAAGCACTGAGGTCTTTTCCTTTGATTGGAATAGACTGACAGAACCTCGTCTTCCTTCCTCCATCCCTTGCCAAATCATTGTCAAGGCTGGTGGTAGGGACATACATCGTACTCAGGTAGATGAAGGTGCTTCTGTTAGTATTTTATCCTCAACTGTTTGGAAAGCTTTGGGTTCCCCTCAGCTTGCGCCTATTACGCAGAATCTGAAAGCTTTTAACCGAACCATTAGTGAACCTTTAGGGATCCTTCCTAAGTTTCCTATTACCTTGGAAGGTAAAACTGTTTGTATTGATCTTATGGTAGTTCGAGGTCCCTTGGATTTCAATTTACTCCTTGGGCGAGACTATGTTTATGCAATGAAAGCTGTCGTATCGACACTCTTTCGCGTGATGTCTTTCCCTCACAATGGCAGTATTGTGACTGTAGACCAGCTTTCATTCCCTAGTCTTGTCTCAACTACTAATAATATGACGACCCTAAATGTTCCTGATTCTAAAGTGGTATCTACCCTGCCACGGGTAAATTATGTGGCAACTGGTCCCATGTTTTCAGTTACCGATGTAAGTGAGCCTCTCACTGTTTGCTCACCTTCCTTTGATTTAGATCCGGTAATTGACATGGAAAACTCTATGGGATTACTTGAACACGATGTTCTTATCCCTTTTGAGTCCCTTGACATGTGTTCCTTCCAAAGAAGTATTCTTCCTTCTGATGAAGACCTCTTGGAAGCCATGATCAAGGTGTGTCCATTGACATGTCATTCCTCCAGTTGGAAGTCATGATCAGTGTGTGTGAGGATAGTTTCTTCTAGTCTCAACCTCGTTAAAAAATGAAACTGGACGTCATGAGCATAGTTCCTTGTCTTGTGTCAAGCTCATTAAAAAATGAAACAAGGAGCGTGAGGAAAGTTCCTCTTACTGTGTCAACCTCGTTAAAAAATGAATCAGTGTGGTGAGGATAGTTTCTTCTAGTCTCCACCTCGTTAAAAAATGAAACTGGAAGTCATGAGCATAGTTCCTTGTCTTGTGTCAAGCTCATTAAAAAATGAAACAAGGAGTACGAGGAAAGTTCCTTTTACTGTGTCGACCTCGTTAAAAAACGAATCAGTGAGTACGAGGATAGTTTTTTCCTGTATCAACCTCGTTAAAAAATGAAACAGGCTAGCATGAGGATAGTTCTTTTACTATGTCAACCTCATTAAAAAATGAATCAGCTAGATTTTAGGATATGTAGGTAGATTATAGAAAGTAGGGTTTGAGGACAGTTCCTGTTACTGAGTCAACCTCATTAAAAAATGAATCAGGTTTGAGGACAGTTCCTGTTACTGAGTCAACCTCATTAAAAAATGAATCAGGTTTGAGGATAGTTCCTGTTACTGAGTCAACCTCGTTAAAAAATGAATCAGGTATGAGGATAGTTCTTTTCTTGTGTCAACCTCTTTAAAAATGAAACAACTCCCTTTTCAAGTTAAATATTGAAAGTAAACCTTCATTTCATCCAGCCGGTTGAATGCAATGAAGCCTGGGGGGCATGTACCTCATTTCGCATCATTATGCTGGGGGCATGCGAACTTTTTGAGCATAGTTCCTTGTCTTGTGTCAAGCTCGTTAAAAAATGAAACACGGGTAGGTTAAGTAGGTAGATTGTAGAGAGTAGTCATGAGCATAGTTCTTTGTCTTGTGTCAAGCTCGTTAAAAAATGAAACAAGGATTTTAGAGCATAGTTCCTTGTCTTGTGTCAAGCTCATTAAAAAATGAATCAAGGTTTTTAGAGCACAGTTCCTTGTCTTGTGTCCAGCTTGTTAAAAAATGAATCAAGGTTTTTTAGAGTATAGTTTTTTGTTAGGTAGATTGTAGAAAGTAGTTATGAGCATAGTTCCTTGTCTTGTGTCAAGCTCACTAAAAAATGAAACAACTCCCACGAGTCTTTCCAAGATTTTGAAAGTAAAGCTTCATTCCATCCACCTCATTGAATGCAATGAAGCTTGGGGGGCATGTACCTTGATTTGCATCATTATGCTGGGGGCATGTGAACTTGTAACAAGCATAGTTTTTCGTTTCAAGCTTGTGTAAACATGAAACCGAATCCGAGCATAGTTCTTTTCCTGTGTCAAGCTCGTTAAAAAATGAAACAAATCCTCCTCTACTTGAGTCGAGAGATTGACTAGATCTCGTAAATGTTAAGTTTGATATTTAGGTTAGTTGTTTCAGTTTTTGCATCATTTTCTTATAGTTTTAGGTCGAGTCTTTCAAACAATCTCGTTCATGAGCCTTCATTTCATCCAACTGGTTGAATGAAATGAAGCAGGGGGGCATGCGCTCTAGCAATTATGCTTAGGGGGCATCAAGCACAGTTTTCTCTCTGTTTCAAGCTTGTGTAAAAATGAAACTACTTTGAAGCATAGTTTTTATCTGTTTCAAGCTTTTGTAAAAATGAAACCTATTTCGAGCCAATTTCAGTTATTTTCAAGACTCGTTAAACTCATGAAAATACCGAGATTATTTTGCTATCTTTCATTCTCGTAAAACAAATAAAAATGCCGAGTTCTTTCCGTCTTTTCCTGCTCGTAAATTAAATTGAAAGTCGGCCACATGAGTATATTTTTATCCCTTTTTCGAACTCATTAAAATTTACGAAAAAGTGAAAACAATTAGTACATTTTTATCATTTTTTCGAACTCGTTAAAACTTACGAAAAAGTGAAACCTCAGAGTCATCTTTTAAGCCCTTTTCTGACTCCTAAAACATGAAAAGATTGCCGAGCGTTTCTTTTACACTCATTAAAATGGAATTAAAAGACGGTCCCCTTATAGCTCTTTTCTGACCGTAAAATCAAGAAAAGATTGCCGTGTTTTTGTCGTTTCAAACTCGATACGGAAATAAAACGACGTGTCCTTGATCGCTTTTTACTTTTCAGGTCAGTGACACTAATTATGAAAGTACTCCTTGGTCGTAAGATCAAGCGGTTCCCCCAGGTATTATTTTATACTTTTTCGGGCTTGAGGGACACAAATTTACGAAAAAGTTCAACGTGGAGTTTCCTTAAGTTTTTCAGACTCTCTAAAATTGAAAAACGCCGAGTTGTTCCTATACTGGGCTCGTTAAACTTTTACAGTAAAGGACCTGTTCAATTACAAACAGGAACGAACCACTCCTTCCTAGGGTTCGAATTTAAACTAGGTTGGACTCGTCCGAAGGATGAGCTTATAATCAAGCATATGTTATCCTCCTCAAGCTTGTTAAAAATAAAGAGGTACTTGCCAGAAATGGTGGGGGAAAAGAGAGAAGAATGAGCCTATTTGTTACCTTTTGTCTCAAAAGAAACTTTATTACCGCTCTTGAACACGACACTTTTTCATTCACCTGGGTTGGGAAATCTTTTACCTCACAGTTGACCAAACCACTTTGAAAATCTTTAACCTGGTTCCGGGGATTAACTTTGAGTTATTCGTCACCAAGCCATCTGTTGTGTCGTTATGTGTTCAAGAGGTCTGCAAGAAAAACTTTCATCTGCAAAAATACTTGTCATCCATTTGACCATCCCTGAGTCAGTCCTTACAGCAACATTTCTTCAACTTGAACAATGATTTCGTGTTGCAGGCTTACCTGCAACGAGTCGCTTTCTATCGACACCGACACATTATCTAGAAAGATGACTTAGGAATCGACAGTACCTTGAAGTCTGCATACATCAATGGCAGGTTTCTCGCCTTTGACGACAGTTTACATCATTGACTTTCGATCAAAGGATTCCGTGAAGTGTTCGACATCAAAACATTTATTCACATTTCACGGGTTGTGCTTGGTACTTTGAGAACCATTGACATTACTGGTGGTCTCTCTCACGCTTGTTAACAGTTCACATCATCGACTGGTAATCAAGTGGTTTCTAACATGTTCGACATCAAATCATTTAATCACATGGTTAGAATCGTACCAATTCAGGAAGTAGAAGTGAAGACCCTGGATCTAGTTCCTACCATCCAGGCTGCGAGGAGTTTTGTATTCATTGCCTATGTAGACTAATCATAAACAGATGGCTGCGTCCATACTGTGTCTACAAAAGTCTATAAAAATAATGTACTGCAAGATCATTCATGTATCAGAATAGTTAGTCCATTAGTTAAAGTTTTGAATCTGAGTATGGGAATGCCTACCTCAGTGATGATATAATATTATACATGTATTTTGTGTTGAAAATTGCAGGTTCCAACCAGGTCATCCACAAGACAATCCTTGAAATGATAAAGCGCTTCACCCTTCCTAGAATTATAAAACCCTAATCTATTCCAGGCTTCGCACTTTAGGGGGCAATCTGTTACACTAAAAAATGTCACCATGACCACTAACAGTTAGTATGACTCAAATCAACAGTCATGCTACCTCTTTTAGGCAAGTCTCATGCCTCTGTTATCCATCTCAAACTCAAAGAGGAGAGAAAGTCTTGTAAAAACAATGTTTATCTCTGGGGTCGCAGGTTCTCTCTAGCCTTACCTGCGGGGACGCTGACCATGTTCACAAAAACTGCGTCCATGGACGCTCTGTATGTTAAAGGACAGGTGCGTCCCTCTGTAAAAGGCAAAATGCGCGAGTTTTATCTTGAAAAAGTTACTTGTGGTTACTTCTAGAACATTCTAGAGGTCGGTTTGATGAAATGGATGCGCCTCCAGTTGGTTCATGTATCTCTATTAAGAGGGAACTTATCCCATCAATAAGGGAGCTATCCCACCCAAAGAGGGGGATTATCCCATTGATGGTGGACCTGAATAACCTCTTTACAGCACTATAAATAAAGACATTGAGCCAGAGGCAAGGGAGGTTGGAGCTATACATTTTCTTTGGGTAAATGCTGCAGGATTTAGGTCTTCCATTAGAACCTTTGTGAGGAGAGATTGTCTTTACTTGATTCTACTTGGAAGTGGGTGAGCTTTGTCAAAGTAGAGGAAAACCCTTGATGGACCCTGGGAGGAACTTGCACAACACCAAGGCCAGGTTGTAAGAGTTTCTTTGTTTCGTTATTAATACAAACTGGTTTATTTTTCTCAATAGCTTGTGTTAATGAGTTATTTCATGTGTTCCTTGGTCTGCATGTTGAATATATGTTTTATTATATGAAATGCAAGTGCTTGGTAATTGTTTGATTGTTTGTGGTTGCAGGAATTGACTTGAAGGAGGAGCTCATCCGGATTGGCAAGGACAGACTACAACAACAGCGTTTTGGAATAAGGTAAGCCTAAACACTTGTAGTTTTCATGTTGTAAAAGGTGTATTTAGAGAAAGATCACTCCATTTTGTCTTGTTTGTCATTAGAATGTCTTAGACTTCTAGGAAGGTCAGTCGTGTCCGCACCCTTGACCGATTCCGTGTGACATGACCTTCGACCAGAAGATTTTGCGTGGTGTTCGACGCCAAGTCCTTTATTCACACCATGTGAATTGTACTGCAGTACCTTGAGGGTCATTATCCTTATCGGTGATTCCTCTCGTGCTTATTAACGGTTTACATCATTGACCGGTAATCAAGCGATGTCTTTCCATGTTTGACTTCAGCGCAATTCTCACATGGATCGACTTGTACTTAGAGTGAAGATCGAACGAGTTTTGAAGACCCCGGATCTAGTTTCATCCATCTGGGCTGTGATATATATTCAGGAAAAATACAGACATTTGACATGTACATCATTGCAACAGATGATCATCCTACTCAAAGGATGATAATTTCGCCAAAATTATCAGTCTACCATCAGACGATCGTCTGTTCTATGTACAAAATGAATTTATAAAGCTGAGCATGGGAATGCCCGCCTCAGCTAGATCATGAAAGCAGTATGAATCATAATGTATTGTATTGTATTTTATTACAGGTCTCCTCCCAGCAGATGGATGAACTTCGGACCCTCCTGGATAAAGCATTTCACCCGATAAACGGCCTCATACTTTAGGGGGCAACTGTTATAGACATTTTTGTGCCTTACAGCACTGAGCATAAAATGTCCATAAACCAAGGGATCCAAAGTCCCTAAAAATGTTGTTCCTACCCCTAGAGGAACAAGGCAAACTAACCACAGCAATTCACAGAAGTTCTCCACCTGAAAACACTCAAAAATAAGCCAATTCTGGATCATGTCAACTGCTCCACTGAGCATCTACGCTAAATGTCAACTGCTACACTGGCTACCTGCGTTAAATGTCAACTCCAACACTAGCTACCTGCGCTGAGCAAGTTTGGACATGTGGCAGAGTCATTCCTCAAGGTGTCAATGCCCAGGAAGCTTCCAAAATGACACTTGCATCAAGGAATTCCACTGGTGATGAGTAAGAGGTTCCAAATCTCCAAGTGGAAGCAAGAACCTCCAAGTGGACTCAAGAACTGAGAGAGGGAGAGGACACTAGTCAGATCTCAAGCTGACTCATCCTCTCTCCAAACATCTATATATAGATCTCTCCTCCATGGGATCTAGGAGGCTGGAATTTGGTAATTGCAAAGAATTGTTGTTGGTTTGTGGCTGTAAACATTGGGTGTGTAATGCTTTGAAAGGATCTGAAGAAGGAATTCCATTCTGCTGGGAAGGAGATGCTGGATTGGAGCCCTATGGGTTGTATCTCTTCCTGAACCCTATTACTTATCAATAAAGCTATCTTGATTCTTTCCTATATGCTGGTGTATTTTGTATGATTGCATTAGTATATTTGATTTACTTCTAATCCTGAATCATTTATGAATATGTATATTTGCCTTTGTATTGTGTTCTTCTCTTGTCGCAAGTAGTTGTTCTCTTGTCACAGGTAGCTGTTCTCTTGTGATCTCGTGGTATTCAAGTAGTTTTTCTCTTGATCAAGCAAGGAGGCAAGTAGCTGTGGACACACAAAGAGAAGAGGATCTAGTTCGAGGGACAACCGGAAGATAACGGTAAGTCTGCCGATCTCTCCTCTTTCATATTTCATAAAGGAAGAAATCATAATAGTTGTATTCGTTTGTTGCTAAGGTGCTATCACACCTTAGGTGGATAGGATCGTCCTGCATAGGCATTTTTCCCCACAACATCTGCATCTGTATAAACAAGGTTTGCTGATAATTACTTGTTAGAAACTTAACTCTTAGCTTTCCTACCATCCTACTCCAATTCTTGATAGGTTGCTTACCAAGTCTCTTTCTTTCTGCCTGCACACCATCCCACCAAAGTGATGCATGGCCTTTTAGCTTGGTGATAGCAAGATTTACTTTCTTATCATCTTTTTTTTCTTCATATTCAAAGAATTTCTCCATGCCATTAATCCAATCTATCAATTCTTCTGGATTCATTCCTCCTTCATTTATTGAAACCACAGTTTTTGGCCTAGTTGTGGAACTGAAAACTGATTGGAAGAATCTCATCTCAGGAGTAAATGCTACAGCTTGCTCCTCTTCTCCAGCTTCAACCTCAGGCTCACTAACATCCCCATCATCTATATTTCTCCCTGTTGTTAATGCCTCTAATCTTTCTTGAATCTGTTGCACAACTTCCATCACTTCAACATTTGCAATAAATTAGTTGTCCTCTTCTACCACGTCCTTGTCCTACTCAGAAATCCATATTAGCTTTCCTTCTTCTGCTTCTGAGATTCAATTCAATGTGTAAACCTGGCTCTGATACCACTAATAGTGGCTTGGGTGCAGGCGATATAGACAAACGCCCAAATCCTCATATAGTTTCCTCTAATTTTGGTGGAGTTCCTTCTGTTTTCTATAGTGGAGTATCAGTCATCTATTTCTAGATAGACTATTCATAAAATTTCCTTTTTTTCTTCAACATCACCACTCTTTCCCCTTTAACCACCCTAACCCTTATTATCGGCACAAATTATACCATAGGGCCTTTTTCCCTCTATCGGGACTATAATTCCATAGGAATTATAAATTACACTATCGGAGGGGTTTTTGAATGGATTTAATACTATTGTGTTTAAAATACACTATCGACGCTTTTAACACTACCATAGTGTGTTTACCCATGGAAATACACTATCGGCGGTTATAAGCGGTCGTACTATTATTTCCCAAGAATTACACTAGCAACGAGTTTTACAAAGGGAAATACTAATACACAGAGATACACTATCGACGCAAGTTTCCAAAGAAATGCGCTATATGCAAACAACACTATCGGAGGGATTAACTATCGGCCCTTCTAATTCTTCTTCCCTCCAGAAATCACAATCACCGATTCGAAAGCCTCCTTGCCATACTCTTTCCGCCTGTATCTTGTGATCCGATAAGCCATAGACCCAATATATTATAGAACCACCCTTATAAGGTTTCGGACCCAGAAGTTGGACTTCGACACTTTTAAAGGGTTAGTTCCTCCCCACTATAGTTTTGTGATGCGATATTGGTTCGGACCTGATATGGGTATGAGCCAAATATAATAAGATTTCAGGTCTGGAACTCCATTCTGGCTAAGTCTTTTCACGGTTTTCTTGTGTAAAACGGAGTTTATCCTACGGAACTCTATAATGAAAATAAACAATCTAGGGCTCATTGATATGAAGGAAACACAGTCCAAAGGCTTCAACCGAAGAGTTAATTGGAAAATAAGGTCAAATCACCAATATTAAGACTCAAAAGAAAAGCAATGAAATCAAATACATATAAAAATACCATTTAACAAGTAACCACAGTTCTGATGCATAGAAAGATTTTGAAGGTAACCATGCCTCCGAGATCGACCAATACACAGAAAAAACACCCCTCTTGCTTTGGAAAATATGCGATAAAGGCATGCGGTCAAAATCCCATTACAATTGCACTAAACTTACATATATACTGGTTCGTTTAACAACCAGATTCCTAAAACAGAGGCTTAATTAAATATAACTACCAGTTCTTCGAGACATGCTCCTCCAGAAAATCCACTTATGCTAACTAATCCTATCAGTTATGTGAGGTATTATCCTCGAGAACCTCCACTATGGCTTAAATATTAACCATTTATTACAACATGATTTATTCCTAGATTCTATCCCTATGCTAACTAGAAAAACATGGAAATTGATGGCTAAAGGATCCCACTCCTTTGCTTGTATATTTTTCTGTGTTTTTGGAATAAGTTTGAAGATTTTCCCTCCAAGTCTCATGCTCCTGCATCAGACTCCTGAGGACAAAATTCTTTATGGGCTCCTGACCATGAGCTCTTCTATAGAACTGCCCAGCTTCTATAGCATGCTTTATGTTACCCAAGTAGCTTCAGCAGTTGGATGATCCTTCCATTTTACCAAATACTGAAAGTAATCCTGTCCTCTAGTCTTCTTGAACACCTTTTTTTCCAAAATCCTTTCTGGATGTAACTCTTTTGTTGTAGGTAACTATTTTACCCAGTCAATCTCTTATGTCTCTTAATCTTGCATTGTATCATCTGCAGTTTCACCTTCATACTTGTATAGGGCAGAAACATTGAAAATTGGAGATATTCCAACATTAGGGGGTAATTCAATCTCATATGCATTTGTAGAAAACTTCCTTAATATTCTGCATGGTCCAATTTTCTTGAACTTTAATTTTTTATACTCCCTCTATGGAAATCTTTCCTTTCTGAGGTGTGCTAAAACCAAATCTCCAACTTCAAAGTTTACCTCTCTTTTTCTCAAGTCTACTCTGGTCTTGTTCTTGATGTTGCTATCCTGTAGCTGTTGTTTCACTTGTTCATGTTTTTCTTGCATTTTTGAAGCAAAATCTTCTCCTTCTGCACTTCACATTTCATCTCTTCCCAAGTTTCTCAACTCAGATACTCATCTTGGATTCATTTCATAAACAATATGGAATGGACTTTGTCCTGTGATCCTATTAGGTGAGTCGTTGTATGCATATCCAACTTGTGCCAACACTTGATCCCACTATTTTTGATGTTCTACAATAAGACTTCTTAAAATATTGCCCAAACTCTTGTTTACAACTTCAGTCTATCCATCAGTTTGTGGATGATACGCATAACTGAAACTTAGTTTAGTTCCCAACTTCTTCCATAATGTCCTCCAGAAATGTCCAACAAATTTGGAATCTCTGCCTACCAAAATGTCATGCAAGTCCTCCACTATGTTTTTCTTTAATCAAGTTCTCCCTCATAGAACAGTTTGGTATGCACAGTTGATTTCTCTTAAACAACAGTCCATCTTGTAAGAAATAATCCAACCATTTAATCCTATCCATCAAAACAGGATTCTTACAAGTTTCAAAGGCCTCTTTAAAATCTAGATCTGCCTCATATAATTCTTTAAGAAAATCAAAACCTAATACTTGAATTTGACTTTCTTGAAGTAATACATTTCTCCTACTTAAGGCATCTGCAACTTTATTTGATTGGCCATTTATGTGTTTCAAGATAAAATGGAAACCTTGAAGATAATCTACCCATTTAGCATGTTTCTGGCTAAGTTTTGGTTGCTGCATAATATATTGTAGCGCATGGTTATCTGAGTAAAGTATGAATTCCTTTGACATTAGATAATGCCTCCATTTCTTCAATGACTGCACAACTGCATAGAACTCCTTATCATAAGAAGAATACTTCTTTTTGGAATCATTCAGCTTTTCACTAAAATAAGCTATAGGTTTGTCTTCCTGACTTAAAACACCTCCAATTGCTTCTCCACTGGCATCACGCTTCACTTGGAAAGGTTTACTGAAATTAGGTAGAACCAAAATAGGCTTTTCAGTGATTTTCTTCTTCAATAGCTAAAAAAATTTTTATGCTTCAGCAGTCCATATAAATGGTTGTTTATCCTTCTTTATGGTCTCAATAATAGGTGCATTGATCTTACTAAAATTCTTTATGAATTTTCTATAAAAACTAGCAAGACCATGAAAACTTCTTACCTCAAAGACACTTTTAGGTGAGGCCACTCCATGATTGCCTTGATCTTCTTTGGATCCATCTTTAGCCCTTCAACAAAAATAACAAAACCCAAGTACACTATCTCTTCTTTCATGAATGAACACTTCTTCAAATTCAGCAATAATTTCTCTTGTTGTAGCCTTTGTAAGACATAATTCAAATGTCTCATGTGCTCCTCCTTAGACCTACTGTAAACTAATAAATCGTCCATATATACTATTACAAATTTACTAATGAATTCTTTAAGAATTTCATTCACAAGTCTCATAAATGTACTTGGTGCATTGTACAACCCAAAAGGAATTACTCTCCACTCATACAATCCCTCATTTGTCTTAAAGGCAGTTTTCCACTCATCCCCTTCTCTTATGCTTATCTGATGACACCCACTCTTAAGATCTAGTTTTGAAAAATACTTTGCCCCACTCAAGCAATCCATTAAATCTTCAATCCTAGGTAAAGGAAATATGTACCTCATTGTGATTTTATTGATAGCTCTTGAATCTGTAAACATTCTCCAGCCTCCATCTTTCTTTGGAGTCCACACTGTTGGTACTACACAAGGACTCAAGCTTTCTCTGATCAACCCTTTGTCAAGCAGTTCTTGCACTTGCTTTCTAACCTCTTCATTTTCTGTAGGAGTCATTTTGTAAGTTTCTTTGTTAGGTAGGTTTGCTCCAGGAATCAAATCTATATGATGGTTGATTCTTCTAATGGGTGGAAACTCATTAGGCAAATCATCCACAATGATATCACAATAGTTGTCCAATATTTCTTGAATTTCAATGGGTAAATCATAAAATTTAGTGGAAGTCATTATTACCTTGGGCTTGTAGACTACAATAAAATTTACCTCATTCTCTTCAATATGCTGCAAGTATTCCTTTCCTCCATGTAACAGAGTTTTTGGATCAGTCTTCTTTCCTGGTGCATCTTCTTCCTCCATAGGCAGCAATGTATGATTGATACCATCTTTACCAAACTTGTAGGTATTTCTTTTCCCATCATGCATAGCTCTTTTGTCATATTGGCAAGGTCTTCCAAGAAAAATGTGACACGCATCCATTGGCATCACATCACATACAATTTTGTCCTTATATTTGCCCAACTGCAACTCTACTTCACACTGTTCATTTACTAACAGCTGATGTCCCTTGTGTAACCATGACACCTTGTAAGGTGTTGGATGTTTCATTATTTTCAACTTCAATTTCTCCACCACTTCTATAGAGACCAAATTATCAGTGTTTCCACTATTAATGATCATCTGACAGCATTTCCCTTGAACCTTACACATGGTTCTGAACAAAGTCTTTCTTTGTGATGGTTCAGCTATCTCCTTTTCTGGCTTGAATATAAACTTTATTGATTACCAAAGATTCTCCTCTCTCTAGTATATTTTCTTCTTTTTCCACTACTGTTGTTGTTGCTTCTCCCTCAATTGGAGCAACAATTTCATTCATCTGGCTTGTTCCTGCATTCTATGGGCACTCAAAAGCTTTGTGTCCCAGTTTGTTACATCTGTAACATCTTAGTTCTCTTCCTCTTCCTCTAACTCCTCTTCCTCTAGAAAAACTCCCTCTGCCACTTGCATCACCATGTTGGGTTGAGCCGCTACTAGCTCCATCTTTAGGTGTTGTAGATCTTCCTCTACCACCTTGACTTCCCCTTCCTCAGAAAGTACCTCTCCCTCTGGAAAACTGCTTCCTCATGAGTTTTTCTTCAGCTTTCAGTACCATTTGATAAGATTCCTCTACTGTTTTGGGAGACAGTATACTTATCTCATCTTGAATGTCCATCCTAAGACCATTCACATATCTAGCCACCTTCTGATATTTATCCTGAGTTTGTCCAGCTCTTATGCTTACCTTATAGAATTCCTTTGTGCACTCTTTCACTGTCATAGACCTGTGCCTAAGATTCTGCATCTGTCAGAACAAGGTTTGTTGATAATTATTTGGTAGAAAATTACCTCTTAGCTTTACTACCATCTTGCTCCAATTCTTGATAGATTGCTTGCCAAGTCTCTTTCTTTTTGCCTGCACACCATCCCACCAAACTGATGCATGGCCTTTTATCTTGGTGACATCAAACTTTACTTTCTTCTCTTCTTCTGTTTCTTCATAGTCAAATAATTTCTCCATGCCATTAATCCAGTCCATCAATTCTTCTGGATTCAGTCCTCTTTCATATATTGAAACCTCATACTTTGGCCTAGCTATGGATCTCAACATTGACTGGAAGAATCTCATCTCAGGAGTAATTGCTACATCTTCCTCCTCTTCTCCAGCTTCAACCTCAGGATCACTAACATCCCCATCATCTATATTTCTCCCCGTTGTTAATGCCTCTAATATTGCTTGAATCTATTTCACAGCTTCCATCACTTCAACATTTGCAACTCATCATCCTCCTCTACCACGTCCTCATCCACCACATCCTCATCCTACTCTGAATGCCATATTAGCTTTCCTTCTTCCACTTCTAAGATTCAATTCAGTGTGTAAACCTGGCTTTGATACCACTAATGGTGGACTAGGTGCAGGCGATATAGACAAACACCCAAATCCTAATATAATTTCCTCTAATTCTGATGGAGTTCCTTCCGCTTCCTGCATTGGAGTATCAGTCATCTATTTCTATACAGACTATTCATAAAATTCCCTTTTTTCTTCAACATCACCACTATTTTCGCTTTAATCACAGTTGTTATCGACACAAATTATACCATAGGGCCTTCTTCCCCCTATTGGGACTATAATTCCATAGGAATTATAAATTATACTATTGTAGGGGTTTTTGAATGGATTTAACACTATTGTGTGTAAAATACACTATCGGCACTTTTAACACTAACATAGTGAGTTTACCCATGGAATTACACTACCGGCAGTTATAAACGGTCGTAGTGCTATTTCCCAAGAATGTTGAAAATGCAACAAGATGATGGAGCTTAGTGAAAAGAAGTCGCCTTCACTAAGTGGACCCGCAAGCTATTTTTGGCACAAAGTCTATTTTTAGACTATGTCTATTTTTAGAAATATGGATCATGGTCTATGAGTTGCAGGATGCTATTTGTGGATGATTGGTCATGTTGGTAAAAATAGATGGAATTCTATTTTTAGACATATGGGCGGAGTCTATTTTTAGACTGCCAGGTTAAAAATAGAACAGTCGAATATTATTAGCTCTTAATAATATTTGGACTATAAACATTAACTTATCCTCTTGGAGCACCTCAGTTCGAGCTACGGATGTGGCACATGCAACTGCCAGAAGGAAATACGATTTTCTTATGGGTTAGTTGAGCTATTGCATGATGGACTTCAGTTAGAACTCAAGTGATTGAGTTTGGTGGAGTTGATTGAGGAGTTGATGGAGTTGTGTTCAATTTGACTTGGTTGAACTAGTAGTATTTAGTCTAACTGCAAATAAACTAGTGATGAGTGATTTGAATTAATTATTATTAATTCACTAGTTATTAACTCATAAAGCAACTAAAGAATACATCAGTTAACTCAGTGCATGGACAGTTCAATGGAGACAGGTGTTAGAGGTGGAGACCACTATCAGTTGTGACTATAGTTGTGCATCAGATTTGCACAATCAATGATGGAGATTAACATAGAGGAGGTTATGTATTATGCATGCATTCCACAAATAGTGTATAATCAGGATAATCTCTGTGAATAAGTGTTATATTATTCAAAATTTCTACATGGTATTAGAGCGAAGTTGATCATCAGATCTATTATTCAGAAAGTGATTACATTTTATTTCTTCAGGCAAAGTCTGTAATCAGGCCAGGTAGCCTCTAGATTCATCCTTCTTTTGGAAGGTGAGATATCCGGTAAAAGCCCATAAAACCAATCTCTGTACGAGAAATACTTTGTTCTCACAAATTTTAGATCAAAAGCGGTTGAGTTTTGAGCTGGTGGAATTCGAATTTGCAGCAGAGTTTTCTTGGTGTCAAAGTTGAAATGTCTTTCAACGGATTGCAATTGGAGTATGCCCTTGAAGGCAGCTCGAATTATATTGCATGGAAAGACAAGATGGAGGCGGTGTTAGATGACAATGGGTTGAAGGAGTTCATAGAGGTTGAGGTCCCAAAGCCTACTGATGCTGCTCACGTTGAGGCTTGGCAAAAGAAGAGAGCAAAGTGTCGAAGGATTCTATTGGAGGGCGTGAAGGATCACATTGTGTCCAGCCTGCATGGAAAGGCCTCTCCATACTTGATGTGGAAAGCGTTGACAGATTTGTTCCAAAGCAAGAGCGACCAGAGGAAGTTGGTGCTCAAGGATAAACTCAGAAACATTAAGTGTGAGAAGGGAGATAGTATGCCCAAGTATCTCACAAAGTTCACCCAATTTCGGGATGAGCTCGGAAGTGTGGGGGTGACTGTTGATGATGAGGACTTGGTGAGCTTGGCTCTCCTTGGTCTTCCGAAGAGTTGGCATTCCTATCAGGACTTTGTCAATGGTTGGGAGAAATTTCCAAGATGAGAGAGACTTTGGTCAGATCTTGTGCAAGAGGAGATCAGGCAAAATACCAGGGACGGATCTTCATCAAAGGCATCTGATGAAGAAAATTGTGCTTTGGCTGCCAAAGCAAAGAAGGGGAAGAACAAGAAAGCTTCTCATTCCGGTGCGAAAGGCAAGAAGCAGGACATGTCCAAGGTGAAGTGCTTTCACTGTCACCAGCACGGACATTATGCCACAAATTGTTCGCAGAAGAAGAAAAATAAGCAAGCTGTTAGATCTTCAGCAGGAGAGGCCTTAGCCTCGTAGTTTGAGCTAGAATTTTTGTTGATCGCATGCTTGGTATCAAGTGTGATGGGATCAGTATGGTTCTTGGATAGTGGTGCGTCTTTTCACATCACAGAAGATCGAGATTTGTTTTCTGATCTGGATGAGAAAGATCTTGGAGTGCACATCGAGATGGGCGATGATGGTAGATACAATGCGACCGATATCGGTACCATTTCCTTTGAGAGGGAGTCTAGTAAACCCTTCGTATTGAAGGAAGTGATGCATGTTCCAGGATTGAAGAAGAATCTTATCTCGATGGCGATGTTAGAAGACAAGGGATATGATGTTGTTTTCAGCGAGGGAAAGGCTTTCCTGCGCAGTAAGGCAACTGGAGAAACCCGGAAGATAGGGGTTCGAGTCAGAACCTTTATCAATTGCATGTAGATGGCTACGCAACAATGCCATGCAAGGCAGAAGGATTGGTGAGTTAGGATGATGGCGAGCTGTGGCAGAGGAGATTGGGCCACCTTCACCATGGAGCCTTGAAGACACTGCAGCAGATTTCTATTGGGCTTCCTAAAGGCACTTTTGCGCAGTCAAATCAGTACAAGGGGTGTACTTTGGGAAAATTTGTGAAAGCCACCTTTCATGAGAAGGATATTCGCGCCACGATGATCCTTGAGAGAATTCACACAGACGTGTGTGGACCTTTCTCAGTAGCTTCGACAGCAAAGCACAGGTACTATGTGATCTTTGTTGATGATTTCTCTCGGAAGTGTTGGATCTTCTTCATGCAGAAGAAGAGAGAGACATACTCAAAGTTCTGTGAGTTCAAAGCACTGGTCGAGAAGGAATCAGGGAAGAAGGTGAAGGCTCTTAGGAGCGACAATGGTGGTGAATTCATCTCTGGCAAGTTCAAGGACTTCTACAGCGCAGAAGGGATTCGAAGAGAGCTCATAGCTCCCCATAACCCACAGCAGAACAGGGTTGATGAGTTGAAGAACAGAACGATCGTGGGTGCTGCACGAGCGATGTTGCATGATCAAGGCCTACCCCTTCACTTGTGGGCGAAGGCATGTAATAGTGCAGTATATGTGCAGAACTGTTGTCCTCACAGGATACTTGGCATGAGTACACTCGAGGAGGCTTATTCTGGTAAGAGGCCTGATATTTCCCATTTGAGGATTTTTGGTACTAATGCTTACATGCATGTGACAAAGGATGCCAGGAAGAAGCTGGAGTGGACCGCAGAGGTTGGGATATTTGTGGGGTACACTGATACGCCCCACAACTATCGTGTGTATTTTCCAGACAGTCACAACTTTGTTGTGCGACGGGATATCAAATTTCAGGAGGAGAAAGCCATGAAGTGTTCGCTTGAGAGGGAGCCACACTTGCATGCAGATGAGGAGCTATTAGTTCCTAAAGATGAGCTTTAGGATGTAGATCAGCCACAATATGAAGTTCATGGAGTGGAAGAGACCACTCATGCAGCGCCAACCATCAGAGGGCGAAAGCGCACTACAGAAGCTGAGCAACTGGCTCAAGATGCAGAGAAGGTTGTAGGACCACCTACAGCTCAACGTAGACAGAGACAGTCACCTGATCAGTAAACTGGATACATGGCTCTTATGAGAAAATGTGTCGTAACGGAGCCATCCTCTTTCAAGGAAGTTGTGGAGGATCCCGCATGGGTAGATGCCATGGTGGAAGAGTATGATTCGATTGTCAGAAACAGTGCATGGGAGATTGTCCCAAGACCAGAGGGGAAATCAGTGGTGCGTTCGAGATGGATCTACAAAGTGAAGTAGGCAGTTGACGGGAGTGTGGAGAAGCACAAGGCAAGATTTTTTGCCCAAGGCTTCTCACAAATAGAGGGGATCGATTATGAGGAGACCTTTGCACCGGTCGCAAGGTATTCTTCCATACGGACGATTCTTGCTCTCTCAGCGCAGATGGGGTGGAAAATTCATCATATGGATGTGAAGACTGCATTCCTCAATGGAGTCATTGAGGAGGAGGTGTACATAGAGCAGCCCGAAGGTTTTAAGATCTTCAGTAGCTAGTCGCATGTGTGCAGGCTCAAGAGAGCTCTGTATGGGTTGAAACAAGCACCTCGTGCTTGGTACACACGGATAGACAGTTATTTCACCAGACTTGGATTCTCCAAGAGTGAGGCGGATCCTAACCCATACCAGATTGTGGTGGAGGGTAAGTTGCTTATCATTGTACTTTATGTAGATGATTTGATTTTGACGGGAGATGAGCTATTTATACTTTCATGCAAGGAGGATCTTGCTAGAGATTTTGAGATGAAGGACTTGGGCCTCCTTCATTATTTCCTGGGATTGGAAATTTGACAGTGCAGTGATGGACTATTTGTTTCTCAGGGTAACTATGCTTGGGAGATACTGGAGAAGTTCAACACGCATGGCTTCAAGCCTATTGATACTCCTCTTCCTAGAGGTTGGAGGAAGGAGGATGCTACTTCAGCGGAGGTAGTGGATGCCACTGTTTATCGACAGTTGGTGGGGTTTCTTATGTATCTTGTCAATACACGACCCGATATAGCTATGCTGTTAACCAGCTTTCACAAGCTATGGTTAAGCCAACCAATCTCTTCTGGAAGGCAGGAAAGCATGTATTGCGTTATCTCAGAGGCACATCGGGATATGGATTATGGTACAGACATGAGGATGAGGTGAAGCTATGTGGCTTCATGGATGCAGATTGGGCAGGGAGCCCAACGGATAGAAAGAGCACATCTGGAGGGATATTCAGTATCGGGTCGACAACAGTTCTTGGTACAGCAGGAAGCAAAGATCTGTGGCACTCAGTTCAGCAGAGGCCGATTATATGGCAGCAATTTTGGCTGCATGCGAGGCTATATGGATGAGGAAGATCCTGGTCGAGTTGTTCGGGTCACACTTGGAGCCTACTGTGATTTATTGTGATAACCAGAGTTGCATTAAACTCTCGGCTAATCCAGTATTTCATGATAGATCCAAGCACATTGACATCGGGTACCATCATATCATAGATTGTGTGCAGCGGAGAATCATGTTACTTTCATACATTCCCACGGAGGATCAGGATGCTGATATCTTGACGAAGGCGCTCACCAGGAGCAAATTCGAATACCACCAAGGCAGGATAGGGGTTGCAGATAATCCATATCTTGTTGAGAGGGAGTGTTGAAAATGCAACAAGATGATGGAGCTTGGTGAAAATAAGTCGCCTTCACTAAGTGGGCCCGCAGGCTATTTTTGGCGCAAAGTCTATTTTTAGACTATGTCTATTTTTAGACATATGGATCATGGTCTATGAGTTGCAGGATGCTATTTGTGGATGATTGGTCATGTTGGTAAAAATAGATGGACTTCTATTTTTAGACATATGGGCAGAGTCTATTTTTAGACTGCCAGGCTAAAAATAGAACAGTCGAATATTATTAGCTCTTAATAATATTTGGACTATAAACATTATCTTATCCTCTTGGAGCACTTCAGTTCGAGCTACGGATTTGGCACATGCAACTTCCAGAAGGAAATACACTTTTCTTATGGGTTAGTTGAGCTATTGCATGATGGACTTCAGTTAGAACTCAAGTGATTGAGTTTGGTGGAGTTGATTGAGGAGTTGATGGAGTTGTGTTCAATTTGACTTGGTTGAACTAGTAGTATTTAGTCTAACTGCAAATAAACTAGTGATGAGTGATGTGAATTAATTATTATTAATTCACTAGTTATTAACTCATAAAGCAACTAAAGAATACATCAGTTAACTCAGTGCATGGACAGTTCAATGGAGACAGGTGTTAGAGGTGGAGACTACTATCAGTTGTGACTATAGTTGTGCATGAGATTTGCACAATCAATGATGGAGATTGCCAATGAGGATTGTGCAGTACAAGCCAAGGAAAACGAGCTTGAATCATTCCTATTCTCACATTGGATTGTGCAGTAGAGGCAGACAGACAGCGGAGGAGATTTGAACCGGTGACTTGATTCAGATCTGAGCTAGTTTGTGTGTAGCAGGTGGAGATAGTACAGAGTACTTGTGAGGAGTATTGTACTATGTATTTTTACATGTTCTCTATCATTATAATATACAGATAGTGCGGGGTTTTCAGTTGTATGCTTTCCCCATTACATACTGTGTTAATGTGCACAAGCGATTGATGTTTCATTGTTTTTAATTCCACAAAATTGATGATCAATGTAGAGGAGGTTATGTATTATGCATGCATTCCGCAAATAGTGTATAATCAGGATAATATTTGTGAATAAGTGCTATATTATTCAAAGTTTCTACATGGTATCAGAGCGAAGTTGATCATCAGATCTATTATTCAGAAAGTGATTACATTTTATTTCTTCAGGCAGAGTCTATAATCGAGCCAGGTAGCCTCTGGATTCATCCTTCTTTTGGAAGGTGAGATATCCGGTAAAATCCCATACAATCAATCTCTGTACGATAAATACTTTGTTCTCACAAATTTTAGATCAGAAGCAGTTGAGCTTTGAGCTGGTGGAATTCGAATTTGTAGCAGTGTTTTCTTGGTGTCAAAGTTGAAATGTCTTTCAACGGATTGCGATTGGAGTATGCCCTTGAAGGCAGCTCGAATTATATTGCATGGAAAGACAGGATGGAGGCGGTGTTAGATGACAATGGGTTGAAGGAGTTCATAGAGGTTGAGGTCCCAAAGCCTACTGATGCTGCTCACGTTGAGGCTTGCAAAATAAGAGAGCAAAGTGTCAAAGGATTCTGTTGGAGGGCGTGAAGGATCACATTGTGTCTAGCCTTCTCCATACTTGATGTGGAAAGTGTTGACAGATTTATTCCAAAGCAAGAGCAACCAGAGGAAGTTGGCGCTCAAGGATAAACTCAAAAACATTAAGTGTGAGAAGGGAGATAGCATGCCCAAGTATCTCACGAAGTACACCCAATGCCGGGATGAGCTGGGAAGTGTGGGGGTGACTGTTGATGATGAGGACTAGGTGAGCTTGGCTCTCCTTGGTCTTCCGAAGAGTTGGAATTCCTATCAGGACTCTGTCAATGGTCGGGAGAAATTACCAAGATGGGAGAGACTTTGGTTAGATCTTGTGCAAGAGGATATCAGGCAAAATACCAGGGACGGATCTTCATCAAAGGCATCTGATGAAGAAAATTGTGCTTTGGCTGCCAAAGCAAAGAAGGGGAAGAACAAGAAAGCTTCTCATTCCGGTGCAAAAGGCAAGAAGCATGACATGTCCAAGGTGAAGTGCTTTCACTGTCACCAGCACGGACATTATGCCACAAATTGTCTGCAGAAGAAGAAAAATAAGCAAGCTGTTGGATCTTCAACGGGAGAGGCCTTAGCCTCGTAGTTTGAGCTGGATTTTTTGTTGATCGCATGCTTGGTATCAAGTGTGATGGGATCAGTATGGTTCTTGGACAGTGGTGTGTCTTTTCACATGACAGGAGATCGAGATTTGTTTTCTGATCTAGATGAGAAAGATCTTGGAGTGCACATCGAGATGGGCGATGATGGTAGATACAGTGCGACCGATATCGGTACCATTTCCTTTGAGAGGGAGTCTGGTAAACCCTTTGTATTGAAGGAAGTGATGCATGTTCCAAGATTGAAGAAGAATCTTATCTCGGTGGCGATGTTAGAAGACAAGGGATATGATGTTGTTTTCAGCGAGGGAAAGGCTTTCCTGCGCAGTAAGACAACTAGAGAAACCCGGAAGATAGGGGTTCGAGTCAGGAAAATTTATCAATTGCATGTAATGGCTACGCAGCAATGGCATGCAAGGCAGAAGGATTGCTAAGCCAGGATGATGGCGAGTTGTGGCAGAGGAGATTGGGCCACCTTCACCATGGAGCCTTGAAGATACTGCAGCAGATTTCTATTGGGCTTCCTAAAGGCACTCTTGTGCAGTCAAATCAGTGCAAGGGGTGTACTTTGGGAAAATTTGTGAAAGCCACCTTTCATGAGAAGGATAGTCGCGCCACGATGATCCTTGAGAGAATTCACACAGATGTGTGTGGACCTTTCTTTGTAGCTTCGACAGAAAAGCACAGGTACTATGTGATCTTTGTTGATGATTTCTGTCGTAAGTGTTGGATCTTCTTCATGCAGAAGAAGAGCGAACATACTCAAAGTTCTGTGAGTTCAAAGCACTGGTCGAGAAGGAATCGGGGAAGAAGGTGAAGGCTCTTAGGAGTGACAATGGTGGTGAATTCATCTCTGGCGAGTTCAAGGACTTCTGCAGCGCAAAAGGGATTCGAAGAGAGCTCATAGCTCCCCATAACCCATAGTAGAACAGGTTTGCTGAGCTGAAGAACAGAACGATCGTGGGTGCTGCACGGGCGATGTTGCATGACCAGGGCCTACCCCTTCACTTATGGGTGGAGGCATGCAATACTGCAGTATATGTGCAGAACTGTTATCCTCATAGGATACTTGGCATGAGTACACCCGAGGAGGTTTATTCTGGTAAGAGGCCTGATATTTCACATTTGAAGATTTTTGGTACTAATGTTTACATGCATGTGACAAAGGATGCCAGGAAGAAGCTGGAGCGGACCGCAGAGGTTGGGATATTTGTGGGGTACACTGATACGCCCCACAACTAGCATGTGTATTTGCCAGACAGTCGCAAGACTGTTGTGTGACAGGATATCAAATTTCAAGAGGAGAAAGCCATGAAGTATTCGCTTGAGAGAGAGCCACACTTGCATGCAGATGAGGAGCTATTAGTTCCTAAGGATGAGCTTTAGGATTTGGATCAGCCACAAGATGAACTTCATGGAGTGGAAGAGACCACTCATGCAACGCCAACCATCAGAGGGCGAAAGAGCACTACAGAAGCTGAGCGACTGGTTCAAGATGCAGAGAAGGTTGTAGGACCACCTACAGCTCAGTGTAGACAGAGACAGTCACTTGATCGATACAATGGATACATGGCTCTTGTGAGCAAATGTGTCATAACGGAGCCATCCTCTTTCGAGGAAGTTGTGTAGGATCTCGCATGGGTAGATGCCATGGTGGAAGAGTATGATTCGATTGTCAGAAACAGTGCATGGGAGATTGTCCCAAGACCGGAGGGGAAATCAGTGGTGGGTTTGAGATGGATCTACAAAGTGAAGCAGGCAGTTGATGGGAGTGTGGAGAAGCACAAGGCAAGATTTGTTGCCCGAGGCTTCTCACAGATAGAGGGGATCGATTATGAGAAGACCTTTGCACCTGTCGCAAGGTATTCTTCCATACGGACGATTCTTGCTCTCTCAGCGCAGATGGGGTGGCACATTCATCAGATGGATGTGAAGACTGCATTCCTCAACAGAGTCATTGAGGAGGAGGTGTACATAGAGCATCCCGAAGGTTTCAAGATCTTCAGCACTGAGTCGCATGTGTGCAGGCTCAAGAGAGCGTTGTATGGGTTGAAACAAGCACCTCGTGCTTGGTACACACGGATAAACAGTTATTTCATCGGACTTGGATTCTCCAAGAGTGAGGCGGATCCTAAACTATACCAGATTGTGGTGGAGGTTAAGTTGCTTATCATTGTACTTTATGTAGATGATTTGATTTTGACGGGAGATGAGCTATTGATACTTTCATGCAAGGAGGATCTTGCTAGAGAGTTTGAGATGAAGGACTTGGGCCTCCTTCATTATTTCCTAGGATTGGAAATTTGGCAGTGCAGTGATGGACTATTTGTTTCTCAGGGTAAGTATGCTCGGGAGATACTAGAGAAGTTCAACATGCATGGCTGCAAGCCTTTTGATACTCCTCTTCCTAGAGGTTGGAGGAAGGAGGATGCTACTTCAGCAGAGGTAGTGGATGCCACTGTTTATCGACAGTTGGTGGGGTTGCTTATGTATCTGGTCAATACATGACCCGATATATGTTGTGCTGTTAACCAGCTTTCACAAGCTATGGTTAAGCCAACCAAGCTCTTTTGTAAGGCAGGCAAGCATGTATTGCGTTATCTCAGAGGCACATCGAGATATGGATTGTGGTACAAATAGGAGGATGAGGTGAAGCTATGTGGCTTCACAGATGCAGATTGGGCATGGAGCCCAACAGACAGAAAGAGCACATCTAGAGGGATCTTCAGTATCGGGTCGACAGCAGTTTCTTGGTACAGCAGGAAGCAAATATCCATGGCACTCAGTTCTGCAAAGGCCGAGTTTATGGTAAAAAGTTTGGTTGCATGCGAGGCTATATGGATGAGGAAGATCCTGGTCGAGTTGTTCAGGTCACACTTGGAGCCGGCTGTGATTTATTGTGATAACAGAGTTGCATTAAACTCTCGGCTAATCCAGTATTTCATGATAGATCCAAGCACATTGACATCAGGTACCATCATATCATAGATTGTGTGCAACGGAGAATCATGTTACTTTCATACATTCCCACGGAGGATCGGGACGCTAATATCTTGACGAAGGCGCTCACCAGGAGCAAATTCGAATACCAGCGAGGCAGGATAGGGGTTGCAGATAATCCATATCTTGTTGAGAGGGAGTGTTGAAAATGCAACAAGATGATGGAGCTTGGTGAAAAGAAGTCGCCTTCACTAAGTGGGCCCGCAGGCTATTTTTGGCGCAAAGTCTATTTTTAGACATATGGATCATGGTCTATGAGTTTCAGGATGCCATTTGTGGATGATTGGTCATGTTGGTAAAAATGGATGGACTTCTATTTTTAGACATATGGGCGAAGTCTATTTTTAGACTGCCGGGCTAAAAATAGAACAGTCGAATATTATTAGCTCTTAATAATATTTGGACTATAAATATTATCTTATCCTATTGGAGCACTTCAGTTCGAGCTACGGATGTGGCACATGCAACTGCTAGAAGGAAATACGCTTTTCTTATGGGTTAGTTGAGCTATTGCATGATGGACTTCAGTTAGAACTCAAGTGATTGAGTTTGGTGGAGTTGATTGAGGAGTTGATGGAGTTGTGTTCAGTTTGACTTGGTTGAACTAGTTGTATTTAGTCTAACTGCAAATACACTAGTGATGAGTGATGTGAATTAATTATTAATTAATTCACTAATTATTAACTCATAAAGCAACTAAAGAATACATCAGTTAACTCAGTGCATGGACAGTTCAGTGGAGACAGGTGTTAGAGGTGGAGACTACTATCAGTTGTAACTATAGTTGTGCATGAGATTTGCACAATCAATGATGGAGATTGCCAATGAGTATTGCGCAGTACAAGCTAAGGAAAATGAGCTTGAATCATTCTTATTCTCACATTGGATTGAGCAGTAGGGGCAGGCAGACAGTGGAGGAGATTTGAACCTGTGACTTGATTCAGATCTAAGCTAGTTTGTGTGTAGCAAGTGGAGATAGTACTCAGTACTTGTGAGGAGTATTGTACTATGTATTGTTACATGTTCTCTATCATTATAATATACAGATAGTGTGGGGTTTTCGGCTGTATTCTTTCCCCATTACATACTGTGTTAATGTGCGCATGAGATTGATGTTTCATTGTTTTTAAATCCTCAAAATTGATGATCAACGTAGAGGAGGTTATGTATTATGCATGCATTCTGCAAATAGTGTATAATCAAGATAATCTTTGTGAATAAGTGTTATATTATTCAAAATTTCTACAAAGAATTACACCATTGGTGAGTTTTACAAAGGGAAATACTAATACCCAGAGATACACTATCGGTGCAAGTTTCCAAAGAAATGCGTTATACGCAAACAACACTATCGATGAGGTTAACTATCGGCCCTTCCAATGATCCTTCCCCAGAGGCGATAACATGTTATCAAAAATCACAATCGGCGATTCCAAAGCCTACTTTCCAAACTCTTTCCGCCTGGATCTTGCAATCCGATAAGCCATGGACCCGATATATTATAGAACCACCCTTATAAGGTTTCGAACCCCGAAGTCGGACTTCGACACTTTTAAAGGGTTAGTTCCTCCCCACTATAGTTCTGTGATGCGATATTGGTTCAGACCCGATATGGGTATGAGCCAAATATAATAAGGTTTCAAGTCCGAAACTTCATTCTGGCTAAGTCTTTTCACAGTTTTCCTGTGTAAAATGAAGTTTTTCCTGCGGAACTCTATAATGCAAATAAACAATCTAGGGCTTGCCGATACGAAGGAAACATAGTCCAAAGGCTTCAACCGAAGAGTTAATTGGAAAATAAGGTCAAATCACCGATATTAAGACTCAAAAGAAAAGAAACGAAATAAAATACATATACAAATACCAGTTAACAGGTAACCACAATTTTGATGCACAGAAAGATTTCGGAGGTAACAACACCTCCGAGATCGACCCATACACAGAGAAAACACCCTTCTTCCTTTGTAAAATATGCGATAAAGGCATGCGGTCAAAATCCCATTACAATTTCACTAAACTCACATATATATTGGTTCATTTAACAACCAAAATCCTAAAACAGAGGCTTAATTAAATATAACTACCAGTTCTGTGAGACATGCTCCTCGAGAACCTCCACTTATGCTAAATAATCGTATCATTTCTGCGAGATATTCTCCTCGAGAACCTCCACTATGCCTTAACTATTAACCATTTATTACAACATGATTTATTCCTAGATTATATCCCTATGCTAACTAGAAAAACATGGAAATTGATGGCTAAAGGATCCCACTCCTTTGCTTGTATATTTTTTTTTGTTTTTGGAATAAGTTTTAAGATTTTCCCTCCAAGTCTCATGCTCCTGCATCACCTCACCCAAAGGGGTACCTCTACACTATCAGGCCAAGCCCTCCATCACTACCAGTTCTGCGAGACATGCTCCTCGAGAACCTCCACTTCTGCTAAATCATCCTATCAGTTCTGCGAGATATTCTCCTCAAGAACCTCCACTATGGCTTAATTATTAACCATTTATTACAACATGATTTATTCCTAGATTCTATCCCTATGCTAACTAGAAAAACATGGAAATTGATGGCTAAAGGATCCCACTCCTTTGTTTATAGATTTTTTTGTGTTTTTGGAATAAGTTTTAAGATTTTCCCTCCAAGTCTCATGCTCCTGCATCACCTCACCCAAAGGGGTACCTCTACACTATCAATTCAAGCCCTCCATCGATCTGATCCTAGGTGCGATACTACCCAATGGACTAATCTATAGATGCTATGTTATGAAGAATAATGAAATCAAGAGGCAGATGTAGGAGTTGTTGCAGAAAGGGAACATCAGGCCCAATTCATCACCCTGTGGGCGCCCAATCGTGTTGGTACTGAAGAAGGATGGGATCCACTCTCTAAAATAGGTATCCAACCTCATGGATTCATGACCTTCTGGACCAGTTCAATGGGGCCAAATATTTCAGCAAGATTGACTTGAATTCGATTATCACCAGGTATCAATCAAACCCTTTAATGTGTGGAAGACTAACTTGAAATCCAAAAAGGGCCTTTTCGAATGGTTGGTCATGGCTTTTGAGTTGAATAATTCCCCTACAACCTACATGAGGTTGATGGATGACATCTTGCGACCCTTCACCAACTCATTAATGGTGGTTTATTTGGATGACATTCTGATCTTCAGCCATACTTGGGAAGAGCACCTCCACCATATTCGATGGGTCCTCCAAACCCTATGGCAACACAAGTTGGGTGAAAATTTGGGGATATTCACTTTTGGTATGACTCAGGTTCAATATCTAGGGTACATCATTGATTAGTTGGGTGTGCATGTGGACCCAGCCAAGATTCAAGTCATTCGAGATTGGCGAGCCCCAACCACTCTAACATAACTCTGCAACTTTCTAGGTCTTTCCAACTTCTACTACAAGTTCACGTTGGGGTTCTCTCATATCACTTAGCCTTTGAGTCAATTCACCAAGGGAGGAGAAAAAGTAAAATCCTTTTGCTTTGAATCAAAACAAAAGGTGTTTTCTAAATTGAATCATTACCTCTACTCTGCACCATTTCTCACATTACTAGACCTGCAGCGACCATTTGAGATCAACACAGATGCCTCTGATTGGTGGAGTTCTTACTCAGCAGGGGAAAACATTGGCATATCATATTGAGACACTTTCAGACACAGCCTAAAAGTATCCCACCTATGACAAATAGATGTATTCCATTGTGCAAGCCTGTTGAAAATGGAAGCAATATATTCTAGGGAAGGAAACAATCATCCACACAGACCACCAACCCCTACAGTTCATATAGAAACAAAGGAAGTTGAAAAATGATCACCATCAATTCTCAACCGACCGACGCTAATGGCGTTGACCACTATGCTTGACTCTTACGGGCACCAAACTGCGAGGTGGCCACATCTTTACAAGAGTTGTCAAGAATTCAGAAACACATACCAAACGCTCTTGGAAGGCAAGAAAGCTCCAAATTTTCACCTTCAAGATGCATTTTTATGCCACCTGGGACACCTCTGTGTTCTTTCAAACTAGTGTGCCAATATTATTTGGAAGGAACACTACAGAAAGGGCATTGGATATTTCTAGATAGAGAAAATAGTGGCAGTGTTGTATAAGTATTTTTATTAGCCAAACCTTTGACAGGATGTTGATAAGAACTATTCTGTGTCTTCGATTTAATTTCCCACCTCATGCGGTCCTTTGGTCCCACATAGCCCAGTAAATTCAGTCATTCAAAAATCACCTTTTTTCATATCTATTTACTAGCCTAAAATCAGTATCCATTTTAAGTCATTCTCAGACCCTATTTGTTTATTCTTCACTGAGCGTGACCCGAAGAGAGTCCTCTCCTGTTCTGGTAGGGCTAGCTACCAGGCTGAGCGTGGTTTGTGGTTACCCTGAATTTTTCCTTCTTTCAGCCTAAGGCATATTTAGGCCCTAACAGCTTTAACCTTAGAATTTTCTTTTAAATATGATGTGATGGATGGTGGATGATATCCATAAAGTGCCATAAACGGGGTCATTTTTGTTGTAGTATGGAAGGAAGTGTTATACCACCATTTAGTTAGAGGTAACCACTTCACCCATTATGTTTTTTTATCAAATACAAAACAATGAAGATATCCTTCCAAACATTTTTTCATTATCTGAGTTTGGATGTCAAATTGAGGATGATAAGATGAGCTATGAGTTAATTGACTACCAAGACAAGAAAATAGTTTCGTCAAAAATTTCTAGTGAAAATGGGATCTCTGTCACTTACAATAATCCTTGGGTTTCTATGTCACTTTTGAATTGTTTCCGTAAATGCAATAGCAATTGTACTGGCTTTAAAAGGATGATATAGTGCACAAAAGTGTGCATACTTGGAAAGTCTATAAACTACCACCATGATGACACTCTTTCCTTTAGACCTTAGTAAATCTTTGATAAAATCAATTGAGACCTCCATCCAACGCTGACTTTGAATGGCTAAAGGATGTAACAGACCTGAGGTCTTAATTGTCTCAACTTTATTTTGTTGGAAAACCAAACATTCTGCCACAAAATTTTGAATATCAGATTTAAGGCCATCCCAAAAAAAATTCTCCTTGACCATGTGGTAAGTTTTTAAAAATCTTGAGTGCCCTCCTAATGGGGAGGTGTGCAATTCCAAAATAATATTTTGTTTGAGTTGGGAATTATTACAAAGATATAAATGATCTTTGTACCATAATGAATCACTTTTCTAGATAAATGTATCACATGTACTAGGATCTTGCTACAACTTTTGAATGAGTGTCTACACTTTGTATTCATTCTTACATTCATCCCTTGCTTTGGTTGTCCAATAGATAATAGAAATGGCACAAATAATTTCTTCCACATCCTCATCCTTTATTGAGAGTGCATCTGCAACAACATTTTGCTTCCCTTTTTTGTAGATGATTTCAAAGTCATAACCCAACATCTTTGTTACCCATTTTTGTTGCTCTTCTGAAGATAATATTTGTTCCAAAAAGTATTTAAGACTATCATGATTTGTTTTTACCTTGAATTGTCTTCCCATTACGTAAGGTCGCCATTGCTTTAGTGCATGTAGTATTGCCAACATTTCCTTATAAATAGGTTTTTGTAAATACTTTCCTTTGATTGGACGACTTTCAAAACCAATGGGTCTTCCTTCTTGCATTAAAACAACATGGATTCCATTTCTTGAGGCATCACATTTTACAATAAAAGTTTTTGTTAAGTTTGGTGTAGCGAAGACCAGTGCTTGGCACATTGCCTCTTTAATGTGTTCAAAGGCATTAGTTGCTTCTAGAGTCCAAGAAAATGCATCTTTCTTCGGCAATGTTGTTAGAGGTGTTGATATTCTCCCATAATTCTTAGCAAACTTACGATAATACCCTGTCAACCTAAGAAATCCTCAAATATGCTTTATGGTTGTGGGCATTTCCCATTCCTTAATGGCTTTAATTTTGTTATGGTCTACCTTAAAACCCTCATGAGATACAATATGACCCAGATATTCCACCTCCTATACTGTAAAGAAACATTTGGATGTTTTTTCATATAATTGTTTCTCCTCCAATAGTTTGAGCACCTTGTCAACATGTTGAACCTGATCCTTCCAAGGCTCGTTGTATATTAGTATATCATCAAAAAATACTAACACAAATTTTCTAAGGGTTTGAAAAAGGAATTCATCAAACCTTGAAATGTGGAAGGTGCATCGGTAAGGCCAAAAGCCATGACAAAAAATTCACAATGACCCTCATGAGTTATAAATGTTGTTTTTATAATGTCTTCATTCTTCATTCAAATTTGATGATATCCTGAATGAAGATCCAACTTGGTGAAGTAAATTTCTCCATGTAATTCATCCAAAAATTCATCAATGACATGAATGGGAAATTTATCTTTAATAGTGAGCTTGTTGAGCTCACTATAATCCATACACATGTGCCATGATCCATCCTTCTTGTGCACCAATACTACTGGAGTAGAGAAATAACTTTGACTAGGTTAAGCTACACCAGCATCTAGAATTTCTGCAACCATCTGTTCGATATCACTCTTTTGGGCATAGGGATATCTATAAGGCTTGATGTTCGGAGGAATAGTTCCTGGAATGAAATGAATAGAACTAGCATGATCACGAATAGGTGGGAGACCTTTGGGAGTATCAAATACCTTGGAATTATTGTCCAAGGATTTTTGGAGATCTGGAGAAATTGAAGATTTCGATGTTTTAACCTCTAGTGAGCGTAATTGTGCAATTAAACCTCATTGTTATTTATTTAGAATATTGTTCGTGCAATTAGAGTTGATTATCTTTCTTGGTTTCCTTGTGATACCCCTTAATTCAACTTAATTTAAAAGTTATCATCCCCAAATATTGTCACCATTGGAATCCTAGTACAACATCAACACCACCCATTGGAATGGAAAGAATTGGACTATTCAATACATATTCCCCCATGGTTAGCTTGATATTATGGCACTTTCCAAAGCAATTTATAGTTCCTCCATTTGCAACATCACTTGGCACTCTGGTGTTGGATATAGGAAGCAATTCAATTCCTTTTCTATCTTAAAATGAATAAAATTATGGGTAATATCTGAATCAATTAGCACTATTACCTTTTTTTCTTGATATGTCCTTCTATCTTGAGAATTTTAGGAGTGGTTATTCTTACCACTGCATTACAATATATTTTTCACATTCATTTCTCCTTTCTCTAGGGTTGGTTCCTAGTGGATATCCTATTTTTTGACGTTTCTTGTTCCTTTTATTCCTCCTCTTCACAATCTATGTAAAATATTTTTTTCTCAACACACTTATGACATTTAGTGTATTTTTTATCTCAACTGTAACAAATCCATTTTCTCTTTTTTCCTCCAATTGTTGTGGTGTCAACCTTGCAGGTTGTGGAAGGCTAGGAGCAACAATACTTCCATCTTTATAGTTGTGAGTGGTAGACTTCCTTGTTTCCATAATTTTTCTTTCAACTTTTCTTTCCACCTGGAATACCTTCTCCAATGAATCAGGTTACCAAAGGCGAACATCATGTTGGATTTTATCCTTTAAATTCCCTGTGAATACATCAATCCCATGCTCCTCTCAAATATAATTTATCCTGATATTCAATTTTTGGAATTCCTCAATGTGCTCCGCCATTAAACACTTTTGTTTGAGACTTATTAATTGGCTAAATAAGGTGTTGCTCTTTCTATCCTCATAATGTGCTATCATTTCCTCCATAAAAATTGACCAAGTGACAAGTGGTTTACAAGAACAAATCCATTGATACCATACAAATTGATTGGGTTCTAAATATAAAGATGCAATGTGTACCTTTGTATGTGTTGCAAATTATGGAGATCAAAATATTACTCCATCTGCAGTATCCATGTTACTAGATCCTTGTCATCAAACTTCCTCATATCAATCTTTGGAATATGGTGGGTCTTCAATCAAAATTTAGAGTCTCTGAAATCATGATTAACATTCATTTTTTTCTTATCATGAGTTTCATCAAATACCTTTTTGTCGTTAGGAAGCATTTTTTGTAGCAACTTTTTCAAACCTTTGTCTTTGAAATCATGTTTAACATTCATTTTGTTCTTATCATGAGTTTCATCAAATACCTTTTCATCGTTAGGAAGCATTTTTTGTAGCAACTTTGTTAAACCTTTCTTCAAACCTTTTATCTTAGCTTCCATGTCCACTTTTAATCTGTCCATTAAACCTTCCATGTCTGCTTTTAACCCATCCTTCAAACCTTCCATGTCTGATTTTAAATCATTCTTCAAACCATCCATCTTAGTTTCCATTTCATTTTTTATTACTCTTTGCAAGAGAAAAATTTGTTGCACTTGGTCTCATAATTTTGATATATCATGTTGCATTTCTTCCTCTTCATACATCATAATAGACCTTTCTGGTTGCTCTTAGGTGTTTCCATTTTCTTGATTTGAGTCATGTTCGAATCAAACAATGATATATATGCTTCACTATTCCCCTTGAATCACTTCAAACCGATTTTTAAAACAAAACCTATTCAAATTTTAAAAAAATACACACATTTTTCTTGTTTTATAGGAGATCAATATTGAATTTGTTGTATCTATATAATTCTGGATATCCAAGGTCTAAAATTTTGTCCTATGGTATCCCTATGAGTCTTCTTTTCAACTCCATAAGTCAGATTGAGATTGGAGTCTTCAAGAAGGATTTATGTCTAATATCTCACAATGACCTGATTATATATTCGTTCAGTAGAGCTAATTTGTACAGAATGTCATGTGTCATTGTTTTTACCTTTGGCTCTAAAAATTATACACAAAAAACTACAGCCTGTGTAATTTCAGCAAAGTGTTATGAAATCCAAATTTCATGCTCAGAGAGAAAGTTATGATGATTTTCCCTAGGTCACATGTTTGAGACTGAATTCTGGATCCTACAAAAACCCTGACTTCCTCGGATCATATCTCTGAAAAGATAGTGAATCGAGATCTGAAATATGTACACAATGTTCACCAATATTTTGAATCCACATGATCGCAAGCTCATCTTTAGAATCCTCGTATAAAAAAAGATATCTAAAATTCCAAGATGAGCTCTTTAAATAATCGAAACCCTGGAATCCAAAGCTTTGATACCAAATGCTATGCAACCAACTCATAAAATAGAAGAAAATATAGACCAATGACTTGAGAAATAACCTCTTTGAGGGGGAAACATCCTTTCCATTACACAAATGAACAATTCTTGGATGATACAAATGATAAGACCTCATCAGTATATATAGGAGTCTAAGGGGTCACAATATAATTAGAGCCTACATAGCAGTAATAATGTAAAGCCACAACAATAATAATAGTGGGATTCTATGGGGAACAACAATAAAAATATGGTGGATACATGGGCATAACAATAACAATAGGGGACTACACTAACAATAAAAATAAGGGGATACACTAGTATTCTAGGGACCTAAGGAGCTGAGGTTGTTGGATCATCATTGCAACCCACAAGGTTTGGGCCATGAAGACAATATATCCCACCCTAGAAAGATAGAACTTAGTATCTTAAACTACAAAGGGATCTAAAGTACACCATTGCCTAGTCAACTATTCAAGCAAGTGTTTTGGTCCAAGGTAATATGATAGTCCATGTGGAGCAACTCCGACATGCATATCACAACATCATGGACAAGAAAAAGTTCCAAGAGATGACAAAATATCTATAGTGTGTGGTGAGCATGTGGAGCATATAGACCCTAATGTCTTTTAGCTTGAGCTGCAAAGTTCGGCATTGGGGTCAGAGTGAGCTGGCATTCTGAACTTATTGGAGATCCTTCATTTTGGACGCAATCATGAGATTGGTAATGTCACTACGTTGCTGCTAATTTGTGTGCATGGTGGTTACTTGTGGTTATACCATGCAATTGAGATTAACCCATCAGACATCACAAAAATTATTGGCATGCCAATGGCAAGAAAGAACCTCAGGCCCTTATTCAGCTCCAACAAGACAAAATCCTTGGGAGCACAAGTTTAGGAAAAATATAGCATGAAAAGAGGATAGCATGGATTTTTTTATCTTAGTATAAATGATAAAACTATCAAGTTTTCCATGCAAGTGATGGCCTAAAAGATACACAAAAATTTCAAAATTAATGAGGTGTTGGCAAGTGCAATCATGGTAGCAACAAAGTGCATGAAAGGCATAAAATGAATTAGGAAACATATTTTCTCAACCATTTTTTCTAAGATTGTTTGGAAGCATAGGATAGTGGTGTAGAATTGCATTACGTATATTTACTTATTTTGCTTACTTTCACTGAATGGGAGCTCCCAAGAGATTTTCAGTTAGTGCAAGACACCGGTGCACCTATTGCAGCAGTACACTTTCAAAATTTATGGGAAAACCCCATTTCTTGTTGCAAAATAGATATCAACATTACATTTTATATTTACAGGGAGATGATTATGCTCGTGATCGAGAAGACTCTACACATTTCAGCTAAATTTATTTCCAAGTAGGGAAATATCGTGTGTTTCAAAGTAGATCCTGAAGATTTATACATTTAGGCTAGGAGATATGCCTATAAGTATGGGATAAGTGCCATTTTTGATTGATTGTTGAAGAGTTTGGCACTTTTTGATTCATGGGAAGATGACTAGAAGAAATTGGTAGAAGGAGAACTAAACATAGAAACATTAGAAAGCAACAAAAATCAGGAAGAACAACAAGAACAATAGTAAGGAGAGCCAACACACACTACCATGAAATAGGAGAAATACAAGGGTATAGGACTAGAATAGTTGGAAACCCCACTTGCATCAATAGATTCAGAAGAATTTCAAGCCATATCATGCACAGGATTGAAGAGGACCCTGATAGTAGGTGCAAGGGAGGGTATGTCATGTGCTAGGAAGAAGTGCAAAGTGACCTGCATCACTCAGATGGAATCTCTGTCAGAAGATGACATTAAGAATATTGTTGAACAATTATATGATAAGACCAAGGAGGCAATGGGAAAGGTGCAACAGGATCAAAAATGTGCACTAGAACTTAATCCATTTTTTTGAGACCATCAAGTTAGCCATTGTGTAGCCAATGACCATATAATAGTGTAACACACCCCTCCAACCCTAAAACCCAACCAAAGTTAGAACAAGGTGGTCACTATACTGACACAACTCCTAAGGTATAGTTATGGGAACGAGATATCAAATGTTTGATTTTTCCGACTTTATCAAAACTTCAAATACATTATTGTATTCATCTCATCAAGACAATTACAACGACATAAATTTCATCTCAATCCGACTTATGGATAAAATGTTATGGCCCTTTAAAGATATACCATTTTCACCCCACGACATCATCATGACCTCAATGTGGTAGCCCCACAGCATCCCACATGGCAGGTGATGATTTCGTACCCCAACATGGGTAGCCCACGTGGCACCTGACATATGTGCATTGCCACAATGGACAGGCTCACGTAGCAGTGACTTATCCCAAGGAAATTTGAGGTTGTCACCCTTCTACCTGTAACGAATTTTTTTGTTTTCAATGTAGACCTGACCCCCAACCTAAGGTCAGCCTAACTCCTCCTAGAATTGTATTTATATTGGGTGAGGAGCAACTCAACCCACAGGTTAAAAAAAATGAGTAATGGGACATGGATTCTAGTGGGTTGGGGAGGTTACTTATTGAGATATTTTAAGGTTTCTTTACAACATAAATTGGAGTTATTACATAACAGTTGATAGTTGGGAAAAAAGGGGAAAATTTTATTTTATTATCAAGTTGTGCTTTTACAGCAATGAAGAAGAAAACAAGGACAAGAAAATTTGAAATTAATAATGGGTAGGATGTTAGATGGTAATTTATGTTGACCACTTACTACATGAAACAAAACAGCATTTAACAACCTAGGTAACATGCAAGCAAGTAGCACATTTTTCATTGGCTGACAAGATTCTTCTGGCAAGAGTTATTGTCAAGAGGTAAGAGAGAGAGAGAAATTGGAACTGATGGGACAATGTAGTATAGGGGACAGGAAAAAGGAAAAATCAAACTGCTACAAAAAGGGTAGCTCACCAATTAATTTGAATATCTAGGGACAATGTAGCAGGAAAGGTGATATAGGATTTGAATTGTTGAGTAAGGACATTCAATCAAAAAGGGAGAAGAACGTAGAAGAAAGAAGGACAAATCTGGAAAAAAAAAATGTAGCATGAGGATTGAGACAAGAGGCCCAAAGATAGGAAGAATGATGAAAAGCAAAGGAATGATGTTTTGGTTAGCAAGGGAGCAGGAAGAAATCATTATCAGGTGAGAAATTAATTGCCTCTCGATTCCCCATTTGGAAAGAGGGTGGAGATTGTGTTTCTCAAAAATCCCCGAGTGTTGGGGTGGAGGAATTATTCCTAAAAAATCATGGAGGATTTATGGAGGCTTCCTTGTTGTAGCTTGATTTTATTATGGTTTTTGGACTCCCTAAATTGGTTGAAGCACAACGATGAATTCTTAGAAGTGGATACAACTAGCCTCTATACTCCTTGTGCACTTGGTGGACTGAAACTCAATTCATGTGTGGAGGTGGAGGAATATCTAGATTCTAAGGTTCAAATGGTAGTTATGTTTAATTCTTGAGCAAAGGATCCCTCAGCCTCTGGAATCTACCTTTGGGGCGACAGTTGCAAGTGAGAATTTAGCTATAGTTGTCTATGGTTGGGTGGAGATTCATTGTCCCAAACTCAGTTTCCCATTAGCTTTCAAATATAAGTGTTCTCATGTTTTCTAATGATAGTAAATACGTGTTTTCATTTCTAATTTTAACTGATGATATCATAGCATGAGGTTTAGTGTAAATTTTATTGCTTATATGAGTTTATTCATATGTTTTCAATATTGTTTAAAAGGTGTTCGAACAAAGTGATCAATTTATGAATTGAGGAGCAGATTTATTTATGATTCTCATCCAAGAGTATATTCTAATAATGTGTGTTTCATTTACCTTTTTACAGTAATTCGCATGAAGATCCTTTCATAATAATAATGGCATACTTATTGTTTTTGTTGGATGATCTTACTAGTATTATACAAGTTTCTACGTGTAAATTGTTGATTTTTCTTTTAACAAGATTGGATAGTGGATATATTACCAAAAGTTGTGATGGAGCAAGCTCCTATTACAATCGACTACAGTATAAGTGGATACTAAACCATGAGAATGTGTTGGGAACGTAGTCCCTTCTCCTGTGCTTATATTCAGAAATTCGTAGATTTCTGTAGCTATTCTTGAATATTGTCTAACATATTGTCCTGCTAGTAAAGAAAATTTACATAACATTATTTATCTGGTATTTTTCCATGGTTTTTTCCTTCTGTTAATTGTGGTTGTTCCTTCTACTTGTTGTTCCTTCTATTGTTCTGTTGTTCCTTATGTTGTTGTGTTGTTCCTTCTACTTGTTGTTCCTTCTGTTGGCTGCAACTATTCCTTATGCTTGTTTTTCCTTCTGTTGTTGTGTTGTTCCTTCTGCTTGTTGTTCCTTCTGTTGTTGTCCTATTCCTTTTGCTTTTTTTTCCTTCTATTGTTGTGTTGTTCCTTCTGCTTGATGTTCCTTTTGTTGGTTGTGGCTGCTTGTTGATCCTTCTGCTTGTTGTTCCTTCTACTTGTTGCTTGGCATTCCTGAGTGTGACTGACAGGGAGGAGGGGCGCTAGAGGGGGGAGGTAAAGAGGTGAAAATGGTCACTAGATGGGGAGAGAGGTTGGTGGCTGGAGATTTGCACAATGCATATGGCTGGAATCTTGAAGGAGGAGTCGAAATGCAGAGCTCATAGGCAGTGAAGAGAAAACGTGACGGAATTTAGAGAAGGCAGGGATGCTTGTAGCCGAGCAGGGGATATATGCCCTGCTTTGAATGAATTTTTTGAGGTTCTTGGAGTTGAGGCTTTACTTGATCATCTCTCCAGAGAGCCCTAAAATGAAAATCTCCTTCGTTTCTAGGTTTTATTTCAACATTCTGAATACATCACTTAATTTGAGTGTTGAGGCCAATGAAAGCAGATATGCATGTTGTAGCTTGATTAAGGCAGAGGATGAAACGAGCAGGGTCCTATATTGAGACTAAAGTTTCCTTGAGGCAGTAGAAAACCTTTATTTTCCAGAGAGTCTACTTGCTTGTTTAAATCCCATAGAATGTGGTAAGAGTCAACTCTGTCAAAATATTTCAAAGTGTTTCAGATTTGCTGCAAAGTTTTGTTTAATGCAGGATTACAAAAATGATCTTTGGAGTTTAAGAGTTTAATCAGAAGCTCCGAATATCCAAAAATTTGAATTATTTTATAACCTATCTCCTCTGAAAACCGACAAGCTTTTAAGAGATTGTAACTCTGTGCTTGATTGTTCGAGCTAGTGCTTAGGCCCCAACTAAAGCCAGTTTCACTCGATTTGTCTTGGGAAAAAATCAAACCCCCTGCACCTACATTCCTAGGTTCCCCTTGGATGATCAATCAAATAATATCATGGCTTTTGAGGTCCCCTATCACCACTTTTGAAAGACACCTTCAGTGAGTCGCAAGCGCCAAGAAGGATCATTCAACGGTTTGCTGACTGGTTCGTTCCTCTCTCTTGTCAAGCAAGATCCCAGCCACGTAGAAGCTTTTGAAGGTAAAGAGAAGGAGGGAGCTGATTTACATGCAATTTGCAGCAAGAGGGCTTTCACTTTGGCTACCACTACCACAGAATTCGCAAGCCTATTATTGAAAACGCAGTCGTTTCTAGCCAACCACACTTTCCATCAAAGGCATTTTGGAATAGCTTGCCAGATGTTGTTCCATACTGAGTTTTTGGATTTTTTCTTAGGATTTCGGTCTGTTCAGGAGATGTAAAGAGAAAATATAGATGCTTGGGAGGGGGAGGGAGCACTAAGACCATGAAGGACCAATTTCCAAACTACTTTTGTGAAATCACATTCAACCATTAAATGACCAGAGGTTTCAGCAGCAAAGTTGCATAAGCAGCATCTAAAGGGGCCGTGGAACCCTCTTTTGTTTAGATTTTCACCTGTTAGTTCATTTTTATGCATGAGTAACCAAGTGAATAGATTTACCTTTGGTAGGCTAAAGGGGGACCAAACTGATTTCCAGAGCGTCGGTGTCAGTGAAGGGGCATGAGTGGATTGTAAAGAGGAGAAACCTTGAGCTTCTATGTAAATTCTTGTTCTTCCCCACCCCCACTTTTCCTTGGATGAGCAGTGTACAAGGGCAAGGCCAGAGAGAGCTATATACAACAAGTTTTTTTAGAGTGGAGAGGTTCTGGGACCCCTAGAAAATTCCATCCTGCCCAATTCCCTTTATTGTCCCAAGAGCAAATGTTTGGAGACCTTTGTTCACTAGCCAGATCTTTATCTCGTTGCAGGAATTTAGGGAGGCCAAAGGGGCATTCCCTTGAATAGTATCCTCCCACAATAAGGTTCTTAGACCATTACCCGGGATTCTATAAAATTTTATTGTAAGTGAATGATGCATCTTCTGCTTAAATTCCAAATTGTTGTTCCTGTTGGAGTAGATGGTGTTTTGAGGTTTCTCAAGGAGCATCCCTTTAGGTATTTCATCCAGATAATCTTGTTGATAGGATGATTTTTTTCTGCATATAGCTGCCATATGGTTTTTCCACCAAGAGCCAAATTTTCCAGGCCTAGATCCCGAATCTATAACCCACCTTCCTGGAGTTTAAGGATATCCCATCTAACCAGATGTAACCTTCTCTGGTTTCCCTTACCCCTGTTCCATAGAAAATCTCGAAGGACCTTGGAGATATATTTAGTGATATACTTGGGCACTAGTAGGAAGGAATACTGGAATATGGGGAGGGTAGAGACGACTGCCTTTATCAAAACCAGCTTCCCAGCCTTTGTAAGACATTAGCCTCCCCAATATGCTATTTTTTCTTTTATCTTGCTAATTACTTTGATCCAAAGGGAGGGAGGGCTTGGTCCCAAGGTTAATGGAAGGCCTAGGTATTTGATATTTTCCCATTTTTCATACCCAGGGAATCCCAAGGAGCAAGCTATTCAAAGGATAGTTGGATGATCACCTTTCCAACCGTAGACAACACTCTTTCTTTTGTTGATCAAAGCTCCTGTAATTAAGCAGAAGTGTTGAAGAATTTCATTGAAAGCCCGTGTGATCTTAATCGAGGCCCCTCCAAGGAGGAGAGAGCCATTCGCAAAGAGGGCATGATTTGTAGGATCCACACCTCTTACTGCCTTAATGCCTGGGATTGAGCCTACTTCCTTTTCAATTGTTAGCTTCCTGCTTAGGGATTTTGCCAACAGGATATAAAGAAAGGGTGATAGTGGGCACCCTTGGTAGATCCCTCTTGTAGCTTAGAAGAAATTGGCAGGTATGACATTGACCAGGGGTGCTATCCAAGGTCTATATGTGCAGGTTTTTATCAAGTTGACAAACTCAGCACTAAAACCAAAAGAGAGAAGGATTTTATAGAGGAATGAGAGTTTAACCCGGTCAAAAGCATTTTACATATCCAACTTGATGAGTATGCCTTTTTCCTTTCGAATGTGGTTAGAGTGGAGGGCTTCTTACACTTGGATCACATTTTCTATGAGGTGCCTTCCTTTGACAAAACCACCCTGAAGAGGGGAGATCAGATTCCCTAACAAAGGCTTGACTTTATTGGCTAAGAGTTTGGTGAGAATATTGTATGATGCATTGCAGAGTGAGATAGGTCGGAACCTGTCGAAAGTCTCGGGGTTAACTTCTTTCGGGATTAAAGCAAGGAAGGTGGAGTTGGTGCACCCTCCCACTTTGGGTTTCTTTTGGAATGCTTTTATCATTCAGAGAAGATCGAGTTTTATTACATTCCAGCAAGCTCTGGAAAAATGGATGGTGAAGCCATCTAGCCCAGGGGCTTTATCTGGCTCCATTGACCATATGACTTCCACTATCTCTTTTTCAGTAAAAGGCTTCAATAACCCAGCATTTAAATCTGCAGTGACAATTGAAGGGATGTTTGACAAAAAATCAGCAGCAAGATCATCATCAGAAGAACCATCCTCCTAAAACAGTTGTTGAAAATGAGATGTGGCAGCCTGTTTTAAAAGAGGTTGTCCTTTGATGACTTCCCCTTCCCTAGTGGATATTTCTGAGATATGATTCCAAGAGAGGCGGGCTCTGCATTGGTTGTGGAAGAATGATATGTTTCTAGCTCCAGCTTGCAACCAAAGGCTGCAAGACTTGAGGTGCCAATACTCCTCTTCCTGGCGAAAGGAGAGAAAAGAGTTGAACTGGCCATTATGTTCGATGAGCAGCTGAGCTTTGTTGGTTTCTGTTTCTTCCATTCCTAGCTGAATCTCGGCTAAAGCCTGCACGGTATTTTGTCTATTTCTCATTGGAGAGGAGAGAGGTTTTTTTTTGTCCAGGTTTTTAAGGCATACTTAGTGTTCTTAATTTTCTGCTTCCACACAAAGCTGGGGGATCCTTCAACTGATTGCGACCAAGCTTGAGCCACTATGTCCATAAAGCCCTCTCTCAGTACCCAAAGAGGACTGAATCTAAAGGGAATAGGACCTAAGTCTTCCTCTTTTTCTAGTAGCAACGAGATGGGGTTATGGTCAGATGTTATCTTAGGCAAAATTTTGAAGAGATTAAATGCTTCCCCTCCATCAAAGAACTTTGAACTAGAAACCGGTCTAGACGAGCAGCAATCTTGGCATTACCTACTCTATTGTTGGTCCAGGTATAACGACCTTCCTTGGGTTTGAAGTCAAGGAGGTCCCAAGAAAGAATCAGAGACTCCACTGAGTCGTGGAAGGGACCTTTACCCCAAACACCACCTTTTTTCTCTTTCGGATCTAAAGTGATGTTAAGATCCCCCACCAGTATGATGTTTGGGGGAGTGTAGATTTCTGAGAAGTCTGAGAGAGAATTCCAGTAGTCCTTCTTTTCCAGGAAATTAACTGGGACATAAATATTGAAGAGAGCCAAAGAAATCTTACTTGGAAGATGTTGAAGTTCTGTGTATATCCAGTGTTGGGTTGCGAAGAACCTGAAGTACCTCGGGCACTGACCGCTTTTCCTAAGTTCTTATTCCACTTGATTCAACTTGAGGATAGAAGAGCATCCTCTTCTATCTTTATCTCTTAGAGTAGGAGGATATTTAAGGGTTCCATTCTTGATAGATCTTTTACTACTTCAGCTTTCAATGGGTTCCCCAAACCCCTGCAATTCCAAGAGACAATCTGCATTATTTACCAAGGAAGGGAGGAGTAGGCCCTCTCTTTGTGGGTCGAGCCCTTGTGTTTGTGCCTAGTGACATTTCAATTGTAGGCTGACTGCCTTGCATCTTTAATCTCTCCGCCTCTTCTTCTCTGATCTCCTTATGAGACTTCCTTCCTGCCTTTTTGGTGGATCGCTCAAAAGGGTCTTCTTAAAAAGAGCTAGGGTTGTCTATCATCTTTTTCTTTTCAATAATTTATGCATAAGAGAGTGAGGATATGGCGCCTACTAGAGAGCCATGGGTTTCCTACAGGGTTGTGTCTACACAAGGGATTTCTGAGGTGGCTACTCCAGTTTGTTCCTGAGATCCTGAGTTTATTTTTGTGTATGCTATATGTTCAATAAATTGTTGCACCTCTCCCTCTTCAAGATCTAGCTGGTTTTGATCTTCTGGAGGGTTTATAACAGCAAAAGGATTTATTGCAGTGGTGGAATTTGTTGTGGCTTGAGCTTCAGGTAGTCTCTTCCCAGAAGAGGGTCCTCTGGTCTCTGTATTCCCTCCTTTCCCTTTCGCTTTGTTGGTTTGCTTGGGCGTGCCTACTTTTTGGGCTTGTGTCCACTATTCGCCCATCTCTTTTTTAGGTTCTTCCTCGGTTTTCTTCTTGCAGTTTCGAGCGAAATGGCCATAGCCGTGACAGTGTCATCACTTGAAGGGGAGTTGTTCATAATCAAGTTCCTGAATGTGATACTAGCCAACTACAGTTAGCTTGATCGCCTCAGGAAACCCTATCTCCAAGTCGACTTCGATGCATATTCTAGCACACAAATATTGTTCTCTCCTTTCAGCCCTATCAATGTATTTTCCTAGTTTGTTCCCGATGGTTTCCATAGATTTCAGGTTCCAGCAATGAAGGGGGGCTGGGGTAACCTTACCTAGACAGGAACGGCTGAAGGAATATCCTAGGAAGGATCAAATTTTGGCATCCATTTATTTAGATAGAGCCCTGGGGGCCCATGAAATATGGACCATTTCAGAAAATAAGGTCTCGATCTTCAGATGAGTCGAAGACAAAAACATAATAGCCTGTTCCTACCAGATGATTTCGGATTCCTTCAGAGACAAGGGGCCTCCAATTTCACTGGACCCAACCATCGATAGCTTTGGGAGATGGTCAGAGGCCCATAAATTGACCAATGAGCCTGCATTCTGCTAGGTTCAACGCAGTCCGACACGAGCGTTCCATAGGCAGTTCAACTGTGGTGATGGATTCGGCTTTATTTACAAACTTCTGCAGATTCAGGTTTGCTTTCCTCTTGCCGTAAGAGACTACCAAACATTTGAAGGCATTGATCTCAGGAGGGAGGGGAGGGGGAGGGCTCCCTCCGGCGTCCATGCATGCAGAACTCAAATTTTGGTTGCTGCTTGTTCTTGTTGTTCACTCTTGCTTGTTCTTCCAAAAGCACTGGTTCGTGCCTGCTAGGAGCCACGCAGATGTAAAGCCCATTGTTGATCAACTTGGTCTGCAGTCACAACCATTTCTTGTAAATAACCACATACTTGGTGGAAAAAGCCAAGGAATTGGTTGTCACAACAGTGAAACAGAACGACCCCAAGGGTTCCGCCCAAGAGCCGAGCCAACCTGCTTAGTTGTAGAATGATGCCCTCAAGTTCTCATAGGTTAAAATGCTAAATCTATCTTAACCCTAAACTAACCCACATAAAATAAAATAAAAATGCAATGAAGGTTGATTGTTCTGGCTCTAGGCAAGTCGACGAAGAGAACTCGATGGCGGAAGAAAGATGAGGTATGGAGCTGTGATGGGAGCGGAAAGTTGTGTTGATTACAATCCACATGAGGATGTGAATAAATTATTCCATGAGATGAATGGTCCTACACTTCCATCCTTGATGCAGGGATTATTTCACTATGATGGTGTTGAATTACACTAGTTGAATTGATTGCTCAGTTTTCTTAAGGGATATTGTAGAATGATTTATAATTTGTTTTGAGTGCAAGTTTGAATTGTTGATCTATAATAATTTAGTTGAAATGATTTATAATCATTTGTAAATTATTGGTGTTGAACCTTAATTATCTCATTTCTCAGTTGAGAGGGTTGTTGAGGCAAAGGGAGTAGGTATTTTTCTTTGTTAATGAGTTGTTATATCTCTTTGTACTTTTGAAAAGAAATGCACTTGAAAGTGCCATTGATTTGGTGCCATGCTTATGGTTTATTTTTTCCCATGTTTTTCCATAAAAGTATATGGATTTAGTGGCCATCAGGTGTAGGAAGCAGTGCTTGAAAATCCTAAAAAGTAGGAGAAATCATAGCATTGTCAAATCACTGGAAATAGGGATAAATTAGAGCTAAAAATTAAAATTATGGGTTAGCAGATCGACTAGTTCGGAAGTCAGGAGGTCATCCAAAAAGGTCGGTCCTTTGAAGGGATTCAGCCTGACCTATGGAAAGTCGATTGAGTAGTCTATGGTCCATTGTTCGGATGGATTGAGGGGTCAGGAAGTCAACCAAGTTGAGGTTCGGGTTGGTTCTGACCCAATGTAAATAAAGCACCAAGGGGAGTCAAATCGACACCAAGTCAGGAGTATGGGATCAAGCCATACATTGAAAACAAAAGAATGTGTTATAGGTAGAAGGGGGTCGACCCTAACTTTCATTGGTATAAGTGCCTGCCACATGGACCTATCCATGGTGGTAGTGCAAGTGTGTCAAGTGCCACATGGCCGCCCACGGTGGACTATGAACTCATCACCTGCCACTTGGGCCACTATGGGGCTACCATGTGGAGGTCATGATCATGTGGCGGGGTGGAAATGGTTTATCTTTAAAGGGCCATAAATTTTGATCCATAAGTTGGATCAGAATGAAATTTATATCGTTGGAATTGTCTTGATGAGACAAATGTAATGATATCGTCCATTTGAATTTTTTAGAGTTGTAAAAGTCAAAAAAAATATATCTCGTTCCCATAACTATACCTTGGGAGTTGGGTCAGCATAGTGACCACCTCCTTTTAACATTGGTTGGGTTATGGGTTTCAGGGGGTTGTTTTATAGATAGACAGGGTAGACAGAGGCTCAAAGTGTACTAGGAATATTGGAAATGTGAGTGGATACCTCTACTACATTTGGATATTGCCACATGCTCTAGATTTCACCAAAAGTAGTGGAGTGCCCCATTGAAGAAGTGTCGTAGCGTGTAAAATTTTGACACATACTGATTTAATTTTGTCTCAAATTTCCTTAGACAGTTTACATCAGTTGTAAAATAATATCACTGTGGAGTTGTAGTTACGCAAGGAAACTATATCATTGGAGCTAGAGAAAGCACTTATAGTGCAAGAAGTATTAAAGCATGAAAAGATACAGTTGGAAGTGGAAACATAGCAAGTCATGAACCAAGAAACGAGACTGAATACAATAGTAAATACAATGTATAGGAAAATTGTTGAGGAACCTATCAATATTAGAGAGGGTTTTTAGGGATTAAAGTTATAGATCAAGGATCTGAAGGCACAACAAAAGCCTTCCACCCCATGTGAAGTGAAGCAGAATCGAGCATAAGAGAAGAGGGTTCTTACCCATTTTGTTTAGATGGAGTTACAAGGACAATATTAAGCTATGTATGAGGATGGATTGAACTTTTGGACCAACCTATTGCAAAATTATGAATTGCAAGATATTACATATAAATTTCAGGTTGCCAATGAACAGGTACAAAAAAAATTCCTGGTTTGAGCGGTTTGCCCATGCTAGAAAATAAGATCGCCATAGATGAGAAGTTGCAATTGGATAAGGAGATCCAATAGAATAAGGCCACCAAGAAGGAATTAGAAAGGAGAGTGGAATATTTACAGGAGGGAGTGTTGTGGATCACTAACAATGTTAGAGACATAAAACAAGAAGTTTAGACTCCCATGGAAGATCGGGAATAGTGGCTTGCTACTGCCATGACACTTAAGGTATCCACCGGAATCATTGCTCATATGCATTCTAACGTTAACAGTGTGTGAAATTCCCTCAAAGTATTAAGGATATAGCTAAAGAGAAAATATCGTTGTTGCAAACCGAATGAGTGGCTCAAGATGAAATATAGGTGAATGTTGGGGGTCTGCTAGGGTTAGTTTTGGGAAGAAGAAGTTGAAGAAAGGTCAAAGTTTTGAGGCAATTTTTGGGAGTTGTGTGCAGAAAAGTGTAGCAAAAACAACACAAATATATTAGTGCACAGAGTGGTCATAGAAGGAGCAGTGTGCAGAACTAACACAGAAAATAGAACTACATGGTAAGGAGCAGAACGTGAAGCAAATGAAAAAGAATGGTTAAGTTTGACTACATTTTTGACCAAGTTTTTGATTTGGTCCATATTAGCAATAATAGTATGTTGCATGGTAAATTTTAGGGGCGAATTTTAGCCAAGGGCGAAATTTAAGGTGTTTTTCATTTTAGAGGAGCAAAATTTTTATAAAGCACCCATTTCATATATTTAGGCCAACTTTTATTTAAAAAATAATTATTTTTTTCATTTTAGCCCAAAAAAAGGGGCAGATAAACTATGAAAAGACTCATTTGACCTGATTCACTTGGTTTGGGAGGTTATATTCCATTACAATCGCCCGATTTTCTACTTTTCAATGTTAAATTCGTTTGTAATCACCCATCTTCTGGTTTGGGAGGTGGTTTGGGAGGTTGTATTTGGTCCCAATAAATAAAAATATAAATAAAGTGGAGGTATGGTAAATAACTAAAACCTCTTTTTATACTCACTCCAAAGGTATGGTAAATAAATAAAAATATAAATAAACTAGAGATATGGTAAATAAATAAAACCTCTTTTTATATTTAGTCCATTACCCTCTTTCTCTTTAAGAAGACTCAAAAAAGAGGTTTTATTAAAGTGAATCCTATGGGCCAAATACCATATTTATAAAAGAGTTATGGTAAATTAATAAAAATATAAATAAACTAGAGGTATGGTAAATAAATAAAACATTTTCTTATATTTACTCCATAAGTCACCTTATATTTATGAACAAAATATAAATAAAGTGGAAGCATGGTAAATAATATTTTTATACTTACTCCAAAGGTATGGTAAATAAATAAAACTTCTTTGTATATTTAGTCCATAACCCTTTTTCTATTTAAGAAGGCTCAAAAAAGAGGTTTTATTTAAGTGAATCCTATGGGCCAAATACCATATTTATAAACTAGGTATGGTAAATTAATAGAAAATATAAATAAACAAGAGGTATGATAAATAAATTAAACATTTTTTATATTTTCTCCATAAGTCACCTTATATTTACGAACACTAAAAAAATGCGTTATATTTAGGTGAAGCCTATGAGCCAAATACTATGGTCCAAATACCATGGACCAAATTATTATTACGCCGTAAGGCGTTCCTTCTGAGAAAGACTTTCCCAGCTGCCACTCTGGACGGTTTCACACCGTTCGATTGCTTGTTAGACGATAGAAAGATTCTAGGCCATAGATCTCACCACTTACCGAGAGTAACTGCTTCTTTGATTTGCGCCACTGAAGGAGAGACCGATTACCGCTAGTAACTGCTTCCTTGATTCGCGCCGCTGAAGGAGAGACAAACACGTCGGCAAGTCTCTCGAAGCACCAGTCTGTTTCTTTTCAAGATTTAGGGTGGCGTTGGTTCCTCACACATATTTTTTTAATATGGTTCGGTTTGCTTTCAGATAGCGAATTCTGTGTCAGGAAGGTAGATCGGTAGATCGCAAGAACATTCAATGGAAAAGTCTTCCAATTCAGAAGAGACGGCACCTGATTTTGGAAGCAAGGACTTTTAATTCGGTGTTTTGGTGTCTGATTCACTGCTGTAGCAGAGCATGAGGGGTTTGGGTAATGATTTCAATTCACCACAACCGCCAGCAGTAGAAGGAGAAGCAAAAGGAAAAACAGAAAAGAAGCAAGAATGGCGCAGAAAAGGGGTTTGATGGTTGCAGAGGTGGCCGATGATGAAGTCGTGGTGCCATCGCAGGCCATTCTCTTGGCAGACAGTTTTACTCAGAAGTTCCGCCCCCATAACCATGGAGCGCCCCCATGTATGAAGATATTCAAAATTTCTTGCATTTGAACAAAATGACACTCCATTGTGTCCGCCAGAGTTAGGATTAAGGCGCAGCTTTCTGAAAATTTCGATTCGATCTTTGTGCTACATACTAAGTAAATCATGTGTATAATAACGCACACGTTGCAGTGTAACGAGTAGGTGATACAGGGTATTAAAATGTATACTTTTTCTCACACTGAGTTTGTGATATGATCTTGGTATTGTGCTTATTATCTGCGATGAATACTCACTTGATTGTTAAATGATCTTTACTTTATCTAGTACACAGAGAGCCATGATTCTCATGAATGTTTCGAAGGCCATGGCTGTAGATGATGATATCGGAGCGCCTTGAAAAACCCTGAGTAGCTGGGAAAGGCGAGCTGCAAGTTTTCGAGACGCTATAAGTTGTAGGTTTAATATTAAACCTTACGTAGTCAACTTTGACAAACATAGTCGTCGAAGCGCATATACTGTAATTTATTTTTTTAATTTAGTTTTTGTTATTTGTGTTTCGATTTCGACATGGGCAGGCTTGATTATGTTGAAATCAACTAAAGTGGCTTCGTTTAAAATTCAATTGATTTCGATTTGGCCGAGTTCTATTTAGTTTCATGTTTTGGATGTTAGACATTGCAGATTCTAGGTTTTTCGAGAACACTGAGATTAGCGCTCACAGGTTCGACGAGAACAGTCACGGTTCACACATTGGATTAAAAAATAAATAATTTAAATGATAAAGAAATTGATAATTTAAACCAGAAATTCCTGGCTGAGATTCCAATGCCATAGGTTGAAAGTCCATATTCGAAATCAAAATCCGTCCGGAACTGTCTGTGCAGAAATTCCTTGGCAATTCGTTACACACGGATTTTAATTGCAATCTTATGGGGAGAAATCCCTCTACAATTCTTTATCTGCCTCACATGACTAAGTTCATATATATTTTTGTTAATCACTGTTCTCCACTCTAGAAGAAGCGTTGGGTTGGCTGAGTATATTTATTTACTAAATAAAAGCGTTTTAGTTGAATATATAATTTCGTCGAAGGGATTTATTTGTCAGAAAATTATGTATCTATATTTGATTTGGTTGTTCTTTTTTTTTTAATTAACAAATATTTTTAAAAATTATACATTTATACATTTTCAATTTAGTATAAAAGTATATAACCGTATTTGATAAGTTTTTCTTTATAATATTTAACTGTATTTGAGATGGGTTTTCTTTATAATATTTAATTTTTTATGGTTCATTGTTGGGTTAATTATAATTTTTTAAATATCTACATAAACAAAGTTCATAATTATTTTTTATAAAATTAAAACAATTAAGTTATAATTTACGCGATTATTATAATTTGTTAAATATTGTTTATGATGATATTTTTTGTCTATTAAACTTTTCCAATTTTCGATCATATAATTTATATAATTACATTAGTTATATTATAATAATTTTTATATAATAATAAATCAATTTCATGAATTAAATATATACATTATTTTTTATGTATTACATTATTATATTCCTATATAATTTAGGAATTGTCAGCACTTATTATATTATTCTTCAAAAGTGATTCTATTATTCCACTCATATATATAATTTTGTTAACTATTTACCATATTAGCAATTGCATATATATTATCCTTTTAATCGGTTAGATACATACATTTATGTTATAAAAATAATAATTATTATATTTATGTATTAATATATTAATTAGTAAGAGTATATTAATCTATTTTTGTTTATTTAATAGAGAGGAATGTGAGAAATGTATTGTGTTTTTTTAAACGAATGTAAATAGTGTAGCTATATTTATTATTAAATAATTTGTATATAAATTTTAAAATATTTTTATTTATGATTTAATAAGAATTAAAACTTAAAAATTTAGAATTTGATATTTATCTTTGAATACTTTATATTTACGTCAGACGGTTTCACACCGTTCAATTGCTTGTTAGACGATAGAAAAGTTTTAGGCCATAGATCTCACCACTTACCGGTAGTAACTGTTTCTTTGATTTGCTCCACTGAAGGAGAGATGACCGATTACCGCTAGTAACTGCTTCCTTGATTCGCGCCGCTGAAGGAGAGACAAACACGTCGGCAAGTCTCTCGAAGCACCAGTCTGTTTCTTTTCAAGATTTACGGTGGCGTTGGTTCCTCACACATATTTTTTTAATATGGCTCGGTTTGCTTTCAGATAGCGATTTCTGTGTCACGAAGGTAGATCGCAAGAACATTCAATGGAAAAGTCTTCCAATTCAGAAGAGACGACACCTGATTTTGGAAGCAAGGACTTTTAATTCGGTGTTTTGGTGTTTGATTCACTGCTGTAGCAGAGCATGAGGGGTTTGGGTAATGATTTCAATTCACCATAACCGCCAACAGCCAACAGTAGAAGGAGAAGCAAAAGGAAAAACAGAAAAGAAGCTGAAGGAAGAAGAATGGCGCAGAAAAGGGGTTTGATGGTTGCAGAGGTGGCCGATGATGAAGTCGTGGTGCCATCACAGGCCATTCTCTTGGCAGACAGTTTTACTCAGAAGTTCCGCCCCATAACCATGGAGCGCCCAATGTATGAAGATATTCAAAATTTCTTGCATTTGAACAAAATGACACTCCATTGTGTCCGCCAGAGTTAGGATTAATGCGCAGCTTTCTGAAAATTTCGATTCGATCTTTGTGCTACCTACTAAGTAAATCATGTGTATAATAACGCACATGTATAATAACGCACACGTTGCAGTGTAACGAGTAGGTGATACAGGGTATTAAAATGTATACTTTTTTCCCAAAAATAATAAAAACTAAAAAGTTTTACAGACCAGTCCATATACCGCGTTTAGTTTAAAGAAGAAATTTGTGGGTAAAACCGTCTTATTTTTGAGAGGATCAGGTCAAGGAAGTTGTATTAACACAATTAAAGCTAAAGTAGTATATTTATTTGGTTTCCGTTGGTTAAATAAACTTATATCAAAGTATTGTTGGGTTTTATTTATTGGGTTGTATTTCAGAGATTAGTATATTTATTTGGTTTCCGTTGGTTAAATAAACTTATATCAAAGTATTGTTGGGTTTTATTTATTGGGTTGTATTTCAGAGATTGCCCAAATGTTTATTCCCATCATTTAGCTTTATTATCGTGAGTTGTTCTTCAAATATAAACTTTTAAATGCCAATCAAATTTTTAAATGCCAATCATAATATGTAAGACAGCATCATAATTGGATTGTTAAACAAAATTTTTACTAACACGTTATTCGTAACTTAATAGACCAATACAATTGATTCATGTAATTTTTTCAAATAAACAATCATTAAGTAAGAAATTTTGATCCATGTATATTTTCAAACAAACAGCAGTAAATTGTTATGACATTATGACATGGCTACCAATTTCCTAAAAAATAGATTCTTTGCTCCATTTCATGTCATTTGCTAAAATTTGCAAAAACATGGTTAATTGATAATATGTTCTTTCAAAACAAAATGTGTTTATTGCATATAATTTTGTAATACAAAATAGAATGCTTTGACAACTATACCACTTTTCCATAACATATTGCAATTGGTGCTTAATACCAGCTTATTTCAGAGGAAGCAAATTTAAAGTGTTTATCTATTTGCCAAGCAATGACTTCAAGCGATTTTGACCTTCAAATAATGGAAGAGCCATTTAAAGTGTTTATCTATTTGCCCAGCAGTGACTTCAAGCGATTTTGACCTTCAAATAATGGAAGAGCCGCGATTTTGACCTTCAAATAATGGAAGAGCCTCGCCATCTGCATCTTCCATTCTTGTTTGAATAATTAACCGTGCGATTTTGACCTTCAAATAATGGAAGAGCCTTAAGGTTCATTTGTCAATAAATTCTGTAGCAATCTTGCTTCAATGGACTATAAGTAATGAGTTTGTATATCATTATAATTTTGTTTATGCATCTCATGTTTTCCAAAATTAATCTATTTAATTAAATAAATAAACTTTCTTTTATGTTTAAGGATTTGAAATGAGCATGTGAGCTTTTCTTATTTAGAGAAAAAAACACAACAACAACAAACTTTTAAGTTTCCTCTCCTAAAAAAGAGGAAATGTTATATATCTCTTCACATGCATTATATTTACATCTTGATTAAATTCTTAAATTTATCTACACAGGAAATGTGTACCAATTACACATGTATAGGGAGATGCAGTTGCCACTTATATGCATGAAGTGGAGACCTAAACTAATGCACTTCTATAAATTTAAAATAAATGTTAAAAATTATGTAAATTCTTATTTTTAAAATTTAAAATAAATATTGCATTTTTTTAGGTTTAATAGTTTGAAGAATAATTTGTTTCCCTAATTACATTGTTAAATATCTAAATTATTGCTTCTTCTAAAATGTTAAAAAACATGTAAATTCCTATTTTTAAAATTTAACTGTTAAAAAACATGTAAATTCTTATTTTTAAAATAAGAATAATTTTTCTTTAAATTTATTTATTTATAATTTAACATAATAATCTTCTAAAATTTACATCTTATTGTCAAAATTACATAATACAATATAAATATGTAAATTTCTATTTTTAAAATTAAAATAAATATTGCAAAATATAAATATCTAAATTCTTATTTTTAAAATTTAAAATAAATATTACATAATTCATTATTAGATTAAATGTTTAGTAATTAAATTTTCTTTAAATTTATTATTTATTTTTAATTTAAATTAATTTATTTATAATTTAACATAATAATCTTTTCAAATTTACATCTTAATATTTTATTATTCATGTCAAAATTAATTCATAACTTAATAGACCAATACAATTGATCCATGTAATTTTTTCAAACAAACAATGATTAAGTAAGAAATTTTGATGCATGTATATTTTCAAACCAACAACAATCTAGTAAAAAATATATTCTTTGCTCCATTTCATGTCATTTTCTAAAATTTGCAAAAATATGGATAATTGATAATATGTTCTTTCAAAACAAAATGTGTTTATTGCATATAATTCTCTAATACAGGATAGAATGCTTTGACAACTATACCACTTTTCCATAACATATTGCAATTGGTGCTTAATACCAACTTATTTAAGAGGGAGCAAATTTAAAGTGTTTATCTATTTGCCAAGCAGTGACTTCAAGCGATTTTGACCTCCAAATAATGGAAGAGCCTGGCTCCATTCTTGTTTGAATAATTAACCCTTTCTTTTAATTGATGGAATGGGTTTGCATAGAATCAAAGTTCATTTGTCAATAAATTCTGTAGCAATCTTGCTTCAATGGACTATAAGTAATGAGTTTGTATACCATTATAATTTTTTTATGCATCTCATGTTTTCCAAAATTAATCTATTTAATTAAATAAATAAACTTTCTTTTATGTTTTAGGGTTTGAAATGAGCATGTGAGCTTTTTTTATTTAGAGAAAAAACACAACAACAACAAACTTTTAAGTTTCATCTCCTCAAAAAAGGAAATGCTATATATCTCTTCACATGCATTATATTTACATCTTGATTAAATTCTTAAATTTATCTACACAGGAAATCGTGTACCAATTACACATGTATAGGGAGATGCAGTTGCCACTTATATGCATGAAGTGGAGACCCAAACTAATGCACCTTTATAAATTTAAAATAAATGTTAAAAATTATGTAAATTTATATTTTTTAAATTTAAAATAAATATTGCATTTTTTTAGGTTTAATAGTTTGAAGAATAATTTGTTTCCCTAATTACATTGTTAAATATCTAAATTATTGCTTCTTCTAAAATGTTAAAAAACATGTAAATTCCTATTTTTAAAATTTAACTGTTAAAAAACATGTAAATTCTTATTTTTAAAATTTAAAATAAATGTTAAAAAAACATGTAAATTCTTATTTTTAAAATAAAAAAAAATATGGCAGAAGTGACTATTAGATTAAATTTTCGGTAATTAAATTTTCTTTAAATTTATTATTTAGTTTTAATTTAAATTTATTTATTTATAATTTAACATAATAATCTTCTAAAATTTAGATCTTATTGTCAAAATTACATAATACAATATAAATATGTAAATTCTTATTTTTGAAATTAAAATAAATATTGCATAATATAAATATGTAAATTCTTATTTTAAAAATTTAAAATAAATATTGCATAATTCATTATTAGATTAAATTTTAGTAATTAATTTTTCTATCAATTTATTATTTATTTTTAATTTAAATTAATTTATTTATAATTTCACATAATAATCTTTTCAAATTTACATCTTAATATTTTATTATTCATGTCAAAATTACATAATACAATATATAAAAGATCTATGTCAATTAATTATAAAGTGTTTTGGGAAAGATTATTCATTATGTTTAATTTTTTCTTGATCAAATGCAACTACTCACACAATTACCACCATTGCTTAATTTACTAGCTATTTTATTTTTATATGTATAGTTATTTATATTAAGAATGAGTACCCTATTTATCCAAGTATTATAATTTTTTAATTTAAATATTTGAAATTTGATATGATTTTATTCTCTCTCATATATATATATATATATATATTAAGATTAAATTAAATAAATTTGTGTGATTTTTAAAAAGCACTGAATCTATCTATGCATTCAAAAGAAGTCAATTTAAATAACACAAATCAAGAATTTTTTAAGGGTGTTAAATTCATATATATATAATAAAAAAATAGTTTAAATAACATAAATAAAGACAACTCCAAAAATAACACTTAAAACAACTTTTTTTTTAAAAACAATTATCTAAACTCATATTTTAAAAATATTAATTTTCATTTTCCAACTATATAATTAAATTTATTTGTATTATATAGCATAAGAAATAAGTTTTATGATACTGCATGCTTCTTTTAAAAATATTCCATGCTTACTAATGAATTAGGTTCTTTTGAAATATTAACAGTCATTAATTGGCAGGATAGAAAATAGAGAGTTGTGATTCCATGAAAATATGAACTTTGCAAGAAGACTTCAAGAGATTGGTGCTCTCCAGTCACATCTCAAATCAACAAGGGTTTGTGTACTCAATATGCACAAGGATGGATACCAAGTTTAGGGAAGGATTCTTTATTTTTCTTAGTTCAAAATGATTGCATGTGAGGTTCAGAATTTGAGGCCATTTGTGGCTACAGTTATGAGCTTTAATGTCTACCTCGTCTGAAGTATTTACTTGTTTACTTGTCTATTGCATTTATTTAGTTCATATCAACATTCTCCCTGTCCCTCTTTTTCTCTAGGAGAATCAAGGCCCTATCCCTCTTTTTCTCTAGGAGAATCAAGGCCCTCATATTTTTTCAATTTGCTATTGAACATATAAGGTAAGTTTAAATATTTACCCATTTGTTTACAGCTAACATGCCACGATGATACTCTTATTGCCGAAGATTTGGCGGGAAGGAATCTTACAGGACGGTTCAATGGATTAATGAATCTCTAAACAAAATTAGACCCTCTTTTTGTTTATGCAACCTCTAAGTAGTTTTCCAAATGAAAATTCCTAGAGTAGAACAAATACCAAGAACAAATACCAATGACGAATATTAATTGTATATCCATATATAGGAATCACAACTATTATTAATTGTATATCCATATATAGGAAACATGACTAATTTTGTAGTTGGGCTTTTTTAGTGAAAACAATTTGCGTATGAATATTATATCATGAGATAAAATAGTTGCAACATTTTAATTAAATTTAAATGGTGGTTTTCAATAGTTATATAATTTAAATAATTATATATAAATTTGTACAATTTATTATACATAATAATAAAGATCCATAAAACTAAAATATCATTTTTTACAATATTTCAATTTAAATAATTATATATAAATATGTACAATTTATTATATGTAATAAAACTAAAATATCATCTTTTATAATATTTATATAAAATTTAAATTTTTAATATATATGGTATACATATTTACAAATGTATTCTTCATACTATTTTGGAATTTAAACAAACTATAGGCCTCTTTTTGCACATTTTGGGGCAATTGCTAGTTATTTACCTCTCTTAATTTAGTCTCTTCAATACTTACATTATTGGGAGTAGAGATCAATTTACCTTCATTACCCACAATACCAACATTATTGGGAGAAGAGATCAATTTGCCTTCAATTTAGTCCCGAGATCAATTTGCCTTCAATTTAGTCCCTTCAATACCCACGTTATTGGGGACAGAGATAAATTTACTATGTTGTTCTATTAGTTGTCTCGAGTATAATTTAAGCATTTACTATGTTTTTCTATTAGTTGTCTTGAGTATAATTTAAGCATTTCAATGACAGCCTATAGAGTTACAACAGTTTGACTACTTTTACTTCAACTAGAGTTGAAAATCGAAATGTCTTCAATTTAGTCCCTTCAATACCCACGTTATTGGGGACAAAGATAAATTTACTATGTTGTTCTATTAGTTGTCTCGAGTATAATTTAAGCATTTACTATGTTTTTCTATTAGTTGTCTTGAGTATAATTTAAGCATTTGAATGACAGCCTGTAGAGTTACAACAGTTTGACTACTTTTACTTCAACTAGAGTTGAAAATCGAAATTCATGGAGGAGATGAATTCCCTGCGGTTTTCTATATTATAAATCTAAAAATCGATCGAAATTAGAATGTCTCTCTAAGTTCTAAATTTGGAAGTAAGAACTTTGTAATTTAAGCCTTCCTTAATCGATGTTCCTTAGACTTTGTGCAGATTTTCGAAGCTCATTCCAAAGTAGCTAAAAATTCTAATTATTATTTAACGCATGAATGACTTCTATAAATTCAGACGGTTGAAATGTAACAACCCGGCTAAATTAACCCATTTATAAAGTTTCCAACTTATAAATAAAACCAATTATGAGGGAACTTAATTTATAAGTATGTTAAGCTAATAACTACAAATTAAATTTAACAATATATAAGTTAAAAGTTTATAAAATAGATATCTAAACTATATATATATATATATATATATATATATATATATATATATATATATATATATATATATATATATTAAATTTACATAAAATAATTGAATTTTATATATAAATATATATGTATATATATATATTATATGGGACTTTATAAAATAGAAATATTATAAAGTATGTATGGGATTTTATAAAAACAGAAATATTATAAAGGATGAATGGAACTTTATAAAATAGAAACATTATAAAGTATCTAAAATTAAAACCTTTCAGATTATATAAAACGTCCTTATGCTATAAACTAAATAATTGGAGTCATGTGGACGTGTGCGATAACCTATCTGAGCCACCCCAGCCCATTAATAAAAGCCGTCCGAACCAGCTGAGTATTGATTACAGAACGCAGAAGTCAGTGAAGAAATATCTGAGGGCCTTTAATGCATGGAAGGCGGTGGCTGCAAGTGGGGGGGGCGGCCACCGCCAGGCCAGGGAATAAATAGCGGAGGCTTGAACCTGGAGGAGGGGGGGAAAAAATAACCAGAGAATTGTGGATTGATCAGCAGAAACCAGGAGAAGTAACCTTGCAGGAAAAGAGTCTTGAGTGATCTGAGTTCTGGGCACGGAGGGACAGAGAACCTCTGTGAGAGCTTCTCTGGATTGAGCAACCAGGTTGCTCTGTCTGGCAGGGTGGTATTGGCCATCCCGAAATTGGATCAAGTTAGCCAGCAGTTCAGAATTGCTAGTTCAGCAGCAGCATCGGAGGTCAGCCAGCAGTACAGGTAGGTGCAGCTTACAGTTTTACGTATTACTGTTTTCAAATTTCATATGAGTGTTATCTGTTTACTGTAAGTTCGAATTCAGGGCACTACACATGGTATCAGAGCCCTGTTCAAACCTTCGGACCTCCCAACCCTACGCTCCTGTGCGCTGTGATTTAATTCTCTTTAATAGCTTTTGTTCTGTTGGATTATGCAACCGCAGGCTCTTAAACCCTCTAAGGTTTCCTTTATCAACCAAGAATTCATTCCACCAGCATACTGTTGCGGTCCTGGTTTATATAGCTGTGTTTCTGGTAGTTATAGGATAGCTGCGTTTTTGGTGGTTCTTACATATCACCGCATTCGTAGGTTTGATGATAGCATACTCAAAATCTCAGCTAACACAATGTTTTATCAGTGTTTTCCCCACCGGTTGCCATACCCGGTTTTGTAGTGTAGTAATATCCAAATATCCATGTTTTAAATTACCCGTTCGAAAGACAGGATTGAAATTCTTAATCTTTTTGTGACTTTTATTTAATGGTATAGTCAGCTAGAACTTTAAATCATATTCACAGTTACGGATAAAAGCGTCAAACAATGTCGTTGTGGCACATTGGTAGTGAAAATGGTGTTGGCCTGTTGGTTAAGGCGGAATGGTGGAAGGGGTGTGATTCGATCACCCAACCCCACGGTGTCTATTGCCGATTTTTACAATTGGGGCAACGGCACCAAGTTAGGGCTTTTGCGGACGTGAAAGTGGAATAAAACGCGTTCTAATAGTTGGAGCATCCTTCATATACTTACATTAGAGTTTGAAGACAATCCAGTGTTACATACAACGGAGCGAAGTAGAAGGAGCGGCAGGGCGAGGAAGGAGCGAAGTCATACCAGTTAATACGAGTTTGCGAGGTCGAATTGGGTTATTTTTTTGATCGAAGATGCCTCACTCCGCAGTCTGGAATTCTCATCCCAAGAAATATGGGCCCGGTTCCCGCACCTGTCGGGTGTGTGGCAATCCACATGGCTTGATTAGGAATTATGGTCTTAATTGTTGCCGACAGTGCGTTCGCTCTTATTCCAAGGACATCGGATTTGTTAAGTATCGCTAGGAGAGATGGAATTCGTTGGTGAAGGCGGTGCAATGTTGGCAGTGATCTTTCCCATTATCGAGTCAATCGAAATAATTCAGTTAGAAATCGGGGTTTTGGTTTATTGTTTATTATTATGTTGTTCAAATTTCATTCTTATTTCAGAACTTACCGATGAAAAGATTGAAATGCTTCATAATTTATCAAATTTTGTCAAGGCTGATTCAAGCTGATTTATAACTCTACATAAAGGTTATATATGTAGAGCTTTAGTAGACAAATTTTCTGAAGTTCATTGACGAATAGAATCATAATTTGTAGTTGATTTAAATCCTTGGTTAATGGGACAACGAAATTATTTAGTTTCTATTCCAAAATCCACTATGGAGAATTTATGTTGTACTCTTATGGTTGATCGTCATTTTTTTCAATCTCCTTTGTCTATTTGCAATATCGATTTTACAATCCATTTATCATGTTCGTTTTGTTAGAGGCTCCTTTTCAACCAAACTTTATTTTGTAAAAGTAATCATTTTGACATTTATTCTTTTTTTTCATGATTGGATTTCAAGCATTTTATAATGGTACATCCATTCAAATTCCTCTGGTTAAATTTAAAGCAGGAAAGCTTTTTCGTCTATAAAGAAAATATAATGTATAATGCAACTGTAGGGAGCCTTTGGAAGGCAGAGGCAACGAAGACATGAATGAAATAACGACGTACTCATTTTCTCAACGATGCCTAGTTGACTGTTCCAAAACACATACTTGGTTTATGAATTTGTAGAGCCTACGAACAGAATGCCCAATTGTTCCAGAAGTCCAGAACAGAGAATGCCGATATTGTTTTAATTTACCTTTTTGCATCCTTTTGTCTTCAGCTTAAGCTCCCATAAATCATACTATTTTACCATTGGTGGAGTATCATTTTGTTTGAATTAACTTCAATTTAGTTGGTTTGATCTCCTTTGGAAGCAGCTTGTTGTTTTCAAATTTGCTATGTTGCTCTGTGTTTGCTAATTTTTCTTTCAATTGCTTTGCATTATAAAGTATTTGAAATGGCATTTACCAATCATTGCCAGAGTTTAGGGATAAATAATGATAGTAAATATTTTTTTAAATGCACACAACCATCCCCTTGAGGATGATTGGATGAAGGTGTGCACTGTGTGCAAAAATGCACACCCAGTTGTCCCATATGTGGTTGTTCCTGCATTTTTCTTTTATTTTGGGACAAGCCCTTACACAGTTTCCCAAGGTGTCTGTTGCCTCTTTTGCTTGGTTATCATTACTGGTTATAGCCACTAGTCCCTTTGACTTTTAGACTCTGTGGACATTAATACAAATTTCAATTTCAATTTATTTCCCAATGAACGGCTTGTGATATGATTATTCAAACTCCGAATGTGTCGGTGGCACTTCCTTAAATGAATTTGTTCTTTCATAAAATAAATTAATAATACTTTATATGGGGGTGTAGACTGAACCAGTTCATTGCATTATTTGAGAAATTAAGGAATCAAGGGACCTCTAAAAATAGTCTCCACTTGCATGGGGACCCATCAACAATACCTTGGCTGAACCTTGAGAGAATGTTGGTTTAATAGTTTTATTATTCAACATTTTCAAGTTTCTTAATTCATCCCTAGAAACCCTATGTGGCCAATAATCTAAAAGGTAAAAAGGACTCTGGAGACAATTTGTCAAACTCTCATAAATTTCCAGATCAAAACTACTGGGAAATAGCAACATACTTCCTAAATAAATGGCTATAAAATGTCTTTAATGATATCATTACCAGTTGACCGTAGATAACCTGAAAGCAATGACAATGGCATGGGTTAAATTACTTTTGAATTTCAGAATAACAAAAATATATATATATATATGCGCCTTGCCATCTAGATTTTTAAAGACACTATGTTTACAATGACCGTGTAAACACTAGAGTTCTGGTCAATTCTGCAGAACAAAGAGTGTTAAGGCCTCTTAAATTTTTAAGAGAGCCAACTACAACTCATTGACCATAACAAAATGTTGAAGTTTATTTTCAAACCATTAGAGGAACCGTGATAATTTGAAGTAGATGAATCAGGGGAATTTTGAATCGTACCAGTAGATCAGATATACATTAAAATAGTGAACATCAGATGCCATTCAAGAAACGAATTTGGATGTCTTACCTTAGGGAATAAATAACCATACACTTCTGCATTATTCATTTTCATTTTTAGAAAACCCTGCATTAGGACAAGGAGGTCGCGTGGCCACCCTCCTTGACCTCGGTACCAGTAAGATCCGCCTAGCGGGTAAAAATAGCAAAACTATACCCGTTTTAAATGTGAAGTTGCAAGGAAATTGGTGTGTTAAAATTCGGTTATCCGCCTCATTTTTTTATATATATACATTTTATTTGTGTTCAGGAACCATTACTATGGTGAAGACGTATGAGCGACGACGACGTGACCAGGCAGCATCATCACCATTAATGCCGCCACCGTCGCCATCGCCACCGCCACCGTCGCCATCCCCCTCACCCTCGTCACCACCAAGGCAGCAGTCAACATCAAACGCTCAAGCGCCAGAGTTGGCTGTGATAATGAACTCTTTGCAGGCCTTGTTGGAAACATTAAAGGAATCAACTAAGGCTAAAAACAAAGAGGAATCTCAGCATGCAGCCACCAGTTCAGCGGAACCACATAATTTGGAGCCCAGAGGATCGAGAGAAGACATCTCTAGAGAGCTTCAGAAAATTAGACTCCCAGAATTTTCGGGAGGTCGAGCCGGTGAACGCGCTGAGGCATGGCTGGAAGGGATGAACCGGTGCTTTAGGTTAAGAGAATATTCGCCTTCAGCAAAGACAAAAATTGCCGTGTTTCAACTAAAGGAAAGTGCCCTGATTTGGTGGGGAAACCTGGAAAAGCAGCTACACCTTACATCAGACAACGTTCCTTGGGATCTGTTCGAGGAAAGGTTCCGCGCGAAGTATTTACCTCCATATTTTCAACAGCAGCAAGCCAGAGCCTTTCATACACTAATTCAGGGAAGTAAAACGGTGGAAGAGTACGAAATAAGGTTTATGGAGCTGGTAAAATACATTCCCTACTTAGACTCTGATGAACGTCAAGCTGAACGTTTCATATTTGGGTTAAACCCCCGCATCAGAGCCTTGGTAAGTATGTGGAAACCATCATCGGTAGCCGAGGCAGTCGAATGTAGCCGTTATGCAGAAGAACACCTTGGAATCAAAAAGGATATAGGGCCAGCAGGGCCTTTTCAATCTGGACTCCCAGGGAAGGCTCCCCGGAACTTTTTCAGAGGAGGTAGCTCGAGGCCACCTTACAGTAGCAGGTATACCCCAGGTATGGGGACAAGAGTTCCCATGGCGGTAAACACTATAGCTGCAGAATCGTCCAGCACCAGACCATGGGCATCGCGAGGGACTACCGGTAGAGGAAGGGGTGCGAGAGGAACCAGCATGGGAGGACGCGGATCGTTCTCTAGAAACTCACACCTTAATTCAAGAGGACCAGCGCAGCTCAATTGTTGGGGATGTGGGGGGCCGCATTTCTAGCGTAACTGCCCAGAAGCGTCATCGGACATATTGCAAAGCACTGGGAGGGAGCCGATATCAGCCAAGCGAAGTAATCATAGGATTCATGCAGTAGTCAACCACGACCAAGCAGCCCATCAATCCACTGTAGTGGAATCTTCAGGTATTATCAATGGTGTAAAACTCAAAATCTTATTTGATACTGGTGCCACAGATAGTTTCATTTCGTCATATGCATTAAACAAATGTGGGCTGGCAGCTCGTAGACAAAATGATTTCCACCAAGTGGAAATGGCCTCAGGAGAACTCCAAACCGTGGGCTTGAGTGTGGATCAATACAAAATTGACCTGGGGGTCTGTTCGACTAAACTAAAAGTGTACGTTACCGCCCTAGGGACGTATGATCTTATCATAGGTATGGATTGGCTGGAAGCTCACCAAGCGTGGGTAGATTGTTATGGAAAAAGGATTTTGGGCTTAAATGATGAGGGAGAAGTAATCCAAATTCAAGGAATTAAGAGAGAAATCTCTTTACGCTACATTTCGGCAATGCAGGTGAAGCGTTGTTTAAGGAAGGGTTGTCAGGCTTATGCAATTCACGAAGTAAGCCAGGATAAGGGACCGTCCTTAGAACAGTATCCGGTGTTAGCCGAGTTCCCGGATGTGTTTCCAAAGGAACTACCAGGATTACCCCCGGTAAGAGAAGTGGATCTCACTATTGATTTAAAGCCAGGTACCCAACCGATCTCTAAAACGCCTTATAGAATGACAGCTCCAGAACTTCAGGAATTACAAATCCAGTTGAAGGAACTACTCGATATAGGGCTTATTCGACCCAGTACCTCACCTTGGGGCGCTCCTGTAATTTTTGTGAAGAAGAAAGATGGATCCTTAAGATTATGCATAGACTATCGGGACTTGAATCGCGCTACAGTAAAGAATCAATACCCTATGCCGCGGATCGATGATCTTTTCGATCAAATGAAAGGAGCCTCTGTCTTCTCAAAAATTGATCTTCGATCAGGATATCATCAGCTAAGGATTTCTGAAAATGATATCTCTAAGACAGCATTCCGAACACGTTTTGGGCACTATGAATTTACTGTGGTACCATTTGGGTTAACAAATGCGCCAGCCGTATTCATGAATCTTATGAACAGTGTTTTCCGTCAGTATCTTGATAAATTTGTACAAGTCTTTTTAGATGATATTCTCATCTATTCCAAGAATGAAGAAGAGCATAAGGAGCATTTGCGGTTAGTATTGTCCTGCCTTAGAGAACGTCAGTTATATGGAAAACTGTCCAAGTGTTCCTTCTTTCAGGAAAAGATTCATTATTTGGGTCACATCATATCAGGTGAAGGAATCTCAGTAGATCCTGAGAAGGTAAAAGCGATCATGGATTGGCCAATACCGAGAAATGCACATGAGATACGAAGCTTTATGGGCTTAGCTGGTTATTACCGGAGATTTGTGGAAGGGTTCTCCAAAATCGCGAAGCCAATCAAAACTCTCCAGCGTAAAGGTGTTAAGTATGAGTGGACCGAGGAATGAAATAATGCATTCTCTAAACTCAAAAGACTACTCACCAGCGCACCAATCCTAAGAGTCCCTGATATGGGCAAAGACTTTACAGTATGTACTGATGCATCCAAGCAAGGGCTGGGTGCAGTATTGATGCAGGATAGGGGAGTGATAGCTTATGCTTCCAGAAAGCTAAAACCTCATGAAGAACTCTATGCTACTCACGATCTAGAATTGGCCGCTGTGATGCTAGCTTTAAAGATCTGGAGACACTATTTGGTAGGACGAAAGTTTACACTTAAAAGCGACCATCAAAGTCTACAATATTTGTTCACCCAAAGAGACTTAAATGCCAGGCAAAGGCGATGGAGTGAATTCCTAAGTGAGTATGACTTCGGAATATCATATATTAAGGGAAAGGAAAATGTGGTAGCCGATGCCTTAAGCAGGAGACCCCGGATATATTCTCTCATACCCATTAAGGTGGACTTAAGACAGCGAGTGCTGGACCGCCTTATAAAAGACAGCTGGTATTTAAAAGTGAGGGCAAGTCTTGAGGGGATTAAGGCGAAAGAATCTAAGTTCGAGGGTTATGAATTAGAAAGCGATGGGATCTTGCGATTCCATGGAAGGATGTACATTCCTGATGATAAAGATCTCCGAGATACCATCCTCAGGGAAGCTCACAAAGCCGTATATTGTGCTCATCCTGGAGTAGGAAAAATGTATGCGGATATCAAGAAACTCTTCTTTTGGGCAGGCATGAAGCGGGATATCACTCAATTTGTTGCAAAATGTTTGGAATGTCAGCAGGTAAAGGCAGATCATTGTCACCCAGCAGGTCTCTTACAGCCCCACGACATTCCTATGTCTAAATGGGAGACCATCTCTATGGATTTTATCACTGGACTACCTCTTACTTCTCAAAGACACAATGCCATTCTGGTAGTGGTGGATAAATTAACAAAAAGCGCCCATTTTATTCCGGTAAGAGATACTTATGATGTTGCTGACGTGGCTCGAGTATTCATAAACGAGATTATCAGATATCATGGAGTACCTAAGAAGATTATATCCGATAGAGATTCGCGATTCACTTCCAGATTCTGGACGTGCATGCAGACAGCCTTAAGTACTCAGCTAAATTTAAGCACGGCTTACCATCCTGAAACTGATGGGCAGACTGAAAGAGTAAATCAAGTACTTGAAGACATGTTGCGGATGTATGTCATGGATCAGCAATCCCACTGGGAAAAGTATTTACCCTTGGTTGAATTCGCTTACAACAACAGTTACCATAGTTTGATTGGGATGCCTCCATTTGAAGCTCTATATGGCAGACCGTGCAGAACACCGTTAAGTTGGGACAGGTTAGAAGATCGAGTGATAATAGGACCAGAATTAATCCATGAAATGGAAGCGCAGGTCAGACAGATTAGACAACGATTAAAGGAAGCACAGGATAGACAAAAGAGTTATGCTGATACTCACCGATCTGATAGGAGGTATGAAGTAGGGGACCAGGTCTTCGTCCGCATCAAACCAAACAAAAGTACTATTCGATTCGGGAAAGGGACAAAGTTATCACCCTGATTTATAGGACCGTTTAAAATCGTAGAAAGAGTTGGACCTGTTGCCTATCGTCTTGCCCTGCCATCCCACCTGCATAGAATTCATAATGTATTTCATGTTTCTGTATTAAGACATTATGTAGCTGATCTATCTCATAACATCCAGTGGAAAGAATTGCAGGTTTCGGACGAGGGAGTCATAACGGTCGAACCGTTACGTATACTGGAACGTAGAGTTCAGCAGCTGAGGAACCGTCTGGTGGACCAAGTTAAGGTCCAGTGGGACAAGTATAGTCCTGGGTCAGCGACTTGGGAGGATACAGAGGACATATGTCAGAGATACCCTAGTTTATGTCCATTTTGAAGAACTATACGCTATGTTTAGTATATATATTTACTTCACCTCTGTCAGAGAACCAAAAACATTTGAATGATTAGTGATAAACATGAAACTTTGCGGCATAATATATGTTTAATTCCTGCTGGTACATGGATACCAAAAATAATATAGGTTTAATTCCTGCTGGTACATGGATACCAAAACAATATATGTGATTATATTACTCAATTATAAATGTTGAAGTAAAGATTAAGACCATCAAATGTATTTACTTCTGGTAGAAATTGAACAATATAAATCTATTTTATTTTATGCATGTCAAAACGAGCAACTGAAATTAAAGACAGGAAGTGAATACATCCTATAGAGAAGTTAGAATACATGCATGAGAAAATAAACAAAAATCTGTTATATATAGATAATACATAAGTTATTACGAATATGCTGATGCACATCTTACAAATGCTGGGTAAGTATAAGATTGCAGGTAAACTTGCAGATAAACTACGATTGCAGATAATTGATCCAATTTTCGAGATGACCACGTGATGACAGAACTCAGATCAGTTAAAGCTCAAAGTGATTCTTTGATAGGGTAGTAACCCTGGTGCTACTGGAGGGGTGGAGGTGTTACCCACCGTTTATCCTCCGAAACCTGGAGTCATGGGAGGACTGTGCGAGTCACGCTCCCCTAGACGTGTGATGATGACTGCCGGATGCCTACCAAGGATCAGGTCGGTATACCCGACGCTGTCTCCTTAGAGTTATGAGTGGTTAGATCAGTGAAACTGACGCCACGGCATACTCCAGTAGAGGACGGATAGGATGGGAGTGGAAGAGATTAGGAAGGATAGGATGATTTTGAATAGCTTGGGGGCCAGGATAGAAAAAGTCATGTCCATCTAAAACCTTGAACCTAAAACTCTAAACTTCGGGACGAAGTTCTCTGAAGGGGGGAACTATGTAACAACCCGGCTAAATTAACCCATTTATAAAGTTTCCAACTTATAAATAAAACCAATTATGAGGGAACTTAATTTATAAGTATGTTAAGCTAATAACTACAAATTAAATTTAACAATATATAAGTTAAAAGTTTATAAAATAGATATCTAGACTTTTATATATATATATATATATATATATATATATATATATATATATATATATATATATATATATATATATATATATATATATATATATATATATATATATATTAAATTTACATAAAATAATTGAATTTTATATATAAATATATATGTATATATATATATTATATGGGACTTTATAAAATAGAAATATTATAAAGTATGTATGGGATTTTATAAAAACAGAAATATTATAAAGGATGAATGGAACTTTATAAAATAGAAACATTATAAAGTATCTAAAATTAAAACCTTTCAGATTATATAAAACGTCCTTATGCTATAAACTAAATAATTGGAGTCATGTGGACGTGTGCGATAACCTATCTGAGCCACCCCAGCCCATTAATAAAAGCCGTCTGAACCAGCTGAGTATTGATTACAGAACGCAGAAGTCAGTGAAGAAATATCTGAGGGCCTTTAATGCATGGAAGGCGGTGGCTGCAAGTGGGGGGGGGGGGCGGCCACCGCCAGGCCAGGGAATAAATAGCGGAGGCTTGAACCTGGAGGAGGGGGGGAAAAAATAACCAGAGAATTGTGGATTGATCAGCAGAAACCAGGAGAAGTAACCTTGCAGGAAAAGAGTCTTGAGTGATCTGAGTTCTGGGCACGGAGGGACAGAGAACCTCTGTGAGAGCTTCTCTGGATTGAGCAACCAGGTTGCTCTGTCTGGCAGGGTGGTATTGGCCATCCCGAAATTGGATCAAGTTAGCCAACAGTTCAGAATTGCTAGTTCAGCAGCAGCATCGGAGGTCAGCCAGCAGTACAGGTAGGTGCAGCTTACAGTTTTATGTATTACTGTTTTCAAATTTCATATGAGTGTTATCTGTTTACTGTAAGTTCGAATTCAGGGCACTACATGAAATCTTATTTTTCTAAGTTTCAATTCAAAAATACTTAATTCAGAAACTAAAGAGAGTTTTGTTTTCTAAATTCAAATATCAATTTTAAAACTCGGTTTTGTTTTCTAACATATATTGATTGGAGCGTAGCTTATTGACTTGACTGACTGACCTTCCCAAATATATGCCTTACTTCCTTGCACTAGGAAGCGCAAGCCCCTCCGGGACCTTCTTCGTGTAGCATCCTTTGAAAGGAAAGAGTGTAGCATATTGACCGCCGCCCCGCCCTGCATTGACCCGTTGGAGCAGTGTAGCATATTGACCGCCGCCCCGCCCTGCATTGACCCGTTGGAGCGTAGCTGACTGACGGTTGGTTGAGGGTGACCGAGTGTATCTATCTCTTTGAGCGTAGCTATCAACCAGCTAGAAACCATATCACCTTATATATTCGGTGAGTAGTGTGAGGGTATTTTAAGAAATAAGGAAGAGAAGGCTTTACCAAGCGATTGAAACGCACGCATATATTCAAATATCAATTTTAAAACTCGGAACGAAGTTTATAGTGAAGAAAAGAAAGTTATCTACTTAAAATTCGGATATCTACTGGAATTTGAGTCTGAGAACTCTTATGTTTTTGAAATAATTAATAATGATGTTCACTCTTTTTTTTTAATAAAAGAAGAGTGTAATATATAAATTTTATTTTTTAGTTGTGTATAAAATTGAAATATTTAATATAGGACATTTTTTAATAGTAAATTTATTAATATTCTGGAATATAAAACATAATTTCTTGTTTTGAGTATAAGAAGTGGAAAACACATTTATTTATTTTGTAGCGTAGCACAAAGTTTAGGCTTCAAAAAACAATTTTTCCAATTAAAAAAATCAAAATACTATACACAACTAAGAGGAATATTAAGAAAGGCCTTGCATACAAGCTTGAAACAAAAAAAAAGTAATTACAAAAGGAATATTAGTGAGCAGGAAGACAATGGTTGTAAAATTGCACAAATATGCCATTTATGCATGCAAATGAAAGATATGTAGGGTATATTTATTTATTTATTAAAATGATAATTATTTATGTTTATGAGACTTTATGTAGATTTTCATAGCTTGTTTGAAGGTAGCTAAAAGCAAAAAAGTTATTTACTTAAAATTCTGATATCTATTGCTCTGGAATTTCAGCGTTAGAATTCTGAGGTTTTTGAAATAATCAGAAATGTATTTTTTTGTTTTGTTTTTTGTTTTATAATAAATAATATACATTTTTTGTGACATAAATTTTATTATTTTTTAGATATGTGTAAAATCAAATTGAAGTATTTAATATAGAACCAAAAAATATTTAAAATAGTAAATTTATTAATATTTATTTACCTCTCTCTTAATTTAGTCTCTTCAATACTCACATTATTGGGAACAGAGATCAATTTACCTTCAATTTAGTCCCTTCAATACCCACAATACCAACATTATTGGGATAAGAGATCAATTTGCCTTCAATTTAGTCCCTTCAATACCCACGTTATTGGGGATAGAGATAAATTTATTTTCCCTCAATTTAGTTCTTTCAATAACCATATTACTAGGGTCATAAATCAATTTACTTTCTATCAATTTAGTTGCTTCAATACCCACATTAGGGGAGTATGTAAAAGAAATTTTTTTGCCAGGGTTAACGAAATGGGTGAAAACAAAAACAGTTATGAATTAGTTTGAAATTATATATATATATATATATATATATATATATATTAACTTATAAATTTATTTTCACTCAATTTAGTTCCTTCAATACCCACATTATTGGGGTCATAAATAAATTTATTTTCCCTCCATTTAGTTCTTTCAATAACCATATTATTAGGGTCATAAATCAATTTACTTTCTATCAATTTAGTTGCTTCAATACCCATATTAGGGAAGTATGTAAAATAATTTTTTTTTGCCACGGTTAAAGAAATGGGTGAAAACAAAAATAATTATGAATTAGTTTGAAATTAAAAAAAAAAAAATATTAACTTAGGGAGCAAGTTCATTATGAAAACTAAAAACATGTAGTCTAAGAAAAACAACCCTTAACCTTACTTCACTGGAATCTTTTATAACCCTAATGCATAAAACAATAGGACAACAATGTAAGGGAGCGTTGAGAATTGGGTTGCAATCTTTTATAGCCCTAATGCATAAAACAATAGGACAACAATGTAAGGGAGCGTTGAGAATTGGGTTTCATTCCAAGCTCGATTCATGCTGAATCGACCAATGGAAAAATGGTTAGAATCTTCGTTATTAATTTGGTTTCATTCCAAGCTCCATTTATGTAGAATGGACAAATGGTTGGAATCTTTGTTAATTTCTGGTTGGTTTTAAGGAAAGTTGGTTGAATAAAAACCATGTAGTGGGATGAACAGGCTCACCATTCTTCAGTGGATGAACTCATGGATCAAAGACCTCTGGTTAAATCCTAATCTCACATTAGAGTTAGTTAGATACCTTTAGCCATTGTGTGCATACAAGATTTTTTACCCTCTTTTTGTGATGGGTTTCTTGGTGAGTTAGTGTAGGTGTAAATCTTTCTTGAGAGTTAATTATCTATTTTTAGCCATTATGTATGTATAGGGTTAATTAGCTACGTTCAACCATTGTGTATGTACATTGTCATTGATTCTAACCTAGTTTGTATATATAATATATATACTGTTTTTTAGAGTTGTTTGGGATGTATATGGGTTTTTTGAAAAATTCCAAGTTAGTCTTTCATCCATTCATTCATGAAGTTTAATATAATTTTGCTTTCCAAGTCTTACTAGAAATTTTACTCTTTTTTAAGAGTTGTTTGGGATGTATATGGGTTTTTTGAAAAATTCCAAGTTAGTCTCTCATTCATTCATTCATGATGTTTAATATAGTTACTCTTTTTTTAGAGTTGTTTGGGATGTATATGGGTTTTTGGAAAAATTCCAAGTTAGTCTCTCATCCATTCATTCATGATGTTTAATATAATTTGGCTTTCCAAGTCTTACTGGAAATTTTACTCTTTTTTGAGAGTTGTTTGGGATGTATATGGGTTTTTTGAAAAATTCCAAGTTAGTCTCTCATTCATTCATTCATGATGTTTAATATAATTTGGCTTTCCAAGTCTTATTGTAAATTTCTCTCTCCTAAAGACGTTGGTGAAGATAGTAAGTATTGAATGATTAAAGAGGGTTACAATAACCAAATCCACCTGTTGGGGATCATCGATATGAATTCACTACTCTTTATCTGCTGGATGATTTCATAAATATTGGAAATAAGGTTGGTACTCAAAACATGGTCTCAATAGATTGGTTGTACTATATTTTCTCTTAATAGATTTAGTTTTTACCGAAAAAAAAAAAAAAAAAACATGGTCTCAATATAATGAATTAGACTATAAGCTGTCATGTGACTATTCATGCTTATACATTCATGTGGTACTCAAAACTTGGTCTCAATATAATGAATTGGACTATCAACTGTCATGTGGCTATTCATGCTTATACATTCATGAGGGACAACTGCAACAAAATATATCCAAGGCTTAAAAGGCCTATAAAATATTAAACTAAATTAATATTTGCAATGAAAATACATTGCAGGTGACAAAGGAAAAGCTTCTCGAAGCAATGGAAGGACACATATTGGGAGTTGCTGAGCTGGTATGACATTATAGGAAGGAAAAGTTTACAAAGTTCTCTATTTCGTATGCTATGGATATTGTGGAAAAAATTCCCACTTTGGATCCTAGTCAAATATATTGTCACTTCCGTTTAACTACTCATTCTTTTCCAATCAATAAGCACACCATTACTACTTTTGTTGAACTTCATTCCATAATTGATGGTATCTTTTCCATTTTGCACAATGTAGAAGTTTTAATTCAAGCATGAAGAAATCTTTGTGGAGTGTGAATATTTTATTTTGTCTTTATTCCAGTTTATGAAAGATGCATCCATGGAACTTTCGATCATATGTTTTTTTTCTGTTTTTTCCCCTAAAAAATCATTGTTTAGTGTTGGAATGTTCTGATTGGTCTTATAATTGATAGAGAATAAGTGCAAAGGATCTACTTGATGTTAAATAATTTTGGATAGATCTTGTCCCTTGCATCTAGCAAGTTGGTTATATTTAAGTATATATGCATTAATTGTTGTTCGGTTAGAATTAAATTTCCATTCAAGTTTAATTCTAGTTTTGGAGGGCTAAATATTTTGCCCCATAATATAGAAAGAAAATATTGATTTTTTGATGCCTTATTTTTTATGTTGCAACTTGCCGAGGTATGATCCATCACGTGATTTTCAAACAAAGAGGAAACGACAACAACTGAGGAAACATGTTGAAATGACCAAGAGACAGAAAATTCACAACATCCTCCACAATAAGATGTTAGACTACCTCCTATATAAACTGGTAGACAATGCCATCTTCCACTAAGGCCAGATGTAAATTGACCTCCTTAGTATCTAGTGACACCTAGTAATTATGTGGGAAGACATGGGGGGGCGAATAGAATCCTTCTGACCTTGTATTTTACCCAAGCTTTTAGAAAAGAGAAACATTGAAGATGTCCTTATCAGTGTGGGCTCTGGTATGCCTATCTCTACATCAATTCCCGCTATAATTGAATGCACAGTTTGATGCATGTATGGATGTACATTAAGTTGGTAGTTTATTTTACTAAACATGAATTTTGATGGTTGTGATGCAGGAGGTGGTGGTGCTTCTACATTTTTGTAGTTGGTCCTTCTAGTGGTGGTGGTACTCCTACCACTACCACTCTTGCCCTTGCAGTTGAAGAGAAAGAGGTCAATCTTTTGATGTAAAATATATAATTATAATTTTCCTTGAGATTTGGCCTTAGCACTGCTTTGACTACTTTGACTACAAAATTTGGGTAATGTTGTTGGTAGTTGATTAGGTTTGTGTTTTTGATACCATTTGTCTCTTCAACAAGAAGAACACAAAGAGGAGAGTGATTAAATCTTACTGTAGCAAAGCCTATCATTACATTAAGAATCTCCATGGTAAAATGGTGATGAATTTTCATGATTAAGAATTTTGTTACTTTTTATATATGTGTGTCTGTGTTTCTTTTTATAATTAATAATAATAATTTAAAATAAAGTTATAATTGAACTTCTCTTCTAATCAAACATAGCCAATTTAATTCATCTTCTAAGCAATAATAAATATAGTTGTTAATTTTTTAGATTTTATTATGCAAATTGCTAAATTGCAGATTATTAGCATATCGTTGTGGATATCTTTGTGACATTTGTATTATATCTTATATCATTTGTGACATTTGTATTATATCCTCTATTATCATTTTATTCTTCATGAAACCTGGCCAATGCTAAGCGTACTCATCTTCAATTGGAAAATTAATGAATAATCATATTCAAATTGTCAAACACTTTGAATTTTTGTTCTAGTTAAAGCTCAAACAAAAAATTACAAGAAGTCAAATGAAAGGTTTTGAGTTTCAATGACATGGGATTGATTTGATATTATGTTGCTTGCATTTTTAAAGAAAGAAATGGAAATAATAGATAATGGCAAATGTTAATCACCTTTTAGTGTAAATAAATATACATAATAGATGAATATATCCTTTAATTTAATGATTATATTTTTCAACAACGTTACTCAAAACCACATAGTAAATAAGTATACATAATAGAGGAATATATGTTTTTCTTAATGAGTATTATGTATTATGAGTATTGCTTGACCTATATTGGTCAATTTTAATGGACTACTCTTCCTAGAACTCACCATATACAAAATGCTCACACAAACTCATGGGATATAGATGCAAGTGTCCAATCTATGTATAAAGAATCATTCATAAAATTTTGATGCAATTTCAAATGTGGAAATATCACCATCATGTTTTTCACATCTTAGAAAATCAAGAGCCAATCTTTGTTACAAGTAGTATATTTTCTATAAACTTCACATAATGTAAATAATTTAGCTTTATCTTCCACTTTTGCATGTAATTTTCTTTATTAATTCTTATTTTAAATGATCATTTACATGTCAAGATTGTTCATCAATTTATGCCTTACGGCGTTTCCTTTGCAACATCTGGTGCAAATGCTAGTTAATACCATGCAAAAAAACATTATTAACCCTAATATTAGTATTAATAAAAATAAAGACGGCACATGTTATTGACCCATGGTATTCATGTGGAATGTAGCCTATTTAAAGTGGGGAATTAAACCAGCATAGATCCATCTTTACTCTGGATCTACTAAGCCCTGAGAGGGATCAAATATGTGATATGCAAACTAGCATAGAGTGAAAAAATATTTGATCCCTTTCAAGGCTTGGTAAATCAAGAGTAAAAATGGATCTTGAAATTTAATGTCACTTAAACATTTTAACTTGGTTAAAATAAAAATAAAAAATAAAAATCAATTATTAATTTTATTAATTTTTATAAATTACTAATGGTATTTTTTAAGCTCCAGGTTTATGATAACCCATTGTATTGACCCATGGTAATACCATGGTATTCATGTGAGCATATACTATTTAAAGGGGAAATTCTATCAGCTTAGATCCATCTTAATTTCGAGTCTACCAAGTTCTAAGAGGGATAAATAGATTTCATCCCTCTAAGAGTGGTAGATGTGGAGTTAATATGGATATAGGTTGGTTTTTTTATGATAATGAAGATATTAAATAGACTTAGGAAAGTATATTGTAAAAAACATCTTAAGGTGAATGGTTAAAGCCATATTTAGTCACTTCACAAAATTTAGGAAACAATACCAATATCTCCATTAATACTGGTTTTTCTGATTTAACAACAACAACAAAAATTCAAAACAATGAAATCTTATGAAAAAGTTCAGGTATTGATGTTGGATTAGTTGTTTGAAAAATATGTTGGTTTGTACAACCTTTCATATTCTCTGTTATTCTTAGTCTGTCGTAATGATCTGTAGGGGTTGGGCCACTGCACCATATTGTCCTAAAAGGCGGAGATTGTGCACCATAAATGAAATTAATCCACATGTTACAATGTTGTTGAAAAAATGCAAAACGTATGAAGGTAGTGAATTATGCTAATAAGCAATTTAGATTGGGAGAGACGTAATTAAATTTTACTATTTAATTGAAGATTTCCAATTAAAATCATAATAAATCTACATTTATATATTTATATATTGATTGGAAGGATTTTGACAACAGTCACTTCTTTCCATTAGATCCCCTTCATGCCTTTGGGATACCTACTACTTTCTTATATTATATAGTTGGGTCTTGCTACATGTTGGACTAAACAAACTTGATGTGTTTTTCTTTATCTCGCAGTTGGCGTCTATGGAATAAGAAATAAATTTCATAGCTTGAAAAAAGTGGTATAGAAAATATTAATCTCTCCTACCTTAATAGAACTGGTGGTCAAGATCAACACCTACAAGAACTTTGTTGTGGAATATTATAAAAACTAATAGAAGGATATGAAAGAGTGTACAGTGAGAACCTTGACAAACGCGGCCAATGAAACTTGCAACATTGTTTGTAGGGAGAGAAAATTATGTTTCGTTTTTCCAAACATGTATGTTAGTATATTATAGTTTAATGAATATGTTTTCCTATTATCATATATGGTTTCATACTTTAACAAAACATTTACCAAGACTTCACAATGTTTTATTATTCAGTGAAAGATTTTCCAAGATCTTACAAGATTTTATAATTCACTGAAAAATTCGCCATGACTTTACAAGATAATATAATCTGGTGAGAGATTCGCCAAAAAAGTTATATATACATATTATATTATTGATAAAATCACCTCCCATTTTTCCTATGTATCATGGGGATTTGCACATTTATTATACATATAAATTTAGGGTGGTTCTTAAAATTTTCCCTAGTATGTTGTCCATGGTAATCATTTTCCCTAGTTTATCCCATGGTATCAAAGTCAGCTCATGATTGTGTAACTATGTATAAATAGGTGTATGTTGATGGGATTTAGGTTGCATATTTGTATAACTAAGGGGTTGGTTAGTTGGGTAATTCTGGGTTGGACCATGACTAGTCTTTGTCAGTTTAGTGGTGACTCTCTAATATTGTAACGTTATGATGTTCAGGCTGGTTAGACGAGATTGAGTGATATTTTAATGTTGTAACCATGATACCAATAGGATTATGGAAGGTTATGGCTCAATGTTAAGCATACTACAGCACAATGAATATTTTAGGTGCCCCTTTTTAAAAAAATTATTTCTCTCTATCAATATTTTAATGCTTTTTCTAAGTATTTACCACCTAAGTTAGCATATGAATCATGAGTTGAGCATTGTATTATGTTTTTATACCTTGGATTCCAATTCCCCTCATCATTTTAAAATTCTAATTCCTACAATCCCCATAGGTGACTTGGGTGAGACTTCACCTGTTTTGTAGGCGGTGATGAAAGGTTTAGTATCTAGTGGGGTTTGTTGATCATATTGCCCTCATTGACCCAGTTCGGACTATACATTACACTAACACTCTGTATGATCTGCATTTTGTTAGTGTGAAAATTCTTGGAAGGTGTACCAAAAACACTTCACTTAAGTCACTAGGTGACAAGTGACCCTAACACAATATGATGGTTGCTTATGATTCAGATCTACAATAAAAATGGAAAAACTTGCAAAATGACATATACGATCCACAACACCCGGATGCGGGTGCTTCCTCCAGGTATCAATGACAAGCACATTGATCCGACAACTGGCTTCATTGCTGGCATCAGGGCGTACTGTTTAGTACAGGAGGTAGATGGGATTTATAGGCTCAAGGTGGTAGCATTAACTTTGGAGCTGTCTCGAAATTGGTTAGAGTTAATCCCAAGCATGGCAACCATGACGGCGCTTGGGCTCTGGGTACTGCAACCGGGTCATGGCATTAATGTTCCGGTCTTGGAGCATTGTTATATGTGTTTGGAGCGGGAGACATTCCTGTCTTGGAGCATTTTCATATGTATTTGGAGCGGGAGACGTCGGGAGGTTTACATAATTCCCTTTGTTCTAGTTCATTGGTACTCCATTTTCCTTCATCAGTTCGCGGTGCCCGCTTGCAAAATGCGTAGGCGTGGAATTCCTCGGCGGGGTAGCAATTATGGTAACAGAGGAGGTCGGGCTTATCCTGCACCCCCGATTGTCAATCCTATTTCTTCAATTCCGCCATCTTCTCTATCGTTAGATTCTGAGAGGGCTCGTCCGAATAGCTCTTTTCAGACTTCCAGTTTCTCTTTTCAAAGTGAGGTCAACAGGCCTATTATTACTATCAATTTCATTGTTTCTGTTGCAGAAGAGGAAGGTAGCCCCTCCAGCTCTGTTCCCTCTGATAATGAACCTTCTCAAGATGAAGGTATACTGCTTGGGGATTTGTCCAGGCGTGTTTATCGTGCGGACCGTCAGCAAGAAGATCCTCTGGCTCCTTAACAACCTCAGCCTCTGAATCCAGTTCAGGAAAGCGCCCTGGTTCAGGATCAGATTCTGATTTCAACCCCAGCTCAGGTTAATGCTCCACCTTGTGGTCCCTCTTACAGACACTCTGGAGTCCTGCACCTGGTCACTCATCCCAACGGTGAGCCAGTGCTGGATGAAGAAGGCTTCGTCACCTAGGTAGCTTCACCCAGTCCGGAAAGGGAGGAAGCGCCACCATCCCTGAATCATGCTGGTTCAGCACAGTAATTTCTGGCCGGGTGGCCATCCTGCTCTTATCTTTTGTTTTTTTGCTCTTAAGGCCCTGGGTAGGAAGTTAAAAGTTAATGTCTGGTATACTATGTCATTTGATTTTGGCAACAGCGGAGATTTTTTGCTACTGGTTGTTAATGTAGGCCTATAAATCCATAAGTATGCTACATCTTGTCTGCAGGACCTCTATGTAATTCTGACTGAAGGGATATCTTGCAAAATCCATGATTTTATAGCTGAGGATTGGCTGAGGCCTCCTCTCAAAATGTAACCTCTTTGTACATATTTTTACTTTTTTAATAGAATTAGCTTTTACCGAGAAAAAAAAAAACATATACGATCCACAATAGAAAGCGGTAGTAAAGATATCCAATGCAATTACCCAAATGGAAAGACTTTAATTGAATAAATTTTTTATTGATAACACCTAGTGAAAGATATCTACAAAAAGGGTCTGTAAATCCCCCTCTATTGGATGGGTCCTTTGATGTCCTTGATGCTTCAATAATCGATCTTCTCTCTCAATATCTGAAAAATCCAAGCATTGTGAAGAACTCAAATGGGAGCTCAAAAGAAAAGAGACGATAATGGTGACGATGATAATGATCATGGTGAAGAATGAATGGAAAACCCTCCTATTTATAACAAAGTATTGAGTTAATCTCGAAAATGGAGAATAATAAAATAATATTGACCAAATCAAGATCTAACCGCTAGGAATACTTTATTATATGTATTGAAGAGGGGAAAGATATTTAAAATTGTTAAATATCTTTATTTAGAAATAATTAACAAATAAAATGATTTATTAATTATTTCACGAGGATTAAGAATGGTGTGAAATTGAAATAATTATTAAATAATGATTTAACAATTATTCCAATAATGGAAATAAGGAATAATAAATAAATAGTGATTTATTTAATTATTCCTAGGGGATTTAGTCAAATGTGACAAGGAATAATTATTTAAACAATTATTTAATAAATATTTCTAGAGAAAATGAAATAAATTATGATTTATCTAATTATTCTCATCGGTTTTTTTATTTAAATCAGAATATAATTTAATAAAAATGGTTTACTAAATGATTTAATCCTACATGGTGTATTTTGATCCGCCTAGTTAGAAATGGCTATGTGATCAGTTTTTAGTGATAATAGACTGCCCCCCTAACGTATGAGTGTTAGGAGAAAATCGTATGACTGAAATATGTTGTAGGTTGAACTTCCATGAGACACCAAAGGGTAATCAGAGAAACAGAGAGACACAGAGAGATATTACTGAAGCAATGCAAGGACAGACAAAAATGGAGGGGGTGAGACCTACGAAACTGGTAGAAGTCTCCTTTTATGTGGGAGTACATGATCTCAAATGAGGTGGGGGAGGCATACCCATACCCACCGAGATAAATGTGTACAAAGAATAATGATGATCCTAACAACATGGGACTGAGCTAAAAAGTACATGATACACTGGCATCAATGGGACAGAAAGTAATACAATGGATCCCATATACATAATGCACCTGGAAAAACACAGGTCATGACTGAATATAATAACATCTAAGTACATGAAACATAATTCCCCTCAAGATGACATGGTGAGGGGAGGTATCACTACCAAAGAAGCCCTTCTGAATAGGAAAGGGCTCTGAAGATCTGAATGAATCATCTGAAGGAGACATGTGTGTTGTGGGCACTCCAAGCAGCGGAAATCAAACCAATTACCTCTGTGGAACTGCATCTGAGGTTGGATTGACATCTGTGGTCATCTGGGCATGTGGGAGGATACCTAAAGGGCCACCCCCTCATGAGGTCTGGAACATCTCACACACAACCTAGAATCACTAGGACAATCGTCTGGATCATTGAACTATCAGTTGTGCGAATATGAATCATGTGATAAGGAGCTGGTGTCGATCATGTGAGAAACAACCAAGTCAAAGGGAAATGATGATTCCCCCCTTTGCTTGATCTGAGGCACTGAACAAATATGGAAGTTGGAACCAAGGTACACTGCCCTCTATATGACTCTTATGGAATAAATGTGTTGAGTTCGACAGAAGAGGGCCCGCCAGAGTTAAGGTAATGAGGAATCCTTAACCAAGGCACGAGGAACCATAGTAGAGTGACTGATGGACTGACACCAAGGATGATGATGGAAGGAAATAATATGGGTGAATGATGGACGACTTCCCTTTTCAGATCATAGTAAATATGGTTGACTTGATAGTAACTGACTCGATTCTGGAGGGGATGGTCAATGACTCAAACGGGGGTTCAACAAAGACAAAGCAATAGAACTAGAGGCCAAATATGAATAAAATGGGATGGATGCGACACAACGATGCATGGAACATAATAATTGAACTGAAGGCGACTTGGAACAGACTCCATACATATAAGGGTGACTCATCTCGAATGCACTGAACAAGGGTGACTCGATGATGCTTCCACAGAGGGGAGGCGCGGAGGGGACCATGAAAACATGAGTAAATGATGGTTACTCATGACAAAAATCAACACGTGAGTCAACTAGTGCAAAGGTAAAGTGGTACTAGAGTATGGGTGTCTCAAATGAAGAAACTTTGTTTTAATAGGTGGAAAAGTGAGACCTCATGGAAAAAATGGCTTCCCGATGAAGTGTCAAATTACCAAAACCAAAAAGAGACCCATTATAGAACTCTGTGAGAGATTTCGAATAGTGTTGATGGTTCATCACATGGAGCTATGGTTTGGTCGCAATGGGCGATGGAAAAAACTAGGGTTTTTCCTATAAAAGGGAGTTTTTCCCCCAAATCCAATTCATTTTCATAGTGAGTTGTGGAAAATTTGGAGAGGAGGAGAAGGCGCTAAATCTTGTTGAGATCGTATCGGACAAAACACCCATTGGAATCAGGGTCTACAAGTTGGAGATAGGTGGCCTAACTTGTCTAAAATTTCCTTAATGCTTCTTGGAAGAGTGGTTACTGGTGAAGAATCAAGGGAAGAAAGGGATACAAGAATGAACTACTAGAGAAGGTCTATGATCATCCCTGCCCAACAAGTCAAACATGGGGACTATCCGGTAAATGTGACATCACAGGGAGTAGAATGTTTCAATGTATGGTATGAATAATCTACAATATGTGATGTGTATATGGCTCATCGAAGAGGCCATTAGGACAAACTATCAAGGAATCAAAGGATAATCGGCCATGCCTGGATTGTTGGGGTCTAGGTTGAGACTTGGTGTAATCAAGTGAGAAGGTGGCTAGGGGTCGTCATGCCCCCAAGCATAGGATATTTCCCCCAATCATATATGATGGAGGGGAATTGATTGGGTATGTAAAGGCGGGAATGATGCCCCCAACAGGAGGAGTATGTGGAGCACCACTATTTTCCAAGTGCTCAAATAAGGGATTCAAGCAGTTGGCCTAAATGGTGCAAGATCCTCCAAAGGATGATGAGTAGGTGTAGGGTCATATGTTCCCCCCCAGTTTTGTATGGATAGATGGAGTATGCTATGGGAATACAATATTTGTTTAGAGTAGTGGAATCCAAATAAATTTTGATGATGTGATTCACCATTTGTTTATGTTATGGATGTCTTCTTGTGAGAAGAGTGGATATATACAGTTAGAGAAAGGAAATTGTGGATTACCAATCTCTTTTGGCACTATATATATGAATCAAATGGACTGAATTTTTGGGTTCGTATACATGGTGTCACTATACCAAAGAGTGGATTTGGATATAAGCAGCTAATGCTCACCTAGAAAAAATGGTGGTTGAACAACAACAATGTCTAAGGGACTCGTGGTTGATATAAGATGAAGGGATGATTAAGTGGATCATCCCCATGGTGATTTGGAGTGATATGAGACCCTATAAATTCTTTGACATGGGGAAGAATAGTGGCACTAGAATCAAAACTACCATATTTACTAGGAGGGTTAGGGATGATTGCTTCTCTTAGACTCTCAAAAGTGGATGTCCCCTTACCCAAACATTGTGTGGTAATATAATGGCCATAAGGTGGATGTGATTCAAATTCATGGGTTTAAAGTTGTTGGGCTGTGTTATATTCTTTCCACGACTAGCCCACGTAGTTAACCGAGGGGTTAGAGGGGGGCCAGAGCCCCCCCTTCATTGCACCGATTGCGCATCGGGGGGTTCACAGGGGGTTTGAGGGGTGCAGGTAACCCCACTGTATGGGGTTCGGGGCAGCGCCTTGGAAAATTTTGGTTTTGGAACCTATTGTTTTGTGCATGATTTTCAAACATGTTTTTGGACGCGATGGTTTCGGTCCATGGTTTTGGATGCGATGGTTTTCGGTCCATGGTATTGGATGCTTCAGCATGTATAAATATGTATTGTAACATTGAAAGGAACATAATGAAAAATCAAGTTGGTAGTGTTGGTTTTGGGATCCAGGGGAAAGTCTCTGTGTATATGTGTTTTATGTGTTATGCTCTCGTATTGTTTATTTTATGTGTTTTATAATTCGTATGCAGGTAATTTCTGTACGGGGTTACAACCTACATTTGGTATCAAAGTTGTTTTGGCTTCAAAGGGACGCCTTTGTTGCTGAGGGGTTTCGCTCGGGCCTGTGGTAGACCCTGTTCAGTGGGAGATCTACGAGATCAATTCTAGTGGTGAAAGAAGATGGCGAGCAGTGGAAAGATAGAGATCGAGAAATTTAATGGTCAGAGTTTTGAGTTGTGGAAACTCAAGATGGAGGATCTATTGGTGGATAAAGATCAGTGGATCGTAGTAAATCTGGGTACTAAACCAACGGGAGTGTCCGATGAAGAATGGAATAAGTTGGATCGGAATGCAAAGAGCACAATACGATTGTGTGTCTCAGATTCAATGTTGATGAATGTATCAGGGGAAGCTATGGTGAAGGCTTTATTGGACAAGTTAGGGACTTTGTACCAATCTAGGTCTCTGGTGAATAAATTGTTCCTACAAAAAAAGTTGTATAACATGAGGATGAAAGATGGAGACTCGGTGATAGAGCATTTGAACGCATTTAATACTGCGGTAAGTCAGTTAGCATCTGTTGATATTAAAATTTTAGATGAAGATAAGTGCATCAGTTTTTTGTGTTCTCTACTAGATTCATGGGATTGTCTGGTTATTGCAATAGGTAGCAATGCAACTTCCTTGCAATTTGATGAAATAGTCTCATCCTTGCTGATGGAGGAGATGAGAAGGGAAAATATATAGAGCTAGAATGGTGATGCCTTGTTTGTACGAGGACGGTCCCAGAACAGAAACAAAAATAAGTCATCGAGTGGGAGATCTAAATCTAGAGGGAAATCTAAATCTCAAGGAAAACCTGTAAAGGTGGTGTGCTGGAAATGTGGAAAGGAATGGCACTACAAAAGGGACTGTAAATCTAAAGCTCCTGATAAAGGAAAGGGATCTGATGATGCTCCTTCTCCAGAGGTGAAAACCACCTCAAAAGCAGGTGGGGATGTGTACTTGGCTTCTTCAAGTACACATTTAGATCATGAGGCATGGTTGATTGACTCAGGTGCATCCTTTCACTTCACTCCCCATAGGGAGTGGTTCTGCGAGTATGAGAAATATGATGGTGGTGATGTCTTCTTAGGGGATGATAGGAAGGCCAGAATCATTGGTCACGGAAAAATAAAGTTGAAGTTGCAAGGTGGAAGGGTTAGAACACTTCTGGGTGTTCTGCATATTCTTGCATTGGCCAGAAATTTGATTTATGTAAGCAAGTTGGATGATGCAGGTGTAAAAACATTGTTCGAGAAGGATACCTGCAAGATGGTTTGGGGAGCACTGGTATTGATGCGGGGATTTCGGATTGGAACTTTGTACAAGCTGCAAGGTAGCACAGTTTTTTATGGGTGTAATAGTTATGCGGTTCCTAGAAGTGAAGTAGAAAATCTAGTGGTCTCTGGAGAGAAGACCGTGTTGTGGCATCAAATGCTTGGACATATTGGCTAGAAGGGCCTTCGAATACTTCATAGTAAAGGTATGGTAGAAGGTATGAGTAATAGCTTTCTGGATTTTGATTTCTGTGAAAATTGTGTATATGGGAAGTAGAATCGGGTGAGTTTCCCTCTGGTGGTAAGAGGGCGAAACATATATTAGAGCTTGTGCATAGTGATGTGTTTGGACCTGTGAAGGTTCCATCATTGGGTAAGTATATGTATTGTGTATCATTTATAGATGACTTCTCAAGGAATACATGGATATATTTCCTTAAGAAGAAATCTGAAGTCTTTGACAGGTTTAAAGAATTCAAGGCTCTGGTGGAAAACTAGATAGAGAAGAAGATAAAGGTGTTGAGGAAAGATAACAGTGGAGAGTTTTGCAGTAAGGAATTTGAAGAATTATGTAAGAAGTGTGGTATAGCACGGCATAAGACTACTCCATATACACCTCAGTAAAATGGAGTTGCAAAAATAATGAACAAGACATTTGTTAGCGCTTGAAATTTCACCTCAGGCTGAGAAAGGTAAACCTCAAGGCAACATCAAACCACTTCGCCTCGTAGCTTACCCTACGGGGCGGGAGAGGGCTCTCTCCGGTCTATCTCGGTGAGATCTTCAATGGATGAGATGAACAATAGGGTAACACTGATTTTAGGCTAGTAAACTGATCAAAAGGGTTGATTTGGGGTTTTTAGGGTTTTTGGTGGAAAATTGGGGAAATGGCAATTTTAGGTGCGGGGATTAGACACAGTTTTCGCAGGGGGTTCTTTGGGGCGAGGTAGGAAATAGTATTTATGCCTTTGATAGAGATGGATGGATGAGAATGACTGGTGAGGAGTTAAAGAGAGCAAGCAATAACCTTGAATTCCCTTTAAACAGTTGAAAACATTGATATTAAGCAAACTTAAAAGCAGAGCATGACAGTCATGAGTTCTACTTTAACACTTCATTTGCCTAATGTGCAAAAGGAAAAGTAAGGAAATGATTCACATAACACACTTACAAGTACAAAGAGAAACACACCATCAATACATGTGACCACAAGAATCCCAAAAAGGACTGCAAAACCCTGGTCTTCCTTTGCCAAAAATTGCAGAGATACAGTGAGTAATACAATAAGAGCTTCTCCCTCAAGAGTCCAACCTTCCAACCTCTGAAAATGATTGAGAAAATACATAATATAGGCAAGCCAACCTCTTCCCTTGCCTCTAGGGGTCGAGCTCATCCTTCTAGGAGTTGTTTCAACCAATTTTAAACTAAGCACTGAAAACTAGGTAGTCAAAACAACTTGCCTCTATAAGCTAGGAAACCAATTCATTCATTTAATTTTCACCTATCTCATGAATGAATCTTCTAGAAGAGATACATAAGTGTAAAAGTATCAAAAAATTACATTATTTACATCAAAGAGGATAACAATCCACTCCAAAAAGTCAAACATGGTCAAATCTGCGTTTTTCTGAGCTGTACAGTGAAATTTTGAGAAAATTGCCTGATAGGTCGCGCGCCTCTGCGTGACGGGTCGCGCGCCTTTGAGGGCACTTTTGGGGCACTTCCAGGTGTCCAAATTGAGCAAGAGTAGGCTTGTTGGAATGGTCCGTGAGTCTACTTTCCAACCCAACTAGAATTTCTGAATTTGGTAGTCATTTGCCCCTCCAAAAGTGCAATCTCTCAAGACTGCTTTCTGTGTCTCAAAAATGTGGCAGAAAGTCATTTTTTGCTTGTTTTTTGACTTTCTGGAGGCCCAAAACTTCATAAAATCTCTTGTCCATGGATGAGCATATGTAACTTCTCATGACAAATCTGGAAATGCTGAGTTTTTGCAAAATGGAGTTGCCAGGATGAAGGGTCGCGCGGGGGGGTGAGACCCGTTAATGGAGAAAACCTGTAATTGCCTGAAAAAACCAAAATTTACCCAAAATACTCAAAATTTCTTGGGATTTGTGTTGTGGCTGGGCTATTTAGTGCATTGATCCTTCAGTGAAGCCTCGGCCAAGATATGGAGGGGATCGGGCCTCTTTCTCCTTTTTTGTGCCTTAGCCAACCGCCTTTGGAACATCTTCATCTTTGCCTTGCACACGTGCATTCTCGCCCAATAATGGTTCTTCATGTTTCTCAACAATTTTTTATCTTGGTTGGCCTTACTGTGGTGTTGAATCCGAGAGATCCTCTCGCAAAACTCATAGCAATACATGTACTGGAAACATGAGACTGCCATAGGACAAGCTTGTAAATATGTCAAAGAGGTGGGCTCCTCTCGCCTATGATGACCGCCCTTTCCACCCTTATGAGGCATCCTCTATACCTCAATCTCTGAAGTTGATGCCTGGTCATCACTCTGCTCATAGGTTTCGGTTTCTGACATTGTTTAAGGAGCAGAGTGGCCAAAATGTACTGTTGTTTCTACCTTGTAAAATGTTTATTTATATGTTGTTTCAAGGGGACAAGGAGCACGAGGAGAATGTTAGGGGAGGGACACCTTTAAAGGGAAAATAAGAATAAATATATAAAACAGGGATTCAAGGGAAAAAAACATTGCAAAAATCATTGCATATGCATCATTATATACATTGTTTACATGGGTAATGAGAGGTAGGGTTAGGGCTTAATTTTTCATTTTTTAGGGAAGAGGGGTAGGGTTTGGATTTTTCTTTACAAATAAAAGGGAAATTTATATAGAAAGACAAGGAAAATGACATGGGAAATGGGGAAAATGATTACAAGGGGAATACCTTTCAAACAGCATAAAACCCTAGGCATATTTTACAAATTTAAAATGCAGCAACATGAAGCTTTTCTCTTGCACATGGAGATCCTTTAAAAATGCAATTAAGATTCCCATTGACCATAAAAAGCAACCATTCTTAAGTTGGAGAGCCTACCTTAGGCAATTTGGCGATTTCGAAGGGTCCTTGGATAAATTTGCAGTCGGTTTTATAAGCAGGGCGCTGATGGGTCGCACGCCTCACCCAACGGGTCACGCGCCACTGACGGGTCGTGCCCGTTGAAAAATTACACTGCCGGAACGCGCTTGACGGGTCGCGCGCCTCTGACGGGTCGCGCACCTGGTCTGACAGGTTATGCGCCTGTCCAGCTCTCAAATTCACTTAAACACTCGCCCAATCTCTCTTGCAAGTGAGTTAGATGGACAATGAGGGTGAATGGAGGGAGATTGGGCTTTTATAGCTTTGATTTGAAATAATTTCATGCCCAAACCCACTTTCTAATGTTTTTCTTTGACACTTTATAAAGTTGACCATTTTGGTTTCCTTTGTCCTGAAATTGATTCATTTAATGCTTTTGCTTGATACTTTTTGCAGGGATATCATCTGAGGGATCTTGGCAAGGGAGCCAGGGTTACATGCTGTCTTTGGAAGTTTTTTGAAATTTCATCACTTTTTACAAAAATTTGAAAAATGACCTTGGGTTTAAAAACAGGGTTTTTAAATCCAAGGTGAAAATTAACTGTACAAGATAGAAATTTTCGAAGAAACACTTTGAAATCATCCCTCTGGCTTGTTGGGCACTTATTGACCTTCAGAGACATGACCTTGTAAACAAACTTGACCAAAACCCTAGACCTAGGAATTTGACCTCAAGCCAAGACAAGACAAGTTTGAAAGTGACTAAGGACTGAAATGACTTGATCCAGCAATGCCAAGAGGGGGAAAAAAACACCAGCTCCTCCATCAGGGTTATGGCATGCCTAATGGGATGCAAAAATTGACACTGATGAGACACCTACTTATGCAAAATGCAAAGAGTTTTGATCGCTGATGGAGGGCTACTAGACCGACTCTAACAACGTTGATGGAAAGGGCAAGAAGCATGCTCAGTGGTGCTGGGTTAGGACAGGAATTCTGGGTAGAGGCGGTGGATACAACATGTTACCTGGTCAACGGATCACCTTCATCAGCATTGGAGGATAAAACTCCACATCAGGTATGGACTAGTAAGAAACCCTCTCTTTCAGATCTGAGGGTATTTGGATGTGATGCATATGTACATGTTCCAAAGGAGTAACGAACCAAGTTGGATAGTAAATCTGAAAAGTGCATCTTTATTGGGTATAAGGATGGTTTAAAGGGTTATAAGCTTTGGAACCCAGTAACAAGGAAGGTTGTTTACAGCCGAGATGTGGTGTTCAGAGAGGTGAAAGATGTTATTAAGCATGAATTCCAAACAAAGGAACCTGAAAAGATAGAGTTTGAGCTAAAGGAGGAAGAATCAGACTCTGTATTCAAATTTTTCTATATCTATTATTGATGATGATCCCAGAACTGTGAAGGAAGCAATAGATTCAGAGGATGGAAAACTCTAGAAAGAGGCCATGGTTGATGAAATGGCATCTTTGCACAAAAATGAGGCTTGGGATCTAGTGCAATTGTCAGCTGGAAGGAAAACCATTGGCAGCAAATGGGTGTTCAAGAAGAATACAAATGCAAAAGGAAAGGTGGAGAAATACAAAGCTCGATTGGTAGAAAAAGGTTATTCCCAGGTGGCAGGAATTGATTTTGGTGATATTTTTTCTCTTGTTGACAAGGTAACTTATATTAGATTACTTTTATCTGTTGCTATTGCTTTTTATTTTGAGGTGGAACAGATGGATGTGAAGACAGCATTTCTTCACAAGGATCTGGAAGAGGAAATCTACATGAAGCAACCTGAAGGCTTTGTGGTGAAGGGTAAGAAAGAATTGGTATGAAATTTAAATAATTCTCTGTATGGGTTAAAACAGTCACCAAGTATGTGATATCATAAATTTGATACATTTATACGAAGACTTGGCTCCACCAGAAGCAAAGCAGATCACTGTGTGTATTTTAAATTAATTGGTGACAGTGTTATTTATTTGGTCTTGTATGTGGATGATATGTTGCTGGTTGGAAATGACAAAGAAATTATCCAAGATTTGAAGACCCAATTGTCCTCCAAATTCGACATGAAAGATCTTGGTGCTGCAAACTATATTTTGGGCATGGAAATTAAAAGAGATCGGGCAAAGAGGAAACTCTGGTTAAACCAAAGGAAGTATGTCGAAACAATATTGCAGAGCTTTAATATGCAGGATAGTAAACTGGTGAAGGTTCCTATTCCTGTAGGTGTAAATTTATCTATTGAATAGTGTCCCAGGACATAAGAAGAGGAAGAGGGCATGTCTCGTGTTCCATATGCAAGTGCAGTCGGTAACCTGATGTATACAATGGTTTGTACTAGACCAGACATTGCACATGTAGTGGGAGTATTGAGCAGGTTTATGTCAAAACCAGGAAATGAACATTGGATAGCAGTGAAGTGAGTTTTCAGGTATTTTCGTGGCACTAGTAATTATGGTTTGTGCTACCAAGGAAGACCAGGATTGGACAAAGTGTTGGATATTCGTGGCTTTGTTGATGCAGACTGGGCTGGAGATCTGGATCATAGAATATCTACAAGTGGGTATGTTTTTAACCTATTTGGAGGTGCAGTCAGTTGGATGAGTAAGAAACAATCTGTAGTGGCACTATCAACTATAGAGTCAGAATACATGGTAGTCACTCATGCAAGTAAGGAAGCAGTTTGGTTGCAGAGATTGTGTTCAAGTATGCAGTTAGTACAGGGAGCTATAAGGATAGACTGTGACAGCCAAAGTGCAATTTTCTTGGCAAAGAACCTTCCATATCATTCAAAGACAAAGAACATTGATGTTCAGTATCACTTTGTGAGGGATATGATAGAAGACAAAAAGGTGTTGCTAGTAAAGGTGGACACTTTGAAGAATACTGCAGATGCATGGACAAATTCCATGAGCTCTAAGAAGTTCTCTTGGTGTATAGAAACAATGGGCATTTCAGGGATGGATAAATGATTAAGCTCTCTTATGGACCCCTGTCGAAAGAAAACAACAAGTGGGAGAATGTTGGGTTGTGTTATATTATTTCCACGACTAGCCCACGTAGTTAGCCAGGGGGTTAGAGGGGGGGCGGAGCCCCCCCTTTGTTGCGTCAATTGCATAGGGGGGTTCACAAGGGGTTTGAGGGGTGTAGGTAACCCCACTATATGGGGTCCAGGGTAGCACCCCGGAAAATTTACGTTTTGGAACCTATGTTAGGTTGGGCAGACCCACCTATGGTTTCGTGCATGATTTTCACACATGTTTTTAGACACGATGGTTTCAGTCCATGGTTTTGGACACGATGGTTTTCGTTCCATGGTATTGGATGCTTCAGCATGTATAAATATGTATTTTAACATTGAAAGGAACATAATTAAAAATCAAGCTGGTAGTCTCGGTTTTGGGATCCAAGGGGAAATCTCTGTGTATATTTGTTTTATGTGTTATGCTCTCGCATTGTTTATTTTATGTGTTTTAGAATTTGTATGCAGGTAATTTCTGTACGGGGTTAAAACCTACAAAAGTAAGGGGCGATTGAACCAATCGACCTCACCATGGCTGAAGTATTTGGACTCCACAGCATATTGGTCATGGGTTTACTACGGAAGGAAGTACGCACGATGGTTCATATCATCCCAAGGATAATCAGGAGTGGTCATGGCTTCCATGATTTCTTCATCAGAATGGAAGATGGGGGGATTGGAGGAATAGATACCACATGATAAAGAAGAGCTACACGAGGCATATTCATGAGAGACAAGGTTCACATATGCATCATCAAGGATGGAAGACATATGACAAGTATATGGAATATATACTGATGTTGAGACCGGGGTGTCTGTTGAAGAAGGTTCAACAGAATCACAATAAGAGACATCAAGGCAGTTCCAATGCATCTATCTCGTGGATGACGACAGGTACAGAATAGTAGCGGTACTATACGTCATCTCGACTTCAGGGGAGGGATCATAATGGGATTCTGAGAGACCTCATGTTTTGATGTAGAAGTGGGACCAGAATCCATAGGTAGAGGAGAGGTGGACTCACTGCGAGCACCCTCCAATTCGCAAAGCACTTGAAGTGTATCATGAAAATATTTGACATCGGGACAACGATGAGAATCATGGCCATAATTATCACAAAAAGCACAGGGGTGATTCGTGCGTAACGATCTATTCTTCTTAATTGACTCAAGTAAGGTGACATGGACCTTGGGAATGTTAGAATTATGGAAGGTATCAAAGACCACATTCTTGGCATGAGGGAGTTTAGGACAATTATTGGTGGCATGACCAAAAACATCACACAAATCACATGGAGGAATAGTCTTTGGTGACTTAGGAGGAAATGGATTTGTTGGGGGTGCCTTGTCTTTGGTTCCCTTTTTCTTGGCTTTTCCCCTCTCGCAAGATGCTTTTGCAACAGGCGTAGGTTCTTTTTGAGGTTGATGTTGAACAGAAACAAAGGCATGGGTAGGGACAACAAGTTGGACTAGGGTCAAAGCAGTGTAAGGTTTGAGTTGATTTGTTGGAGTGTTTGCGGGAGGATCAATGTACTAGACTGGGATCCCCAAGGTAATGTTAAGTGAACTCAATGTGGCCATGATAGGAGTAGAATAAAATCTAGGGGGGTAAGAATGGTATCTGACCAGAAGGATAATGTCATGGAGGAACTGCTCTGACATGGTTAAGGCCTGGGGGAATGGTTCCAAGCAGAAACAGATTAGGAGAGACACCAGCAAAAGGAAATGATCCTTAAGGAGTAGTGCTAGAGGGTTGGGTAGAGTTAGGAATAGGAGGTTGTTGAGGTGTTGTCTCAGTTATGAAGGCACACTAGACCATTTGTGGGCAGTTCATGATGCTTAGAACATGCAAACATTGGATGAGCTAGGCTTAGAAGGGATAGGTGGTGGACCATAATAAGTACCAAGCAAAGTGGAATCTTTGTAGGCTTTAGAAGAGACATTGGTGAGGGACGAGACAACCTTATTGTCAGTCATGGAAGAGATGCTGGACTGAGGTGAAGTCTGGGATTTGGGATCATAGTACGTCAACTGATCAATGGTGATGATCTTTCCATTATGGGGAAATCACATCTTATGGTGAACCGAAAATGCGACAGTTGACATAGCATAGGTATAATTGCGACCTAAAAGGATGTTATAGTATAAGGGAGCATCAATGTCTTCAATGTTAATAGATACAGTCTTGATGGCAACTGTGATTAGGAAGTTGCAATATAAGCTAAGGGGATGTGAAGGATGACCATCTCAGAAACGAAGACTAATGGTGGACAGGGATAGGTCAGGGGAACCACGTTGCTTCTAAACATTGGTAGCCATCACACATGTGGAGGTGCCTTCATCTATGATACACCACTAAACAGTAGAGTTTCTAATGGAGACTGGTATTTGAAATGCAACGGATGAAGGTAGGGGAGGATTTTTCGACTTTTCAACATGAAAGACAATCATATGATCGTCTTGGGGATCCATGGAACCCAAAGCAGTGAGTTTATATTTCCCTTGGGATGGGAACATCTGGAGGACTACCAGCATTGACATTGCAGTAGGAGACCGTGCCAAGTCATCTACTATCTTATACGCGTGGGCGGCTTTAGCAGAAGCAGTGTTTCGAAGTAATGGACCTTTGGGTATCTTGGGAATAACCTCTACCTTAGGGTGAGGGATATGTAAGGTACCATTGGATGATGATAGAAGCTTAGTGGAAACTTGGGGTTGGGACTCAGACGTGGATTTAGCGGATGGATTTTTGTATTGGCGTGATTGAGTCTGGAGGTGGACTTGCTCGGTATTAACCTCATCATAATTCATCATAAGAATCTGATAATCATGGTGACCAAATGATGGAGCTGGTTGATCTTCCTAACCTGGTGTACATTGAGTAGCTATGTATCCCTGGTGAGGGAAAGGATTGGTAAGAATTTTTGGTTGAGATAAAGTAGGAGGGTGAGGAGAAGTGGTGGGTTGCAATCCTCAAGAAGAAACTACTTGAGCTTCCCAAACTTAATGAATCTAAGGTAAAATGGGACATTCATGAGTATAATGACCATATATGTCACAAAAAACACAAGGTTTGTTCGTATGAAGAGCCTTGTTTTTCTTGGGTTGATCACCTTATTGTTGGGTTGGGGGATTAGGTTGAGCACCCTGAGGTGCATTAGATGGAGGACCCTGGTTGATTTAATTAACTTGAGATTGTTGATTTTGGTTACCCTTCCCCTTGTTCCTTTTCTTCGGGTTAGGGGGATTGGGTCTGTTCTACTGAGCATACACTTGAGCTTGTGGAGGTTGGGGTGTTGGTGCCGAAGGGGATGGAGTGTTAGGCAATGCATACGGATAATAAGGAGAATGGGAAACAATGGGATAAACAAGTGGTCCAAAAATTGGCCTTGGCATCTGTTGATGCGAATGGGGATATGCATATGGCATGTTGGGAACTAGATAAGAGTTGCCATGTGGAGGATTAGGGGGGGAAATAAATATAATAGGAACTAGCCCCTCTCTGAGATGGACCATAACTAATCGGAGGTGGAGCATATGGTTGAGGGTTTGAAATGGTTCCAATTATGCCATCCGCGACATAATATGACCCCGGTGCATTAGCAACAATGGGCCGAGGCATATTGGGGGTGACCATATAAACATAACCTGACTGGGCATAAATCACATCAAATTTTAAGGCTACTTGGAGTGCATCTTTCTCATATTGGAGGAAGTGTGACATGACATCTTTAGCAATGGGGGCCAAAAGAGATCTAAGTAATGAATCTATATAGATGCAGTCTTCGAATTCAAGATCTCTATAGATTCTCCTCCTTCTACAACATTCTTGAACATGGTCAGAAAGGCAGGAGGTGGAAGTTTGATGAAAATAAGTCAATAGATTGGTACCAGTGTCATAATAGAGAGGTAACTGGAAATAGGAAAGAAAATTTTTAGCAAGAGTGGCAAAAGTGGAATAAGTGGCTCTGGGTTGATCGACATACAACTTAGCAGCAATGCCAGTGAGCGTATGTTGGAACAAATGAAGATGAATGGAGTCTTTAGTAATGGAATTCGATGAACACCACCTGTGGAATGAGCGAACATGATTAGTGGGATCTTCTCTAATATTACCTTCAAACTTTGGGATGTCTAAAGGGAGTTTAGTAGGCATAGCTAGCAAGTGGGATCATGGAGAAGGGGATTGTTGACGAACTAGTTGAAATCTAGGAGACTTAAAGCAACCATAAAAGGAAGCAAGGGAGTAGGAGTGACCCACTGATGGGGGTTCCGCTAGTGGGGGTACCCTGGTTGGTACTTGGGTTACTACCCTAATTTCCTGCATCCATGTTGGTGCCTAACGTGGTGGCAATACGGGGCCGAGAAGACTCAAAATAAAAGGAGGAACTAGAAGAATCAGTAGAATCAGAATTGGGATGATGACTTGATGAAGGACTGGGAGGATGAACTCTAACTCAATGGGGATGAGTAATATGTCCTAACGGGAAATGAAGGTGAAGACCTCAAAGTCTCTGAGAAAAACACCTAGGGGGCACAATGATGTCAAGACAATAATGTCCTAGGGACTAAAAGGTGATGATGGGAATAAAAGACCAACAAACAACAAGCAAACACCTAGTGCAGTGGTTCCAAGTGTAAACTAACTATATTAATGATGTTACTCTAATAAAAGCAAACACATCCTATCAAAGAAAAATACCTCTAGCCTATAGGTGATCTAAATCCTCAAACAATCCTAGATTTACTATTTCAGATGGCCTTCCAAAGAGCTTCTTACTTGATGGAATCTCAACCCTGCAAGCAAATCTATCCACAGAAAGGTAAGGTAGAGGACCAACTGCTTCCCACAGCCAGTACTATAAGGTATTTTCCTAAGATTTGTCAATACGATTACCTTCGTCCCATGGGGGTGGTCGAGTCTTGAGCTTCTTGGTAGTCATTGAACGCATAGTATTCCCTACCACGAGTTGGGTAGCCCTGAGGATAATCACTTGCATGATGACCTATCCTAACCCCCTTTGAATCGGGTTTCTGATGCACTCCAACTTTGGACCGTGGGATGGTGAAGGATTTTGAGCTCCCTAATATTTCAACTTCTATGTCTCAATGAAAGCGATTGATGGGTTTTTTTGGAAGCTTATACCACCAATCCTACACCTACACTACAAATATTGTTCAGCCCTGGTGCCCAAGTGGGCTTAATCTATGTTTGTTTATATATAAAGGTGTAGTGTTTCAAGTCTTAACTTGGAGGTGTTAACCAAGGTCATGTTCGCTTAAGCTGAGAGTGTGTGAAAATAATGTGTCAATTGGATGAGTTAATTGAGCATGTTTTATGATGCCATGTGCTGCTGAAAATAAAGTGTTGAAATATTGTACACAAATCTGAAAATGACATAAAATAAACAGCCAATCAAACACACAAAACCCCACCCATAATGGATACCAAGCAGTGAATCAGGAGAGGAAAAAAAAGCTACTCAAATACACATAAAAGGGCCTAAAATATCTAATGTCAAGGGACTGAGATCTGGGGTCACTAATCTATTGTAAATGGTGTAGACAAACAACAAAAATTACAGGTGAAAAATGTTGCAAAGGATAGGAGTGAAGCTCTCAAACCTAGGATGCTCAAGGAGATCCAAAGAGTCGAAAGGAAAACCCAAACTATAAAGGGAGAAAAAGGTAAAAGAAACATATCCAAAAGTGTTGAAAAGTAATGGATCCGACTCTAAAAATCAATGGCTAAAAATGTTGAAACCCTAGACTCCTCATAGAGCAAATCTCTTCCTAACAATGTGGAGGTGTACTCTAAACCCTAGGAGGATTTTTCCTTCCTCAAAGAGACAAATTAAGTGTATCTAGGGCTAGGGGAGACTGGAAGCAGAGGTGAAGTACCCTACCTAGTCTGTAGATAACACTCTTGTTAATTCTGAAGAAGAAAAAAATGAAAAACATACGGAAAAATACAAAAACAAAGGTACTGACCTGGGACAGTGGAAAACACAGTTTATGGGCTAAATAGTGTGCTCTGGAACCCAGATATGGGGTGAAAAAGTGTGTTTTTCTCCCAAGACTCTCAGTTGACAAATCTCACAGAGATTTTGTCGTCTCTTACTTGGCTGGTACCTGTGACCTACGGAAAGAACCAAAAAACCACTAGAATCCAAAAATTTAACAAAAAAAGGAAATACTACTATAAATAGAAATTGAGAGGCTAAAAATAACTATATAAAACCCTAAAATTTATTGAAACTTCAGTCGCCCAAGAACATTGTTATTATACTAGTGGATTCACCATTTGTTGACAACAAATGCAACTAAAAACCCAGTGGGGTCACCATTTGTTAGTGTGAAATTTCTTCTAAGGTAAATCAAAAACACTTCACTTTAGTCACTAGGTGACAAGTGACCCTAACAACAATTTGATGGTTTTCTTATGATTTAGATCTGCAATAAAAATGGAAAAACCTGCAACAAAAACATATACGATCCAGAATAGAAAGTAGCAGTAATATCCAATGCAATAACCCAAATGGAAATACTTTAATTGAATAAATTATTTATTGATAACACCTAGTGAAGGAGATCTACAAAAAGGGTCTATAAACCCTCCTCTATGGGATGGGTCCTTTGATGTCCTTTATGCTTCAGTAATCGATCTTCTCTCTCAATATGTAAAAATCCTAAGCTATGTGAAGAACTCAAATGGGAGCTCAAAAGAAAAGACACGATAATGGTGACGATGATAATGATCATGGTGAAGAATGAATGGAAAACCCTCCTATTTACAACAAAGTATTGATTTAATCTCGAAAATGGAGAATACTAAAATAATATTCACCAAATCAAGATCTAACCGCGAGGAATACATTATTATATTTTTTGGAGAGGGAAAAGATATTTAAAATGGTTAAATATATTTATTTAGAAATAATTAACAAATAAAATGATTTATTAATTATTTCGCGGGGATTAAGAATGGTTTGAAATTGAAATAATTATGAAATAATGATTTAACAATTATTCCAATAATGGAAATAAGGAATAATAAATAAATAGTGATTTATTTGATTATTCCTAGGGGATTTAGCCAAACGTTACAAGGAATAATTATTTAAACATTGATTTGATAATTATTCCTAGAGAAAATTAGACAAATAATTACTTATCTAATTATTCTCATGGGTTTTTTTTATTTGAATCAGAAAATAATTTAATAAAAATGGTTTACTAAATTATTTCCAATGGTGAAAGTGATTTTACTATGGTAAAGTTAAGCCTACATGGTGTATTTCGATGCACCTAATTAGAAATGGCTAGGTGATCATTTTTGGTGATAACACATTGGATCATTATATTTATTTCCATCCATCATGATGCTTTCGGAGTGGAAAAAGTGGAGGAAACAACTCACAGGACCATTTTTACCAGTAGAATCGAGTTTGGCAAATTGGGGTCTGAAACCTTCTACGAGCATATGGAGGCATCAAATGGAATTTTTTGAAGGTAGTTATGTGTTACTTTAGTTTGGAACCTTTTTTTCCAATTCTACACATATAGACCTTTATAGTGGCATAAGAATCACCTCAATTGGATTTTATATGCAAAAGTTATGCCACTTGGAATTTGACCTTCCTCTTTTGTCCAACATAATTTGAGAGGATGCCATGTTAGCCCCCATTATTTATGAAAAGTGGGATAGCCAAGTGATCATGATGAATAATACTCTATAATATTCATAGTGTAACTTTGGTTAAGATTTGAGGGATTCAAACCTAACCACTAGTAGGCTATCAGGTTGTGTTATAACCAAGCCACTAGGAGGAAAAGGGGCTCCATTATTTTCGAGCGCATTTGTTCCATAGAAAATAAAAGTAGCCAAAAGGGATAGGAAGGGAGCACACACAGATGATTTCTACATTGTAGTAGCCTACAAGTCACTTGCCTTACTTCTTTGTACTCACAACCATTTTCTATTCAAAGAAATATAGCATAGCGGCCTCACCTTCCAAATGGATTTTCTCCCGAAAGAGTTTCCCAAGTTATATCTCATGTCAAATCATGGTTTATGAGTTTTTATTTAGTAGTTCTATATTTTATAATACTTATAATTTGCATTCATATTCAATAAATAGTAATTTATAGATCTAGAAATATAAAGAGAAATAAACCCTCATAGTGTTGATTTTCAATGTTCAAGTATAATTTATCAGATTTGTTGTGATGAACTATCTAATGGAATATCCACGGCCGTTTACGGATCACTATAAGTTGGAAATTAGCTTCCCAACACTAAAATGTCTCATGATCTTAGATATGTGAGACTTTATGGTAAGTTGCAATCATTTACCTTTAGGGACACCAAATTCATCAAGCTTATGTAGTAACCCATTCTAGAAATGATAATCAACCTTGTTGTCACATTATTCTACATGAATTTGGTAATGTAGATACTAAAATACCTCCTTGAATTCCACGTCTTCTGTGTATTCCTCTCCATATGCATCATGAGTAAACATATCCATGTGAACCAGAGTTCCTAAATTTGTAATCTTATATGTGCATGGCATTGAAAGCATCCTTTCCAACTTGTTTTTGTTGACATTCATATACTTGATGACTAGATGAAACCAATGTAAAAACAATATCCACTTGTAATGTTTCATTTTTTATAGCTTACTCTAAGCCTAAAAATATTATATTGGCTAATGATTTGTGTGGATGGTGGTATCCTTTCGCAAAAAATAGTTCTTCCACTTCTTCATTGCTTGACCAAGGAATATAGTTTCTTGCCATATGTAGGGTAGTTTAGAGTTTCCCTATGATATATTTCAAAATCATAGAATATGGGCATCCCTCAAATCAAGAGTCCTCCCAAAATTCTTATACAAGTTTGGTAAATTGGTTCTAGTATGATATTTATTTACAAGTCATTGAAAGCCTTTGATTGATGCTTCCCCCACTAGAAAATCTTAACACTCATTGTAATGGTGTGGAGTGGTGCATTTACTCCTAAAAATGAAGGTATGAAATTACACAAGTAATGTGCTTCCCCATCAAAGCTCCTAACTTTAGTGACATTTGTATGAATTTTTTATTTCATGATAGCCTCCATCTTTGAGGGATCTATATTGAGCTCCCCTTTAGTGACTTGTAAATTCATCTCCCTTTAGTGACTTGTAAATTCATCTCCCTTTAGTGACTTGTAAATTCATCTTTGAGGGATCTATATTGAGCTTCCCTTTAGTGACTTGATGATTTGTGTGGATGGTGGTATCCTTTCACAAAAAATAGTTCTTCCACTTCTTCATTGCTTGACCAAGGAATATAGTTTCTTGTCATATGTAGGGTAGTTGAGAATTTCCCTATGATATATTTCAAAATCATAGAATATGGGCATCCCTCAAATCAAGAGTCCTCCCAAAATGCTTCTACAAGTTTGGTAAATTGATTCTAGTATGATATTTATTTACAAGTCATTGAAAGCCTTTGATTGATGCTTCCCCCACTAGAAAATCTTAAACTCATTGTAATGGTGTGGAGTGGTGCATTTACTCCTAAAAATGAAGGTATGAAATTACACAAGTAATGTGTTTCCCCATTGAAGCTCCTAACTTTAGTGACATTTGTATGAATTTGTTATTTCATGATAGCCTCTATCTTTGAGGGATCTATATTGAGCTCCCCTTTAGTGATAAAATCACCAAATACACCAAGTATTTCTAAGAAAAAATACATTTCTCAAGTTTAGAGAGTAGGTGGTGCTTCTTCTGAGTCTATAACACCTGCATGAAATGTGAGATGTGCTCCTCCCAGGTAGCACTATAACCTACTATATCATCCAAATAGAATATAAAAAAATGAATCTAGATATGGGTATAATACATCATTCATTGGTCTCATAAATGTATTTGGTGCATTACATAAACCAAATGATATGACCAACCATTCTTACAAACTTTTCCTTGCCTTGAAGTTAATATTCCAAGTGTCTTATTCCTTAACGTTTACCTAGTGGTATCCCGATTTCATATCTAACTTGGTGAAGTATTTTTTTTTCTACAACTAATATAATAAATCAACAATCCTAGAAAGAGAGCATTGATTCTTGAGTGTAATATTATTCAATTCTCTATAGTTGATACATGTTCACTAACTCTTATCCTTATGTATTACAATTATTATATGTGACCCATAAGGGGAGGTTCTTGGTTGAACCACACCTACTCCAAAATATATTGCAATTCCTTTTTCACTTCATTTGCTTTTGAAATGAATTATATATAACACAATATTGGGAAATGGGGAATCTAGCAATAACTACATTTCATGCTCCACTTCCCTCTTGGGTGGTATCTATTTAGGGCCATGTAAAACTCCTCTATATGCCTATATAAACTCCTCCAATTGGTTTTTCTTCTCTTTAGTACAACCCTCACCTTTACTCTTATAGATTCATCATCAAACTGAATTTATAGTAATAAAAGTAAAACATATTTCTTAATGGAAGTAATCAACTTCTTGGCTTGGTTGGCACTTATTAATAAGATCCTTAACTTGTCTTCCTATATGTATATGATGTAGGACTTCCCATCCTTGATTATGTGGTACTATTTGGACCTCTGCATGAATATTGCACCCCTCATATACATGTATTGGCTTCCAAACACTACTCCACATACATCATGTCAGAAATCGAGAGGCTTGTAGTTTAAATTATATTTCTCTTTCCTTAATAATTGCTTGTGAAATTTATTGGCTTATTATTAATTTAATTATGTTCTTATTCATCAAACAAAAATCAAATGTAAAACCATGAAGATCACAGTACATAATAAACACAAGATATAGGCTCCAAGCCAGGGCAAAACCTCTCCAAGGGGAAAACCAAGAAAAAAATATATTGTTATATAGTTAGATCAAAGTGAGATATCCAAGACCAGCCTTCTAAATGCCAATTCAAACCCTCATTTTACATATTAAATCCATCAACAAAAAGAGACCAACAAAAAATATTCAATAAGAGATAAGGTAAGTTAGAACTTCCACAAACGCTTCATCCACTTCAAACATCGACCATCCTTCTTCTATGAAATTTCAGAACAAATTTAGCAAATTGTGTGTGTCCAAATGATCTTAAATAATATTCTATTTATACTCTCTAGATGGGTGTGAATAGACATGTCCTTTGGGGCAAGGATGACTTGGCATATAGAGGGGTTTTTCATCCAAATTACATATAAAAAAAAAAAAACATTTTTCTTTAAAATAGGTTCAAACAGTACTTTGACTCTTTAACTCATAAAATACTAGAAGCATGAAGAACATTCTTAACTAATGAAATATTAATTTCTTGAGCATGAAACTCATGCCTGAAAATAATAAAAAAACAAAAACAAAAACAAAAACAAAAAACAAAAAAGACAAAAACAAAAACAAAAACAAAAAACAAAACAAAACAAAAAACAAAAAACAAAACAAAACAAACAAAAAACAAAAAATAAAAAAACAAAACAAAAACACAAAAACAAAAAAATAAAAACAAAACAAAAAACAAAAAACAAAAAACTTTTTTCTTTTTACATGAATTATACAATGATATAATTACAAATATAATTATGAAGACTAAACATAGTTATATTTTCTAATGCTCCCTCTTAACTATGGAGGTATTCATAATTCCACAATCAGTACAAGGATACTTCTCAAATCGAAATATTCTCATAAGAAGAGTTGGATTGATAGGCCATCTTTAAGCATCAACATCATAACCAACATTGTCAAATAGCAACATAACAAGGTTTTGACTAATAAGCTATAACTCTCCATAATATTAGAGAATAATGTTGGGAGGCATATATATGGACACCACCATAACCTCTAAAGGATCATACCACATCTCGATGTTCACAAGATATATCCTTTCAAGACTATTTTTATCTTAGATTCCTAATCCTCAAAGAATACTATTCCTCTTCGACCACTCTTGTCTTGGATACCCTATACAATTCTCAAAGAGTGTCGGCCAACGGGACTACTTCCTCTCTTGGATTCCCAATCCTCAACGAGTACTAGTCCTAGATGCTTATCAATCCTCCACTCTACCTCCTAGTGGGATACACTACATGTACGGTGGTTAGTCCTTGTCTAGTGCATCACACATATGGAGAATATGGTGTCCACCATCACTCCCACTCAACCTAGAAGGGGGTCCTTACTCCTTAAACATGGAGGATATTCTTACTCCCTCTCAATCATGGAAACATCGTCAAAATACTTAGTTGGTCTCATACTTCAACAATGCATCAGCTACTTGCTCTTTTGTTGAGATATTCAAGGTAGTTGCAAAGACTCCTATTTCACAGTAAACCATATTTGAGGTTTAACATTATTTCACATTTCATATTCATGACAGAGTTTCTTGGCTCCTAGCAGCATCATGTCATATCAAAATTTAAGCTTCTTAGATATTGTCAAGCATTAAATGGTTCATATATCATCTTCAAGGAGCCAAGCTTCCTCACAGTTGCTAGCACATGTCTTATTCCTTCGTACCAGAGTTTTTCTTTGTATTCTTCAAAGTATCATATTAGCTTTCCACTATCAATTTTGTCCTTATCCTTTTCCAAGCCATCAAAAGTGTTATCCACACAATTCATATTTTCTATGATAAAACCATGCAGTTATAGGTACAACATCATAAAGCAAATTCCTCTTCCATCTTGTTCACATGTTCAAGCAGATTATCAATATCAGAGTTTCCAAATTATAATATCCTCTAGAGTTTCATGTCAAATTCTGCTACTTACTCCCTCTGAAGTCAACATTCCTTTGCATGATCTATCTACATATTGCAACAAGTTTATGCTTCGCCTTTCAATTTTCAATGTGTTCCTGGAATAGGCTCATCAACTGCAATCTTCAATATCATCAGGGTTTTTGCAGCTCCCTCTTTCCATCATGCTCATCATTATCAAGGATTCATCATCAAGCATGAGTCTTTCTTCTTTTTTTCTTCCATCCTTCTCATCTTGCTTCCATAATTTTGATAGCCTTCATTATGTGTCTACAAATCTTACCATTAATTAAACCAAGAAAAATATACAAAGACAAGATCATGATGTAAATTTTGTCAATCTAGGGTTTCTCTGATTTCTCAAAAGGTATTTCTAGGGTTCTAGTTACAAAACCTAGATATTCCTTGACCTCACCCTTATTAGGGTTTTTACATTTAGCGAAGATACCCAATCCTAGGGTTATGACTTTCAAAACTATGGTTTTAATATCAAAGAAAATTTATCCTACAAACCCTAGATACCATTTCCCAAGCATTGGGGATTCCTTAGAGGGTTTACACTCCTAGGTTTAATTCAATATAGGGGTCATAAACCCTAAATACCAAGAGTCTTCAAGACTTCACAGTTTTTCAAGACCTACAAACCCTAGCAACTTCATAGACATCAATACCTACCATAAAGGAAGTGTAAATCCCTACAAGCATAATGCTAACTTTGAAACTCTAACTAATCATGATTTATACATACCTTTGACTTTCATGATTACAAGGAGTTGATTCATGGAGACATTTGAACTTCATTTATTCCTCAAAACATTATATCCTTCACCTTTTTTCATATATTTATGCCACATTATTCCTTCTTCAAAAACATGCTTTGAGAGTGATATCACTATTGATATTTTTTGGTTTATTGTCATCATATTCATTTTCTCACTATTATATGAGTCATTGTTTCACTACCAATCTTCCTATCAACAATGTTACTGCTGAATGTTGTTGTCATAGTCATACCCCCTTGAGTTACTATCATATTCATGCCTTCAAGTCATCTTTAGAGATTAACACGACCCAAAACCACAGGGTGTGATTGTGCTTAAAAAAATTCCATAGAGTGAGCCAAAATCCATTGAAGAATAAAGTGTGTGTTACATGAGTGTGATTTTATAAATATTGTGTGATTTATGTAAGTCATCACTGAAATTCACTGCCAGTGAATATGTATTGACTTATTGTGAGCCATTGTAAAAGTTCAATCCATAATAATATATATCGATCCAGAAGATATTCCTTGTAATTTAGTATAACTTCACAGAGATATATGGGAGATAATGTGAACCACAAATTATGAAGTGACTTAGATAATATATCATTATAGATATGAATTCAAAGAGCCATTGTACGGAGCGTGTTACAGGAAATCACTCCTATGTATAGTATCCTCTACCATATTTGCAACATCCACATTGTTGACGTTATAATCAAAACCCTCTAAAAGTTTGCCTACACGTGATTTTTGGAGCCTACTGAGGATTTTACGATTTGTCGCTCTATAGTTGCTTTGTGATCGATTAATGTTCTGCAAAGCACTCGAGTCTTCTTCTCTAATTCTAAGTGCCAAAGTCACTTTCTCACACACGCTTTTCCCTTGATAAATGCATAATTGTACCTTTCTTATGCAAACCTATGTTGATATTCAATGCCCACTCTCCATTGACAATCTCCCTCTTACTGTGGTTGCAATTGTATCACTATTCTGGTGAGTTTTCTCAATTGTCGCTTTTATGCACCTTTGCTTTCACAAGTGTCGCTTTCACTTTCATGGTTGTTTTTTTTTCTTGATTTCACTTTAAAAAGTGTCATTTTCATGTTATATTTTCTTTGGAATGTGTCACTTTCATTTATTTAGCATTTTCAAGTATCATTTTCATGTTTTCTTACTGTCGCAAGCACTGTGTCTAACTGTTTCAACTCTTGTATGTGTTGCACTTTTTCACATCAATAGAGGTAGCTCTAGTGCACTATTTGCATTCAATGGTCCCATATATCATATAGTATGCACTAAAAACATTCCTATAGCTTAGTGCACGTTTTGGTCGCAACTTGCATTATACGTGTCATAATGTGGTGTCTCAACTATCGCACTTAGAAATAAGTGGTTATTTGTTGTCATTTCAAGGTGTAAAGAATGCTTATGAGTCTTTTACATTCCTACAGCTTGTATTTATGGCATTCATGTGTGCGATCCATGTTTGAGTCTTGTTTGGATGCTTTTCCCTCTCTTACTCTATTGATCCCACAATTAGCCATTTTGGATCTCTTCTTGGTCCTAAAGTCTAGTGCAAGTTATAAAAGTTTCAATCCTTATGACGAGGTGATGAGAAAGTCTTATTCATGAACCTCATGGATCATATCTCTTCCTCCTAGACTTGTGCAATGAATCTTCTTCAAGGTTGGCTCCTTAAAATCATAGTCACCTAACCCTTGTTGCTTGTATTAACTCACTACATTGAGTTTTGAGAAATTATCCCTTGTAGGATGCATGGAGAATTTCTAGTGGCCGTGTGCAAAAGAAAATTGTGTCATACAAGGTCTCTTCCCTCTCACAATTCATTAAGCCTCTCCCTAGAAAAATTGGATTGATTTCTTATACTTTCCTTATCCAACTATGAACTTTCCTCTTCCAGTAATCCTTCCTAAGAACAGGGTGCACTTTTAGTGAATAGTCAGCCACTGTGGAAGAAAACTGCACTAGCACGGAGCAGAGTGGATACTTTTAGTGAATAATCAACCACTATGAAAGAAAATTGTGCTATCCTTAAGCCTTGTCCTCCTCCCATCACACGGTGCAGCTCTAGTGGACAGTGGAGCTTCATATAGATCAATGTTGAAGAAAATTTCACTTTCCCTTAAGACTCCCTCTCGGTCATAGTGAATGGTGTAGTTTTAGTTGGAAATCCCTCAGCACTTGTCCACTAAACTTCCTCATTGCACCAATACTTGTATTTCCCTACCTTATGAGTGCATGGAACATTTCCAGTCCATATTCAGGGCCTCCCTTAGTCACTGTGAATATCAAATGCGTTATCATTGTCTCCTACAGCCTTGACCCTAGCACATGGTGTCATTTATGTCAGCAAGCTCATCACATTGCCTCTTACACTTTCCCACTACATTGGACCCTAAATATCCCCTCCTCATAGTGCATGGCACAGTTCTAGTGAGCAATGGTTCTGTCCTCAGCCACTGTTGAGCTCAATTAAGCCATCCTTAACAAGTCCTTCCTTCTCAGTCCTTTCACGGGCCTATCACAAGAAATTCCATAAGCATGGTAGAGATAGGATAGATGATTTCGATTATAATTTTTCATTTTCATGATTGATATTCATTGGAAGGTTTACCATCTCAGCATGAAAAGGTGATGCTCAAGGAAGATGTCAATGAGAAGAAACAAAGAAGCATTTGCAAAGAGGAAGCACAAATAAGAACCATCATGAGGACATGAAGAAGATATTGGACCATGATAGAATGAATACTTTAAATGATAGCTCTAGAGGTTCCAACATTGATCAAAAGACCCTTTGGATGGTAAAGATGAAGCACATATCATATCTATCATGAACAAGACAAATTCAAAGCAGCAAGGAGAGGAAGCTTTGCATTTCCACATCATCATGAAGTCCATGTCATCATTTCCAATTCATGGCTTGTAGAAGTGTCATCACAATGTCATATGGGTCAATGTGTTTCGCCACATCATTATGTGGAATGTGATGATGTATTTTTAACAAGATGAAAAAATTTGAATATGTGGAAGTCCAAGAGTCACATGTGGACCAAAGAGTCATATATAAGTTCAAAGGTCATTTAGGATTCCAAGAGTCATAAGGGTAACTCAATATTCATATGGGATATGAAATTCCATTCCTCTTGCTATAAAAAAACCTCATAACTCAAGCAAAGGGTTTTGGGAGGCTTAGGGTTTGGATATTTATCCTTGGCTTCTCGAACTTGATATTGGAGAGAATATCATTCCTCGGAGAACCAATAAGTGACTTAATGTTCCACTACTGGAGCTAGTGGCTCACCATTGTAACTTTGTACTTAGATATTTCACCTAATAAACAGAAGCTCGTTGAGCCAACACATTTTCATGCATGTATCATGAATATTTTAATACTATTACTTGGATGTTTGCAGTATATGTTATGTTCATATGTACTAAATAAATTGAACTAATTCATTGGATTTGGTTCTTATCTTGTTGAATATGTTTTATATTTGTTTTAATGATCATTTTGTCTATGTAAACTATTTTACTAGATAACTAGTACTATTAATTTCATTCGAAAGACCCTCTCTTGTCTCCCCTTTCATGAAGGCCTCCTTTTACACATTGAAATTGGTGTTTCACAATGTTAACTTTATTGCTTATTCAAAGGTTATGTGCATGATCTCTTATGTTATCCATTTAAACCAAGGAAAACCTTGATTTATGTTGGTCGGCTCAATACTTTGGATGGGGATCTGACTCCAAATAGTGTGAGGTGTAATTAGGACTTCACATCGAGGAGACCCCCTGCATGTTGGTGGTATCTAGCATCGTCAACATTATGGTGCTAGAAGGACGGTTATATGACAAGTTATGCCCATTGAGTATGCTTTGAATCTCTTATATTAAATGGATCATCCCCAAATCATACTCTTGGGGTGTTTTTCTAATAAATCTAATGGTAAAATTTTAATCCCTGATGAACCACTTTATCACTTGTCTCATTTAAAGTATGATGGTGAGGGTGATACATTCATAGTCAAGCATATCTTTTAGTTTTTAAATTTTTGTGAATTTTATGAAATCGATTCTGAAGATGTTACTCTTATACTTTTCTTCCTCACCCTTGAAGTTTTAGTTAACTGATGTTGTCATACCTTACCATATGCTTACATGCATTCATTTGATCAATTCCTCAATGATATTCATCAATCCTTTGATAGGTATGATTACCGAGATGTCCTTAAATGAATTAATAAACTAAGAATGAAGCCTAATGAGACAATAGAGTATTTTTCCAATAGATTTATTCACATGCATTATGAATTTCCTAAAGAAGATGTGGGTCAGGATTTCATCAAAGAAAAGTTTCAGTGTTTGGTTCAAATCTCCTTGAAGCAATGTGAATTGGAATCCTTGGTTAATAGTTCTCCCTTGACTTTCGTTAATCATGACACATATTTAGTTTCAAAGGAGGAGTATACCACTCCTTTTATTCCGTATGCTTCTCCTTTCGATGTTGGCATTGGGAAATCTATAAATTAGATTTCTAATCCATTTATCTGAGATCTTATCCAAGAAAACTTTGAGTGTAGGGTGAAGACCAATCCCTTGACTTCTTAAGATGATATAAACAATCATGACCTCAATCCTAAATATAATTTTCTTAAAGGAATGATTTATTCATGGGATACCTGATCTCCTCTATCATCCCATTTTCATGATCCCTTTCCCCTAGATCTCCTTGATCATTCTCTTCCAATTCCAAAATGTGATTAGGTGCAAGGTACCCACATTTCACAAGTAAAGGAGTATAACGTTGAATATTCTTTCAATCTTTCTTCTCTTTTTAAAATTGCTCCATGTGAAGATGGTGTTTCTCCATGCTTGGTTGATATTGAATCTAGGGATCTTGGTATTCAATCAAAGGAAATATATTTTCCTAATAAATCAAGTAAAGTCTTGGGAAAACATCATTTTGATGATGATGATCACTCTATTAACATACATGCTAATGATTTCCCAGGTACACCAATCGATATTTTGATTTCTCTAGAAGATTTTGATTTGAAAGATTTAGATTTAGAATATAATTCTATTAAAGAATATATTCTTATGGAAACTTCCTCTACAACTCAATATCCCTTGTGCCCTATTGTTTGCAGTGCATTGACTTGTGAAGAAGATACTCCATGCTCTTCAAGTTCATTATTTAATGAGAAAGATGTTGGATTGACACAAGGTAATGAGGTTATCCATGTTGAAGAAAAGAGCAATGGGGTCATTAAGTATCCATTGAATTCCTTATCATTTCCATATTGCATGAGGAAAATTATCCAGTTCAGGTTACTCATGATATTTTTCCAATCTATACATATTTAGATTCACAATCAAAACAATATTGGGTAATTTTTTTTATAAGACTTTCAAATCTGATCAAACCAGTTATATAGATGGTTTCCATATAGATAGTAGTGATTCATTAAATTTAAGTGATAGTAGTTGTCCACATGTGATTTTTGATTTGACTCCATTCTCAAAATGTAGTTATCCAAATTTTCAAACTTATGGAATATGTAAGGATGTCATTTCACTTCAACTCTCATTGATGGTTATGTCAGTTTCTCACAATCCTAATAATATCCTCGAACCGAGTCAGATATGTATTTTCTCGCAAAATTATTTTCTTTGCATGGTTTCACTGGATGTAAGCTCTTTCTTAAGAGACTTTGAGCACTTCATATATAGTTTTTCTAATTTTCAAGATCAGGTTTTACATCAGAAAGAGGATTCTCTCGTTTTTAGTTCATCTTCATGCAATTCCCTTGTGTCAAATTTAGGTTTGGAGTGCATATCTTACATGGATACAAAAATCTATGAAGCTTATCATTTTAAATATTATATTGGTCAGAAGATTCAAACCTATGATATAGTTTTAACAATAATTGGCTCCTAGTCATTCTTTTGAATTTTATTATGTTAATCATCTTTATTATGGCACCAGATGTCCTCTTGAGTGTTACTGAAAGCTTGAGCTACATGGTGAATCAACTTCTTCTTTTTCACCCATTGTATCTTGACTGGTTTCATGTATTTGTTATGTTAGCATTCATTTTAAATGCTTTCGATGATTGTGATGTTGATTAATTTTGTAACTTGGTACAAGGAAATGGTTTATTAAATCCAACATGCGAGGAAGATGATTCTATTGTTCAAAGCATTTGCAAATTTCTTCAAATAGATCTATCTTTAAAGTCCATTAACTAATAATATTATGCCTTAATTGGTCAATCTGATCATAATTCTAGTTCCAATAATTATCATTTAATTAATCATTTTCCCACTAGTGTTTCTTATGATAGTTGGTGGGCTCCAGTATTGCAGCAATAATGCTACAACTCCTGGAGCTTCCTTCTCGAATTTTATCAACCCGGTAGTTCGTAACAAACTTGGAAGCGACGGTGCTGTATGCACAAGTACTAGCTCTTGTCGCAGCTGTCACTTGGTCAGCTGGCACAAGTCCGCTAGGGCTCAAGCCAACTTCTATATGTTCGCAGAAGAAGCTTTTTAAGTGATGAACGAAAGCTATCTCAAAGGGAATTAACCTACTTTGCAAGAATGAACTGAAAGCCAACAAAACATAGAAACCCTAGTAAACCCTAATTTGACCAGCTTAATCCTTACGATGCAATGGTGGGAATGCAACTTCTAAAAATGATGCCATTACTTCTATTGGGATGAAATGCATGTGTTTAAACTACTTTCATCTGAAGAGAACATGTTTTTGTATTTTTGCTCAAGTTGGTGGAGTTATTATGACTGTGCTTCTTACTGGGTCTTGACTGTGCAGGGGTAGAAAAAGGGGAGGAAGGCTTGGAAAAGGTCAGGAAGACTCTGAGAGGGTCTAAGGGATCCCTTACATCATTCCATAGAAGTTCACAAAGTTCAGATGCCTGGCAACCGTGTTTGCAAGCTTCTACAGGATGTCTGCAGGGGATTCTACAGGAAGTTCAGGATTTCTACAGGAAGTCTGCTAACTTCTACAGGATGTTCTGCAATCGGAGTTTTGGGTGATGGATGAGTGAATGAGCTGTATGGGTGGATAGGGAGGATGAGAGGGGAGCTTGTGATGGCTTATGGACAGAGAGATGAGATGGAGAGGGGGTGTGTAAATCTGGTTGGTCAATAGGAGGGTAGAGGCAATGGGAGGCCGAAAAGATAAAACAACATGGATAATAGAAGAGTTGGGAGGCAAATGATCTAGCTCGGAGATAAGTAGATGGCTTAGGCATGGCTCAGAAGGATAAGGAAATGATAGAGTGGTGTTGCGCAGTGTAAATGAAACAAATCACCCGTGTCTTGCACAAAACCGAGAATTCATCAACCTATTCTAACTGTTTTTATAAAACCATAGAACAGCAATGTCGTTTTTAAGGGAAAATCGTCCAAGGTGCTGAAACAAAGAGTTATTGCTCAAGATCCAAATGCATGGACGCTCCTACAAACAGAAATATTATGTTAAAGCTTGCATGCACATGTAAAACTGTGTTTTTTTGGTGGTTGGCACGGTCTGCACTCCCAATCTCTAAACAGAGGTGGAAGTGAGTGTGCAATCAACCTTTTCGGAGCTCTAATGAATTCTAATCCCCTTACTCTAATTTACACTACTGAAAGCACTTTATCCAAAAAGCTAACCGACTTAATCACATCAAGAGATTAAACTCAGCAAACTGTGTTTCCAAATGCATGTAAAGGCAGAGAAATATAATGCTGAAAGAAAGACAAGTAACAATACAAAGAAAGGAGGCCTATTGCTCTCAGGTTGGGCCCAAACCTGAGAGCTATAGCTCCTCTAAGAACTTAGAGCTGCCTCAAATCTGTCTGCTTATTCATTAAGAGATAATAGTCAAAAGTCTGATAACATGCCAAAAATTGCTTACAAAAAGCAAAACAGAGCTATCAGCTCGTAGTCTAGAATGAACAACAAAGTTTCAAAAGTCCCCATCGAAGGCTACAGCCTCAATATTTATACATTATGAGTGCCAAGCTGGCCTCCTAAATTAGTGGGGCTTGGCTGACCAACTAAAAGTAAATTGTTGTTCCCTTAGAATCTGTTGGCTGCCTTCTAGCTCGGTGGTGATAGCTGTTGGAGCTCGGAGTTGAGGTGGATATCACGAGGAAGGCCATTCAAGGCTGTGGACAGCCTTCCTACAAAACCGCAATGCCACCTTGGCTGTCTTCATGCCTTCATCTGTGTGGTTTTGCTCCATTTAATGTCAAAAAAACCTGAAATAAACATGTATTAGCCACCTAGGAATAGTGACTGCCCTCCTTCCTACAAATAACATGAATATACTAAGAAATGATGCATAAGTGATAAAAAATGAAGGGTTGAGCAAGGGTAAGTAGGCCAAATGAGCCCAAAATGTTACCAAATTTGGGGCTCATCATCACCCCCCAGCTAAAATATTTGCTCATCCTTGAGCAACTAGTCCAGCTCCTCATCCTTCATTGCCTTTACTGCCACCCTTACATCCCAAGCCTCTGTAGTAGTGTCCTCCTTGCTGATATGGAATCCAGTCTTTCTGTTCACCTCTTCCCACTGTTCATTATCATCTTTCTCTGTGCTGCCTTCCATCAATCCTAGCAGCAGTCGTAGGCTTAGTTTGAGGCCAATCCAGCTGGCCTGGAGGTTTTGCATGGATTTCTTATAGAGGGCCACCCATACTAGAGCTTCCCTCATCCGAGTTGGGGTATGATACTCTCTGATTTTCAGACTGTGGGCCAAGGTATTCCATCTGCGAGTGCAAGCTTGGACAGCGTTGTCTCCTAACAGTCTCTCCATGTCCTCAAAATGCGCTATGGCTTGGGCCTGCTGATCCATATATCTCAATGAAGCTTGAGGGTCAGTGGACAAGTGTTGGTGTGTCGAGATTAGTGCAACTGGATCCCCTGGTTCTGGTCTGATTAACAATGGCTCATTCATCTCTCGGTTCATGACCGCTTTGGCTTCTGCTGCTCTTTTGTCCTCATGGTTCAACCATGAGGCAAATGCCATTAATTTCATATCCCCCAAGGCCGTATTGGGATCCCATGAAATTACATTAGGCAGGGCCAAATTATGGAGGTAGAACTCCGCTAATTTGGCTTTATCCTCCGATGAACTGGTACTGCATACTTCAGTGAATTGTTGTGGGTCTTGGAGCTGAGAGATACCTCTTTGCGCCAAGGTATTGATTTGAAATTGCAGCCATTGGTCTTTCAGGTACAGGCCATAGGATTTGGCCGGCTGTCTGCATTGTATATCATCCATGGCCCAACTGGCCATGCAGGCCAATTGTGCCTCTTTCTGCTGCAGCTGTTGTCTGAGAGCTTGCACCTCAATTTGTGCTTGCTGCTCTGCTTCCTGTAGATGCAAGGTTGGCTCCCCAAGACCGGTGTGCAGTTCCTTTTTGCCTTGTTGTTCTGTTGTGGTGTCATTGGAGGGTGTACCTGTTCCTGTCCTCAGCTCCTGTAGCTGCAATCTAAGCTTTTCGTTTTCTTCTTGTAGGAACACTCTTTGGCAATTTTCCATGTGTTTAGCCATGGCTAATTCACTTCTGGCCTCCTTGAGTTGCTCTTGCAAGGGACCTATGTCCGCCACACCCTTTGACTTGGCTATTTTCATCCACGTGTGTGTACGTACTCTCTCTTCCTCCAATGCAAAAAACAGTGGCACAGTGAATTTCTGAGGTATAATTTTGCCAGCCTCTAAAAAGTTGTAATATGAACTCAGACTTGGCTGAGGGCTAGGCTCTGGAATATGCTCTTTTTCTACTTCTCTTGGTGGCTCTACTTCGCCTTCCCTCGGTGGTGATGAGGGTGCTTCTCCTTCCATTCTCTCTGTTTCTTTAAGCCTGGCTAAGGTTTCCTGTAGAGCATCCTCAGCATCCTGTAGCCGAGCTTTTGAAGCCAATTGGTCTAACCTTTCTTTCCAAGTAGTTTTCTTCAGGCTCCCCCTCTCATAGGTGACTGATATCCTTGAGGGACCTCTCCTTGGGCGAAGTAGGGGCATCATCTATAGTGATTGGGCTGTTGGACGGAGGCTGTGGCTAGCTCGTCTTTATTCTCACACTTCTCCTAGCTTTAAAATATAGAGGGGTCTCCCTCTTTCTCTTCTCCTTTGGCTTAGGAGGTGTGCTGAGGGCGGCCAGCACAGCTGCTGCCTCCCTTGCAAGAATGTCAGATTTCTTCTCCTTGGGTTTGGCTTTCTCAGGGCTTCCTGTAGAAGACCCTTTTTCGGTTGATTTCGGGCTTCATGTAGAAGGCCCTTTTTCAGTTGATTTTGGGCTTCCTGTAGAAGCCGGTTTCGGTTTTCCTGTAGAAACAGGTGGCACCGCTTTAGATTGCTTTGCTGAGGGTGTTTTACTTTTCGACTTGGTTGATGCTGTTGTCGAGGTGCCTTTGCTGACGTGGACCTGCTCAGCCTTGTCCACTCTGCTTTGTAATATTTTCTCTCTGGCCGTCAACATGGGTGTGTCATCCTTCTCTTTGGCACCCTTTTTCTCTTGTTTCTTCTTTTTCTTTTTCTTCTGCTTTGTGGTCGTGGTCTTCTGGCCTTTTTCTTTCTTCCCTGTGGGCACTGACTCCTTCTCCTCACTACTAGATGAACCGAGCTCTTCGGTCAACATCTTTATATCACCATCCTTGGTCAAATTTCTGAAGGCTTCCCATGAGAGAGGAACCTTGTATGTGTGGAGTGCATCCTCCACGAGGAGTTTAATGAGTCCATGGTGTGCTACCTGGTCTTGTTGCCTTCTTTTAACTTGGTGGCACATTCAATCATAGACTGTAGTAGAAAGTAGGGGATACTCAGTTTGTTTTCTACAGGTAGGTCCATCTGGTGCCTTAATTCCATGAGTAACTGAAAATGGTACCCATATACAATGCTAAAACGACCTTCGCAGGTGATGTACTTCATAATCTGCAGACTAACTTCACTCCACAGTGGCAGTAAGCTGGTTCTACGAACCCCGTTTTTATCTTCTGAGAATTCCTCCTCTGGTGGAAAGAATTATTTCTTAGCCTGTTGGCCCAATTTCCTTTCTTCTTTATCCCATGGTAATCCCATTGGGAGCTCAGTAACTCGGCTGATGAATTGTGGGGTGAGTCTGAGACTCAAACCCCTGAAGTTGACGGTGGCCAATGTTTTGGATTTCGGCTTCATAGCTTGCAAAAACTCCTCTGCCACCTCATCATCATAGCCCTGCAACTTGTCGCAGAACGACATCCATTGCGCTTGCGTGAACAACTCCACCACCTCAGGATTTTCTCTTAGCTTTGTTGAGTCGGTTGGTTCCCTTCTGATGAACCCACCCGGAATGGTGAAAAAATGTTGTGTTAGCTGGAGGTGGCGAATGCGGAAGAAAATTGGCCTACTGGGACAGAGCGTAGAATTACGCCTCTGTCACGCATACAATTCACGAAAACTTATCTCCCGAGGACCTTAACACAGCTTAATTATACTGACATCCTGTAGGACGACAATTCATGCAACGGCAGACAATACTTGCAAAAAAAAAATTTACGACCAGACTGTAGAACGTCGACTCTGCCACCCTCGAAACCAATTGCATGGAAGGTTCAGGCTTACCTTTTTAATCCGCCACCTTTTGACGTGAGGAACCCAATTTCCTGTAGAAGCAGCGCACGAATTCTGGAGGATACTGCAGTGGGTCTGCGCTCTTTGTGCTGCTTAACAGGCGTTCGAACGGCCGAAGACTTGGAGTGTCGAGCTTCAGAGGAATCCGGATGCTCACTCGACTTTCAAACGGTGAATGATAAATGCGTGGGGTGGCAATCTAGCCGATTAGATTTGAATCCGGCGGAATCCGTGGCGCGGGGGTGAGCTGTCCCTGCCGGACCGTTGGATGACGTCACTCCATCATTCGTCTGCAAGTTCCCTTACTGCCGCATCATTCCCCGCAGATCCGCCGCCGTCATTTCTGTTACAACTCATTTCTCCCCGACTGGATGGCTCTCACGTGTGCACTGCCCGTTCCTTTTGCCACGACCACTGCTCAAACATCCGACTAGACCATCTGACTGGTCGACGTGGCCAGTCGATTGGCCATACAACCGCTCAACCCATTCACTTCACACTTGCAAACATTTTCAAAGTAAAATTCATGCAATTCGATGGAAGAAAGGGTCGAGGAACTTACCTGTGCGGCCGCGACATGATTCTTCGGGCTTTTGGACGATGATGAGTAGATTTGTTTGCTGCTGCTTGATTGCACAGGCCCGGAGATTCCTCTCCACAGGCCGCTGACGATGAATCTTATGATTCGGCTGCATGTGCCTGCGTTTTCATTGCATGTTGTAGGCGCTTGAATGGTGTACACTCTGGTTGGCTTAACTGCTACGGGACTCCTGCAGGATGTCCTGTAGCAGTTTTTTCCTCCTCGGGTGCATGCTGCACGATGAAGACAGCGGCCTCACGATCACGCTCACAGGACTCTTGGATAGTTGGGATGGATATGGTATTGCATATCAGCGTTTTTTCATTTAAAAATTGCTTTCTCTTGATAACTCAATGATCTGCTTTGATTGTGCAGGTATCTTCATTGCATGTCGACAGGGGTGGTAGAAGGAGGTGACAGCAGTGTGTGCGGGTGAAGATAGTAGCTTGCATGCCTTCATGCCGAACCTTGGTCGTTAGATCTCCCCACATAATGAATTCTGGGTCGTCCCGAACTTCTACAGGAAGTTTCCTGTAGAAATACAGAACTTCATGTAGAAAGTCTGCGCCTTCCCGTAGAAAGTCTGCACCTTCCTGTAGAAAGTCTGCACCTTCCTGTAGAAGACTTAAGTTGTGATGAAATCGTGCCCATACCTTGGAGAAGATGAGTATTCTTGGAGGAGGTGCCGGTGAGGTCTCCTGGCAGCATGATAAGGATCCTTGACTTTGAGTTGAGAGACCTCCTCTCCTTCATAGAACACCTGCAACCTGCATGCATTTCCACACTATAAACTTGTTGTCCCTGTCTTTTTTGCTTATTGTTTTTTCTCTTTTTTCCTCTTTTCTTCTTCTTTTTTTTTTTTTTTTTTTGAAAGATAGCAGGGGCGCCTCAATGAGGTTTTCACCCTTTCCATCTACCTTAAACGCCTCAGAGAGGTTTTCACTCAAGGATCTTTTTCAAATTTCTCTCTTTTTTTTTTTGAAAGACAATAGGGGCGCCTCAATGAGGTTTTCACCCCTACCACCTGCCTTGGGAGCCTCAGAGAGGTTTTCACCCAAGGATATTTTTTATTTTTATTTTAGATCTTTCAGGGTATGCCCAAAGCAGAGGCAGAACCCTTCTCTATGACCAGCACTGACTTCTCCACAGTTTTGATGAATTCTTGTCTTGAGAGAGGTTTCTTGTAGATCTTCAGTTGATGCCCATTGACAAGCATGGGGATGGACTCCTCATCAATGGTCTGAATAAGAACAGATCCATTGTCATGACATTTTTCCACTGCATATGGTCCCAGCCATCTGGTTCTCAGCTTCCCTTTGAAATCTTTGTGCCTGGAGTCATACAACAGTGCCCAATCTCCTGGCTAGAATTGCTTGTCATTGAGGTGTTGGTCATGCCTGTTATAGACATTTTTGTGCCTTATAGCTATAAGCATGAAATGTCCATAATTCAAGGGATCCAAAGTCCCTAAAGATGTTGTTACAACTCCTAAAGGAACAAGGTCAACCAATGACAGCTTCTCCCATAAGTTCTCCACCAAAAATCACTCAGAACTAGTCAAATCAGGATCAATTCAGAAGCTCCACTAGCTGCCTGCGTTGCAAAGCACCCAAATGCACTGGCTAGGTGCGTTGCAACGCACTTGGATACACTACCCAGGTGCGCTGAGCAGGAAATGACAAATGGCAAGCTCATTCAACGAGGTGGAAAGACCATGGAAGCTTCCAGAATCTTCTCCAGTGACACTTGCCTCAATGAATTTGACTAGTGATGAGTAAGAGGCTCTCAACCTCCAAGTGGAAGCAAGAACTGACAGAGATAAGCCACAAGTCAAAACATAAGCTGACTCATCCTCTCTGCTTACATCTATATATGGATCCCTCATCCCAGAGATCCAGAGGCTGGAATTTTGTACTTTGCAGAGAATTGTTGTTGGTTTGAGATTGAGATTAGTACATTGGGTGATTTATGCTTTGTTGGAGGAGAGGAAGGGATTCCTTTGCTGGGAGGTAGATGCTGGATCGGAACTCACTTGGTTGTATCTCCTCTTGGACTTTCTTATTCTATCAATAAACTATTTGAGTTTCTCCTACATGCTGTGTATCAATGATGTTTTGTTATACTTACATGTTTAGCTTAATCTGATCTTGAGCTTTTTATGAATGTATATCTATATCTTCGTGTAGTCTCTCTCTCTTGTGATCTTGCAGGAATTCGGTGAAGCTGGGCCGGTGAGGGAGCAGGGAGCTGGGAGCCACTGAAGAGAGGAGCGATTGGATCAACAAACTAGCGGAAGACACAGGTTAGTTACATCCTTCCTCCTCATTTACATTTCATAAAGAAGAAATACTCAAATAAGTTTCCTTGTTTGTTGCTAAGGCACTATCACACCTTAGAGTGGGATAGGGGCATTCTGAATAGATACTTTTCCCAACAACAAATTGGCGACTCCACTGGGGAACGTATCTAGTTAGTCTATTTGTGTTTCTATTGTTGTTCTTCTCATAAACTTAGGAGTGCTGAATCGAACTGCATTTGCCATTTACAAATGCAAAGTAGAGATCTGCCACTCTAGTCCACTCACTGGGCCTGTTTATGATCTGAACAAACTGATCCACAAGTGCTCTAACAGCCCTTTGTGATAGATCTTAGTCCTCCTTTAAATCATCCTCCTAATTGTACCTAATTGATAGCTTTTATCCGGCCAAAAACTGTAGATTAAACTGCAAACCGTGACCCAGAACCCAGAGACAATTCTCGTTTCTGCTTTAGCGTAGGCTCTGTGAAGAGGTTCTGCATTTCAACGCAGGTCCCGAGAGGGCTACCTGCGCTGAAGTTCAGTTTCTCTGTGCTGGGGGTGCGCTGATCAGCCTTTGCCTTGTGCAGCTGTGGTTCCCTGCTTCCTTTTGCTCAGTTTTATCTCTGTTTTTTGCAGCCTGTTATCAGTGTGTGTACCTATCTGAAACCCCTTTTCTTTGCCTCAATTCCGCCTCAGTTGTATAAAGAAACTGTATTTGTTCTTTGTGTATTTGTTACATCATTTGCAGTTTCCCATTACAAAAGAACTAGTCATACTGTCGCCCTTAGATCTAGACCTGTCGTAAGTGTCGTTTTGATCTTAGGAGTAAGTTTATTGTTCTTGACAGTTGATTGCACTTTTACTTTTGTCTTTTGGTTTGAATTTATGAATTTCTAGTGTCGAAACAAGTGTTTACTTCAAAATCATAAAGTGTCGTAATCGTCTTTTTGAGTTCAAAAAGAAACTTGTTTGTGTTTTCACTTGAAATTGAATTCAAATTTTGTACAACAGCTTTCTTTTTAGGCATCAATATTAAGAAAGTGAAAACAAATACATGCATTTGTGCATTTGCATATTGATAGTTTGCATGCTTTGATTTAGGAAAAGTTCATTTACATTGTGCTCTTTGCTCTTTGAGAAAAGATTGTGTCTTTATTTTCCCCTTGTAGCTAGGATTTTCATTGTTGAAAAGAGATAAATGCTTGCTTATCATCTTTAGACTGCATTTAGGAATTTTATCATACATCTCGTGGTGATCCAAAAAGGCAAACTTCTAAGAAAGATCAACCTAAAATAAATTGAATGAACTTAACAACGCTTTGTAACCTAACGCACAACATAGAGGTCTAGGCTAGAGACGTGTTCCGACGTCGTAAAACCTGGTGACTGTCGATCTCGCTGATGGTTGGGTGATTCCTCCTGAGAGACGATAAGCGCCAGTACGGATTGTGCTCCCACGTACAGTCGAGTATATATTGGGAGACCCCTATAGGCATAAAACCTTTATCCATAGGAAGTCGTGTCGGCCGCCCTACTGATCGCAATGCACTGAACACAGCATTCGGGAAGATTGACCGCCTGTACCTTAAAAAGTATTCTGCGGTTTTGCGAAAGGTTTGGCACACCCTCTACCTAGAACTCCAGAGCAGTTCCTTTTGGTCTTTTTCAGACTCTATAACGGAAAAATTCCATCCGAGCATTTGTCACTTCGGGATCGTTAAAACATCGAAGGCAACTAGAGTCATATTTTGCTTTTTCTCGACTCTTTAAAATTGAAAAAGAAAGTTGTGTCTAAGCGTCGTTAAAATTTATTTTAAACGGAATATTCATACCCTTCTTCCTGTGTTGATCTCTAGGTTGAGAAAATGGAGCCTACCAACCAAGGAATTCCCCTTGGTGGAAATCCTATTCCCTTCTCCTCTTGGGGAGATGTTGGTGCGCCCCATATGGCCACATTGTCGCTTCCAGGACTGACAATTGGCTTGCCGGTCTGGCTCTTCTCAACCGATGTCGTTCAGAACACCACTATTCCTGAACAGTCGAATCAGCAGTTAGACCAGTCCAGAGTTACCCACCAGCCTTCTACTTCCTCTAATTCTTCTTCTCCTCCTTCCTCTTCGCTTGACGGGACTGGTAAAGATAAAAACCAAGTTCCTAAGGAGAAGAAGGAAAAGAAGAAGAAAGAGAAGAAGAAGAAGGAGCCAAAAGCGACTGGGGGCAAACGAGTGTCGTCTAACGAAAATCCACACACAGCACTGACTAGGCCTAAATCGCCATGTGTCATATGCAAGGGAGACCACTTTCACAGAGATTGTCCCTGCATCCCTTGGATACTAAGGGATTGGTCTCCCCGTTTGCACAATCTGGTGGCGTCAACCTCTGATAGCCATGTTGAAAGCACACCGTCAACTAGCGAAAGTGAAGTCCTTGGACAAAAAGGGAGAGCTAGATCTCCCTGTAGACTGTGCGAAGGCAATCATGCCATCCACCGTTGTCCCTTCTTAGACGAAGCGAAAAGAGTTTTGGATGATCGTCCGGTTTCACCGTTACGACTTCCTCCTGGATATAAAAAACTCTTGCCGAGTCCTTCATTAGTTGAAAATCCAGCTAGCCTGCTCAAGTGGTCAGCTGAAGCACCGGTCACTGAAGATGAACCAGCTGAATCCATACCCGACGAAAGTCAAAAGGTCGAGGCGGAAATTGACCCGGTCTTGCCTTCAGAGGATTTACCTTCGAATGACACAGTCACTGAAGATGATAAAGATGACACCGTCCAAATTCTCTTCATCAACATAGACACCGATGAGCACGGGGGAAATCCCCCCATTCCTTTATCGCAGGAAGGAAGTTCGTCAGAGCGATACCCGGTCGTCTACTCGGTCCCACCACCAAGCAACCTAGTTGTCTCCTTCGACTGGAACCAACTAGGCAGACCCCGTCTGCCAGCAAGCATACCATTCAGAATTATCGTCCAAATATATAGAATGGTCATGGCTCGCACCATCATTGATGAGGGGGCATCTGTGAGTATCCTTTCCTCTATTGCTTGGAAAGCGCTCGGTTCGCCAGCGCTTTTGCCTGAAATGAGAAATCTGACAGGCTTTGATAAAGGAACCAGTCGACCTTTAGGGATCCTCCCCAATGTGCCCATAACATTGAAAGGGAAGACCGTTCAAATGAACGTGATGGTCGTTCAAGGACCCTTGGATTATAACCTACTCCTTGGACGAGACTATATATATTGCATGGGAGCCATCGTCTCCTCACTCTTTAGAGTAATGTTTTTTCCGCACGAAGGAAGAGTGGTCAAGCTCGTGGACCAGATTTCATTTCCGGGATCACACATCGCAAATAGTCATATACCGTCCCTAAATGGTCTCTTCATGCAAGAAATGTCTCAACCCACGGTCCGTCCTCCCGATGAGCGCGAGTAATTCGGAGGGATATGACTGGAACCCAGGGGGCTTGCGTCCTGGTCTGCTTCGGCAGGAAAACTTCGGATATAGGGTAGGTTTCCGCAGGAGAATATGACTAGTCTGTACCCCGTCCGTCTTGGAAGAGGGGTTATTCTAGAATAATATTCTTTTGTCAAAGTTATGTGTTTGGCGCTCGTTGTCACTCACCTTTGTCTATCTCGGTAGACATCGCCGAAGAAGTGTTTTGTTTGAAAGATTAATAAAACAATCTTTGGTAACCTGAAAGAGGTAGGCCTCTCCCGGTTAAACAAATGTTTTTCCTGCAAATTGAGGGGTAACCTTGAAACCGTACTTTATACCTAGGGGCATGCAAACCTTTTGGAGTGCAAGCAAGGGGCGACTATTTATTTTTTAAATTTTTAGGTCCTCCCTTTAAACCTGTAGGTCTAACCCTTTAAACTCGTAGGATTAGTCGTTTCCGAACTTGCATAACGAAAGGATGTGGGGCATAGCTTTGTAAGGCGCAAGCTCCATAAAAAATGGCATCTTACATGAGACATTATTATCATATGACTGGATTATTGAGCAGTTTTAGCGCATAGTTCATGCTTGTTAAAAAATAAACATAAGATCGAGCAAGTGTTTCAATCCGCGTTTAAGCTCGTTAAAAAATGAACTACCATCCGGTAAATAACCACCGTGAATGTAACATTATCAGCCATTAAAGCCTTGGTCGTGTTTGCACCGTCACCTCCACTTTTCCATTGGCCGATCATTCACCTCCATATGATTGTTTACCCATTTTAAGGAACAGCTGCGAAGAGTGATTTCACTAGCCATCCTTGTGACACTGCCGTGCTTGGAAAATTCCAACCCTTACCTGGAATCAGCTGCTACCCATTTTATCACTCGTTCCTCAAAAGACGAGTCTTCTTTAAGCTCTTTTCATTTGACTCGTAAAATATGAAAAGATTGCCGAGTTTTGGCCTTCCAGCTCGTTAAAGTGACCGGAAGAGCTATCCCTCCTCTAGATTTTAATATTTTTGGACCTGAGGGATTATTGCACAAAAAGATCGAGCGCTTGTTTTGTTCGGCTCGTTAAAACTATCGAAAATTCATCCCTTCTATATTGTTTTATACTTTTTCGGACCTAAGGGATTAGATGACGAAAAAGGAACTCTGGAGTTAACTTTACGTACCTTTTCAGACTCTCTAAAAATGAAAAGGACCGAGTTATCTTTGTCGTTAGACTCGTTAAAAACATTAATAGCGACAAACTTGTCTTTAGACGAGAACGAGTTTCACTATCGCTAGGCTCGTTAAAACATAGCGATGGGTTTGCCCGAAGGGAAAATTATAGAACAAGCATATGTTATCCTCCTCAAGCTTGACAAAAATAAAGAGGTACTAGTCAGCAATGACTAGGGAAAAATTGGGAAGAAACTCAAAGAACCTTTATTGGTAGCAAGTCGCTCTTGAACATGACACTTCCACTCCATGCCTGAGTCGGGTCGGGTTGTTTCATTCACCGGTCACATCACCATGGTCTCGCCATACCATCCACCTTTGGGGTAAATGCTACCAATCCATCACATAAGTGTCACCGATATGTTCAAGAGAAGTCATCCAGAGAAGTCAACCGTGTCCCATCCACTACCATACATTATACTTCATTCTTTCATGACCGCCACCCTGAACCATATATCATCAGATCGTTTTCACCTCCATCAAAATCATTTGCTCCATTCCATGTCACTGATGTGGGATACATCAAGGCCCTCCTTTGACGGATCGCTTCTTGTCGACATCAGCTCATTATCCAAGAAGTTGATCTAGGAACACCCCCTTCAGTACTTTGAATCTTGCATGCCTCAATGGCAAGTTTCTCACTTCCGGCGACAGGTATACATCAATGACCTTCGACCGAAAGATTTTGCGTGGTGTTTGACGCCAAGTCCTTTATTCACACCACGTGAATTGTGCTGCAGTACCTTGAGGGTCATTATCATTATCGGTGATTCCTCTCGCGCTTGTTAACAGTTTACATCATTGACTGGTAATCAAGCGATGTCTTTCCATGTTCAACTTCAAAATATTTCTCACATGGATCGACTTGTGCTTAGAGGGAAGATCGGGCGAGATTGAAGACCCCGGATCTAGTTTCATCCATCCGGGCTGCGATATATATTCAGGAAAAATAAAGACATTGACATGTACATCACTGCAGAACAGATAATCATCCTACCAAAAGGATGATGATTTCATCAGAATCATCAGTCTACCATCAGACGATTGTCTGTCCTATGTACATAAAAATGAATTTATAAAGCTGAGCATGGGAATTCCCGCCTCAACTAGATCATGAAAACAGTATGAAAAATAATGTATTGTATTGTATCTTATTACAGGTCTCCTCCCAGCATTGAATGAACTTCGGATCCTCCTAATAAAGCATTTCACCCGATAAACAGCCTCATACTTTATGGGGCAACTGTGCCTTACAGCTATAAGCATGAAATGTCCATAATTCAAGGGATCCAAAGTCCCTAAAGATGTTGTTACAGCTACTAAAGGAACAAGGTCAACCAATGACAGCTTCTCCCAGAATTTCTCCACCAAAAATCACTCAGAACTAGTCAAATCAGGATCAATTCAGAAGCTCCATTAGCTACCTGCGTTGCAAAGCACCCAAATGCACTGGCTAGGTGCGTTGCAACGCACTTGGATACACTACCCAGGTGCGCCGAGCGGGAAATTACAAATGGCAAGCTCATTCAACGAGGTGGAAAGACCATGGAAGCTTCCAGAATCTTCTCCAGTGACACTTGCCTCAATGAATTCGACTAGTGATGAGTAAGAGGCTCTCAACCTCCAAGTGGAAGCAAGAACTGACAAAGATAAGCCACAAGACAAAACATAAGCTGACTCATCGTCTCTGCTTACATCTATATATGGATCCCTCATCCCAGAGATCCAGAGGCTGGAATTTTGTACTTTGTAGAGAATTGTTGTTGGTTTGAGATTGAGATTAGTACATTGGGTGATTTATGCTTTGTTGGAGGAGAGGAAGGGATTCCTTTGCTAGGAGGTAGATGCTGGATCGGAACTCACTTGGTTGTATCTCCTCTTGGACTTTCTTATTCTATCAATAAACTATTTGAGTTTCTCCTACATGCTGTGTATCAATGATGTTTTGTTATACTTACATGTTTAGCTTAATCTGATCTTGAGCTTTTTATGAATGTATATCTATATCTTCGTGTAGTCTCTCTCTCTTGTGATCTTGCAATAATTCGGTGAAGCTGGGCCGGTGAGGGAGCAGGGAGCTGGGAGCCACTGAAGAGAGGAGCGATTAGATCAACAAACTAGCGGAAGACACAAGTTAGTTACATCCTTCCTCCTCATTTACATTTCATAAAGAAGAAATACTCAAATAAGTTTCCTTGTTTGTTGCTAAGGCACTATCACACCTTAGAGTGGGATAGGGGCGTTCTGAATAGATACTTTTCCCAACAACAATGTCACACCTTTCTCTGAAGTTGAACCACTTCTGAGTGAAGGAGGGCCTGCATTCGGTGCTCGTCCAGTCCATTCAACTGCAATAACCTTTCTTGTTGTGCATGGCTGAGATCTAGGTCCAGCTGAGCTGCCATCCTCAAAGTGTTGTATTCAAATTCCACGGAAAGCAAAGCTTTCTTCCCATAGACCAGCTCATAAGGTGTGAATCCGGTTGTGGTCTTCCAGGTGGTGTTGTAAGCCCATGTTGCCTCAACCAGGCGATCTGCCCAATCTTTCCTACTGCTGCTCACCACCTTAGTCAAAATCCCTTCCAATGCTCTGTTGGTGACTTCCACTTGCCCATTTGCCTGTGGATGATAGGGGGTGGAAGTCCTATGCTTGATTTTGTGATGAGCTAGTAGGTCTTCAATTAAGTTGGATGTGAACTGGCTTCCTTGATCGGTGACTAGCTCTCTTGGGTAGCCAAATTTGTAGAAGATGTTCTCTATTAAGAACTCAGCCACCTTTTCTTCTATTGCTGCTTTGATTGCCTTAGTTTTTGCCCACTTTGTCAGGTAGTCAGTGCACACAATGATGTAAGACCTTTGCCTCGAAGAAGGGTTGATTGGACCCACAAATTCCATACCCCACTTCTCAAATGGCTCAAGAGTCACTTGAGGTTGGAGAGGCATCTCATCCCTTTGAGTCGGTTTCCCCATTCTTTGGGGTCACATTGGCTGATATACCTTCTGACATCTTGATGAAGTGTGGGCCAATAGTAGCCTGCCTGCAGGATTTTGAAGGCAGTCCTCTTTGCTGCAAAATGTCCTCCACAAGGCCCATCATGACAGGTGAGGAGGATATCGAAGACTTCCTCCTCCCTTACACAACGCCTTAAGATCTGATCAGGGACAAGCTTGAACAGGTTGCCCCCGATCCAAGTAAATGAGGCACTTTTTCTTATGATTCTGCTCTTCTCTCTTGAGGATAGGTGCGGAGGGAACTGTGCTGAAACAAGGTAGTTTTCTATATCAGCAAACCATGGAGAGAGTACTGAGATAGCAAACAGATGTTCATCGGGCATCTGGTCATCCACTGTTCCATCCTCATCTGCAGATAGATCCAATCTAGATAAAAAGTCTGCAACAACATTTTCTTTACCTGGTTTATCAACAATGGTCAAATCAAACTGCTGCAACAAAAGTAACCATCTAATAATACGAGCATTCACATCTGGTTTATTCATTAAATATCTAATTGCAGCATGATCAGTATGTACAAATGTTTGATAGCCAATGATATAATGTCGGAACTTGTTCAGTGCATGGACCACAGCCAAGAATTCTTTCTCGGTTACGGTGTAATTCAGTTCTGCTTTGGACAAGTTTTTGGTGACAAAGTAAATGGCATACGGAAGTTTTTGTTCAACTTGTCCTAAGGCTGCCCCTATGGATTTGTTCGAGGCATCAGTGTGGATGTGGAAAGGTAGGGTCCAGTTGGGACCTCTCAAGATTGGGGCAGACACCAACTTGTCCTTTAATTCATTCAAAGCCCTCTGACAATCGTCAGTCCATTTAAACTCCACATCTTTTGCCAACAAACCAAACAATGGTGAGGCTAGCTTGCTGAAGTCTTTAATGAATCTCCTGTAATACCCTGCTAATCCTAAGAAACTCCGAACATCCCTTACCTTTTGTGGAGGTGGAACCTTCTTGATGAGAGCAATTTTGTTAGGATCCACTTGTAACCCTTGGCAAGAAATGGTATGGCCTAGCACGGTCCCTTCAGTCATCAAGAATTCACATTTTTCAGGACTAAGGGACAGGTTCATCTCAATGCATTTGGTTAGGACTTTTCCCAGATTGGACAATGCTTCTTGGAAGTCGGACCCATAAGGAGTAAAGTCATCCATATAGATTTCCAATGCATCATGGACCAGCTCCGAGAAGATGCTCAAGACAGCTCTCTGGAAGGTAGCAGGAGCATTGCATAGCCCAAAGGGAAGAACTCGGTAGGCAAAGGTACCCCAAGGACAAGTGAAGGTGGTCTTATCTTGGTCTTCCGGGCTGATTTGGATTTGGTTGTACCTGCTAAACCCATCTAGGAAAGAGAAGAACTTCTTTCCTGCCAGTCCATCCAACACTTGATCTATGAAAGGTAGAGGGAAATGGTCTTTCTTGGTAGCTTTGTTCAGTTCTCGGTAGTCCACCCAGATTCTCCACTTCCCATTTTTCTTGGGAACCAACACCAGAGGGGACACCCATTCGCTATCCGAGATGGGGTAAATGAATCCGGCATCCAACAGTTTTTGCAATTCTTCCTTGACAATGTCCTTAAGGGCTGGGTTCATTCTCCTCTGGGGTTGCCTAACCGGTTTACAATCCTCCTTGATGTAAATGTGATGGGTACAGACCGAAGGATGGACTCCTTTCATCTCCTTATAGATCCAAGCAAAAGCATCTAGATGACTGGCCAACAGACTACACAGCTCCTTTTCCTGAGAAGGAGATAGGGAGGAGCTGATCTTTAACGTCCTCTCAGGGACGAACTCCACATTCTTGACTCTGGGAGTGACAGGGTTGGTTGCACAAAGGTCCACTAAGGTGCTGGCTTGGGCATCCTCCACCAATTCCTCTAAGGATAGTGCACTGGGAGGTGGATTCTGGATCAAGGCATAAATCAAGTCATCCTCGGTTGGGGGGTCTCTTCTAGTGGTGTCTAGGGTGCACAAAGGTGTTGAGTACACCTCATCCTCTTCTCCTTCCTCCAACCAAAGTGGTAAGTCATCCTCTAATGAGGGTTGGGCAAGAGGGTATAGAACCAGCTGCTTGGACATAGGACCATTTTTGATGGTCATGTTTCCTGCACGGCAACTTATGTAAGCATCTGCAGTGGCTAACCAAGGCCTTCCCAAAATAAGAGGATATCCAGTGAGCTTTGCCTTTGGTTGCAGCACCAAGAAATCTGCAGGATATTCCCAAGAGTCAACAGAGACCAAGACATCCTCCACAATCCCTTCGGGAGTCACGGTGGAGAAATCTGCTAGTTGTAAGACTGTCGAGGTCTTCCTCAAGGAACCCTGAAGGTTGAGTTTGAGCATAGTATCCCTGGTCATCACATTAATGGCAGCCCCCAGATCAATCAAGGTGTGAGGTATGATGGTGCCATTGATGTGGACATCTACTACAGGACTCCCAGGATCTAGATACTTTGGGCAGATGACTTGTCCTAACATAAGGTCAGACAGTTGTCCTAAGACATTGATGGTTGAAGCATCTCTCCTTCGCCTGCCTGGGTGTCTGAAACACTTTTCCTTAACCAGTTTGTTGTATATTGGCACATCCTTGATGGCTTGGAGAAGTGGTATTTTCACACACAACTGCTTGAGCTCTCCCAGAAGCTCATCCTCCTCTAGGTTGGGTTGTGTGGTGGCTGTTAGTCTCTCAGGAAAGGGTGGAATAGCCTTTGGTTCACTTTCCTGTTTGTCTTCCTCGTCTTCTGGGGGAGGAGGTTGGCGATCCGGAAGAGTCTTTCTAGATCGCAGATTGATCTCCTGGATCTCCACAGCATAGGTAGGGCATGATGTTTCCCCGGTGTATACCTGCTGGGCCTGTCTGTTGTTGGGGTTCGGGTTCGGTTGAGCAGGCATTTGAGGTTGCCTTGGAGGAGCAGGAGGTAATGGTTGAGGTTGAACTGGTGGTGGAGGCAAAATGGCGGGAGGAGTGTTGTACTGGGGCCTCCACCCCGACTGAGGTGCATTCCACTGAGGCTGTGGCTGGGCATGTGAGTGATATGAATGAGTAGTGGGTTGAGTGTGGTACTGAGGTGGGTAAGACCATGGAGGAGGCACAGACCAGGAAGGATGAACAGGGGGACCCCAGGAAGGCATAGGAGTAGATTGGTTGGGGCTGTAATAAGCTTGGGGTGCCCCTTGCATCCCCTGCTGGTATGGTCTAGGTCCTTGTGGCCTCCTTTGGTTGAGGAAATAGAGAGGTTCAGTGGGGGCTTCTGTCCCATGGTACATGGCTTTAAGCCCAGGTAAGGTTGGACATTGATTTGTGGGATGGTCCTCCTCACAAACGAAACATACTTCAACCGAATGCAATGGGCATTCGTTCTTAGGGTGTCTCCTTGTACACCTAGGGCAGAAGATAGCCAAGGCCCTCTAAGCTTCTTCCTTCTTCTGCTGGATCCTAAATGTGTCAAGTTGCATGGCAATGGTCTGTCTCACCTCACTCTTGAGATCTTCTAATTGATTTGCAAACTCATGTTTGGAGAAAGGAATACCAGCTGAGCGGAGGTTTCCTCTACCTCGGTTCCGGGCTGCCCTAGAGTGGTTTCTAAACACAGTCTTTATGTCCTCATAAGGCAGTTGGTAAATATCTCCTCCAGCTAACATGTGAAGGGTATCTAAGAGGTCTTCAGGGACTCCTCGGAGCAGGACCAACTTGAGGGATTCAGGGTCAAGTGTACACCTGGCCCGTTTATAGCTAAGTTGGAACCTTTCCTCATAATCCTCTAAGGACTCATCATTTCCCATGGTCATCCGAAAGATTTCTCCCTTGGTTTCCTTGGACCTACAGTAGTCTCGGTACTTGGTATTGAAAGCTTGCTGCATCTGAGCCCAAGTGGTTATACTCTTCCCAGGTAATCCCATGAACCAGCGCAATGTTGCATCCTTAAGAGTTGAAGGGAAGAGTTTCAGCTTCTGCTCATCTTCAGTATAGTCATAGGTTCGACAAAGGACAGCAAACTCAAACAGGAAGGTATCAGGATCTTCAGTAGTCAGTCCATGGAAGTGAGGTAAAGCGGAGGGGCTAATGTTCTTCATCTTCATGTCTCCATTGGTCTCTCGGATGGGGAAGGCACCTTCTATTCTCTCATCTTCTCCTCTATTGTCAGCCATAGCTTCAGATGGGATGGTCTCTAATTCTTCTTCTGCTATAGGATCTTCGTATATCTCAGGAGGTTCACCTATAGGTTCTTCTGGATCACTGTCACCGAAGAAGAGAGAAGGGTGACTCAGTGATGTGGTGGGGGTGTTGGGTAAGAATTTGCCTGTTTTATCTCAATTCCTACAAGGCATGAAATGGAACGACTTTTGATTGTTTTTGTTTTTTCTCTGGTACCTGCAAAAACTGAAACAGATTGATCTACAACTAACTATCTTGCTGAAATGAAAATCCAGAATTGAAATGAAAGCAGGAAAGAACTAATCTACTTTGCTCAAATGGAATTGCAGAATTGAAATGCTAACCTATGCTTGCAAAATTGAAATTGCGGAATTGAAATGTTAATCTATGAAAGCAGGAAATGTCTATGCTACTTTTGCAGAATGGAAATGAAATAAACTACTTGGCAGAAGGCGAGAGTAGGAAAATAGAAGAAAAGCAACAATTACTAATACTCTGACGCTTCCCCGGCAACGGCGCCAAAAAAAGGATGGTGGGCTCCAGTATTGTAGCAATAATGCTACAACTCTTGGAGCTTCCTTCTCGAATTTTATCAACCCGGTAGTTCGTAACAAACTTGGAAGCGACGGTGTTGTATGCACAAGTACTAGCTCTTGTCGCAGTTGTCACTTGGTCAGCTGGCACAAGTCCGTTAGGGCTCAAGCCAACTTCTATATGTTCACAGAAGAAGCTTTTTAAGTGATGAACGAAAGCTATCTCAAAGGGAATTAACCTACTTTGTAAGAATGAACTGAAAGCCAACAAAACATAGAAACCCTAGTAAACCCTAATTTGACCAGCTTAATCCTTACGATGCAATGGTGGGAATGCAACTTCTAAAAATGATGCCATTACTTCTATTGGGATGAGATGCATGTGTTTAAACTACTTTCATCTGAAGAGAACATGTTTTTGTATTTTTGCTCAAGTTGGTGGAGTTATTATGATTGTGCTTCTTACTGGGTCTTGACTGTGCAGGGGTAGAAAAAGGGGAGGAAGGCTTGGAAAAGGTCAGGAAGACTCTGAGAGGGCCTAAGGGATCCCTTACATCATTCCACAGAAGTTCACAAAGTTCAGATGCCTGGCAACCGTGTTTGCAAGCTTCTACAGGATGTCTGCAGGGGATTCTACAGGAAGTCTGCTAACTTCTACAGGATGTTCTGCAATCAGAGTTTTGGGTGATGGATGAGTGAATGAGCTGTATGGGTGGATAGGGAGGATGAGAGGGGAGCTTGTGATGGCTTATGGACAGAGAGATGAGATGGAGAGGGGGTGTGTAAAGCTGGTTGGTCGATAGGAGGGTAGAGGCAATGGGAGGCCGAAAAGATAAAACAACATGGATAATAGAAGAGTTGGGAGGCAAATGATCTAGCTGGGAGATAAGTAGATGGCTTAGGCATGGCTCAGAAGGATAAGGAAATGATAGAGTGGTGTTGCGCAGTGTAAATGAAACAAATCACCCGTGTCTTGCACAAAACCGAGAATTCATCAACCTATTCTAACTGTTTTTATAAAACCATAGAACAGAAATGTCGTTTTTAAGGGAAAATCGTGCAAGGTGCTGAAACAAAGAGTTATTTCTCAAGATCCAAATGCATGGACGCTCCTACAAACGGAAATATTACGTTAAAGCTTGCATGCACATGTAAAACTGTGTTTTTTTGGTGGTTGGCACGGTCTGCACTCCCAATCTCTAAACAGAGGTGGAAGTGAGTGTGCAATCAACCTTTTCGGAGCTCTGATGAATTCTAATCCCCTTACTCTAATTTACACTACTGAAAGTACTTTATCCAAAAATCTAACCGACTTAATCACATCAAGAGATTCAACTCAGCAAACTGTGTTTCCAAATGCATGTAAAGGCAGAGAAATATAATGTTGAAAGAAAGACAAGTAACAATACAAAGAAAGGAGGCCTATTGCTCTCAGGTTGGGCCCAACCCTGAGAGCTATAGCTCCTCTAAGAACTCAGAGCTGCCTCAAATTTGTCTACTTATTCATTAAGAGATAATAGTCAAAAGTCTGATAACATGCCAAAAATTGCTTACAAAAAGCAAAACAGAGCTATCAGCTCGTAGTCTAGAATGAACAACAAAGTTTCAAAAGTCCCCATCGAAGGCTACAGCCTCAATATTTATACATTATGAGGGCCAAGCTGGCCTCCTAAATTAGTGGGGCTTGGCTGACCAACTAAAAGTAAATTGTTGTTCCCTTAGAATCCGTTGGCTTCCTTCTAGCTCGGTGGTGATAGCTGTTGGAGCTCGGAGTTGAGGTGGAGATCACGAGGAAGGCCATTCAAGGCTGTGGACAGCCTTCCTACAAAACCTCAATGCCACCTTGGTTGTCTTCTTGCCTTCATCTGCGTGGTTTTTCTCCATTTAATGTCAAAAAAACCTGAAATAAACATGTATTAGCCACCTAGGAATAATGACTGCCCTCCTTCCTACAAATAACATGAATATACTAAGAAATGATGCATAAGTGATAAAAAATGAAGGGTTGAGCAAGGGTAAGTAGGCCAAATGAGCCCAAAATGTTACCAAATTTGGGGCTCATCAATAGTTTTTTCACATCAGTTCATATTTATGGTCTATCATCTCACTATTCGAATAATTTTCAAGCATTTGAGACACTTCATCCTTCGTTGATGGCTAGGTCAGGTCCTTACTATCTTGACAAGCCTTCTGAATTTGATCGGATTCATTTTCCCTTGCAAGATTCTTATCCTGATTCCATGCCATTAAATTTATCTTTTTCTCAAGGATTTCAATATTTTCAAGAGGATGGTTTTTAATTTCATGATCAAATCTATGGTTGGATGCAAGAATCTTAGTTAGAAGTCCCTTATACTAACAATAATATTTTATCTTTTTTGTGTTTTATAAGCGGGATAGCAAAAATGAAGGTACATTCACAAGAATCCTTTCAGTTTTGTTTTATTGTTAATATTATAATCGAAAAGGTAAGGTTGCAGGTTGGTTAAAGTTAGGTGTTATGGCACATATTTCTACCTATATGCAATACCTTCTATATTTTGTGCAAGATACTCAAGTTCTTATCTTCTTTGTTGCACGTTATGTTATATCAATTTTAATTGTTCATATCTTTGTGATTGCAAGTCGGGAACAACCACGATGGTTACATTGGAAATTTCATTACACTTAGCCTTGACATTCTAGTTGGTTAGGATAGGAGTATGTCTAGCTACATTGTAGTTTCCCTTGCACACTCATCCTACATTTTTCTCTCCTTCATTCTTTCCTTTGTTTTCCTATTTTTGTCTTGCATGTTGCTTTTAAGTTCAGTCTCCATTTTCTTTGTTATTTTGACCTTGTTTTGTGGTTTTGTTATGTATTTTATTTCATGTGTTTTTAATAATACCCTGCATGAAATATGTTATTTTGGCTCAAAATACAATGTGGCAAAGCTTGAAAAGGGAAATTGTTATGATGAACAACTCTTGGCTAATATACTACTCTCTTCTCTATCTAGGTTTATATATCTCTTAAAGTCAATGATGTCTGAATGGAAAATATGATCCATTCGAATGGAAATCCATAAGTAGAACCATGAAGCTCATATCTATTCAGGATCCTCATTCCTTGACTCAGTATTGTAAATGAATGGTGTTTATTGTTGATCCAATCAAGTAGAGAATGGAAGGGGGGAAATCAATAGTGAAGTTAATATCATAGGTATAAATAGCTTTCTTTGAAGGAAAAACCTTTCTTCCTCTCAATAAGTCAATATCCCTCTTCCACCCCGGTAAATAAATAAGTGCCAAAGTACATTAAAATAAATAAATAGAAGGTGAAAGAAGAGAAGGGCTTCCTATGCAGATAGGTGAAGAAACTTAAAGGGTGAAAGAAGAGAAAGGCTTCCTACATAGATAGGTGAAGAAACTAACTTCGCTAGGGTATTGAACAGGCTCATTGGCAGTGAAGCGATGCTTGTGTTCCTATAGTGAATCCATTGGGGTACTAAACAAGCCTGCTGGCAGTGGAGCAACATCAGAGAAGAAAAAAATCAAACTTTGATCATCTTAAACTCACAAATTACATATTACTCTTCTCCTATATCAGAAAAATGGTGATCTAACAATCTTTGTGAATTTGTTTAACTGAGGAAAGGAATAGAGGGGACTATATATATAATCAGGTTAAATGGGAAAGCCAAAAAAATCTACATGATGAATCAATACTTCCTGAAAGATTGAGACCTTGCATTTAAAGGGTAAGACCTAGACAGAGAAGTTTGAGTTATACCAGTCTGTCACCAGGCGTTGACATTGCAATCAACACCCACCAAAAATTTTCCTACACTTGAATTTTGGAGCCTACTAAGGATCTTATGATATGTCGCTCTATAGTCGCTTTGTGATCAATTGATATTTTTCTAAGCACTCAAGTATTCTTCTCAGGTTATAATTTTCAAAGTCATTTGCTCACACATGCTTGGTCCTTGATAAATGTATGAGCACACCTTTTTTATGCAAACCTATTTCTACTGATGAGCCTCATCATTGGGAAATTATATGGGCCTTAATTCACCTCCAAGCTTAGTCAAACCAACTATTCTCACAACTTATTGCACACTTTTGATTATATTTTGTTTATGAGATGAGTTAGAGTTGGATATTTTGCTTTGTGGTCTAATGTGCATTTAATGCAGGATTAAAGGATAAAATCAAGGAATTTTGGAAAATACCTTGGTCAAAACTCGAATGGGACAAGAGAGAGGAATTATAGGAGGTAAATCCTCCTCATTTACTACCTCCCCATTCGAATATTCCTCCATAAGATTGGAGTGAAAATAGCCAAATAATTAAGACTAGAAGGCAGTCGAGCAAGTGAAAGTCAAAGTACCAGTTTATCTCGAGTTTGGGAGCCAAGCCTCCCTAATTTTAAGGAAGTCATTGGAGACTTCAGATGTATAATTAGAGAGGCCTAGGACCTTAGTAGGATTCATATTTTTTATTGTAAAACTCTACTCTATTTTCGAGTTGCAAGACTTGTGACAGTTTTTGATGTAATCCATGGTTTTGATAATAAGAATGAGTTTTGTTTTGAGCCAGCACTAAGTTAAATCAGAGGGTTGAAGCTATTGGGTTAGGGTCCAACCCTAGTAGCCAAGGCTCCTCTTTATTGTACATGTATGCTAGCATAGATTCATGGTTTAATTGTTTATTTGATTAAGTAGTTGCATTTCCATTACAGCAGTGTAGAGTAGATTGGTTGTGTTTTAGTTTGCTTCCATTTGTGCCCTCTTTAAATTAGTAGGTTAGCAAGGAGAAAAAAATCACCATAAGGTTTTCAACAGGTGTCTCGACCTCACCTCCTCCCTCTAGGACCATGACTTGAGGAAGAGACCCTTCAGCAACCCCAAAAACACAAATTTCTAGTTCTTGCATGAGCTTTGGAGTTTCTTGTCTTGATTCAATACTTGGTTCATTTCATTGTCATTTTTTTCTGTCACTCTCTTTCTATAATAAGATCTCACTCATAATCTCATTTCATTCACCACTTTCTTCATGCATAATATGGCAACTGATTCATGCTTTTCTAGTTTATGAGAATGTATCTTGTTGCATAGTTCTTGGAAGACACACACGTTTTAAGCATTGCAGGTACTTCAGGAGGAGGTCTAAACTTCATCACCAGCATCCATCTTTCACCTCAACCATCTCTTGGTCCACCCTCACCCTCACTAGTTTTTTTGTCCTTTTTCATTGAAATTTCCCTAGACACATTGAAATGCTTAATCGGAAGCTAATAAATCACATCTTAATCAGACTATACCAATGGATTTCCTTACCATCCGATCCATGACAAACCTGACCAATAACCGTCAACCGCGCGTTGCATAGCTGACGTATTCATTTCAATGTTTGACTTGAATGTGCTTCAAATCTCCACCGTCGATCTGTCTCACTTGATCCAACGGCTATAGCGTCACCTGCTCACCAACTAGCTTGGCCAATCTCCACCATCGATCTGTCTCGCTCGATCTAACGACTATCGTTTCACCCACTAAAGCTAATCGTGAGAAATTTATGAATACCGCTTATAGGTCTTAGAGTGCGCAATATACTTCTTACCACCTACGAAGACATCTCCATCATTCTACACGTTTTCCACCCTTCTATCGACATGTGACTTGATGTGATCCATCCATCTATTAACTTAATATCATGTGATAAGATCTCTGCCACTCATCTTCTGTTAATCCTGTTTGTTGATCCGACTGATCCAACAGTTCCTGTGCACTGCTGCTTCATTACTTCTTCCTTTTATTGATTTCAATCTTCGATTTCTCTTCCACTTAACTCCTTCCCTAACTTTTTTCTACGTATTATTTAAACGCTGCCACTCGTGAGCTTTGATTTGGTTATTCAATAAGACTCCAACATTGTTCGATCATTGCAATACTCCTCTGAGCACTGTCCTCTCTCTCAGATTCTTTTTGAATTCCCTGCACACTTATGTTATGCAGAATTACTCTAATCCACAAACAGTTCATAATTCAATTACTCAATACACACCACACAAACTCAGAAATCGCATTTTTGTATTAATAAATAAATATTTACACAATGACTTCGTTCTCGGCCTGATGTTCTATATCAGTGGCCTTTTCTTTCACAAAAGGCCTCCTAGGACCCTTCCACACCACCCAAACACTCCATAGACCTTCTAGCCATCCTCAACCACCTTCCATCCACCTGTCACATCCAAAAGAACAATTAAATTGCATGATTGATTTTCCTAAAAAAAAAACCAAAAAAGTGAAAACAGATTTAGTTTAGTTTCCTTACTTACACATTAGTATGGTTTGATGCTCTTTACTTGTGTAACTTAGATAGCATCATTAGGTTATTGTTGATTTAGCAATTCTACTTAGCATAGTTGTTCAAATGGTTAATTAGGATATGGTGTGATTTAGCATTACATGTTGTTTTCTTCATTACTGCAGTAGAGTATCTCTCTTAGAATAGATTTTCTCTTCTTCCATCAAAGAATCAAGCTTCTTCTGACTCTATAGAATTCTGGCTTGGAACCCCTAGGGTCTCTCGCCAGACGAATAGTGACAATAGGCAGGACCTTCACTTTTACTTGTGCATATAGCACTGTCACCTCCAAGTTTGTAGGAACCCCGTGTTGATAAGTAAAGTTGATAGCCCAGGAGTTGCAACATCCTTGCTGCACTACTGGCGGTCATCACTTTTTGGCGTCGTTTTCGGGGAGGTGTCTGAGTAGAATGTTGGTTCAAAACGCATCAGCAAATGAATTTTGGTGTGATTATCGCCGAAAACATGTCTCAAAAATTAGGATGTGATTACTGCTTTCTTTTCTTCTATTTCTAGTCTTCAATTTTCTGCCATTAGTTTATTTCTGCAAAAGTAATCTAGTAGCTTCCTTTCTTTCAGTTGTCATTATTTTCTTTCCTTCCCATTCTGCAAGTAGAATTTCAATTCAGCAACTAACTTTTACTTCTGTTAGTAGTTTTCATTCAATCAATAATTTCGTTTCTAAAAAGTACTTTCCAGCAAAAAAATATTACAAAAACCAACCCAAAAACAATTGCTTTCATCCCTCATAGGGATAGGGACAATTTAGGGAAATTCTTGCCAAATACCCCCACTGCATCCAATAGCCAACCTTCTCTCTTCTTCGGTGGCTGTGAACTGGAGGAACCTTTAGGTGAGCAACCTGACATATTTGAAGAACCTACAGGGGAAGAAGAACCCATTCCTACTGAACCAATGGCTGAAAACTGAAATGGCAGAGGCAATAGAGAGAGGGTTGAGGGTGACTTCCCCATCAGGGAAACCAATGGGGACACTAAGATGAAGATATAATCCCCTCTGCTCTACCTCATTTCCATGGCCTGACCATAGAGGACCCCGACACTTTCCTATTTGAGTTTTTCGTTATATGTCGAACCTATGACTATACAGATGATGAGAAAAAGTTAAAATTGCTTCCATCTACCCTCAAGGATGTAGCATTGCATTGGTTCATGGGTTTACCTAGAGATAGCATCACAACTTGGGCTCAGATGCAACAGGATTTTAACAACAAATATCGAGACTATTGTAGGTCATAGGATACTAAAGAAGAGATTTTCAGGATGACCATGGGCCAGGATGAATCCTTAGAAGACTACGAAGAAATATTCTAGCTCATATACAAAAGGGTCAAGTGCACAATTGACCCCGAGTCACTAAAGTTAGTCCTGCTCAAAGGATTAAGGGAATATCTTCTAGATACCTTACATTTGTTAGCAAGAGGAGATATCTACCAATTACCCTATGATGATATCAAGACTGTCTTTAGAAACCATTCTAGGGAAGCCAAGGAAAAGGGTAGGAGTAGTCAACCTATGGCCAAAACATCGTCTTCCAACTCATCCATCAAGGGTGAAATTGGAAATATGCTGGAAGATTTCAAAAGTGAGATGTTGCAAACCCTTGCCTTGCAATTGGACACCATGAAAATCAAAAGGAAGAAAGAGGAAGCAGAGAGAGCCTAGATGCACCAGGAGGCATCCTAGGAACGAATGTCCATTGAACTGCATTGATATTTGCTTGGTCTGTGAAGAAAACCACTCCACAGACAAGTTCCCTTCTATACCCGGACTCAAAGTCGTATATCAAGGAGTTGAAGGTGTCATTGAGGAGCTTTGCTACATCAACCAAAGGAGACCTCCTAGGCCTAGACCATACCAGCAGCATATGCAAGGGTCATCCCATGCATATTACAACCCCAACCAAACCACAGCTATACCTTCTTAGGGACCCCTACTCATCCTTCCTGGTTGTTGTCTTGTTGGGGCCTGACCCAAGTTCAGAGGTGATTTAACCAAACAAATCTCGGTACTACTGGCCCTTTCGGTAACAGTCTACGGAGCAGGGACTGAGGTCTCACCCGAAGTAGTATGGGAGGGTGCTAGAACTAGGTTTCCGCACCCTGGAGATGTCCGATGAGTTCAAGTGGTATGTGGTTCGACCCTGTGCGCATGTCATTACGTGTACTTTCCCATACCTCACAGCCTGAGATACTACTTTCGCGTAGCCCTACTCAAGGGTCGAGCGCTTCTATTACCCAAGTCCTTACTAGTATCTCAATTTTAGCTGATTATTTAGGTGTTTGTCATATATTCTTAACAATATCAATCATCCATACAAGTGCGCACAGTAAATAAATAGTATATTTGCAACTTATATCAAACATGTAATAGCCCAAGAACAGATACATAGAATTAAGGTAAAACTTCTCTTTAATATTTCCTTCCTTGCTTACAGACTCAACTCCACCCTGCGCACTCAGCTGCAGGTGTTCGCGCACTCAGCTGCAGGGTCCGCGCATTCAGCTGCGGACTACTACGCCTCTGCACACTCAGCTGCAGAGCCTTCTCATACTCTACGACCCAAGACACACTTCGCACTTCGACTTAGTTACTTATACTTTTTCTACTCATCCTTTATTATGTTCTTCTATCTACTTAGAGCCTCACTCTATTTATACACTCCCATGGTCCGTGGACCATGGGTAGGCTGACATTACATTACAAACTAGGGTGGACAACCCTATGACTCTAACATACTTCCACACTCGCAATTTTCGGGGCTTTACAACATCATTTGGTCAAAACATGGGCTTTGAGCCTCAAAACATGCTTCGGGGATATTCCATGCCCAACACTGGTGTACACCTCCTCCTTGGTCATATGCATCTCAGTATCATTCCCAGCCAGCCAGCCAGTCATTTCAACCTTACGTTCCGCCACAACCACAGTGGAATACCCCACTCCAGGGGTGGAGGCCCCAATACAACAATGCACCAGCACTATTGCCTCCACCACCTACCCAACCACAACTCATACACTCTGCTCCACCCAAGCAACCCCAGATGCCTGCCCAGTCGAATCCGAACCTGAACAATAAGCAGGGTAAACAAGTATACAGTGGAGAGACATCATACCCAGCTTATGTTGTAGAAATCCTAGAGATCAACCTAATATCTAGGAGAATTCTCCCAGATAACGAACCTCCCTCTCCACATAGGGAGGTTGAGGAAGAAAGAGAGGAAAGCAACCTTAAAGTAAATCCACCCTTTCCTGAGAGATTAGCCCAACCACTCCAGCCTACCCCAGAAGAAACTGAACTTCTAGGAGATTTCAAAAATCTATGTGTAAACATCCCCCTCCTCCAGGCAATAAAAGATGTTCCCATTTACAATAAGTTGATTAAGGAGAAATGCTTCAAGCATCCAAGAAGAAGAAAAAGGGATGCCCCTACCATTAATGTCATTGGTCAGATGTCCGACTTAATGCTGGGGAAGGTAATATGTCTGAAATATTTGGACCCTAGAAGCCCTGTAGTATATGTGCACATCAATAGCACTGTCATCCCACACACTCTGATCCATCTTAGGGTTGCCATTAATGTGATGACCAAGGACACCATGCTCAAGCTCAACCTCCAAGGGTCATTGAGGAAGACCATAACAGTTCTGCAACTTGTAGACCGTTCCACACTCACCCCTGAGGGAATTATGGAGGATGTGATGGTCTCCATTGACTCCTAGGAGTACCCTGCAGATTTTCTAGTTCTCCAACCTAAGGCTAAGCTTACTAGTTACCCTCTCATCCTTGGGAGGCCATGGTTGGCCACAGTTGATGCTTACATTAGCTGCAAAGCTGGGAATATGACCATCAAGAACGGGCATATGTCCAAACAGTTAATCCTATACCCTCCTTCTCAACCTTCTCTAGAGCATGATTTACCTTTATGGTTGGAGGAGGAGGAAGAAGATGAGGTTTATTCCACCCAACTTTATGCTTTGGAAGCAACCATAGGAGCAGGACAGCAAGATGGGGATGACTTAATTGAACACCTACTCCAAATTCCAACTCCTAGTTTGTTACCATTAGAAGAAGAAGGGAAACCAGGACAATCATCCAATGACTTATTCTTGGCTGATTCCAACCCACTCCATGTCAAAACCATAGAATTAGGCCCAGAGAAAACTTTGAAAATTAATCCATATCTTTCTGCTCTCGAAGAAGAAAATTTATGCAACATGTTGAGAGAAAACCTAGAAGCCTTTGCTTGGAGTTACAAGGAAATTAAGGGAGTAGACCCCTCAGTGTGTACTCACCACATATACATCAAAGAAGGTTGCAAGCCAATCTAGCAGCCACAAAGGAGGATGAATCTAGCTCTTAAAGATATAGTCAAAGAAGAACTGCAAAAACTGTTAGATGCAAGATTCATTTACCCTATCTTTGACACTGAGTGGGTCTCTCCTTTAGTGTTAGTTCCCAAGAAAAATGGTAAGTGGAGGATTTGTGTCGATTACGGGGAGTTGGACAAAGCCACAAAGAAGGATCATTTTCCCCTACCCTTCATTGACCAAGTGCTAGATGGCCTGGCAGGGAAGAAATTTTTTCCTTTCCTAGATGGATTCAATGGGTACAACCAAATCCAACTCTACCCAGAAGACCAAGATAATACCACATTCACCTGTCCTTTGGGTACTTTTTCCTATAGGGTCCTTCCTTTTGGCCTATGCAATGCTCCTGCCACTTTCCAGAAAGCAGTCTTGAGTATTTTCGCCGAATTAGTACATTATGCAGTGGAAATCTATATGGATGATTTACACCTTATGACTATGATTTTCAAGAAGCCCTGACTAACCTAGGTAAAGTATTGCACAAATTCATTGAAATGTACCTATCTCTCAGTCCTGAAAAATGTGAATTCTTAGTAACTGAAGGGGCCATGCTAGGTCATTCAATCTCTCGCAAGGATTGCAGGTGGACCCGAACAAAATAGTAATCATCCAAGGGGTCCCACCTCTACAATTTCAGAGGGATGTCATGAGTTTCTTTGGGTTAGATGGATACTACCGAAGGTTCGTAAAGGACTTCAGCAAGTTGGCCTTTCCTTTATTTGGTGTGTTGTCCAAATATTCTGAGTTTATATGGTCAAAAACCTGTCAAGAGGCCTTAGACATTTTAAAGGGTAAGTTAACCACAACACCAAAGCTTTGAGGCCCAAACTGAGCCCTCCCTTTTCATATTCATGTTGATGCCTCACACAAAGCCATAGGAGCAGCCTTAGGTCAAGTAGAGGAGAAATTTCCCTATGCCATATATTTTATCAGTAAGAACATGCCAATGGTTGAGCTAAATTATACTATGACCGAAAAGGAACTCGTGGTTGTTGTGTATTTATTAAACAAATTTAGGCATTACATTACAGGCTACCAAACATTTGTGCATACTGACCATGCTACAATCAAATATTTAATGAACAAACAAGATATGAATAGTAGAATTATAAGATGGTTGCTTTTATTATAACAGTTTGATCTAACTATTGTTGATAAGCCTGGTAAGGAAAATTTTGTTGCAGAATTTCTATCTAGGATAAATCTGCCTGTAGGTGAAGAAGGAATGGTGGATGACCAGTTACCAGATAGGAATTTTTTTGTTGTTTCAGTTCTCCCCCCAAGGTTTTCTGATATAGCAAACTATTTGGTATTAGCATAGTTCCCACCAAACTTTCCCTCCAAAGAAAATAGAAATATAGTCAGGAAAAGCGCCACCTTCACTTGGATAGGGGTCAATATTTTCAAACTTTGCCCAGATCAAATATTGAGAAGGTGTGTAAGGGAAGAGGAAGTTTTTTACATCCTTTTGACCTGTCATGATGGGCCTTGTGGAAGTCACTTTGCAGCAAAGAGGACAACATTCAAAGTGTTACAAGCGGGCTATTATTGGCCCACCTTGCATCAGGATGTGAAAAAGTACATTAGTTAGTGTGATCAGTGCTAGAGGATGGGAAAGCCTACTCCAAGAGATGAAATACCCCTACAACCTCAAGTGACTTTGAAGCCATTTGACAAGTGGGGAATGGACTTCATTGGGCCTATTAACCCTCCTTCAAAGGAAAAACAATACATTATTGTGTGCACTGATTATCTGACTAAGTGGGCTGAAACCAAGGTGATTAAGGCAGTAGCAGAAGAGAAGGTGGTTGAGTTCCTAAGGGAGAATGTATTCTACAAATTTGGGTACCCTAGAGAGATAGTCATAGACCAAGGTAGCCATTTTACCTCCAACATGACTGAAGAACTGCTCAGCCATCACAAAATCAAGCATAGTACCTCCACTCCTTATCATCCACAAGATAATGGGCAAGTGGAGGTGACCAACAGGGCACTGGAGAGCATCTTAACCAAGGTAGTGAGCAGCAGCAGAAAGGATTGGGCAGAGAGACTAGTTGAGGCCACCTGGGCCTATAATACAACATGGAAGACCACCACTGGATTTACACCCTATGAGCTGGTCTATGGGAAAAAGGCTTTTTTTTCCATTGAGTTTGAATATAACACAATGAGGATTGCAGCCCAACTAGATTTGGATCTCAGTCATGCACAAAAAGAAATATTTTTCCATTTGAATGGCTTGGATGAATTCAGAATGCAGGCCCTCCTACATACAAAGATAGTTCAGCTTCAGAGGAAGATCTGGCATGATAGAAATATTAAGGAGAAGCAATTTTAAGAGGGAGATCAGGCATTGTTTTATGGTTCTAGGTATAAAGACTTCAAGAGCAAGCTAAGGACAAGATGGCTCGGACCGTATGTGGTGGAAATATGCCATGATAACGGTTCAGTGCAAATCAGAACTATAGATGAAGAAGCCATTCCGTTGCTTATTAATGGACACCAATTGAAAATGTACAAGAGGCCTTTATCAAAAAAAGAGTTCATTGACAATATCAATAAGATAGTAATGATGGTGGAGCAAGTTCTAGCTCCTCCCTCATTAGGTCACTGAAAAGGAGAAAAAAGAATAAGCATTCAGGTGAAAACCTCCATGAGGCACCTGAGTCCCATCTTTGGGTTGAAAACCTTGTGAGGCGGCCCAATGATGAAAAAAAAAAAGAATAAGAATATCCCTGAGTGAAAACCTTCCTTGAGGCGCCCAGGGCAAACATCTAGGGTGAAAACATCTCTGAGGCAACCTAGGTGTTTTTCAAAAAAAAAATTAAGAGGAAAAATACATAATTGTTATTTGCAGGTGGGCGAGAAAGACAATCAAGGAGCAAAGAGAATATCCAAAGGGAACCCTGCCTCACATATATTCATCTCCTCCACTTCTTACTATGCATCTCTCCATCAATTCCATTGTTTTTTTCACTTCATTACTTCAATTTAGGCGAAGACTGTGTTTTCTACAGGATCCCCTGAAAACCTACAAGATGATCCTGTAGGAACTACAATGGCCTGGAAAACCTACAAGAAGAAATCTGAGGGTGAATGGTAGGTTGATTAGGTCCCCAAAATTCATTCTATACATGATCTAACCCCTCACCTCATCCATTACCATCATCCCTGCAATCACCATTCAAAACAAAAAGAGATCACTTTCTGCCAATTATGAAAAAAAAGGAAAACAGAGGAGAGTAAGAGAATTACCTAAATGTCCCTTGCTCCACACACACTCCTACTCCCTCACCCCATTCATTGCAGCATCCTCATAGCCCCAGCCAACAACATGATTAAGAAATCCTAAGGTAGAAGTAGTTACAGGACATCCTGTAGGAAATCCTGAAGTATCCTATCCCACATAATATCAATCATCAGCTACAGGTCTTCACTAGGATGATCCAGGAGCTCCACAGCAAAAGCAGCATCAGATCTTCAGTCACTGACACCTGCAAAATCCAAGAAACCATCAGTAGACAACAGAGGAGGAAGAAGAATGACCATGCAACAAATAAACAATGCAGCACCTCTGATCTTCGCAACTGCAGCATGGCATCGAGACCACAGGTAAGTATCCCGATCACTCACTCATATGCATCATTTCATCAAAAATTGTAAGGTTTATGAGGTAGTTGGTTTATAATTGAAAATGTGGCCGATTAACTTGGCCACCTTTGTTCAGTCATCACATACAAAACCGAGTGTCCTCTCACACGTGGATGCAGTCAACTCAAAGACAAAGGAGGAGTAGGACAAGAAGTGGTTAACTACGGATCTACGAGGTGGGAGCTGATTATGAGGAGTGGGAATGATGAGGTGGTAGTGGGGACCAACGGTCAAAAAATGGCAACGTACCTCTATTGCCAGCACACCACCTCACCCTGAAAATCCATAAAGGGAAACAAAAAATCATTTGCATGCATTCATGCATTCCACCTCCTCGAAACTCCCTCACTCAAGTCACTCTCATAACTCTAACCTCCCAGCAGAAGCAAGGATCCATCATTCTGCAAGAGAATTTCTACAGGAGAATGCACAGGAATTCCTACAGGAACAGTCTATTGGAGCAATCTACAGGATACACAAAGGTAGTCTACATGATAAGAAGAGAGGGGTTCAAGAGGGAATATCATGAGAATTGTCCACTTCCACCATTATAAGGAGGTAGGATCTAAAAATCCATCCCCATTTACAAGCAAATGAACTAGAAATTATCTAAAATCTAGTGGATATAACAACTGTGGGGAGGTGCATTACATACACAGGAAACTTTGTTTTCTCCTGAATTTAAAATTCTTCTGTCAAGCCTCTCATTTCCTCCTCAAGCCTCACAAGCAAAACGATAGGAGGGTTTAATAGGAGAGAACCCACAAACACTGTGAGGATACAACAACACCCCCAAGTGCTTGAAATCTTTATAAGACACCAATGGATGAGGTTTTTCAAAAAATTCACAGGGTATGATGATGAGGTGGCTCAATAATTTTCTCATTCCCTCACTCCACATAGTAGAATCCATGCCATTGCTATAGTTAGAGGGCTCACTATAGATCTCACCCCATAGCTCATCAGTAGGGTCACCACACTTCCCCTAGGAATTCCATGGAGAAAAGAAGACAAAGGAGAGAGACAAATGGCAAAAAGGAAATTCTTTTTAGAAGGTGAAGAACCCACAGAGGAAAAAAATGGAGGGACAGTCTGCCATACCCATGGAGTGAGGTAGGTTACCAACTCATCAAATATATCTCATGTGAGGGTAGATACAGTGTTGTTTATGGATACCATTTTAGGATGCTTGAAGAATTAATATTTGGGGTAGAAACACCAATTCACCAAAGACTCGGCATACCCTATTTCTTGATGCAATCACTCATAGACTCCAGCAACAAAGTAAAGGAAGGGAATTCCCAACAATTGGCTCACCATGGGTTGATCAGGATCCTCATTGAGGATGCCCTCCAAAACCTTAGGATCCCTATAACATGGTCAATCTTTAGAGACTTACCAACAGAGGATGGCATCAAAACCCTCACCTATGATGTTAGTCCTTCTGTCAGTGAGGAGGAGGCAAAACAAGAAGAATAAGATACAGAGCTAGATGAGGATGAGATGGATGAAGAAGAAACTAATATAGAGGAACATGATTAAGTAGAAGAAGAAGGGGGAGAAGAGAAGGAGGATGATGTTGAAATAGAGGAGGAAACGAAGGAAGAAACTGATCGAGATGAGAAAGAACAGCAAGAGGAAGAAGATAAAAAAAAAAAAAACAGAGAGGAAGAGGGCATTAAAACAAAAGGGGAAGAAGAACACAACGAGGAGTCACCTAGGGTGTCTCAAGAGGCCCCTGAGAGGGAGGCAGCAACTGCCCTCACTTCTCTCAGCACCCGAGTCAAGCAAAAAGGGAAAAGAAGGAGGAAAACCCCTCTATATTTCGGAACAACGAAGAGCACAAGAATCAAACAAGGGAAGCCAAAAATATCAACAAAAATCCCTATTAAGATTGAATATTCCCTACACCAAGAGGCAAAATTCCTTCCCCTAAGTCACCAATCACCTATGTAAGGAGGCCTAGTACTAGATCAACTTCCTTAAAGGGTAAGGCCATCTTACAAGATCCACATAAAAAACTATCGGTAGCACAAAAATTGGAAAGCAAGGTAGGGGAGCAGCAAGAAACAAAAGAGGAAGACCCTGAGAAAAGGAACCAAGTCCCCAACCTAACCTAGACTCCTACTACCAGTTTATTGAAGGAGGCAGGGTGATACCTCAACAAGGGGTGGAAGACATTGGTCACATGGAAGAGAACCTCAAGGAAATGGGCAAAGAGCTAAGTGGATTAAGGGACAAAGAAGAAATAATGAGAGATCAACTTGAGAGGGAAAATGCATGGCTGAGAGGATAGCTGTAGGAAAGGGAAAACCAACTAGCATGTGTGGCTAGCCTCTCCTTGGAGGCCATCCAGTTTAGGATGCCTTCTAAATCCTATGCTCTTTACCTCAGAGAACAACAACTGCAATTTTAGATTAAAACACTAGCACAAACGGGAACCATGCCATTTCAGTACTACAGGTAGTTTATTGATCTTTTTTATCAAAGTACACTAGAGGATAGGGCCAAAATGGGGTAGTTTTACTTGCACAACATGGCCCTCACATACATGAATGTTTGGGATCCTAATGCTGAGCTAGGAGATCTACAATGAATGGCTTTGGAATCATGGATGAACCATGAGGAGTCAAGGGATGCAGAGATGAAAAGAATATTGGCCAGAGAGAAAATTGAACCACTTTTCATCAGAGCTGAAAAATCAAATCCCATGGCCCTAATCGGCACCCATAATCTAATTGCAAATGATCCTCAGCTGGCACCTAGATATCTTGAATCCCAAGAGCAAGAAATTTCACATTTTGAGGATATATTTAGGTTGCTAGGAGATGATAGTATACATGCCTGCTTAAGGAGATGGAACGCACTGCCACATAGCTTGAATATCAGAGAATATCACTCCCCTCAAAGTTTGAGAGAGGCACTCAATAGGACACCTATGTATAAGCAATCAATGCAAAGGTTGAAGGTCAATTGGATAGGCCTAAAACTCAGTCGACCACTACTCCTAGGGATGCTAGAAGGGAGAAAATAAGAAGAGGAAAAGAGGCAGTGGGAAGAAGTAGAAAGGAAAGCAGGCTTCCATGAACAAGAAGAAGAGACCATAACAGAGGCATGGGATGTCAAAGAGGCTACCAAAGCCATGAAGGAAATGGACATTGACTAAGTTGCTTAGAGGATGAGCAACACTTTCAATAGGGGGTGATGATGAGCCTTATCATTGGGTAATTATATGGGCCTTAATTCACCTCCTAGCTTAGTCAAACCAATTATTCTCACAACTTATTGCATACTTTTCATTATATTTTGCTTATGAGATGAGTTAGAGTTGGATAGTTTGTTTTGTGATCTAATGTGGATTTAATGCAAGATTAAAGGATAAAAGCAAGGAATTTTTTCAAAGGCCTTGGTCAAAACTTGAATGGGACAAGGTAGAGGAAGTATAGGAGGTAAATCCTCCTCATTTACTACCCCCCCATTCAAATATTACTCCATCAACTCGAAGTGCAAACAGCCAAATCATGAGGACTAGAAGGCAGTCGAGCAAATGAAAGTCAAAGCACCAGTTTATCTCGAGTTTGGGAGCTGAGCCTCCCTAATTTTAAGGAAATCGTTGGAGACTTCAGATGTATAAGTAGATAAGCCTACGACCTCAGTAGGATTTGGATTTTTGATTGTAAAACTCTACTCTATTTTCGAGTTGCAAGACTTGTGACAGTTTTTTATGTAATCCATGGTTTTGATAATAAGAATGACTTTTGTTTTGAGCCAGCACTGAGTTAACTCAGAGGGTTGAAGCTCTTGGGTTAGGGCCCAACCCTAGTAGCCAAGGCTCCTCTTTATTATACATGTATGCTATCATAGATTCACGGTTTAATTGTTCATTTGCTTAAGTAGTTGCATTTCCATTACAAAAGTGTAGAGTAGATTGGTTGTGTTTTGTTTTGCTTCCATTTGTGCCTTCTTTCAATTAGCAGGTTAGGAAGGATAAAAATATCACCATAAGGTTGTCAGTAGGTGTCTTGGACTCACCTCCTCCCTCTAGGACCATGACTTGAGGAAGAGACCCTTCAACAACCCCAAAAACACAGATTTCTAGTTCTTGCATGAGCTTTGGAGTTTGTTGTCTTAATTCAGTACTTGGTTCATTTCATTGTCATCATTTTCCATCACTCTCTTTCTGTAATAAGATATCACTCATATTCTCATTTCCTTTAGCACTTTATTCATGCATAATATGGGAAACTGATTCATGCTTTTCTAATTTATGAGAATGTATCTTGTTGCATAGTTCTTGGAAGACACACGTGTTTTAAGAATTGCAAGTACTTCAAGAGGAGGTCTAGACTTCATCACCAGCATCCATCTTTCACCTCATCCACCTTAACCATCTCTTGGTCCACCCTCACCCTCACTAGTTTTTTTGTTCTTTTTCATTAAAATCCCCCTAGACACATTGAAATGCTTAAGCAGAAGCTAATAAATCACATCTTAATCAATCATACATGTGGATTTCCTTACCATCTAATCCATGACAAACCTAACCAATCACCGTCAACCACGTGTCACATAGATGATGTATTCATTTCAATGTTTTACTTTAGGTGCTCCAAATCTCCACCATTGATCTATCTCGCTTGATCCAACGGCTATTGTGTCACCCGCTCGCCAACTAACTTGGTCGATCTCCACCATCGATCTGTCTCTCTTGATCCAACGGATATTGTGTCACCCACTTAGGTTAATCGCGTGAAATTTCTGAATACCACTTACAGCTCTTAGGGCGCGTGAGATACTGCTTACCACCTACGAAGACCGCTTCATCATTCTGCACGTTTTCCACCCTTCTGTCGACACGTGACTTGATGTGATCCATCCATCTATTAACTTAACATCCTGCGATAAGATCTCCATTGCTCATCTTCTGTTAATCCTGTTTGTTGATCCGACTGATCCAACAGTTCCTGTGCGCTACTGCTTCATTACTTCTTCCTTTCACTGATTTCGATCTTCGATTGCTCTTCCACTTGACTTCTTCCTGAACTTTGTTCTATGTATTATTTAAAAGCTACCACTCCTAAGCTTTTATTTGGTTATTCAATTAGACTCCAACACTGCCCGATCATCGAATACTCCTCCAAGCACTGTCCTCTCTCTCGGATTCTTTTTGAATTCCCTACACATTTATGTTATGAAGAATTACTCTAATCCACACAGAGTTCATAATTCAATTACTCAGTACACACCACACAAACTTAGAAATCACGCTTATATATTAATAAATAAATATTTACACAATGAGTTCATTCTCGACCTAATCTTATATATCAGTGGCCTTTCCTTTCACAAAAGGCCTCCTACGACCCTTCCACACCATCCAAACACTCCATAGACCTTCTAGCCATCCTCAACCACCTTCCATCCACCTATCACATCCACAAGAACAATTAAATTTCATGCTTGATTTGACCAAAAAAAACCAAAATGGTGAAAACAGATTTAGTTTAGTTTCCTTGTTTACACATTAGTATGATTTGATGCTCTTTACTTCTATAACTTAGATAGCAGCATTAGGTTATTGTTGATTTAGCAATTCTGCTTAGCATAGTTGTTCAAATGGTTAATTAGGGTATGGTGTGATTTAGCATTACATGTTTTTTTTCTTCATTACTGCAGTGGAGTAGCTCTCTTAGAATAGATTTTCTTTTCTTCCATCAAAGAATCAAGATTCTTCTGACTCTATAGAATTCTGGCTTGGAACCCCTGGGGTCTCTCGCCAAATGAATAGTGACAACAGACATGACCTTCACTTTTACTTGTGCATATAGCACTGTCACCTCCAAGTTTGTACGAACCCCAGGTTGATAAGTAAATCTGGTATCCCAGGAGTTGTAGCATCCTTGCTGCAATACTGGCACTCATCATCTACAGTCAATGTGCACTCTCCATTGATTGTATCCCTCTCACATTGGTTGCAATTATATCACTATTTTAGTGAGTTTTCTCAATTTTCGCTTTTGTGCACCTCCGCTTTCACTTTCGTAGTTATTGTTTTTACTTCTTTTCATTTTAACAAGTTTATTTTTCATTTTATATTCGCTCTCGAATCTGTCGCTTTCAATTTATTTAGCATTTGCAAGTGTCCTTTTCACTTTTTCTTACTATCACAAGTGTTGCTTCCAACTTTTTCAACTCATGTATGTGTCGCACCTTTACACATCACTAGAGGTAGCTCTATAGCACTCTTCTACATTGGATGGCCCTACATATCATAATAATATGCACTAGACACGTTCCTACAGCTTAGCACATTTTTTGGTCGTAGCCGACCCTTATGTCGCAACTTGTACTTTGAGTGTCACAATGTGGTGTTTCAACTATCACACTTAGAAATAAGTGTCGTTTTGTTGTCATTTAAATGTGCGATCGATGTTCATGAGTCTTGTGCATTTCTATAACTTTTATTGATGGAATTCATGTGTTTGATCCATGTTTTACTCTTGTTCTGATGATTTTCCCTCTCTTACTCTATTGAACCCATACTTAGCCATTTTGGAGATCTTCTTGGTATTGTTGGCCAGTGAAAGTTATAAAAGCTTTGATCCTTCTCCAGGTGATGAGAACTAATTATTCATGAGCCTCATTGATCAAGTCTCTTTATCCTAGACTTGTGCATTGATTCTTCTTCAAGGTCAGTGTAGAGCCTTGAACCTGTACCTCCTTACACACCCTCTCAGCCTTCTTTTCCCATTCATTTCCTCCTTTTTCCCACTCATTTCATCCACCAAGTTGATTAAATCATTGTATTTTAGGACTTTTTACATGGTTTTTGAACTACGCTGATGACTGTTGTTTGGTTTAGAATTTTGGTTCAGAGTGCTCCGTTTCCGCAGCCAACACAGGTTTCCGCAGCTGATCCAGGTTTCTGCAGCCAGCACAGGATTCCACAGCTGTTTTATTAAATGATATGTTACAGGTGTCCTCCGAGAAGATGAGCCACATGGGCAAGTTCCAGGAGTCAAGGACATGGGACGTGTCCCTCCAGATCACCCAGAACAGCCATAAAAGCTCGCGGTCAACGAGGAGGCAAATACCGGTCAACAGAAGTGTTCAGCGGTGGCACGGCTCTGCGTTGCTCTGTTTTTGGACACGTGAAGCTAGGTGGCATCATCCTCAGCCACGGAGACAATCTAGAAGCACGAATCCAACAGCCATACTCTCCAGATTGAATGAACACGATGACAGTTACCTAGATCTGGGGACGCAAAGGATTCACATGTTTTTAAATAGCTGGTTGAATAGCATAGATCTCGTTAAAGTAGTTTGCTTTCTCCTTATAAATAAAGCGTCCTTGAACGTTGTAGAGTTAATCGTTTTTAATGTAATTTTGAGCTCTCCACTGTACTTTTACATTTGCTGTCAATACATGAGAAGACTGTTTTGCATTTAAGCGTATAACTGCTCCTTGAACCGGCTAAAGTAGGCAGAGGGCCCCTGTTTGCTGAAGCCCTGTACAGTAACCTTTAATTTCTTGCATTTCTTTTTCTTGTTTCATGTATATTAGCTGTACAGATGTCTTTTAAATTGCTGCGTTTTTATTTCTTTTCAACATGTATATTAGCTGTACATAAACTTTGATTTCTGTTGATTTACATTTCTGCACTTTTATGTTCATGACTGATCAGTGTGTTATGCAGGTTTCTTAGCCAAGCCCGGGACAGTTTTCCTTCTTTTCTTTTCATAACCAGTGGCATGCGTGATCATCTTGTCTATGTTGCTGACCTTCATTATTTTGCAGTTTTAATTTTCCTTACTGTCATTTCTTTAACTTGCATATTTACTTTCTACTCTTAGATATCAAGTTGTTCATCTATTGATGGTTCCTTTTCCATAATCAAATAACTTTATTGGGAGCCAAAATATCACTTAGTATAGCTTGATTTAGTTGCTTTAGAACTCACATTACTTGACTTATTCATAACTGTTTCTTACATGATAAATTCAGCTGAAAGGCAAAAGGTTAAGAGAAAGTTAAAGTATTGTGACTAGTCTCTTTTATGTAGTTTCACTTAGATTTCACATTGCTTAACATTTCATGATATCTTTTCATAGAGAAGATTAAGTTGAAGAGTTGAAATAGTGTGAGATAGTTGTTCTTAATTTTAGTTGGATTTAATATAGATTTCATTTTCATTTTCATTCAGCAGCAGAGATACTGGGCCGATGTCATTAGTCCTTTATTTGATGTCTTTATTTTCCTTTAAGAGTTGATTTTATTGCAGTTGTTGTTCAAGCTTTCTTGTAGAATACTTTTTAAGTTTTGAGAAATCACTTAGAGATCACCACAATAATCCACATTTCACTTGCTTTATTACATTTCCATCACATCACAATAGGAAAGATACATTCGAAAACAAACTTAAAAAAGCTAAAAACGACAAAAGACTAAGAAAATGATTACCTAAGTACATATAGTACACCTCACTTCATCAGCTTACGAGCCCCGGGTTGACATTTAAAAGTTGCAATTTAGACATCACTAAATTGACCAAACATTTTGGCGCCGTTGTCGGGGAAGTGAAATTAGGTAGCCAATTTCTAAAAAAAAAATTAAGAAAATTTCAAGGAAGGAAAATTGATAACCTCTCAAAGTATGCTCTCCTCTTGCACCTAGAGTGATCTGGAGGATCAGAAAAGAGAAAGTTATTGGTTTAATAGTTTCTTGAGTATGCTCTCTTCTTGCACCTAGAGTGACCTGGAAGATCAGAAAGAGAATTATTAGCCCGACTTGAAGAAAAATAAAAAAAAAATGGCATGCATAGAGCAAGAGATTCTAGGGGAAGGTTTTTAGCTAGAGCCAAGAGTTCGATTTTTACAAGTCCATCTACTTCAAGGAATAGACAAGAGACACCTCCATCATCTCCAACTTACACTCCTAGCCCTAGGATTCCTGGAATTCAAGAGGCAGGAGTCGACTCTCCCACACCTTCCATCGAATTTGAATTAGAAAGATATCCTTTCCTTCCTTCTACAGAAAGACAAATTGTAATTGAAGAAGTAGAATCATCTGAAGAAGAAGAGGGAGAAATTCCTTCTCGTTCACCCATTGTAGAAGAACCAGAAGACTCTGAAGTCTCTAGGGAAACTACTATGAGAGAGGAAGGAGCAACTGGATTTGGTAGAGGTAGAGGTAGAGGAGGAGGAGGAGGAAACAATGGAGGAGGTAGAGGTAACATTGGGGGAAATAGGGATGGAGATAACTCATTTGGATTTCCTATAGTCGATGAGGACTCCCGAGCCACCATGAAAAACATCTCACCATCTGTCCTCCCAAACTTCCATGGGTTAAGGAATGAGGACCCTGAAACATTTCTATTTGAGTTTGAAGTCGTGTGTCGAACTTATGATTATCTGGAAGACTCTCAAAAACTCAAACTGTTTCCTTCAACATTGAAAGGAGTAGCCTTGAAATGGTTCATGGGATTACGCACTCAATCCATTAGGTCTTGGAATGATATGAAACAAACATTTTTGGATAGGTACCTGGACTACTGTATGCCCACCAATCACAAGGATGAGGTATTCAAAATGGTGCAAAGAGAAGATGAAAACTTGGAGGATTTACTTGAAAGATTTCAATACAACCTGAAAAGAGCAAAAATGAGTAACTTAGATGAGGAGACCTTGAAAGCCCTTCTATTAAAATCCATTAGAGATGAATGGATAGATATTTTGAACATGATGGGGAAGGGAGATATATCTCAACTTTCACTCAATGATATAGCAGAGCTATGTGTCCATCTCTCAAGGGGGAAATCTAAAACTCAAAAAGGGCCTAGAGATCCTTCTCTCATCAGAGCAAACAAATCTGCAACTGGATCAGTAAGTAGGGCTAAGATTGGCAACATGCTTGATGAATTCAAAACTGACATCTTAGGGAGTCTTAGTGAACAATTAGACACCCTTAAGATTCACAATAAACAGAAAGCAGAAGCTGAGGCTTTGGCCATCTTTTGCCCAAAATGTAGGAAGAAACATGCTCTAAGGGAATGTCCCTTGGATGCAAAAGTTGTAGAAACATGTGTAATTTGTTCAGAGAATCATGAGACCAAGGATTGTCCTTCAATTCCTAGGCTCAAAGCTGTCTTTCAAGAAGATCCAAATACAAACGAATCTCTCTGTTTTGTTGCAAGGAGACCTTGGCAGGGGCAACAAAATCAAGGGTTTAACAACTCTATGAATTTTCAACCCCCACCAAATTGGAATCCTTGGCAACAACCTTGGTCCCAACCTCAAAATCATTTTCAATCATGGGTACAAGGTATGCAAAATCCTTATGGGAGATTTGCTCAATTTTACCAATATCCTCCATCTTTTCAAAACCAACAAGCTCCACAACTTCCAAATCAAAATCCACAACTATCATTGCCATTTCCACAACAACAACAACCTTCTCAACAGAATCCAAATTCTCAACTCTTGCTTCCATTCCAACAAAAGTCAAATCAACTTCCTTCTCAGCCATTGCCAACCCCCAATAATAAAAACCCTCAAAATGCTTACATGATGGAAGGTCAACAATTTCCTACCTATATGATTGTTCCTCTCAATGAAGTACAACTCAGATCAGGTAGAGTCCTAGATAAACCTTCTATAAATGCTCAAAAGCAAATCATTTTTGAGGAGGAGTCTCGTGAAGCCAATAAGGGTTCTGAAGCATCTCTTCAAAACCCAAACACTCAAAAAGAAAAAGAAAAAGAATTAACCCCCACAACTCCCATAGTTGAGCAACCTGCATCTTTATCCACACCTCCTTTTCCTGAAAGATTACAAATTGACAAAGGAGTGGAAAAACAAATTTGGTTGCCTGACTATAATTTTCTAGATGAATTGAAGAATGTCTGTATCAAGATTCCCTTGTTACAAGCCATTAAAGAGATTCCTATTCTAGCAAAAACAATAAAGGAGTTAAGTCTTAAAAGACCAGGAAGGAAACCAAGAGATACCAGAAGGATCCACCTGGTAGGGAAAATTGCAGATATCATGATGGGAAAAATTACTATGCAGAAATATGTAGATCCTGGTAGCCCAATTGTTAAAACACATATCAATGGGGTAGAAATACCAAATACTTTGATTGATTTAGGGGCTGCTATCAACATCATGAGTAGACAGACTATGGAACAGCTAAAACTTCCTAATCTTCTTTTTACACCTACCTTATTGCAACTTGCAGATCGATCAATTATTAAACCAGATGGTGTATTAGAAGACATTCCAGTCTCCTTAGACTCTTGGGAATATCCAGTGGATTTCATGATTTTAACTCCCAAGAGTAATCTAGGAGGACATCCTCTTATTTTAGGAAGACCTTGGCTAGCCATAGCTGATGCTTTCATAAGTTGTAGGTCTGGGGATATGTATATTTCTGATGGTAATTCGACAAAGAAGTTCAATATGTATCCTCCAGCAAAAGCAATTACAGAAAAGGAGATAATGAGTGGGTTGATGATGAAGATACTATATAACATGTCTTTACCATTTCTGAGATTAGTGAAGATAGTCAAATTCTGAACACATTAGAAAACTTTGAACCATCTTCAGAATATGACCACACACAATTTCAGTTGGATTCTGACATTGAGTGTCTATCATCTAGACAAATGTCTCTTTTCTCTATGGAAGAGTTTGGTAGTTCTGCCATTGAGATTTTTCCAGGAAAAACATTGAATATCAACAGAAACTTGGAAAAATCACAACAGGGGGAGCTAACCAAAATCTTGCAAAAACATTCTACTGCATTTTCATGGGAGTATACTGATATGAAAGGTATTGACCCTAAGACTTGCATTCATCACATCTACATTGAGGAAAATAGTAGACCAATCAGACAACCTCAAAGAAGGATGAATCCAAACCTTAGGGAGATAGTGAAAGAAGAGCTCCAAAAGTTACTTAATGTAAACTTCATTTACCCTATTTCAGATAGCCGGTGGGTTTCTCCTTTGGTTATAGTACCTAAAAAGAATGGTAAATGGAGGGTTTGCATTGATTACAGGGAATTGAACAAAGCAACTTTGAAGGATCACTTTCCTTTTCCCTTTATTGATCAAGTATTAGATACTTTAGCAGGAAAAAAGTATTTCTCATTTTTGGATGGTTTTAGTGGTTACAATCAGATTCAGGTAGCACCTGAAGATCAGGACAAGACCACATTTACCTGTCCATGGGGAACTTTTGCTTACCGAGTACTTCCTTTTGGATTATGTAATGCACCCGCAACATTTCAAAGGGCAGTACTAGGAATATTTTCTGATCTAATTCATGATTGTATAGAGGTCTATATGGATGATTTTACAGTGTATGGTAATTCATTTGAAGAGGCATTAGAAAATCTGGAAAAAGTCCTTATAAGATGTAAAGAAACAAACCTTTCATTAAGTCATGAAAAATGTTTTATGATGTTTACTGAAGGGATTGTTTTAGGACATCATATTTCAGGAGATGGAATTAAAGTTGATAGATCAAAAGTTGAAGTCATCTCCAAGTTACCTATTCCAAATTGTCAAAAAGATGTTAGAAGTTTTCTTGGATTTACTGGATATTATAGAAGATTTATTGAAAACTTCACCAAGATAGCATCTCCGCTCTTCAAATTACTTACAAAAGACTGTGAATTCAATTGGGATCCTGACTGTCAATCTGCATTTGAAACTTTGAAAACAAGAATATCTGAAGCACCCATTTTGAGAGGGCCAAATTGGAAACTTCCTTTCCATATTTCTACAGATGCTTCAGATACAGCTCTAGGAGCTGTGTTGGGTCAAAAGGATTTAGTTCCTTATGCCATTTACTACACCAGTAAAAATTTGACTCCTACTGAGTTAAATTATATTGTGACTGAAAAAGAGTTCTTAGCCGTTGTTCATGCAATCAACAAGTTTAGACACTATATAACTGGCTATGAAACTTTTGTCCATACTGATCATTCTGCAATTAGATATCTCATGAACAAACCTGTTACTAATGGCAGAGTTACAAGATGGCTTTTACTTTTACAAGAATTCAATATTACTGTGTCAGATAGACCAGGGAAACAAAATACAGTAGTTGATTTCTTGTCTAGAATCCAAAATACTAACGAAGATTCTCCTGTAGAGGATAAGTTTCTAGATGAATATTTGTTTGCAGTAACTACTAAAACTCCTTGGTATGCAGATATTGCTAACTATTTGGTTACAGGGAAGCTACTTCCACACTTATTTCCTAATGAGAAAAGGAAAAATTCAGGAGAGTTCAAATTATTCATGGATTTCTAATGAATTTTTCAAAACAGGGCTAGATTGTGTGATCAAAAGATGTGTTCGGGAAGATGAAATGCCTGACATCCTTAAGGCATGTCATGATGAACCGTGTGGTGGACACTTTGCTGACAAGAGGACGGCCTATAAAATCCTTTCTTTAGGATATTATTGGCCTTCTCTCTTCAAAGATGCAAAACAATATGTTAGAAGGTGTGACAGCTGCCAAAGAGTTGGGAGACCAACTCTTTCAAATGAAATGCCATTACAGCCACACGTACTCATCGAACCCTTTGAAAAATGGGCTTTAGATTTTATTGGACCTATTAATCCACCATCTAGACAAAAGAAGTATATATTGGTTTGCACTGATTATGTTACTAAATGGGTAGAAGCCAAGGCATTACCTTCTGCCACTGAAAATTCGGTTGTTCAATTTCTTTTTGAGGATATTTTTACTCGTTTTGGTGTCCCAAGAGAAATTGTGACAGATCAGGGAAGTCAATTTACATCTAACTTGATGGAGAAGCTGATGTAAGAATACAAAATCAAGCACAGAAAATCTACTCCATACCATCCGCAAGCAAATGGTCAAGTGGAATCTACAAACAAAGTTCTTGAGAGCATCATCACCAAAATTGTTCATCTCCACAGAAGAGATTGGGCAGAAAGGCTTCCTGAAGCCTTATGGGCCTATAGAACTACATGGAGGAACACAACAGGACATTCTCCCTATGAACTTGTTTATGGGAAAGAAGTCCTGCTCCCCATTGAGTTTCAAGTCAAAACCTTCAAGATGGCAGTTCAGTTGGGGATGAATCTATCAGAAGCCCAAAAGCACAGAATGGAGCAGCTGAATGAGCTAGATGAAATAAGACAAGATGCAATTTTAAGGACTGATCTAGTTCAGCACCAAAGAACTAAGTGGCATGACAGATATATCAAAGAGAAAAAGTTTCAAAAGGGAGATTGGGCTTTACTGCTTGATTCCAAGTTTAAAGACTTCAAAGGGAAATTTCAGACTCATTGGCTTGGACCATATGAGATTGATGAAGTCTTTAGCAATGGAGCAGTTCGAGTCAAGACTATTGATGAGTTTCAAACTCCTCTCATTTTGAATGGCCACCGATTGAAAATTTATCATAAGCCACTCTCAAAAGAGGACTTTGTCAAAATGTTTCAAGAAAATTCTGCAATGAGGCTGGTGGGGAAGAGTCCTTCTCCTCCATCAGCCTAGTCTTTGTTTCTTTCAGTTAAAAAAAAAAAAAAAGCTTTTGTATAAGCCTGAAAACCAATCATAGATTGGTAGTCTTATACAGAAAATGTAGAGTGAAAATCAGGGGTACCTGACACTCTATATTTTCCAAAAAAAAATCTCTCTTTCTTTCCATCTTCACCTCACTTGTCATTCCACTTCACCTCGATCTCATTTTCATCTCCATTCCACTTCACTCCATTTCATTTCCATCTCATTCCACTCATTTCATTTCATTCCATCAATAAAAGTCCCCTTCAGGATTATTTTCATTCAGTTATTTCTTTTTCTAACTATCTTTGTGCAGTTAAAAGGGTGTTCTCTTAGTTTCCGCAGCTGGAAACCGTTTCTGCAGCTAGCACCAGTTTCCGCAGCCATAAACGATTTCCACAGCCAGCATCACTCTGTCTCTACAGCCAGCAGCACTCTGTTTTCAAAAAAATCACAGTCAAAGGTTAGCATCATCATCACCAAAGGCAGCAAAGATATGAGGCATCTGCAAGATCAAAGAGCAATAATGGGTCAGAAGCCTTAATCAGCAAATGGCAAACTTCCAAAGGTATGATCAAAATCTCTACCAAATAACAATTTAATGTCATTGTATGCATAGTTATTAGATCATGGAAATTCCACTAAATACAATGATTTGATACGGCAAGATCCATATCACTCCTCTTCCATGATGATAATCCATCCACCTCATTCCTTTCTAACGGTCCCATAATCACTATTAATTCAAACTCGAAATGGGACTGCTCTTCCATTTATTGGTCGTACTTTGAGACATGACCTACTGTACTACGGCTCTCCTCCACCATAATTTCCGCAGCCAACGTTGAGACATGGCGTAAGTCATCTGATCCCAAAAGGACTCAGCCGTTATTCTGCCATTATCACTCCACTCCCGCATGCATTGAACTCGTTTCTGTTATTTATCCTTTACTCCCTCATACTCATACTATTTCCTACTCTCCATTTCCGCTGCAACCTCCATAGCTTTGCTCTAAACCCTGATTACAGTCACTGCATACGCTTTGCATTTCGATTACGGCCACTCCACTTACCTTAAGAATCCCGTAATCAGCTCGTTTTTCCCTTGAACGTCCACACACAGTAAAATTTTCAGCCGGGGTTGAAAGCCGAGAATGGGAAAGTTACTCAGAGCTGAACCTGAGGGCCCAAAATACCTAGAGGGGTATCCGCAGATGAAGGAGTCATTGAAGAAAGCAAAGTGGCTGAAATTTATTCAAAAGTTCAGAGGTTATAATAAGGAAGTGACTAAAGCTTTTGCCAGGTCCTTTAATGGACACATAGTGGAGGTAGGGGATTTGAAATTTACAATAACGGAGGCCACAATAGCAGCAACAACCAGTTTACCACAAGAAGGAGACAGATGGTTTAAAAACAGAGGTCTGGATGATCAAGGATGGAAAGTCATGCTCAAAAACCTAGGTATGGATACTTCTATATTTACTAAAGGAATTCTTGTGCATGTAATCAAAGAAGAATGGTCTATGCTGTTATTACTTGTTCAGAAGTTTATTACATGCGAGGGTCATTTTGGCACCATGTACATGTATCATGCAAGGATTATGATGAATTTTATGGAAGGCCATGCCCTTAATTTACCTTACTTTCTGTTAGCAAGCCTGAAGAAAATGAGCTCTACTATTCAGAAACATGTAGGCCATATTGAATCCCACCTTTACCATCACGGGCTCATCAGAATTCTCATTGAAGATCAATTGAAAAATAATAACGATACTTGGGAAAAGTTTTTGATCAGAAATCACTTCCAAGAAGTGATTGATGCCTCTGCCAGCAGTTCCCCAAAAATCCCAAAAAGAAGTAGGAGGAAAGAAAGAAATGTTACAGCCCAGGACCTTCCTACAGTAGACACTCAGGAAACTGTTCAGGAGGAAGAAGAGGAGGGAGTTAGAAACAAAAATCAGAAAAAGGACAAAGGTAAAATAACTATTCAAGAGACATAGCCATCCCCTGAACCATCTGTAGAAGAAGAGTCTCAAACTCTGGCCGATAGATTAGCACATCTTCATGCTGCTGCCATCAAAAAGAGAAAACAAAAAGAAAAACAGAGTGCCCAGAAAGAGAGCACTAGTCCATACCTAAAAAGGAGCACTAGGCTAAAAGGGAAGGGGAATAAAACCAAAGAAAAACAGTCTCATTTTATTGATTTGGATAAAGAGACACTTGAGAAATCTCCAACTCAACCAATCATTGAGCCAAGTCCTCCACGTGAGGAAAGCCCTTTTCAGCAGGAAAGAGAAAACAGTCCTCCTTCACCAGAATTTGAGTTCAGGCCGAGAAAAACACCTGAGGTAGATTCCAACCAGCAAGAAGCATATAACTACCTAGAGTCCTTGGAACAATCAGCTGCAGGACCAAGCACCATCTTGCCACTTGATGCACAAGAGCAGTCTTTAAAACAGGAAGTGTTTGAGCTAGAAGTCCTAAACAGGCATATTAAACAAGAAAACGAAGCATTAAAAGAACAGAGTAAGGTAGACAAGATTGTCCATGACAATACTATGCTCCACTTAGGACTGTGGCAAAAGAAGAATAGAATGCTGAAGAAAAAGTGTAAGAAGCTGAGCAGGGCATTGATTAATTTGAAGTTCAGATGTCTAGTCAAGAAACCAAGGACCATTTTGGCATCAAGGAGAAAGAGAAGAAGGCTGGATGTTCTTGCAGAAGCATCAGAGCACATGGATTGAGGAAAAGAACTAAGTTTTGGTTGCATGAGTACATGCAACACCTTCACAGTGGGGGTATGTAGAGCCTTGAACCTGTACCTCCTTACACACCCTCTCAGCCTTCTTTTCCCATTCATTTCCTCCTTTTTCCCACTCATTTCATCCACCAAGTTGATTAAATCATTGTATTTTAGGACTTTTTACATGGTTTTCTAACTACGCTGATCACTGTTGTTTGGTTTAGAATTCTGGTTCAGAGTGCTGCGTTTCCGCAGCCAACACAGGTTTCCGCAGCTGATCCAGGTTTCTGCAGCCAGCACAGGATTGCGCAGTTGTTTTATTAAATGATATGTTACAGGTGTCCTCCGAGAGGATGAGCCACATGGGCAAGTTCCAGGAGTCAAGGACATGGGACGTGTCCCTCCAGATCACCCAAAACAGCCATAAAAGCCCGCAGTCAACGAGGAGGCAAATACCGGTCAACAGAAGTGTTCAGTGGTGGCACGGCTCTGCGTTGCTCTGTTTTTGGGCACGTGAAGCTAGGTGGCATCATCCTCATCCACGGAGACAATCTAGAAGCATAAATCCAACAGCCATACTCTCCAAATTGAATGAACACGATGACAGTTACCTAGATCTGGGGACGCAGAGGATTCACGTGTTTTTAAACAACTGGTTGAATAGCATAGATCTCGTTAAAGTAGTTTGCTTTCTCCTTATAAATAAAGCGTCCTTGAACGCTGTAGAGTTAATCGTTTTTGTAATCGTTTTTAATGTAATTTTGAGCTCCCCACTGTACTTTTACATTTGCTGTCAATACATGAGAAGACTGTTTTGCATTTAAGCGTATAACTACTCCTTGAACCGGCTGAAGTAGGCATAGGGCCCCTGTTTGCTGAAGCCCTGTACAGTAACCTTTAATTTCTTGCATTTCTTTCTCTTGTTTCATGTATACTAGCTGTACAGATCTCTTTTAAATTGCTGCGTTTTTATTTCTTTTCAACATGTATATTAGTTGTACATAAACTTTGATTTCTGTTGATTTACATTTCTGCACTTTTATGTTCATGACTGATCAATGTGTTATGCAGGTTTCTTAGCCAAGCCCGGGACAGTTTTCCTTCTTTTCTTTTCATAACTAGTGGCATGCGTGATCATCTTGTCTATGTTGCTGACCTTCATTATTTTGCAGTTTTAATTTTCCTTACTGTCATTTCTTTAACTTGCATATTTACTTTCTGCTCTTAGATATCAAGTTGTTCATCTATTGATGGTTCCTTTTCCATAATCAAATAACTTTATTGGGAGCCAAAATATCACTTAGTATAGCTTGATTTAGTTGTTTTAGAACTCACATTACTTGACTTATTCATAACTGTTTCTTACATGATAAATTCAGTTGAAAGGCAAAAGGTTAAGAGAAAGTTAAAGTATTGTGACTAGTCTCTTTTATGTAGTTTCACTTAGATTTCACATTGCTTAACATTTCATGATATCTTTTCATAGAGAAGATTAAGTTGAAGAGTTGAAATAGTGTGAGATAGTTGTTCTTAATTTTAGTTGGATTTAATATAGATTTCATTTTCATTTTCATTCAGCAGCAGAGATACTGGGCCGATGTCATTAGTCCTTTATTTGATGTCTTTATTTTCCTTTAAGAGTTGATTTTATTGCAGTTGTTGTTCAAGCTTTCTTGTAGAATACTTTTTAAGTTTTCAGAAATCACTTAGAGATCACCACAATCATCCACATTCCACTTGCTTTATTACATTTCCATCACATCATAGTAGGAAAGATACATTCGAAAACAAACTTAAAAAAGCTAAAAATGACAAAAGACTAAGAAAATGATTACCTAAGTACATATAGTACACCTCACTTCATCAGCTTACGAGCCCCGGGTTGACATTCAAAAGTTGCAATTTAGACATCACTAAATTGACCAAACAATCAGCTCCTTCAACGTATGGCCACCTAACCCTTCTTGCTTGTACTAACTCACTACATAGAGTTTTGAGCAATTTTGCCTTGTAGGGTGCATGGAGCATTTCTAGTGGCCCTTTGCAAAATAAAATTATTCCATACAAGGTATCTTCCCTCTCACAGTTCGTTAAGCATATCCCTAGATAAAGTGGCTTTACTTTTCTACTCTCCTTAGCCAACTGCAAAATTTCCTCTTCTAGTAAGCCTTCCTCAATGTAGGGCGCACTTTTAGTGAACATCCAGCCACTATGGAAGTAAACTATGCTATGAAAAATCAACCACTGTGAAAGAAAATTGTGTTATTCTTAAGCTTCCTCCTCCTCCTAGTGCACGGTACAATTCTAGTGGACAGTGGAGCTTCCTATAGATCAATGTTGAAGAAAACTTTTCCTTCCCTTAAGTTCGCCTCTCAGTCATAGCGCATGGCACAGTTTTAGTCAACAAGCCCTTAACACTTGTCTAGTAAACTTCCTGACTACACCAATGCTTTCCTTGCCCTGCCTCCTGGGCATATGGAACATTTCTAGTCCACAGTTAGGGCCTCCCTCAGTCATTGTGAATCTCAATTGTGCTATCATTGTCTCCTACTCCCTTGAGTCTGGTACATGGTGCATCTTTAGTCAAAAAGCTCACCACACTATCTCTTACACTTTTCCACTGCGCTGGACCTTGAAGAGCCCCTCCTCATAGTGCATGGTGCAACTCTAGTGAGCAGTGGTACTCTCCTAAGCCATTGTTGAGCTTAAGTGTGCCATCCTCAACAAGCCCTTCCTTCTCAGTCCTTTCACAGGCCTATCACAAGAAGCTTCTTCCATGAGAAAGGTAGAGATAGGATAGATGATTTCAAGATTGATTTTTCCTTATCATGAGTGATCTTCATTAGCAGGTGTACCATCTCAACATGACAAGGTGATGCTCAAGGAATATGTCAAGGAGAAGAAACAAAGAAGCACTTGCAGAGAAGAAGCACAAAGAAGAACCATCATGAGTACATGAAGCAGATCTTGGACCATGACAGAATGAGGACATTAAATGATAGCCTTGAAGGTTCCAACACTAATCCAAGACCCTTTGGAGGTTAATGATGAAGCAAAAATCAGATCTATCATTAAAAAGACAAATTCAAAGCAGTAAGGAGAGAATCTTGGCATTGCCACATCATCATGAAGTTTATGTCATCCTTTCCAAGTCATGGCTTGTACAAGTATCATCACAATGTCATATGGTCCAATGTGTTTTGCCACATCATGTTGTGGAATGTAATGATGTATTTTCAACAAGATGACAAAATGTGAATATGCGTAAGTCTAAGAGTCACATGTGAACCAAAGAGTCATATAGAAGGTCAAAGGTCATTTAGGAGTCCAAGAGTCATGAGGGTAACTCAAGAGTGAAGGGGATATTAAAGGTCATTCCTCTTGTTATAAAAGAAACCCCATAACTCAAGAAAAGGGATTTTGGAGGCTTAGGCTTTGAAGAGCTAGCCTTGGCTTCTCTAACTTGACATAGGAGAGAAGATCATTCCTTAGTCAAGTAATAAGTGACTTAATGTTGCACTACTAATGCTAGTGGCAAACCATTATAATTATGTACTTGGATATTTCACCTAATAATCAAAAGCTAGCAGAGCCAACACATTTTCATGCATGTATCCTAAACATTTTAATATTATTATTTGGATGTTTTTGGTATATGCTATGTTCATATGTACTAAAGAAACTAAACTACTTCATTGGATTTGGTACTTAACTTTTAGAATGTGTGTTGTGTTTTCTTTAATGATTGTTGTGTCTATGTGAACTATTTCATTGGATAACTAAAAAACATTCCCTTGCTCTCGTGTGTCTCTCTTAGGTTAGTATTATTACTTTCCTTCCAAAGACTCACTCTTGTCTCCCCTCTCATGAAGACCTCTTTTTACACATTGCAAATGGTGTTTCACATTGTCAGCTCACTTGTTTATTCAAAGGTTATGTATATAATCTCTTATGTTATTCATTGAAACCAAGGAAAACCTTGAGTTATGGTGGTCGGGTCGATAATTTGGATGGGGCTTCTACTCCAAATGGTGGTGAGGTCTAATTTGGACTTCACATTGGGGAGACCCTCGTATTTTGGCAGTATCCAGCACCACCAACACACCACTTCGATAGTAAGATATCAAGTTCCAGCTAATATCAAGACAATTTTTTGTAATTCATAAAATCCTTGTCTCTTTCTTGTGCTAGACCAAGTCATGTTTGAAAATTGTAATCTCATATATAAAGTTTATAGGATCCATCAGCATGCCACAAGGTATATCATCAAGCCACCATAACTGCCATATTTTTTTCTCTTAGATCGTCATCATGTCTCTTCACATAATATAACAAGCCATGTAATATGTATAAGCCATTGTTTCAAATGTGACTTCCATAATTATGTGTTCCACAAAAGATTTAAATTGATCTATGAAAATGTGATAATTGTAGTTTAAATGTGAGTTATTAAAAACCTCGGAAATAAAGCGATCCATAAGATATCGGGCCCAGGAAACAATGTGGGTCCACCAGTAGAGTTTCGATTCACAAAATTAAATGTCAAAGAGAATAGTCTACAAGAGGTGTGACGTCAAATGATGATGCTAAACATTTCCATTGTAATGTGAGCCTCGAGACACAGGAAGGATTATGTGAGTCTCTAAAAAACGATCCATAGAAGTACATCAAACTTTTGTTGATCTGAGACATTGCAAATATAAGAAGTTTCATTTTGAAGTATATGAATTATTGCGGTGAGATATGATCCATAGCAGAATATGAGCTACCAATAATACGAGTCACAGATAAATCACCAAGCCATAGTGCGTGAACAAAGGTAGTGAACCATTGTGTGTGAGCTATTGATAAAATATGGTACTCAACAGATGCAAAGCTAGAACCATTTGAATCTTTGTGTGAGTCATACAACGCTATTGTTGGAATAATGTGATACACAAAAATATAGATTCCATGCCATCATATAGAATATGTGACTCCAAATAACTATAGAGTATGTGATTCCATCGCACTATTCAGAGCAGAGCGAGATCCATGCAAAATTATGCAATCCATCACCTTATGCCAAAGTTCATATCGATTCATAGATTAAGCGATCCATATAACGAACAATTTGATTCTTAAAGTGAGAGCCATATCACAGTGCGAACGAGGGAATTTCTTCAATGTGTGAGTTCTTTGTATATATTTGTCCCATACTGTAATTATAGATCTGAGCCATATATACAAAATTCCAGATATGAGCCATTTTAGAACATGATGCCATTGTGATGTAAAGTAATGCCACAGGAATGTGATTTCCTGAGCCTTAGATGTAAGTGGTTGAGCCACAAAGAAATCAATATTTATGAGCTTTTGTTGAATGATTGAGAAATAGATTTGATCTTTATTGTAAAGCATGTTTTTCCAAATCACTTCACACAAAACAAAATGAATTAATCCAAATTCCAAGAGAGTGATCTTCAGGCCTCCATATTCAAACCTTAGCTCTGGTACCATGTTAGAAATTGAGAGGCTTGTACTTTAAATTATATTTCTCTTTCCTTGATAACTGCTTGTGAAATTTGTTGGCTTCTTATTAATTTAATTATGTTTTTCTTCATCAAACAATTATCAAATGTAAAAACATGAAGATCAAAGTACACAAGAAACATAAGATATAGGCTCCAAGCTAGGTCAAAACCCCTCCAAGGGGAGAACCCCAAAAAATTATCTTCTTATAGAATCAGATCAAAGTGAGATATTGAAGACCCAAGACCAACCTTCTAGCTTCCAATTCAAACCCTCCTTATGCATTGTAAATCCATTAACATCAAGATATCAACAACAAATCTTCAAAAAGAGATAAGATAAGGCAAAACTTCCACAAACCCTTCATCCATTTCAAAATTCAACCATCATTCTTCTACGAAATTTTAGAACCAATCTAGTTAATTGTGTGTGTACAAATGAGCTCAAATCCTCTTCTATTTATACTCTCTAGAAGGGTGCGAATAGACATGACCTTTGGGGAAGGGCTGACTTGGAATCTAGAGGGTTTTTTAACCCAAATTACATATTAAAAAAATATTGTTTCCTTTTTCTTTACAATAGGCCTGAATAGGACTTTGACTCGTCAAATCCTAGAAGCATGAAGAACATGCTTAACTAATGAAATAATAATTTCTTGCGCATGAAACTAATGCTTGAAAAAAGAAAAAGAAAAAAACTTTTTTTCTATTTACATGAAATATACAATGACATCATTACAAAGATAATTATGAAGATTGGACCTAGTTACATTTCCTAACACATTAAGGGGTACTACATCCAATTCCACTTCATTAATAAAATCATCCTTACAACAAATTTAATATTACATTGTTTCTTCAATTTGATCTCTACATCTTTGTTTCATCATCCCAATGGATATGGGCTAAGATGGTCACAAACCTCTAATCCAATCTTATTAACCAAATATATTATTATGAGATTAGTCTATCAACTAGAATCAAATAAAGTGTCTATCTTGGTCTTCTTGGCTTGGATCTTGATCTGGAAGAGTTTGGTTATCTCCTTCTCTTCCTACAGATGAAATATACTTAGATTCACCTTCTTATTCATTCATCTACAATCAATTTTCTCATCCACATCAAATTTTCTTCCAACCTGATTGTTCGAATTGGCTACAATATTTTTTTTTTGTGTCCTTGTGGTTCTTCAAGTTCAACTATAGATGTATTTTCCAACACTCTTCTTAAGTGTGGCCATAAATATTACAATGGTTACAATGGTTTTCAGGATCATTGCATTGATGTGTAATGTTTGTCGTCTTCTTATCCTTCCCCCTTTTCCACTTATTCTTCCCCTCCTTGGAAGTTTTCCCATGTTCTTTCTACTCAAAACCGCTTGGATTCCCTTTCTTGTATCCTTTTTTTTCCATGTATTGTGCATTTACATATGCCTTAACCACTATCCTTGGCATTAAAAGAATCACTTTATTTTTTATATGACTATGTAGACCCCCCCCAGTAAATACTTGAGTACATCTAGATTCTTGGAATAGATATCCAGCATGATGCCCATCTTTTTGAAATCGATGGTCTACCCTTGTACTCTCTACCCTTGCCTCTAGTTGAAATAGTTCCACCAAATACATTGGTCCTTGACATACTCAATAGGGTAGAATTGGGACTTAATGATGATTTTAAATTCCTTTCACCTAGTTACTAGTGGATCACCCCCTAGCATAAGTGCTTTTGTATAGCTTTCCCACCAGGTTAAAGCACAGCCCTTTAACTTCCATTTGGAAAATTATATCTTTTCTTCTTCATCTATATGGTGAACATTGAAATAAACTTCTAGTTTTTATAATCAATGATTTAGTTTTAATGCATTAATCTCACCTTCGTATGGCTTTATATCCACTTTTTCTTCCATATTAAATAAGGACCATGAGAGGTTAACAACATTGAAACTCAATTTCTCTTTCTTGAGTTCTTTACTTGATTCCTCTTTTGGGTCTAAGTTATCATTTAATTTCCTTTAAGCCAATATTTAAGTTAGAACCTTCACCTTTTCTAAATAATCCAAGATTACTCGCTAGAGATGCCATGAGGAGGTTCTTGTTATGATTGATGTTGGCAACTTATGATTCCATCTTCACAAATATCTCTTCTATTGGATCTCGAGGGTTATTATGAATAGATGCATCAACCATGGCTATGGCTATATGACTTCCTTCTTAAATCAATTCATGATTATCTTACAACTTGCCATAAAATACTCCAAATATAACTACTACAGTAAAAACATGATATGTAATCTATCATGGATATTTCCACTAGAACACCTCATCACAATAGATATGATAAAATACCAAAATGTTTACTATGGAATTTAATTTCTTTTGGGCATTAAACTCTTTAATTACTAGTTTATAGCTAAAATGAAAAAAAATATAGTGTTGAATTTCCACGACCTTGGGTCTAGGATAGAATCTTAAAATTATCGACGCTACCAAATCAAGAATCTCAACCATAAACTACTTTTCACAGCAGAAATATAAAGCAGTAAATAACATATGCACAATATACACAGCTTTAAACAAAATTGTACAATAATGTACAATCCCAATCATTGTTATATTAATCCAAATCTGATAAATACAACAACCTATGGTTACAAGATACAATGACAAACGCGGTTGCAACAATTCTATGTTGTACCTTGTCCTTCCAGTCCATCGCACCCGTACTGCTCACTAGTAGTGCCTTAGTCCATCAAAGCCACTACACATCGAGACTCCAAGAGGGTTGCCTCCTATCACTGTTGCAAGTCACGTCTGCTACAATGAACATGGGCTCATCAACTAATCTCTGGGTTGGCCAATTTTCGAGCTCCAATATGCGACGCTAGCAATGACTTTAGTACATCAAAGTGTTGCACTTCGGTACCGTCCTTCACCCAACCTTCAGCTGCTCTTCGCCCTTCAAGGTATCTTGTCTAGGGCTACTTTGGGTAGCCAACACACTACCCTCCAATATTCCTATGGCTCCCAATCTCGTCACTTCCATATCTACACCTAATATGACTTTTCCTCACCTCAGAATGTCATTTAGCCTTGACCCAACACATCTATCCAAAACATTGTTGTTCACCATGCTTGACTGTTGCACTCTACAATTCTGGATAGGGCATCAACTACATCCCTTAATCCTCCACGCAGTTAGCAAGTTAAGCCTTCTAAGGCTACGGTTCACCAAGGGAAGAATCTCCATTGCTACGCTACCCCAAATCTAGGTTTAATACTTCAACGCATCCCTTAGAGATAGCTCAATTGTTGTCTATGGCCTACGACCTAGCACAGCAGCTATTGTAGGCCTTCAGCCCCCTCAAACACACCAGCAAATTTCCTTCAAAATAACGCAGATAGCTTCTAATTCCCTCTGCCTAAACAACCCTTCAATCTGGCCCTAATCCACACTTAAGACAGTCTTGTTCACGCCTCAAAATAGCCCTTCAAATGTGCCACGTTGTCCCTACAAATCCTGCGGCCCAATCACATAAATACATTATTCTTTTTTTCCCTCTTTAACATTGTCTTTAAGTCTCCTTTGCTATGGCTAAACAGAGATATTCCTCCACAAAATTTCAAATATATTCTTAGAGACATAATGCCACAAATGGATGCCTTAAATGACTCAAATCATCCTCAATAGATAGGATTTACTACCTCCAACGAGTTCACTCAAAGAGACACGTCTACTTGGAATTTTCTTTAAGTTGGCCTACTTGAAAATCCAATATTTACTATGTCAACTTCAAAAATTCATATCTCTCTAATGACAACTCGGATTCGGATGATTTTCGATGCGTTGGAATTGAATTTTCGAGAAATATCATCCTCTTCCATCACATGTCATGAATCCATCATTTTTTTCCCCAAAACACGATGGGTGACGAAACCCCGGACTTGGGTTCCAAGCCCACAAGCTTCCCTTGTGGCACTTTGTCCTCCAAACCCTGAACCCTAGGGCTTCGAGTACCTCCCAAGTTACACAATTCCACACTCCCTCTTAGCGAAGGATGTACTTCCAAGACTAGGAAGTATATCGTCATCATCATCACTGCTCGCAACACTTGCCCAACTCTTGGCACTCACAATCGCAGCAATCCATGTACGGTGAACTATGCACTTCTCGGAAGTGTCGTTGTCACTACCAGAAGCAACCTTCTTCTTCTTCTTATCCTGTAACATCTTCCACTCTTTCCATGATTCCATCTTGGCAGTTGTAGGAGCACCCTTGCTCACCACTAACCATGTGTTCTTCTTGGGCTACAAAGTCTCCCTCTGAATCTGCAAGCTCCCTCTCGAACTAGAATCCTTTTGAGTCTCTAGAACCTAGACCTTCTCGAAAAAGTGTATTTTCTTCTCAAGAACCTGTGCCTTCTCTTCTGAAGCCTGCACCTGCACCTCCACTTACTCATGCTTCTCTATAACCTACACCTATCCCTGCTTCTTTCCATGATCCTCAGGCTTGGTAGTCAACCTATAGAAACCATGCTCTCTAACTTAGAGCCTCTAAGCCTGAGGATCATGGAAAGCCTGAGTATTTCCCATCAGACTTAGAGCCTCTAAGCCTGAGTATTTCCTTTCCATCCTAGAACAAGACCGCAAAACCCTTCTTCTCCATCATCGAGTCGGAGAGCACATTATATCTGAGTCTTGGTACAAATAGTACATCCTGGACCCGCATCATACTTCATGTCTCCATTCTGAATGACACAACGCCCGATCCTCGGATCTCTAACTGACTCTTGTCGCCCAACAACATGTGAACTTTGAGTCTCATCTAGCTAGAGTCTCAAAAATATCATTTGACCCTGTCATATGCTTCATTGCACCATTGTCCACGTACCATCAACCATTTTTTATAGTACTCTACGAGAAATGAGAAATCATAGCAAAATCCTCCTCTTCATATTCCAATCTTCTATAGAGCTCATCCATCTCTACTTTATTGGCAATAAGGGTAGCTTTCTTCCCTTTTCTTTTCTCATCATCTCCCTTCTTCTCCTTCGAACGTCTTGATGAAAATGACCCATCTTGCCATAGTTGAAACACTTGACTTTAGTCAAGTCCTTTTTCATACCCTTCATTTGTGATGCAAGTTCCACGTCATCATCTGAAGCTTTCTGCTTCGACTGAAGATCCTCGTCTCACAACTCTTCCTGAATGAAGTCATCCCACAGCCTATCCCAGTCTGGCAGCTTCTCCCTAGCAATGATTCCTTTGATGAAGGGTTTCCATTCAGTGAACCCTTTCAAGGCAATCCTTACCATATCTCCATCTGAGATAGTCACACCAATGGCAGCAAGCTCATCTTTGACCTGAGACAATCTCGTCATATACAAGGTCATGTTTTCATCCTTTGTCATCTTAGTGGATTTCAACTTGTCCTCCAATACTGGTACCCAGTGTTCATTCTTATACTGGAACAAATTTTGAAGAGACATCCACATCTCATGTGCGGTGTTCTTCCCGAAAAAATTAGGTATTAGGACATCACTCACACCATATAGGATGATTAGTATTGCCCTCGTATCCAAATCTTCCCATATTTCCAACTCCTTAGGGTTAGTTGGCTTCTTAATTTCTTTCTCGGCAAAATCCCAAATCTTATTGACCTACAATATCAACTTGATCCTTTCCTTCCATGGACTATAGTTGGACCACTGCTCCAACATGTCCTCATATCGAATACATGCTTGAAACTTCAACATTGTAGTGAACCCTTGTTATAGACATTTTTGGGCCCTACAACCCCAAGCATGAAATTTCCATAAACCAAGGGCTCCTAAGTCCCTAAAAGTGTTGTTCTAACCCCTAAAGGAACAAGGTCAACAGATTACAGCTTCTCCCAGAAGTTCTCCATGAGAAACTGCTCAGAATTGGTCAAAACAGGATCATTGCAGCTACTCCACTGGCTAAGTGCGTTGCATCTCACCCAAATACACTGTGAGGGTGCGTTGCATTTCAAAAGTCCCTTCTGTGGGGTGTGATGGGCGAGAAATGACAAATGGCAGTGTCATTCCACAAGGTGGAGAGGCAATGGAAGCTTCCAGAATCTTCTCCTGTGACACTTGCCTCACTAAGTTCGACCAAGGATGAGTAAGAGGCCATCAGTCTCCAAGTGGAAGCAAGAACTATCAGAGAGAAGACACTAATCAAATCACAAGCTGACTCATCCCCCTTACAGATATCTATATATGGATCCCTCATCCCAGAGATCCAGAGGCTGGAATTTTGCATGTTGTAAGGAATTGTTGTTGGTTTCCTGAGACAAACATCATATTGTTGGGTGATCTAAGCTTTGTTTGAGGTGAAGAGGGGCTTCTTTGCTGGGAGGTTGATGCTGGGTCAGAACAACCAGTTGTAACTCCTCTTGGCTCTTTTCTTGTTTATCAATAAAAGTTATTTGAGTTTTCCTCCATGCTTTTGTGTCATTGATGCTTGTTACATTTGTATGGTCAATTTACATCTGACCCTAGATTGTTTATGATTATAGATCCATGTCTTTGTATAGTGCTATGCTTCTGTGATCTTACAGGTACTTTGTCAAGCTAGGAATGCAAGGGAGCAGGTAGCTGAGGACTATCAAAGAAGAGAGGGATCAAATCAGGAGATTGGAGCAAGACAAAGGTTGGTCTTTCTGTTCCTCTCTATCTATAATTCATAAAGGAAAAACAAAAGTAGCTTTTCTCTATTTGTTTCTAAGGCAACTGTCACACCTTAGTGGGATAGAGCAGTTCTAAATAGACACTTTTCCCTGTAACAAAATGGCGACTCCACTGGGGAAGTAATTAGTTTGTTTTTTTATCATTCTTTGTTGTCTATTTCATAAACTTACAAGTAGCATTCGAATTGCATTTGCCATAACAAATGCAAAGTAGACAACTACTACTTCAATCCATCTACTGGGTCTGTTTATGATTTAAACAACTGATTCACAAACTATTTGATTGCCCCTGTGATAGCTCTTAGATCCTCCTTAGATCTACCCCTGATTGTTGCATTACTGATTACTTTTTGCTCGGCCAAAACCCAAGAACTGAACTACAAACTGTGAACCGGAACCCGAACAGGGTCTCGTTTCTGGCCCAGCGCAGGTACTGTTCAGAGATTCTAAATTTCAGCTGATCCAGGTGGATATTGGTGGCCACCTGTCAAGTCCACCTGGACCCCCACCATTGTCTTTCTCAGCATTTTCAATTTCCTTAATTGTAGCACAACTTACTATTTTTAGCAGTTTTTCGGGTCCTGAACTTCCGGAGCCGTTTTGAGGCCCTAAACGACGTTTTTTGGGGAATCCAGGGGCAACATGGGTCCATGCAATGGACCATGTTGCCCGTTCCAACAATGATAGTGCTCGGATAGATCTTTCTACTGAGCTATTGTACGCGTCAAACGGAGATCATATGCCAAAGTTATGACCCCGGGAAGTTGATGTACCAATTTACCCCCAAACGGGGCCCACAGTTTGGCGTTTCATCTCCTAGGGTTAGGTTTTGGAATGTTAAGGGTTTTCCATTGTTTCTCAACAATAAATAGGCCTTCGAGCCTCATTGTAACACAGTTCAGAGGCATGTAGCCACCACATCTCTTCTCAGAGATAAGCTACCATCGCCCTAGCTGGTTTATTTCCATTTCTGGTTGTAAGCATATTTCAGTATTTTCCATTAATGAAATGAAGTATTATTTCCGTTGCATCTTTGTGTATATGGTTATCTCTGTAATTTGTTGCGTTCCTGTTTAAATCCAGATCAGTGGTATCAGAGCGGTCTGCTTTTTCTCTGTTTTCCTTTGCATGTCCCCAACAAGGTCGGGATATAAGGAGTTAGGGCTTGAACTGGTTGAACCTTTGCAAGACCAGCCTCGCAAATCCCGACGGCCTCCCATGGCGGACGAGAAGAAAGACGAGGGGGCAGGAGATCCCATCAAAATCTTGCTCGAAGAAGCCCTCGAGCGACAACGGAACGCGATGATGGACAGCTTTGCCCAGATCCTTCAACGGCTACCCAGAAGCGGCGCATCAGCTTCCAACAGCTCCTCTGGAAACGCCACACCCTTTAAGGTACAAGTTAATTTTGAAATCCCCATATTCGAGGGTCAGATAGACGCCGATGCCGTAGATAAATGGTTAAATCTGCTAGAGGGTTATTTTTCTGTTCATGAATTTTCGAGTTGGGAAAAGATTTTTTTTGCTCTTCTCAAAGCAGTGCCCCACGTCAAGGACTGGTGGGAAACCTACTGCGAGCAGAAGGATGACAGTACTGGCTCACTATTTTCAGCCGCACCCACCTGGGATTTGCTCTGGGATGCCATCAAGGAGCAGTACTACCCTGTCGGAAGCTATGAGGACGAATACATAAAGTGGACCACGCTGCGGCAGGGAAGGGACCAAGACGTGACGGAGTTCACCAATCTTTTCCATACCCTTCGCACAAAGTTGGGTATCAAGGATTCGGAGCAACATTTGATACTCAAATACCGTGGCTGCCTGCACAAGTACATCCAGGAAGAAATACAATTCCTAAACATCCCCTCGCTCGGCGCAGCATACCGATATGCCGTCAAGGTCGAGCAGAAGTTTAAACAAAAGAAGCGAGACTTTGGATCTGCGAATCCAAAGCAGGGGAAAGGTGCCCCTAAACCACAGAACAAAGGACAAAGCCAAGGCGGGACAGCCCAAGACAACCAACCGAAGCCGCAAGCAAAGAACAGCGCCGCGAAGCCGAGAAAGGACACTGGAAAATGGTGTGAGTTCCATAAGAGCTCCACTCACAACACAAGTGAGTGTCGGGCCAAGCAGTCACTGGTGGTTGAGCTAAAGGTTTCAGAATCAGATGCATGTTCCGACTATGAGTCAGAACCCGATAAGGGGTATGAAAAAGGGAAGCAGATCATTGATGCGGATCCCAGCGCCACTGTTGCTACCGCAAAGATCCAGAAAAATGAACCCGAAGATCCAGACGAGGAGGAGCGTCTCTTCCACTCCCATATGTGGGTAAAGGGCTCCCCGATACAGTTCATTGTTGATAGCGGGAGTCAAAAGAACCTCATTTCGACAGAGGTCGTGAAGCGGTTGGGCTTACCGACCACAGCACATCCACAACCATACACCATTGGGTGGCTTCACCAAGGACGAGATCTTCGCGTGAGCCAGTAGTGTCGCCTTCCATACAACATCAAGCCCTTCACGGATGAGGTATTGTGTGACATTGCTCCCCTTGAAGTTTGTGATGTATTACTAGGACAACCATACTTGTGGAAGCGACATGTTGTGTATGAATCAAGGCCCCGTGCTGTTATTATTACATTGGGAAATAAGTTGTTCAGGATACCAGAGGTAGCACCACCTGCCGCCATCTCTTTGATTACTGCAAAACAATGCAGTAAGATCATTTCCAAAACCAGGAAATTTGTTTTCCTGCTGATACGCCCTCACGGAAAGAAGAAGACAGTGGTCGCGGCCTCCAAACGGGGTCCCTCTGCACGACAACTACAGATGGACAAGGTTGTGGAGGAGTACGAGGACATCTTCACCTCCCTGGCAGGGGTTCCTCTGCACTGTCAAGTCAAGCACTCCATCGATCTGACCCCAGGTGCGCCGCTACCCAATGGACCAATTTGTCGGCGCTCCGTTCTGGAGAATGATGAAATCAAGAGGCAGATTCAGGAGCTCCTGCAGAAAGGTCACATCCGTCCGAGTTCATCGCCCTGTGGGAGCCCGATCGTGTTGGTATAGAAGAAGGATGGGACGTGGAGACTCTGTATTGACTATCGGGCGCTGAACAAGATCACTGTCCGTAATAGGTACCCGATCCCGCGGATTGATGACCTCCTAGACCAACTAAAGGGGGCGAAATATTTCAGCAAGATCGATTTGAAGTCAGGATATCACCAGGTACCAATCGAACCCTCCGATGTGTGGAAGACTGCCTTCAAATCCAAGGAGGGCCTCTTCGAATGGTTGGTCATGCCTTTTGGATTGACGAATACTCCTGCAACCTTTATGAGGCTAATGGATGACATCTTGCGGCCATTCACCAACTCTTTTGTAGTAGTATACTTGGATGACATTCTGATCTTCAGCCAGAGTTGGGAAGAGCACCTCCACCACATCCGACAGGTTCTCCAAACACTGCGGCAACACAAGTTATGTGCCAATTTGGAGAAATGCACTTTTGGCATGACCCAGGTTCAGTATCTGGGATACATCATTGATGAACAGGGGGTACATGTCGATCCGGCCAAGATCCAAGTCATTCGGGATTGGCCCTCTCCAACCACTCTAACAGAGCTCCGCAGCTTTCTAGGTCTTGCCAACTTCTACCGCAGGTTTGTGTTGGGGTTTTCTCATATTTCTTGGCCCTTGAGTCAAGTCACCAAGGGCGGAGTGAAAGCAAAATTCTTTTGGTCTGAATCTCAATAGAAGGCATTCAGGGAATTGAAGGATCGCCTCTGCACAGCACCAGTGCTCGTGTTACCATATTTACAACAACCATTTGAGGTCGAAACAGATGCCTCTGACTATGCTATTGGGGCAGTCCTTACTCAACATGGACATCCAGTGGCATATCACAGTGAAACACTTTCAGACACAGTCCGGAAGTACCCCACTTATGATAAAGAGATGTATTCCATTGTACAGGCCTGCCGACAATGGAAGCATTACATTTTGGGGAAGGAAACGGTCATCCACACAGACCACCGACCTCTGCAGTTCATACAGACCCAAGGGAAATTACAGAATGATCGCCATCAGAAGTGGTCTACACACCTGCAACATTTTCACTTGAATATCAAGTATAAAAAGGGCAGCACCAATAATGTTGCAGATTGCCTCAGTCGGCCACCGATCATGGCACTAACCACCGTGCTCAAATCTTGTGGGCATGAGACTGCTGATTGGCCACTTCTCTATAAAAGCGACCCAGAATTCGGCCACACATACCAGACACTCTTGGAGGGTCGGCATGTTGCAGATTTTCACCTCCAGGACGCCCTATTATGCCACCTCGGTCACCTTTGTGTTCCTTCAAGCGAGCGTGCCAAGATGATTTGGGAAGCACACTACAGTCGGGCTGCTGGGCATTTCGGGGTCGAGAAAACAGTGGCAGTACTGCAAAATTATTTCTATTGGCCGAATCTTCGACAGGATGTTGGGAAGTACATCCGATCATGTACTGCTTGTGCCATTGCCAAACCGACCATTAAGAAGCACGGCCTCGATACCCCGTTGCCTACCCCTAGTCGACCTTGGGAATCCATCTCTATGGATTACATGTCAGGCCTTCCTTCCACTAAGCATGGAAATGACTGTGTTTTTGTGTTCATCGATAGGTTCTCAAAGATGGCCATTATGATGGCCTGCAAGAAGAATATCACAGCAGAAGCCACTGCTAAACTCTTCTTTGAACGAGTGTGGGTGCACTTTGGGATCCCACAGTCTATCATCTCAGATCGGGACAGTCGGTTTCTCAGCACATTTTGGTCCAGTCTCTGGTCAATGCTGGACACCAAACTCACGAAGTCCACATCCTTCCATCCTCAAACTGATGGCCAGACAGAGGTTGTCAACAGGATGATTGTGCACATTATGCGCATGTATAACTCAAAGCATCCACGCGCATGGGACGAGAGCCTCCCCTATGTTCAGCACAGCTACAACCGAGCTCTTCACAGCTCCACTGGCCATAGCCCTTTTCAGGTGGGTTTGGGATTCCAGCCACTATGCCCCATTGATGTGGCCATGCCCCTTGCAGCTACTCACATGAATTCAGCTCATGTCCAGTCCAAAACAGATAAGGCCACTAGCTTCATTGAGCACATCCAACATATTCGCCGGCAGGTCCATGACATTCTTGAGAAATCAAATGCCAAGTACAAGCAGCGACATGATCAACACCGGGTGCCACACAAGTTTCAGGTGGGCGACAAAGTCTGGTTGCATTTGCAAAAGGAACGCCTTAGTGGAGCCTATCGAAAATTGAGACCACTCCGATATGGTCCTTACACCATTACTAAGGCTATGGGAGACAATTCATTTGAGCTCAGCATTCCCCCATTCCTTGGCCTGCACCCAGTGTTCAATGTGGACCGCCTTCGGCCATACTCTCCACCATTGCTAGACACATCCGACATTGCAGAACAGCGCAAACCCACAGAACTAAATCCAGATTGCATGGAACAAGCTGCAATTGATCGGATCATGGACACACAGATCAAGAACACTCGTCAACAGAATATCCAACTGTATCGAGTTGTCAAAGCAGGCCAACTCCTTCAGCAGGGCAAGTGGCTCACCAAGGAACGAGTTCAGCAGAAGTTTCCTCATCTCATGGAGGAGCTCAACGCAATGGGGACCATTGCTTCCTAAGGGGGGAGGAATGATCCAGGTGGATATTGGTGGCCACCTGCCAAGTCCACCTGGACCCCCACCATTGTCTTTCTCAGCATTTTCAGTTTCCTTAATTGTAGCACAACTTACTATTTTTAGCAGTTTTTCGGGTCCTGAACTTCCGGAGTCGTTTTGAGGCCCTAAACGACGTTTTTTGGGGAATCCAGGATGGACCTTGTTGCATGTTCCAACAATGATAGTGCTTGGATAGATCTTTCTAATGAGCTATTGTACGCGTCAAACGGAGATCATATGCCAAAGTTACGACCCCGGGAAGTTGATGTACCAATTTACCCCCAAACGGGGCCCACAGTTTGGCGTTTCATCTCCTAGGATTAGGTTTTGGAATGTTAAGGGTTTTCCATTGTTTCTCAACAATAAATAGGCCTTCGAGCCTCATTGTAACACAGTTCAGAGGCATGTAGCCACCACATCTCTTCTCAAAGATAAGCTACCATTGCCCTAGCTGGTTTATTTCCATTTCTGGTTGTAAGCATATTTCAGTATTTTCCATTAATGAAATGAAGTATTATTTCCGCTGCATCTTTGTGTATATGGTTATCTCTGTAATTTGTTGCGTTCCTGTTTAAATCCGGATCATCAGCGCACTTCCCGAGTGGACAACCTGCGCTGCATTTCAAATTCTTTGTGTTACAGGTGCACTGATCAGACTAGCTATGTGCAGTTGTGGCTTCTGTGGTTCATTCTTTCCAGTTCTATTCTTGAATTTTGCTGCCTGTGATCAGTATATTTCTGTTTGAAACCCTTTTTCCTTGTTATTATTCCGCCTCCTTTGTCCAAAAGAACTATAGATGTTTTTGTGTGTTTGTTGAGTCATTTACAGTTTTCCTTTGCAAAAGTAGCGTAATCGTACTGTCGTCCTTTGATTTGAATCTGTCGCAAGTGTCGATTTCAATCGTAGGAAAGAGTTTGATTGTTGTTGATGGTCGATTATCTTGTTACTATTGCTTTTGGTCTGAATTTGTAATTTTCTAGTGTCAAGAACAAGTATTCATTTCAAAATCGTAAGGTGTTATAATCGTCTCCATTTTTTTATTTCGAAAGAAGCTTGTTGATATTTGTCGCTTGAAAAGAAATTCAGATTTGTGCATCAACTTTCTTTTTAGCATTCATATACTAAGAAAGTCAAAAACAAATACATGCACGTGCATTTGCATATAGACAGTCTGATTGGCTTGATTTAGGAAAGTGCATTTAGAGTGTGCTCTTTGCTCTTTGTGAAAAGATTTTGTCTTTCTTTTCCCTAGTAGCTAGGATTTTCATTGCATAAAGGAGATAAAAAGTTTGTTTATCATCTTAGATTGCATTTTAGGAATTACATCTACATCTCGTGGTGAACCCGAAAGGAAAACTTCATAAACAAGATCAACTTAAAATAAATTCAATGAATCTAACAACGCTTTGGAACTTAACGCACAACATTTAGAAGTTTAGGCTAGAGACGTATTCTGGCGTCGTAAATCCTGGTAACTGTTGTTCTCACTGATCGTTGGGTGATTCCTCCACTTTGAGACGATAAGTGCCAGTGCAAACTTGTGCTCCCACGTACCGCCGAGTATATTTTGGGAGACCCCAATAGGCTTAATCCTTTATCCATAGGAAGCCTTGTCTGTCGCCCTATCGATCGCAATGCACTGAACACAGCGTTCGGGAACATTGACTGACGTACCGTAAAACGTATTCTACAGTTTTGCGATTGGTTTGGTAATCCCTCTACCTAGATTTCCAGAGCAGTCCCTTTCGTTCCTTTTCAGACTCCTTAACAGAAAAGGTCCATCTGAGCACTTGTCACTTCAGGCTCATTAAAAAGCGAAGGAGACTAGAGTCATCTTTTGTTTTTTCTCGACTCTTAAAAATTGAAAAAGCAAGTTGTGTCAAAGCGTCTAAAATTCATTTAATTCGGAAACATACTTCCCCTTTATTTTAGTTGATCGAGTAATCCGCAATCGTGGAAGAAAGTCAATTGAAACCCCATCGTTCGCGGAGGCTTACGAGTCAACCGTCTTTGTCTCCAGAATCGAAGCCAGTACGGACAAAGCGAACTCGTTTAATGCGTTCCAAATCTCCTGTTAAAGTTAGAACAAGTGTTCCAACAACATCAGAGACTCCGGTTACTCCAAACATTTCTGGAATCCCTGCCTCTACAGAAGAAGTTCAGTAGCCACATAAGGACAGTGATACTGATCCTAGTCTGGGAGTAAACACTTGTATTACCGAACCAGTTACATTTTCAACCAGTTCAGAGAGTCTTGCTCTTCAAACATCTGTCGCTACTGATTCCATACCTTCTTCGGCACCAGAAATATTCTACGGACCTGACAGTCTTCCCCTTCCACCTGGTCTGATTGCCATAGAAGAGATTATAGAAGATCCTCCAACGAGTACTCAATCGCAATTTGGAGTCGGGATCACTCTATATCCTTCTTCATCAGAGGTTAGTCTACCACCAGCGGAAGCTCCTGTAGAATCGCTAGGTAATCTTTTGGATAGACTACAAATGTCTGAACAACCGTCAACATCTAGGACTGTGTCATCTGACACAGCGATAGCAGAACTCCCTGCTATCAGTCCGACAATGTTCGCCGGTATACCATCTGTCCCGACTAGCTCTCAACTACTAGAAGGAGCCCACTCAGGGGCCATTTGGACAGTATGGTCTGTTCCTGTTTGTTCATCCGGAATAATATCCGGAAACTCTTATGTTGAGTCTCAACAGATTGATCCATTTGGAGGTCAATTTGGGCAGTCCGGCCCCAAAGGGCAAACCATTCCCTTGAGTTCTGGATTACCACCGTATGGGGGGCAGTATACCCTTTCATTATCCCCTCCGGGAGGATATCCATACGGGAGTTCACAACAACATTCAGGTTATACTGGAATTACCTCAAGCGGTTGGGTACCTATACTACCTCAACAACCAAGAGTTGTATACTCAATGCAACAATGCTTACCTATGTCAAATATACCAACTACGCCAGCTATCGTGACGGTGTCGCAAGTTCAAGCGTTGCCTGTCGTATGCCAACCTCAGGTTTCTCAGGTTGTAATGCAACAGCCCCTTGACCCTGCAACTCAACCACAATCGCCGACTGGTGGAATGACACAGGTTCAGACAGGTACAATTACCCCTCATCTTGGTCAAACTATTAGTATCGGGCAACAGCACATGGCTTCACAACCATGGCTAGTGCAATACCAACAACCGCAATTCCAACAAGTATACCAAGGTTCTAAGCAACAAATCTTTGCTAATAGTGGACAGTCGTACATTCAAAACGGTCAAAATCAACCATTTTACAATGGTCATGCCCACCAACCTTACCAAAGTTACCAGCATCAAATGCATTATGCTGGTATGCAAAGACCAACTGCTCAGGCAATCCCATCTTATCCTGGGTATGCTTCACCTAACCTGAATCAGCAGTTACCCTTTGTGGCAACTTTAGAGTTACCTGATTTAAATAGGTTAACAAACGATCTAATCGCTTATGCCCCTTGGTGGCCAGCGATTCCACATAAACTTCCATCATATATTCCTAAATTTAATGGAAATCCGGGTGAAGATCCATAGAATCACGTGATGACCTTTCATCTATGGTGTTCATCAAACACCCTAAATGATGATTCGATACGACTTCGCCTCTTTCAGAGGATGTTAACGGGTCTGGTGCCAAATGGTACATCGAATTTCCTAGAGCTTCGTTCGACAACTTCAGTACCTTAGCCACAACCTTTTTAACACATTTTCAGTTACCAATAAGGTACGAAATGGGAACATAACTTATTACCAATTTCAAACAGACAACGGCCACTCACATATCTGATCATATACATGATGGCGACGTCGTCGTAGAATGGTAAAAACGTATGTCCCCGATCAGCTCTTAGCTGAATGGTTTATCAAGTCATTACTACCTTCCATCATGGAAGATGTGGCAAAGGGGGGAGTCGTAACAGAAGAGCAAGTTATCGCTCGTGCATAAATATCTGGACTTGATTTACACTCAGTCCGGCATGCTCTACGATAAAATACCTGACGCCCCTAGACCGGAATTCTCAATTCCTCCTCCTCCTAAACCAAACAATAACTCTCATGTCGGCGATGGCGTGATTGGCACAACAGACAAGAAGTCGACAAAGGCTACATCCAAAAAGGCTCGTAAGATTTCAGGTAAAAATGCAAAAGATGAACTTCTTGCTTCAGAAGTAAATGCCATATCAATAGATAAAGGCAAAGAAACCAAACAACCAGGGAGTAAGAAGAAAAGCAAAGGGAAGAAGAAGAAACAGGAGGAATCATCACCTGAAAAATCTTCTTCAAACCCTCCTGGAGATAGGAAACCAAAAAATCCATGCCTTATATGCGATGAGGATCATTGGACCGCAAGTTGTCCACACAGAGCTGAGGTTAAGAAATTCTTCAAGAATTCAAAAAACCTCTGCAGTGTTAACTGATCCGTTTCCAAATCCGGGAACAAATCTAGTTGAAAGTGGAAATGCTTCCCCGTCTCAAGTGCTAATGTTGTCGGTTTCAAAACAGCAAAATGATGCTTTGATATCGACAAGGAACAAAGATTATGGGAATCCACAGCTGTCGAACATCAAGGATAAAGATCAACCTAGTAGTTCGACAACAACTTCGACAGAAGTTGCGCCACCCACCATTCTTGAATTGACAATAAAACCGCCAAAAGGAGTAGTACACAAGTCGACATTTAATTCCCGCGCTAGAGCGGCACGGCATTATAATATAGTGGAAGATTTGGCCCCATCGCCATCCGCTATGTCGACTCTTGAAGTAGTACAGAATTGCCCATCCCAAAGGCAGGCTCTATTATCAGCCATTAGTGGGATAGACCCAAAGGATTCCAATCTTGTATCCTTCGACCATAAAGGATACGATCCTCAATTACCATCTCAACTAGCTTTCCTTGTTCAAGTGAAAGCCCTCAACAAAACTATTCATCGAACAATTATCGATGAGGGAGCATCTACATGCATTATGTCGATGAGTTGCTGGAAAATTTTAGGATCTCCAACCTTATCACGATCTTCGACGACATTAAAAGCATTCGACGAAATGACATATACCCCATATGGTATTCTACGTAACTTGAAAGTTGAACTAGGAGGGAAAACGGTAGAAATAGACGTTGAAGTCATCGATGGAAATCTTGATTACAACATCCTACTAGGAAGACCATGGATATATGCTATGGCGGCTGTTGTGTCGACCTATTTTAGGAAGATTGCATTTCCCTTTCAAGGAGGGATTACAATCGTCGATCAACAAAACTTCCTCCCCAATGGTTCTCAAGTTACAGGAAGCATTCCCGTGATCCATGGAAGCCCCCTTTCGCTTCAAAATATCGGAGTAGGCCTACTAAAAGATCCTATACTAATGGGAACTTTCGCCCTTCCACCTCCACTCAACCTGGCGGAAGTAGCGTCAGTAGGAACCTGCAATATGATATCTTCTAAAAATATCTCAGAAAACGATATCAACATGGATCATGCAATGGTTTTACCCCCAAGCCCAACGGAAATATTGTAGCAATCAATGTTCCTAGCATGGGAGGCAAACCCAAATCAACGCTCATCAAGCGTTTGGATAGATAGGTCTAAAGAATATGGTACCCCTTCAGATCCTTGGTCACGAGTGCATGTCACCGACGAAGGAATTGTCCAATCAATGGTAATTGAAGGGGCACCATGGAATGATTCCCACCATCGTTCCCTTCTTCCGGATTGTGGAGAAGATACTCAAGATGACCTTTATCATCCTTCAGTCTTTGATTTCCTATCAAATACTGTAAACACGGTGGATTCCGAGCGAAACTTGTCCAACATTGAAGAGACTATCGCCATAAATATATCGGCCAAAACAGATGTTGTAGAGAATATTTATCTTGGAAAATGTTGTTCTCCTTCAGAACTGGAAATATATAACGCTCTTTTTCACGAATTCAGAGATGTCTTTGCTTGGTCATACAGTGAAATGCCAGGCATTGACTCGAGTATCGTTGAACACGAAATTAAGATGTATCCAGATGTCAAACCAGTACGACAACGGCTAAGGTAGGTGCACCCCAAGAAAGCCGCTGCCATTAAGGCAGAAGTTGAAAAACTTCTCCATGCTGGTTTCATCTACCCGGTTCCTCTAACCGATTGGGTATCGAATATTGTCCCTGTTATAAAAAAACAAGGAACAATTAGAGTGTGTGTCGATTATAGGGATTTAAATCAAGCTTGTCCAAAAGACAACTACCCTACACCTTTCATTGACCAAATAATTGATGAATGCGCCGGATGCGAAATCTTTTTATTCATGGATGGATTCTCCGGGTATAATCAAATAAATATCCACCCACAGGACCAGTCAAAGACTGCATTTATTTGTCCGTGGGGCACGTTCGCGTATCGAAAATTACCCTTTAGTTTGAAGAACGCAGGGGCGAATTTTCAGAGGGCAATGAATTATGCCTTCCATGACATCAAAAACATCGTTCAACCATACCTCGACGACCTACCGGCTCATTTGCAAAAGCAGACTGATCACCCGCAGCATTTAAGAGCGATATTTCTACATTGCCGACACTACAAGATACGACTCAATCCACACAAATGTGTATTTTGCGTCAATTCTGGTCGTTTATTTTGCTTTGTAGTGTCAAAGGACGGGATTCATCTCAACCCATGTAAGGTCCAGGCGATCATAAATTTGCCTCCGCCTTCGAATTTGCTTCAGATTCAGAAACTCCAAGGGAAAGCGAACTTTCTGAGGAGGTTCATTCCAAATTACGCCGAACTTTCTAAAGGTTATACACGTCTTTAGAAAAGGAAGTGCCCTTTGTCTGGGATCAAGCTGTGCAAGCTTCCTTTGATGCTTTAAAAGAATCACTACTGAAAGCATCATTAATGTACGCTCCTGATTATCAAAAAGATTTTAATCTGTATCTGGCTGCAGCGGATACGACCATCGCAATGGTTTTAGTTCAAGAAATCGATGGAATTGAACATCCTATATATTATTTAAGTAAAAACTTAAATGATACAGAAAGCAATTATTCTTACGTTGAAAATCTAGCATTTGCAGCTGTTCAAGCGATACAGAGATTTCGACACTATGTCCTCTTTCGGAAAACTACCATTATGTCAGATTGCAACCCCATGACTTATATATTGTCGTGACAGTTGCTGGGGGACAAATATTCAAAATGGATAGCAATCCTATAAGATTTTGATCTGGAATTTGTAAAATCCAAGTCGAATAAAGCTCTAGTCTTCGCAGAATTATTGTGCGATCTCCCATCATCATCCAACGATGAAACATCCGAAGAAACAATCGTGGACGAAAGTTTGTTTCTGATATCTTCAAGCAATGAGTGGTATGGAGATATAATAATTTATCTCCAAACCCAAAAATACAGGCCAAACAGCTCCCACTCCGAACAAAAACGTATTCGATACCAAGCAAAAGACTACATGATTGTCGGTGATACATGTTACCGTCGTGGTATCGATACAGTTCTGAGAAGGTGCCTCACCCAAGAGGAGGCCGAAAAAGTCATGAATGATTATCATTCAGGCGCATGTGGGGGGCATCAATATGGATATGCTACAGCGCAAAAAATCTTACGAGCAGGATACTTCTGGCCAACAATGTTCAAAGATTGCATAACCGCAGTCAGAAGTTGCCATGCTTGTCAAATTTTCGATAGCAAAACCAAAAAACCACCCGCACCTCTGCAGCCAATAGTGGTTGTTGGGTCATTCGCCAAATGGGGCATCGATTTCATGACATTTAACCCCACCTCGACCGGGGGGCATGGGTATATCATAGTCGCGGTTGACTATTTTACCAAATGGGGCGAGGCGATGCCTACATTAGATAATACTGGTGAAACAGCTGCCCTCTTGTTTTTCAATCATGTAGTCACCAGATTCGGCATACCACAGGCTATAGTCACAGATCATGTATCACATTTTCGCAATCACATGATGGTCGAATTAGCTGCCAAACTAGGGTTGTCTCATGACAGCTCTACTCCATATTATCCGCAAGCCAATGGACAAGTTGAAGCAATCAACAAGGTCCTAAAGCGCATGCTGCAAAGGATTATTGGAGTTCACAAAAGAAGATGGCACCTAATCCTGTACTCAGCTTTGTGGGCTTACCAAACATCGGTAAGGAATGCAACTGGGTTTACACCTTTCCAACTGGTATATGGTCTGGAAGCAGTCTTACCAATCCAATGCGAAATCTTGTCTCTCAAACTCGCAATTGATCTCCTCCCCGGAACTTCAGAAGAAGAAGCTTGTTTCTTGGAATTAATCCAATTGGATGAAACCCGTCGTGATGCCGCTTTGGCTAACGAAGCCCATAAGAAACGAGTCAAGGCACAGTTCGACAAAAATGTCAAACCCCGTGTCTTCTCAGAAGGTGACTTGGTCTTGCTTTACAACCAAGAATCCGATAAATTGGGAGCAGGTAAATTTAAGTCTTTATGGATGGGCCCCTATATTGTTAAATGAGTGTTAGCAAAAGGAGCCTACAAGTTAATGGATTATGACGGAATTCCACTGGCGCAACCTCGTAATGGGTTGTACCTCAAGCGTTACTATGCGTAATGGTAACCTGTATGCTTTTGTTATGTTTTTGTTTTCGCTAAAGTGTTTATTTTGGTCAAGTATTCCACTTTTTACATTTGTTGCAGATGTCAAACCTATTGGAGTCATGTGTTGGATATGCCGACGGAGCGAGTCGTAGTTCGCGGAACCTATCTTACGCAGCCTGGGCTATTTTTTATCCAAGCGGCGAGTTAGTAAGTTTCAGAGGGGTATGTATTGGTCGATCAACAAATAACATCGTTGAATATAGCACGTTGATAGAACTTCTCTCTGATGCCATCACACATGGTATACGCCGACACATTGTCAGGCTAGACTCACAACTCGTAATACTACAACTCACGAGTATATATTCCGTCTGAAACCCAGCTATTTATCGCATGTTCCTAAGGGTTAAGATTTTGGAAAGACAATTTGATTTTATTCAATATCAACATATTTCCAGAAACTTAAACACATTAACCGACTCATTAGCAAATTATGTGTTAGATAGACATTTGCAACATTTATAAAAAGAAACATACCATCAATGTTTGCATTTGGATCATGAACCAAAGTAAACTCCGAAAATCAAAAATATATATAACTGTTTATGGTTTACACATAATGTTCTATAACCAAGACAAAATCGGTCAAATGACCCAAAAAATCAAAATGCTAGGGGGCACCCTAGTCTAATGATGCTCGTGATAGCAAGTCACAGCCTGTGCGATCATGCGTAAGAGACGAGTCCATCGTCTTGGCACACCAGTAGTATGCCGCTGTAACCTCAAAGGTAGCCCGTCAGTCCTCACATCTGGAATACCAAGAGTGAGGCCCTCAATCGGCTCCTGTATGCTGTGAGAGTCTCAGCCACGTCGAGGTCGCGAAGGATAGCCCTTCCGACGGCCTCTCCTGCTGGGGCAGCAACTGGTACTCTCAGGCGAACTACTAGACGAACAGGACCAACATCTGCATGTACACATGAGTTTGATTAAAGTCTTGATAGAATAAAGCACAAGGACATTATAAACAAAAAACGATAAACAGGAATATGGTCAAAGATTTTACCAATGGCGCCCCACTGCTCGCCATCCGGCAGTACTAAATCTGGATCACCCCGGAAGTCCATGCCAGTGTATGGATACTCGGAATAAACCATCTCCTGACAATCAAACCACCTGAAGAAGGTATCAAAAAATGAAATCTGATACTGGCCAGCATGCCTAGACATATGGTCAACCCATCTCTGCATACGTGGTTCAGTAGGAGAAGGTAAATCGAGTGCAATGTATTGCGGTTGCATCAGTGGTATCTTCTCCAAGGCAAAGGCGGTCAAAATAGAACCATACCCAAAGTTCTTCAACCTCCCGCTCTTTATCTTGGTCAATTGTTCTTTCATCACAAGAAGTACTGCGTCGCATCAGTTGAACACCTTCGGTTGGAGGCATTCCAAGGCATGTTGCATGTAAGATCGGTTGGCTACATGAAGAGCCACACCACCGGCCATACTACCAAAAGTAAATAGAATAGTCCTGAGGGACCTGTCAGTGACATCACGGATGATGATCTTGCCTTCTTTACTCGGCTGAGATCCTTCTCTGCAGTACCGGTGAACATAATCTCTCACAGAGTCGCCTCCTCGGGCCGAACCTGACAAAGATATGGGGGCACCCCGCCTCGACAAGCCAGTCAAGAAATAGATGTCTACTACAGTCAAGGGGATAGATTTGCCCCTGATCTGGAAAACCTGGTTGGTAGGATCCCAAGCATCGAGCAAATACTGCAGTAAGTTGATCTGCTGTCTCATGCTAGAAATGCGGAAAAACTTCAGCAAGCCACAGTTCCGCGGCGCGTTAACTGTAACTGGATCATGTAGGGCAAGCATGTCCTCTTCTTCATGCTCACGTTCTCGCCATGTAATGGTCATCTTACTCCAAAGATCTCTGAAAAACAAACAAGAGAGGAGTTAGATCCTGATTTTGGTAAGAAACAGGCAAATTTTCCATAAAAAATTGTGCATCAAATTCCCTTTTTGCGCCCAACGCACCTGCAACAGTGTTTTAGGGGCGTTGAATGTCAGATAGCCTTTAGACAGGCCAACATTCAACGCAGTTTTCGATACATTGAGGGTGCGCTGAAGGCAGAACGAGTTCATCAAACCCCAGGGACTCAGAAAAGCTAGGAATCAAGCTCAAAATGCAAAATGGAAACCATGAAATGAAAGAGCTCAGGTTTAGCTCCTACCTGGTCCAGACGGCGCCGAGAATCGTCCACAGAATCTCCCGAAATCAGTTGATGAAAATCAAGGGGGAAAAGCACCTCCAAAGCTCCAACAAACCAAAGTTCAAATGAAATGGTAAAATGAGAGGTAAAAACACTTTTTCATTACTTTTTACGTAGTTCAAAGTAAAATATTTGTGTTCTAACTCATTTTCAAGCATATATTGTTCATTTCTAACTAGTTTGATGAAGCAGTTAAAGATACAGTACAATCTTTGAAAGAACAGAGCTATTTATGGTAAAATCAAAAAATGACCATCTAATCGAGCAGTTTTAGCACATAGTTCAAGCTCGTTAAAAAATAAACATAAGACATGAGCAAATGTTTCCACCCACGTTTAAGCTCATTAAAAAATGAACTATTCCCTGGTAAATAACCATCGTGAATGTAGTACTTTAGCCATTAAAGCCTTGGTCGTGTTTGCACCGTCACCTCCACTTTTTCATTGGCCGATCATTCACCTCCATTTGATTGTTTACCCATTTTGAGGAACAGCTGCGAAGAGTGATTTCACTAGCCATCCTTGTGACACTGCCGTGATTGGAAAATTCCAAACCTTACCTGGAATCAGCTGCTACCCGTTTTATCACTCGTTCCTCAAAAGACGAGTCTCCTTTAAGCTCTTTTCAACTGACTCGTAAAATATGAAAAGATTGCCGAGCCATTGGCCTCTCCAGCTCGTTAAAGGGACAGGAAGTGCCATCCCTCCTCTAGATTTTAATCTTTTTGGACCTGAGGGATTATTACACAAAAAGATTGAGCGCTTGTTTTGTTCGGCTCGTTAAAAGTATCGAAAATCAATCCCTTCTGTATTGTTTTATACTTTTTCGGACTTAAGGGATTAGATGACGAAAAAGGAATTTTGGAGTTACCTTTACGTTCCTTTTCGGACTCTCTAAAATTGAAAAGGACCGAGTTATCTTTGTCGTTAAACTCGTTAAAAAGATTAATAGCGACAAACTTGTCTTTAGACGAGAACGAGTTTCACTATCGCTAGGCTCGTTAAAACATAGCGATGGGTTTGCCCGAAGGGAAAATTATAGAACAAGCATATGTTATCCTCCTCAAGCTTGACAAAAATAAAGAGGCACTGGTCAGCAATGACTGGGGAAAAATTGGGAAGAAAACTCAAAGAAACTTTGTTGGTAGCAAGTCGCTCTTGAACATGACACTTCCACTCTGTGTCCGAGTCGGGTTGGGTTGTTCCATTCACCGGTCACATCACCATGGTCACACCATACCATCCACATTTGGGGTTAATGCTACCAATCCATCACATCAGTGTCACCGATATGTTCAAGAGAAGTCATCTAGAGAAGTCACCTGTGTCTCACCCACTACCATACATTATACTCTATTCTTTCATGACCGCCACCCTGAACCTTATATCACCAGATCGTTTTCACCTCCATCAAAATCATTTGCTTCGTTCCGTGTCATTGATGTGGGATTCATTAAGGCCCTCCTGTGACGGATCACTTATTGTCGACATCAGCTCATTATCCAAGAAGTTGATCTAGGAACACCCCATTCAGTACTTTGAAGCTTGCATGCATCAATGGCAAGTTTCTCACTTCCGGCAACAGGTTTACATCAATGGCCTTCGACCGAAAGATTTTACGTGGTGTTCAATGCCAAGTCCTTTATTCACACCACGTAAATTGTACTGCAGTACCTTGAGGGTCATTATCATTATCGGTGATTCCTCTCGCGCTTGTTAACAGTTTACATCATTGACTGGTAATCAAGCGATGTCTTTCCATGTTCGACTTCAGAAAATTTCTCACATTGATCGACTTGTACTTCGAGTGAAGATCGGACGAGATTGAAGACCCCGGATCTAGTTTCATCCATCCAGGCTGCGATATATATTCAGGGAAATAAAGACATTAAATGTACATCATTGCAGCACAGATAATCATCCTACCAAAAGGATGATGGCTCTATCAGAATCATCAGTCTACACTCAAACGGTTGTCTGTCCTATGTACATGAAAATGAATTTATAAAGCTGAGCATGGGAATGCCCGCCTCAGCTAGATCATGAAAATATTATGAAGATAATGTATTGTATTGTATCTTATTACAGGTCTCCTCCCAGCATTGAAAGAACTTCGGATCCTCATAATAAAGCATTTCACCCGACACCAAAAGGTTAACGGCCTCATACTTTAGGGGGCAACTGTTATAGACATTTTTGTGCCCTACAACTCCAAGCATGAAATGTCCATAAACCAAGGGCTCCTAAGTCCCTAAAAGTGTTTTTCTAACCCCTAAAGGAACAAGGTCAACAGATTACAGCTTCTCCAAGAAGTTCTTCATGAAAAACTACTCAAAATTGGTCAAAATAGGATCATTGCAGTTGCTCCACTGGCTAGGTGCGTTGCATCTCACCCAAATGCACTGTGAGAGTGCGTTGCATTTCAAAACTCCCTTCTGTGGGGTGCGATGGGCGAGAAATGACAAATGGCAGTGTCATTCCATGAGGTGGAGAGGCAATGGAAGCTTCCAGAATCTTCTCCTATGACACTTGCCTCACTGAATTCGACCAAGGATGAGTAAGAGGCCCTTAGTCTCCAAGTGGAAGCAAGGACTGACAGAGAGAAGACACTAATCAAATCACAAGTTGACTCATCCCCCTTACAGATATCTATATATGGATCCCTCATCCCAGAGATCCAGAGGTTGGAATTTTGCATATTGTAAGGAATTGTTGTTGGTTTTTTAGACAAACATCAGATTGTTGGGTGATCTATGCTTTGTTTGAGGTGAAGAGGGGCTTCTTTGCTGGGAGGTTGATGCTGGGTCAGAACCACTGGTTGTAACTCCTCCTAGATCTTTTCTTGTTTTATCAATAAAAGCTATTTGAGTTTTCCTCCATGCTTTTGTATCATTGATGCTTGTTACATTTGTATGGTCAATTTAAATCTGATCCTAAGTTGTTTATGGATATAGATCCATGTCTTTGTATAGTTGTATGCTTCTGTGATCTTACAGGTACTTTGTGAAGTTGGGCGTGCAAGGGAGCAGATGGCTGGAAACTATCAAAGAAGAGAGGGATCGAATCAAAGGATTAGCGCAAGACATAGGTTGGTTCTTTCTATTCCTCTCTATCTATAATTCATAAAGGAAATACAAAAGTAGCTTTTCTCTGTTTGTTTCTAAGGTAACTGTCACACCTTAGTGGGATAGATCAGTTCTATATAGACATTTTTCCCTGTAACAGTTGTGCTTCTGTGATCTTACAGGTACTTTGTGAAGCTGGGCGTGCAAGGGAGCAGGTAGTTGAGGACTATCAAAGAAGAGAGGGATCAAATCAGGAGATTGGCGCAAGACAGAGGTTGGTCTTTATGTTCCTCTCTATCTATAACTCATAAAGGAAAAACAAAAGTAGCTTTTCTCTATTTGTTTCTAAGGCAGTTGTCACACCTTAGTGGGATAGAGAAGTTCTAAATAGACACTTTTCCCTGTAACAACCCTTCACTCAAAATGTGACCAACTCCCTCTCTGTTATGAAACCAGCTTACAAAAAGATAGAAAAGAAAGATCAACGCTTTAGAATTCAGCCTCTTCAAGGGGTAAACCTCCTATACATTACACAAATGAACAATTCGTGGATGATACAAATGACAAGACCTCTTTCTATATATAGGAGTCTAAGGGGTCATAATATAATCAAAGTCGACATAACAATAATAATGTAAGGGCACAATAATAACAATAGTGGGCTTCTATGGGGCATAATAATAAAAATATGGGGACTACATGGGCACAACAGTATAATAAGGGGGTTGTACTAATAAAAATAAGGGGTTACACTAGTAGTATAAGGGCCTAACATTCCCCTCTCCTTCAAAAAGTGTTATCCTCAACGCTTGAGTAGTTCTTGATTCTTCTGTATAAAATTATTTTTCTCCCATGTGGAATCTTCAGCGAGTAAGTTCTTCCACTTGATATGATACTTTGAAATTGATCGATTTCGTAGCTTTCAGGTTCTTTTTTCTATGACTACTTCAGGTTCCAATATGATTTTTCCTTCCTCGTCAAGTTCTAGTAATATTGTTTGAACTGGGATCTTCTGCAACTTTTGAATGAGTGGCCACACTTCTTCATCCTTCTTCCATTCATCCCTTGCTTCATTTATCAAATCTAGTTGGATAATAGAAATAGCACAAAACAATGCTTCCACATCCTCATCCTTTCTTGAGAGTGCATCTGCAACAACATTTTGCTTCTCTTTTTTGTAGATGATTTCAAAGTCATAACCCAACATATTTGTGACCCATTTTTTCTGTTCTTCTAAAGATAATCCTTGTTCTAAAAAGTATTTAAGAATGTCATGATCCATTTTTACCTTGAAGTGTCTTCCCATTAAGTAAGGTCGCCATTTCCTAAATGCGTGTAGTATTGCCAGCATTTCCTTCTCATAAATAACTTGCTTGAGATGTAGTCATAAAAATACTCAATCGCCTACATCAAAACTTCTTTCATTGTGATGTTGATCTCCCTATTGTTTCATTCGATTCTGCACCAAAGTGGCGTTATCCTTTAAAAGTTGGAGAACTTGTTGTTGATGCTTGATGTGATCTTTCACTACTTGAATCTTTTTCTTCTTGATATGTCCTTCTATATTGAGAGTTTTAGGAGTGCTAATTTATTCCAATGCATTACAATATTTGATCATATCCATTTCTTCTTTCTCGATGTGATATTTCACTTCTTTAAACTTTTTCTTCTTGATATGTCCTTCTAACTTGAGAGTTTTAGGAGTGGTAATTCTTGCCAATGCTTTACAAGATATGGTCGGATTCATTTCTTATTTCTCTGGGGTTGGTTCCTAGTGTATATCCTCTTCTTTTGATGTTTCTTGATCCTTTTCTTCCTTCTCTTCACAATCAATGTAAAATAATTTCTTCTCAGCACACTTATGACCTTTAATGTATTTGTTATCAAAATTGTGACAAAGCTCTTTTTCTCTTTTTTCTTCCAATTGTTGTGGTGTCAACCTTGTAGGTTCTGGAAGGCTAGGAGAAACAACACTTCCATCTTTATAGCTGTGAGTGGTAGACTTCCTTGTTGACATAATTTTTATTTCCACTTTTCTTTCCAACCTGAATGCATTCTCCAATGAATCAGGTTCCCAAAGGCAAACCTCATGTTGAATGTTATCGTTTAAAGTCCCTATGGATACATCAATCCTATGCTTCTCTAGAATATCATTTCCCCTTATATTGAATTTTTTAAAGTCCTCAATGTGCTCTTCCATTGAACACTTCTATTTGAGATTTATCAATTGGCTAAAGAAGGTGTTTCTCTTTGTATCCTCATAATGTGACATCATTTCCTCCATGAAAATTGACCATGTAACAAGTGGTTTATAAGGACAAATCCATTTATACCATAAAAATTGATCTGGTTCTAAATATGATATGCAATATGTACCATTTGTAACAGTTTCACTTCATGTAGATCAAAATATTGCTCCATCTATAGTATCCAATTTACTAGATCCTTTCCATCAAACTTCCTCATATCGCTTTTTCTTGATTTTAGGAGCTCGATCTTGAAACGGTTGTAACTCTATACTTTCATATCTCCAAGTTTTGAAATGGTCTTCTGCAGTAGCCCTTTGCGTCCTCTTTTTAACCCCGCAAGTATGATCAGAATTTGATTCCCCAAGAAAGAGTTATGTGAAATCTCGTAAGATGACCTGATTATATAATGTTTCAGTAGAGCAAACTTGTACGACGTGCCACGTTTCACTATTTCGACCTTCGCATTTGAAACATATACACAGAAAACTACAGTTTTTCCTCTTTCTATAACTTCTTACGAAATTTCAAATTGTTTCCTAGAGAGAACGTTATGACGATTTTCCCAAGGTCACCTATTTAGAATGTAATTCGGGAGTCTACAAAAACCCTAACTTCCTCAGATTATATCTCCGAACATATAGTGAGACAATATCTGAGATTCGAACCCGAGCTTCACCAATATTTTGGCTCAAATGGGTTTTAATTTCAGAATCTGAACCTTCGTAGAAAAAATATTATGGTGAAAATTCCACAATGACCTGTTTGAGATGAAATTATGGATCTTGCAAAAACCTAACTTCCTCAGATCATATCACCGAAAATATAGCGAGAAAAGATCTCAAATTTGGATCCACGGTTAAGAACGATTCTTTCTCAAATTGGTGATTTTTTTAGCTTTTGAAGCTTCGTCGCAAAAATGTTATAGCGAAAATGTCGTGATGACCTGTTTTGAGCAGCAAAACCTTAGAATCCAAAGCTCTGATACCAAATGTTATGAAATCGGCTCATAAAGAGATAGAAAAGAAAGATCAACACCTTAGAATTCATCCTCTTCAAGGGGGAAACCTCCTATACATTACAAAAATGAACAATTCTTGGATGATACAAATGACAAGACCTCCTTTCTATATATAGGAGTCTAAGGAGTCATAATATAATCAGAGCCGACATAACAATAATAATGTAAGGGCACAATAATAACAATCGTGGACTTCTATGGGGCACAATAATAACAATATGGGGACTACATGGGTACAACAATATAATAAGGGGATTGTACTAATAACAATAATGGGTTACACTAGTAGTATAGGGACCTAACACTCTCACGTTGTACTATGTTGCACACAACTTTGATTTACTTACTTCCAAAGTATCTCAAACACGCTCCAATACCACTTTGAATTTCCACGACCTTGGGTCTAGGATAGAATCTTAAAATTAATGACACTAACAAACCAAGAATCTCAACCATAAACTACATTTCACAATGGAAATATAAAGCAGTAAATCACATATGCACAATATACGCAGTTTTAAACAAAATTGTACAATAATGTACAATCCCAATCATCGTTATATTAATCCAAATCTGATAAATACAACAGTCTATGGTTACAAGATACAATGACAAACTTGGTTGCAACACTTCTATGTCATACCTTGTCTTGTCGGTCTGTCACACCCGTACTTCTCACTAGTAGTGCCTTAGTCCATCAAGGCACTACACATCAAGACTCTAAGAGGGATGCCTCCTATCACTACTACAAGTCACGTCTACTAAAATGAACACGGGCTCATCAACTTCTCTCTGGGTTAGCGAATTCCCAAGCTCCAATCTACCATGATAGCAACAAATTTAGTCCATCAAAGTGTTTCACTTCAGCACTGTCCTTCACCCAACCTACATCTGCTCTTCGTCATTCAAGATAGATTGTCTAGGGCTACTTTGCATAGCCAACACACTGCCCTTCAACAGTCCTATGGCTCCTAATATCGTCACTGTCATATTTGCACCTAATATGACTTTTCCTCACCTCGGAATGTCATATAAATGGCTCCAAAATGTTACAACAAATATGATCCAAACATGGTCAAGCCTCGACCCAATACATATCTCCAAAACATTGTTTTTCACCATGCTTGATTGTTGCACTCTACAATTCTGGTTAGGGCATCAACTGCAACCCTCAATCCTCCACGCAGTCATCAAGTCAAACCTTCTAAGGCTACGGTTCACCAAGGGGAGACTCTCCACTACTATGCTGCCCCAAATATGGGGTTAATACTTCAACGCAACCCTTAGAGATAGATCAGCTACTAGCTATGGCCTGTGGCCTAGCATAGCATCTATTGTAGGCCTTCAATCCCCTCAAACACACCAGCAAACTGCCTTCAAAACAACGCAGACAGCTCCTAATTTCCTCTGCCCAAACAGCCCTTCAATCTAGCCCTAATCCACACTTAATACAGTCTTGTTCACACCTAAAAACAGCCCTTCAAATGTGATACGTTATCCCTATAGCTCCTGTGGCCCAATCACAAAAATACGTTGTTCTTTTTTGCCCTCATTTACACTATCTTTAAGTCTCCTTTGTTGCGGCTAAACAGAGATATTCCTCCACGAAATTTCAGAGCTCTTCTTAGAGATATATTACCACAAATGGATGCCTTAAATGACTCAACTCATCCTCAATATATAGGCTTTACTGCCTCCAACGAGTTCACTCAAAGAGACACGTCTACTTGGAATTTTCTTCAAGTCGGCCTACTTGAAAATCCAATATTTACTATGTCAACTTCAAAAATTCATATCTCTCTAACGATAACTCGGATTCGGACGATTTTCGATGCGTTGGAATCGTCTTTCCGAGCACTATCATCCGCATCCATCACGTGTCGTGAATCCATCATGGTTTTCCCACAAAACATGATGGGTGTCAAAACCCCACACTTGGGTTCCAATCCCACAAGCTTCCCTTGTGGCACTTTGTTCTCCAAACCATGAACCCTAGGGCTTGGAGTACCTCCCAAGGTACACAATTCAACATACAGAACATAACTACTCACATACCATCCATAAATAAACATAAAATGTACCTTTGCAAATCTATACAAAAGAAAACCCAACTAGCCTTTTAGGGGAATTCTAAGGTCTAAAATGGGTCTCCTAAGGAAAATAATAAAATAAGAGAAAAATTTTAAAGAAAAAAAAAAAAAAAAAATATATATATATATATATATATATTCAACTTATATCCTTATAGGTTTAGTCAAATTCCAAGTGTGGACACTCATTGGATGTAGAATTAGATTTTTTATCCAATCAATATCCACTCTACATACTTTTGAGTAGACCCACACCAAGAAAAATTGAAAATACATGAAAAGTATATGAATTAATTCGTTTTGATGATTTTCAATTATCTCATAAATAAATAGAAAATAGCTATGGTTAACGGTTTTTATTGAAAGACAAAAAAATACCACCACTTTGAATGATATTATGTTATCAGACCTTAGATTGAGTATATTAGTAAAGACTTAATTTAAGAAAGAATTAATATATATATGGTCACTTGTCAAATTAATTCAAAACTATTTTGACTATGTTTAACGGAAGGAATTTTGTAAAAGGTCACACACACACACACCAACACACATGCCACTTTTACAGATATTTATGCTATATATCTCTCTTTTGATGAGTGGATACACACGCACACACATATATACATATACATGCCACTTTTAAATATATTTATGCTATATATCTCTCTTTTGATGAGTGGATACATGTGGTACATTATAAAAAAGGAAATAATTCTATGGAGGTTAAATATATCTCTCTTTTGATGAGTGGATACATGAGGTACATTATAAAAAAGGAAATAATTCTATGGAGGTTAAAATCTTGTATGATAATTGTTTAAAATCCATTGTGTAAGTACATGAAATTTTGGCATGAGGTATGGGAGTTAGGGGATTTAATGTGAGGAAGAGAAGAGATGGGTTGAGTTACCTTAGAAGATCATTTATGAGGTGGAAAAATAGATTACAAAGGAGGGAACTTGATTAAAAAAAATGGAAGAAAACAAAGTAGTAAAGAAAAAACCAAAAGAAAAAGTGTGAAATTAGAGCTAAGAGAATATGTTCTATTAAAATTTAAAAACTTTAATAAAGCCCCATAAGTGGACGCAATGCATAAATGGACATCTCACTACAATTTTCTCAACAAAACCATTAAAACTTTCTAATATAATTTAGGTGGCAGTTATTAAATTAAAAACATAACATTATAATCAGTAAAGAATATAGAATAGATTTCAATTAAAGTACAGTCAAATATACATTTCTTTTTGAATTCACATTGTTTATTAAGGGTGTTGTATATTTAGGCATCAATTTATTTGAGATGGTCCAAAATAGGTAGAATTGGATAAAAATATGATAGTAAGATGCGCCAAAAAAAATTATTTCCGAGAATGTTGTTTAACAATTAGGTGGGGAGGTTTAGCTAGGTGTTTAGTCTTATAGATCTTCTAATCTAGTCCCAAACAAAACTATGTATACCTAGAAAACCATTTCTTCAGTTAAAAAAAATGCACCCAAGAAACACAACAACAAAGACTCTGGCCTTATTGTGGAGCATCAGCAACGCGCTTCTGATAAGTATAAATACAATGCACCCCCTAACCTGGAGTGGATCCTCCCCAACCCCAACCTTCTCTTCAGGAAATAATATCTCTCAGTCATTATGGCTGGACAATCTTTTGTTGTTGTCAATCTTTTGTTGTTGTCTACAAATGTCAGTTTCGGCTTATTCCCATTTTATTAGAGTTTGCATTTTTTCATTTGATGGAATGCAGGCATGTAGCCAACTTAAATTCTTTGCAACCCCAGCAGCTAAACCATGGATTCATAATAGATATTGTGCATATATATCCACTGCTCTCTCCAGGCAATAATCTATACTATTTGGGGCTTGAAACAAGCGATCAAACAAAGCCAATAGAGACATTATTTATAGGTGACACTACTGGTTTGAATGTCAGCACTATCAGTTCCATCCCTATTCTTCAAAGCAGGTCCCAGCCAATTGTTTATTATCTCTCACTAAAGGGAATCGGCATTGGGGAGAAATTATTGAAGATCCAGGTGTATGTGTAAGCAATTTTATTTAAATTTCAATGTGATGAGTGATTTAAAAATTTATATGTATTCACATGTATGTGTAAGTAATTCTGAATAAAATTGCAGAAAAGAAACGAAAGTAGTGATCATGCCCGCTTAGACTACAAGATAAGCATAGAAGTCTCTAATAGTGTTGAGGTTTCAAAATAAGCATAAACTCACCCATAGTGGGTCATTCAATTTATTAGAAAAAATAGCTCTTCATCTTCCCTCACACCTTTCAATCATGTATTGTACATACTTAAGCCTAAAGCCTAAAGCTTGAAGTTTGAGACTCACATGACATGTCTACATCCATGGGCTATTGGTATTATATATATATATATATATATAACGCTAACTACTTTTCTTGTTTGTCTAGGTCAAATAGTGATTTTCCTTTTGATTTTGAGAGATTTATGTATTTTTTTAGTGTTGGTACGCTAGTGATAGATCTTGGTTTTTATAAAATGGGTCTATTTAGTAGTTTGATTAAAAAACGAATCTATTTTGTGGTTGTAGATGGAATCTCAAATGCATGGTTACCAAGGCTATGATGAACACAACAATTGTTAGCATTTCTTTGGGAAAGTTCTATTCTTCTATCTTGTCAAAAGATGAATTTCTTCAAAATGCATGCCTTGTATATTGTTATTGTTTGATATGTCAAAATCCTCCCAATTTTTTATTTAAAAGTGTGTTCAAACTTGTTTCATTATTTATGAGGTCCTCCTTCAGTTCAACTCATCACATTGAATTTTCATATTATAGTTAATGTGTTAATCAAGCTGCTTGCAAACTTTTTAAGAATGATTTAATGTAATTTGTAAAATATTATAAACTACATGAATAATGAATATATATAATTACATCCAATAATTTAACATAATTTGTAAAATTTTAAAAATTAAATGAATAATCACATTATTGGTTAATTTAATAAGAAGAAGAAACACAATTAAATATATTTAAACTTTCTAAAATAATATATAACTTATACCTATGTAATAATATATAACATATACATATCTAATAATATTTAACTGAAGCATATTTTATATAAAAAACCTGAATAAGATTATTGTAAATCTATTTCAAATAAAAAACTTGAATAAGATTATTGTAAATCTATTTCAAATATCAAAATTAAACGCAACTTTTATATATAGCAAAAATAAAATAAAATAAAATAACACATGGAAAAATAAAAATCAAACATTATGAAAACGTAAAATAGAAATAGGGAAAAAAAATCCGTCGCAACAAATTTGGTTTAAAAAATACCCATCAAATTTGGTTTAGGAATTTTTGCGCATATTCTACGTGCAAGAAAGTATATTTCTTTTGTTTTTATGGAATTTCCATATAAAAAGGCCTATAAAATGTGCCGTCAGGGTAAATTGGAGCTTTATAATATGTGTTATTTAGCAAAAGTGAGATTTTATAAAATATAACAAATTTGTAAGTTTATGTATTTTAAGTTTTTTAAATGTATTTTTAATTTATTTATATTTTATTTTAAATATTATTTTAATTTTAATATATTAATTAATTATAATTATTTACTAATTATGAGATTATAAGTTAAAATTTTAAAACAGATTTTTTTAATTAATAAAATTAAATATTTTTATTTAAAATTATATTTACAATTTTTTTTAATACATTTTAGTTTTGAAATAATAAGATTTATTTTAAAATTTTGAACATTGGTAAGAAATGATCAATTAAATTATGTTTTTAGAATTTTTTTATCTATATCTTTTATATAGAATCAAAAGATTTATGTTAAATGTAGGCTATATTTTTAAGAGAATTTTTTTAAATGTTTTTTTATTGATGAATTGGTAAGAGAATTATTCATCTCAATTTTGCATTGAAAAACCCTATAAAATCATTAAAAAGGTATGCATTCTTGGTCCTTAAACTTCATATAGTTATATCTCATGTAAATGAAATCACAGTAGAGCATAGAAGACACAAAGAGGGATCCCAACCACTAATTGCATGATAGTTTTTGATGTCTCTTAATATATATATATATATAAATGTGGACATTCTCATGTGTCTTATAATGGTTGCATTCTTGTCTTTGTAGAGATTGAAATTAAATTCTATTTTCTCTAAGATGGTTGGTTGCCTCAAAAAAACATGTCCAAGTCATTCTTTGCTTCAATCATGTAAATTTGTTGGTATGCACAACTTGGCCTAAAATGGGTTTCACACCATTCTTGTACTTTTGGAAGTCATAACTAACTTCATTAGCTTTATAATGGGTGGTGAACTTAAAAACATGTCCTCATGGCATTTGAATTCATCATTTCACTAATAAGCATAATTTGACCCAAAGAGGATCCTACATGTTAAAACCAAGTTTGGATCATAAATAAATTTAAATAACAAAGGGTAATGCCTTTTAGATGAATGTAACTAAAGGTAATCAACTTTCAATCATGAATAAAGTCATCACCAAGCTATGAAGGGAAGGCGTTGTTTTTGTGTGAGTGTGACAGTGTTATCTCTATCCAATGCAAAGACTTGGTTATGGTTTGCACTTCCTCTTGCAAGTGTGATAGTGTTATCTATTTATCTAATGCATAGAAAGGATGGTGGATCATGATCGCATTATTGAATGTGAGAATGGGTTTAGGTTATGATTTATATTCTGAGTGTGATAATGTTATTACTCAATCAAAGATGAAGGTAATGCTAGTGAATCCAACATGAGAAAAGGAATAGTTCATAGTCACCTTTGTGGATGTGAAGATTTCTTTGTAATTTAACCTTTCATTTCTAGCAATGGACAAAATAACCTAACACTCAAGTCATGAAAAGGGTGCCTTTAATGAAAGCAAAGTGTAACACCCCCAGGATCACCCCTATGTATAGTTGTACATTATGATTAGGCTAGTGAACCAGAATTTTGTTAGTATTGTGTGTTTATGGGTGTATATATATGTGATGTGCAGATGTGCCTATGTGCCTATGTGCCTATGTGCATATGTATATCATGCTTTGAGGCCAAAGTGTCTATGTAATTTTAGACTGGTGAACTATGTGCTAAAAGGATAGAGAGCCTAGCAAATGTAATATATAGTCCCACTCATATTAATAAAATACTCCAATATTGTAGACTGAGTCAGATGAAAGAGATGGGGTGCTAGGACTTCATTAGTAGGAAAGAGGGATAAGGCCTAATAAAAGGTGGCTTAGCCTAAAATAAGCCTAAAGTCATGAACCATGTGCTTTTGTCCTAAATTCCTAAGGGGATTTATGAAAATACTACTTATCACATTGGGCACACAAATATAAAAAGTGAGGATTTAGTGTAACTCTCTATTCCATTCCATCATTTTGATTTTTCTAGTTGTTGTACTTTCTATAGGGAAAAAAAGTGACGCGACTATTTTTACTTGGGGTGAGTGCACTTTTCCTTGGATTACCTTCGGAAAGATTGGAGCCCTAGAAGGAGAAGTGTAGGGATATGATTCTTTATATGATGCCTAGAGCGTACCTAGAGACCCTTGAGGATAGCTAGAACTCTAAAAGCCATAGGGCTCTGAGACTCCATGTCTAACCTACACTGGATTCCTTTAAAGATAGTGGCACAACTTAAGGGATTAATGATTATGGATGTAGGAAAGGAGGTGCTCCACATTGGGTTCTACAAGCTAATTAGGAATGAAATATTGTAGGTTGGAGTCTTGATGGATTTGGTATCTTCGCATTGACCGTGTTTTTTTACTACGAATCATATATAGTTTTTGGAAGCCTTTAACCTAGTGTATTCATAGCCCCAATTCGGCAGTAGCCCACTACTAAGAGTACTAGAGCAGTGAGGTCCATATTTAGGTGATACAGTTAATGTCTCCAATTGGTGCTTATATCTAAAGATAAGTTCTCCAATTTATTTTTTTATTATTGTTGTTTTTATTATTATTATTATATGCATGCTTGTTGTTATGTTTGTAGTACATGTTTAACTGTCGTTATAATCATAGTTACATATTGCAGTACATATAATTGGATTAGATATGTAGATATGGAGGTTAATCAAGGTATGGGTACCTGAAGGGGTAAATTGGGCTTGGTAAACTAACTAGGAGGAAGAGTGGATTTGGTAACAAAAAAATGATGGGTTGTAGTAGGTAATCGGTTCCCTTCTTGGCATAATTACACATGGTATCAAAGATCAATATGTATACGTTAACAAAAAAAAATATGGTATTAAAAGTAGAGTTTAGTAGTAATGTCCCTTAATTGAGTGTTTGGGGGTTGTTACAATGTGGTGTTGTGGTGAAATTTATACCACTCAGAATATATGGGCCAAAATTTAGCATGTAGAGGAAAAATATGCAAACTGAGGTGTTTGACAAAATATTTAAAGGGCATAATCTAAAATAGATGTGTGAATTCAAAAAAAAGTTTAAACAAATGCCCGTATATGTTTGAATTTGGATAGTAGGTGAGTCATCAAAGCACAAATTTGTATAATTAGGTCGGAATATGAATTTGCATAATCAACAATGGAAGAAAATTTGGGACATTTAAGGAAATTTCCAAATTTGGGGTGAAATTTGGAGCTCAAATGAATGAAAGATGTCAATTTGATGGGTACATGCTTGAGTTGAGTATGCATATTTTGTGCTGATGGAAAAAAAAATAGTGATGAAATTAGAAAAAATGGAAATCTTTCAAAACTCTGAAATTTTTGTACTAGTAACACCAAGTGGCCACTGAGTTGACACATGGAAGATGACAATTAGCATCACAAGGTCCATTTGGAGTGGAACAGGTTCATTATCAGTTGAGCACCTCTAAGTCCAAAGTTAATGAGGCTCATTGGATTGTGATCATGCCACACCATTAGATCCTTCAAAAGCAAGAAAGTGTGTTATTAGGTAATCATATTTTAGCCCAAAAATAACCTAGACCTGATCATAACCATCCTCCACTCCACCATTGTACTTTTTGAAGTTTAGTTTCATGGTTTACATCTGACCATCTTTACTTTTGAACTCAATCTAGACCATTGGATTGTGATCATTCTCCACTATTAGATCATTCATATTTAATGTAGTGCATCATCAAGAGAGCACCTTTAAGCCTAAATTATTTTTGGGTCATTAGATTTGATGAATCTATGTTGTTATAGGTACTAAAGTTAACTTACGTTGTGAATGGGTGAGCATTTCTAATCCCAATTCTAATCTCCACTATCGAATATGAGTGGATCTCAATTATTGGATCCTTTGGGTTAAAATGACATCATTAATCTTTGATCGTATGTAAGACCAAATTTTGTATTCACCATTAGATCACATTTATCTTACTTGTTAAATCCTAAGGGTGTGCAAGTTATATGTAGAGGGACAAAGGTGTAAAACAAGACCCTCCCATCGCCGCAACTAGTAAGAGGGTTTCATGTGGATTGGTATTAAAAGAAGTGAGACCCTCTTGTCTCATTAAGAATTGGAAAGGTGTTGTGTGGATTGTAGGGCCAAAAGGAAAAGAGAAAAAAAGGAGCAATTGCATGGGTGCCATGTGTCATGGGGCACCATGCATGCAAAAGGTTGATTATTACCATTTGCCATGTTTCTCTCTATCATGGTTGCGAGTGCCACTTCCATTATACAAAGTTGAGAGTGAGATCAAATCAACACAAGGTACCTTGCCAACTCAAATATAACATCAAACACCACAACATTTACCAATCTAGCAGAATATTATGTAAATTTTCTCAAGGTTCCCAAGTCTTAAACTATTGGGGCTATTTTTTAGGCCCTAAATAGTGTTTTTTTTTTTTTGGAAACCTCAAGGAACTACATGTACTATGTGTACCAAGGTACATAGAGTCCCCTATTACTTAAATGAAATATATCAACAAGATCTCTTGAAAGAGATATTATATGTGCAAATTAGAGTTAATATGTGAAACTTACACTTCAAATAGTGTAGGAAGAGAAAAAGGTTACTAATCCAGTTTCAAGAGGCATAACTCCTTACTCAAAGCTCATATTGGGACATAAAATTAGTGAATTGAACTATATTTGCCAATATAACACAAAATAGAGTCAAAATTGGAATCTAAGCATCTAGTCTTCGAAAAATTAGCAAAATCATATCTAATGGACCAAAAGGGAAAATTTGGAAAAATAAGAAAAATAGGATGAACTTCAATAAGCAATAATCTTCAACTCATAGCTCAAATATTGGAAAATAAATAGTCAATGGAAATATAATGAAGATAAAAACCAATTATCCACCCAAATTTCTAAATTGAGCAAGAAACTTCCTCAAGAAATTCAAATAAGTCCTACAATAGTATAAATCTCCATGGATTCATAAATTGTGGTGTTTTATTTAAATTTTATTTTGGTGAATGACTAACATAAGTTGTTGTGTGTACATTGTAGAAATGAATTATGGGCATAAAAAGGTAATTTCAACATGAGGACCATGAACATGGAGCATTCCTATGGGTACTATATCCACGACGAGGAAGTCAAGGGAATGAATGTCAACATGAGCAATATTGAAATAGAATTAAATGGACATGGAGAGGGAATATTATAAAATAGAGAGTTAGTGGAGACCATCATGAATATCAAGATGGAGGTGCTCAACTATAGTGTTGACAATGAAAGGTTGATCAACATGAGAGAAAAATCATATTAATGCTCAAATCATACAAAGCCTAAATCATTTGCAGAAACAGATAAATAAGGAAATAGATTCAAGGGATACAAAAGAACACATATCTCATGTCAAGAGGGAAGATGCTACAAGTTCAAAGCATTATATGGGTTCTAGTAAGAATAAAATCACCCACCAAAACAATCATACAAGATTTGCTTATGCTTCCTTGGAATTTAAGACTAACCCAAATATATCGGTAGTCAGACATCAAAGAAAGAGATCTAAAATGAATGATTTGCAATGATATCTTAGGAGAATTAAGCCTCCTACCTTTGATGTTGACTAAAAGAAAGGTAAGGAAATTGAAGCTTGGTTGTCAAATATGAGAAAGTACCTTCCATTACATTATTACTTATCCAATTTGGAGGCTAGAATAGCAATTTATCATTTGTAAGGCAAGGCATCAACATGGTGGGATCAACTCAAGAAAGTCAAGCACTTGAATGAGAAGAGGATCTCATAGAAGTAATTCAAGTATTTTCAGAAAACATATTTATGTGAGCACTATTGTGATAGGAAAACAAAAGATTTCTTTGAACTCAAGCTTGGGAGCATGATAATGGAGGAGTATGAAAGCAAATTCCTTGAACTATTGAGGCAAGGATGAGAAATTAAACATATGAAAATTCGTAAGTGGTTTACCTTTTTTTTACATAGCAAAATCAAATTTGATGATAATGAGATTATGGGGGAAGCAATAATGAAGGAAAATCATCTCTGTGAGTTGAACAAAAACATACCATATTTCTAAAAGGATTGAGATGACAAAAATAACTCTAAGATGGAGCAAAGGAAGAAGAGATGCAAACCTTAATTTTTAAGGGATAGCTCTCAAGAAAACTAGAAAACTCAACCAACCTGAAATGAGCCAAAAAAATCGAATTTGTTGGGGAAAATTCCAAGATACCAAACCATCATATATTAAAGTTGTGAGTGGGGGCATATCTACAAGGACTACCCTCACAAAGGAGACAAAGTGAGGAATATATACAAAATTGATGGGGGAAATGTGGTATTAGATATGGGTAGAAGCATGCCCAGAACATATGCATATTAGACAACATTTAGTTTGATCATCAAGCTCACATGATACACAAGTAAAAAGGAGAATAAATGAGCTTGTTAAAGAATGTTAAGTAACATGAATGACTTGAGCACAAGAGAATATTTAAATATCAAACCTTCAGGCTTATATGATTTCCTAATCAATAGGGATTGGTTGGACAAGCACCATGTTCATGTCCTAGACTACTATAACAATGCAATCACTTGCTTGGATGATAAAAGGGAAAAAAGGATTAGTGTAGGGGATTCCAAGACCAATTTCTATCAGAGAAATATCGTTCATGCAATTGAAGAAGAGATTCAGAAAATGGTGGCAAATTTATGCAGCCCACGTGGAAGAGGAAGTCGTGGACAAGGTGCCAAGTGTTGAATAACTCCAATAATAAAAGAATTTGAGGATGTGTCTGTTGAAATCCTAGGATTACCACCAAAAAGGGATATTGACTTTTCATAGATTTGGTACCCAGAGCTACCCCAATGTTTGAGACGCCTTACAAGATGAGCACACCAAAGATTAAAGAATTGTAAATGCAACTAGAATATTTTGAATAATGGGTATGAATGCCCAAGTTTGTTGCCTTGGGGTGTCCCAATGCTCTTTGTTGAAAAAAATGGATGATACACTAAGATTGTGCAGAGACTTCACATGTATCCTTTTCTAAGAATAAATGATTTCTTTGATCAATTGAGAGGAGCCAAAGTTTTCTCCAAAATTAGCTTAATTTCAAGATATCATTAATTAAATATTAAGGAGGAACACATCAGCAAGACAACATTCATAACCAAATATGGTCACTATGAGTTTATGATGGTATTATTTGGGCTATCCAATGTAGCAATTGTCTTCATGTGCCTCATTAATGGAGTTTTTAGAGAACACTTGGACAATTTTTTTGGTCTTTTTAAATGACATTCTTGTACATTCAAATTCAGAAGAGGAACCTTAGCAACATTTGTGGAGGGTGTTGAAGGTATTCAAAGAGCATCAACTCTATGATAAGATAAGTGTTATTTTTACTAGAGGAAAATCAATTATCTGGGTCATGTTAGATCTTAGGCTTTTGTGATCCATAATGTAGTAAGCATGTCTTTCAAATTAATCACATCAGTATTATTTGGTCAACGTTTCGAACCAGCTAATGTGGTTCATCCTCATGACAAAGGTGAAAAAATCTATAGATCCTAATGAATAAATAACAAGGATGCATCAAAGTCCAGAATTAACCATTAGGAAATTAGTTTTTTAATTAATGTATTTTTTATTTTTTATTTGAATTCAAAAAAACTAGTTGTTATAAAGTAGTTGTTAATAGATATTTAATTATTTATTAATAATATTAAAGTTATTATATATAAATTAATTATTATAATAAAAAATAAGAAATTATTTATTAATAATACTAAATTATTATATATAACCATTTTTACTTAAAAATCAAACAAACAAACAAAAATCAAAAATATATAAATAACCCTATTTCTATTTCATAAATAAAATAGATTAATAGAAATAGAATTATTTATTAATATTATTATTATTTATTATAATAACCATATAAGAACTTATTTATCATTTATTAATAATTTTATATGAAATAATGATTTTAATAACCATTTTTGTTTATAAATTGACGAGAGTCAGATAAAAACAAGTTAATAATATCAACTAACCCTATTTATATTCCATAAATAAATCAATAATTAGAATACCCAGAAATAAAAATATAATATAATATTAACATCTATGAAATTACTCATTATATATAAAAAAGGGGGGGGGAGATTAATCAAGATAAAAAAGCTAGAATCTAGCTCTTACTCAATTTCCACCCATCATCCCTATTGAGATTGATAGCATGTTTCTCAATCTCAATGGCCTCTGTAAGCTTCATATTGTGGAAATGATCAGCAATGGCAATGACCTTCGCATCCTTAATGCAAACATGGTTCTTATATTTCTCTGCATGCTCTACAAGAGTTGATGAGCGAGATCGATTGTGCCTTATGTCTGCAGCATGTTCTTGGATTCTTTGTTTAATAGAGCATCTGGTCTCCCCAATGTAGGGAACCCCGCAAGAACATGGGATCGAGTAGACTCCTTTCATGTCCTTGGGGTCAATAGGGTCTTTTACGGATCTCAGAGAATTTCTAATGGTATTAATGGGCTTGCAAGAAGAGGAGACATTATTTTTCTTCAAAGTACGGGAAATCCTGTCAGTGGTCCCTTGGATAAACGGGAGCTACACTTTAGAGATTGGCCCAGAACTAAGAAGTTTCACCCTCGACTCTTTATGGGCTCTTTGGAAAGCCTTGAGGCCTTGAGATCTGTTATAGTAATTATTTCTAAAAACTTTAAGAATATGAGATTTTTCCTCTTCTAGGTGCATCTCATCTGAAATTCTTAAAGCACGGGTGGCTAGAGTACTAAGAACCCCGAATTTTTGTGCCAGAAAATGATGAGAACTGGAATGAAGATATTGTTCTGTGTGAGTTTTCTTGCGAAAGACTCGGTGAGAAACAAAACCATCATTCATTCTAGAGAGAAGGATGTCCAAGAAAGGAAGACACCCATTCTCCTCAACCTCCATTGTGAATTTGATGGAGTTTGATTGAGAATTAATATGGTTAAGAAACAAATCCAAATTTTCACGACCATGAAACCACATGACAAATGTGTCATCAACGAACCTCTTCCATTTTTTAGATCGAAAAGGCATTGAGGTAAAGGTAGTCTCAAAATCTTCCATGAATAAGTTAACAACTATAGGGGAAAGAGGAGAACCCTTTGCCACACCACAAGTTTTTTCAAAGAACTCGCCTTGAAAACTAAAGAAAGTAGAGGTGAGGCAGAGGCCAACTAATTTGGTAGTGTCATTGTCAGTGATCTTATTTATGACATCGATGGCCTCTTGAATAGGAATACAGGTATAAAGGGAAACAACATCAAAACACACCAACAAATCACTAGGTTCCAGTCTAATATCCTTCAATTTTTTAACAAAGGAGGCAAAGTCCTTAACAAATGAATCAATGCGACCAACAAAGGTTTGAGTCTCTGAGCTAAGAATTTAGGGAGAAGATATGTAGGACCATCTATTGTGTTAACAATATGTCTAAGGGGGACCCCAGCCTTATGAATTTTAGGCAAGCCATAAATCCTGGGGGTAAGGGGATTTCTCTCAAAAAGCTTCTTACAAAGAGGCTTAAGGGAATTAATAGAATTAATGGCGGCAAATATTTCTTTGTTAACTTTTTAATAGGATTATTATTAATCTTGATGTAACTACCACTATTATAGATATGGTCACTCATTTTGTTCGAATAGTATGATTTATCAAGAATGACAATTGCACTGCCTTTGTCAGCTTTAAGGATGACAATGTTAGGGTTGTCCTTTAAGCTTTAAGGGAAAAAAATTCATCTTTGCTAATGTTTCTTTTGGGAGGCTTAGCCTTCCTAAGAACGATAGCACAGTCTTACGCTATAACCTCTTTAACATTATCAGGTAGGTCCTTAATGCCAAATTCAATGTTGTAAATAATGTCATTAATGGGAATCTTATTGGGGGCTATGGCAAAATTAAGACCTTTATTTAAAAGATTAAAAACGAAAGGGTCAAAATGTTTACTAGAGAGATTAATAACATTTTTAAAAGAAGAAGAGATATTATTATTATTATTATGTTGTTTTCGTTTTTATTATTACTATTTAATTCTGTATTATTATTATTATTATTATTCAATTCTATATTATTATCTCTTATTATTATTGTTATTAGTATTGTTATGAAAAAGATTATTATTATTATTATGACCCTTCATATTATCACGTGCACTCACTGAATTTTTACCACACACTATGTTATTTAAATTATTAATAATTAAATTATTATTCTTTATTAATTTATTAGAGTTGTCTATGTAAGAAGAATTTTTAGGGTAAAGGAAATTAGGATTGTTAGTATGGGAAGGGTTGCTAAAAAAGCAATCAACGAAGGAACGGGGAGATGAAACAAGACTGCAGCAAGCGGAATCCACTGAAAGGTTTGACAATGAAGGAGAATGAGAAGACAAGGTGGTGCAATTATTAGACTGGTTAGAAGAGGAAAGGCGATGAGCCAAGGGAAGGAGACCGGGTCCAACCGAAATCGAAGCAGTGGATGATGAGGGGGTTCCAAATCTCAAGGGAGAGGATGCCTAGACACAATCAACATTAGCACGGCTTGTCAAAACACCACTGATCTCCAACCTTGGGGTCGAAATCGATTAAATCTATTATATTTATTTATTTATGAAATAGAAATAGGGTTATTTATATGTTTTTGATTATTTTTTAAGTAAAAAATGGTTATATATAATAATTTAGTATTATTAATAAATAATTTGTTGTTTGTTATTATGATAATTAATTTATATATAATAATTTTAATATTATTATAAATAATTAAATATCTATTATCGACTACTTTAAGACAGAGAGTTTTTTGAATTGAAATTAAAAATTAAAAATACATTAATTAAAAAACTAACTTCCTAACGACTAATTCTGGACTCTGATACATCCTTTCTATTTATTCATTAGGATCTATAGATATTTTCACATTTTTCCTGAGGATGAACCACATTAGTTGGTTCGAAACATCAACCAAATAATATTGATGTAATTAATCTGAAAGACATGCTTACTATATTTGGGTCATATTATCTCAGAAGAGGGACAATTATGGACCTTGAAAATATCAAAGCCATTAGTGAATTTCCAACAGTAAGAAATGTCACAATGATTAAGTCCTTTATGGGACTAGCACTCTATGACATAAGGTTCATAAAGGAGTTTCCAAAAATTGCACACCCAATCACTTTTTTCAAAATAGCCTTCTAATAATTGAAGAATTTCTTAACATGTGCATTAATTTTAAAGATAGTTAATCAAAATGAAGAGTTTATTATGGGTTCTAATTCATGAAAGGAAGGAATTTCATGAGTCCTCATGCAAAATGGGCATGTGATATGCTATGAGCCAAGGAAGTTGAAGGAGAATGAGAGGAATTTATGTCACTCATGATTTGGAATTTTCATCCATCATTCATGCCTTGCAAATGCGGAGGCATTACCTCATGGAAAATAGTTTTGAAGTGACAGGTGAACTTATCTATATAAAAATTAATAAATTGATCATGACTATGTTGTTAAAAACAAATTTCATATAATTTACTTCCAACATGCAAATGTCAATTGAAATATCTCAATACATGGATCCCAAGTCTAATGACATGTTTAATTGTGATCATATATGTTATTATGTATTGTGCTCGTATGAAGACTTACCACAAGTTGAATGGGTTAAGTGATAGCCAGAGAACCATCCTAATAATTGGTTGATATCAAGGAAACCGAATTAGAAATGGTATGATATGAATCACTTTTGTATTTTTATTATTTATATGCATTACAATGATCATGGGAAAATGTGAGTTTGTAGGTAACATGACTTCTTGACTAGATAATTCAATGACAAAGCACTCAAAACTAGCACCATAGTATGGTCCTGTTGAAGCCCCAAAAATCGGGTCGACAATAAGGGGGATACCCGCCCGGTCCGGACCTTGGTTGGCAGCTCCTTATCCATTTGGTATAGCGGGTCCGACTGGGGATAATGGGACCAGTTTCCCAATTTATGGGTGCGTGTGTGTAGAATTGGATGTTGTTGATCTAACAGTAACTATATAAGCTATTCTAATTCAAAATTTAATCTAATTCTATGCTATGGTAATCTAATAAAAACAGCACATCTAATCTATGCTAACCCGAGATGTAATTCTTCTATTATGCGATCTAAAGAGATTTCATATAACAACTGGTAATAAAGATCATTCAGCGATTATAAGAAAGGAAATCAATTAAGATGAACTATTTCACATAAAAAGTTAGGCAAAACAGTTATGAACAGCATATCGCATAATAAGCAATTCATACATTAAACATAAACAAATAGCCACCACCGTACAAAAGTGCCAAATGGTAACTCAAGCATTCATGCAATAACATATAAACAACTAAAAATTGTATATCACTTTAACATATAAGCAGAAATGGTCAAGAGATAAAAGTACCATTTATGATTGGTCCTACTCATAAGCTTCAAGCAATAATGATTTATTTCTCCTTGTTCTAACATCTACTAAGAGTACAGAAGTGCAACATCAGTAGCAGATATCAAATGCAAACATCAACAAATCTTGATCCATTCATTCACCAAAACCTCCTCGGAGGGTGCAAAAGTGCATGTTCTGTGGACAAGTTTTTGGTAAATTTCTGGACCCTTCTCTAAATGCATGAGAAGGATTTAAATACTACTAACTAAATAACTTAATTACACATATTTAGGATACGGTTTAAATGACCGCCCTTTTTCTAGGCAAAATTATTTCTAAAAAATTAAATATCTAACTATTTCTGCATTTGCTCCTTAATGTTGCGAGCATTCAATATTTACCTAGGTAGAGTCGGCTGACTGTCTTCCGCTTTTGGTTGAGCTAAACAAACAGAAATGGGAAGTGTTGGCACCATTTTTTCCAGCAAAATAGCATATATGCTTTTAGAATCATCTTTGGCTATGTGGATTTACTGTGTATGCTCAGTAATAACCTAAATTCTACTTGGTTAACCCTTAAATTGCCTCTGCCTTTTCTTTCTGGCGTTTCCGAGCTTACGAGTGACTAAGCAGTTAAAGATTTTGCTTTTTGAGCAATTTTCTCAGCGATGCGTGATTAGCGCTTACGAGTGACTAAGCAGTTAAGGATTTTTCTTTTTAAGCAATTTTCTCAGCGATGCGTGATTAGCACTAAGCGCGAATCACGCATTGGAAACTGCCTCTATTTTTTTATCCGGGTCTTTCTGGTGCGTTTTTTGGCTTTAGCGTCTTTCCTTCACCGGGTATAAGCTTTAAAATTTTGCAACATACTGCTTTTTGTGAACTTCTACCCTTGAGCGTTAAATCACCTATTGATATCAGCATTGTTCAACCATTCATTAAACCATGGCTCTGACTGATAGATCTATAATGAATAGCTCAGTAGCGCTCTGAAATCCACGGCTCTATTGCATGCGGTATCCGTTCATGAGGGCATTTCTCTGCTTCCGAGCTTTGGAGTTTTATCCTTTTTCCTTAATTGCTCCCTGCACACTGCTTCATATTGTCTGTTTTTCATTCCTGCAGTTCACACATAAGGAGAGCGTAATGATAATAAAAATTGACAAGAAAGCTCTGATCTCTACGGATGTACAAAAACATGCCACCTGACGTGAACTAACTCTTCGAGAAACACAAAACTGTCTTTCATTAATACTTGGCGTACATTCATTAATTTTCATTAACGCGCGTATTCAATTTTTCTTGAATGTTGAGCCGGGGAAAAGCTGCGATGGACGATTTCTGCGATTCGCATCGCAGCGTCGCATCATCGCGTTATCACATTTTCTCAATATGTGTTATCGCAGGGTTATCCGATCACGCCAATCGCAGGATTGCAGGTTGTTGTTTCACGCGATTGCAGGATCGCCGATCGCAGTATCGCATTATCACAGGATCGCAGATTATTACAATTCATTAAATAGTTATGTGTTGTTTTTGCGATGTTGCAATATGCGATGTCGCATATCGGCCGTCGGTGATTTCTTAAAGTTTTCGTTTATGAGAGTTTCTTAATGCATGCGATGCGATGGATTTCACATCGCATTCTCGCAATTTATCATTCTACTCACAAGGAAATGTCTTATCTTTTTCGCGCGATGCGATATTTTCTTAAGGAGTATAATACATGAGTTTTAATTAAATTTTTTGAATTTTTACAAAGGGTCCCCACTTATCTAGTGTTATTGCTAATACTAAATAAGGAGGGGGGTTGTTGGTGGCCACAACAATTGGCGATTCACTTGGAAGAATTAGTTATCTCTGTTTTCCTATTGAATTTTCCAAACTTCCAAAACAGAAAAATTTTCAGAAAATTAAACTTTGTTATGGACAGATAGAGTACATTATGCTTTAAACTGTCAATGATATTTTGTTTCAACCTTTTTTCATTCTAATTATTTGCTTCCTTAGGCTAGTCCTTGTATTTACATCAGTCATTACTTGGTCTTGTAAAGATAAAATAAAGTCTCCTCTGTAAACCAGTTTTTAAATATGCTCATTTGTCGTAGGTAGAGACTCTGCTGCCAGCAGGCGTTTATAGCCTTGACAGGGTTACCTGTTACCCAGCAATGATCCTGTATCCTACTTAAGGTGACCTACAACTTTCAAAGAAAAATCCATATTTACACTCATTGCTTTGATTTTCTTTTCATTCTTAAATAACAATGTCTTGGTTTGGTAGCCAAATTATGACACAGTCACTCACTTGATTCATAACTTTCTTGAACAAGCTGGCTCGTGATGAGACCCCTTGTCTTTTGATTGCAACAATCTTGAGTCATTTCCCTGTTGTGGTAGACAGTATTGGCAAAGTCAGCAAGTTATGATATCTGTGATCATGATAAGTCGGCTCGTGATGAGACCTCTTATTCTTCAAGATATAGTGTATCCTTGGATTATCCCTCTGGAAGCTGTGATTCTCCTTTAGCAGGGAGGAAGTCATTGTTTCCTTAAGATGGCTCTGGACGACAATAATAGAGTTTTTGGAAACAGCTATTCTACAGGGAATCTTCATTTTGTTATTGATACCTTTCATTGTGCTGATATAAAACAATTTCTTCACTGAAGGTTGCTTTCGTCAAATTCCTTGAAGTTGAAACTCGTATCATATCTAGGCTAAAGTTTTTAACTGTATCTATCAATAATAAAGATCAATTTTTCAAAATATTTGCTATTTATACAAGCGAAAATCTCAAAATATGAAAGAGAATAGGCGTCTTTTTCGTAAATACCTAATGTAACCATTCACAACTGGTTTTATTATGAAAAGAAAAACTATTCTACAAAAAATAGAAGAATAATCTTCTATGGAAAATATTTCTTGAGAATTTGTCCATTAATAGGCAAAGGGTCCCTCCTACCTGCTAAATCTTGTAACACAAATGTTGATGGACCTATGACTTCAACAATCTGAAAAGGACCAAGCCACATCCTTTGAAATTTTGTGTGTTTGCCCTTTTCTTCATGAGCCTTATCCCATTTTAAAACTAAATCTCCCATTTGAAAATATTTTCTGGTCATTATGTTTGAATCAAAAGAGGATTTTACAAGTTCTTGATGATGAGCATGCGTTTTCTTAGCTTGTTCTCGCTGTTCTTCTAATTTAATTATTTCCATTTGTCTCAGCTATAAGGAGGAAGTTGGTACTTTATCAATGTATTGTACTAAAGACAAAGAGGGAATGGCTAAGTGAGTTGGAAGAACCACTTCTTTCCCATAAACTAAATTAAAGGGAGAAGTTCTGATTGAAGCTTTCTGCGTTATCCTATCTGCCCATAAAGCATATACCAAAGCTTTGTGCCAATTCTTTTGATTCTGGTCAACTGTTCTTTTAATAATCCTAATTAGGTTTTTATTTGTTGACTCGGCTAACCCATTACCTTGCGGATAGTAATTGGTCGAATATTTAAGTTTGAATCCTATTTTAAGTGCAAAATCAGTCATTGCATTTCCATAAAAGTATGATGCATTGTCAAACATTAAAGCAGATGGCAATCCAAACCTAGTGATTATAAATTGATCTATGAACTCAATAATATTTTCATAATTAGTTGTCTTGAGCGGAACTGCTTCTACCCATTTTGTGAAATAATCTGTTGCCGTGAGGATGTATCTATGCTGCTTAGAAGAGTGAGGAACGATCTCACCTATTATGTCCAAGCCCCACTGACTGAAAGGTTGCTCGATGTTTATCGGCTGTAGTGGCAGGGACGGCTTCTTTTGTCTCCCAGCAGTAGTTTGGTAGACTTGAAATCTTGTCACGTAACTGTGCGAGTCTTTGAACAGCATGGGCCAGTAATATCCTGCGCGTAAGATTTTATGTGCAGTAGCATCTCCAGCATAGTGTCCGCCTGCTGGCCCATCATGGAGTTCCTGCAAAATTTTTCAGCTTCAGTTTTTTCAAGACACCGAAGAAGAACATAATCGTAATTTTTTCTAAAAAGAATATCATTTATGAACTGATATTGTTTAGATTTCAATCTTAGAGCTCTTTTCTTAGTATGATCAAGGTATGAAGGAGCATACCCATTCCTAAGATAATAAATGATATCAGCATATAATGATTCTACTTTGTTTAGGCTTACCTCACCCATTTGTACCTCTTCAGCTGGAGTTTCAGAAATTTTCGATGCTCCGGCCAGCATTTTGCAGAAGCCTTGACCTCTTACAATGTTTGCTAGTTTTATCTCAAGGTCATATTCCTGTAAGGCAGTAATCCAATTGGCCATTTTCTCACCCACATCCTTCTGCACTAGAAGATTCCTTACCGCTGGAAATGGTACTATGATCTTAGTATGGGTTTTAAGTAAGAAAGGTCTGAAGTATTTGACCGCTTTGAAAACAGCATAAGCCTGTTTCTCCACGTCGGAATAATTGAGTTCAGCACCTTGTAAATTTGAACTAAAAAACGCAATTGGAGCTTCCGCTTTTCCTTGATTCGCTTGAGTTAGTATCGCGGCATATGACTTATCTGAGGCAAATGTGTATAAAATAAAAGATTCTAAAAAATTTGGGGTCGCTAAAGATGGAGCATTAATAATAGCTTGCTTAATCAGGTTGAATGCTTCATGTTCATCTTGACCCCATTTAAAATTTGAATTATTTTTAATCATGGTATGCAAAGGAGACACGATTCACAAAAAATATGGAACGAATCTCTTTACAAAATTGATTTGACCAAGGAAATATTGCATGGCTTTTTTGTTATGGGGTAGGGATATTTCAGAAATTTCTTTGATTCTATCGGGATCAATGTGAATACCAGACTTTGACACTATGAATCCTAGAAGTTTCCCTTCACTTAATGTGAAAAAAGATTTCTTTGGGTTAAGTGAAATTCCATACCTTAGACAGCGTTGAAAGATTTGTTTCAGGTCTTTGAGATGGTCGCTTCGCTTCTTGGAGTACATTGTTATATCATCCAAATAAATTACTACAGATTTATTGACTAAACCTTTGAATGTGATGTCGATGGCTCTCTGAAATGTAGCACCAGCATTAATCAAACCAAATGGCATCTTCTGATATGCATATGTGCCCCATTTAGTTCTGAATGTGGTTTTCAATTGATCATCAGGATGTACCAACACTTGATTGTACCCTGAAAATCCATCCAAGAAAGACATTAGTTCTGAACCTGCCACCACCTGCAGTATTTGCTCCATAGGTGGAAGAGGAAAATTGCCTTTTTGACAGGCTTTGTTAAGATTCCAAAAGTCAAAGAAAATCCTAATGTCTCTGTTTTTCTTTCTAACGGGTACCATATTGGAGACCCATTTGGAATGTCTGACAGGGAAGATTATCCTGGCTTTCAGTAACTTGTTCAGCTCGGTTTTTATCTGATTTTCTAAATTGGTGTGGATCTTTCTCAGTTTTTGTTGGATAGGTTTTTCGTTATCAATCATAGGAATAGTATGCTAGATGATAGAAGTGTCGTATGTTTTCAGCTCATCATAATTCCAGGCAAAAACATTTTTATATTGTCTCAAAAGACGAATATACGCTAGTTTCTCTTCAGGGGCTAGGCCGAGGCCTAGATTAATGTTTTGTGGTTTAGCATCGGTCCTTAGGTTTACTAATTTGTAGTTCAAAGTTGAATTGTAGAGTTTTGAATTGGTAGACCTCTTAAACCGATCTTTCAAATCGTATAAGTCTTCTAACTTAACCACCGACTTTGGTATAGCATTATTAGTGCTATTTTGTTGCAATTGTCGATCGTGTTGGTCTTTGTCGATTATTTGATTGGAGTAGGATCCTTCAGATGTGAGGAAATTTACGATATCTGGATCATCATTGAATACTCTCCAATTTGTGATGTTGTCAGGAATGGACGGTCTAAAGATTAATTCTATTGAGAATCTATCTGGCCTAAAATCTTCGGAGGGAACAAGCTTAGAAGCTACGTTAGCCAAAAGGTCTGCACTTGCGTTTTGGAGTCTAGGGATTGAAGAAATATTAAATGCTATGTAATGCTCAGTCAGATCTTGTACTAAAGATTGATAGTGTTTTAAGTGACTTGATAAGCAACGTGTAGTGTTACATACCTGCTTAACCACAATCTCAGAGTCTCCAAAGTCTTGAAGATACTTGACATCTAACCCAATTGCCTTGTACAGGCCTTGAACCAAAGCCTCATATTCTACTGTATTGTTTGTGCAATCAAATTCGAGTTTGCATGTGAGCATGATCTTTTCTCCTTCTGGACTAATCAGAACGCATCCTGCTCCTGCTCCTTCGTTAGATCTAGAGCCATCAAAAAATAATTTCCAAAACAAAGATCTATTTACAGGTTTATCTAAAAAATTAATACATTTCGAACTATCAGTTCGAGAAAAATTCTCAACTTGGGACAAAACAGAATTTTCTAAATAAGGTGACGCATGAGCATTGAAATTGCTGAGGAAGGAATCTACCGAGTAATTGCCAATGATACTGCTGTTATATGATACTGGTTCATTTTCTCCCTCTAACTCCGTTACTATGTACTTCTGGTGTAGCTCTCATTCAACTTTTATTTGATTCAGTTTACCGTTGTAGGTCAGCCACATGTGCGACCAATCAGTTGCGAAGTATCCATGGAGTTTCTCTGACCAATCCCTGCTAAGAATTAAGCCATAGAATTCTGGGATGTCAGCAACTAGAATATCAATAACCTGACATACCTTCGGGTTGGATGACAATCTTACGGTTACTTGATTTAGTTCGCCGATCACTTTGACTTGAGATCGATCGAGCTGAAGTATGCGCACTGCGGATTTCTGTGGTTGAACATTTAATTTGGCAAATATAGATTTGGTTAAAATATTCGATGAAGCATCGGAATCTACTAAACAATTGTGCACATTTTTGTTGAAGATTTCATAAGTAAGGAGAAACGGGGGAGTGTGAGATCTTGATCTTCCTCCAATCAAGGCGATGTCATTTGGGTCAATCTTACTGATCGCATTTGTTGGAGGTCTTCCCATGTTGTGGGAAGCTTGAGAAAGTACATCGGCAGGCAAAGGTGCAATTGGCACGGCATGTAATTCTTTCATCATTATCTTCTGTTGATGTTTCAATTTGCTCAGTTCATAAAGGGTGATATTAGCCCTAGTCTTTTTCATGTCATCAATAATATTGTACTCCATTCCATCCGACATTATCAGTGTTTTTGGTGGATTCGTTTCATCTGCTTGGACTGGGCTAGTTTGAGTCGCTTTGGATGTCGTTTTCTTTGTTGCGACTTTATCTTTTGTTGCAGAGCTTGCGCTCTTTTGCTTAGGGGTAGTTTGCGGAGATCAAGCTGATTTTTACTTCGTGTGCTAACTGGAAATACTTCTTAATCTTCCTCTTGTGGGAGGATGAAGTCCCACATTCCTTGTAATTCCACAACTTCTTCGTCATCGGTCTGCCCTTCAATGGCAATTTCCTCTTCCTCTTCCTCGGATTCAGCATTTGAAATGGTATTGGGTGGCTTTGCATCCGTTGAAGGACCTCTTTTAAAAGCTCTGTAGGGATTTTTTGAAGAAGTTTCTGCTACTTTCTTTTTTATGTCAACCATCTCATTGGACATGGTCTTTATAACTTTCTGCAATCCTTCTAAATCAAAAGGATCTTTTGGTTGTTTCTTCTTGGAGTCTTCCTGTTAAAATTGGCAACCAAGGCAAAACTTCATGTGGTTCATCTTATTCATGGCTAATAATATTTTTATTAGATTCCTCTCGTCGAGAGGTGTAGGATTGATATAAAGATCATCCGATTCCGATAAGTATTCATGGAGATATGAATTTATTTTGATTATGGAATTATTATCAAGCCGACCTACAACTCATGTAGGCTCAGAAGCCCAACAGTCGCATCTATTCACCCACCAACATTGTGTATAAATATAAGAGGAATTTTCCTCATTTGGACTCACTCATCTCATCACATCTCTCTCTCTCTACTGCGCAGATATGAGTCTCTTCTCTACTGCGCTGAAATGGGTCTCTCTCTCTCACACATGTGAAGCCGGAAACCGCTGAAACTGAAGCTGCAACTGCAGAAGCAAAGATTGACTTGCGTGGCCTAGAAGATCTCCTCTTTGGAACTACGTTGTAGGTTCATCTGAACCTCCTCTGAAAGCCGCAACTTTTGGTGGTGGAATGAAGTCAATCCGACGAACGGTTTGCAAGATATCAACTGCCCTAGTTTGAAGCCGAAAACTGCTGAAACTGAAGCTGCAACTGCATAAGCAAAGATTGACTTGCGTGGCCAAGAAAATCTCCTCATCTGAACTGCGTTGTAGGTTCATCTGAACCTCCTCTGGAAGCCGAAACTTTTGGTGGTGGAATGAAGTCAATCCGACTGTCGGTTTGTGAGATATGGTCTGCTCTAGTTTGATAATGAAGCCGCTAATGCTGATGCTACTGATCTAGGGTTTGTTATTGTTGATATGAATCAGATTTATTGTACTATTTCTCTCTGCTGAATTATTGAAGATAAAAGAAGATTTGATCAAAGGGTTTCCCCACACATTGTGGGGTTTGTCCCTGGCTAGCTGCCACATCTTGTGTCTCTTGTCTTGGCTTGTTTTCTGTCGATCGTTTAATGTTCTATCTGCACTTTACTTTATGTACATGTGATTGCTAATCAGTGGAATATAATAAGAAAAAGAAGTAAACTGTTATAAGAATAGAACATACCATAACTTAACACTTCCTTGAAGGTGACTTTTTTGGATTTACATTCCTCTATCGCAGATCTCTTTTCGAGGGCTATTATTCGTTTTTCTACTGCTATCGCCTCTTTCATGTTTTCAGCTAAGGTTATTTTATTTGCCCTGTCCACGAAGATGGCTATGTTCGATGGCAGAGCGGTAATATACCATTCACATCGCACTTCTTCGTTGGGTTGAGAAGCAGTAGGAATTTTGTTGAAAATTTTGTTGAACCGTAAATTGAAATCTTTAATAGACTCTCTAGCTTCGGCTTTAAGATTGGATAGGTCATTGATTAACGTTTTTGTTGATCTATCATCACCAAACTTGGTTAGGAATTGGTCCTGGAAGATATCCCAACTTGTAATGGATCCGGAGGGTAATGAAAAGTACCATGACCCGGCTGTCCCTTGCAGTGTATAGGGAAAAATCCGAACAACAGCATCTTCATTAGTAACCCCATTAAGATTAATGGAAAGCATGAAGTTATTTATGTGCTCTTCTGCTAGCATACCTGCCTTGTGATTGAATTTGGGCAGCCATTTCTCAGGATGGGTCGGTATTTGACTCAAGGGTGCAGGCATTAAGACTTCCCCAAGGTTGTTCCATGGAGACTGGGCCATCATTGAACTACTAACAGAGGACAGTGCAGAAGATGATGCCTGTGGCTGGGAGGATGAGGATACTATGATCGTAGATGATTGAAGAGGGGTTGTGGGAGTTCCAGTGGACGGATGAACGATGATTTGGAGTGGAGGTGTGGATGGTTGACTTCACGGTGAAGTAGTTGAGATGGATGATGTGAACGAAAGAATCTCACTGTCAGACTCTTGCGGTGACTTCCTTGCTCTTTTCCTGGTGGGAAGAGGTAATTCGGTTGGCCGAACGCCAAAATTTTCACTCTTTAACCTGGTCAGGGGATGTGCAAGGTTGTACTGCGAAGTCACACTGCCTTGAGATTTATCAGACCTCTGAGGGGAGATGGAAAATTGTTGAAGTTTGTGAATCAAGGATTCGACTTCAAGAGGTTCAATGGTAGATTAGTCTGAAATATCAGGGTGGGTAGCAGCGGTTGATACTCGAGCGACTTCTGATTCTGGATTTAAATGTAATGGGGAAGTCGGGGGAGATGATGAGGGCAATTTAGTATCAGAATGGTACTCAGATTTGGATTTACGTGCCATTCATAGTTCAGGCCCTCCTAGAGCAAAATATGTTGAAGCCCCAAAAATCGAGTCTACAACAAGGGGGATACCCGCCCGGTCTGGACCTTGGTTGGCAGCTCCTTATTCATTTGGTATAGCAGGTCCGACTAGGGATAATGGGACCAGTTTCCCAATTTATGGGTTCGTGTGTGTAGAATTGGATGTTGTTGATCTAACAGTAACTATATAAGCTATTCTAATTCAAACTTTAATCTAATTCTATGTTATGGTAATCTAATAAAAACAGCACATCTAATCTATGCTAACCAGGGATGTAATTCTTCTATTATGCAATCTAAAGAGATTTCATATAACAACTGGTAATAAAGATCATTCAGCGATTATAAGAAAGGAAATCAATTAAGATGAACTATTTCACATAAAAAGTTAGGCAAAACAGTTATGAACAGCATATCGCATAATAAGCTATTCATACATTAATCATAAATAAATAGCCACCACCGTACAAAAGTGCCAAATGGTAACTCAAGCATTCATGCAATAACATATAAAAAACTAAAAGTTGTATATCACTTTAACATATAAGCAGAAATGGTCAAGAGATAAAAGTACCATTTATGACTGGTCCTACTCATAAGCTTCAAGCAATAATGATTTATTTCTCCTTGTTCTAACATCTACTAAGAGTACATAAGTGCAACATCAATAGCAGATATCAAATGCAAACATCAACAAATCTTGATCCATTCATTCACCAAAACCTCCTCGGAGGGTGCAAAAGTGCATGTTCTGAGGACAAGTTTTCGGTAAATTTCTGGATCCTTCTCTAAATGCATGAGAAGGGTTTAAATACTACTAACTAAATAACTTAATTACACATATTCAGGATACGGTTTAAATGACAGCCTTTTTTCTAAGAAAAATTATTTCTAAAAAATTAAATATCTAACTATTTCTGCATTTGCTCCTTAATGTTGCGAGCATTCAATATTTGCCTGGGTAGAGTCGGTTGACTATCTTCCGCTTTTGGTTGAGCTAAACAAACAGAAATGGGAAGTGCTGGCACCATTTTTTCCAACAAAATAGCATATGTGCTTTTAGAATCATCTCTGGCTATGTGGATTTACTGTGTATGCTCAGTAATAACCTAAATTCTACTTGGTTAACCCTTAAATTGCCTCTACACGATTAGCGCTAAGCACTAATCGCGCATCTGAAACTGCCTCTCTTTTTTGATCTGGGCCTTTCTGGTGCGTTTTTCGCCTTTAGCACCTTTCCTTCACCGGGTATAAGCTTTAAAATTTTGCAACATACTGCTTTTTGTGAACTTCTACCCTTGAGCGTTAAATCGCCTATTGATATCAGCATTGTTCAACCATTCATTAAACCATGGCTCTGACTGGTAGATTTGTAATGAATAGCTCAGTAGCGCTCTGAAATTCGTAGATCTGTTGCATGCAGTATCCGTTCATGAGGGCATTTCTCTGTTTCCGAGCTTTGGAGTTTTATCCTTTTTCCTTAATTGCTCCCTGCACATTGCTTCATATTGTTTTTGTTTTTCATTCATGCAGTTCACACATAAGGAGAGCGTAATGATAATAAAAATTGACAAGAAAGCTCCGAGCTCTACAGATGTACAAAAACATGCCACCTGACGTGAACTAACTCTTCGAGAAACACAAAGCTGTCTTTCATTAATACTTGGCGTACATTCATTAATTTTCATTAACGCGTGTATTCAATTTTTCTTGAATGTTGAGCCGAGGAAAAGTTGCGATGGACGATTTCTGCAATTCGCATCGCATCATCGGGTTATCGCATTTTCTCAATATGTGTTATCACAGGGTTAGCCGATCACGTCGATCGCAGGATTGCAGGTTGCTGTTTCGCGCAATTGCAGGATCGTCGATCGTAGTATCGCATTATCGTAGGATCGCAGATTATTACAATTCGTTAAATAGTTATGTGTTGTTTTTGCGATGTTGCGATATGCGATGTCGCATATCGGCCGTCGGCGATTTCTTAAAGTTTTCGTTTATGAGCATTTCTTAATGCATGCGATGCGATGGATTTCGCATCGCATTCTCGCAATTTTCTTAAGGAGTATAATACATGAGTTTTAATTAAATTTTTTGAATTTTTACTAAGGTCCCCACTTATCTAGTGTTATTGTTAATACTAAATAAGGAGGGGGGTTGTTGGTGGCCACAACAGGTCCATGAAAGGGTGTAAAACCTACTTTTATGAGGAGGGGTGGAGCAATTTCTCACCATATATCCTCTTAAACTTAGAGTTGTGGAATAATGGTGTTAAGTCACACTCCCCTAGACGTGTGATGACAATTGGAAATTCCGTGTTGAGGAAGCTTGGTCAATGAATTAACACTTTTTCTTTCGAGTTCTATCTAGGGTTAGGTCAATAGAGTTGACACTCCAAGGTAATCCAATAGCTGAGGAGGGATAGGATGTGGACGATGGAAGTAGGTTAGGGAGGTAAGATAATAAAATTAATTGAGAGTCATTGGGTTTTATCATATGGAAGCTTGGTCAATGCATTGACACTTTCGCTTACAGGTTCTAGTTGGGGTTAGGTCAATAGAGTTAACACTCCAAGGTAGTCCAATAAAGGAGGGATAGGACATGGAGGATGGAAGTAGGTTAGGGAGGGAAGGTACTAGAAGTAATTAAGAGATTTATTTCATTTTATCATATAACCATAGTCTTTGATTTATTCCAAGTTCCTTGTATTAAATGTTTAACTCAACTACAATAATCTAGGCAAATGTTTCATTTATGTTTTATTGTTGGGATTGATGAAATTTTGTTATTTTGGTTGGTGTACACAATTGACTATTTCCTTATGAGAATTGTTGCATTATTGATTAGGTGTGATGGTTGATGTTACTAGTACACACATGATCCATGTATGTGTCAACTACTCATACATACCTCACATGTGTACACCAATATTATTATGATGTTTTCAAATAAGATTTACACTTGGTAGTCTTGCATGTATTATGCTTTAATTGATTTATGAAATTAATAAGGTTTATGGTTATTATTAATATACATAGCTATATTAGCTTAATTTATTGATTAATTTAATTAATTTAATACAACTAATATAATGGTAATTTTAATATTAAACTAATAACTTCTTTAAATGTCATGATAAAAAAATAATGTTAAGTTAATATAGTATTTTTTTTTAATTAGACACTTTGTATTACCAATATCAAAAAGTTGCATACATACCGGAGCTTCCATGCTCTAGTTGACTTTGAGGAAGGCCAGACTATAGATTGAACATTAAGATCTTTAGATTATGATGTATTTGCTTGATAAGAGCATCAGTTAGACAAAAAGACAATAGTATAGAAGGATTGGATATACTTAGACTTAGAGTGGATTGAGAGCATACGCATAGAAAATTTACTAAATAAATTGAAGAGATACATGATAGTTGTTAGTCTGGTCTTGCTTGCTTGTTCTCCGATGCATTCCCTGAGAAGGAATTCTAACTGCACATCTTGAGAAGCAAATCGAGCTTTTGATCCATGATTTCCAATATGTCTTCAAATTATTTGAGCTTTTGGATGTTTTATTACTAATATGTGTGATAGTTTGCTTGAATACGCCCAAGAAGGACCTTGGTGTGCCTGTAGGCAATAACTGCCTGCATGTAGTTGGCATACCTAGCACAAGTGGAAGTGCATGTGTTGGTAATCCATGGATGTCAAGTTTCAGCCTATACATGTTGATTAGAAGTATACCTATGATCTCCCCTGACCAGAGTGTCATAACGAGCTATTTCTCGGTGCACTTGTCCAGGAATTATTTTCTCATAATGAGCTTGAGACCGCCTATCCTGAGTCGGGGCACATTGTTGGATGACCAAAAAATAATTTTTGGGCAAAGGAGAGGGGGGAGGGGTGTTGGAAAATGTAACTAGTTTCGATACTCATAATTGTGAATGTACTCATATCACTATTTATATATTTTGTTACAAGAAAAAAGAAGAAAGAAAATTATTATTTTTAAGCATGGGTTTCATGCTTCATTTTATTGGTCATCTAGGTCAAGCATGCATTTCATGCTCCTAGGTTTTGTCATGTCAAAAGAATATTTTTCTTGAGTCAAAAGAGTCTTTTTCATTTGTATAAGACCCTATTGGTCAAGTTGTAACATGTAAAAGATATTATTTCGAGTCTAGAAAGTCTTTATGATCGTCCAAGCACAAGTCATCCCTACACATAATAAGTGGGCCTAGAAGAGGTTATTCGACCTCCTCAAATGTGTATATATAAAAGAAAATCTGACCTCCTTTCGCATCAGTTTGATCTCCCAACAAAGAAGTTCGATCTAAAGTTGGGAATAATGAGAAAGCAAGAGTGATGGTCGAGGAAACAAGTAGAAATCAAGAAGAAGAAAGAAAATATGTTTTGGGGACTTATTCTCTCACACATGTGAAGGAATTAGTGTTTTTGCAGCTATTATAGGGCCAAAAATTGCAGGTCAAAATTGTAGAATTGAAGTTGGGGGCTGACGTTGAAGTTGGAAGTTGGTTGAAGAAAGATTGACCCTTGTTGACTTGGTTGATATTTGACCTACTTATAAGAGACTCTTGTAGGGTTGACTTGGTGCTAGGAGGAGGACTTGATCTAGGGTTTTGGGTCTTGGTTTTCTCATTTGAAGCAAATTCTATAAGAAGAGAAGAGATTCTTTCTAGGTTATCCCCTTGGAGGGGTTTTTCCTTGGTTTGGAGCCTACTTCTTGTGTCCATTGTCTTTATTGTTTTTTCTCTTGATAATTGTTTGATAAAAATATCTAATAAAGAAACATAAGAATATAAATAAATTTCACGAGAAATTATTAAGGTTAAGGAGAATTGAATTAACAGTTTCCCTACTACATTCTCCAACATGGTTTTAGAGCTAAGGTGAACAAAGAAAGGGCAGCTAAAAGATAATCTTGTCAAGGGGAATCATTTGCAAATATATGCAAGGAAATAAGAAGAATACCTATTGACTTAGAATAAAGGTTATTCCATCAAACTTTCATCGGAGATTTCATGATCTCAAAAAGGATCAATCTTCCATTGAAGGAAGGAAAGATCAAGTTCTTATTGAAGATTCTCCAGTGCATTATCTTGAAGAGAAGGAAGCATCAAGGAACCTTGGGATCATCATCTCATTGAAGTTGTTTGAAGACACTATTGTTTAAGGGATCCTAGAAGTCATCATTCTAGGGCATCTTTGAAATCTCACGAAAAGTCTTGAAAGCATCAAGATAATTAAAGGCATTCTTAGATAGTCAAGCTGAAAAGGAGCAAAAAGGGACGATTTTTTGTCTTTGTTTGTGGTTTGGTTTGACAAGGGTTTAAGAAGGATAGATGGTCAAGTCCTGGGCACATTTTGAGAGGGTTTATCTCTTCTGAAATTATGTTTTGATTACAATTAGGTGGAAGCACCATTTTGAGAAGACCAAATAGTCCAGGAAGCTTCCTAGACTAGGCTGCAACTTTCTATGGAAAAAAAGAAACAATAGAGGAACTGTGGGAGAATTTGGACATAAACTTTAAATGTTTCATGATGCACTAGTAAGGGAAAAAAAGCTCATAAGAGTGTGCTTAGATTTGAATATTTCAGAGGTATAATTGGATGTTCTTAAAGAGGAGAGGAGTGTAGGTCCATGTTCCTAGATTTGGACAAAATTGAAAGTCACCTTGAGGTTGTTATAGGGTAGAAAAGTAGGTGATCTTGGTAACTCTTTGTGCAAACTTTGAGGACTATGTCTAAGAAAGAATATTTTTACACATACCTTATGAAAATTTTATAATTGAGAAACCAGTTACAAGGGCTTGGAAAAATCATTTTCAATTGAATGATGACTATGTGTGTATTAAATGGTCTACCATCTTATTGGAGCCATTTTGCAACTAGTATCTACTATAAGAAAGATACTACACCTTTTGATAAGTTATGGGCTCAATGTATCTTGGAAGAATCTAGAATAAAGGCAAAGGATGAAACCAAATCAAATGAAAAGTCTCAAGCCTTTGTTGCAAGATATAAGAAGAAGAAGAAAAGGAAGTTTAGAAAGTCCAAAGGAAAGCCAAACATGTCCAAGATTTAATTCTTTGAATGCAATGAGTATGGACACTTTAAGAGGGATTTTTCAAACAAGATTAACAACAAAATAAAGGAAATAAGTGAAGCTTACGTAGCTAAAGAAAAGCGAGAATCTGAGAAGAAGCTGAAAGGAGAAGATCCCAAGGGTCTTTACTATTGAAGGAAGATCCATCCCTTTGGGAGTTCATTGCATGTCCTTGGCAGAAGGTAGCTATCAAATCACCGATGCAGGCATGCCTGGAATCCCTTGTCCTAGTACAAGGAATGCCTGAAGGTCAGGAACTCATTGGAGTGGCTTTAGCTTAAGCTCAGGAGGGGTAGCGTAAATAGGTGCTCAGTAAACCACCATAGGTATTACTAAATGTTGATGTAGATCTTGATGATTGCAACGCCATAATGGTTGAGCCATGGTTGAAGAGGCTAGCGAAAAGCGACCTGCACGGAGAGGGAACACAATTTGGTGATGACCACTGAGACCAAGATCAAGTGGGTCTCTCATGGTCTGATAAGTTCTCTCTAGTTGTGACATGGTAGAGATCAAATGCAAGCAATGGGTTGAAGGTGTTGGAAATCCGTCAACTAAGGGGGTCTCCCCAATGTGAAGTCCTAATTATACCTCACATTGTTTGGAATAGGAACCCCATCCGGAGTATCAGCCCAATTGCCATGTATTCTTATAGATTTGCCTTGGATTTAGCTGTCGATAAAAGAGAGAAACGTGTATGTACCTTTGTGAAAAGCAAGTAAGTGAGCCTAGTGAATGTTTGGTTGCAGGTGTATCAAGGTTCTTCTACTGTGAAGAGGGGAAAGGTGAACCTCTAAGAGAAAGGTAATATTACCATCCTAGTAGAGAAGCACACAAGAGAAAAGAGTCCACATAGATGCAGTGATTGTTACAACCATTACAACACATTTTCAATTAGATAAGCACTAAAATAGCTAAAATAGTTCAACTACTTTAGTACATGTGAAAGCAAACATGAATCATAAATATTCATAGATCTTACAAATATTCACAATCCATGTATGAAAACGTATCAGCCATCAGACTTCAAGTATTAAGTAAAAGTACCAAGGTACATGGATACAACGAGCATAATTAGCTCCAATAGCCATGACTTACTCCCCAAAAGTACTAACTCTCTCTCTCTAATGCCTTATGGGAGAAGCCAAGGTGAAAAGCCCTTTGCTCATACAACGAGGGTGTATATATAGCCAATGGGTTGATGCTTCACCTCCCTTATGACTCTTTGACTACCGTCATGACTATTTGACTTCCTATGACTGTTCAACTCTACATGACTCTTCATATTCTTTATGTGTCCTTTGGACTTCCACTTTACAATACATTTGAATAGATAATTACACTATCCACAATACTAATGTGGCATATGACAACTCATGACATGACATGACACCGCTGACATAAAATGCATGATGACATGGCAACATTAAGCCATTCTTACTGCTCCTTGCTATGTGTCTTCTTGAGTATGCTCTTTTGTCCATATCTATATGGATTTAGCGGTGAGGAGTCTTCAATGATATCAAGTCTTGAGTTGCGATCGCAAAATAGTGTCCCTTTTCTTTGCCTTGACTGATCTGCTTACATAACCAGCTACAAAGATGTCTTCTAACATGTTCCTCTTCTTCATCTCCTTCTTCACCATCTTGTCATAGTGTGATAAAGTACCTACATTTACAATTCACTAATGACAAGACGACATCTGTCTCATAAACCCCTAGTCTAAGAAGTTGCATGTTGATCGACTAACTGAGTCGAACCCAGGTGATAGGATGAAGGAGGGGCTCATTGAATGCGCAGTTGCACAACTCAAGTAGTCATGGGTGAATCTTGAGCCTTGAGACTGCGCAATGCACAGTACAAGCTAGACTAGGGAGGCAGATTGCACAATTTTGGGACTAAATGAGCTACATTGAGGGGTTTTGTACTGTTTCAACCAACTGTGAAGTTCTGGAAGGCATAGCAAACCTGGTGATTGCAAAATTGCGCAGTTCAAGAGCTCAAGGGTTGGGCTTGAACTCATAGACTGCGTAATGCACAGTTGGGACCAGGATGGAGGATTAATTGCACAATTTTGGAGACCAAGGTTCGGGCCTAAGCACTAAAATTTCGCAGTGCACAGTGCTCGAAGGCAGGAACTTGTGCATTGCGCAGTGTTAAGAGGTAGGGTTAGAGCTTGAGGTTTGGAACTGTGTGCAATGCACAGTTCAGGGGGGGTCGGATGAGGCTAAGTTGCTTGGTCGGAAATTTTTCGGAATTTGACTAAGTGTGGGGTCAATGAAGCTGATGTGAACAATAATGAGACTCATTTGTGATCACACACTTAGAACAATTGACGACACAACAACGTAGATCATCCAGGACACATGAATAACATACTTCCCTCAGTGCGACAACTTTTGTAGAAATTTTGAATAATATGACACATATTCAACAGAGATTATCCTGATCATACAATTTAAGCGGAACATGTATAATACATAATCTCCTCTACGTTGATCATCAAATTACAGAAGCAGAAACATCCACAGGCACACATAGAAGCATCAATCAAACTCATAAACACAGTATGTATCCCGGGGAAAGCATCTCGCTAAAAACCCCACACTATCTGTATATTATATTGATTGAATCATGTAACAATACAAAGCATAATACTTCTCACAAGTATCTCCACCTGTTACACACAATACAGCTCAGATTTGATCTCCAAATCTCTCCCGCTGCTTGCCTGCCTCCACTGCTCAAACCTGCTCGAGAACTGATGAGAATTGCTTCCCAAACTCGATTTTACACTGCAAAATAGTCACCCTCACTATGTTGGACGTGAGCAACAGCTATAATATCATGAAGATACGTGAGCAAACTCATTGGCATACTCAATCCTTTGATTGTGCAAATCATCATGCACAGCTATAGTCACAACTGATAGCAATCTGATCCTCTAACACCTGTCCCTGCTGAACTGAACATGCACTGACATGCAACTGAGTTAACTGATGTATTCTATAGTTGCATTATGAGTTAATAACTTGTGAATTAATTAATAACTAATTCACCCAACTCATCTTTAGTCTATTGATCAGTTAGACTAAATACAACCAGTTTAACAAAGCTAAACTGAACACAACTCCATCAACTGTACCTCCAGTCCACTAAACTCAACTCACTTGAGTTCTAACTGAAGTCATGCATGCAACAACTCAACTGACTCATGAGAAAAGCGTATTTCCTTCTGACAGCTGCATGTGCCACTTCCGTAGCTCAAACTGAAGTGCTCCAAGAGAATAAGATTAAGTTTATAGTCCAAATATTATTGTGAGATAATAATATTTGACTTTTCTATTTTTGACTTTGATCACTCACACTGTGATCACTCACACTGTAATCACTCACACTGTGATCACTCACACTTTCATCAAAAATAGAAGTCCATCTATTTTTCCCAACTTGATCAATCATCCATAGACATGATCCATATGTCTAAAAATAGACATAGTCTAAAAATAGACTTACGCCAAAAATAGCCTGCGGGCCCACTTAGTGAAGGCGACTCTTTTCACTAAGCTCCATCATCTTGTTGCAATCTCAACAAGCATTTCTTGTTGCACACTTTTCAACAACTTTTGCAACAACCTACAACAAATGTGACACCAAAGATAAACTTTCCAACCACTGTGACAACACTTGTGCGATACTGCTTAAAACTTTGGGAATGAGTGCGACGAATGTTTACATGGTAAGATCAACTCATTTTCACAAAGATAACCCCCAAAAACCACCAAAACAATCTTATATACATTGTGTGACACTTAGCATGCGAAAATATGACATTTTTATTTTCTCGCAAAAGGGACCAAAACACTTAGAGAAAACACATGGAATGGATATCAATGTTTGCAACGACAATGTACAAGACCAAGGTAGGCTCCAAAATTTTGTGCAGGCTAAAATTTTGGAGGGTGTTGTAGTAGCGACAACACAATGTCACAGTGTAGTAGGGTGGAGACTTAGATTTGGAAGCTTAGTATTGGTGTGTTCAGATTTCCCCTATCGTGATTGGACGAAGGGAAGGTATCATGGCTCGGAGCTTCTATCTCGGAAGCTTAGTTGCATCACAAAAGGGATCGGTGGGGATGACATCAGTGGAGATGCGTTGGAAGAAATGCCAGCCCATCGGTTACACCATTGGTCGAGGGGTGGGTCACTTAACAAGTTGGCTTGGCAGGCCAATTCTTGGGCCTTTCATGAGAGTGCACAAGCAAAGGGGGCATGGATGACAAGGCACTAGGCCAATTGGGCTCACAACTCAGATACAAGATGCTTTCATGTTGGTCAGAGTGGAGCCCATGCGACAGCTCATCTCGTGGGTCAAATCTCATAAGTTAATAAAAAGGGAATCTTGTAGTTGTGTGTAGGATAACGTGGGGTCGGGGCAGGTTGTCTTCCATGTAAACCTAGGATGCATTGTGATTGGTACAGGGAGTACCCACTTGCGAAGTCCGTCTGATGGTTCAACCCCGGAGCATTTGTAAGAACTTGCAAGAAAAGGAGAGGGGTAAGTCAGCATGAATGTTCTGGCAGTGCCACAATTATGCACCAATCAGGTGAACAATTCCTTCGTAAATTTGTTTTGGCCTTTCTTGTCATTTTAACACTGTAGGATTTTTCTTACAATCCAAGCGATTTCGAAATGTGATCACCCTGCCTCCATTTTGAATCGCCAATTTCCAACCCTGCCGACTGTCGACTAACCATAAACCTACGAGATGCAAGATTTAGAACCTCTAAGATGCGGGATGTAGGGTAATTGGAACCTATACTTAGGCATTTTCCCTCTTTTTCTAGTTTTGAAAGGGGAACTTCAAACTGTTATAACTTTTGATTTCAGGATCCTTTTGGGAAGTTCTATATACCATCAAAAAGCTAATTCTGAGCTCCATCTGATGATTTCATCTACAAGATCCCTCCCAACTTTGGACTGGTTTTCGACCACAGTACTTCAAGGACTCAATGACATCTTTGACAAGTAAATATTTAGGCTATGACACCTAGTGATTTATAAGCTAAATTGACCAAAATGAATAATGAGAAACCAATACCACTTATTCCTATTATGGGACTCTAACAGTGTGAAATCTGTGCCAGTGTTGTTAATAACATATATTAGATAGCATCATTGATTAATATGTTATGAAATGTTAAAAGCATTGAAAAGGTCCCTATGGTCCTAAAACCAACTATGGCATAAGAAATAGTAAAATTGCACAAAGGTTAAAGGAATCTGAATCCTTCATCAAAACTAGATTTAACCATTATAGTAATTAGCATCTAAACCCTCTTATTACAAAATAAAAGTTACAATGAAGATATCTTGTTTGTCAAGGTCTGTGTGTGTGCACACACACACACATATATATATTGGATGCTAGCCTGTGAACTAGTTTATGAGGAATGTGTTGATGTTGAGGATGACTTCCTCTTCCAACTATAATAACTTGTGGACTTACAATAACAGCTTATCAACCTTGCATTTTCAAAAATGTGCACCCTCGCCCTAAGGACATTGATGTTGATGGTTGTGTCTCATCGTTATTAACTAAATGCCCTTAAAGCCCTTGAAACCCTTGAAGGCCCTTCAAGGGTTCATTACATGTCCTCAGTACAAGGCAGCTATCATATTACCAGTGCGGCATGCCTGGAATCCCCTGTTCCAATATGAGGAATGCCTAAGGTTCAAGAACTCATTGGAGTGGCTTTAGCTTAAGCTCATGAGTTGTAGCATCGATAAGTGCTTAGTAAACCACCACATTTATTACTGAATGTTGATGAAAATCTTGATGATTACAAAGCCATTGTGGTCAAGCCATGGTCAAAGAGACCAGTGAAAGGTGTTAAGAATAGAGAGGGCGTGAGTTTTGGTGATTACCATTGAGACCAAGATTAAGCAAGTTGCTCAGGGTCTAATAATTTTTCTCTCGTCGGACCATGGCAGAGATCAAATTCAAGTAATGTCACAGCCCAGGAGGTTAGATACTTAAACTTATAATGTGGTCGACTAACCTTATCCCTCAACCTGACAAAACCCTAGCCGTGGAAACTTGGTATTGACAAACCTAGATTTTCCCTATCGCATTTCAACGAAGGGAAGGCGACGTGGCCTAGAGCTTCTATCTCGGAAGCTTAGACACAAAAGGGATTAGCAAGGATGACGTCAGACGAGATGTGTTGGCAGACACGCCAGCCCAGCGATTGTTCCATTGGTCGAGGAGTGGGTTGCTTAACAGGTTGGCCCAACAACTTAATTTTGGGGTTGTTCACAAGAGTGTATGAGTAAAGGGAGCAAGGATGACAAGGCAACAAGTCAGTGGGGCTCACAACTCAAAGTGGAGCCCATGCAAGGTGAGTCAGCACGGATGTTGTGGCAATGCCATGATTGTGCACCAATCGGGAGCAAATTCGTGTGGAGGTATGGCCCACTGGCCACGTGGCTCGGAGGCCATGCCCCAAAAGCGTTGATTAGTAAATTAAAGGGCAAAAAGAATATGTGTTAAGAGGAAGTATGTGAGATGACATAAGTCAAGCTGCATTGGCAAAGCGTGCACCCCGATTGCTGGAGAGGATATCCCACTTGACAAGTCATCCCGACGGAATGGCCCTGGAAGTATTAAGAGGCTCCAACGGGTAACAAAGGAGCATGCCTAAGAGTCGTCGAGATGGGGAAAATGGGATGATGTGTCCCACAAGGTCATCCCGAAGGCATGAGAGCTAGAGTGAAAGTGTCGAGACGAAGTCGTTAATTTGTGGTTGTTGGATTCAATCGAGCACAGCAAGACCCTTCGGGCATGCAACCATTCCTCTAACTATACTTGGGGAGTTGGTTACGCAAATAGCCACCCACTAATAAGCAAGTGGGTTAGCCCCAGCGAATGAATATGTTTTTGATAAAATGAACATTTGTATAACATAGCACAAAGTTGATGCCCTCATAGTGTTAAATTCAAGTGTTATTCATGCTCCTCTTATAAATTTGGATAAATAAGAATGTCACCAAAGAGCATGATGACAACTTATCCAAATACAACTTAACGCTCCCATTCATCAAGCACATGAAATTAGATAGTTAAATTGTCAAATCAATTAAATTTCCATACCTAGTTCTAAAATTTGTCTTGTTGATATTTTCATCCTTTATCTCTTATCTTTTAGATCTTTCAATTGACGAATACCATGACCTAGACTCAGAGAAATACCCTCCAAGATCAAGTTTACCACGACCTTTTATTGCAATATCTTCGACCTCCCATTAGATCCAAAACTCTCCCCAATAACTTCATTTGCCTCGAGTCCTAGGACTAGTAAGATGCCCCAAGAGACTTTCGCTTGTCCTCCCTTCTCTTATGCTTCCAAAATTGAACCCAAAAGATCCAACACAAAAACCCTAACTTCAATCTTCCCAAAAGAATAGATAAGACCCAAACACTTCAACTTTCTCATACCCTACATGTGATCCACAACAAAAAGAGTTCATTGTAGCTAGCACTCCATGGACGGCAAAGGTTCTTATTGCTCAATTAAAGACCAACTCACATCAACTTCGATGTGAAACAAGACAGTGGAAAAGGCCTTAAGAAGCTTGGGAAGAATAGGTGTGTACATTTTGCACGCTAAGGCAATGGAAACGGAAAAACATTTCAGTTTAACATGTGAGAACATGTTAGCATCTATTTTTTGGCAATCTTTTCAACAAGGGATTGTTGGAAGGTTGGGCCAGTTCATCATCAATTTGAATCGGAAAAAGATTGAATTGTAAAAAGCAAAAAACAAGGAACTAATGGTCTCATAGGCTATTTGTAGGCTCATGGACCTTAAAATATCATTTCATTTCATTACCATATTTTACTTTTAATTTTAATTTTATTTTGACCGAGCTAAAATATTTATATTATATTATTAAGTTGGAGAGGATCACTCTACGAAATAAAAAACGAAATGAAATGATATTTTAACTCGGTCAAAATAAAATTAAAATGAGTTCATTGTAGCTAGTTCTAAAATTTGTCTTGTCCATATCTTCATCATTTATCTCTTCTCTTTCAGATCTTTCAATTGACGAATACCATGACCTAGACTTAGACAAATACCCTCCAAGATCAAGTTTACCACGACCTTCTATTGCAATATCTTCGACCTCCCATTAGATCCAAAATTCTCCCCAATAACTTCATTTGCCTCGAGTCCTAAGACTAGTAAGATGCCCCAAGAGACTTTCGCTTGTCCTCCCTTCCCTTAAGCTTCCAAAATTGAACCCAGAAGATCCAACACAAAAACCCTAACTTCAATCTTCCCAAAAGAATAGATAAGACCCAAACACTTCAACTTTCTCATACCCTACATGTGATCCACAACAAAAAGAGTTCATTGAGGTTAGCACTCCATGGAGGGCAAAGGTTCTTATTGCTCAATTAAACACCAACTCACATCAACTTCGATGTGAAACAAGACAGTGGAAAAGGCCTTAAGAAGCTTGGGAAGAATAGGTGTGTACATTTTGCACGCTAAGGCAATGGAAACGGAAAAACATTTCAGTTTAACATGTGAGAACATGTTAGCATCTATTTTTTGGCAATCTTTTCAACAAGGGATTGTTGGAAGGTTGGGCCAGTTCATCATCAATTTGAATCGGAAAAAAATTGAATTGTAAAAAGCAAAAAACAAGGAACTAATAGTCTCATAGGCTATTTTTAGGCTCATTGACCTTAAAATATCATTTCATTTCATTACCATATTTTACTTTTAATTTTAATTTTATTTTGACCAAGTTAAAATATTTATATTATATTACTAAGTTGGAGAGGATCACTCCACGGAATAAAAAATGACATTTTAATTAAAAAATAAAAATATGATTATAGTTTAAAATTGAAAACATGAATTTTAATTTGAAGGAGTTAAAATATTTTATTATATTACTAGGTTGGAGAGCGCAATAAAAAATGACAAATTTTATTAAAAATAAATAAAATATTATATTATATTTTAAAATTGAAATATTATATTCAAAATCTAGAGCCAAAATGTGACAAGACACATCATCTCTACCATACTAGGGTGGAGATATTAATTTTATGTAATTTGACAAAGTCAATATGTTAAACAGAACAAGACATGGCACCAAATCAAGATGATAAACAGGACAAGACAAGACATCACAACAACCATACTAGGCTGGAAATTAATTTTATGTAATTTGACCAAGTTTTATGTTAAACAAGACAAGACATGGCATTACATCATCCCTTCCATATTGAACTGTGAGAAAATAATTTTAGTGAATTCAAAAACCATTGATCTTATTGTTTATATATATAGAAAATCTTAAATCTCAGAAAATAAGTTTGTTTCAAATCCTTTAAATTATTTCAACTAATCAAAAAGTATTCTCTTTTCAAGATCCACAAATATGAAAAATAAATATTTTTATATATAATTAGTTTAAGTCGATAAAAAAATAATGGGATCTAAACAAGATATTTCTGAGGTCCAAAAGCTTTTCAATTTCCTAGTCTAGAAAGCCCGGTTAAGAAAGAACAAAATCTTTTTTAGGAAACATTAAGCTGGAGGAGACATTTCGAGCAACCAATAAAATGCATGAGAATAAAAAAAAAACATATATTTTTTGGGACTGAACACTGGATTGCCCATACAAGGGCATAAGGATGTAAGAGAGTCAACTCAGACGATAACTAGCTGTATTGAAATCCACATGCTGAAGTGTTTTTGAAAATTGTGTTTGTATGTATCTTTGTCATCAGATTTTTGCTATAATACGTCTATTCTGGCATTTCTTCATAACTTACCAAGGAATCAAGACTTCTAAATTCCTTTGGTACATTTCATGGAACATCTAACATCCCAAGAAAGGTAAGGTGCACAGACAGGAATGCGTGAGTCTAAATAAGATGTCAAGACATGAAGCATAAGGAAGCCAAAGCACAACATTACGGATGCTTTGGAGGGTTCCATCGAGAACCTACAAAAGAGAGTTGTAAGTTTGTAAAACTTGCTTTGGCAATGATACATAGTAAACATTACCTCGCTAAGCACACTGTCAAAATTATTTCAGCATCAACAGTAGAAGTTGAGGGCCGATCTCTGGTATGCATTAAATTTGAATAAATAAATCTAGTATAACTCTTGCTGCATATTCGATTTCATTCAAATTAAAAGAAATCTGTGGCCTTATTTTCAGATATATATGTTTAAATGAATTTTCTTAGAGATGGGTCTGGATATACTAATCTTAAACGAGAGTACAAACAAAACACATAAGCATGGAAGCCTCAAAAATTATGGGTTCCTCGCTACTCATTTCCAAGCATAGTATGAATCCAAGACAACTTGTAAAGCAACATAATATTCCCAAAGCAACATTTCAATAAAAGAATTGTAACCACCAAAAAGCCAATACTTCACATCTTCAGGTGTGAAGCATTCTAATGTTCAAATTACCTAAAATGTCACTCTCCAGTTACTAAATTTCGACAAAATCAATGGTAACAATCAGATGAAATGTCAAAAATTAGAAAGGAACAAAGTGCGTGCTAGGAAACTGCTAACTGTGGTCATCCACATCAGCTGCAACTTCTCTCTCTTCAGCAGCAGCAGCCATCAAATCATTGAACTGCTCTGATTTTCCCAGTATTATTTCAACCTACAAAGTCAGCAAATGTAAATTCCATTACATCCTAAGTCCATGGTTGTTGTCCATAAAGATCATTTAGATAATGCATGCATTTATTCAGCTTACCTTTGCTTTCTGGATGGGACGGCCTCTTGATTCATCTCTCATATCAATGGTAGATGTTGAGATTTCTGAAAGAATCATAAAATTTTGATCAAAATGATATATTTATGAAACAAAGCCATAAAGCAATAGAATTTACATCAACATAACCATTTCTAAAAAATATGAAAACTAAAGCCATAAAAAAGATCCACTAAATATGATGTCCACCCCCTAATTCACCAATAAGTTAGATGATGAAGAATATACTATATAGACAGATAAATCACCAAAAATGCAAAGATCACATACTCTTTTCCACAGCTAGACCATTGTTCTTCAATATCTCAGCAACAGTAACCACTGTGGCAATGGCTGTAACAAGAATACCACACTAAATGAGTATTTCCAAATGATCACAAAAATAGTTGCAGTTTATGAGATAAATCCAAAGTACATCAGTCTGAAAATAAACAGCGTAAAACTTTCAGCCTTAAATTACATACAAACCAAATTAAATGAGAAAAGCTCTCTAACAAAAATTTATGCAGAAAAGTAGTAGATGCTCTAGACATCAATATTGCTGCTAACCCTCCAGGATCCAAACATGTACCCATATAAGGATATATACCCCAACATCGTGGGCACACAAGAAATAATACTGGGGAAATCTGAGCAGTTCAATGACTTGATGGCCACTGCTGCTGAAGAGAGGGAAGTTACGGCTGATGTGGATGACCTAAGTTGAAATTACCTAAAGAGTCATTCTCCAGTTACTAAATTTCGACAAAATCAATGGTAACAATCAGATGAAATGTCAAAAATTAAAAAGGAACAAAGAAGTGCTAGGATTTTGGAGGTAAAACGGGTATATATATAGAAAAGAATACCACTTTCTCATAGCAGTTATAACCTTTTATACCTCCGATAGGCATACTATGAACATTAGAAAGCAATAGAAAACCAAGACAGCTGACAGAACAAGCATGAGATCTGTGAGAGGGGGTTGATAAATGTTTCCAAAGAATTCAAGTAACAAAATTATCCAGAAAATTACGAACATCCCAGGTATTAGCAAAGAGACTTTATATAAGGGGGAATGTATCTCAAACTTCAAAAAAATATTACATTTAGCAATTGTATAATCCATTGAAAGGATAAGAACAAACTGCAGATATATTGGTAATAATACAAGGGATTATGCTCATTTCCAATAATCCACATATATGCAATAGATGAAAGTTCTTCATCATTTTGAGCTATTAAGTAAGAAACTATACAATAATATTCCACAAACATGCAAAATTTAACATGATCCAGTAGTAGAGCATCTCATTCTCCAGATGAGACAATTTTTAAAACCCTACAATCTAGAATCTTGTAGTCACATCAAAAAGATAAATTAAACATGTTCATATAAGAGGGGAAATTTTCAGCATACCCATTCCTAAAGCAGATAGCTCCACTTATTCATGTTGCTGCATATACCTCTGCAAAGATAGCAGATACACTAAGTGATGAGTACAATAAAAACACACATGTTTCATGAAAAAAATTGTAACTATAACTCATCTACAACTTTCCTTTATCATGAACCATAGAAAAATCCTAAGAAATATGCAAAGTCCTCCAAAGCCATTTTTGTCCATGGAAACAGTCTGGTTTTCTGATGGTCATAATCAGAGGGTAGTTATTTTGAATTGTTAGTCAAAATGACAAATCAAGACAATTCCATCATAGCCTTTGTACAAGAAGAGAAGGATCAAGCTACCAGATTCTTAAGGATAAAATAAGCCTGACTAACTCTGGCTCCTATTCTCAACAATAGCAGGGTTAGTAACGATGTAAATTAAGAGGTCTTGAATGTAGTTTTAGGACTTGTTATTCAACATCTGATTGTGAAATACATATCTCTGACATTCCACATCCTTTATGTTGGAAATAACGATCCACGCCTCGATTTCAAACCAATTTGTGCATCATCTAAAATGGCATGTAGCTCGAAGGTAGAGAAATCTGCAGGTTAGGGCCAGGTCTTGTATTCACTACTTAGCTTGTCCAATTTTTAATATAACAGGGGCAAGTTGGCTAGCTGTAACATGAAGGTCTGAGTCAAGAGGCTCCACAGGGACCTGTTGAAGATAGTTATCCACACTATTCAATATGTAATAGTATTTAGATCAGTAGTGAAGCAGCCCAACTACAAGGGACAGGCCCTAGGTTCAATTCCTAGTCTGTCCTCGTTTTAATATTTTACCTATCCAAATTGAATGTAACAATTTATATAAGTAGAAATTCAGCATAAATGGAAAACGGCATGGATTCAACTCAGCCTTTTTTAGCGACTAAAACTAGTCTATCTATTACTGCCGACCTATGACAACTTCGCCGTAAACATAATTGCCTGTGGTGAGAACAGAAAAGCGAAAACGCCAATTTCATTGCACAAGCCAACTACACACATAAATACCTCGACGCTTTTGCCATATGAGGCACCATAGATGAAAAACCCAAAACCCCAAAAAAAAAACCCTAGGTTTTGCAGGCAAGATGCCATGCAGCTCTAAAATTGAGCCAACGTAATGGATACAGAAAACATAATAATGATCCACTGGATAGTTGACAAGGAAAAAAACACACAGGCCATAACATCAATGGGCGTTAAGAAAATAAAGTCCACAGAAGCCATTAATAGAGGGCGGTGGGTTACATACCTTGGCGAGGTTGACATAGAAGAAGAGCGGCTTCTTGGTATTGGAGACTTGAATCCTGTTTTTCTTGTGAACATCATTCAGATCCATGTTTCCAACTCGCTCAGTGATTTCTTCCACGGCCATCGTTCCTGTGCTTTGCTCTTCAGGAAATTTTCCCCTCCTCTTAATGCCTCTGCGTTACTTCTCCGCCTCCACTATTTGCAGGCCGTGTTGACACCACCGTTGTCTTATCTCACGCGTCGATTCGATTCTTGCACATTAATAACCGTTACATTAGGAAAACCACTCAACCCTTGAACGAATATAAATAGGGGTTTTGGACTTCATCGAGGGTATGCCCGTAGAAATAGGGTGCCTCATAATGAGCCGACACCCATCGGTAGGGTTTCTCACTCTCCTCTTGTCCGGAGAGTGCTTTGTGAATTATTTTTCCCTTGTAAATGTTATTTTTTATTGTTGTTGTTTAACGAGGTTACAATTTTGTTTAAAAAATAATAGAAATTTTGAGAATTCTTGTTATATTTTTAGAAATTTAGCACCATGACTTCGAGGATGTTGAGAGAATTGAACCTGTGATTTCTCATTAGCAAAGGTGATTTAACGATGGGGACTCAATTAATTGAGCTAACTCTCAAGGCTTCTAAATGCTTGGTTTATGGCATACCATCTCTTTCATATTAATATCAATGTTTCCTAGAAAGATTGTTGTGGCATCACATTCTCCTTCACTTTAATATTAATATTAATGAGGTGTCAATTTCATTTTATGTGGGTTCTTTTTGGTTTATGTTTGTTATTGAGTCGAGAGGCCTCTCCATCCTAATATGGAAGAGATGTAATGTCCTATTGTCTTGTTATGTAAACAAAAATAATAAAATAAAAATAACTTCATACTAAAATAATAAAAAATATGCCTAAGAGGATTGTTAGCACTCTAAAGTTATCGTGGAAAACGAAAATGTCCTTTCCATTATAGGCACTCGCTGTAGTCAAACCCTACTCCCTCTAGTGTCTCTCCGCTAGCTCTTGGCGTTAAGTTGCTTGGGTGGGACTTGATAGTTTCATATGCAAGGATTAGGTGCTCGAGGTTATACATGTTTGAGAACAAGTTCACACATCGACTTCACCCTTCTCCCCTTGCTTGAATGAATATAGAAAGGTTTACCCATCTCCTCGCGAAGGGAATTGTTCAGCCACCACACACTACTATCCGCGTCCCGCTCTTTGGGATCACCTTCATTTCTTAAAACACACCTCTGTAAGCTCCTTTGTTAGGTTCTTCACCCACCCACATGTTATTATTATTATTTTGATTATTTTTTATTGATTTTTGTTGGGTAGTTAAGGTAATATTGGCTCGATTAAGTTACCAGTGGTTTTTGACCTCCAAGTTTATGAGAATCCATGGTAATCATGTGGAATATAGCTTATTTAAAGGGGGGGATTAAACCAGTGTAGAGCCATGTTCACTCTGGATCTACCAAGCGCATCAAATCTCTGAGATGCATACCTCTTTTAAAGTGAAAAGAGATTTGGTTAAGATAGATCTAGGTTGGTTTATATTTTGTGAGAAGTTCTTTTATAATGGTATATTTTTATGTTGAGATTTTGCTTTCACATTAAGAGTTCTTATTCTTGTATCATTGTGATTGTGACGGTGACGGTTGAAACTATAAACAACTCATGTCAAGCTTCAAGTCAAGCCACATTGAGAAAATGCTTCATACACACAAGGTTACTTTTGAACAATGAACTTAATGAGTGAAATCATAAACAATAGGATGTTAAGAGTGAATACATAAACTTACCTTCATAGCGAAGATAGAGCTAAAGCTAAATTTTTGATGCAACAAATGGCTATGTTGTGACATTTTACTAGTTTTTGCAAAGTCAACAATTGAGGCCATCCTAATTGACTAAATGTCTCTTGTTTGGATAACGAAAGGGATCATGGTCAAAAAATTTCAACTTTATTACCAATTTATCTAGATGGGAAACTAGGAGAAAAAGGAAAAGGCATTGTTCTAGTGGAGAAACCTGGACATACCTTGGAGTCAAGGGGGCTTAGGCCTTAAAAATTTATTTAATTTTTCCAAATATTTGGCATCCAAGAACATATGGGGGCTTATCAAGGGAAAATGTTTTTGGGCAGAAATCATAAAGAATAAGTAGCTCATCCCTCTTTTCATCAAAGACTGGATTTGATCCCCAAATAAAAGAGCGCATACCTCTTTAATCATTTGGAAAGCCACCACATTGCTTTCTCGTTAATAGGGAATTGACTAATGTGGAGGGTTGGAAAGGGAGACAAGGACCATGTTGGTCTTGATCCCTAGATTGGAAGCAAACAAAAAAAATATTACCCATCCACCCCATTCATGATCTCAAATAAAGTAGATTCTTCACCCTCTATCAAATTGCAATAGGTCAAAGATTGAACTCCAAATAACAATAGTGGATTTCTCGCAGGAACTAGATATAAATGAGGAACACGTCGTGACCTAGACCTATTACACAAACTATATTAGTAGGTGTAGTGTTTTGGTCAATAAAAAGGTGGATGAACTCCTTTGTTCAATAAACCCCTTAGAGGATTATGAACACAAACTTGGATAGAAATCTTTGGATATTAAAGGTTTTGATTAACCTTCATGATAGTGGTGGAAAGTTCTCTAGGAATACAAATGTACCACAAAAGCTAAAATGTTTATGTGGCTTCTTTTTAACAATAGAGCCTTAACATAGGATATACTTCAAAAAAGAAGTTATTAGGACCCTTGTAATACCCTTGGCTTGATATCGGAATTTTAAATGTATATGTGCATGTGATACTTAGGTTGGTGAGCCAGGTTATGTTGAGGCTTGCATGCATGTTCGTATAAGTGTATTAGGCTTGTGGAACAATGTACAACAATGTTTGAGGCTAAAGTACCTGTGTGGTTTAGGTCAGGAAGCCTATGAGCTACAAGGCCAACGAGCCTAACATATGTAAGATGTAAATGCATATATAGTAATAAATAACACCATGGTTGCAAACTAGGGGATGAAAAGAGTATGGGGGGCTAGGACTACATGAGAGGAAAGGTGAAGGGGCTAGAGGGCTTAGAAAGGAGGGATAAGCTAAGAAAATATTATTTTATTCCTAGCATAAGATATAAAGTAAAGTGGGTTAATACTAAAATATATTATAATATTATAATATAAAGTGGGCATGGGGGGTTGTGTAGGTGCCATAGGTCAAAGGGCACAATGCCCATGTATGTATCTATATATATCTACACACAAACACACACATATAACTTCCACTTTACCATTAAGGATACCATATTTTAAGATCAGTATGACCACCCAGTTTAGTCTAAGGAGTGTTAAAGAGTATCTAGCAACTATACCATGAGGATTATAGGTGGTTATGAGTATTATTTCACTTCTCCTTGGGATTCCTTGGGGAAGGTTGGAACCTGTAGAGCCATAGGCCCCTTAGACTTCCTTGCCAGTCTATGTTGGAGCCCTAGAAGGGTGGTGGTGCAACCCGAGGGATTGTAGAGGTAGAGAAAGGGGCACATTACCTTGGGTTGTGCAGGTTAATGGGGAATGACAGACTATAGGTTAGAGTGTTGCCAATGTTTGGTACCTTGGCCTTAATCATGTTTAGTAATGGTTATGTACCATATCCATCTTTAAATAGGCCTTTTCCTTATGGAGACATGGCCCCAACTCAGGGAGGTATCGTTGATGAGAGAGTTAGAGTAGTGGAGTTTATGGCTAGGAGAAACATCTAGGCTCTACAACTAGTGAGTGCTTCTTATCAAATAAGTGTTCTTGTTTTGTGTACCTTTTTTTGTTTATGTTTTATGCACATAATCATACTTGTGGTGGTGCATATGTGTTTTTGTTCGTGTTTATCATATTATTTGCATCATTTTAATGTTGCATATTATTCGACGTGAAGGTGTTATGCATAATTTCTCATTAGGGAATGTAGGAACTAAGGTTATTTAAGTACCAGACGTTTTTTTTGTTTTTGTTACTACGACATCACAAATAATTCAAGTAATGGCATTGCCTTAGTTGGGTGACTAGGGAGTGTTACAAGTGGTATCAAATCCATGGTTACAACAGTAGGCCTGCAAAGGCCACATTAATAGCACAGAAGTGAAACCATTAATAGGTTATAAAATTGTTTGACAAAATTCCGGAGAGAAATGTTGATAGATGGATGATCCGAACGGAAAATGGCATCAACCCATGGTATTCATCCACCCATGGAATTTACCCATGGTATTGTAAGTGGCATCCACCCATGGTATTGTAAGTGACATCCACCCATGGTATTGTGACATCCACCCATGGTATTCATTCACCCATGGAATTGACTCGTGGTATTGTAACTGAAAAATACTATAAGTAACAAGTCGCATTTTGTAAAAGGACGGTTTGTCTGCCACAATGTAGCTACATTTTCCGCCACAATGTAGCTTTTAATGAGGCTAATGGATGCTATCTTGATATGTGCAGAGGTTGTTTGATTTGATTTGGTGGGGTTGTTGGAATAGGATCAGATCAAAAAGACTAGGTCAAAGAAAATGAGGGTATGATTGCAGACATCTGATGGAGAAAGGTAGGTAGGCACTCAAACACTTTAAGGTTCTGAAGTGAGATGGATAAGACTGATGAGGTGCTAGAAAGAGCAAGACAAGCGTGTATTCTTTCTAAATTGAAGAAAATGGACAAACTATGAAGATTTCCCCAAAACAGAGCATATAAGATGTATTCTGCTCATCAACTTGAAAATCAACATATCATAGAAGTGAAGTGAAAGATGAGAGTACAAAACATTCAAACATATGCAACATAAGAAGAAACTAAGTCAAAATTTCATACCACAGGTATTCCATCAAAATAGCTGCAACTCATTCATTAAATTCTGCCAAATATTGATTACACTAGTGTCTCTGATCAATAGCCGAACATCCAACTGATTCCAACCTGTAGAATGACTAAGAAAATACATAATATAGGCCTCACACAAACTCATCCTAGCCTCAGGGGTCGAATCCATGACAGGAGGAGCTGTTGCAAAAAAGACTAAACTACTGGCTAGAGTATAGGGTGGTCAAGGTGACTCATCCCTAACTTAAGAAAACTAATTCATTACAAGTCATGTAGGCCATTTACATAATGTATTTACCCTAGGTAATAGTAAAAAGCATAATAATTACATCATCCTTATCAATTACATGAGTAAAACATCAATTTCCTATAAGTGAAAATCCATTTGGAGAGAAACAGTGAAAATCTGGGATGATTGTCAAACGCGCCCTCTCTTTGTCAAACGCGCCCTTTCTCTGTTAAACGTGCTCTCCAAGTTCAGGGCTGCTTTTGGGTGCCTTCCTAGTGTCCAAATTTTCTCCAATATGGCTTATTGGAAATCCCTTCAGGTCTACTTTCTAGAAATGTCTTCATTTTTCAATTTGGAGCTCATTTGCCTTGTTAAAAACTCAATCTCCCAAGACTAGTAAACATGCAGCACCCAAGCCATAAATGAGGCAGAAAGGTGATCTTTTGGTGGTTTTTGACCTTTTTGACTGACCTGTTTGTCTCCAAATTCCTAGCAAATGCACAAGGTGCATGTCCTTGTCACTTTGAATCCAATGATGTTGACCTTTTTCTCATTAGATGCCCCAAAAAAGAGTGCAGCACCCTAGGTGTTGCACGTTTGACCTTTTCACTATGCTAAAAATGCCTCAAAAAACACAGTAATTCACAAGTTACAAAATTTTCTTCAAAACTTGACAAAATTGGTGGGATGATAGTTGATAATGTGTTTGAGGCATGGAGTGATTCCTCAGCAAGAATGTCTAGCCTCCTTTTCTCCTCTTGCTTGGCCAAGGCTTCAATCTTTGCATGGGCTCTTTTGAGCTTGGCTCTTGCAATTTTGTTTCTCATGGCATAATACTTTGCCATCCTTCTCTGAATTTCATTGTCTTTTTTGGCCTTGACTAAGAGTTTCTCAAGATGACCATTTACCCTCTCGAGCCAATGTTCCCAGTTCTCATTTACCCTTTTGGCAAATTGCTCATTTAGGGTGAGCTCATTAGCTAGTTCGGCATCCCTTTGCTTTTCTAGCTCCAAAGCTCTCTTTAGGCCTCTAGTCCTTGGCCTTCTTCTTGGCACTTGTTCCTCCGGCTGGTCATTGTATTCTCCATATGCCTCATCAAGTAAGACCTTAGCCTTTTCAGCCTCTCTCTTTGCTTTGATGAGCTAAACCTCCATGAGCTCATGTTTGACCTCAAACTGCCTGTTCTCCTGCTCATAGTATGAAATAATGTATTTGGCTCTTTGCAAGTTGACTTGGAGCTCTCCTACAAGTGCATTCTTCTCCTTGATGAGAATGGATTTGTTCTCACAGTCATCATTTTTGCTTATGTCAACTAAGTGAAAATAATGCTCTGTCTCATGGAGGTCCTCCTCCTCCTACTGGATCTTTGCCTCTGTCACCTTCTCCTTACCCTTCTATACCTTCTTTGCTGATGAAGAAGCCAAGGCCCCTCCCACAATCTGTGGGGAAAACACTTGCCTATGCCCTCTCTAATAGGTATGTGTCAAGGTACCTAAACCAACCCTTTTAGGCTTGCTTCTCTCACCATGCTCAATGTGTTCTTGCTCACTGCCTTCATCTCTGCCAGGTGAATGAATAGGCTCATGAAATGGTGATGATGGAGGTGATGGTGTGGCTAACTCATTAGATGAAGATGAATGATGTATGAGCTGAGGTGGATGAATGGAGGTGGGTGGATGAGATGATGAAGGTGCTTCTTGGCCATGCTGAATAGGTGGGACAGTGAAAATCTCATTGGATATAAAGGTGTCCCATGCAATATTAAGCTGATCTAGGTAATGGAGGACTATCATCTTGATGAGGGGGTGGTGAAAGATACTTTGCATTTGATGATCATAATCTTTCTTTTGGGCAATGAATGACATCTTGTCAATGCTCTGGTAAAAATAGTAGGGCTTATTGAGCATTTTGACTCTTGTGAAATGCATGAGTAGATGGATATGATAGGAATAAATCTTGGAAAACCTACCCTCACAAGTGAAGTACTTCATGATGATTTTCATCATTGGAACATATATGTACAGGAGGTAAGAGAAAGGGAAAATCCTATTTCTCTCATTCTTGTACCTTGGTTTAAGATATGGCTCATAATAGAAATGATCTAATTCTCCTTTTTTAAACCATATTTCCCCAACATTTGGGATCCCATAGGCAGCTAATATGATAGTAGGAGATACAATGAAGGTGACACCAACAATGGTTACCTGGTTGTCATGGAGGTTGGTGATGAATAATATGGTCAACACAAGATGATGTTGCATCCTTTGTACTTTCTCACAAAACTTAGAACAACCCACATGCTTAAAGCCTGTCACAGTGATGGGAGATGCCATGAGTTCTCTGGTATTAGTTGGATCATGTCTAATGATTCTTCCTCCTCTCTTAGATAACCTCCTCTCCTGTCTTTCTTCCTCACTATGACTTATGTTCTCTTCTTCTGCCATGATTTATTGGAGTCAAGCCCTAGGGAGATGATGAAATGGAATGTAGATGCAGAGAGTATGGAATGGTGTGAGGAAATTGAGGAGATGAAAAATGGGGATGTGTGATATGAGGGAGGTAACAGGGGGTAGTTTTGAAATGTAGGAATGGTAGTGGGATGCTAGAAACTGAAATTTAGGAATGGGATTATGTTACTAGGGTTTTGAAATTTAGGAATGGGATTATGTTACACCAAAACATAATGGAACACCATGTAATTCAACTGTGGTGGAGAGGAATGATATGATTTCAACCTACTTGTTTGTTGGAGCATGATGGTGGCACATTTTGAAGCTTGGAGATGATGTAGTGCTCTTTGGGCAATCTCAGGACGTTTTCGGGAAACGCGCAGCAATCAGGTCAAACGCGCCCTCTCTTAATAGGCGCGCAACACCCTTAGAAAAGACTTAGCGTTTTGAGGCAAATGCGCAGCACTAGTGCAGAATGCACCCTCTGCCCCTGTTTTTCCCAATTTCTCGAAAATTCCCTTTTGCTGAGGATGCTTTGAGAGTGTAGGAGTGCAAATGAATGTTGAATTGATGTCCTTGAGGGCTTTTATATTTGAATGGGTTTAATTTATGCTTTGAAAACCCATTTTCTAATGTTTCATGTCACTTTTCAAATTTTCACACTAATGCTCTTTGACTTCTGACTTTTTCCTTTGACAGGTGGATGATGCTGAGCTTTTGGCAATGGAATTGAGTAAACAGCTAAAATGGTGACTTATTACATATGATAACATAAAAGTACATAAATAAAATAAAAAATATCATATTTCTCTTTTGAAATAAAGTTACAAATTGGAATGAAATTCTTGCTTAAAATCAAATTTGGAACTTCAGCAACCAAGGTTACATACTTGTAAACTCTTATTTGACCGAAAAAAGGGATATTATTTGTTTACTCTCATACTTTGCTGGCCTTATGCAGTGAGATGGTGCTTTATTGGACCTTGGGAAAATGAAACCTAGGTGACCTAATGGAACCTTGAATGACTAGACTTCAGGTGGACTTGACTGACATAAAACATGATGAAATGAGCATTTATAGTCAATGGATGCTCAGCAAGACACATGAAGGTGGGCTAGCAAATACAAATTTTTTGAGAGGGGAGTGTGATTTTTTATTTTGGGCTACCATCAGTGAGTAAATTTTTAGATGATGACCTAGGTGGAATGATAAAAATTTCAAATGGGAAACTAACATGATATAAAATATGAGTTTTGATCACTGATGGTAGTATGCAAATACTGACTCTAACAGCTCCCGTGATATTTTTGGGGTCGCAACAATGGTGCCATTTGTAGAGAAAATGATACTATGATATAGCCATACCCAAGGTTGTTTAACCACCAAATTTTCACCCTGTTCAACTGCTCATTTACATTGACCAAAAGCCCTTCGCACCAATTGAAGATTGTGGGTGCCAAACACTCCAATGCATATTGCACTTGAGTCTTGGTAGCCATGTGAGGAGCAACACTATTATCCAGTCGTGTGACAGTAAACAAGAATATTTTGAGGGTAAGTTGGCAAATGTATTTTATCTTGATATTCCCATCCCTGCTAGGCTGGGAGGTAGGCTAACAATGACTAACTACATACTCTTTTATTGTCTCTTCACCTCTCATGTATCCGAACAAAGAAATAGGAGCCCCTCTACACAAAAGCCCTATTTAGAAATAGTTGTCATCAACATCTATTGTGACAGTGTTCTAAAAAATTATGAAGAATTGTCCTTGTATGTCCCAATATCTAACTAGATATTACTATAACTCCATTTGGGCCCTCATACCCCAGATCTAGAATTTTTTTAGTAAACCACAGTTTCTTAATGCTTACACTATGGCTAGATCATTTGCTGCCATGATATATTGCATCTCATGTTCCCTTTCTCTCCAAGATAACACCATTTTCACTCTAATAAACACCTACAAATAGAAAAAACAAACACATTAGATGACAAGTGTTAATTTTTTTGGGAAGAAATAGCTTAAAATTCAAATTTCTAGAAACCTTCATGTGCCCATTGTTATCACTCATATGTCTTCCCTAGAAGTTATAGAAGAAGGAATAGTCTGAGGTAACCACAAACCTGATCTTTTAGACTCGGGTTCTAGCCAACCTAAGCCCAGATAGGGCTCTCTCTTTATAATTTAACTTTGTTTTAAATAGGATTTCATGCTAGTTCTTAGTGCTCATGATGTTTTGGTTTTGATTGGGTGGTGGAATTAAGAAAATAGATGGGCAGAACAAGTATTCAGGCCATTGGGCTATGGAGTCAATCAAAGAGTGGCTTAACTGGATCAGATCAATCACTAAAGTAAGAGTTCACAGGGCAGGCTAGCACAGCAAAAAGCAAATCTGCAAGTTCAAATGGATGAGGTAGTCCTAACCAGGGCAAAGGGCAATGAAGAATCCTTAACTGGGATTAAGATGAAGAAAAGAAGGATGATCAGTAGCAAAGGGCAACTAAGAATCCTTTACTATGGACCAAAGGGGGGGGGGAACTACAGAAGTAAGGGAGCAATTAAGAATTCCCAGACCAAGATAGTTTAGCAGAAAACATATAGAAAGTAAACAGTTAAAACAGAGAGCATTTAAGCTAATTCTGAGATATCATTCCTTGTTTACTTTTCAGATTTCATAAGAGACACATGTGAATATTTATAACATGACAAGAAAACAATATTTAAACATGAAGAGATAATACTTATTTGGTTCCAACTGTGCACAAGAATCCAGTGAAATGTCCTTAGCTTTATTTCATGACCCAACAAAACCAGTCCAATCTTGAATACAATAGCTCCTTAGCTCGATATAAAATGTCTACAGAAATGTATTTTAATCCACCCTAATTACTTCAATTTGTGAAGTATTTATACAAAAAATGTTACAAAATATCTCATAACAATACGAGAATTATTCTAGGAAACCGAAAATATCTTCAAGCATGAAGATAGAGACAGATGGAGAACTGTCTTCTTGTTGTCCCTACTAATACTTCAATGAAAAATGCTTCATCAATTTCAAAATCCACTAACTGATCTTTAACTTATTTTACAACTTCATAAAGTACAGGGTCTACCACATACCCTACCATTGCATGAATGGATCAATGAGCACTGGAATCTCTGAGTTGAGTTTGAGTCGCCAGGTGAATGTTTCAGCCTTCATATGTGTTTGACTGTTGTCCACCATCAACAATTAGACCTGAACTTGATACATGTACTGGGGCAATTAACAAGTTAGATGTCATGTTTACAAGCTAGACCGGAGATTGACTGAAGCAGCGTTTACTTACTTCCACTAATGCAAAGCAAAAGCGTTTCGAAGGCTACCTGGCATAACTTCAGGCTCCGTCTGTAGCTATAAAGCAAATGACATCAACGAGAAAACCATTTTCTTCCCCAGTATGGTCGCCACTATGTTAGAGCCTAGATTTGCCTCAAGCTGAAAAGGCAAGGTTCTAGTTCCACGTCAAACCACGCTCAGCCTCATAGCTAGCCCTACAAGGACAGGAGAGGGCTCTCTCCGGGTCAATCTCGGCAAAAGATAATCAGATGGGGTTTGAGATGACTGATTTAACAACTAATCTTAGGCTAGGTATGAAGTGCAAGGTTTTGATTTGATTTTTGGGGGTTTTTGTTGGAAAAAGGGACAGGCAAATTTTGGGTCTGGGGATGAGGCCTAGTTTTTGCAGAGTTCTGATTGGGGCAAGGAAGGAAATCGTTTTGATGCTTTGGATTGAAATGAATCGATGGATTAGACTGGTGAGGAGCCAAGGAGGGCAAGAAGGTCTCAAGAGTCCTCCTCAAACAGATGAAAACATGAAGAATTAAACAAAATATCAAGGCAGAGCATAGTAGTCCAATGAATTCTACCTAAATCACTCATTTGTTTAATTGCAGAAGACAAGAGAAGGGAAAATGATACACATAAACATCATTGAACTTAAAAATACATAGAGAAACACACCATCAAAACATAGAGCCACATGGATCCCAACAAGTGCTGCAAAACCCTAGTCTTTCATTTGCCGAAATTGCAGAAATGAAATGTGCAATAGAGTGCCAAGCAATCCCAAGTATCCAAACTTCTACCAAAATCAAACCCCTACACTATGAAATTCATAAAACATATACATTTTCTCATTCTTGTACTAAGGGATTGAGCTCAACCATTTTCTTCAAAATAGAATTAGTTACATTAAACTTGGGCCGAATTTCTGAAAATAGGTGTTGAAGATGAACTCGTATCTCCTAAACCATAGCACCTGTTACAAAACTAAAGGATTTTTTTGTAGATAATGTCACTTTGGAGAAAAACCTCTCTCAAATTTGGGAAATTTGTTTCCAGTAGCTCGAAATCTGTTCCACAAAATCATCTCTAAAACAGAAAATCATTAAAAATTTAAATCTGTGAAAATCAGTTGTAAAGATCTAGTCACATATCCCAATCCATGACACTTGTGAAAAAAATGAAAGAGGTTTTTTTTATATGGTTTGTGCTTAACAAAAACCTCTTTGGGTTTTACAAAATTATTTTCCATATGTTGTAAAATGGCCCTGCACTAAAATGACTAAAACAGTAAAAAAATATGAAAAATTTGCTTTGTTTTAATGTAGGCTCCAAATATCACTATATATCTCCCACATAGTAGCACCTGTGCATAAACTAAAGGAGGTTTTTGTTATTTGGTATGTGATGAACAAAAACCTCTTTCACGTTTGAAAAATTCCTTACCATTATTTCAGAAACTGATTTTGTACTAAACTTGTCATTATGTGCAGCAACTGACCTCAAAACATGCATAACCAAGAATCACTCATTCATTTCTTCTAATTCAGGAACCGGTTACAAGAGTGTGATATACCGTTGGAAATATTTTTTCGAGCTTCTTCTGATGGACACACTTGTGACATGTTTTGTGTTAAACATCATGTGCAAAACATCTAACAAAACCAGAGATAGTAAGAGCTCATGTTGATCCCTGGTGACAGGCTGCGAAGACTGGAACTAACAGAGTCAATGATGTTGGCCCAAATAATTTCCTTCATGTCTCCAAGTGGTTGCTGCAATGTCAAGTCCTTTTCAAGGACTTTTATTCTTTCCCATATTCTTTCATTTTTTTGACCTTCTCTTATTCTTTTTGTCCTTTGATTTTTCTTTTAGGACATACCCTCTTTACATTTTTTAATTTTTTTGATTTTTTGAATATGGAAAACATTTGCAGAAAGCAAAGGTATGTACATATTACAGATTTGACCTCAGTCATTAAAAAATTATGACACCTATTGGTATAGGAACATAACAGTGGCTCCACTTGGGGATGGCATTTCCTGGTGAAATGTCAAGAACTAGTAGATCAATGGCCTTCTGAATTACTATGATTTTACTCTGCAACTTTTTCCCTTTTACTTTGCTGCTTTATTGATATTTATGATAGTGAAACTTTTGAAGCTTAGGGCCTTCTCTTCAGGCTTCAACTCCAAAATTACCATCCAATCAACACTAAACTTTGTGAAAAATAAAATATGTACAAGTGATTAGTGAAATCAGTGACTGCGATCTATTTACTGCTTAAGCATTCAACCATTAACTGGTCCTCCTTGCACTTCTGCACCATTCAACTCTTTAAGTAAATAAGCATTATTACCTCTGAAAGCATAAATGATGGAAGGTCCTTTCCATAGGAAGTCAAACTTCCCATGTTTACCTTTTTCCTCCCTTCTTGGGTCCCATTTCAAAACTTTATCTCCTAGGTAGAAATATTCTGCCTTGGTCCTTTTGTCAAAAGCTTTCTTAATTCTTTCCTACACAACTTGGGATCTGATATACACTTCTTCCCTGGTTTGCTGCAAGTGAATTGTCTGGTTGATCCTCCTTTGAATATCATTTGGTTCAACCTGTGCTTCTTGGAGCAATTTCATCACTGGTATTCCCAAGGAAGATGGGAAAACAACCTCCATTCCATAGACTAGCTGATAAGGACTGGTACCAATGGATTTCTTTGTGGTCAGCCTATCTGCCCACAAGGCATTTACTAGTTTCTTATTCCAGGTTTTCTTGTTATCTTCCAACAATTTTTTGATGATATTCACTAAACTTTTGTTGGAAGACTCTGCTAGTCCATTTCCTTGGGGATAGTAGGCTGTGGAGTGACCCAGGGTTATGTGATATTTGTTGCAGAAATCAATCATCCTCTTTGATTTAAAAGTTTTTGCGTTGTCTGTGATGATTTTGGTGGGGCAACCGAATCTGGACAGAATGTTGGCCTCAAGGAAACCTATTATGACAGTATCAGTAGCTTGTCTTGAGGGCATGGCTTCTATCCATTTTGTAAAATAATATGTGGAAATCAAGATCCATCTATGTTGGGCAGAGGAAGGGGGATGAATTTCACCAATGAAGTCAAGACCCCAATATTGAAATGGTGTTTCAGTAGATATAGGTTTCAAAGGTAATGGCAGTAGTTTTCTTTTTCCTTAAAAATCTGACATTTGTGGCATGAGGTTACAAATTTCTTTACATCAGAAAACAGAGTGGGCCAGTAGAAACCAGCTCTTAAGATCATATCATCTGTTGTCTTCCAGTAAATATGTCCCCCACAGTCGCCTGCATGAAACTCCGGTAATATTTTGTCAGATTCTTCCTTTAACAAACAATTAAGAAAGATGGCTTCATGATTTTTTCAAAATAAAGCATTGTCAATTATGCAAAACTTCAAAGATTTCATTTTTAAGAACCTACTTTTAGTTCTGGACAACTCAGGAGGAGCTTGAAGATTTTGTAGAACGTATATAATGTCAGCATACCATGGTGAATCTATAAAGGCCTGGCTGATCTGTGGAGTTGCCATCTCCTCTTTGTTATCCAATTTTGCAATGAAATTTATGTCTAGGGCCTGACAGTTCGATTCAGCCATGAGCTTGGCTAAACCTTGGCCTTTGATCAATTTTGTAGGTTTAATTTCTAAGTCATATTCTAATATGGTAGCTATCCACTTCCCTCTCTTTCCATCTGGTCCATCCTGTGTTAGAATGTCTTTGACTACAGCATTGGGAACATAAGCTACTATATGAGAATACAAGATATAAACTCTGAAATCTTTAATAGCTTTAACTAGAGCAAAAGCTTGCTTTTCCATTATATTGTACTTTAAAGGTGCATCTATCAAGGCTTTACTAAAGAAGGCTATCGGTTGTTCAAAACCCTGATCGTTTTTCTGCAGTAGGACTGCAGCAATTGTATGTTTTGAGGTGAAAGAAAAAATGATGAAATCCCTATCAAACATTGGACTGATGAGAACTGGTGTTTGTGTTAAGGCTCACTTTATATCTTCAAAAGACCTTTTAGCCTCTAGAGTCCATTTAATAGTCGAATCTTTCTTTAACACGTTGTTTAGTAATCTAATTAGTTCAGCTAAGTTAGAGATAAATCTTCTCAAAAAGTTTAGTTTACCTAAAAATGCTTGTAGTTCTCTGATGTTCCTAGGATGTGGTATCTGTAAAATGGCTTTAATTCTCGTTGGGTCAATCCAGATACCATCTTTGGAAATTATGTGGCCTAGTAATTTTCCCTCTTCCAACCCAAATAAATATTTTTTAGGATTCAGAGAAATACCATACTTCCTAGACTTGGTGAAGACCTGTCTGAGATGATCTAGGTGTTGCTGATCTAATTTAGAGAATATTGTGATATCATCTAGGTATATTACCAGGAAGTCATGGATTTCCTTAGCAAAGGCTATGTCCATTGCTCTTTGAAAGGTGGCCCCTGCGTTTTTTAACCCAAAAGGCAGTTTTAGCCTGATCATCTGGGTGGACTAGGATCTGGTTATAACCAGAAAACCCATCTACGAGTGAGATTTTGGTTGAACCTGCTACCCTCTGTAATATGTGATCCATTTTAGGAAGAGGGTAGTTATCCTTGAGTGAAACTTTATTTAAATTCCTAAGCTCAACACACAATCTAATTTCGCCAGTTTTCTTTCTTGTAGGTACCAAATTAGAGACCCAATATGAGAATCTAATTGGTGCAATAATCTTAGCTTCGTACATTCTTTTGATCTCTTTTTCAATGAAGGCAATAGAACGGGGTTAATCCTTCTAAGATTTTGTCTAAAAGGCTTTTGGTTTTATTTTAAGGGAATGGTGTGTTGTATTATGCTGGTATCATAGGACTTAAGGTCCTCATAATTCCAAGCGAAAACGTTCTGGAATTCCTTTAACAGTTCTATGTATTTCACTTTTTCATTGGGAGGTAAAGACTTCTAAAGTTTTATCATTTTGGGATCTTCTTCAGAACCTATGTTACATTCTTCAATGTCTGATTTTAAAGGTTCCATTTTCGGTTTTTTAGGAACATTGTTTGAATCAAATAAGTCCTCCAAAGGAGTTAATCCTTTGGCAAAAACTTGTCTTTAAGATTGATGACTTCAAATTCTTCATCGATTGCTTCATCAATTTCCATTTGTTTTAGGTTTTGAATATCTGATTTTGTAAACTGTATGGGATGGAAATTATCTATCTTTTCATATTCTACTTCGTTAATTTCTACTTTATCAGTGTAATCAAAATCTAATGTTATGTCTGTGTCTATGTTGCTATTTACAAATTCATCATCTAAAGTTAGAAAATTGTTAATTTGTTGATCATTATCGAACACTTTCCAGTTCTTTAAGTTGTCATGAATAGCAGGTCTGTACCTAACCTCAGCAATGTACTGATGGTTGGGTTGAAATTGCAACTTGCAAGTACTAGCAAACATCGCTAAACTGTGAGCTTGCATATTGTGTTTTCTTGGAATAACAACAAGCTTGGTTTCTAGAAAAGTATTTAGTATTTCTATAACTGTTCCTCTGTAAACTCCTAACCTAGGATCCCTAGTCATATAAACAACGTTAATTTGTTTTATTACCAACTCTGAATCTCCCATAATAGAGACTCTTATGGCTCCTAACCTTTTAACCAATTTCAGACCTAACAGAAGTGCTTCATATTCGGCCATGTTGTTTGTACATTTAAAGTTCAATCTGTAGGCATGACCCTCTGAATGATCATTTTCTAAGTTGTAAATCCATACTCCTGCTCCTGCACCTAGTTTGTTTACTGACCCATCGAATTCAAGATGCCATAGAATTTCATGTTCATAATTCTTACTGTCTGGGGGAATAAAATCTTCTTTGACTAAAGTATCTAGGTCATCTTTATTATCTGAAATCTCATGAATTTGGACACTTTTATTTTCTTTTGTTACTATAATTTATTTTGGTTCTGCCATGATGCTGTCTAAAGTATTTTCTTGGTTAGATTCAACATTGTAAAGAATAAAAGAATCAATATCAGAATGCATTGAATATATAGGAAAGTTTTGAGGCCTCTCCTGGGTACTCACTACATACTTCATCAGAGTCTCTCTATACAGTTTCTTAGGATGTCCAAAGACTGATATGGTAGCATACGACATGTCAAGTTGCAAAGATCCCTAGAGTTTGGCACCCCAAGATCTAGACAACAACATGCCATACTTAGGTGGTATATCAGCAACAACTATGTCCATAAGAATGGTCTTAGCAGGGTACTGCACTAGGGAAACACACAGGTCTTTTATAAGTCTTAGGCACTTAACTTGGCTTGAATCAAATGAAAATAGGTCTTTGTAGGGTCTAGTGATATCCAAGTTTAGCTTCTCCATAACGAATTTAGGCATAAGATTGTGTGAAGCCCGAGAGTCTAGTGTGGCATTATGTAGGATTTTATCGTGGATGTTAAGGCTAATGTAGAAGGGTGGTATCCCTCCTTCCACTAGTTTTCCATTAACATCACGACCGAAAATTAACTCAGGTTGATCATCAAATAAGTTAACGGAGTCTTCATTTCAATGAAATTTAAAGATTTGCTTATTTGAGATCTGTAAGTTTCATGTTTAACCAGTTCTGTCAAAGGGACTGAGATATTAAGTTTGGCCACCTCCGCTCCCAAAATGAAAGGCAGAGGGGATTTATCTGTTTGAACATTTGAAATTTTAGCAACAAGATTCTGAGTAGTTTGTTCTTCTTTTTCAATGTTTGGAGTCTTTTTAATTGGATTTTCTAATATAATCTCTGGAGATCATTCTGTTAACGCTCGAATCTGGCTCAGGCTGAGGAAGGCAAAACTCGAGGCAACATCAAACCACGCTTAGCCTCGTAGCTAGCCCTACGAGGACAGGAGAGGGCTCTCTCCGGGTCTATCTCGGCAAAAGGTTTTCAAAGGGGCTGAGATGACCAATAAGGAATACTGATCTTAGGCTAGATATTAAGTGCAGAGATTTAAAGGTGATTTTTTGGGATTTTTGTTGAATCAAAGGAAAAAACAATTTTGGGTGCGGGGATGAGACACAATTTCTGTAGAGGTCTGCTTGGAGCAAGATAGGCAATTGTTTTGATGCTTTTAAAGTGATGTGGTGAATAGATCAGACAAGTGAGGAGCTAAGGAGAGTAAGAAAGAGCAAGGGTTCTCCTTAAACTGAAGAAAACATGGAAAATTAAACAAATTTAAAGGCAGAGCACAACAAATTTATCGATTCTACCTTAACACTTCATTTGTTCAATTGCAGAAGATGAGAGATGGAAAAATGATACACATAACAAACTTACAAGTACTGAAAGAAACACACCATCAAGACATAAAGCCACAAGAATTCCAAATAGTGCTGCAAATCCCTGGTCTTCCCTTTGTCAAAATGCTGAAGTAAAATGTACAATAAAATCTCAAAGCCTCTTCCCAAAGAGTCAAACCCTGAAAATGACTAAGAAAATACATAATATAGGCAAGCTAACACATTCCCTTGCCTCTAGGGGTCGATGTCATCATCCTAGGAGCTGTTTCAACCAATTCTAAACAAAGTACTATAATCTAGGCAGTCAAAACAACTTGCCTCTATAAGCTAGGAAACCAATTCATTCATTAAATGTTTGCTATTTTATGAATGAATCATCTAGAATAGGTAAATAAGTGTCAAGTCAACATAAAATTACATCAATTACATCAAGGAGGGTGAAAAATCCCATCACAAGTCAAAACTGGTCAAAGCTGGGCGAATTCCTGAGCTGGAAGGTGCAAAATGTGCAAAAAATCCTTATGCGTAGCGCGCCTGAGCCCTACACGTAGCGCGCCTTTCCACCTATTTCTGAGGCACTTCCCGGCATCCAAATTGAGCTTAGGTTGGCTTGTTGGAAATCCCTGGATGTCTACTTTCCAACCCAAGTGGAATTTTCCAATTTGATGTCCATTTACCCCTCCAAAAGTGCATTCTCCCAAAATTGCTTCCTGTGTGTCCAAAAAGGGGCAATGAGGTCATTTTTTGCATGTTTTTTAACCTTTTGGGGACCCAAAACTTGATGAAATGCCTTGGCAATGGCTGAACAGATGTATTTCATCATGACAAATCCAAAAATGCAAACCTTTCTTGAATTGGACCTCCCCATCTTCAGGGTAGCGCGCGGCACGCTACGCGTTGAGGGCAAAACCCTGTTTTTAATACAAAAATTTCAAAATTGACAAAAACTTCTCCAAATTTTTTGAAATTTGAGCTGGGGGTGTCTCATCAAGTACCATGCTCCTTCAAAGAGGCTTCGGCCAAAATTTGGAGTGGATCGGGCCTTTTTCTCCGTTTTAGTGCCTTGCTCAATCGCCCTTTAAGGATCTTCAGTTTCGCTTTGCAAACATGCATGCGGGCCCAGTAATGATTCTTCATATGGTGGAGCATATCTTTGTCTTTGTTTTCCTTGGCTAACAATTTCTCTAAATGAGTGTTCAACCGGATGAGCATAGACTCTCGCTCAATAGGTGTCAAATCACCGGGTCTCTTGCGGGCCAAGTTTCGGTCTTCTAGGATTCGTCGCAACTCATAAAGAGTGTGTTCATCTTCTAGCTGTTTGTTGCGCTGCTCCAAGTAATTGATTGTCCAATTGGCCATTTCCAATTTCTGTTACAACAAGTGATTCTCAGCCTTTTGTTGTTGATTGACCTCCTTTAGCTCCGAGCTAGGAGAGTTGATATCAAGGTCAATAATATCCGTGTTCGGATCTCCTGAAGGTCCCTCATCAAACATGGGTTGCTTGCCTCTGTCCTGTACCTGTGCCTATACCTGTGCTGCAGAAGGTGAGACCCTTTCCACCTGATGTGGAGATAATACTCGCTGCGCTGATGAAGTCAATGAGACCCCTTCCACCTGATGTGGAGATAATACTCGTCGTGCAGATGCAAATAAGGCCCTGTGGCCTCTCTGATATGTAACATATGAAGGAGCGCTAACATGCTCGGGCTCATGAATGTCAAACTGATGTGAAGGCCCTCCCTCATCATGGACAATCTCGGGAGGTGGCTGTGGCACCGTGAAAAAGTCGCGAGAAATGAACTCTTCCCAAGCAATACGCTGTTGTGCCAACTGATGCATCACTATGATCTTAATCAGTGAATAATGATAGATGCTCTTATGTTGTTGTGCTGGGGTCTTCCTTTGTACTAACGGCACCATCCTCTCTATGTTGCGACACATGAAAAATGGAAGGTTCATCATACGTACCCTTGTAAAATGCATTAACAAACAGATATGGTACGAATAGAGACGTGAAAATATGCACTCACAAGTGAAATATCGAATGATGAGTCTCATCAATGGTGCATACTCATCCCTTAGGAATCTGAAAGGAAAAACAGCGGTTAAATGTCTCATACACCCGGGCTTGATATATGGCTCATAGTGAAATCTGTCTAACTGCTGGCGCTTATTCCATTCCTCCCCTACATTTGGTATCCCAGTGGCGTGAGAAATAATCTCGGGTGACAAGGTGAAATCCACTCCAGCAAGGTTTACATGACCATTCTGCAAATGTAGAACAAATAAACGAACTAGTTCTCGGTGATGCTGGATTTGTGAGATCCGCTCACAATATTCAAAACATGATTGATACCGAAAACAGTTCATGGCAAGTGGACAAGCTTGCAAATGAGCCAAAGAAGTGGGCTCCTCCCTGACATGCCGACCACCTTTGCCACTTTTGTGATACCTCCTTGGAACCTCTATTTCTGCTGTAGAATCACTGTCATAACTCTTCTCATAAGCTGACTCGGTTTCTGACATATTGTTGAAGACAAGATGGCTGGAATATATATGCTGACTGTGCACACAATTGACTGTAGACTTTTTCCTATTTTTAAAAATGTTGTGACCAAGGGGACACAAATACAAGGGAATTGTTAGGGAAGGGGGAACATTATGGACATAGGGGCAATGGAAATAAACAAGGAATTTAGGGAAGGGAAAGTATATAGAAATTCTGATAATTTTTAGGGTTTGGGGTGAATTAGGGGATATTATGTTTGTAATAGAAGGGAGGGTTTAGAATTTCGTAGAGGGATAGTGTAGGGTTCTATGAGGAATTTTTTTAAGGAAAATGTTGGTGGACATGGGGGGTAGGAAACACAAAAGTGGGAAAACCTTGGCAGCATATAATTTTGAAAACCCTACAGCAAACTAGACCTTTGAATTCTCACAGCAAACTGAGGGTTTTTACATTTAATTTTCATGGCATAGCTAGCATAATTTATTTACATACATCTTGCAAAACTGAGTACAAACCATGGACATGAAGCCTACCTGTGTTTTAACTGAGTTAGAGGAGGAGTTGCACACTTGCTGGCGAATTTCTGAGCAAAAATCCCAACGCATAGCGCGCCTCACCCAATGCGTAGCGCGCCCCTGATGCGTAGCGCGTGAGTAAATTTACACTGAAAAAGGTGTGTTGATGCGTAGCGCGCCAATGCTGATGCGTAGCGCGCCCCTGGAACTAGCCCGATTTGCTCACCAGCTTGTAAAATCGCCCTAGAATGGATGCACTTTGCTCTTGAGATGTGAATGGGTTGGTTATGAGGAGAAATGCCTTTATATAGACTCCCTTTTAATTTTTACTTGACCAAAACCCATTTTGTAATGTTTGGTTGTTGACACTTTTTCAGATTAAATAGGCTCTGAATTTTTGGTTTCCCTTTTAAAATAATTGGTTGAAATAATGATTTCTTTTGATAATTTTTTGCATGGATAGCTCTGATATGCTCTGGCAAAGGAGACCAAGGCTGCGCTTGAACATTTGGAGAACTTGAAAATTTTGACAATTTTTACAAAAATGAGATGGTGACTTATCTTCAAAACAGAGTTTTGAAGAGAAGTCCTTATTCAGTTGTACAATGACGAAAATTATTGAAGTGATGATCTATAAAAGACATCCCTCTGGTCTGCTGGTCTTCTAAGACTTTTCAAGACAAAATTGACTCAACCCTAGACCTAAGACCTCAAAATTTAAAACCTGATTGCAAATGACCTTTGAAGACTTATTTTAATAAACAGGCCTGAACCAGCAGTGCCAAGCACGAGGGGAATAAGTGACAGAACCCACTCCATCAGAGTTATGGCATACCTAACGAAATGCAACTGATCAAAACTGATGGGACACCTAATCATGAAATGCAAAAGAGCTTTGATCTCTGATGGAGGGATAACTAGACCGACTCTAACATTGGCTCCAATGGGGATGGTAGCTCCTTGGAGATGCCAAGAACCGCAGATCTCTGTAAGAGCTAGACAGTGCCTTCATCCATTGGGCGATGGAGTCATTATTTTCGACACAAAAACTTGAGAATTTGACTGAAAAACCAAAAATTGCTTTGACCAAACTAGACTCAAAACTTAAAAGATTTAGACAACTGACTTGACAAACTTAGACTACCTAACCTTCATTTTCAGAATTATAGCCTTCACCTCGGGCCCCAGACTGAAGATGATAAGTTAGTTTACATGCACAATAGAATAAAAGTAAAATGATATGTACAATGATGATGAAATGAGTAGAAAATACTCAGAAGTAATATCTCTTTAACAACCGACCGTTAATCGGCCCTCCAGGACATTCATCTCCATTCATTTCTTTGAGAAGAAAAGCGTTCTGACCACGATATGCTGCAATCTTATAAGGACCCTTCCATAAATTGTCAAATTTGTCGTGCTTTCCTTTGTCTTCATGTCGAGCATCCCATCTCAAGACTACCTCATCTAGCTGAAATGTGTCCGCCTTTGCTTTCCGGTCATAAATCTTTTTGATGCGCTCCTGTAACTTGCAAGTGTTTTGAAATACCTCCTCCCGTGTCTGCTGTAAATGAATCATTTGATTAATCCTTCTCTGCATGGGATCTTCCTCACTACCCGCTTCTTGAAGCAATTTGACTACCGGGACAGCAAGTGAAGTTGGAAAAACCGTGTCTATTCCGTACACCAACTCGAAAGGAGACATGCCAATAGACTTTTTCTGACTCACCCTATCAGCCCATAGTGCATTTATCAACTTCTTGTGCCAGCCCTTTTTACTGATTTCCAACAATTTCTTAATGATATTGACCAAAGATTTATTAGATGACTCCACCAATCCATTTCCTTGAGGATGATATGCGGTTGAATGTCCCAAGCTGATATTGTACTTATAACAAAACTCAATCATCCTCTTTGACTTAAATGTTGCTGCATTATCTGTGATTAACTTACTTGGGCATCCAAAACGTGATAAAATATTAGTTTCAAGAAAAGAGATAATTACCCCATCCGTGGCTTGTCGAGTAAGAATTGCTTCAATCTATTTAGTGAAGTAATCTGTGGCTGTCAATATCCATCGATGCTGTCTTGATGATTCCGGATGAATTTCCCCGATGAAATCCAATCCCCACTGCTGAAATGGTGCTCTGACCTCAATTGGTTTGAGAGGCAATGGTTGTAGTTTCTGCTTCCCTTCGAAAATTTGGCATTCATGACAATTCTTAACAACCTTATATACATCTGAAAATAATGAAGGCCAATAATAACCTGGCCTTAGAATCTTGTTCGCTGTGGTTTTCCAAAACAGATGGCCTCCACAGTCACCTCTATGAAAGTCTTCCACAACTCTTTTGGCTTCCTCTTCTACCAAACAATTCAATAATATTCCACCAGGATCTTTCCAATACAATGCAGAATTTAGTATGCAGAATTTTGCAGCTTTCAATTTCAATGTTCTACTTTTGTTTCTAGGCATTCTGGGAGGTGAAGACAAATGTTGAAGTACGTATAAAATGTCAGCATACCAAGGAGAAGAAAGAAACATTTCAGATACCTGAACGGATGAATTCTCCTCATCTTCATCAGACATGGCAGCAATCAAATTTATGTCTAGAACTTGCAAATTTGTTTCAGCCATTAACTTGGCGAGTCCTTGACCTTTGATCAGCTTGGTTGGTTTAATCTCCACATCATACTCTAATAATGCAGCAATCCACTTACCCCTCCTGCCTTCTGGATCTGCCTGTACTAAAATATCTTTAACTGTTGCGTTAGGAACATAAGCTAGAACATGGGAATGCAATAAATACACATGGAAATATTTCAAAGCCTTTACAAGCGCAAGTGCTTGCTTCTCAATGATGTTATATTTTAATGCTCCATCTCTTATAATCCGACTGAAAAAAGCAATGGGATTTTCAACACCTTCCCTCTTCTGCATTAATACAACTGCCAAAGTGTGCTCAGAGGCAAATGAGAACAAAATAAAATCCTGAGTGTAGTCTGGGCTGATCAAAATAGGAGCTGAAGAAAGAGCTAACTTCACTAAATTAAATGATTTCACCGCCTCTTCGGTCCACTTTACCTGACTGTCCTTTTTCAGCATGCTCGTGATTTCTCTAAGATGCTCTGCTAGATTTGGAATGAAGCGACGCAGAAAATTCAGTTTACCATTGAAGGACTGAATTTCTTTCTTGTTCCGGGGCTGTTCAATTTGCTGAATGGCTTCAACACGTGCAGGGTCAATACGGATGCCATCTTTAGATATGATGTGGCCAAGAAGTTTGCCTTCCTCCATGGCGAAAAGACTCTTTTTCGGATTCAGTGAAATGCCATATTTTCTGCACTTTTGGAAAACAATTTTCAAATGATACAAATGTTCCTCATCAGAATTTGAAAACACGGTTAAGTCATCCAGATAAACAACCAAAAACACATCTTTCTCATTGGCGAAAGCCACGTCCATTGCGCGCTGAAAGGTGGCGCCCGCATTTTTCAAACCAAACGGCATCTTTGCATAATGAAACGTTCCCCATGGAGTGGTGAATGCTGTTTTGTCACGGTCATCTTTATGTACTAAAATCTGATTGTATCCGGAATAGCCGTCGAGTAGTGACATCCTTGATGCTCCAACTACTCGCTGCAATATATGGTCCATTTTGGGCAGCGGATAATTGTCTTTTAAGGATACCTTATTCAAATTTCTGAAGTCAATACATAAACGGATCTCACATGTTTTCCTCCTTACGGGTACCAAGTTTGATATCCAATCTGAAAATCGGATAGGCACAATGATTCCTGACTTATACAATCTGTTTACCTCTTTTTCAATTGATGGCAGCAGCTTCAGATTGATTCTCCTCAACTTTTGACGAAAAGGCTTCTGATTTGGCTTAATAGGAATAGTATGCTGTATGATATTTGTGTCATATGTTTTCAGATCTGAGTAATCCCATGCAAAAACATTAGAAAATGAAGACAGCAATCTGATATACTCTTCCTTTACCTTTGGTGACAATGACTTTGATAGCTTTACCATCTTGGGATTCTCAGCTGTCCCAATGTTTACATCCTCAACACCTTTTTCAGTTGGTCTCAATGTCGGTTTGCGGGCCACATCATCTTGGTCAAACAGCTCCTCTAAAGGAATCAATCCCTTAGGAATAACGTTGTCTTTAAGTTGCAACACGTCCATTTGATTTACTTGTATATTATCACTACCATCATCATGTTCAGTATCTATTGAGGTATCTTTGAACTTACCCTTATTTTGCAGAAACTGATTGATCTCTTCATCATCTTGAAAGACTTGCCAACACCGCTGATTGTCTGGGACGGTAGGACGATGTTTCACATGAATCTCAAACTTGTTGCTAGAATTCATCGGAATTTTTAGATTGCTTGCTGCCTTAGCAAGTCCATCAGCAACACCATTTTGTGTGCGAGGCACACATGTCAAGGTATGATCAGAAAATAACTTCAAAATATCTAAAACTGCATTTCGATATGCCCTCATACGAGGATGCTTGGCCTGAAACTCACCCTTAACTTGATTTATCACCAACTCAGAATCACCGTAGACTGCAATCTTCTTCGCTTTCAGCTTTCTAAGAATCTTAAGGCCAGCAATGAGAGCCTCATATTCCGCCTCATTATTTGAACAGTCAAATGCTAGTTTATAGGAACACACTCTCACCTTGCTTGGAACTTTGTCTTGAGTGGAAAAGGGACTTCGAATCCACACACCAATACCAGCACCTTCACTACCTACTGCGCCATCAAAATCCATGGTCCAAAGACCATCTTCATCTTCTTCCAAGTGTTGAAATTGTGTTAGTTCTGTTTTTTCTGTTTGTTGCCCCTTATCCTCGGTTGTGTTAGCGCTCGAATTTGGCCTCAGGCTGAGGAAGGCAAAATCCAAGGCAACATCAAACCACTTAGCCTCGTAGCTATCCCTACGAGGACAGGAGAGGGCTCTCTCCGGGTCTATCTCGGCAAAAGGTTTTCAAAGCGCTGAGATGACCAATAAGAACACTGATTTTAGGCTAGTAAACTGATAGGGAAAGTTTAATTTCAAATTTTTAGGGTTTTGTTGGAAAACTGAGCACGACAATTTTGGGTGCGGGGATGAGACACAGTTTTTGCAGAGGTCTTTTTGGGGCAAGGTATGAGATTGTCTTGATGCCTTTGAAGGAAATGAATGGATAGGTATGACTGGTGAGGAGCTAAGGAGAGCAAGAAACCATCAGGAGTTCTCCTTAAACAAATGAAAACATAGATATTAAGCAAACTTAAAGCCAGAGCATAGAAACCATGAATTCTACCTTAACACTTCATTTACTTAATTTACATAAGAGAAGAGTAGGAAAATGATACACATAACAAACTTACAAGTACATGAGAGAAACACACCATCAACACAAATCACCACAGGAATCCCAAATAGTGCTGCAAAACCCTGGTCTTTCCTTTGCCAAAATTGCAGAGATACAAAGAGTAATACAGTCTAAGCTTATCCCTCAAGAGTCCAACCATGAAAATGACTAAGAAGATACATAATATAGGCAAGCTAACACATTTCCTTGCCTCTAGTGGTCGATCTCATCATCCTAGGAGCTGTTTCAACCAATTCTAAACTGAGCACTACAATCTAGGCAATCAAAACAACTTGCCTCTATAAGCTAGGAAACCAATTCATTCATTAAATTTTTGCTATTTTATGAATGAATCTTCTAGAATAGGTAAATAAGTTTCATGTCAACATGGAATTAAGGGGTATCACAAGGAAACCAGGAAAGAGGGAGAAGGTAGGAGAAAAGATGGCCTGCGCAGCGGTTTGCTCCTTCCCTGGGAATGCTTCCTGCATCAATACTGTAGTCGGAGGCGGAGAGGCTGGGACGGCCACAGCCTTAGCTCTCCACAGGAGCCGTCGTAAGAACGCGATCCTGGATCAGCCTGTAGCCTTACAAGCAGCCGGCAGGGGTTTGTTTATACAGCCCAGTGACAGAATACACGACGCCCTCGGCATAGAAGTCTTGCTTGAAGGGTTTAAATTATTAAGGGTAGATCGGATAGCGAAGACCGAGAAGCTGCAAGAGGTCAAAGATCTGTGGTCAGCTCGAGCTTCTGGACTCAGATCCCAACTCGGGGGCCGGGAAACGATAGGAAATGGCTCGTTTTATGCAGGGACCGAAAGCCTGCGTTTCATCTGGCGTATTTCGCTATTGTTATCTCTTGCATGCAGGAATAAGGGCCTGCATGTAACAGATATGTACCATCTCTCAATTGCATGGGCCAATCACGGATGCCACAGGCCGGATCTAGCTGAACCTTGCAAGCCCCAGGTTTTCCCAGAACCCAGGCAGCAGATCGGAGACCCTGCCATGCAAATGGTAGAGATCAGGTTGCTGTTTGGTGGGTATATGCAACGATCTAACTGAGGGTGTGCAGATCGCGACAGGAAAATGGTAGAAAGCCTCGACAGAAGATCAGATCTGGAAGATCGCCGGCAGCCAGATAATCAGGCAATCGGTAATGTCACCGTTTCAGGCAGAGCAGGACTGAAGCCACATCGCAGCCATCAGGTAACAAAAACCCGCTTTCAGATTTTCATAAAAAGTCCAGATTCGAAATCTTTTTTAGTATGGGTACATGCAGATAGTACTATTCTGCAGTTGAAGCAGCAAATCTGTGCATTGCTTGGATACCCCAAACAGATCCAACACTTAGTAAACGGCAGATGGTCTCTCCAAGACAACAGAACCTTGGGAAGCTATGGGATCAGCCCAGGTGAAACCATTGGTTTGAATCTCAGACTGAGAGGAGGAGCCCCTCCTCAGGGTCAGACAAGCAGATCAGGGGGAGACAAAAACTCCTCAGGAGGGGACAAAGGGAAAACCTACAAAAACATTCTTCAAGGCAAAAGAGAAGCAGGGCCCTCCCCTGAAAAAGGTGGATATACATCCAAGCCTTACATAATAGACCAGTTAGGGCAAACCCCAACCCTTAACTTAGATTCCACAGGGCTTGATGATTATGTTAAGTCATATGAAACGCAGGCCCTAATATGTCGTTTCAACAGTTTCTGGCCTAAACCAATGGATCTATTTCATTGGATCTTCACCACTTGGACCATGGAATGTGATATACATTTATGCTCCAAAGGGTTTTTCATAATCAGATTCGCATCCAGGGAAGTCAGAGATAAAATCATCAGTGATGGGCCTTGGTTCTGGGGAACATCGGGGCTGTTCATGACTCCATGGTTTCCAGATTTTGATCAAAATAAAATGACTGTAACTACAGTACCGGTTTGAGTTCGCCTATATAACCTTCCCCTTCACTTTTGGAGTGAACGAGTATTGGAAGGAATTGGGAACAACATTGGGAAATACATCAAAACAGATATGGAGAGAATTGACGAAAGGGTTTTCATTTTCGCGCACATATGTGTGGAAGTCGATCTAAGTAAAGGGCTGCCAGACAACATAAGGCTGATCTACAAACAACAAAATTGGCTGCAAGCACTAGACTATGAAAATACAGCCTTTAGATGCAGGCTCTGCAGACAAACGGGACCTATGCAAAGTACATGTCCAGAAGCTAAAAAAGTAAACAGTAGAAGGAAGCAGAGGAAAGGATGGAAATTCCCCCCTCCCAACTCAGAGGATGAAGATTCAGAAGCAGAAGAGGAAGATACACCCACAGAGAACGCGGAAGTATCTCAAGGAATGGAGTCACAGAAGGAATCCACCCCAGACAACAAGGCTTCACAGTGTCACCCAAATCAAGCAGAGAGGATAATCGAGGATCAGAACATGGGAGGTTTCAAACGACATCACCAATCAGATACTTCAGATTCAGACAAGGAAATAGTTTCGAAGACAGCAGAAACACAGTTAGTCCTAGCCTCGATCGAGCCTACTCAAGGAGAGTGGCACAAGGTCGAAAAGAAAAAGGGTAGGAAAACTTGAAGCGTGAGTTTTTTCTCACATCTGGAATCAGTTTTTCTTTCCCTCCTCCCTTCATCTCTCCCTCCCTTTCTTTTTCTCTTTGCACGTTATTTGTGTAACGTTGCGTGGGGCGCGAAAGCACCCGAGCCCAATGGGCAGTTTATTGGAATGCTTCATTGCATCTGCAATTGTAACTTTTCATTTTTTAAATAAAAGGTTACAGCTTTTTCTTCGAAAAAAAAAAAAAAAGTGTCATGTCAACATAAAATTACATTAATTACATCAAGGAGGGTGAAAAATCCCACCAAAAGTCAAAACTGGTCAAATGCTGCGTTTTCCTGAGCTGAAGATGAAAAATTGAGAAAATGTCCTGATGCGTAGCGCGCCATTTCTCAACGCATAGCACGCCTTTGAGCCCACTTTTGGGGCACTTCCCCGCATCCAAATGAGGCTCAAGTGGGCTTTTTGGAAAGGTCTGGATGTCTACTCTCCATCCCATGTGGAATTTCTCAATTTGGTGCCCATTTTCCCCTCCAAAAATGCAATCTCCCAAGACTGATTCCTGTGTGTCCAAAAAGTGGCAGAAGGTCATTTTTTGCTTTTTTTTTACCTTTTGGGGGCCCAAATCTCAATGAAATGTCTTAGCAGTGGCTGAGAAAGTGTAATTTGTCATTACAAATCCAAAAATGCAGAGTTTTTGTGAAATGGACCTCCCCATCTTCAGGGTAGCGCGCGGCGCGCTATGCGTTGAGGGCAAAAACCTGTTTTTAGCAAAAAAAATTCAAAATTGACCAAAATTGCTCCAAATTTTCTGAATTTTGAGCTGGGGGTGTATCATTGAGCACCATGCTCCTTCAAGGAGGCTTCAGCCAAAATCTAAAGTGGATCGGGCCTTTTCCTCCATTTTAGTGCCTTGGCCAATCGTCCTTTGAGTACCTTCATTTTAGCTTTGCACACATGCATGCGGGCCCAATAATGATTCTTCATGTGGCGGAGCATATCTTTTGTCCCTGTTTGCCTTGGCTAGCAACTTCTCTAAATGAGTGTTCACCTAAATGAGCATAGACCCTTGCTCAATAGGTGTCAAATCACCGGGTCTCTTGCGAGCCAAGTTCCGGTCTTCTCGGATCTTCCGCAACTCATCAAGAGTGTGTTCATCCTCTAACTGTTTGTTGCGCTGCTCTAAGTATTTGATTGTCCAATTTTCCATTTCCAACGTTTGCTGCAACAAGTGATTTTCAGCCTTTAGTTGCTGAATGATCTCCTTTGGCTCCGAACTAGGAGAACTGATGTCAAGGTCAATAATGTCTATGTCCGGATCACCTGATGGTCCCTCATCAATCATGAGCTGCTTGCCTCTCTCCTGTACCTGTGCTGCTGTCGAAAGCGAGGCTCCTTCCACCTGATGTGGAGATAACGTTGTGCTGACGAAGAAGGCGAGACCCCTTCCACCTGGTGTGGAGATAATACTCGCCGTGCAGACGCAAATAAGGCCCTGTGGCCTCTCTGATATGTAACACATGCTGGAGTGCTGACATGCTCGGGCTCTGGAATGTGAAACTGATGTGAAGGCCCTCCCTCATCATGGACAATCTCAAGGGGTGGCTGTGGTACCGTGAAGAAGTCGCGAGAGATGAAATCCTCCCAAGCAATACCCTGCTGTGCCAACTGATGCATCACTATAATCTCGATCAGTGCATAATGATATATACTCTTGTGTTGCTGTGCGGGGTTCTTCCTTTGCACTAAGGGCACCATCCTCTCTATATTTCAGCACATGAAAAATGGAATTTTCATCATTCGTACCCGAGTGAAATGCATCAACAAACGGATATGGTACGAATATAAACGTGAAAATCTGCCCTCAGAAGTGAAATAGCGCATAATGAGCCTCATCATGGGTGCATACTCATCCCTTAGGAATCTGAAGGTAAAAACAGCAGTTAGGTGTCTCATACACCTGGGTTTGATATATGGTTGATAATGAAATCTATCTAGCTACTGGCGCTTGTTCCACTCCTCCCCAACATTTGGTATCCCGGTGGCTTGAGCAACAATTTCGGGTGATAGGGTGAAATCCACTCCTGCAAGGTTCACATGACCATTGTGTAAATGTAGGACAAACAAGCGGACTAGTTCTCTGTGATGTTGAATTTGTGAGATCCGCTCACAATATCCAAAGCATGATTGATACTGAAAACATGTCATTGCAAGTGGACAAGCTTGCAAATGAGCCAAAGAAGTGGGCTCCTCCCTGACATGCCGACCACCTTTACCACCCTTGTGATGCCTCCTTGGCACTTCTACCTCCGGTGTTGAATCACTGTCATAACTCTGCTCATAATCTGATTCGGTTTCTGACATGGTTTTGAAGGCAAGATGGCTGAAATGTATTGCTGACTTTGCACCCAATTAACTGTTGTTTGACTTTTTCAAATGTTGTCACCAAGGGGACATAAATACAAGGGGATTGTTAGGGATAGGGGAACATGAGGGAATTAGGGACAATAAACAAAAATAAGGAATTTAGGGAAGGCAACATGGGAAATCATAATATTGTGGGACTTTAAGGTGGAAGTAGGGTTTGGGAATTTAGTAGGGTTTAGGGATTTTAAATAGGAAGATTATAAAATTTTATGGGAAAATTTGAAGGAGAATGTTGATGAAGATGAGGGAAAAGAGGGATCAAAAATGGGCAACCTTGGACAGCAAAATATTTTGAAACCCTAGCACCATTAAGTCTTTAAATCTTCCACAGCAATGTAGGGTTTTGACTTCTCATTTTCATGGCATTTTAACATATTAATTTCTCATTTATCTTGCAAAACCAAAACTAGCCATGGAGGAGAGGCCTACCTGAAATTTTCTTGAGAGAAAAGAGGATTTGGTAGCTTGCTGGCAGTTTATTGGGCGAAAAACCCAACGCGTAGCGCGCCTTGCCCAACGCGTAGCGCCCCTCTGGTGCGTAGCGCCTGAACAAAATTACACTGAGAAAATCGCGCTGATGCGTAGCGCGCCCCTGACGCGTAGCGCGCCCACCCTGATGCGTAGCGCGCCCCTGAAACTGCCCAATTTGCTCAATGACTCTTGAAATCGCCTTTGCAAGGATTCACTTGGCTTGTGAGAGGCAAATGAGTTGCTAATGAAGAGTGATGTGCTTTTATATGCTCCCTTTAGATTTTTTATTTTCTCAAAACCCACCTTATAATGTTTGAGTGTTAACACTTTTTGAATTAATTGGCTCTGACTTCTGGTTTCCTTCTTTTGAAAAAAAATTGGTTGAAATGATGATTTCTTCTGAAAATTTTTGCAGGGATGGCTTCTAAGATGCTTTGGCAAAGGAGACCAAGGCTGCACTTCAACATTTGGAGAATTTGAAATTTTGACAATTTTTACAAAAACGAGATAATGACCTTTGTTTTTCAAAAACAGAGTTTTGAAAACAAGGTGATAATTTAACTATACAATGATGAGAATTATTGAAATGATGCTTTATGAAGGACATCCCTCTAGCCTGCTGGTCCTTTATGACCTCTCAAGACAAAAATTGACTCAACCCTAGACCTAAGACCTTGAAATTTAAAACAAGATGAATGACCCCATGAAGATTTTATTTACTTAAGCAAACCTGAACCAGCAGTGCCAAACAGGAGGGGAATAAAAGACACAAACTTCCTCCACCAGGGTTATGGCATGCCTAACGAAATGCAACATGATCACACTGATGAGACACCTAATCATGGAATGCAAAGAGCTTTGATCTCTGGTGGAGGGCTACTAGACCAACTCTAACAGGCTGGATGCTCCATAGTAGCTTGCTTTTCTCCTTTTTCCTTTTGCAGAACTTCTCTGAAATTTTCAGTGATCTCTGGTATATCTTCTGCCTGAATTAATTGACTATCTAGATCATTAAAACAATCAGCAAATAAAACAAATGACTCCAAATCTGTATGTACATAATTTACAATATGATTGATTGGCTTCTCTTTGTTGGTTATCATGTATTTCATCTTTTGCTCTCGATATAGCTTTCTCATTTGACCGAAGACTGGAATTGTAGCATAAGAAAAGTCTAACTGTAGAGTGCCCTTCAACTTAGCCCCCCAAGATCTTGAAAGTAGCATACCAAAACGTGGAGGAATATCTGCCACAACCACATCCATCAAGACATTCTTCGCTGGGATTTGGTCTAAGCTAACAACCAAATCTTTGATGAGGCCGATACATCTTACACGGCTGGAATCAAATGAATACAAATCACGATATTTTCTTGTAATGTCTAACCCCATTTCTCCATGATCGCCTTTGGCATCAAATTGTGCGAAGCACTCGAATCGAACATAGCATTGTGCAAAACGTATTCATGCAATCTCAAACTGATATAAAAGGGAGGAACATCACTATCAGGGGACTCACCATCCAATGATGGCCCAAATATCAATTCTGGCTGATCATCTTCAACGTTCACCGTGTCAAACATGGGATCAAAATTCAGAATTTTAGAGACTTGACTTTGGTAGCTGCTGTTTTTCATGATTTCAGTCAAAGGAATAGATACTTTTAATTTGGAAATTTCATTTTCCAAACTAAATGCTGAAACTTTATCAACTTCTTTGACCGGAACTTCCCTCCTATCTTTGATTACACTTGGCTGATTTGTCTTTCCTGCTGCTGATATCTTGCTAGTTGTGGGATCAATTGTCTCCTTTCCTTTTTTCTGTGGTATTGGTGAATCTGTATTTGGTGTTGTAGCTTCTTTTCTTTTCTGAATCGGATTGATAGGCACATCTCGGTTCCTCAATGAATACTGCTTCTGTTGAGTGGACAAGGCATTCAAATACCCTCTTTGGTAATCATCTAAATCTGCATCATTAGCTAAGATAAAATCTTCATCTTGTTGGGCGCCTGAACTTTCTCCATACTCTTCTTCTTCAGTGATGTAAATGGGCAGATCATCAGGAGTAAAGAAGTGATTTTGGTCCCCTACTACATCAGCATCTTCATCTGAATCTTGACTCACAAAATTCTGCAAAAGAGGAGTCTTGATCGGTTGCTGGGCTGCCGGCTCTTGTATTCTTGGTTCACGCTGCTTAATTCTGAACTGAGGTTGTTGCTGGCCACGGTAATTTGGATTACGAATCTGCGGTTCTGATTTGTCAAGGTTGATTCTTTTGAGCACTTTTTCCATCTCACGAAGCCAAGGCGGTTCTGATGTAGATTCTTCCTTTATAGTCACTCTTTTCTCTGCCTTCAACCGTGCTCTCTTGTCATTCAGATTTGCCTCAACATTAACAACAATCTTTTGCATATCTTCTAAAGTAGGCGGATCTCTATCCCGTAATGAATAGGCCATCTCCGGATCAAAACCATCCGGGAATTTGAGAAGAGCTGATTTTCTAGATGGCCTTAAATCATCCGGAATAGCATTATAAACTGTATTGAACCTGATAATATAGTCTTGGACAGACTCACCATGATTGCGTTTGATATTATTGTACTCGGCATTGATCTGAAGCGGATCCTTTCTGAGTTCCCAACGATCTAGAAACTATCTTTGAAGTTCAGCCAACGTAGGTATACTTCTGGCTCCCAAGCCTCTGAACCATTTTCTTACCTCTCCTCCAAATGTTTGCACAAACAACCGCATAGTTACATCCTCTTCATCAATCTCATATAAATCACAAAATTTTTCCATTTTGTCTATGTGCTGCTGAGCGGACACACTTTGAGGAGTGCCATCAAATAAAGGAATCTTACTCTGATAATCCGTGGGCATATCATGCAAATCTTGAGGAAGAGCAAGAGGAGCAAACCGAGCAGCCATTGCTCTTGGTGGATTTGGTCTGGGAGTAGTTGGTGGAGAAGATGCAACCGAAGTATGAGGAGTATGAGGAGGTGTATGCGGAGGTGAAGCGATGTGGGATGAAGGAGGGGAATTAGCTGCAGATTTTGAATAAGTAATTATAGGTTACACAGGAATGGTTGGAATGAAAGGCGGTTCGGTGGGATTTTTCGAAGCGAAAGCCGTGATAGTAGATCCAATATTCGCGGATGCAGCTTCTAAGAAATCAGCAATAGTTGCAGCCTGAATGTCACTCTGAAGGTGCCTCAAGATAAAATTTTCAATTAATTTATTATGTTTTTCAACTTTAAGAGCTGCAGCAAAATCAGGATTTGGAACAAGATAATCAAGTGCACTTTCGGATTGAGTTTTAAACAACGACAATTCAAATTTCTCGTCAAAATCAAGTTCTTCAAGATACTCAAAAATTGCAGGACATGAATGGGATTTAACCAAGGGAGTCGTCGAGCTTTCTTGACGGAGGATTTTTCGAATCAAGTTTGGATTTTCGTAAATAGGAGGTGGATTCAGATCTGGATTAGCTCTCGTATGTCTTTTTGAAGCCAGTGTGTTTATCAGAAAATCAAGGAATTAAAATAATTCAGCCAATCGTTTTCTAGACTCAATCATCCAAAGGTCTAGAACGATCAAAAGTACTGGGGTGATTTGCAAAACAAGTTTCACAAGCTAACCGGAGATTGACTGAAGCAGCGTTTATCTACTTTCGCTAATGCAAAGCAGAAGCGTTTCGAAGGCTACCTGACATAACTTCAGGCTCTGTCTAAGACTTGTGAAACAAACTCATCAGCAAGCAAACCATTGAGATTTCTTCCCCAGTATGGTCGCCACTATGTTAACGCTCGAATCTGCCTCAGGCTGAGGAAGGCAAAACTCGAGGCAACATCAAACCACGCTCAGCCTCGTAGCTAGCCCTACGAGGACAGGAGAGGGCTCTCTCCGGGTCTATCTCGGCAAAAGGTTTTCAAAGGGGCTGAGATGACCAATAAGGAATACTGATCTTAGGCTAGATATTAAGTGCAGAGGTTTAAAGGTGATTTTTTTGGATTTTTGTTGAATCAAAGGAAAAAGCAATTTTGGGTGCGGCGATGAGACACAGTTTCTGCAGAGGTCTGCTTGGAGCAAGATAGGCAATTGTTTTGATGCTTTTAAAGTGATGTGGTGAATAGATCAGACAGGTGAGGAGCTAAGGAGAGCAAGCAAGAGCAAGGGTTCTCCTTAAACTGAAGAAAACATGGAAAATTAAACAAATTTAAAGGCAGAGCACAGCAAATTTATGGATTCTACCTTAACACTTCATTTGTTCAATTGCAGAAGATGAGAGATGGAAAAATGATACACATAACAAACTTACAAGTACTGAAAGAAACACACCATCAAGACATAAAGCCACAAGAATTCCAAATAGTGCTGCAAATCCTTAGTCTTCCCTTTGCTAAAATGCTGAAGTAAAATGTACAATAAAGTCTCAAAGCCTCTTCCCAAAGAGTCCAACCCTAAAAATGAATAAGAAAATACATAATATAGGCAAGCTAACACATTCCCTTGCCTCTAGGGGTCGAGCTCATCATCCTAGGAGCTGTTTCAACCAATTCTAAACAAAGTACTATAATCTAGGCAGTCAAAACAACTTGCCTCTATAAGCTAGGAAACCAATTCATTCATTAAATGTTTGCTATTTTATGAATGAATCATCTAGAATAGGTAAATAAGTGTCAATTCAACATAAAATTACATCAAGGAGGGTGAAAAATCCCATCACAAGTCAAAACTGGTCAAATTTGGGCGAATTCCTGAGCTGGAAGGTGCAAAATGTGCAAACAATCCTGATGCGTAGCGCGCCTTTCCACCTATTTTTGAGGCACTTCCCGGCATCCAAATTGAGATCAGGTTGGCTTGTTGGAATGACGTGGATGTCTACTTTCCAACCCAAGTGGAATTTTCCAATTTGATATCTATTTACCCCTACAAAAGTGCATTCTCCCAAAACTGCTTCCTATGTGTCCAAAAAGGGGCAGTGAGGTCATTTTTTGCATGTTTTTTGACCTTTTGGGGACCCAAAACTTAATGAAATGCCTTGGCAGTGGCTGAGAAGATGTATTTCATCATGAAAAATCCAAAAATGCAAACCTTTCTTGAATTGGACCTCCCCATCTTCAGGGTAGCGCGCGGCGCGCTACACGTTGAGGGCAAAAACCTGTTTTTAATACAAAAATTTCAAAATTGACAAAAACTTCTCCAAATTTTTTGAAATTTGAGTTGGGGGTGTCTTATCAAGTACCATGCTCCTTCAAAGAGGCTTCGGCCAAAATTTGGAGTGGATCGGGCCTTTTTCTCCGTTTTAGTACCTTGCTCAATCGCCCTTTAAGGATCTTCAGTTTCGCTTTGCAAACATGCATGCGGGCCCAGTAATGATTCTTCATATGGCAGAGCATATCTTTGTCTCTGTTTGCCTTGGCTAAAAATTTCTCTAAATGAGTGCTCACCCGGATGAGCATAGACTCTCGCTCAATAGGTGTCAAATCACCGGGTCTCTGGCGGGCCAAGTTTCGGTCTTCTCGGATTCGCCGCAACTCATAAAAAGTGTGTTCATCTTCTAGATGTTTGTTGCGCTGCTCCAAGTAGTTGATTGTCCAATTGGCCATTTCCAATTTATGTTGCAACAAGTGATTCTCAGCCTTTTGTTGTTTAATGACCTCCTTTAGCTCCGAGCTAGGAGAGCTGATATCAAGGTCAATAATATCCGTGTCCGGATCTCCTGAAGGTCCCTCATCAAACATGGGTTGCTTGCCTCTGTCCTGTACCTGTGCCTGTACCTGTGCTGCAGAAGGCGAGACCCTTTCCACCTGATGTGGAGATAATACTCGCTGCACTGATGAAGTCAACGAGACCCCTTCCACCTGATGTGGAGATAATACTCGTCGTGCAGATGCAAATAAGGCCCTGTGGCCTCTCTGATATGTAACATATGAAGGAGCGCTAACATGCTCGGGCTCAGGAATGTCAAACTAATGTGAAGGCCCTCCCTCATCATGGACAATCTCGGGAGGTGGCTGTGGCACCGTGAAAAAGTCGCGAGAAATGAACTCCTCCCAAGCAATACCCTGCTGTGCCAACTGATGCATCACTATGATCTTAATCAGTGCATAATGATAGATGCTCTTATGCTGTTGTGCTGGGGTCTTCCTTTGTACTAAGGGTACCATCCTCTCTATGTTGCGACACATGAAAAATGGAAGGTTCATCATACGTACCCTTGTAAAATGCATTAACAAACGGATATGGTACGAATAGAGACGTTAAAATCTGCCCTCACAAGTGAAATATTGAATGATGAGTCTCATTAATGGTGCATACTCATCCCTTAGGAATCTGAAAGGAAAAACAGCGGTTAAATGTCTCATACACCCGGGCTTGATATATGGCTCATAGTGAAATCTGTCTAACTGCTGGTGCTTATTCCATTCCTCCCCTACATTTGGTATCCCAGTGGCCTGAGCAATAATCTCGGGTGACAAGGTGAAATCCACTCCAGCAAGGTTTACATGACCATTCTGCAAATGTAGGACAAATAAATGAACTAGTTCTCGGTGATGCTGGATTTGTGAGATCCGCTCACAATATTCAAAACATGATTGATACCGAAAACAGTTCATTGCAAGTGGACAAGCTTGCAAATGAGCCAAAGAAGTGGGCTCCTCCCTGACATGCCGACCACCTTTGCCACTTTTGTGATACCTCCTTGGCACCTCTATTTCTGGTGTAGAATCACTGTCATAACTCTGCTCATAAGCTGACTCGGTTTCTGACATATTGTTGAAGACAAGATGGCTGGAATATATATGCTGACTGTGCACACAATTGACTGTAGACTTTTTCCTGTTTTTCAAAATGTTGTGACCAAGGGGACACAAATACAAGGGAATTGTTAGGGAAGGGGGAACATTATGGACATAGGGGCAATGGAAATAAACAGGGAATTTAGGGAAGGGAAAGGATATAGAAATTCTGATAATTTTTAGGGTTTGGGGTGAATTAGGGGATATTGTGTTTGTAATAGAAGGGAGGGTTTAGAATTTCGTAGAGGGATAGTGTAGGGTTCTATGAGGAATTTTTTTAAGGAAAATGTTGGTGAACATGGGGGTAGGAAACGCAAAAGTGGGAAAACCTTGGCAGCATATAATTTTGAAAACCCTACAGCAAACTAAACCTTTGAATTCTCACAGCAAACTGAGGGTTTTTACATTTAATTTTCATGGCATAGCTAGCATAATTTATTTACATACATCTTTCAAAACTAAGTACAAACCATGGACATGAAGCCTACCTGTGTTTTAACTGAGTTAGAGGAGGAGTTGCACACTTGCTGGCGAATTTCTGAGCAAAAATCCCAACGCGTAGCGCGCCTCACCCAACGCGTAGCGCGCCCCTGGTGCGTAGCACGTGAGTAAATTTACACTGAAAAAGGTGTGCTGATGCGTAGCGCGCCCTGGGTGCGTAGCGCGCCAATGCTGATGCGTAGCGCGCCCCTGGAACTAGCCCGATTTGCTCACCAACTTGTAAAATCGCCCTAGAATGGATGCACTTTGCTCTTGAGATGTGAATGGGTTGGTTATGAGGAGAAATGCCTTTATATAGACTCCCTTTTAATTTTTACTTGACCAAAACCCATTTTGTAATGTTTGGTTGTTGACACTTTTTCAGATTAAATAGGCTCTGACTTTTTGGTTTCCCTTTAAAAACAATTGGTTGAAATAATGATTTCTTCTGATAATTTTTTGCAGGGATAGCTCTGATATGCTCTGGCAAAGGAGACCAAGGCTGCGCTTGAACATTTGGAGAACTTGAAAATTTTGACAATTTTTACAAAAATGAGATGGTGACTTATCTTCAAAACAGAGTTTTGAAGAGAAGTCCTTATTCAACTGTACAATGACGAAAATTATTGAAGTGATGATCTATCAAAGACATCCCTCTGGCCTGCTGGTCTTCTAAGACTTTTCAAGACAAAATTGACTCAACCCTAGACCTAAGACCTCAAAATTTAAAACCTGATTGTAAATGACCTTTGAAGACTTATTTTAATAAACATGCCTGAACCAGCAGTGCCAAGCACGAGGGGAATAAGTGACACAACCCACTCCATCAGAGTTATGGCATGCCTAACGAAATGCAACTGATCAAAACTGATGGGACACCTAATCATGAAATGCAAAAGAGCTTTGATCTGTGATGGAGGGATAACTATACCGACTCTAACACGTTCCACTGTTTCCTTGAGGGGAATTGAAGTGGAAGGTTGCTCATTAGAAGGTTGGTCATCAGTTACATCTTCAATGGTGGGATTGGGAGGGTTCTAATTTTATCTAGAAAGGAGTTGTAGAGTTTTTGTAACTAGAGCATCTTTCACTTTCTTAGGCTGATTAGGTATTGCTTTCTTGTTTTGGTTGAGAACATCAGTGTTCTTTTTTGCTCCTCAAATTGTACTGTTTATGCACTTCGAAGATAGCAGAGTCATACCCTTGCTTGTAATCAAAAGATTCTCCAGTTTGGGTCTGTAACTGTTGAAGCATGTATAATTCTTGATCATCCTGAGTTAGAAAGACAGTTTCTTCATCATCTAACCCCATTAAGTTGATTTGGGTGTCTAGCTCAGGGTCTTCTTGATGGGAAGTTTCAACATAATTCTCTTGGAAAGGAGGTCTAATGTTCTGATCAGGCCCATTTTTACTAGTGTTTTGGTTCTGGTTCTTCCTAAAATTTAGATTCCTCACTGGAGGTGCCTGTTGGCTATCCCAGTGAGGTTTCCTTTCAATGTTTTCTATTATGTCCATCAATTTTTCCATTCCTTTAGCTAAAGCATCCATTTTTTTATCAAAGGGTGAAGTTTCATCTTTCAAGGGTGTTCTTCTTTCATTTCTAACCCTAGCTCTTTTGGATAGCAGATTAGCTTCTACGCTAACTGCAACACTTTGCATATCTTCTAGTGTAGGGGGATTCCTTTCTCTAAGTTGAAAACCCATATTTGTGTCAAATCCGTCTGGAAACTTAATTAGGGCTAAGCCAGGTGGAGGTCTAAGGTCAAGTGGTATTACATTATATACATTGTTAAACCTAGTACAGTAGTCCTGAATGGTTTCGTTTGGTCCCTTCTTGAGGTTTTCATATTCATAAAGAATTTGAAGAGGGTTCTTTTTCTTCTCCCACCTATGTAAAAATTGATGGTAAAAAACTTCTAAACTATCTATACTATTAGGAGGCAGAGATCTAAACCATGTTCTCACTTCTCCAGCTAGAGTTTGGGCAAAAATTCTCATTTGAACATCTCCTATGTCAATTTCATGCAGTTCAAAATAATTTGTCATTTTCTTTGTGTGCTGTGTAAGATCCAGTGCCATCGAATAAGACAATTTTACTCTGATAATTTGCTGGTAAGGCGCCTTGAGGAGAAGGAATCATAAGAGGGGCATATCTGAGTGCCATAGCTCTAAGTTGGACAGGATTGAGAACAAGAGTTGGGGTAACAGGGGGATTTGGGATAACAGGGGGATTTGGAGTAACAGGGGTAATGGGTATTTGAAGGGTAGTGATAAGCTGATGGGGAAGTGAAGGTATGAAGAGAGATGAGGAACGAAATTCAGAAGTGTGGAGAAATGATGGTGAGCTAAAAGAAGTTGAAGTTGTTTCAGAAAGTTCAGGGATTCTATCAATAGTAAGGGATGATTGAGGGGAATTCAGAAGGTACTGATCAATTGACAAGTTTGCCCTTCGGACTTCAACTTCTACTGTAAATTCTGGATCTAGAACTGTGTCCTCAAGTTCACTCTCAAATTTGATTCTAAATAAGGAATGGTCAAAATACTCGTCAAAAGGGAGGTCTTCTATGAATAACCACTCACTAGGGTAAGAATTGGATCTAAATAAAAGTCTTGGGCTTACTGAACTTTCTTGCCTTCTGATTATTCTCGGAATAAGGTTGGGATTGTCAAATACAGGGAGAGGATTTGGATCAGGGTTGGCCTTGGTATAGTGAGTTCTTCCGGAAGCCAGATTTCGAGCTTTTTCTAATTATTATTTTTTTTTATGAATTTTTTAAATAACTTCTAATAAACCCTTTAAGAGGCTTGAAAATAAAAATTTGAATTTCTCAAAGGTTTATTAAGATTGGGGGTTTGAGTCCCCAGTATGGTCGCCACTATGTTATCACTCAGATGTCTTCCCTAAAAGTTATAAAAGAAGGAATAGTCCAAGGCAACCACAAACCTAATCTTTTAGACTCGGGTTCTAGGCAACCTAAGTCCAGAGAGGGCTCTCTCTTTATAATTTAACTTTGTTTTAAGTAGGATTTCAGGCTAGTTCTTAGTGCTCATGATGTTTTGGTTTTGATTGGGTGGTGGAATTAAGAAAACAGATGGGCAGAACAAGTATTCAGGCCATTGGGCTATGGAGTCAATCAAAGAGTGGCTTAACTGGATCAGATCAATCACTAAAGTAAGAGTTCATAGGGCAGGCTAGCACAGCAAAAAGAAAATCTGCAAGTTCAAATGGATGAGGTAGTCCTAACCAGGGCAAAGGGCAATGAAGAATCCTTAACCGGGATTAAGATGAAGAAAAGAAGGATGATCAATAGCAAAGGGCAACTAAGAATCCTTTACTATGGACCAAAGGGGGGGGAACTATGGAAGTAAGGGAGCAATTAAGAATTCCCAGACCAAGATAGTTTAGCAGAAAACATATAGAAAGTAAACAGTTAAAACAAAGAGCATTTAAGCTAATTCTGAGATATCATTCCTTGTTTACTTTTCAGATTTCATAAGAGACACATGTGAATATTTATAACATGACAAGAAAACAATATTTAAACATGAAGAGATAATACTTATTTTGTTCCAAATGTGCACAAGAATCCAGTGAAATGTCCTTAGCTTTATTTCATGTCCTAACAAAACCAGTCCAGTCTTGAATACAATAGCTCCTTAGCTCGATATAAAATGTCTACAGAAACGTATTTTTAATCCACCCTAATTACTTCAATTTGTGAAGTATTTATACAAAAAAAAATTACAAAATATCTCATAACAATACGAGAATTATTCTAGGAAACCGAAAATATCTTCAAGTATGAAGATAGAGACAAATGGAGAATTGTCTTCTTGCTGTCCCTTTTATTGTGATTGTGCTAGCTGTTGTTATTCGGATTTGGCTCTTTCAGTTGCTGGAATTACTTTATGTCTTCTATCTACTGATACTCTTTACCTGCTACACTTTGACTCTGTTTTAACTGGCAGCCATATAGATTTACACAGTAACTTTATGGTAAATCTATTAGTTTCATCCACCATCCACTGTCAGGTAATTTCATCCTTATCATATTTCTATATATCTCGCTAGCTTCAGTATACTTGGAAAAATTTGGCCAGTCGACGAACAAGTGCTTTACCTCACGCTCTATGAAAAATAGATTTTCCAGACTATCATATAATACCTTTCAGTGGGCAAAGCTTTTACCCCTGAAGTAATAGCTTGCCTGTTGGCCAACTTGTTTAGTCTTTCAATGTAATCCTCTTGAGTCATCAACTTGTCATAGATTACCATAGGACTGGGGAGTCCTTTTTCCCTTAAAATACCATACTTTGTCATAAATCTGTCAATATCAACTTGGATTCTTTGGCACCTTTTCTCCAGATTGAGCATCAGGTTCCTTTTGGTGAGAATATTCTTAATTTCTATAATGGTCCCTGTTCTATCATCTATGCCCAGTTCATCTGGCTAATACATGTTTTTACTGTTCAAAAGTTCTATCAACTGGTTGGCCTCTTCTGGTTTGTCTCCCAGCTCTTCTCTTGTTTTATGAATCGCTTCTATTGCCACTTTTACTAGTTTAGTTTGTTCAAAAATTACTTGAATAGATGGCCAAACATCATTGATGGAGTCAATGATGTTGGCCCAAAGAATTTCCTTCATGTCTCCAAGTGTTTGCTGCAATGTCAAGTCCTTTTCAAGGACTTTTATTCTTTCTCCCATTCTTTGATTCTTTTAAACTTCTTCTTTCTATTGTATTTGTGCAAGTTTGCAATCAGTCTCAAAACTTGACACTTTTTCTCTAAGCTTCTTAAGCTCAGTAGCCTGGATGCTCATTTCCTCCATGGCTTTTACCAATTCAGCTATCTTTTCTGTGGATGTCCCTATGCTTGTTGATGTACCTGTAACTGGCAGAGCTGTAGCTGGTGGAACTGTGGGTGCTAATGAAGCAGCCAATGTGGAGGGTACTACTGTAGAGACTATAGGAATTATAGTCTGAGGAGTGGTGGCCAACTCACTCTGTCTAGATTGTATCATGTTATCCAGCTCTTTTTCTGTTTCTTTTAGTTGTTCATTCAGCTTAAGGACTAAGTCCATAAGCTCTTCCTCCTTCTGAGTTTCCAATACTTCAACTGTCTGAGGATGATGCAGAGGAGGAATTTTGAGCTGCTTTTTCAGTGCAGTTATGTCATCATTTTTCTTTTTAATAAGCTTTTCTGCAACTTTCACATCCTTGGGATCATGCCCCAGTTCTATGACTAAGTCCTCTAAGGACTTTATTCTGGTATCTTTGGCTTGTGAAGAGGCCTTCTCTAACTAGAATTGCGCTGATATGTTATTCAGCGAATTTTGGAGTTGGTGAGCTGCAATTGCCTTGCTGGTCAAGGTGGAGTAGACCATTTCCCCAGTCTACTTGTGTAATTCTATTTGGTCAATAGGATGGATATCCTTTGCCAATACTTCAAAGTCTGTTTTCAAGTAATCTGCAATTGACCTGGGCTGCTGTGTAGTTGGCTTCATAAAATTCATCTGCATTTTACCCTCTTTCACATCAAAGGCTGACATTAGCCTTGTCTGATTAGTAGGAGCCATTTTTAGGTAATGTGCATAGCTTTGGGCCTTCAATATTTCATTCCTGGCCTTTATTTCTTTATATTTCTCTCTAATGTCTTGGCTCTGGCCACTTGGAGCTCTAAATGAGGATACTTCCACACTCTGTTGTCTCTCCAGCATTTGAGCCTGTGAGGTGGAAGGTTCTTGTGTACCTCCTAAGGGAGTGGTCTGCCTGCTTTCTACTCTTTCTGCACCTGCAGTTCCAGTTGTTTCTTCAGTAAACTCTTGTTCTGAAAATGGATTCAACCTTTGCCTCTTGACATAAGTTTGGGCAACAGGTCTGCTAGAAGGAGTGGCCTCCTCTCTATCTCTCTTAGGATTTCTCTCCTCATTTAGAGGAGTCTATAAAATAGGTGGATTGTTCATGATATGTTCTGGCTGAGCAAGTTCTTCTAATATCTCTGGCTATTCTGATTCCTCTGGCTACTATGATGGATCTTGCTCTTGAGGTCCTTCTTCTGCCATTTGCCCAATGTGTCCCTGCGATTCCTTTTGAGATTGGGACTCTCCTGGCACCTGTACAAATGAATCTTCATCAATCTTCTTTCTAAATCAATCAATACATTATTGACAACAACTTTTGTGCTATCTCAGTCTACCAAAGTGTTTTCCACCCATTCTAGCTGATTTGCATATTGTTCAATTTCAGGAATTCTATGGTGGATATAAGGAGATAATTTGTTCTTTTGTCTCCTATTGCAATGAACTCTAAAGGGTCATAATTCGAGATAAAACTTTGTTTCACTTTCAGCCTTGGGAGGATTTCTTCTGCTTCCCTACTGTTACATATAAATGGGCCAAGTTGATCTTTTATCCTAAGTTGAGCTTTCTTCTTGGCCTTCACAAAAATGCATCTCATCTGAATTAATCATTTTCCTGTAGTACTCCAAAGCAAACAATCTCATGGGGAGGTATTTTGGCAATTTGTAGGGAGCCAACTCACATCCATATATTCTGATTTCAGTGTGATTTTGGTACAAGTACCAATCTCCCACTCTATATTGTTTGGACAACTGTAGGACCCTCCTGATATTTGCACTGATTCTGGGGGGAGGACTTCCTAATAGCATAGTTTCCACTGGGTGCACAAAGAGATCTATGAAATTAGTATAAGAATATTGAGAGTCATATAGGTGGATTAATGAAGTCCAGAAGACCACTGATCTAGGGTTGCCTATGGTATCAAGCTTTTGGAGTGTGATTGGGAATTTATCAACTTGATAATACAAGAAAAGATGATATAAAACTGATGAATATTTAAACGCTCTTTCATTGTCCATCCTCATGAATTGATCATGCATCTTATCAGCAATGAACTTAGCATAGTCAAACATGATGGCAAGGGGCTGTCCAAGAGTGTAAATGGACATAAAGTCTATAATAATTTCATCAACAAATTCACTTGTAGTATGGCCTAACACACTGGATATCATGTCTATGATGTCTCAGCCAAGATCAGAGAATATGGTAGATATGTATGGTGGAGGATACTTTGGAATATATTGCTCTTCCCTGATGAAAATTTGGAATAATTGAGCATGTTTGATGGAGGTGAGTGTGGGGAATCTGTTAAGCAAATCTCCAACAGAAAGAGGGGTGAGGTTTTGGCCTGGTTGTAACTGCAGCATTTCATTTATGGACTCAACAGTGATGGTAAATAATACAGACTAGTCAAGAGTCATCACTGCTCTTTGGCTAGGGCTATAGTTCATATGGCAATAGTGGATAATCTCTGGGAAGATATGAACTCTGGGGAATTGGTATTTGGGTACCCCTGACTCCCAAAGGCTTATTTTTTCCTGCGTGGTTCAAGTACTGGTCTCTATACCTACAGTATAGTTTCAATGGGGATTCTTGGACAAAGGTATCTTTAATTTGAAAATCTTTATCTAACAGGGGGAGATGGTCTAAGTCCCTGTGTGGAGTAGAAATTGGTAGGACGTTCAATGCAATGGGAGCAACCATCCTTGGTTCTTGTCGATTCAAGGACGAGGGCGAAGGGTTTTCAGTGAAATTGGGGAAAACTGGTCTAATTCAGAGTATTTTGGAGTCACTAGGCAACTATTCTTACTGAATTACTTAGTAATTTGAACAATTGAGTCAAGGCTCGAGAATAAAACAGGGTTTCTCAATGAATTTGGGTAAATACCTGGTTTCGGCTTTGAACGGAGTGATGGGCGACTGTGCATGGTTTGCAGGAAGCGCACATGACTGAAAGGTGGTCTGGAGTTTCAAAAGGTTGCCAGTTGGACGTGGGTTGACGTTTGTACGTGCTTTGGTGCTTGCATGGAGGTCTGAGCGGTCTTTTTCACGATAAAACTAAAAACAATGATTTTTTTAGTTTTATTCACAAAGTCAACTATTTTGGCGGGTACACGGGGAAAGGGACACTTGGCGTTAAGCGGGGGATGCGATGTTTTGTCGTTTAGCACGAGGCGGTATGCAGTTTCATATCGCACTACTTTTGGGCTGGAGCAGTTTTGGGGGGAGGCCACCCGATGCCATTCATCAGGCGCCACGTAGCAGCGGGGTGAATAGTGAAACCACCCATATCGGGCGGGTAAAGGTCGGCCTTCGAAGGCCGCCTGATATGATCGTCGACCATTGGATCAAAAGGGACCAGATCGTACGGTGATCGGGGCGATGATTTAATATGAAGTTTAAATGGAGGGGCTCAACGGAGGTTTAAGCATGGCAGGTGTTAGTGTCAGTCTTTCCAGCCTTCCTCCAGTGATCAAATATGCTCTTACAAAGTGGTCTCACAGTGTCAAGGTCAAATTTTGTCATTTCAGTGAGTCTTCAAGCAAAATTTGGTCACTAGGCATTAGGTCTAGGGTTTGCTTTCACTCCTTCTAAAGTTGTCCAAATGTCAGTCCATGTCATCATTCAGCTGAGTCTATCATCATTCATAGGGTTGTCATTATCATCTCAGTGTCTAATGAGTCATTGTACACCTTGTTCATGCTTCAGTTGCGCCCAGGCAAGGTCATTTCCCTCTCCTAGGGTTTTGAAGGCAATATCTCTTGGACGGTCAAATCATTAGCGAAACTTGTATCCAGATGTTCATACACCTTCCCCTATCCTTCATGTACCTTATTAAACACTTCCCATCCCTTAGATCCGCCAAATTCCTCATTTTTGCACAAACCCTAGTTTCTAGCTACAACCTGGCAATTTTCTAGGTTGGGCCTGTGTTTTTCCCTTTTGGACCCCTTCCCCTAACTCAATCTTTGAGATTCCACTTTCCCCTGCTTCCTAACATCCCTCCCCACACCCAAAAATTTCCCCAAGAATTTAGAAGCCCCCTATCCCCTTCATTTCGCTCCATTTCGACAAAATTCCTTGTTTCACACATCGGGACAAGTCGCACTCAAATGATGTTCCAGAGCAATAAAAGATGAATTTTGGAAAACTGAGAGAGGTTTTTGTCCATAACATGCCAAGGAAGAAAAACCTCCTTCACTTTTTTCACAAGTGTCATGGTTTTAGAGAAATGTCAAAATTGCAATCGCCAGATCCAAGGAGGTTGGCCAAGGCACTAAAACGATGGAAAAGGCCCGATCCACTCCAAATTTTGGACAAAGCCTCTTTGACTGAGCATGGAACTTTATTGGGGACTCCCAGCCCAAATTTCAAGAAATTTGGAGAAAATTTTGTCAATTGTGAATTTTTTGTGCCAAACACAAGTTTTCTCCACCAATGGGTCGCGCGCCGCGCGCGGCGCGACCCTTTCATTTGGCAACTCCATTTTGGAAAAAATCAGCATTTATGGATTTGTCATGGAAAGTTGCACTTTCTCAGCCATTACCAAGAAATTTCACCAAGTTTTGGGCCTCCAGAAAGTCAAAAAAACAAGCAAAAAATGACTTTCTACCACATTTTTGACACACAGGAAGCAGTCTTGGGAGATTGCAATTTTGGAGGGGCAAATGACCACCAAATTCAGAAATTCCACTTGGGTTGGAAAGTAGACATCCAAACATTTCCAAAAAGCCCACTTTTGCCTCATTTGGACACCTGGAAGTGCCTCAAAAGTGCCTCCAAAGGCGCGTGACCCATTCAGGAATTGCGCGCGACCCATCAGGCAGTTTGCACAGGAATTCAACCTACAGCTCAGAAAAACGCAATTTTGACTGGATTTGACTTTTTGGAGTTTATTTTCATCCTCTTTGTTGTAAATGATGTAATTTTATGATATTTTGACACTTATTTATCTCTTCTAGAAGATTCATTCATAAGATAGGCAAAAATTTAATGGATGAATTGGTTTCCTAGCTTATAGAGGCAAGTTGTTTTGACTGCCTAGATTTTAGTGCTCAGTTTAGAATTGGTTGAAACAGCTCCTAGAAGGATGAGCTCGACCCCTAGAGGCAAGGAAAGGTGTTAGCTTGCCTATATTATGTATTTTCTTAGTCATTTTCAGAGGTTGGAGGGTTGGACTCTTGTGGGAGAAGCTCTTATTGTATTACTCATTGTATCTCTGCAATTTTTGGCAAAGGAAGACCAGGGTTTTGCAGTCCTTTTTGGGATTCTTGTGGTCACATGTATTGATGGTGTGTTTCTATTTGTACTTGTAAGTGTGTTATGTGAATCATTTCCTTACTTTTCCTTCTGCAAATTAGGCAAATGAAGTGTTAAAGTAGAATTCATGACTGTCATGCTCTGCTTTTAAGTTTGCTTAATATCAATGTTTTCAACTGTTTAAGGAGAATTCAAGGTTATTGCTTGCTCTCCTTAACTCCTCACCAGTCATTCTCATCCATTCACCTCTATCAAAGGCATCAATACTGTCTCCTACCTCGCCCCAAAGAACCCCCTGCGGAAACTGTGTCCAATCCCTGCACCCGAAATTGCCATTCCCCAACTTTCCACCAAAAACCTAAAAATCCCAAATCAAACCTCTTGATCAGTTTACTAGCCTAAAATCAGTGTTTCCCTATTGGTTATCTCGCCCATTGAAGATCTTTACCGAGATAAACCGGAGAGAGCCCTCTCCTGCCCTGTAGGGCTAGCTACGAGGCTAAGTGGTTTGATGTTGCCTTGGAGTTTGCCTTTCTCAGCCTAAGGTGAAATTTCAAGCGCTAACAACAGGTTTAATTAATGATGGATTATGGAGGTTTAATGACATCGGGAGTGATTCCATTGGCTGGGACAGATTATTAATTAACCACTGATTGATTAATTAATCTCTTTTATTCGGCGAAGGGTTTTGGTTATTAATTAGCCGTTGATCGACTTAATTAACCCATTAATTATTTATTAATAAAGTTTATGTTTCAAACTTCGGGGACTGGATATTAAAGTTAAAGGGGTTTAATAAAATATATACGGGAAAAGGGTTTATTTTTGGGATTTAATACATAAAGTTAATATGAAATAAAGGCGGAAAATAACTTAGCGCTAAGTACAATGTACCTTTATAATTCCTTGGCTTTGTATAAACACATTATAACTTAGGCTTAGTGTTATTTTTGAGGGTTTTTCATAAAAAAGGTGTTTGCTTGGGGGGTGATCACTTTTCTAAGGTTTTATCCTTAGGGGAAAAGGGTTTTTTTAGGGAAAATGAGTGAATTATGGAGGGGGTGAATGCTTGTGAGAGGACTTTTAGTACTTAGGACCTATAAGTTATTGGGCCGAAGGTCCGGTCCCTCTAGAAGTCAGAGAAATTCTCTAAGCCCCTTTAACTTAAGGTTTTAAGCACTTTAAGACTTTCCTTGGAAATTAGTTACGTGAAAAATGTAATGAATGAGGGAGGTTAATCAATTGACTTTGTGTACTTTGGTATATGCTCAATTATCATCCATACTTTAGAAATTTGAGGATGAAGGTAAATGATATGATCTTGTCTAATCAATCATCACAATTCTGCAACCATTCAACTACTTACCCATCTACTCATCGTACCATTTTTTCTACTCTTTATTAGGGTGCACTTAAACTGGCAAACCCTTATCAAACCTTTTCTTTTCTTTTTACAAAATTAATCTATCTAAGTCTAACCTTATTACATCCAAGGGCTTAGATTAAACAGTTGAGCTCCTTTTATTAACTCTACCTATCTACTTATCTGCCAAGATTACATCGTTTGGTCAGATTTTATTTCTCTATCTATAAGTATGAAATTGAAAACATGAATTAGCCAAGTTTAAACATTTTGACTATCCATGGATTGTGGCAAAGGTAACAAGCTGCACACAATCTTCTTATTCTACATCAAAGTAAATGGTAGTGGCATTTTGACTTGCACACTTTTATGGTCTTTTTCTTTTTGGTGTTCATATTCTTTCATTTTTTTAACCTTCTCTTTTTCTTTTTGTCCTTTGATTTTTCTTTTAGGACATGCCCTCTTTACATTTTTTAATTTTTTTAATTTTTTTAATATGGAAAGCATTTGCAGAAAGCAAAGGTATGTACATATTACAGATTTGACCTCAGCCATTAAAAAATTATGACACCTATTGGTATAGGAACATAACACCCATCACACTGCCTATTCTTGGACAGTGCATCCCATCACACTACCCTTCTTGGTAAGTGCGTTGGGCCACATTTTTCGATGTAAATTAAAAAGACCCCTGACACCTCCTGATATAGGAAGGTTGCGCTGAGCAGAGGGCCTAATCTAGCTCCTAAAAAATTAAAAAACTTGTCGATGTATGCATAAAAATGAAAACATAAACCATGAAAATGTAAAGGACATATCTCTTATATGGGACTAATGGCAGTGAAAATAGTCCATGAAATTGGCTGCAATGTTTGCTGAAGAATCAAGGTGAAATAAATCAGATCTCTCCAAAATGGTAAAAATACAAATGGTAAAAAAATAACTTACTTTTACCTCTTTTATGGTCAAAATAAGTCATTATTTAATACTATTTAATATTTATACCTAATTTTGTCATTTATCATATATTTTTATGTTTTCAATGTTTTTTAGCAGGTTAAATGACATTTGGAAGACGTAATGTAGATTATAAATTAAAGTTTTAATACAGGTCGTTTTGGTAAATGGTCACACTTTGATCGCTTTTTCGGGCTCGTAAAACTTATGAAAAAGGAACCCCTTGGAATCCTCTTTAAGCTCTTTTTAGACTCCCAAAATATGAAAATAATTCCAAGTACTTGTCTCTTTCGAAATCGTTAAAGTAAATGAAAGGATGTCTGCCAGTATAAGTTTAACCTTATTCCAAACTGGATGGACTATTTATAAAAAAGAATACTTTAGTCGAGCATGGCTAAAAGGATCTCGTGGGTATTGTTTTATGCCTTTTCGGGCCCAAGGGACTAAATTTACGAAAAGGAACTTCTTGAATTTTCTGTTTTTCCACCTCTTTTTCAAGCTCTCTAAACATGAAAAAGGAGTCGAGTTATACCTTTGTTGGACTCGTAAAAACATAAACAACATAGGACTCGTCAAGCATGACAAGACCGAACCACACCTTCTCAAGGTTTGTTAAAAATACTCATAAGGATTCCTCTAAATGGTGAACTTATAGATCAAACACATGTTATCCTACTCAATCTTGTCAAAAATAAAGAGGTACTTGCGAGAAATGGAGGGTAAATTGGAGAAATAATACATAAAAACATGTTTATGGAAGTGAGTCACTCTTGATCATGAAATATTTCACCTTCATGATTGCTTTGGGTTGGGGAATCCACTTGTATCTCTGTTTCTCACACCTTATTGAAAGCCTTCATGATGGGTCTTTGAGTCAATGTTGCCAACTCCATATAAGCGTCCCCAATATGTTCAAGAGAAAGTCCACCCTCAATTAACATCTGCTACAATACCTTAAGCCTTTTTTCATGTCTGCTGCCCCTGAATCATCATATTGTATCTCAAATATTTATACATGTTTCATGTCGTTGATGGGGGAAACATCAAGGCCCTCCTGCTATGGGTTGCTTCCTATCAACATCAGCACATTATCTAGGAATTTGACTTAGAAACTCCCTTCAGTGCCTTGGAACTTGCATGCATCAATGGCAAGTTTCCTTACATTCAATGCCAGGTTCTCATCATTGGCCTTCGATCGAAATATTTTGTGTGGTGTTTGACTTTAGCTCATATATTCACATCTCATAGATTTCACTTAGTACCTTGAGAGCCGTTATCATTATTGATGGTTCCTCTCACATTTTTTAACGACTTTCATCATTCGGTGGTAATCAGATGTTGTCTACCGTGTTCAACTCCAACATGTTTATTCATATGGTTAGACTTGTACTATGGAGTAACGAGGTAGAGTACCCCAGATCTAGTTTCATTCATCCAGGCTGCAATTTTAGGATTCATACAAGATCTACAAAATATGATGGCTATGGTCATATAGAAATTCATCCAAGCATCAGTCCAATATATGTAATCAATGGATGTGACCTTGATCATTGTACATGTAAAATTGATTATATGTTGAGTATGGGTATGCCTACCTCAACGATGATATCATGCTTAAATATACTGTGATAGTCAATTGATGATCGTAACTAAATGATTCTTGATCCAAAAATTTTCACATAGTAAAGCAATTCGGTCCTTAGCCACAACTTTTTACTTTGTACTTTAGGGGGCAATTTGTTACAGGTCATTTTTTTACATCTAAACAAATGGCCCTCAACCTAGGTCTATCATCATCCATTGACACTATACAATCATCCCCTACAAATCCAAATGCATTCCACTTCAAGGAGTTGCAAGAATCATGGATTACATTGGCTAAAACAATAATTTTATGGGTCATTGCACTTGCCTTTAAGACACACTGTGATGACGCAGGTTGCACACATATAAACTACGCTGGCCAAAGCAGGTTTCTTTCCCCAAAAGTGCGATGATTGTGGAAAATGAGTAAAAAAAATGATTTCGAAATTTCTCTCTCTAGAAGCTTCGGAAGTGGTTTTAACCATTTACTATTGGATAAAATCTCGAACTCCTAATATTGAGGTCTTATATCTTACCTTTTAGAAATTACCTCCCCCTTATGTGGATCTAAGCCCTAGAATGGTAAATCTAAAACTACCTCATTTACCCTATAAATTCACTACCTCCAATGCAGTCTGGGTTGGATTTTGGAGACTCTGAATTATGCCCATTTGTGTCTAGAGGTCCATAATCCATCCATGTGCTTAAAGTGTGATTGAAGGCTTACTATTATGGCAAAGGAAGGAAAAGATAGCTGCGAGAGGTTCACAAGGCGGAGGCCTATAAGGGTTGTAATCCCCCATACTTAAATTCAAAAAGAGTCAAGGGATCTCTACTTGAATGGTTCATGAGGCACAATACTTGCTAAGGTTTTGCAAATGGGGTAGCAAGCTAAGTGGGCTTGATTGTGGGAAAAACTCCACAGTTAAGCGCGCTTGAGCCAGAGGAGTTCTGGGATGGGTGACCTCCTGGGAAGTCCTGGTTACCTGGTGCAAGCCCCGGAAGTGATGATTGATGCTATGTGATTCGTTCTCCACATTTCACTAGTTTCAATCCCACTTCTTCACCCCTGTGAGCATCACCTGATGCAATGAGTGCTAAGTGAACTATTCAAAAATCATGAGAAATTAGTCAGTTACGACTACCTCTCATGGAAATGGTCATACGTTTGAATGACTTACTTAACGCAGTTGAATCCCAAAAATGATATCTAATATAATGCACTGTGTAATCCCCCATACTTAGGTTGTAATCTTTTCTTGCTTTTATTAATACAAAAAAGCATTATTTCTCCTCTAATTATGTCTTGTTTATGCATATGTAGAACACGAATGCTTGGCTTCTTGTTTACATTTTTTATATATGATATTTGTATGTTTTGTCTCTCTTGCTTGGTTTGGATGATTTGCAGGTTCTACTTATCGAAATTGGAGTTGGAGCTGAAGCTAACAAGCTAGGAGAAGGAGAAATGTTACATCAGATTTTCAAGTAGGTATTTCTTCCACATTTCAAACATATCTAAGGAAAGCATTGGAATTTTGTCTATATTGTTTCTAGATTAAGCCATTAGGTCTAGGGAGATTTGTTATGTCAGTAGAAGGAATTTATCCATAAAAAAGAGCATTAGTGGAGCAAGGATGATTTTGTCATGGTTCCTACAGCAAAACCCAATCACCACTCACCACTTGATTACTTACGTGATGTAACATGAAAAATGGGTGTTTCGACAAGGGTTGGGATAGTCTGGTTGTAACCACCCCCTCCAACATTTACCCAATTTCACCAGCCTGTTAGGGTAAACATGAGACGAAGAGTTACTATGACATGACCTGACCTCCAAGCTCCAGTAGCATTGGAATTTTGTCTATATTGTTTCTAGATTAAGCCATTAGGTCTAGGGAGATTTGTTATGTCAGTAGAAGGAATTTATCCATAAAAAAGAGCATTAGTGGAGCAAGGATGATTTTGTCATGGTTCCTACAGCAAAACCCAATCACCACTCACCACTTGATTACTTACGTGATGTAACATGAAAAATGGGTGTTTCGACAAGGGTTGGGATAGTCTGGTTGTAACCACCCCCTCCAACATTTACCCAATTTCACCAGCCTGTTAGGGTGAACATGAGACGAAGAGTTACTATGACATGACCTGACCTCCAAGCTCCAGTTATGGAAGTGGGGCCGACAAACTGACAACTTACAACATCCCTCAGGGCTACAGGACACTCAGGGCCAAAGGACCATCCTAGGTGACCAAAACCTGAGTCGGGGATCTTTTTTAATTCCCTAAGCCAACAACCGCATGCATGACAAGGTTTGGATACGGTTATAGTCCTCCAACCGCATCCATGACAAGGCATGGGTGCAATTATAGGCCTCCAACCACATGCACAATACTGCCTCCATGCAATTATAACCCAAAATCTCCAATTCAGAGGGTGATGTCCTGAGAACTGAGCCACTTTTCTAGGCCAACCTCCAGACCACTTCCCAAAACTATCTGAACTTCTCAAAGTGATAAATGACATAATGATGAATCTTTTCATACAAAACTTGAACAAAAACTGGCCCATGACATTCCTAGTCCATAACAAACATTTCGTCAAACACATGGCAAACATGTAAGCTACAGGTCATGAATGCATATTTGATCATATTAGTCTGAGATTTATCTGAGAATCACAATAAAGCTATATCCCCTCTCCACATAGTTGTAACAACAGTTATTAGTCCATACATTCATCTAACAAACACTGAATAAACAATTCATGACAAGAGACGTTGATGGTAAACATCATAAATCATGTTTATAACCAGCATATGACCAAAATATCAACCATAGTAGAACAAACATAAAAGGAACATAATAACTTGTACAAATTCTCATAAATTACAATAGAAAAATAGCTCTTATTAACTTATGCAAATCCAACCAAGTTAGGGACATCCGTGTACCACCCAACCATAAATTGAGTTGAACCAAATATTTCTTTCAACCAATCACCCCCATGTCATATTCCAAGCATGAATGTGGGATCTCATGGGATAAACCAAGACATAAACCACCAAGGGAATCCATAGGTTAAACCACCTCCACCCTCAAACTACCACGATCTTTCCAAAACTGGTCAAGAGATCACAAAACCAATACAAGTTTTGATGCCTCAAAATTCCTTCACCATCCCTTGAGGAATTTTCATGTCTCCACCCACCTGTTAAGGGGTTCCTGGAGAAAATGGTCTCCCACCCAACCCTTGAGAATTTTCCTAATACCACCTCACCTAGATCCAAGACCTTCCAGCAATCCAAAGCTCAACCAAAAATGAATCCCATCACACCATGGCTATCAAGGAAATGGCAAGACAAGGCTAAAACCATTGTCAAACTCAATAAAACCCATGCCAAACACAACAAATTAACCAAATGAACAAATACATGCACTGTGCATTCAAACCTCAGCGAGGAAATCACACATGCAACATGTTACCTGTAAAATCCTCCTTATGAAATTGTTGATCCAACCTTCTCCTTGATTTCCTTTATTTTCCTTGCTTGTCCCTTTCCTTCCTTTGCTTGCTTGCTTTCTTTCTCCTCTTGGTGTTGTTCTATCCTTAAAACTAATTCTAAATCCAAAGTGACAAATAGCTAAACCAACTAAATCTCAACTAACAAAAGTTGTGAACTGGTCCTCAAAAGACCTTTTATTATTTAGGCCTCTATTTTCTTCCTTTTCCTTCATTTTTCCTCTAATTTCTCTCTCATGTAAATATATGTATCTTCACCTTCCTTTTCTCCTATTTTGCTTTATTTTCATAAATAAACACCAATTAATGCCTCTTTGCCTTTACCAATTTCCTTAGCCATAAATAAACTAAAAGTGATGCCCACTATAGTACTTTTCCCAAAATTTAGTTTGGAATACGTGTCCTATGACCTTCGTCTTATTTTGCCTTTATTAACCTTTATTACATTAGCTTTTAACCAACGGTTGTTAAAAACACCTCCCCTTTGGGGGAACATTGTCTTCGGTTTTCTATGACACGTATAACCAGCAAACCATAAAAAACAAAACATACTACCTCTGGAGCTTTATAACATAGTTCAACACAATATTTACAATGGTATTCTGCTAAAAACAAAACAAATATACCACTTATTGGAGCATTATAACATAGCTCATTGCGGTATCTACAACCATATACATATACATATACCAAAACTCATTTGCTTGACCCAACAAATAATGAAGGATACAAAGTCCTCATCTAATCAACCATCTGCCATGTAGCTTCATTGGGCCCAAAGTGCTTCCACTGAACTTTAACTTGCTCGATTGCTCAGTTCCATAGCATGAGTTGTTTTCATTGCAATATGCGTTGAGGCTCTCGCTAGAATTCCCCCTCTGGCTCCACCTGCAATACAAACCAATCAATCACATGATAGGCATCCGAGACATACTTCTTAAACAATGAAACATGGAAAACATCATGGAATTTCATTTTCGGAGGTAGTGAAAGTCTGTATGCCATTGGTCCAATCCTCTCAAGGATCTCGAAAGGCCTGTAATACCAAGGTGCCAACTTGGCACATGAACTAATCCTCAAGGAGCTCCTCTTGGACTTCATGCACAAGTAAACATGCTCCCCAATTTGAAACTCCTTAAATGTCATGTGTTGGTATGCATAACTCTTCTTCCTGTCTTGTGCTCCCTTCAAATTCCTCTTAATAACTTATATTTCTTATTCTATCTCTACCAACATGTTCGGTCCAATCAACACCTTGTTCACTGGATCACTCCAGCTGATAGGAGTATTACAACTCCACCCATAAAGAACCTTAAACATACTCATCTTCAAAGACTCCTAATACCCAGTATTATATGCAAAATCTACATGTGGAAGATACTCTTCCCACTTTCGTTTTTGATGCATAACATGCATCCTCAATGTGTCCTCAAAAATCTTTTGACCCTCTATGTCTGTCCATCTGTATATGGATGATAAGTTGTACTACAGGCCAACTATGTCCCCAAACCTACAAACAAATCCTTCCAAAACCTAGAAGTGAACTTGCCATCTTTATCTGGTATGATCTTCTTAGGAACACCATGCAATCTCACTATCTCCCTGATGAAAATCTGAGCTACGTCACTAGCTGAATTCATAGACTTAACTGCAATGAAGTGAGCTACCTTACTTAACTAGTAAACCACAAACATGATGGAATCATGTTGTCTTGATGTCCTCGACAAACTTGTAATGAAGTCCATGGAAATGACCTCCTATTTCCACTATATAATCGGAATCGGTTGCAATAAACCACCTCGATTCTTACACTCTGCTTTTATCCTTTGACAGTCCAAACATCTCACAACAAACTCAACCACCTATTTCTTCAAGTTCAGCCAATGATAGAATTTCTTAATTTTTTTCAATGTCTTTTTATATCCCGGGTGACCTGAATATGACTTAACATGAAACTCCCTCAAGATAAGTTTCTTGAGCTCACTGTCATTTGGTACATAAATCATGTTCATGAATATGACCAAGCCATCTGCCGTGAGATGAGAATCCACATCCTAATCACCTGTACATTGTTGTTGTAACCTATGCCTCAATTGTTGATACATGTCATCATGTTGTCCTGCCTAGAAGATCTGCTCCTTGCAAATCTGTCCTATAGGTACTCACTGTTGCAATATGATTCACCTGCACTCTTCCACTAAGAGGATCTGCAACCCTGTTCTTCTTTCCCTTAATGTACATGATCTCGAATTCAAATGCACTAAGAGTAGCCAACCAGCTAGCTTGCCTGGAATTTATATTAGTTTGGTCAAAATAGTACCTGAGCCCACTTTGATCACTCATCAAAATAAACCTCTAGAAAAGAAGATAATGTCTCCATGTCTTCGAGGCATGAATAATAGTTGCCAACCCAATATCATGAGTCACATAATTCTACTGGTGCTCATTATACTTCCTTGACTCATAGCATACCACATGCCCTTCCTGCATCAGAACTCCACCAAGTCTCTTTTTGCAAGCATCTACACATACCACAGACTCTTTGTCAAGATTTGTAATCCTCAAAATCAGAGCATTTGTAAGCAACTGCTTCAACTGCTCAAAACAAGTTGTACACTGCTTAGTCCATTCAAACTTCTTCCCTTTTCACTGCAAAGATGTTATAGGATAAGCAATCCGTGAAAAATTCTTGATGAACCTCCTATAATAACCTGGTAGTCCATAAATGATCTGACCTCATCCACATTCCTAAGAATTTCCCACTCCATGATAACTATGATCTTTTCCAAGTCCACTATTATACATTCTTTAGAAACAACATGTTCCATGTAATGAACTTCCATCTAGAAGAAACTGCACTTACTAAGCTTGGCATACAACTGATTCTCTCTTAGCAATCTTAATATTCTTGCTAAGTGTTTTGCATGCTCTTCCTCAGTCTTAGAATATATCAATATGTCATCAATGAATACTATCACAAACTTGTCCAAATAAGAAAACAACCCACTATTCATCAAACACATTAAAGTAGCTAGAGCATTAGTAAGACCAAATGGAACCACCACAAACTCATAATGCCAATACCTAGTACAGAATGTTGTCTTGTAGATGTCCTCTTCTTTGATGCGTACCTAATGATATCCTGATCTAAAGTCACTCTTCAAGAACATTGTTGCTCCCTTTTGTTGATCAAACACGTCATCAATCTGAGTGTCGATGGGATGGAATGTACCACCAACAGCTAGGGGCTCTCCCCAATGTGAACTCCCAATTATACCTCACATTGTTTGGGATAGGCGCCCCATCAAGTATGTGGGCTTGGCTGCCACCATGAATGTTTCCGCTCTTGATTGTCAAATGAGAAGGTGTCAAAGTGGGGACAAGAATGAAATGCCCAGACAATGAAACAAAATTAGGTCAAGATTGACAGACTACAAAAAGAGGTACAAGCAAGCCTCAACATCAATAAGAAGGAGTATGCCACGAGAGGGATTAGTGAGGCAAAGCCCAATAAGACATACATGAACATGAACATGCCAGAGGTTAATTACAAATTTGTTCACAATAGATCACCGACATTGCGAGAAATAAGTAAGCACAAATTCGAAAAAAAAAAACATACATACAACAACCATGAACCAGTCCATAAATCCACTAAGTCCCTTTTTGCAAGCATCTGCACATACCACAAACTATTTGTCAGGATCTGTAATCCTCAAAACCAAAGCATTTGTAAGCAACTGCTTCAACTGCTCAAAACTAGTTACACGTTGCTTAGTCCTTTCAAACTTCTTCCCTTTTCACTACAAAGATGTAATAGGATAAGCAATCTGTGAAAAGTTCCTGATGAACCTCCTATAATAACCCGGTAGTCCATAAATGATCTCACCTCATCCACATTCCTAGGAATTGCCCACTCCATGATAACTTTGGTCTTTTCTGAGTCCATTGTTATACATTCTTTGGAAACAACATGTCCCACGTAATGAACATCCATCTGAAATAAACTGCACTTAATAAGCTTGGCATACAATTGATTCACTCTTAACAATCTTAATATTGTTGCTAAGTGTTCTGCATGCTCTTCCTCATTCTTAGAATATATCAATATGTCATCAATTAATACTATCACAAACTTGTCCATATAAGAATGCAACCCACTATTCATCAAACACATGAAAGTAGCTAGAGCATTAGTAAGACCAAATGGAACCACCACAAACTCGTAATGCCCATACCTAGTACGGAATGTTGTCTTGTAGATGTCCTCTTCTTTGATGCGTACCTGATGATATCTTGATCTCAAGTCACTCTTCGAGAACATTGTTGCTCCCTTTTGTTGATCAAATAAGTCATCAATTTGAGTGTTGACGAGATGGAATGTACCACCAACAACTAGGGGATATCCCTGGTGTGAACTCCCAGTTAGACCTCACACTATTTGGGATAGGAGCCCCATCAAGTATGTGTGCTCGGCTACCACCATGAATGTTTTCGCTCTTGCCTGTCAAAAGAGAAGGTGTCAAAGTGGGGACAAGAATGAAATGCCCAAACAATGAAACAAAATCAGGCCAAGATTGACAAACTTTAGAAAGAGGTACATGCAAGTCTCAGCATCAATAAGAAGGAGTATGCCACGAGAGGGATCAGTGAGCCAAAGCCTAATCAGATATACATGAACATGAACATGCCAAAGGTTAATTACAAATTTGTTCACAATAGATCAACGACATTGCGAGAAATAAGTAAGCACAGATTTGAAAACAAACATACATATAACAACCATGAACCAGTCCATAACTCTACCAAGCCCCTTTTTGCAAGCATCTTCACATACCACAAACTCTTTGTCAAGATCTGTAATCCTCAAAACCGGAGCATTTGTAAGCAATTGCTTCAACTGCTCAAAACTAGTTGCACACTCCTTAGTCCATTCAAACTTCTTCACTTTTCACTACAAAGATGTAATAGGATAAGCAATCTGTGAAAAGTTCCTCATGAACCTCCTATAATAACCTAGTAGTCCATAAATGTTCTGACCTCGTCCACATTCCTAGGAATTTCCCACTCCATGATAACTCTGATATTTTTCGAGTCCACTGTTATACATTCTTTGGAAACAACGTGTCCCATGTAATGAAATTCCATCTGGAAGAAACTGCACTTACTAAGCTTGGCATACAACTAATTCTCTCTTTGAAATCTTAATATTGTTGCTAAGTGTTCTGCTTGCTCTTCCTTATTCTTAGAATATATCAGTATGTCATCAATGAATACTATCACAAACTTGTCCAGATAAAAATGCAACCCGCTATTCATCAAACACATGAAAGTAGCTAGATAATTAGTAAGACCAAATGGAACCACCACAAACTCATAATGCCCATACCTAGTATGAAATGTTGCCTTATAGATGTCCTCTTCTTTGATGCATACCCGATGATATCTTGATCTCAAGTCACTCTTCGAGAACATTGTTGCTCCCTTTTGTTGATCAAACATGTCATCAATCTCAGTGTTGACGGGATGGAATGTACCACCAATAGCTAGGGGCTCTCCCCGATGTGAACTCCCAATTAGACCTCACACTGTTTGGGATAGGATCCCCGTTAGGTATGTGGGCTCAGCTACCACCATGAATGTTTCCGCTCTTGCCTATCGAATGAGAAGGTGTCAAAGTGGGGACAAGAATGAAATGCCCAAACAATGAAACAAAATTAGGCCAAGATTGACAAACTACATAAGAGGTACAAGCAAGTCTCAGCATCAATAAGAAGGAGTACGCCACGAGAGGGATCAGTGAGCCAAAGCCCAATCAGACATACATGAACATGAACATGCCAAAGGTTAATTAAAAATTTGTTCACAATAGATAACTGACATGGCGAGAAATAAGTAAGCACAGTTTCGAAAACAAACATACATACAACAACCATGAACCAGTCCATAACTCCACCAAGTCCCTTTTTGCAAGCATCTGCACATACCACAAACTGTTTGTCAGGATCTGTTATCCTATAACCGAAGCATTTGTAAGCAACTACTTCAACTGCTCAAAACAAGTTGCACACTGCTTAGTCCATTCAAACTTCTTCCCTTTTCGCTGCAAATATGTAATAGGACAAGCAATCTGTGAAAAGTTCCTCATGAACCTCCTATAATAACCTGGTAGTTCATAAATGGTCTGACCTCATCCACATTCCTAGGAATTTCCCAATCCATGATAACTCTGATATTTTCTGAGTCCATTGTTATACATTATTTGGAAACAACATTTCCCACTTAATGAACTTCCATCTGGAAGAAACTGCACTTACTAAGCTTAGCATACAACTGATTCTCTCTTAGCAATCTTAATATTGTTGCTAAGTGTTATGCATGCTCTTCCTCATTCTTAGAATATATCAATATGTCATCAATGAATACTATCACAAACTTGTCCAGATAAGAACGCAACCCACTATTCATCAAACACATGAAAGTAGTTAGAGAATTAGTAAGACCAAATGGAACCACCACAAACTCATAATGCCCATACCTAGTACGGAATGTTGTCTTGTAGATGTCCTCTTCTTTGATGCGTACCTGATGATATCCTAATCCCAAGTCACTCTTCGAGAACATTGTTGCTCCCTTTTGTTGATCAAACAAGTCATCAATCTGAGTGTTGACAGGATGGAATGTACCGCCGATAGCTAGGGGCTCTCCCTGGTGTGAACTCCCAATTAGACCTCACACTATTTGGGATAGGAGCCCCATCAAGTATGTGTGCTCGGCTTCCACCATGAATGTTTCCGCTCTTGCCTGTCAAAAGAGAAGGTGTCAAAGTGGGGACAAGAATGAAATGCCCAAACAATGAAACAAAATCAGGCCAAGATTAACAAACTTCAGAAAGAGGTACAAGCAAGTCTCAGCATCAATAAGGAGTATGCCACGAGAGGGATCAGTGAGCCAAAGCCTAATCAGACATACATGAACATGAACATGCCAGAGGTTAATTACAAATTTGTTCACAATAGATCAACGACATTGCGAGAAATAAGTAAGCACAAATTCAAAAACAAACATACGTACAACAACCATGAACCAGTCCATAACTCCACCAAGTCCCTTTTAGTAAGCATACTCACATACCACAAACTCTTTGTCAGGATCTGTAATCCTCAAAACCGGAGCATTTGTAAGCAACTGCTTCAACTGCTCAAAACAAGTTGCACACTGCTCAGTCCATTCAAACTTCTTTCCTTTTCACTGCAAAGATGTAATAGGATAAGAAATCAGTGAAAGTTCCTGATGCACCTCTTATAATGACTTGGTAGTCCATAAATGGTTTGACCTCATCCACATTCCTAGGAATTGCCCACTCCATGATAACTCTGATATTTTCCGAGTCCATTGTTATACAATATTTGGAAACAACATGTCCCAGTAATGAACTTCCATTTGGAAGAAACTGCACTTACTAAGCTTCGCATACAACTGGTTTTCTCTTACCAATCTTAATATTGTTGCTAAGGGTTATGCATGCTCTTCCTTGTTCTTAGAATATATCAATATGTCATTAATGAATATTATCACAAACTTGTCCAGATAAGAACGCAACCCACTATTCATCAAACACATGAAGGTAGTTAGAGAATTAGTAAGACCAAATGGAACCACCACAAACACATAATGCCCATACCTAGTACGGGATGTTGTCTTGTAGATGTCCTCTTCTTTGATGCGTACATGATGATATCCTGATCTCAAGTCACTCTTAGAGAACATTGTTGCTCCCATTTGTTGATCAAACAAGTCATCAATCTGAGCGTTGATGGGATGGAATGTACCACCAACAGCTAGGGGCTCTCCCTGGTGTGAACTCCCAATTAGACCTCACACTATTTAGGATAGGAGCCCCATCATGTCTGTGGGCTCGGCTGCGACCATGAGTGTTTCCGCTCTTGCCTGTCAAAAGAGAAGGTGTCAAAGTGGGGACAAGAATGAAATACCTAGACAATGAAACAAAATCAGGCCAAGATTCACAAACTACAGAAAGAGGTACAAGCAAGTCTCATCATCAATAAGAAGGAGTATGCCACGAGAGTGATCAGTGAGCCAAAGAAAAATCAGACATACATGAACATGAACATGAACATGCTAGAGGTTAATTACAAATTTGTTCACAATAGATCACTGACATGGCAAGAAATAAGTAAGAACATATTCGAAAACAAACATACATACAACAACTATGAACCAATCCATAACTCCACCAAGTCCCTTTTTGCAAGCATTTGCACATACCACAAACTCTTTGTCAGGATCTGTAATCCTCAAAACAGGAGCATTTGTAAGCAACTGCTTCAACTGCTCAAAACAAGTTGCACACTGCTTAGTCCATTCAAACTTCTTTCCTTTTCACTGCAAAGATGTAATAGGATAAGAAATCAGTGAAAGTTCCTGATGAACCTCTTATAATAACTTGGTAGTCCATAAATGGTCTGACCTCATCCACATTCCTAGGAATTTCCCACTCCATGATAACTCTGATATTTTCCGAGTCCATTGTTATACATTATTTGGAAACAACATGTCCTAATAATGAACTTCCATTTGGAAGAAACTGCACTTACTAAGCTTGGCATACAACTGATTTTCTCTTACCAATCTTAATAGTGTTGCTAAGGGTTATGCATGCTCTTCCTTGTTCTTAGAATATATCAATATGTCATCAATGAATATTATCACAAACTTGTCCAGATAAGAACGCAACCCACTATTCATCAAACACATAAAAGTAGTTGGAGAATTAGTAAGACCAAATGGAACCACCACAAACTCATAATGCCCATACCTAGTACGAGATGTTGTCTTGTAGATGTCCTCTTCTTTGATGCGTACATGATGATATCCTGATCTCAAGTCACTCTTCGAGAACATTGTTGCTCCCATTTTTTGATCAAACAAGTCATCAATCTGAGTGTTGACGGGATGGAATGTACTGCCAACAATTAGGGGCTCTCCCCGGTGTGAACTTCCAATTAGACCTCACACTGTTTGGGATAGGAGCCCCGTCAAGTATGTGGGCTCGACTACTACCATGAATGTTTCCCCTCTTGCCTGTCAAAAGAGAATGTGTCAAAGTGGGGACAAGAATGAAATTCCCATATAATGAAACAAAATTAGCCCAAGATTGACAAACTACAGAGAGGTACAAGCAAGTCTGAGCATCAATAAGAAGGATTATGCCACGAGAGGGATCAGTGAGGCAAAGCCCAATCATACATACCTGAACATGAACATGCCCGAGGTTAATTACAAATTTGTTCACAATAGATCACCGACATGGTGAGAAATAAGTAAGCCTAGTTTCGAAAACAAACATACATACAACGACCATGAACCAATCCATAACATATTACATGTATGAATGCACACATACAAATGCAGTGAAAATATCAAACATCCAATACAACCAATATGAACAAGCATGGGAATCAATGCTAGAAATAAAGAACATATTATTAATGGTGTTGCAATTTCAAGTACATATCTTCCAATTGGTCAAAACCCAACAATGGAACATAGGTTGCTCATATTATTGCTCAATGCAACACCTTACCCTCACTATAGCTCACTCTACTAGCCGCCAAGAGCTGAGTGCCTTCATCTCTCAAGCACAAATCAACTATCTAATCCTAACCTCAACTCAAGTGCTAAATTCCTATACAATGAGGCATGAGGGAACATTTATAGAGATGAGGTGATTGTTCACCTATCGTGGCCTTTGACCTTCCCACATGACTCTTGAACTTCCTCACTACTCTCTTAGGCCCAATGATTGTTACATGCTCAAATCAGTCTTAGCATATCTACTGACATTATGGTGAGTGATATTTACATTACGATGAAGGAGAAGAGGAGGATGTAGAGGGTTCTTGGAAATGCCCAAAAGCTTGTTGCCCATATGCTGCAATGGTGTGGATGCTTGGTTTTGAGACAAGCCTATTTTCTTGCCATTATGCCTCACTTGCATTCATCCATCTTTTGGTGATGTGCCTTTGAGTTTATTGAAAGGTTCTTGGAGCTTGTAAGGGACCATCTTGCTTGCTAAAGGAAACTCTAGTTATGCAATCTTCATAAGAAAACCTAATCCTTTTGCATAGACAAACATCTCATTTCCTTCCTTATACCTGCATCAAAATAACATTGGTCAGACATAATTCTAAACAAAGAATGATACTGGAAATACAGTCAACTAATTAAAAGAATGATATTAATAAATAATGAATTTAGACCCCTGTGCGTTAAATTGTGGTGCCACTGTGTTGTCAAAGAGAGTGGTTTTTCTAGGGTCTCCTTGCACTTCTTCAATTAATGTTTTTTCCATCGACATACTATGGAATCAGTGTTGAATGTAGCTCCACTGCTTTGCAAAACCAAGGGGCATAATATTGTAAAAAAAATTGGATGATATCATTTTCTATGTCTTCAAGCTTCCTTAGCCGATTCCAATCATTAATCATTGTCAATAAGAGCCTCAAGGGTTTGATCACTGCCATTTAAGTTTCCCAAGTCGGTATAAGAATCATCCACTTCTTTGTCCGCTTCCCATTCCCAAAACTTGAGACAGGAGATAGAGGTTTGCCTTAGTGGCTCCATAAAGACTGAACATGCACAATTTGTGTCAAACAATTTCAAGACCTCCATCTTAAGGCCCCAAACAACTGGGTCTTCTAAAGGAACCAAAGGATAAAACAAAGGATAATTGTTCCAACTATACTTTAACATTGGAATCATTAATCCCTTGGTTTTTAACTCACAACATCCATTACTCTCAAGGTGGCTATGCAACTATGTAGTATCACTGAAACTCGCCATTACATAAACATTAGGTGGGGAGTGAGTGTGTATAAACAAAGAGATAAAACGAGCATTAATTTAGGCAAAGCCTGTCACCTAAATCCCCACAAAGGTGCCGAACATCTTAATGCTACATGAACATCGTTCATGTTTATTGGATCACTTATCAATTTTAAGAGTATTGGCATCATTTAGGCCACTTGTCCAGTCAATAACACTATGCAATAGAAACCCCTTGCATTCCAATTGTTATGCAAATATTTAAGTAAGGATCTTCCCATGATTGCAGCAAAAAGTTGTGTATAACTCTCTTTCTACATAGGAACTATTGGAGAGATGAAACTTTTTGTTATTCTTACCAATGTTTTTCCACATATTATTTCAGTTGAATCTCAGTGAGTTCGCATAGTTAAGTGTATAGTATTAATATTAAATCAAATTAGAATAAAAATAATGTTGTATTAAAATAAATCAAATTAATAATTCATGTTAAACTAAATCAAATAGAATAATATGAAATCATATTCGTCAAATATTAATTTTTTTACAAAATCAAACCAAATGGATTTGGTTGGAGGAAGTGAAAAAGACGACAAGCAATTTATGAGGAAAAAGACTATGGAAAAGGGGAAAAGAAGGAGATGTAGAGAGAAGAGATGGGGTTGACACTTTTGGTTTGGGAGAAGGTGAGGAGTAGATCAAGAGTGAAATTGAGGTATCCATTTTGGGCATAGATTTTAGACATAGATAGTATTGGCCATGGTTCTAGGACTTTGGGCATAGAGGTCTAGGAAACCTTTGGAGGCTTTTTGGAGCTAAGGAGCTAAAGAGGTTGTTCCTAGCTAGCTACGAGGAAATTATGATTGGGTAGTAAGCAAGGAGCGAACATGAGAGACAACTATGGTCATCAGCAAGGGAGAAAATCAAACAATGACTGAGGCATTTTTCTTGTTATTTATTTAAAAGCATTGTTTATAAATGGCAAGGAATCATGTAAGAAAATATTATATTTATATATCATTTCATTTCAATCAAAATACATTATGCAAATTGGATATATATATATATATATATATATATATATATATATATATATATTCACATCTTAACTCAAATGTTCTCCCCACCAAATAGTGTCCACATCTTCAATGCATACAAAATGCCAACACACTAAACATTAGAGGAATTTTGTGGTTTAAAATGGGCCTCCTAAGAAAAATGTACAACCAAAATAAATTTTTTAAAAACCACTAGGATTCAAGATGATGATGTCAACCATGGGGGATGCTTCAACATTTTTGGAGTAAAAAAGTAAAAAGATTAAAAGATAATAAAATAATAAAACTACTTTTCAACTCGTATTTTCAACTTAACTCGCTAATGTTTTACTCAAATTTCAATAGGGAGTACTCGTTGGATGCAAAATTTAATTCCTCATCCAAAGAGTACCCATGTTGCATACTTTCGATGGATCCTGCTACACAAAAAATAAGAAATACATGAAAAAACGTGATTGCAATCACATTTTTCATGTATTTCTCATTTTTCATGTAGCAGGTCCATTGAAAGTATGCAACATAGGTAATCCTTGGATGAAGAATCAAATTATGCATCCAACGAGTGTTCCCACTTGAAATTTGAGTAAACCCATAGGGAGATAAGTTGAAAAAGTAGTTTTATCTTCTTCTTTTTATAATTTCCTTAAGAGGCCCATTATAGACCTCAAAATTCCCCTAATCTGAGTTGTGTGACATAACTCCTCTCGTGCTCCTTGGATTTTTGGATTCGTAACAAACCACATGCTCATTCTAACAATTCCACTGATTCTCTCATTGCAAACATTTATAACAAGTGCTATATTGAGTAGTTTCTTTGACCACTAAATATTTCCTTGCATTATAATTCCTATTCAAATTTAACTCCCATATTTTGTAATGATGTAACTGGATGTGAAAGGAGAATGTGACAACCCCAACCTGGGTTTCCTCACAAAAATGCAATTTAAATATTTTACAAAATATGTTAAAAGTTTCGAGTGAGAAGGGACACATATTCCAAACCTGAGGTGGTGGCTTGCTTGGGATATGTAAGTTTTCCTTATGCAAGGAATCTGGATTGTTTGGACAACCATTAAATGTTGGTTTGTGTACCTTAAATAAATTGGTTCCTAAATTAAAATGGGTTGAAAAAGGAAGTACACATGCCATGTGCTTAGTTAGAGAGGAGAGGAAAACTTATGAAGATTAGACATGGCAAGACAGCAAAGACGAGGAAGTCAATCCCTGCACATAAAGGAAAGCAGCGGAGGAAAAAGGAGGGGTTTGACTTCAAGGGGGGGGGGTGATCATTCCTCATTCACTCATTCAAGCAAAGCATCCATTTGAGCAGAAGCATGGAGGAGAGCATAAGAGAAGGAAGAGCAGAGTAAGGATTTGCTAAGGAGAATAGAAGAAAAAGACAACATTTTGGTTGGCATGATTGGCATAAATATGGTCTCTCCTTGGTGAGGAACAATGCTTCTCGAGCCCCTATAAAGCTAGAGGGTAGAGATGGTTTTCTCGAGATTCCCTTGATGGTGTGGGTGGAGGATTGTGTCCCTGGATTCCTGGAGGGAGGGCCTTTAAAGCCTCTCTTGTTGTGATTTTGCAGTGGGTTCTAGATTCCCTGAAGTGGGTGGAACCACTGTGTTCAGGGTGGAGACTTGCTTCTCTGGATTCCTTTGACACTTTTGGGGTGGAGGTTGTTGGCCTATGGATTTCCAATGTGTACTTGTGTGGAGAAGAAGCCTCTAGATTCTCTGTTTTCTTTGGGCGGAGGAAGGAGGTCATCTAGAATCCATGTTTTATCTGGCAATTGGTGTTTCAATCCTTTGAGCAAGCCCCTCAATCTCTGGAATTTGGCTCAGGGGTGACAGCTGCAAGTGAGCTTGGTTGCAGTTGTCTATGGTTGGGTGGAGAGTCCTTGTCTGGGACTCAGTTTCCCAAAATAATCTAAGATAAGTGCTCTTTATGCATTTGTTTATCTAACAATACATGTATGTGTTTACACTCTTGTATAGAAATGGTGCCTATAATTATAATGAACATACATTGCATTTCTAGTATGAAATGATGTTAATATTGTATTGAATCTATGTTGTATTTTTGGATTGAAATGATGTCCTGTGTGAAATGCATGCCAATGTTGTTAATAACATATAATAGATAGCATGATTTATTGATATGCTATGAAACATTAAAAGCATTGAAAGGGTCCTTATGGACTTGAACTTGACTATGGCATAAGAAATAATAAAAATGCACACAGGTTGAAGGCATCAGAATGGTTCATAAGGACCAGATTTAACCATTACAGTAATTAGCATCTAAACCCTCTTATTATAGAATAAAATTTACAATGAAGACAATGTGTTTGAGAGGGTCTCCGCATATAAATATATATATATATATATATATATATAGAGAGAGAGAGAGAGAGAGAGAGAGAGAGAGAGATATTGGTTGCCACCAAAAGCACCATTAATGACTGTGACATAACCCAATCCACGCCATAAATGAATGTCACCTATGTGGAGAGCTTCAGGGTGCCCCAAGGGACACTTTACATGTGATAGACGAGCAAGCACTAATACCAGCTAGCCATAGTGAGCTAGAAGAAGTAGTTTCTCCAGAACTGCCAGTAGCCAAGGTAGAGCACCAACAACAAATTAGATTCAATAGTTTAAGTAACAATGGATTAGGTTGTTTCAAATTACGCAGTTGATTGTGCCCCTTTAAATGGTTAAGCAATCATTTCGGCAGTTGTTTACATTAACTCTTAAGATAATTGGATATTTTATATGCTTATTAAAAATTAAGTGATATTGAGAAATCTTTCACAACGTATTTATTCGATGAAAAATAAAGGTGAACACGAAAATGCCCGCTATCTTCCATTTAATATAATATACAATTTGGGATGGTTTTATGCAATTCTTTTACATGTTGGGATGTTCATATACACTGTTTAATAGCATTAAATTTATTATAAAGTTAATTTTAATAAAAGTTGTTTATCTATTAGAGTGTAATTATTAAGTAGCAAATAAGGAAATAAATACATTTATCATTGATTATTCATATCCATGCTATATAAACGAGACTGAGTGCATAAATACAAACAAATTGGTTTATGTCTTCAAATAAATTATTCTGTGATCAGGTGGTGGTATTGCATGTCCTATATGCTAGAAGTAGGTCGACTGTATGACCTTGGCGGTTCATATAGGCCATGTATGCACTCTTAGATTTGGTTTGACAAGTTGTATGTAATATATGAGTAATATAGAAAAGACTTCCTGAAATCGTTTCAATATGTTATCGAATGATGCTTGTGACAAACGAGAATTATTGGTAGAAAGGCGTTCTTCTTTCACTCATGAGACCAAGATTAGTGAAAGAGTTGATTCTCTGAATATAATACGTAATGCAAGAACCCATCCCATAAAGCATATGCTCTTTGGCTATCACTTTGTTTTTTTTTCCAGGAAAGAAGATCATAAATTCGAACTTGTCGTTCACTTATATGGGCACACATTATGAGTATAGAAAATATTTAGAGTAATGTTCTTTTTAGTCAATTTCAAGCTACTGGAGGTCGACTATACATTTGTATGGTTGCAAAAGCAAGCTTTGATGAATGAGAGGTTATCAATTGTGCCAGTTTTTTCATGTCATGAAAAGGGAGATAATTGTTTATGACTTTTTAAACTTAATTGATTCAATTATGTTAGTGTAAATTCCAATGCAATGTCTGTAAACTAAATAGAGTAAAAACACGAGCGAATTTTACACGAGTTTGTTTTTAATAAATGAATTATAAATACAGGGCATGATCAAAACCATTCGGCCATCTAACTTCATGCAACCAAGGCCATGACTGGTGATTTGCCTCAGTCTTATTACATATTTTTTGATTGGTAGCAATGTGGAAACGCCTCATGCACATAAATAATTCGATGCATGCACGTAATGAAAAGACCATGATTGGTGAAGTGCCTCAGTCATGCAAAATCATTTATTACATATTTTTTACTGCTAGTGACGTGGAAACTCCTCATGCACATAAATAATTGACTGCATGCAAGGCTGCGGTAACTTGTCAAATGCATCGTCTGACCTCTCACCTCTATCGGTGTTTGTCCGTCCTCATAGACATACACTGAAGGAAGCTAGCCTAGTTCATACCTCCATTCCCCTTCATAGAGAGAGCAACAAAAGCAATCAGAAACTCTTAACTCGTTAACATCTAAATTCCTGCTTGTAGTGGGTATCAAACTGCTTCAACAAAAGAATCGACCGCTAAAACTGGATATACTAATCTGGTGGAGAAACTCGGTAGTAAATTGGCTTTGTTGGTCGTTCTGTAGGATCAACAGGTGAGCCCTTACTTGCCTTTCCCAATCAATCTAGTCTTTTCCCTTCTCAATTAATGTAGCCCAATTGTATACGTCGCAGCTATGTAAGTTGTACAATCGATCTAGCCCCTATTCTCCCAACATGAATATATTAACACGGTTAACGATTATTTGCTAATTTACCTTGAAATTGGATTGAACCTGAAATACTAAATAACAGAGGGGATTCACATTGACGTTATAAGTTTGAGATAGGGTAAAACATTTTCCCCTGAAATATGAATGTTTATGGATATCTACTACAAGAGAGGAAGAGAGAATAATCTTAACTTATATTTGGGCAGCCACGCTTTGCTTCTCTGTTTCTTTGTTGAACGCTTTGCTTATATGTGGGGACTTGGCAACCACGCTTTGCTTCTCTGTTTCAACTATCATAGAGTTTAACACCTCACTACTTGGTTGATGGACAAAAATAATTAAATTGCGCTCATCTCATGTCATGACGCACAATCGCAAACTAGGTTTCCACAAATTAGGTGTCATCAGAGTCTTTAAAGTAATGACGACTCTTCACTTTTCTCTTCCACTAATTCATCTTGAATGTCATTGCTCCTTGTCGAATCCGCATTTGCAAACCTCGTCATCGGAAAATTCCAATCTATAAAATGACCTTGTGTTGTATCTCTTTGTATTTTTCCCCGAATTTTGATCCGCGGATTAACTTGTAAATGGGGTAGGCTCCAAGAAGAAAACAATGGGGTGTGTATGGCGTCCATTTGTAAGGGCGTATATGGCATTTATTTTGTACGGTTTCCCGTGATCTTCTTTCTTCTCATCGGTTTCGCTACCGGACTGGTGAAATGGAAAGAGATCCCTACTGAGCACTCTGCATTTGAAGCCGTCAACAAAACTTAAGTGTGGGAAGAGAAGCGCCAGGTTCTCATAATATGGTGTGGTCATAGCTGGATCTCTTAAGCTTGTTCATTTCCACGATGTTCTTACTCTTCGTTGTCTCTACCTCGTCAAAACTTCTGCGTGAGGCCGCTTGCTCTCTCAGAGGACTCAGAATGGGAGTTGTGGGATCTTGAAGCCCACCTGAGAAAGGTTTCTTGCAGTTCGTATATTGCATGACAGTCATGGAAGTTGTGTCTCAAATGTGCATTGCTATGGTAAGTTGGTTCACTCCCACTATGTTATTTATGTTGTTGAATGATGTGATTGGAACCATTGTTATTACTTATGGAGTGCACCAGAGTAATAACACCAACACCAACAATAAGGACTTGAGAAGAAACCCATTTGTTATCCAGATTGAGCAACTTTAGCTTATCCAAAGGTAAGGTTGAGGAGGTAGTTGAATTTGAAAATAGGGAAGAAGGATGAGGGAAAACGCTGGATAATTTTGTGTCAGAAGACGAGAAAATGTCGGATAATGTTGTACTAGAGGAAGAGAAAATGCCATATAATGTTAAGGTAGAAGAAGAAAAAACAAAGGTGAAGATGACAGAAGAAAGCAATTCCAAAGTGGAGGCTAAGAGTGGTGGAACTTCTTAGAAAAACCCAAAAGAAAAAAATTGCTAATGGGTTGGGAAGAATAAAATCTGACACCCCCCCCACTGGAGATCTTTGTGCTCCTCCTCTGCCACGGAAGCTCAAGAAATTTGAGACTTTTGATTCCCCTTTCAATCATTTTGACAGCGAGATCGTTACAGTGTTGGAATCTACTCTTGAAGATGTGCACACAGTGGATTCAGATGACAATGACCTTGAAGATACTGAAGAAGTGAATGTTAAGGCTGATGAATTCATCAACGAGTTCAAGCAACAACTCAAGTTGTAGCGGCTCGAGTCCATCATGCGCTACATGGAGATGATCAACTAGGGCAAATCATATACTGATCCAGATTTAAACACGAATGCAACAAATTACAGGGATAACCATAAATACAAATATGCAACAGAAATAATACTTCATTTCATTACTGTAAAATACTGAAATATGCTTACAAACAGAAATGGAAATAAACTAGCTAGGGCGATGGTAGCTTATCTCTGAGAAGAGATGTGGCAGCTACATGCCTCTGAACTATGTTACAATGAGACTCAAAGGCCTATTTATTGTTGAGAAACAATGGAAAACCCTAAACATCCAAAAATCTAACCCTAAAAGATGAAACGCCAAACTGTGGGCCCTGTTTGGGTAAATTGGTACATCAACTTCCCAGGGTCGTAACTTTAGAATACGATCTCCGTTTGACACGTAAAATATCTCATTAGAAAGAACTATCCGAGAAATACAACTTTGGGAATAGCAACGTTGGTCTTGCTCCTAGTTTTCCCAAAAAACGTCGTTTAGGGCCTCAAAACGGCTCCAAAAGTTCAAGATCCGAAAAAACTGCTAAAAATAGTAAACTGTGCTACAATTAAGGAAACTAAAAAGCTGAAAGAGACAATTGTGGGGGTCCAAGTGGGATAGGTGGGTGGCCACCAACTTCCACCTGGATCATTCCTCCCCCCTTAGGAAGCAATGGTACCCATTGTGTTGAGTTCCTCCATCTGCTGAACTTGGTCCTTGGTGAGTTGTTCTTCAATCTCTAACGTGTCCAGTAATGGTGGGAATCATGGTAGAGGACATTCCACATTGAACACTCGGTGCAAGCGAAGGAATGGAGGAATGTTGTGCTCCAAAGCATTGTTTCCCATAGCCTTGGTAATGTTGTAAGGACCATGTCATAGTGGTCTGAGCTTCTGATGGGCTCTTGTAAGGCGTTCTTTTTGTAGATGTAACCAAACTTTGTCGCCCACCTGAAACTTGTGTGGTAACTGATGCTGATCATGTCGCTGCTTGTACTTGGCATTTTCTAGAATGGAGTGGTGATAGATCAGCCCGTTGGGTAGAGGTGCTCCGGAAGTCAGATCGGACAAATGCTTGACCTGATAGTGCAACAGTACCCCTATGGGTGAGGAGAAGATGACCGTATCCCTCTGCTGCTGCTGCTGCGTGGAGGAACCCTTTGCGGGGGTCATGGATGTGGTGACGATCTTCCCTTTACTCTGGGAGCGAACCAGACAGAAAATGAATTTCCTAGTACGAGAGATGAGCTGGTTGCATTTCTTAGCAGTGATTAAAGAGGTGGTAGTAGGTGGGGCTACCTCCGATATATTGTATAATGAATTACCCAAAGTAATAATAACAACGTGAGGCCTTGACTCATACACAACATGTCACCTCCACAAGTATGGTTGGCCTAATAATAGGGTTTGATGCTGTAGGGAAGGCGACATTGCTGGCGAACTTGGAGATCTCGTCCTTGGTGAAGCCACCTGATATTGTACGGTTGCAGGTGTGGTGTAGTCGGTAGGCCTAGCCGCTTCATGAATTCTAGTGAAATGAGGTTCTTTTGGCTCCCACTGTCAACAATGAATTGCAGCGGTGAACCCTTCACCCACATTTGTGAGTGGAAAAGTCGCTCCCCCTCCTCTGGATCTTCAGGCTCATTCTTCTGGATCTTGGCGGTGGCAACAGTGGCGCTGGGCTCCGCATCAATGATCTGCTTCCCTTTGCCATTCCCCTTGTCGGGTTCTGACTCAGGGTCAGAACATGCATCTGATTCTGAAGCCTTCAACTCGGCCACCAATGACTACTTGGTTTGACACTCACTTGTGTTGTGAGTGGGGCTCTTGTGGAACTCACACCACTTTCATGTGTCCTTCTTCGACTTCGTGGTGTTGTTATTTTCTTGCGGCTTCAACGGGTTGTCTTGGGTTGCCCCGTCTTGGCTTTGTCCTTGGTTTTGCGATTTGGGGAAGCCTTTCCCTTGCTTCGGATTCGCAGATCCAAAGTCTCGCTTCTTTTGTTTGAACTTCTGCTTGATTTTGACAGCGTATCGGTACGCCGTGCCGAGCGAGGAGATGTTCAGGAACTCCATCTCGTCCTGGATGTACCTGTGTAGGCAATCGCGGTATTTGAGTACCAAATGTAGCTCAGAGTCCTTGATACCCAACTGTGTGCGAAGGGTATGAAAAAAGTTTGTGAACTCCGGCACATCTTGGTCCCTTCCCTGTCGCAGCGTGGTCCACTTTATGTATTTGTCCTCATAGATTTTGACAAGGTAATACTGCTCCTTAATGGCATCCCGGAATGAATTCCAAGTGGGTGAGGCTGAAAATAATGAACCCGTACTTTCGTCCTTATGCTCGCAGTAGGTTTCCCACCAGTCCTTGACGTGGGGGGTTGCTTTGAGAAAAGCAAAAATTATCTTTTCTCGACTGGAAAAATCATGAACAGAAAAATACCCATCTAGTGGATTTAACCATTTATCTACGGCATCTGCGTCTATTTGACCCTCAAAGATGGGGATTTCAAAATTAACTTGTACCTTAAAGGGTTTGGCGTTTCTAGAGTAGCTGTTGGAAGCCGATGCGTCGCCTCTAGGTAGCCGCTGAAGGATTTGGGCAAAACTGTCCATCATCATGTTCCTTTGTTGCTCTAGGGCTTCTTTGAGCGAGATTTTGATAGGATCTCCTGCCCTCTCGTCTTTCTTTTCATCCGCCATGGGAGGCCGTTGGGATTTGCGAGGCTGGTCTTGGAAAGGTTCGACTAGTTCAAGCCCTAACTCCTTATATCTCGACCTCGTTGGGGACATGCAAAGAAAAACAGAGAAAGAGCAGGCCACTCTGATACCACTGGTCTAGATTTAACAACAAACGCAACAAATTACAGAGATAACCGTAAATACAAATATGCAGCGGAAATAATACTTCATTTCATTACTGTAAAATACTGAAATATGCTTACAAATAGAAATGAAAATAAACCAGCTAGGACGATGGTAGCTTATCTTAGGGAAGAGATGTGGCGGCTACATGCCTCTGAACTGTGTTACAATGAGGCTCAAAGGCCTATTTATTGTTGAGAAATAATGGAAAACCCTAAACATCCAAAAGCCTAACCCTAAAAGATGAAACGCCAAACTGTGGGCCCTGTTTGAGTAAATTGGTACATCAACTTCTCGGGGTCATAACTTTGGCATACGATCTCTGTTTGATGCACAAAATATCTCGCTAGAAAGATCTATCCGAGAACTACAACTTTGGGAAGAGCAACATTGGTTTTGGCCCGAGTTTTCCCAAAAAACGTCATTTAGGGCCTCAAAACGGCTCCGGAAGTTCAGGACCTGAAAAAACAACTAAAAATAGTAAACTGTGCTACAATTAAGGAAACTGAAAAGCTGAAAGAGGCAGTTGTGGGGGTCCAAGTGGGATAGGTGGGTGGCCACCAACATCCACCTGGATCATATACCCATATGCATTACATTGCATTGCATTTTCATTTGCCTTACACGTTTTTTTTTTAATTCTCTTTTTAATGTTTTAGGTATCTTTTGTTTCATGAAAAAAAATAGAACTGGTATATTGTCTTCGAAATGGCAAATTTAGAGGGGGGACTCAGACTTCAACTCCTGCTTAGACTCTGGCCACCTCTGAACCTCCAAAGCTAGTTGGAAAACTTTATGCTCAAATCCTTATTTATCTTCTTGACTTGAATGAAATTGCAATACCACATCTGTTGCACTTATTTTCTTCAAATTACCCACACCTAATTTTGCAAAAATCTGTAACAGGAGAAAGTCAACAAATGACACGTCATTCCATTAGGGGTTTTACCTTACTGCACTTTTACACATCATTCCATTAGGGGTTTACCTTATTGCACTTTTACACATCATTCCATTAGGGGTTTTACCTTACTGCGTTTTTAAAGCAAAGTGTTGCCATTGGTATTTCCATTTTGCTTATTTTTTTTTATAACTAAAACGGTTATGATTTTATTTATTTGAAAAACCTTGGGTCTTTGCCCAAGCAGCTCCAATTACATTACAGATTTCTATCTGTTGCTGGTTTAGATCTGCTTGATTTTCAGGGCATTTGTACAGTGCTTTCACTGTTTACAATTAGCAGTCCTTTCATCAGAGAGCTGCCTTTGTTTGCTAGCTGGTCTGCTTCACCGTTTGACTTTCTGAGAATATGATAAAACTTACATGTGTCAAAGTCTAGAAGAACTCTCTTCAATCTGTCCAGTATTTTGTTGAGGCTGGCATTGCTAAATAGATTTCCCAGCTTTAGGCTCTTTATTATTAACTCTGAATCTCCAAAAACTTGGAGGTCTTTGGCACCTTTGTCTCTTGCAATGTGGCAGGCTTTGAGAAGCCCAAGAATCTCTGCTTGATTGTTAGATTTCTGGCCTAATCCCCAGCTGAAACAGTCTTTCAAAGTCTCGTCAGTAGAGTATATGACCCCCCTTACACCTGCATCTCCGGGATTACCTTTAGATGCTCCATCGAAGAAAATTGTAGTTAAGTTTTGTGACCGCCACCATAGTTGGAATTTGTCATCTTCATCTCTTATGCGCCATTCCTGATTTGCCTTTTGTGGGGAGAGGAGCTGCTTGTGCGGACAGGGCTCTAGCGGGCCAAGCCATCTTTTTTCTTCAGGCAATAACAATGGATCTTCTTTAAAATACTGTTGTTGGGCTGCTTCCAGTAGAAAAGATTTAGCTTTTGCTGCGACTTGCAGTGGAGTGTGCCTCATCTCTCTGAAAATCTGCTGATTTCGAGCTAGCCAAAGCTGCCAACAAACATACTTTGGGATAGCTGTCCATATTTTATTCCAGAATGATTTGGAGGGGATGCACTGAGGATAGAAACTATTCCAAGTGGCGTATAGATCTGCAACAGAGATTTGTGAAGGCAGAATAATCTGAATATCATGTAAAATAATACTCCATACCTCTTTTGCAAAATTGCACTCCAATACCATGTAGGAATTTACAGGGTAAGTTCCTCAGACAGAACACCAAAAGGACACCGCTCACAACCAGATCGCAGATCAATACACCAGTATTTTGACGTGGTTAAAACCCTCAAAGAGGGAAACAGTCCACGGCCTGAGCCAACGCGGCCACTTCAGGCAATTTATTAATAAAAGAATGAAAATTTACATATGTTTCTCTCATGCACGGATTACCCTACAAATGACCCTCCATGCGCTTTAAATAGAATTCATGGACCAATCGGGTGTCAAGCCACAGATCAAGTATCGGTAATACCGAGGAGAGAATGAACCGTCGGATCACTACATATTGTGACCGTCGGATTGTAAGTTACAAAATGTACAACGGTAAAGAAACACACTTTACCTAACTCTATACCTAACTCTACACTAGACCAAGTTGTACTTAACTATTTCCTATGTGTCGGAATATCCTAACATCCCCCCTTAAGAACAACTTGGGATAGGATTGAAGGATTTACAAATATGACACAATAGGAGAAGGAAGGAGGCACTAGAGCCTATCCCCCCTTAGTGACAACTTCCTGAACTCCAACCATAAATCGAAGTTTAGTGAACTTCGCCTCTGTGAGAGCCTTTGTGAAGATGTCTGCAACTTGATCATCTGTTGAACAATATTGCATTTCAAGAACATGGTCGTGAATGAGCTTTCTGATGAAGTGCATGTGTAGTTCAATGTGCTTGCTGCGCTGATGTTGGACTGGATATTTGCATAGCTGAATGGCACTTTGATTATCACACCAAAGTGTAGTCGGATGCTGCTGCTGAAAGCCAAACTCTGACAGGATTTGACGAAGCCACAAGGCTTCCTTACTAGCTTCTACGGCACCACGATACTCTGCTTCTGCTGATGAAAGAGAAATGGCTGCTTGTTTCTTACAAGCCCATGTAATAGGTCCTGAACCAAGAGTGAACACATAACCGGCAGTAGACTTCCGATCATCAGGGTCACCAGCCCAATCGGAATCAGTGAAACCAACCAATAGAGGAGATGCTTTGGCACTGTAATGAATCCCAAACTGAACTGTACCTCGAACATAACGAAGTATTCTTTTAGCTGCTTTCCAATGACTTTCACGGGGGTTTTGCATGAACCAAGCAACAAGGCCAACAACAAAGGAAAGGTCAGGACGAGTATGAGTTAGATACAAGAGTTTTCCTACAGGTTGACGGTATAATGTAGCATCAACTCCAGGAGAAGTACAAGTGACTGAAAGTTTGACTCCAGACTGAAAGGGAGAAGGGGTTGGCTTACAGTCTTCCATGTGAAAATGACGTAGAATATCACAAGCATACTTGGACTGGGAAAGGGAAATACCCTCCTTGGATTGCAAGACTTGAAGACCGAGAAAATAGTGTAAGTGTCCTAAGTCTGTCATTTCAAATTTCCTTTTAAGGCTAGACTTCACATGGTTTATAAGGTTGGGATCACTACCAGTAAGGATAAGATCATCAACATAAAGAACAAGGATGATAAGAGAGTTGCCCACTTTCTTGGTGTAGACAGTATTGTCAGAATGACACCTAGAAAAGCCAGATTCTAAAAGAAAGCTATCCATTTTGGCATACCAAGCCCGAGGAGCTTGCTTGAGACCATAAAGGGATTTCTTAAGTCGACATACAAGGTTGGAGTCTGTTTGTATGAAGCCAATGGTTTGTTCCATATAGATTTCTTCATGCAAGTCCCCATGCAAGAAGGCAGATTTAACATCCATCTGATGGACTTCCCATTTGAAAGAGGCAGCAAGGGAAAGAACAAGGCGGATAGAGTTCATTTTGGCAACAGGGGAGAAGGTTTCGGTGTAGTCAATGCCTTCAACCTGTGAAAAACCTTTAGCAACAAGACGAGCTTTATGTTTATCAACTTTCCCATCTGGTCCATACTTGGTTCTGTAAACCCATTTGCATCTGACAAGTTTTCATCCCTTTGGTAGAGGAACAAGATCCCATGTATCATTTGCCAATAATGAATGATATTCTTCATTCATAGCTGCTTCCCAATATGGATGGCCTGAAGCCTCTGCAAAGGTGTCAGGATCATAATTTACTGGAGCTTGAGCCAGTAAAGAAGAGGCTCTCTTGAACTGAGAACGTGTACGTCGCTGATCTGTAGGATCACCGGCAAGATCACCTGCTGCATCTCGAGTAGCACGAACCCATTTTGGAAGCTCAGGAGCTGAAGGAGGATCCTGAGATGGTGGGGGAGGATTGTCATCCTCACTTTCATCATCTGAAGAAGAAATGTTTTCAAAAGTAGAAGAGATAGGGAGAGGTGGCACAACCGCCGGACTAGGCTCGCAGGCCGATATATTTTCATCAAATTTTACATCTCTTCTAATGATAACATTTTTGGACTTAAATGGAATAAGTCTATAGCCTTTGACATCTTCAGAATATCCAACAAAAGTATATTTTTCACTCTTAGGTTCTAAAGCTTTATGCTTTTCATCTGGAATATGGGCCCACGGTTCACTTCCAAAAACACGAAAGTGACTTACATCTGGTTTGATTGAGCTCCATGCTTCTTCTGGAGTGATATTCTTTAAAGCCTTAGTAGGAGTGCGATTTATTATGTAATTTGCACAGTTAATTGCTTCTGCCCAAAAACTAAGACCAAGTCCTTTAGATTGTAGCATACAATTAGCCATTTCCTTTAAGGTGCGATTCTTCCTTTCAGCTACACCATTTTGTTGTGGAGTATATGGAACAGTATGTTGCATTTGAATTCCATTCTCAGTGCAATAGTTGATGAATGTGTTTTTAACATATTCTCCGCCATTATCAGATCTTAACTTAAGAATTTGATGTCCAGATTGTTTTTCAACAAAGGCCTTGAAGGCCAAAAAAGTGTTAAATACTTCACTCTTGAGTTTTGAGAAGTATACCCAAGTGCGTCTGGAGAAATCATCAATGAAAGTTAAGAAATACTTGCAGCCAGAGAATGACACAACTGGAAGTGGACCACATAAATCACTATGCACAAGCTGTAAAGGGGCTGAGGCGTGCCAAGAGGCACATTTTTCAAAACTGTCCCGATGATGTTTTCTGAGTACACATCCGGAACAAACACCATCTCTGCAAGATACCATAGGAAGACCTGTCACCATATTTTCTTTACATAGATGCTGAAGGGAGCGATAGTTTAAGTGACCAAATCGCTCATGCCAAAGTTTGCTCACTTCATCATTATGAGCAACAAATACTGAGGGAAGATTTGATGACCCAAAGTTGTGAAACTTATACAACCTTGTGGAATCATCAGCAATGCCAGTAGCCAAAATCTGTTTAGGATCTCTTAAGTCCTTGATTACAACATCATGAGGTGAAAATTCAACGATTTTACCTTCACCTGAATGAGTTATCTGATATACAGATAGAAGGTTGCAGGATAAGGTTGGAACACATAATACATCATTAAACTGACCATTGTCTAGATGAACAGTTCCAGTCCCTACAACATTAAGAGATCTATCATCACCAACATATATATTTTTGGTGTTACAATCATTTAAAGAAGAAAACATGGCTTTGTTTTTGGCCATGTGATAAGAAGCTCCAGAATCAATGAGCCACTCATGAGAATGAGAAGAAGAAGATACATTTAATGCATAGCTAGACCGAGATGCTTGACAACCACATGCAGAAAGTGGCATTCCTGAAGATGAAGTTGAAGTTGAAGTTGAAGATTGCCCCAAATGGATGTTATGCTTCTTCATTGCTGCTTCCAAGGCTTCCATCTTCTTAAAGCATTTTGATTCTAAGTGGCCATCTCGATTACAAAAATTGCAATGTCTATCAGTGTTCTTCCCTTTGTTTTTATTTGTCTTATCATTTTGTTGAAATGATTTTTCATTTTGGGGCTGAAATTGCTTAGGACCCTTGTTTGGTTTAGGACCATTCTTTTTAGGATATGACTTCTTGGGATTCTTTGAATTTGGTTGCTGCTGGGCGGCTAACGCTTTCTTGGAAGAGTTTCCAAGATTAAGAAGACCAAGGTGTAAGAGTGTTTCTTGTTCTCTTATTAAAGAATCACAAAAAGAGTCAAAGGAAGGGGACTTGTAGTCTGTTCCTTGAGAAATGAAGGCTTCTCTTGTAGAATGGAAGGTGGAAACAAACACAGAGTAGGTTGGTCCCAACTTTGTAAGAATGGAATAGATAAGATTACCATCTTCTTTCTTAACTTTAACACCTTCCAAAAGATATCTAAGGGTCTTGAACTTGGACAAGAAATCTTCAATGCAAGAAAAATTATTAGGGTCCAATGTAAGCAACTCATTTTCAAGTTGATGGGCTCTAATTTCATTTTTAATGCAAAAAACTTTATTGATTTGTTTCATTGCTTCATCAGGAGAATCAATTTCTGCAATATGGAATCTAAGATCTGGAGAAATAGACATCCCTATCAGTCCACGTGCTTGATCTTGCCTATTTTCTCATTTAGCAGCCTTATCTTCATCCTTCGGTTTCTTTTCTTGGCCTGAGGCTATTCTGAAGAGACCTTTACTTCTAAGTAAATCCTCAATGTAAGCCAACCGTTGGAAGTAGTTGGTGCTGTCAAGGGTAACTTGGTATTGACTTTCCATTTCAATGGAAACTGAAGCTAAAGATGCTGAAAATAAGTGTTCCAATGGATAGATCTCGAAAAATTAGGCTGGTTTAAAAAAACGGCTCTGAAAACGGCTTCCGAATGAAGAAGTTATGGCTTTTTGAAAAACGTTGTTGAAGTTGCCGACGAAGTGCGGGAATGTGCGGAAATGAAAAGGTCCGCCCCCACAAAATGGAGACTTAAACCCAAGACCTCTACTATCTTAAAATAGCTTTGAACCAATTGATCTATACAAAAAATTTGAGAGAGAGAGAGAGAGAGAGGGGGGGTGCTTTGGGTTGCGTGCTTGCCTTGAGAAAGCTCTTTTTCCCTACAAAACACAAAACACAAAACCCAACACGGACATGCAAAGAAAACGAACCTTATGGCTCGAAGTTAGCTTTAGCCGAAAAACTAAATATTTTAAAAAATGAACCTTGCGGCTCAAAGTTAGCTTTGGCCGGAAACTAAATATTTTTCTCAATGTTTCTGATTTTCCGAGATCACCCTAAGGCGAAGGGAAAAGAGCATACGCATGAGAAAAATCCTTCCTTTCTGTTTCTGATTTGCCCAGATCGCACAGAGTCGCAGGGCAAAGAGCATACGCAGAAATGAAAGGTATAGATCCGGTAATAAAAAGGCTAAATAAACCGAAACCGAAATAAACAGAGAGAAAATAACGGTAAACTGCAAATAAACACTATATACCTCCAGATCTTAAAAATGACGCAACTAGGGCTACCGGAAACCTTTTCACGTGAAACGAAAGGGGTTCCTCACTGGAACAGATGCTCCGAACACAACAGAGCAGTCCTCTCGGCCCGAAAGCAGTCAGAAACATCAGATCTAGGAAACGACAGTCGGATGCAGTTCTACCGGCTTCAGATTTGGATCACCAACGGACGCGACCCTCAAATAGCTCTGATACCATGTAGGAATTTACAGGGTAAGTTCCTCAGACAGAACACCAAAAGGACACCGCTCACAACCAGATCGCAGATCAATACACTAGTATTTTGACGTGGTTAAAACCCTCAAAGAGGGAAACAGTCCACGGCCTGAGCCAACGCGGCCACTTCAAGCAATTTATTAATAAAAGAATGAAAATTTACATATGTTTCTCTCATGCACGAATTACCCTACAAATGACCCTCCATGCGCTTTAAATAGAATTCATGGACCAATCGGGTGTCAAGCCACGGATCAAGTGTCGGTAATACCGAGGAGAGAATGAACCGTCGGATCACTACATATCGCGACCGTCAGATTGTAAGTTACAAAATGTACAACGGTAAAGAAACACACTTTACCTAACTCTATACCTAACTCTACACTAGACCAAGTTGTACTTAACTATTTCCTATGTGTCGGAATATCCTAACACAAGAAAAGGTGTTGGGTTGTTTCGAAGTTGCTGCTGCATAGTACACATCTGTGCGGCCCTGCTATATTCCTTTTTTCCAGATTGTCGCCAATTAAGAGTTTGTTATGAGCCAGGGTCCAAAAAAAGAAATTCACTTTTGGAAGGGCTAGAGGTTCCCAAACATTCTTCCAAAAAGTCGGGGTTTGACTGCTATTTCTTGAAGCTTGCAATGCTCTATATCCTGCTGCTGTCATGTAGACTCCGCACTGACCCCATCCCCATTTGTCTTTCATGGTTTTGTTGATAGGCGCTGCTTCCTCCAGCAAATCTTCAAGCAGAATTTGTTGGTGAGTTAACCACTCTGGGACTCCATGGAAATCCCATCCTGCCCAATCTCCACGATGATCCCACTTTGACAATTCGAATATGGTGTTAACTCCTGCCTGCTTCAGCCAGTCCCTGAGATCAGCTATGTCCTCATTATCCTTCAGGGGTTCTTTCCCCATAATTCTGTCAAGCCACAGATGGGTGCGCTTGCCATTGCCGGAATCCTGTAGGCCTGTTTGTTAAAGAACTTACTGCTCCTGCAACATAGTTTCCACACCTGCGTGCTGTTGACTACATTTGCATTCTGAAGATTGCTAAGGGATTTGTTGGGTCTGTACTTAGAGCTCAGCACTACACTAACCGGATGGGTGGGTTCATGGATCAGCTTCCATAAGATCTTTCCTCCCAGCGCTAAATTTACAAGAGCTGGATCTCTGATTTGCAGCCCTCCATCTGCCTTTATTTTTTTAACCACGTCCCAGTTCACCAGATGCATTTTATTTTCGTTTCCCTTTCCTCCCTGCCACAAGAAGTCTCTGAGCAGTTTGGATATTTGCTCCGCCACATTTCTTGGTGCTAAGAGAAACGTTGCCTGGTAGATTGGTAGCGCCGACAGCATTGCTTTGATTAAAATTACTTTGCCTCCCTTCGTCAACCAATAGCCTCCCCACGCTGCAATTTTAGTTTTGATTTTCGAGATTATTTCACTCCAGAGCGATCTTTTATTTGCTCCTGATATAATGGGAAGGCCCAGATACTTGAATCTATCCCAGTTTGCTTGTCCTTTGAAACCGAGGAGAGTGGTTATGTCAGAGAGCTCCCTCTGATCTATGTTCCAGCTATAAACTTCGCTTTTGTTCTCATTTATTAATGCCCCAGAGGCTCTGCAATAATTATTGAGGACTGCGTTTATGGCTCTGGCAATTCTAATGGAGGCTCCGCCTAGAAGAAGTGAATCATCAGCGAATAACGCGTGATTCTGGGCTTCAGCTCCGTGGAAAGGCTTAAGACCTGGGATGTTGCCTTTTATTTTTTCAGCAGTAAGTTTTCGGCTGAGAGATTCCGCCATTATGATGTACAGGAATGGGGAGAGGGGACATCCCTGTCTGATGCCCCTCTGACTTTGGAAGAAATTCGTGGGGCGGCCATTGACTAAAGGGGCGATCCATGGTTTTTCTATGCAGGCTTTGATGAGGTTGACGAATTGATACGAAAAGCCAAATGAGAGCAGGACCTTGCAGAGGAATGAGCGATCCACTCTGTCGAAGGCGTTTGCCATATCTAACTTGACCAGCATGCCTTTTTCATTCCGCTGCTTGCTAGAATGGATGATCTCCTGTACCTGGATTACGTTGTCTAGAATATGCCTGCCTTCAACGAAACCGCCTTGTGGGGGAGAGATCAGTTTTTTTAACAGCGGCTTAATCCTGTTTGCTATCAGTTTTGCCAGTATTTTGTATGAAGCATTGCACAACGATATCGGCCTGAACCTTGCGAATGTCTCCGGATTGATGTCTTTGGGAATTAGAGCGAGATAAGTGGAGTTTGTTCCTCCGCCTACCTTGGCTTTTCCCATGAACCAGCGTATCATTTTGCAGAGATCAACTTTAATGATGTGCCAACAAGACTTGTAGAAATGGATTGTAAATCCATCAGGCCCGGGGGCCTTATCTGCGTCCATGGACCAGATGACTTTTATAATTTCCTCCTCCGTGGTTGGCCTGCAGAGGGCTACGTTTTCTTCAGGGCTAATAAGAGTGGGGATATTGGCAATGAAATCAGCGACTTCCTCATCATTGCTGTGGGTTTCTTCTCTATAGAGATTCCTAAAGTGGGTTTCTGCAGCTGCTTTGACCTGATTAAAACCTTTGCAAATGATACCCTCTGATGTTTTGATTTTTGCTATGTGATTCCTAGTCAATCTCGCTCTGTATTGTCGGTGGAAGAAGGAGGTGTTTCAGTCTCCAGCCTTCAACCACAAACTCCTAGATTTTAGTCGCCAGTATTCTTCCTCCTTTCTGAAAGTTTGGTGTGCAGAACGTTGGGCTTTTGTTTCTTTTTCCAGCAGCTCTGTTGTGATGTCTTTGTTTTCCATCTCTGTTTGCAAAGTCTACAATGCATGAACTGACTCCTTTCTTTGCTCAGTAGGAGTGGGTCCTGGTTTCTTTATCCAGTTCTTCAGCGCCTGCTTAGTTGCTTTTAGCTTTTGCTCCCAGACATAGCTTGGGGATCCCGTGAATGTTTTGTCCCAAGCTGCCTTTACTGTCTCTATGTAGCCTTCCTTCTCGATCCATAGGGGGCTGAATCGGAATGGAATGGGCCCTAGATCTTCTTCATCTTCCAGGAGAAGCTGAATAGGTTTATGATCCGAAGCTAGTTTGGGCAGAATTTTAGTGATGATTATCTTTTTATTCATCATTATGGAGCTTTGTACCATGAATCTATCTAATCGTGCTGAGATATGATCAGTTCCCACTCTATTATTGGACCAGGTGTAAATGCCTCTGATAGGATTGAAGTCCAGCAAGTCCCAGCGCTGAAAGAGTTCCTCCACCTCGTCTAGCATGGGGTCTCTGTTACTTGTCCCTCCCCTCTTTTCTTTTGCTTTCATAATGATGTTGAGGTCCCCTGCTATGATAATATTGCTGGGGGATGTCTGCTCTAGAAATGCTGAGAGGGAGTTCCAACATTCTCTCTTTTCATAATAAGAAACAGGGACATAAAGATTGAAAAGGGAAATAGACAACTTACTTGCTTTATGCATCAATTCCGTGTGGATCCAGTGCTGTGTTTCCTTGTGGTTTTTCAGCTGAAAAAGGTCATCGTTCCAGAGTGTTGCCAGTCCTCCAGAAGTACCCCTTGAGCTGACAGCTTTGCTTGCTCTTTTATTCCACTTTGAGCTGCTGATATCTAGAAGGGTATGGACTTCTATTTTGGTCTCTTGGAGCATGAGGATATCTGAGGGCTCCACTTTCATAAGATCCTTGATTGCTTCTACTTTAGAGGGGTTCCCCAGTCCTCTACAGTTCCAAGAGACGAGATTCATTATTTACTTGAGGGGGTATTGAGCCCTCCCTTGGAGGGCCTTGGTCTGATATTTCGCCCAATAGTCATTTCTATGGTAGCTTGGCTTCCTTGTGTTTTGAGTCTTTCTGCCTCCTCCTCCCTTTTTTCTTTGCGGGATTTCCTTCCAGCTTTTTTCGTTTGTCGCTCATAGGTTTCATCCTCTGAGGAACCAGAGCTTTCAACTGGTTTTTTTCTTGCTATCTCTGCATATGAGGGATTGGAGGGGCTGCCCTGGTTGGCCTCGATCTGGATTGCTTCCCCTACCTCCTTGTTTAAAGGTGGAATGTCCGCCTGTTCTTCATTCTCCTGGGATGGGATGGCTTGATTATTCTGAGCCCTTTCTGTCCCTTTTGGATTTACTTCCGTTTCCTGGTTGGCTTTGCTGCTGCTAGGGCCTCCGTCCGTGTTACCTTTGCCAGTTCCTTTTTTTGTGGATGCGTTCTTCTGGACTAGGGTCCATTGTTCCCCATTCTGTTTGTCTGCTTGCTCCTCTGCTCTCTTTTTACAATTCTTTGCAAAGTGGCCATGACCATGGCAATGTCTGCATTTAAAGGGTAACTGTTCGTAGTCCAACTCCTGGACATGCGTCCACCCAGCTACAATGAGTTTGATGGCTTCCGGTAACCCCTCCTCTAGGTCCACTTCTACGCAGATACGGGCGCATGAATACTGGTCTTTTCTCGCTGCCTGATCTATATATTTTCCCAAGGCGTTACCTATGATCTGTAGAGATTTTTGGTTCTAGCAGTGCAGAGGCAAATGTGGGAGCCTAACCCAGACCGGAACAACATATGGGATGTATTGGGTGGGATCGAAATCCGGGGACCATTTTTTCAGATAAAGGCCTTGGGGCCCCTTGAAATACGGTCCATTTCTAAAGATTAAACCTCTATCATCTGGGTTTTCAAAGACAAACACGAAGAAACCCTTACCTACGAAATAGCTTTTAACTCCTTCTTTGATCAGGGGCTTCCAGTTCCTTTGGGTCCATTCATCCACCGACTTGGGAGATGGCCAGAGGCCTGTGAACTGGCCTATAAGGCCTCTCTCCGCAAGGTTCAACGCAACTTTGCAAGTTTCTTCTTCTGGTAGGGCTACCGATGGAATCGTATCCAGCTTTTTAACAAACTTCTGCTGTGAAGCTGAAGGGGGGCGCTTTGGACCTGCTGCGATCATTGAACGGAAGGCTGTCACCTCCGGAGGCGGTGTAGGTGGGGGATCAGGGTCCCCGCTGCCCTCCATTGGAGCGGCAGAGCGGATTGAGGGGCGTCGGGAGCTGGGGCGAGCTGCAGCAGTCGGGGAGTAGAGCAGGCGCGCGCAAGATTCAACAATACTTGTTATTAACTATAATGGTATACCATTCCATTTTGCTTATTTATTATTAATGTTAAAATTCTCTTTTAGAAGAAGTCTAAATTTTTTGGTTCTTATTTGTTCACTTATCATGTCTCAACTTTTGGAGTGCTCAACGAACATCCATATATTTCAATTCACAATTATGCAATTGAATCTCAATATTTAATTTTGTGTATCTACCAGCTAAACAACACTTGATTTCTCATCTGGTTCTTACAAACATAGAATAATATAAGAAAACAACAGAAGAAGCACCTCAACCTTGGCCTTATCCTTGTCGCCAGTCGCATCAACATAGGGCATTGTCCACTTCAAACAGAGAATGAGTACCTCAACCTTGACCTTATCCTTATCATCAGTCACATCAACAAAGGGTGTTGTCCACTTCAAACAAAGAACGAGTACCTCATCCACAACGAACCTTGTCCACTTCAGTCACTTGTCTAAACAGAAAACGATGTACCAGAGCTTAATCCAAATGGTGGAGTAGAAGAGTGGAATGTTGTCCACTTCAAACAAAGAACAAGTACCTCAACCACAACGAGCCTTGTCCACTTCAGTCACTTGCCCAAATAGAAAACGGTGTAGCAAAGCTTAATCCAAACGTTGAAGCAGAAGAGTGGAATGTTTAAACATATTGGTTTCAGATTAAATTGCTTTGATCCCTCAGAGACAAACGTAAAGGTTGGAAGAGAGGTAAGAACACCCTAGTCTTCATGAGAGACCCTATGTGCTTGCCATGCAAAGCTCAAATGTCACATCACAAATGTGCCAAATGTCTCGGTGCAAGATGTTGGAAATACTAATACTTAGATATACAAAGATTGAAAATCAATTAAACATAACATTTGTTGTGGATGAAATAATGCTAAGCAATGGTAGCATTATTCCGTAGGAAAAAAAGAAAAAACTAATTTATAAAAGCCTTAGCTTTAATCGAGTTGGTGCCTTAGGGAGAGGTCAAATAAAACCTCAAAACTTTTGATTCGTCGACTCAAAAGGTTTTGTTTCATAAACTAACATGTAGAACAAAACTTTAGATAATTTAAATTTAAGCATCTGTATTTTTTTTTTCCAAATTCGGCATATCGATTACAATAGTCGCTAGACTCGTAACATAACAATTTAAATACCCCTCTCAACTCCCATATACGAAACCTGCATATCAGGTAAATTTTCCTCCTACCTTCGATTTCTCAGGTTTAATTTCTCTAATCTTTGAGCCGAGTATAAATATCTCATCAACTTAACATTCTTATTTGATGTCAATAACGATCTCTCGGAATTTAAAAACCTTCCATCTTCCGCTAACTACCACCTACTACCCTGTAACTGATTCAACTATCCTCAGGGCCTCTTTTTACCCCTGCACCATTTTCTGGTTCCCACTACCAGGTCCTCTTTTCGAATCCTATACCGGACGCCATGAAATTCAAAATCGAGAACCTAGAGGTATACTTCCCTTACGAGCACATCTACCCAGAGCAATACCAGTACATGATGGAGCTGAAGCGCGCCCTGGACGCCAAGGGCCACTGCTTGCTTGAAATGCCCACCGGAACAGGCAAAACAATAACCCTTCTCTCCCTCATTACCAGCTACCAGTTCTCAGATCCCAGCGTGGGGAAACTCATCTACTGCACTCGCACGGTCCACGAAATGGAGAAAGTCTTAGCCGAACTTCGCCTTCTGAACGAGTACCAGCAAAAAGAACTCGGAAGCACCGCTAAAATCCTAGCATTAGGGCTTAGTTCGAGGAAAAACCTCTGCATCAATGAAAAAGTCCGTAGTGCCAATTCCAGGGAGAGCGTCGACGCGGGTTGTAGGAAACTAACGGCGTCCTGGGTCAGGGCGCTGGCTGTGGACAATCCCAACATCGAAACTTGCCAGTTTTTTGAAAATTATGATAAACAGGGGGCCGAAGCGATCATGCCGCCTGGGGTTTATACGCTTCAAGAACTGAGAAGCTTTGGGAAGTCCAAAGGGTGGTGCCCTTATTTTTTGGCCAGGCATATGATCCAGTTTGCCAACATTGTGATTTATAATTATCAGTACTTGCTTGATCCCAAAGTGGCAGGGATCATTTCAAGAGAAATGCAGAGGGAGTGTATTGTGGTGTTCGACGAGGCGCATAATATCGACAATGTCTGTATTGAGGCGCTGAGTGTGAACATCAGAGAGCAGACACTGACTGGAGCCACCCGGAACATTACGAAGATGACGGAAATTGTTGAGAAGTATGTTGGTTCTATCCATATTTTCTATATGCGTATATGGATTTTTAAATTATTGTTTGCAGGAGTTGGTGGCCTTTTTTTAGTCCATTTGTTCATTTTTGTAGAGGCTGGCTATTGTTCATCTCGGGAACTCGTGGTTTTTTAAATATATGATTGCCTTTTTACCATGCAACTTTATACCACAGTTTCCAAGCTCGAATTCGGTAACAAATAGAAAAAAATTGCTGAGAAATTTAGTACATAAAAAATCTGGCACTATACATCTCACTAATACTAAAAATATTATGCAAATTTTTACAATCCAGATTTTATATAATCTTTTACAGATTTTCACAGTTATTCATATTTATTCATATTGTAGGATGAATTTTTGGAAAAGAACTATTTTTGTGAATTTAGTTTGTCGAACTTTTCAGACGGATACTCCACCCATCATCAGAACATCACAGTTATTCGTATTGTAAGATGAATTTTTGGAAAAGAACTATTTTTGTGAATTGTCTAACTTTTCAGATGGATACTCCACCCATCATCAGGACATTTCAAAGCTTTATGTCCTTGATGATGGGTGGAGTATCTTAAATTCACAAATACAGTTCTTTTCTGAAAATTCATGTTAAAATCCAGATTTTGACATCCATAGGGTAATCAAAATAATCACTCCCTCTGTGGTATCCAAGGGAATTTTTTTCCCTATGGTAACTTAGGCTTTCAACAAAAATCCTTTTTGGCTTAGAAGTGATACAAATAGTTCATTCAACAATACAGATGTAAATAAGCAATATAATCTTCAGTAAATAGCCCTGTTCCTTCGATCAACACTAAAACATTCAATATAGTAGCCAGCGTTGATAATATGGGTATCAGCAAAATATTGGCTGAGGATCCAAAAAACATCTTATCAGCAATATCGGCGAAAATATGGGCAAGCATAAAAAATGCATAATATATTCATTTTTTTTTTTAGATTTTAAACATATAAAGCAATAACAACTTGAAATAAACACATTGGCACATAAATATGAAGAAAGCACTGATATATATGATGTAAAATAAAAATGATACATCAAAGGCGATACCAAATCTTGCTGATCCCTGATAATTGTCCAACCAAGGGCTCAAATGTGGAGAACCAATACAAAATAGCATCACATATATTAAAGTATCTCATCATCATGAGTTATATGTAGCAAAACAAATAAAACTAGCAGCTATCTATCTGAAATCAGTGCCCTCTCCCCCTTTTATGGAAAAACATGATGGGCTGTTTGCTAGGCCTGTCCCTAGCAGTAGAAGGCCCTGCCCTTGCACCTATTGTCATATAATGAGTGCTAGGTATGGAGCTGTGCTCTCCTATATCTATAGCAGATGGTTCTGATGCTGATGCTCCCACAATCTCCTCCTCCTCCTGCTCCTGCTCCTCCTCCTCGTGCTGCTCCTCCCCCGAGTCCTCCTCTGTTGCCCTTGTTCTAATGGATCATCTGGCTCTAACCATGAAGGTGACTCCTCCAAGATGGGCACCTGAGACTCCACCCTCCACTGAGACAATACATCAATATTGTCTAAGGAAATGGCATCTCGATCCATTGGTGCTTCTATTTGCTTCACTCGAAGTCGGAGATTGTAATGCACATACATTAAATCATTGAGGTGTAAGAACTCCAACCTGTAAGACCTTCCTTCACTACATTTTCAACGCTCCTTAGCGAGGAAGGGATTTTGTACAACTCCCAACTTATCTCCAAAAAACACGAATTGGCCTTCAACTAAGGCCTTTGTCAAGATATCCACGACCTGCTTATCTGTTGGAAAGTATGGTAGCTTCACTATCCCTTTCTGCAAAAAGTCCCTGTGATGATGATACTTGATCTTGATATGCTTGGAGCGATCATGAAACACTGGATTCTCAGAGAGCTTAATGCAACTCTGATTATCACTGTGGATAACAGTGGGCTCCATCCTCTGCCTGAAAAGTCCCACAAACAACTTCCTCATCCAGATAGCTTCACACGATGCCAAACTGGTAGCCATGTACTTGATCTTTGCTGAACTGAGCGCAATTGATCTTTGCATCTTGTTGAACCAGGAAACAACTGCTGACTCAATGTCGGAGACTCAACCTAAAGTACTCCTTTGATCTGTGGAGCTCCTTGCCCAATCTACACCTCTGAAGCCCTCAATTGTCACTCCATCAACCAGTTTGTACGACAATCCATAATTTGCTCTAAGTCGCCTCAAAACCTGCTTTGCAACAACCTAGTGAACTTTGGTAGGACCATAGTTGCGGGGGAGCACCTCCCCCCCCTTGATCCCGCTCCCAATCCATGCTCCGGGCGGGAGTGACTCGGGAGCACGCTCCTTAAAAAAATCGCTCCCTGCCTTTTTGGGAGTGTTTTTCCTTTTTTGCAATTTTTTTTTTTGCAATGATGTTCCAAATGCAATTGTTTTCAAAGAAACAAATAAGTTTTTAGTGGGGCAGCTTAAGGATCAAGTCTATGGCCCTAGTATTGATATGCGATTCATGGTAATGTTAAATTCTTAAAGTAAAAGTGACATTCTCTTTAATCTTCATTTTCATCCTTTTACTTAAATTTTTAACATTACCATGAAATGACTCAGGATGTTTGAGAGTGGTTCCGACCTCATTGGATTTCATATGCAAAAAGTAGAATTTTAGATTTCATTCAAAATCCAACAGACTTATCAGTTTTTCAGGATTTCAGGATTGCAATGTTTCCATTGAATTTTGTCATGTATTAGGGTATGGAACTCGTATTTAATCAAGAGCACCAATCCCTCTATGTACCTTGATGTTAGTGACATTGGTTGTCAAACTCCTCTATCATGACCCTCTTAAAAATGTACGCATCACTCAAACAAAATCTTGACTTGACATGCTATGCTTTTTCTATCTTATGTTAATGCTTAGAGGGTGATATTAATGACAAAGATCCCTATACAAATACATAGGTAATGACAAAGATACCTCTGGATATTAATGCTTAGAGGGTGATATTAATGATAAAGATCCTGATTTTCCAACAAGACTAAAAAATTAGACATTTCTCGTTGTGGCAAGAGGCCCAAGCATAAGTAATAGATAATAGATTTACTTGTCTTTTCTAGTTTCTAGTAGTTTTTATAACTATTGACTCTTTCATATTTATTATGATATTTTTTTAAACAATATATGACAATTTAAGTTTGAAGTTGGCAATTATAACTCAGTAGTAATGAATTATGAATATGATGCTTCATGAAAGTTGAAAGTTGTTTCATTTCATTTCATGTTAGATATTATTTGTTGTAATGGTTACACTTAGCTTACAAGTACAACTTTGGTGATCAATGATGATAAATGTTATATATTGAATTTTGAAAGCTTGAAACTTCAAGATTGATGAATCATGACTCAATATGTTATATGTTACTAACTTGTGGACATGGTTGATGAAGATTATAACTTCTAGATGATTGTTGTTATATGGTTCAATCTATGTTTTTTTATGTTTTTAATATCTAATTCATCATTCTATATGTTTTTGTTGACATATATGTATAAAAATATAAAAAATATATATATCTTATATAAAAACGCTCCGGGATTCGATCCCAAACCGGGAGCTTCTGAAAATGTCGCTCCCGCACCCGTTTTCACTCCCGCTCCCTGCTTTCGCTCCCGCTCCCAAGTAACACTGCGTAGGATCCATCATGAACTGGCTCAATTGGTTCACTTGCAAAACGTATGTCAAGCCGTGTGTTGAATAAGTACGTCAACAACCCAATGAGTTGCCTATACAACGTGGCATCTACTCGCTCTACTCTACTAGCGTCCACCTTCCTCCAATTTGTGACTCTAGGCATGGTCATGGATCTGCAATTATGCATATGAAACCTCTTGAGGATCTTTGTAGTGTATTTTTCCCTGCCCTAAGAAGATTTCCCCATCACCCTGCCATTTCCAACCCAAGGAAATAATGCTTAAGCCCTATGTCCTTCATCTCAAACTCTCTTGCAAGGTTTGCCTTGCAATCCTGAATCAAGTTGGTTGCTCTAGTTAAGATAAGAACGTCGACATAGAGCACTAGAATGAGCGGAAGCCCTCTAACCATGATGTAGTACAAGTTGGCATTCACCTCACTCTTATTGAAGCCCAATCCTTGAAGGTAGCTATCAATGCGAGTGTACCTTGCTCTTGGTGCCTGTTTGAGCCCATAAATAGATCTCTTCAACACACAAACATGAGTGTCTCTGCTGAAGGTCTCAAACCCCTCAGGCCGCTCCATATAAATCTCTTCCTCAACCACCCCGTTGAGAAATGCTGTCTTCATGTCCAACTGGTGGATCTTCCACCCCATTTGAGCTGCAAGTGTCATAATTATCTTAATGGATGAACAACGAGCCACCGGGGCAAACGTCTCATCATAGTTGATGCCCTCAACATGCGAGAAGCCCTTGGCCACATACTTAACCTTGTACTTCTCCACACTCCCATTTGCTCCACGCTTCACCTTGTACACCCAGTGTGAGTCTACTACTGATTTGCCTTCTGGCTGTGACACAATATCCCAAACATCGTTTTATGGGTCCCTCTACTAGCTTTAGCACTTAGGCAAGCAAAACCCTTACTTCTCTACTCCAATTAACAAGGGAGGGAGATAGACACATAGATGGAGGGGGCAAAGAGGGAATAAGAAAGAGACACACAAAGAAAAATACAAATATTATATAGTATTATATAATATTGAACATTATTAACCATAAAGGAAGATGAAGTAAGGATTTTACAAAAGGTAAAAGAAATTGGATTTAGAAAGCCATGAATATTTTGGTTTTTCACTGAAATAGATGCATTGATTTCAGTGTAGATGTTGATTCCTAATTCTATTTGATTGATTGCACTAGATGCATTGATTTCAATGTAGTTGTTGATTTCTAATCCTATTTGATTGCTTGCACTAGATGCATTGATTTCAGTGTAGATGTTGATTTCTAATCCTATTTGATTGCTCGCATTAGATGCATTGGTTTCAATGTAGATGTTGATTTCTAATCCTATTTGATTGCTCACACTAGATTCATTGATTTCAGTGTAGACGTTGATTTCTAATCCTATTTGATTGCTTGTACTAGATGCATTGATTTCAGTGCAGAGGTTGATTTATGATTTGATGTAACTAGATGTATGATGTGCATTAATTTCAAAGTAATTAGATTAATAGTGTGCATTGATTTTAGTGTAAGCAAACAAATTATCGATGACGTGCATTGATTTCTGTGTTACAGTAATTCAACAATAAATAAAATACCTGAATTTTGATCTTAGATATAATGTTCACTCACCTGAAATGTTTGCTTCTTGAAACTGTAAACTATTTGTAATTGACTACATTTTTATTTTTCCCATTTTCCATCACTCATCATTATTAGTTAATTTGCATTCAAACGAGGTAATAGAAATCAACTATCATTAAAACTTACTTGGGGTTTAACACTCCATAAGTTGCAATGGTTGACTTTGGAGAAAGCTACTATTAATATGGGAGAGTAAGGGAGAGAAGGTTTGATATTCACTACAATAGTTTGAGTTAAAGATTTGAATGGTCTATGATTTCAACTGTCCTTTTCATTTGACTGATATGAAAAGATGGAAAAACTAACAGTGATAATATAACAATAGAAGAAAATAGTTTGAGATTGATCACAATGAAGACTATTTATAATTGACTACATTCTTATTATTCACATTTTCTATCATTCAACACTGTTACATTTTTAGTATACATTGAAAAATATTATTACATCATTTTTCATCATTCAAGTTATTAACATTCTCTATTATCTCAACAAACTGAGGTAACTGAGCAAATTTAAAATTAAAATAACTAGATTAATCTTAGACACATTTAGCATATTTAAAATGATTAGAATAATTAGATGTTCAACAAATTTTGTGTGACTGCGCATGATCGAAACTAGCGTAGATCCATCTTAACCTTGGATCTATTAAGCGTCGAGAGTGATCAAATCTCTTTCAAAAAAGAGGTTTGCACGTCTAGAAATTTGATCCCTCTCGAAGCTTTATAGATCTGGGGTTAAGATGGATTTAGGCTGGTAAATAGGAATGAAGGACTTGCATAAACTCAAGTGCTTTTTTGTTATAAATATGGACATTATGCATCATAGTGTCTAAAGAAGAAGGGTAAAGTGGAGTAGTAGTAGAAGCATGTAGTAATCTTTGCAGAAACTCAAAATGAATGAGTTTGCTGCCAAGGTCGAGAAGGATATTTTGTTGGTATCTTGCCTTTCTATAAACATGATTATGAGGTATGTGTTGTATGTGGATAGTGCAACATTTTGATACATGAGACAATCTCAACAATTCTTTTGTAGTCCAAAGCAGCAGGAATCAAGAGTACATGTTGAGCTTGGTGATGATGTCGAGTACTCAATAGTAGGAGTTGGTATTATTCCCTTCCAGCTCTTACGTAATTCTTTAGATTTTGGTGATGTCATGTTTGTACTAGGTCTTAGTAAGAATTTGCTTTAAGTTTTGGTTACAAAAGATGAGGGCTTTGTAGTGTAGTTCAAGGACCGGAGAGCCCTCATCAAATTGAAGTAATCTAGTTCAAATAAAACTTAGGGTAATATGGGTTAGAGAAGGTAATTTGTACAAGTTGTAGGGTGTACCTGTTTGAACCTTGGTGCCTAATAATGACTTGTGCAAAATGTGGCACAAGAGGATGGGGCACCTGCGTAACTAGCCATTGCCTATTTTGAAAGAGATAGTCATAGGTATTTTTAGTTCAGTATTGAGCAACATGGTGTATGCAAAGGTTGCATAATTGGTGAGTGTGTCAAGGCTACTTTCCCAAGTAGTGAGTGTAGGTCTAAGGTGATTTTGGACTTAGTACATTCAGATGATTGTGGATCGATGTCAATAGCGTCAATAGTAGGTGGCATGTATTATGTTTCCTTTATTGATGATTGCTTTTGCAAGACTTGGATGTATTTTTAAAGACCAAGAATGATGTCTTTAGTAGATTTCAAGAGTTCAAAGCTCTAGTTGAAAATTGAATATCAAAGTCTTAGGATAGTTTTATACAACCCATAGGAAAATGGGGTTGCAGTGCAAAAGAATTGAACCATCATAGGGGCTACTAAAGCGATGATACATGTCCAAGACTTCTCAGTGTTTTTTTGGTTAGAAGCATGCAACGCAGTAGTCTACATCCAAAATCAATGTCTGTACAAAATCTTTTGAGGCCAAGACACTAGAGGAGGTATTCATCGGTGTGAAACCATAGGTTTGTCATTTTTGCGTCTTTGGTTTTCTAGTTTATATCCATGTAATGGTAGAGAAGAGGACCAAGTTGGAGCCCTCCAACATGAAGGGTTTATTTGTGGGTTAAAATGAGATTGTAAAGGCTTATAGGGTCTATATTCCAGAGTAGAGGAATATAGTAGTAATTGGGGATGTAAAGTCTGAGGAAGACTTAGCAACCAGGAAGTCCCATGAGCCTATTCCAATGATGGAGGATGAGGAGCAAGAAACTTCAAAGGTTGAGCTTGGATCACTAGTGATCGCTAAATTAGTACAACCCCCTTCATCTGAATAGGGGAATATACTTTAGTTAAGAGACCTTGATGATTCAATTAGACATTCAGGGATTCTCATGAGCATGTTGAGACTACTCTTAGGAGCACATTAAGATAAAGTAGACCTTCGAAGAGGTTTCTAGACTATATGACATTGATAAGCAACATTATAGATCTTAATCCTTCTAGTTTTCAGGAGACAACAAACTGATAGGTACGACATGATGCCATGGTAAAGGAGTATGCCTCCATCACGAAGAATGTTGTTTGGGACTTAGTGTCAAGACTGGAGGGGAAGTCAATTGTGAGTTCCAGGTGGCTTTACAAGATCAAACGGTAGCATTGAAAAATTCAAAGTGAGTTTGTGGCGAGAGGGTTCTCCCCGAGAGGGAGTGGACTACGAGGAGAAATTTGCTTGAGTTTCCAATTACACTTCCATTAGAGCTATTATGTTCTTGGTTTCATTTATTTGATGGAGGATAAATTAGATGGATGTGAAGATAACTTTCCTTGGGGTCATTAAGGAAGAAGTGTACATAGCAACCTTAGGGCTTTGAGTTAACCGGGAAGGACTATCATGTGTGTAGGCTTAAGAAAGCTTTGCATGGATTCAACTAGGCACCAAGAGCATGGTATTCCATGATTGATGGATATTTGTAGATTAAGGGCTTCAACAGGTGTGATGTTGATTATAACTATATATTTGTTCAGTTTGATCTAATTATTTTGGTGTTTTATGTAGATGATTTCTTATTGATAGGTATAGAGAAGCTCATTGTAGGGTGCAAAGTAGACATGGAAGTTGAGTTCAAGATGAAGGACATCGACATGATGCATTACTTCTTGGGGTTGGAGGTTTGGTAGAGACCAGGTGAGATTTTCCTTGGGCAGGGTAAGTATGTAGTTTAGATCTTGAACATATTTTGGATGGAGGAATGTAAACCTATGGCCACACCTATGATCACTAATTGGAAGAAGATAACAACTTTATATTTAGAGTTGGTGGATCCCATGATGTATAGGTAGCTAAAAGGTTACTTGATGTATTTGGTCAACACTTGACTAGATATATGTTTTGTAATGAACACCTTGAGTCAGTTCATGGTGGAGCCAAGGTAGGAACATGGGGTGGCAACGAAACATGTTCTTAGGTATTTGAGGGGCATAATGGGGTATGGTTTGAGATATCTTGGAGACGGTGAAACGAATTTGGAAGGTTATTAAGACTCAGACTGGGCAAGTAGTGTAGCAGGAAAATGACCTAACGGTGCTGTTTTAGCTTGGGATAAACGATAATATCATGATTTAATAGAAAGAAGGTTTTCTCGGCACTTAGCTTATTAGATGTAGAATACATGGCAGCTAGTGTTGCTAGTTGTGATGCCAACTAGCTTCGCGAGTTACTTGTAGGGTTGTTGATCAGGAGTTGGAACCTATAATTGTTTACTGTGATGATTAAAGTTGTATCAAACTCTCCTAGAATCTAGTGTTTTATAACAGGTCCAAGCATATAGGGATCAAATATCACTTCATATAAAACAAGGTTTTGAAAGGAGTAGTGAAGCCCCAACATATTCCCACAAATAGACAGGCAGATGATATTTTGATCAAGCCCTTGGAAAAAGGGAAGCTTTAGGCATTCAAAGGCAGACTTGGGTTGTTGTAGAATTTGTTACTCGCTAAGAGGGAGTGTGTAGAATTATAGCTCGAACAAGAACTTCCGCACAAGTTTAGTGCGAATATGCAAGAAGTAGTTTGAAATAATTTTGAAGAGTCTATTTT